>JALAZF010000066.1:16539583-17847500 GCA_022829125.1 Lathyrus tuberosus | reverse complement strand
GGAGTGAGATTCTTAGACTTCAACGCACGACCAACACCAGTCATAGGAGTGACTCTCAAAAACACATGGTCACCCTCTCAGAACTCAAGGGCCTTCCTTCGCTTATGATGG
Organism: Lathyrus tuberosus; assembly: GCA_022829125.1. Classification (NCBI taxonomy): domain Eukaryota; kingdom Viridiplantae; phylum Streptophyta; class Magnoliopsida; order Fabales; family Fabaceae; genus Lathyrus; species Lathyrus tuberosus. Next base: position 17,847,389 of record JALAZF010000066.1, on the reverse strand, counting down.
TAGCTCTTTGTGTATGAATGCTTCGTGTGTGGTTTGTTTTTGAACTGGTGTTTGTGCCTCTGGTTTGTTCTGCTGTATGTGATGATAACTCTGTGGTTTTGTGTATGATTTTTTTCTGGTGTGGGAACTGTGAATTATGATACAGCTTTGTGTGGACATAGTTCTTTTCTTTTTGTGTGAAAGTTGTTTTTGTTCCTCCTTTGAAACTGTGTGATGCGTACCTCTTATAGGCTTTGACAAAATGAATGCCGATATCGAAACTTTCCATTTTCGAATTATGATACAAAGTCTGTCAGATTATGCTGTGATTACATTTCCTTTTCCGTACTGACATGTTTGTAACTTGTTTTCTGGTCCCTTCTCTTTTCATTACAGCAAGTTTGATTGTGTATGCAAAGAAATTGAATGGTGTTTGATGGGCTTTTACTGCAATTACAACATGCACTAATTTCTACCATTGGCCTATTGATAGGAAGTTGGGCAGGCCCATTAGACTTACTAAAAGGCCCTCATGGCAGCATGACTTTATTTTGGACTGAAATTATTATTAATTAGAACTTTAAGTAATTCTTGTATTTTCCTCCAAGTGGGCTTTTTGGCCCATTGTTTAGGTCCATTAACACTTATGTTTTTAAGTATTGGTGTAACCTGAATTTGTTATGCAGAAATTAAATCATGTTATTTTTATCTTTCTATTTTTATTTGTCTCTCTAGTAAACCCTAATCTCTTGGTAGTAGTAGAACCTTGCCATCATTTCATAGTTCCCATGGCAGCATGACTTTATTTTGGACTGAAATTATTATTATTTAGAACTTTAAGTAATTCTTGTATTTTCCTCCAAGTGGGCTTCTTGACCCATTGTTTAGGTCCATTAACACTTATGTATTTAAGTATTGGTGTAACCTGAATTTGTTATGCAGAAATTAAATCATGTTATTTTTATCTTTCTATTTTTATTTGTCTCTCTAGTAAACCCTAATCTCTTGGTAGTAGTAGAACCTTGCCATCATTGGTGCTTTCATTGACCTCAATGCCTCCTAAAATCACCAACCCCACCCCCAAAGACCTAGATGATACTTTACAAGCCACAAACCAACGTCTTGAAGACCTTATCACTACCCATGAAAACCTTGAATCTTCCATGGAAGCTAACAATCAAGATGTTTCCTTACAACTTGGTCAGATCCACACAAATCACAAGAACTTGGAGTCTGCCATTAACAACAATTTTGCAGCTCTAACAGCTCTCATGACTCAACAATTTGCAACCATGAATGTTGCTGCCACTATTTCCAGATCTGTCACTACATCAGCAGCTAGATCTACACCTACTTCTTCACCCAGGTCTGACGTAGGTGATGCTACTATTCCCTTAACATCATCTTTGTCTCATATCAACTCCACCCTATGTTCCACACAACTTTACACACCACCACCACCACCACCTATATCTTTTACTAGGCCTTCACCAACCATACATTCTGCTTTTCAACCTTTTTCTCAAACCTTCACCAACCCTTTCCCAACGAACTACACACAGCCACCACACATTCTCAGACATCCCCATATTTATTCTACTTTTCCCCAAAACAGCCACCTCACACAATCTACCCTTTACCCTAATTTCCCATATCCCAATTTTCTCCAACAAAACTCCTCTTACCCTTACCCACAACAACCCAACACAATGCAAAACATGAATTTTAGACAGCCAAATATTGAGTTGAGTAATTTCGATGGAAGTGATGTCTTGGAATGGCTTTTCCAAGCTGAACAATTTTTTACATTTTATAATATCCCTCTTGAAAATCGTTTACCCATGGCAGCATTTTATATGAAAGGTGAGGCTCTTGGTTGGTATAAGTGGATGTTTCAAAGTAATGAACTTATCACTTGGGAAGCATTTTCTAGGGCTATGGAATTACGTTTTGGTCCCTCATCTTATGAAAATCACCAAGCACAGTTATTCAAATTAAGACAACATGGAACAGTTACTGAATATCAAGCTAACTTTGAGAAACTTGGTAATAGAGTAATTGGATTACCACCTGAAGCTATTTTAAATTGTTTTATTTCTGGGTTAATTCCAGAAATTAGAAATGAATTGGCTGTCCAAAGACCACACTCAATCTCACATGCTATTGGTTTGGCAAAGCTCATTGAAGCCAAAATAAAAGACTCAAAACCCAAGTTCAAAGGTCCTTATACAACCCATCAAGCCCAACCCTCCCAATCTGCCTATCCAAAACCAGCAACCCACACCCTTCCAACTACCCTTACATCGAAACCTCTTACCCCACAAACTACAGACCCCTCCACTAGTCGTTTACCTATTCGAAGAATTTCTCCAGCACAACAAGCTGAACGTAGAGCATAAGGTCTATGTTTCAATTGTGATGAAAAATTTATTCCTGGCCATAAATGTGTGGCTGGAAAATTTCTTTTACTTATGGTGGATGATGATTCAAACCCCCCTATCACATTAGACTTTTTAGACAATTCTGATTCTGTGGAAATTAAGTCTCCTCCACAAGAAAATGCTGAAACTTATTTCCAACTCTCTCCACAAGCTGTGAGTGGGGAATTCTCTCCCAAAACCTTGAAATTTAAGGGGATGATTGACGGATTACCGGTGACGGTCCTAATCAATACGGGAAGTACCCACAATATCCTTCAACCCCGAATCGCTCAACATCTCCAAATCCCTTGTCAAACAATCCCAAATTTTTCTGTTATGGTGGGGAATGGATCCAAACTTCTTTGCTCAGGCTTATGCTCTCAAGTTCCTATCTTATTACAATCTCATTTATTCATCATTTCATTCTACTTATTCCCAATAGAAGGGGCTGATGTGGTGTTGGGAATGGAATGGCTAAGAACACTTGGCCCACTTAAAGCTGACTTCTCTATACCCCAAATATCGTTCACCTACGACAATCAAAATATCACTATTTCAGGTGATCACTCCAAAAACCTAACCCATTTAACCTTTAGCCAGCTACACCATCTTTTATATACTGATTCTGTAGCCTCTATACACCTCCTCTTATACCAACCCATCTCTACCCAAAACACATGTACATCCAACCCAACTCAAGAACTCACTAACCCAACTACACCACCAGAAATCACAAACCTCATAAACTCCTATCCAACCATGTTTCAAAACACCACACGGACTTCCACCTTCCAAACCTCATGATCACTAGATTCCTTTACACGCAAACACCTCCCCAATCAATGTGAAACCTTACCGCTACCCTCACTCACAAAAAGAAGCAATGACCAAAATTATCAATGAAATGCTTTCCGAGGGTATTATCAAACCCAGCACCAACCCATTCTCTTCCCCAGTCCTACTTTTCTGAAAAAAAGATGGCTCATGGCATTTTTGCGTGGACTATCGAGCCTTAAATGCAGTCACTATACGCGACCGTTTTCCGATACCTACCATTGATGAACTATTTGATGAGCTAGGTTCTGCTACTTTGTTTACAAAGATCGACCTCAGGTCGGGCTACCACCATATTAGGGTCATACCAGAAGACACTCATAAGACGGCATTTAGAACCTTTGATGGGAACTATGAGTTTTTAGTGATGCCCTTTGGTTTGACAAATGCTCCTAGTACTTTTCAATCGGCGATGAATGACCTCTTACGTCCATACTTGAGACGGTTTGTTCTTGTTTTCTTTGATGATATTCTTATTTACAGTAATTCTTATTCCGACCATTTACTTCACCTAACCTTGATTTTAGATCTACTTGCTTCAAATCACTTTGTTGCAAAGCTTTCTAAGTGTGTTTTTGCAGTTTATGAAGTTAATTATTTAGGTCATGTAATTTCATTTAATGGAGTTACCCCTGATCTGAAGAAGATTCAAGCAATTTTAGACTGGCTGAAGCCACTATCACTCACGATGCTCAGGGGATTTTTGGGCCTCACTGGTTTTTACAGACGCTTTGTCTAACACTACGCCACTCTCGCCGCTCCCCTCACCGATCTTCTGCGTTTCAATAAGTTTACATGGAGTACAGATGCAGATTCTGCTTTTACAAAATTAAAAACAAAAATGACAAAGACTCCAGTGCTTGCTCTTCCTGACTTCAGTAAAATTTTCTTCATTGAAACTGATGCTTCTGCAGTTGCCATAGGAGCTGTCCTTTCCCAAGATGGTCATCCGCTAGCCTTCTTTAGCAAAAAATGAGCCCTCACATGCAAGCCTCCTCTGTGTACGTGCGAGAAATATACGCCATCACCGAAGCTGTCAAGAAATGGCGTCAGTACGTGTTAGGCCGATACTTCCACATTTATACAGATAAAAAAAGCTTAAGAAATTTATTTGTCCAAACCATTCAAACCCCAGAGCAACAAAAATGGACAGTAAAGTTACAAGGGTTCTGTTTTGATATATTTTACAAACCTGGAAAAGCAAATCTCATTGCAGATGCGTTGAGCCGCAAACAGACTGATGAAGTTTCCCTTATGCTCTCCATCTCCAGCCCGATTCCTAATTTCATTACAAGCCTCAAACAGTTCTACAAAAACACCAGTGAAGGGCAAGAGCTTATCAGACGAAGCCAAAGTGAACAAAATATGCAATCATTTTATCTTTACAAAGACGATTTGTTGTACTTCAAAGATCGCATTTTCTTATCAGGCACAAAGGACTTTCGCACCACCATCCTCCATGAGTATCACAGTGCACCAACCTCAGGCCACTCTAGTCTCAAACCTAAATTATCTCGCATCTCAGCAACCTTCCTTTGGTCGGGAATCTACAAGGACGTCAAGCGGTTTGTGCAGACCTGTCTCATATGCCAGCAGAACAAATACCTGCCCACAAGAAAACAAGGCTTGTTACAACCTCTCGAAATACCACAACAAGTATGGGAAGATTTATCCATGGATTTTGTTACTCACCTTCCCAAATCTTTTGGACACACAATCATCTGGGATATATGTGATAGACTCTCCAAATTTGTTCATTTTGTTGCTTTACCCACGCACTTCGCTGCTCAAGACTTAGCAAGGTGATTTTTGGTCAAGATTTGTCGGTTGTATGGAGTGCCTCGATCCATAGTTTTTGACAGGGATCCTCTCTTTTTAAGCGCCTTTTGGAAAGAACTCTTCCGTGTTCAAGGAACGTCCCTGAAATATAGCACGACTTATCATCCAGAAACTGATGGAAATACAGAGGTTGTGAATCGCAATTTAGAAACATACCTTAGGTGTTTTACCAGTGATCAGCCGCGTCAGTGGTTCAACTACCTTCATTTGGAAGAGTATTGGCACAACACAACTCTTCATTCGTCTATAAACATGACTCCGTTCGAGGCACTTTATGGACGAAAACCACCGACCACGCGAGATTATATCAAGGGCCATACAAACCTTCCTTCTCTTAACTCCTCCCTGCAAAACAGACAACTCATTATCAACACCTTGAAGCTAAATCTAGCTCGTAGTCAGAAAAGCATGCAAGACCAAGCTAACAAAAAACGAAGAGATTATACCTTTGCCGTTGGGGATCTTGTGTGACTTCGTCTTCAACCATACCCTCAAACCTCTGTTCAGAGATGCACTTCTCAAAATCTTTCAAAATTCTATTTTGGATCGTTTTCAGTCGTACGACGCATCGGATCTTTGGCCTATGAACTCAATCTCCCAAGGTCTTCTCGAATTCACCCCGTCTTCCATGTTTCACAGTTGCGGCGTTATCAAGGTGATGATCCTCACAAGGACAAGATACCGATCCCTTCTAATCTGAGAGAGGAGAGTTTATTAGATAAGGATGTTGTGACTAGTAATGTTTTAGAAACTCCATTGGAAAAAAAAAGAGTTGAAAAATGATTTGGTATTGCAAACTGGGAGTTCTCAAGACATTGTGGAGACGGAAGTACTTGAGACAGAAAAAGAAGAGATGGGTCCAATGGAAAGGTGTGGAACTGAAGCAGCGAAGTACATGGCTCCTATTTATAAATCCACCTTGACCTCAGATGTTTTGAAACATTCCCCACTGTTGGATTCGCATGCAACATCTGAGCCCTTGAAGAGCCTTGGATACTCTTCTGGAAAACCACCGCTTTACCAATTTCACCCACGTGGCCCTTGTTTGTCCCCAAAATTAAAAAATGGAACACAGTTGTATTCCACTACTTCAGAAACGGTAACATTTCCAGCTGTAGCTGAACCTATGCATCCTAGGCGTGCGAGTTATAGCAGCCCTTGGAACTCACCAATAATTCCCCACCGATAGATCAGCATCCCATTCCCTCCAACCTGGACACGTGCCACACTTCGTTTCCCATCCCCACCCCTTTGGCTTCTACGGATTCTTTTTTGCAGGAGAAGCCCACTGCCACACGCAATTCAACTTTACCACCAATTCAATTTTCAAATCACCCGCAAATTTCTCCCACTTCTTCAAGTGGGCTGGACTCTTATAATAAAAATGCTGAAATTGTTAATTCAAACCTTGAGGACAAGGTTTTTGGTGGGACGGATAGTAGTGATAGGAAGTTGGGCAGGCCCATTAGAGTTACTAAAAGGCCCTCATGGCAGCATGACTTTATTTTGGACTGAAATTATTATTATTTAGAACTTTAAGTAATTCTTGTATTTTCCTCCAAGTGGGCTTCTTGACCCATTGTTTAGGTCCCTTAACACTTATGTATTTAAGTATTGGTGTAACCTGAATTTGTTATGCAGAAATTAAATCATGTTATTTTTATCTTTCTATTTTTATTTGTCTCTCTAGTAAACCCTAATCTCTTGGTAGTAGTAGAACCTTTCCATCACCTATAGAAGCTCGCTGCTCCCATTACATATTCCTCCCATCTCTTCTAGGAATTTGATCACAAATGGAGGGCTTTTCTCAAAAGATGAATTTGGAAGGCAGCTCAAGTCTTGGGTTGCAGCACCATTTTTAAAGTCTATTACGCAAGTTTGAAGCAGGTTTGGGGAGAGTAATTTTGATGCTAACAGACGGCTCCAAGAGAAGATTTATGATAAACCAAAGACTGAAAAGTAACTCCAATTGTTCTGCTGCAAAGTCCTTTTATAAAAAAATGTGACATCTAATATCGAATTTTCATCGTTCAGTCGCTCACACATAGCACTACTGTAATCAGAGAAATATTAGAAACTATACTTGAAGTTCCAAATGTCCAAAATATGGAAAGCAAGTGGATACATGTGAATAAGTGACGAGTCTTCAATATGCAGGAACTGAGCCAAAACAATTGTTTGGTCCTCTTCTTCTTCAGTGAATGAAATATCCACCGCCAATTAAATTAAAATACCAGTCATAATAGGAACTGAATCCCGAAAACTTGATTCCTTGGGACATTCTTATGAAGTTACAACAGACATTTAATTTAATACGTACATGTAATAAATAACTAAATGTATTACATAGACATATCATTGATGTGGCACATCATCACCTTCACTACTCTTGTCGGTAGCATCCTGCAGATTTGGTAGATCTTTTAATAGTCCAATAGAGAAACCAAGAAGCAAAAGCATTTGTGGCAGCATACCCTAGTTGTTCCTTTGACAAAATAGGAGTCTCCCAATTTCCCATCCTTATTTCGTTGGGCTCCTTAAGCGGTTTTGATAGAAGTTTTCGGTCAATGATACAAGACCCCGCTTATGAAGACCTCCACCTAGCTTTTGATCAGAAAGATCTTCTACACCTTTAACATATATGTCATAACCTCTAGAAACCTTGGTAGCATTTTGAATTTCGAGACTTGATCTTGTAAATCCTCAAAATTCAAACTTTCATGACAAAATGAATAATTAAACCCCATGGTAACTTGAATTTGAGTTTTGACTCTTCGATATTGAATTTGAACTTGAACACTTGAATGATTAGTGACTTTTATGCCCAATCTTTGTAACCTTGCAAGCATTCTTGACAACGGCTAAAACTTCTTGGAGAACAACGTGCCCGCAACCTTGAATAATAGGAAACCAAAGCCCACATAAGATATGGTCACAAAAATCCAACCACGACCCCTTTGAAGTAATGATCCAGAGACGGCTCGAGAAAGAGTTCTAAAAGTGGAGCCCGAATCTAGTAGAAACCACAGAACCATTTTGAGTCAGGCGCTACTGGTCATGCCCTGAATAGCTTGATTGAGAGAATCAATACACTTAAAATCAATGTACCTGCACAAACCTGTTAGTAATAAAACATGCAGACATGCAAGATGATGCACAAAGAGGTAGGATCTTATGGTCAAAAATTAGGGTATGACAATCTTGGGAGATACTTTCTGGCGCTTTAAACAAGGAGGAGTTTGGGAGATCAGACCATTCACTCAGACTTACTCAAGGGTATTAATGGATGAGATGGATGTTCTGGATCGAAGGTAATAACTACTGGTGGTTGTTCACGATTTCTGAGAAGTTTCTACAACAACTGCAGGAGAAGTGGCTAGTTCTCTTGTGTGGTGTCTTATAAGATGTTCTGACATCTTATTAGGGCATGTTGAAGACGTTCCTTGGTGGTTCTACTGCATATGTTTCTGATGGAAGAACTCTAGTATTTATGGGATTCTGGAGTTGTGACAGAAGAAAGATGGTGGTTGATCTTGACTATTGGCTTTTTTGTTGAAGATATCAACATCTGTGAAAACTTTAGTCGTTCCAAAGTCGGGAGCAATGGAATGGAGAGAGTTGTTGGTTGATTTCTGTCATGTTGACTTGATACTAGGAGGTTTGGTTCCAACTTGTATCTTGAAGTCAGTTTGAAGAGAAGGTGAGTTGAGACCGGGTTTATCAAGTTCATGCTCTAGGAAATTGGTAAACTATTTTTCGGCTAAGTTGTCAAAGATACTTGAGATTTCTCTCAAGTCCACTCATAAAGGCATCTCAGTCGTGCATTTGGAGATTTCTAGTTACTCTTATGAATAGAGGGTGTTTTTGTGAAACATAAATCTGAAGAGAGTGTAGGTGATTTATTTTCACCATCCAAATTTGCAAGGAAGGATTCTTCTTTCTTAATCCAAAGGATGAATCCAATCTGAAAGGAGATTTCAGATCTGTTAAGGTAAATAGGGTTTGTTCTGAGAAAATCTTAGTTACTTGAGTCAAGGGTGGCAACCTTGATATCTCAACACTTTGTTTGTCAAGGAAGATACTTGCAAAAATTGAATACTTGATAAGTGTTCATGAAGTGATTTGTTGGAGTATATCTTCAACAGTATGATAGGGTTACTGAACAAGGATTTAAGATCAATTGCTATTAGTGGAATTCACAAATATTTAATTGATTATTCTTGTAATTGGAGCACAAGATCACTGATGACAAGTGGTACATCAGGAAGTACAACATCTCTTGTTGCATCTGCTCAAAGATATGCTCTCTAGTGATTGAGTACAGTCAAGATAAGGAACTGATGTTCTATCAAATGTTGAAACATCTTGACAGTGGAGTATGTGTAGAAGCCTGTTGATTCAAGGAGTGAATCTTTGTAGCAAAGGAGTTGTAGCTGATGATCTTGGTACCATACACGTGTGTGTGGTAGAATCAGTCTTTATTACAATGTATGTATTCAGACTAGGAAGTTTCGTGGCAGGAAGCTTGACTAGAATGTAGTGTCGTTGGAAGTGAAGATAAAGACAATTCTCTTGGTTCAGTTTATTTCGGATCTTGGAATATTGGAGTACAGCAGGTGTGTTCCAGTTTTTACTAGAAGCATCTGATTTTTATCTAGAAAGTTTCCTGGCAAGAGACTTGTCTAGAATATGGTGCTGGTGGTAGCACTGCCTGGGTTAGTTTATTTCTGATCTAGGTGTGTATGAGCATGTGATCTTGCTCATTTTGGAGGTCAAGGATAAGTGGCAGTTATCTCTGACTTTCTGCAGATGTCTCAACTTAAGGAAGGTGGGATACGTTTTGTAAAGATCTTGTGTGAGAAATCTCTTCTGAAGAATCAAGCTTTGGCATGTTTGGTCTCTCTGAAGATGAGGTGGTTGTTGCAGTACAACAAAGCAGGATGGAGGTTGTCTACTCTAACTTGATATCATTAATCAAGTCTATGAGAACATGGAACTGTTGTTCAGTTATAGGGAGGATGTTCTTCTAAGTGGCAGAAGGAAGAGCTGAATTCTTCAGCTAGATGTCTGAACAGATGTTATGACATCAAGCAGAAACTTCAGGGTCTTAGTTGATGTTGTGGCACATAATTGTAAGATAAGTTGATCTTCTCAGAAATAAATGGAATTAATGCTTCCAAAAGGTCTATCTCATGCAGTTTGCGGGAGCTGCAAGAACGAGTAGATGTTACATGTCTGAATCTTGGTGTATCTAAGATGGCTTGCTATGGAGTAAGTGGATTATGTAACTTGAAGATTAGGTTTCATTGGTGGATCAGAAGATTTTCTGGAACCCTGAAGAAAGTTTAGATTAATCAAATAGTGGCATTTGGTTGATTTCTATAAGTTCATTCAAGCAGGGTGCTTGGAATTAATTACTCTTGTGCAGAAGGGTAGTTGGTTGAAAATCAAAGGAGGTTCGGGTTCTGTTCATATCTTGGAGCTAGTGGTAGAAAACCTAAGTTGCTTACGAAAGATTACCTTCTTTTGGGAGTTGAATGAGAGTTTATTTCTCTCTTTGGTTATCTGGAGTTCTTATTGATCAAGCTGGTTGTGTAGTGTTGTCTGAAGATCTTCAGTTGGATTACTATGCTGATAGTGAGTTCAGTGGTAATTGTATCAAGAACCATAGTGTATGGTGTCTGTGATATGATCAGGATGTCCTAACTGATGTTAGAACATCATGGTTTCTGAACTTAGAGTTCAGATTGTGGAAGCTGATATTCACCAGTTGAATCAGAAGTGTTCTATCTTATCATATGGGAAAATGATAAATTAAAGAATTTCTTGGATCATGGGGTGTTTATCTGGAAGAATGACTCTTGATGAGGTCAGAATGTTTGTAGAGAGGTGGTTTCTTCTGCTACAAGTCATGCTAGAGAGAAGTGGATCAGTTTGGTGCTTGTGAAGCAAATAAGCTGAGGATTTCTAGAGCATGTGTTTGATGTTTTTCAAGTGAGAAGAACATCTGGGCGAGCTAGCAAACTAAGGGGCTCTGTATGTCTCTATGAGGAATGTGAAGCATTCCAGATTCAATTGGATTGTTGTCATACCCCAAATTTTGACCACTAAGATTTCCCATCATTGTGAAAATCATCAGCACAATATGGATGGACCATCATACCTCATTAGTCTCCCCAAAGATGGGTGAGCATTCACTACAAACACGATTTACGGTTTCAAGCCCTCGCAGAGCTCTTAGACAAAGGATCAATCAAGGAATGACATGATCTTCAACTTTTCTAGCCTCTCAAATATCCACAATGGATCAAGAGGACTCCCACTTCAAGGATTAAGCACAAGGCTGCTCCCTTATAGGTGGATCAAGCCTCAAGATCGCGAGTGTCACCAAATTAGGGTTTGGTCGACAAGGGCCTCCAGATGGAAATTTTCCTCTAGGCATGAGCCAATGCTTCAAAGCATAACCTAAAATGCTCCATGGAACATCATAAACCCCATCATCAAGTCAATTTAGCCTCAGGGCATGCATACATAAAAAATCAGGAATTAGGGTTTCTTGACCTAATTCACCCCTAAGTTAACTTTTGGGACAAATCATGAGCCAAGACCTCAAGACATGATTAGAGGGTCTCCAACATACCACGTTGATCCATTTGCAACAATGGATTGACCCAAGAAGCTTGAGCAACAAGTTTCAATTTCATCTGAACCACAGTTAGGGTTTCGCGAGAAAAGTCAACTGTAGCTTTGACTTTTGACCAGGACATGCTCCCAAGCCGTGGGACACAATTAAATATACCCTATAACACCCATGGAACATGTCCATCAATTTTGATTTAGGTCAAGGACATGATTTCCTAAAGGATAGCACAGTTTGGAATTCATCTGATAATAAGTCAACTGTGCACAAAAGTCAAACTTTGACTTTTTGAGATTTTTCATAAAAATGGTTTTTTAACCATAAAATGATGTTAATGTGTGATTGGAATCATCATTCATCAAGAAAAATCAAAGAAAGTGGGATAACTTGTAAAAGGGGTAACCATAAAAACTTAGAAAATTTTCTAAGTTATGGAATAAAGTGGCAAGGGTACCAACTTTGGAGGATCATAACTCCTAAACCACAAAGCCATTTTTCCCCATCCAAAGATGGATTTGTAGCCCTCATGGCTCTCTACAAAAGTGTCAACTACACTTTATCCCAATTCATCATGGATTTTGAGTTATGGTTGGATCAAAATGGCTAAAAACCTAAAATTGACATTTTTCAGCACTTGTAATTTTAGCACAATGTCCCAACTTAAAGGCTGTGTTTCTCCATGATCCAAGTTTAACCAGGTCTAGTGTCAAACATCAAAGTTGAAGTACGTCATCTAAGCTTTCCGGAAAGTCCTAGAACGTCCATGTAGCATACTCGAGCAGGGAGTTATGGATCTTACAAAAAGGCTTGCTGCAACTGAATTTTTCAGGGTAGATTTGCACATTTTTTGTGCCACACGAATTTTCAAGCCTTGTCATCATTTTGGACACATCTAAGGATCAAATCCAAGTGGTATGATCTGATCCATGAGCCTCCCAAGTCCAAGGAACCAAAAAAAGCATGCCAAAACCTAGAAATTCCTAAAAGAGGGACAAAACTCCAATTTTGGTTTGGAGCATTTAATGGATGCTTAGAGGTGGCATGAAGTGAGCTTCCTCTAACTGAATTCAGTCAAGATTCCTCCAACAACTAGGGAACCAGCAGCCTATGCTCTAACCTCTAGTCAATGGCTAGAGGAGACTTGGATTTTCATTGGCCAAACCTCTGCTGCAGCCACCATTCACTATTGCTTGCAAAACAAACTTGCTCTACTATAAATAGAGCTCATTTTTGCTAAATTTGAGTACACCAAAGCCATCAAACAGATGCTTTCCTCAAATTCTCTCTTTCACTCCAAAATGCCTTCTTTAGTAAGGAAATTCTGAGTTTTTGAGTTAGAGAGCATTTCCATCACAGCTCATAATCCCAACACCTCATAAACATCATATGTAGGTGATCCAAACTCTCACAAGTGACCTATAACACCAACATCACAAAGTCACCTCTCAAAACCTCAAAATGACACTTTTTTTGCATTTTTCAAGCCATGTCTTGATTCAGTCACTTTCCAAACCAGATAAAACCTCAAACACACTCTAAATATCATCCTTGAACTGTCCCAAATGGTGCCACACATCTGGAACACCATTTGAGAGAGTTGGCATTTTGGCCACTTTTGACCATTTTGCGAGAAAGTGCTCAAACTTGCTCCAGAGGTTTCCAGCTAATTCCAACCATCCTAAAAGCTTCTAAGAGGTCATTTGAGGTTGTCCAAAGCATTATATCATTTCTGGAACAAAGCACTTGGTAGGTTGCCCAAAATCTCCAAAAAAGAGGTAAAATTCACAACTTGAATTCTTTGAATCATGCTTTCCTTTGTTGTCCACATACATGCATCATATTGAACAATTCTTGAGGCAAAAATGTAGTCCTTAATGTTTATGTTGTGATACTCCCACTGTTTGCATCTTAACATGTTTATATGTGGAATTTTGGTTGTTTTAAAATCATGTCCAGTTCTGGTTTTTTTGATTGATGTGTTCTGTACATTAAGTTTTAGTGTGCATGAGTAACACCATTGGATTCCTTGCGAAAAATCGGTTAAGATAGGTTTTTACGGATTTCAATTCCGATGAAAATTGAGAGAGTTACGCGCGTTGGAAATTTGACGCAAAACGACGTCGAATTAACGATAGCAGTTCTGGTTTTTTAATTGCTGCATTTTGTGTGTTGATTTTCCATGTACGTGAGTAATACCATTGGATTCCTTGCGAAAAATCGGTCAAGATAGGTTTTTACGGATTTCAATTCGGATAAAAATCGAGAGAGTTACGCGTGTAGGAAATTCGACGCGGAACGATGTTTTCAAAACAGTGCAGTTCTAGTTTTTTTATTTCTGTGTTTTGTGTGTTGATTTTCCATGTGCATAAGTAATACCATTGGATTCCTTGCGAAAAATCGGTCAAGATAGGTTTTTACGGATTTCAATTCGGATAAAAATCGAGAGAGTTACGCGTGTTGGAAATTCGACGCGGAACGATGTTTTCAAAACAGTGCAGTTCTGGTCTTTTTATTTCTGCGTTTTATGTGTTGATTTTCCATGTGCGTGAGTAATACCATTGGATTCCTTGCGAAAAATCGGTCAAGATAGGTTTTTACGGATTTCAATTCGGATAAAAATCGAGAGAGTTACGCGTGTCGGAAATTCGACGCGGAATGATGTTTTCAATCGATAACAGTTCTGGTTTTTTAATTTCTGCATTTTGTGTGTCGATTTTCCGTGTGCGTGAGTAATACCATTGGATTGCTTGCGAAAAATCGGTCAAGATAGGTACTTCCGGATTTTGATTCCGATAAAAATTGAGAGAGTTATGAATGTTTGAAATTTGATAAAAAAACGTGTTGAAAATTAAAGTTTCGGTACTAGTTTTTACCCCATAAGAAATGTCGGAGATGATGTTGTGACATCTTTTCTCTTTTTCTTATTTTTATTTTCAAAACTCAACCAATTTTTTTTACATAGCAAAAAATCATCATTTTCCAATTCATACCCCATAATATTTTAATCTACAAAAAATCACAAAAAAAAGTATTATTTTTAGATTATTTTTAATATATTTAAAAATAGTGTTTTAAATTGTTTTAAATGCTTTTAAAATGATTTATTTTTTCTTGATTTTTGAAAAAAAACCAAAATGATTTTAAATATTTATGTGGATAAAATATTTTTTTTCATAAACCTTAATCATTATTTAATGATTTTTATTTGATATTTTTATCATTTTTTACTTAATTTTTCTTGGAAAAATGCCTTAAAAAATGAAATTGGGGTTTTCTTTGATTTTCACCCTAACAAATCTTTTTCAGACTCTTTGGGCCTCTATTAGAGTGTAAGACCCAATCCCCTTTTAACCAAAACAATTTTGGGCCTCACTTATTGTATAAGTCCCTCTACGTTAAAAGAAAACCTCGGCGCGATCGCCATTTTCAAACAGAAAATCAACTGGGTTTCTCTTAGAGCAGTAAGTCCCATTTCTTTTCATTTTTTAAACACTTGGGCATCTAATAGAGTGTAAGACTCAACCCTTTTTTAACGAAACAATTTTGGGCCTTAGTTATTGTATAAGTCCCGATACGTTAAAAATCTCGGCGCAATCGCCATTTTCAAACTGAAAATATTTTGGGCCTCTCCCTGAGTTGTAAGCCCCATCTTTTGTACAAAAATACATTTTGGGCCTCTAATAGAGTGTAAGACCCAAAACCTTTTTTTTTTTATCACTTTTTCATATTTTCTTATTTTTCATATTATTTTTTAATGATTTGAAAAATTAATAACTCCCTCAATTTTGATTATTTTTTATTAATTCTTTTTTTGAAAAATCACAAAAATAGTAAATTATTTTATTCTACAAAAAATAAAATTTATATTATTTATTTAATATAGTTGGTATTTTTGTGAATAAATTCATTTTTAATTGTTTTTAAACATTTTAAAAGTGAATATTCATCTTGAAAATCAAAACTAAATAAGTTTTAAATCATCTTGTGATTAAAACCTCATTTTTCAAACCTTAACCAAAAATCGCAAGTGGTTTATTTAAACTTATTTGATTTTTTTGTCATTTTTTTATTAATTTTCTTTGAAAAATTACTTTTAAAAAGTGAAAATTGGGGTTTCTTTGATTTTTAATCATACTCAAATGTTTCAAGACTCTTTGGGCCTCTAATAGAGTGTAAGACCCAATCCCTTTGTAAATACCAAAATTTTGGGCCTCAATCACTTGTATAAGTCCCACGGTGTTTCCAAAACCTCGGTGCGATCGTCGCCCTTTTCAAAATTAACCATTGGGCCTACCCTCGAGTAGTAAGACCCATTTCTTTTCTTAAAACTCCCTTGGGCCTCTTGAGAGAGTGTAAGACCCATCCCTTTGTACAGAAAACCTTTTTGGGCCTCAGTCACTTGTATAAGTCCCTCTGTACAAATTCAATAGTGCGCTCACTGATAAAACCCTGGGCCTCTCCTTGAGCTGTAAGCCCCAAATCTTTCTTTTTCAAAGCACTTTCTCCTTTGATTTTGAATATACTGTTGTTTTCAATCTTTCTTTGTTGAACAACTAACCAAACAGCATGGAAGCTCTACAACCGAGTAAGTGTTTACCCGCTTTCATTTACCGCTTTCATATGTATATAACTGTATTGTGGGGTTGTTTCACTGTAAGTCTCCTTTCATAAACTCATATATATATATATATATATATATATATATATATATATATATAACTGTATTGTGGGGCTGTTTCGCTGTAAGTCTTCTTTCATAAACTCATATTAACTGTGTAATAATAGTATAGATATTTAGAGTTTCTCTGGCAACTACGTCTAGCACTAGGTAAAGCCGTTTCAATCACTCTTAGAAATAGTCTAAACTAGATCCCCATAGGATTACCAGACACAGTCTTCCCTCCTCTTGGGGTTAAACAATATGGAGATATGAAAGACAGCATTCCCTGTGAACCCTTTCATAGACTATCACTCGTAGAAGTTGTCAAAGAAACTCTATTCCCTAGAGATGATCTCTTCCCCGTGAATTGCATCTCTTGAGTTTCTTCCAAATTCTCGGACTTTCCTGACTTTGATATATTCTCGGTGAATAGCATTTCCTTGAACTTCTCGGGGTTTGGGGACCCACAGGCTTCTTAAAAGCACTTGTCAAGAAACTCTACTCCCCAGAGATGATCTTTTCTCCGTGAATGGCATCTCTTTAGTTTCTTCCAAATTCTCGAACTTTCCTGACTTGATCTATTCCTTGTGAATAGCTTGCCTTGAATTTCTCGGGGTTTGGGGACCCATCGGCTTCTTAAAAGTAATCGGCCTCCTCTTGGGCATCGTACAAGGACCCACAGGCTTCCTAAAAGCAACCGCCTCCTCTTGGGCTTAGTACAAGGACCCTACGGCTTCTTAGAAGTATTCACAGCCTCCTCTTAGGCTTCGTATAATGATCTCTTCCTCCGGGAATGATAGCCTCCTCTTGGGCTTAGTACAAGGACTCGTCGGCTTCTTAAAAGTTTCTAGCCTCCTCTTGGGCTTCGTACAAATTGTCCCGACGACCTCCTAGAGGTATAGGAACATAATCTAGTCATCTTCATAGAACAGTCCTTTCTTAGAGTCTACTACTGTTTCTCAAAGCATAGTATAAAAGATGAAACTCTAGACTTGGACGGTCTAATCTCCTTGAGTCTCAAAGACATTCTCAAGTGACCCCTTCGTTAAATAGGAAGGAAACCCGTAGACTCGGACAGTCTCAATACCCTTCGAATTTCCCGCTTCCTTAAAGAACAGGAATAACTCGGATCCTTGAATCAAATCCATGAGTATAGTGTTGCTCATATAAGAACTGATTTTCTCTTTCAAAATCAGTATACTGGACCTGTCACTTAAACAATTACCTTAGCCTCCTCTTGGGCTTTGTACAATGATTCTCCCCATCAGAGTCAAACAACGTTTAGCCTCTCTCTCGAGCTTTGTACGAGACACATAAGAGACTCCCTCGTTGAGTCAATCAGACCTTTAGTCTCCATTTCGGGCTTTGTACGAGATACAAAAGGGTTCTTATTGAGCCAAACAAACAATAGCCTCCATCTCGGGCTTTATACGAGATACGAAAAGATTCCCTCGTTGAGTCAAAACCTTTTCGCCTCTCTCTCAGGCTTTGTACGAGACACATATTAGCCTCCTCTTAGGATTTATATAAGAAAACCACTGGTTGATCCAATCAACCTTTTAGCATCAAAATTGTGCCTCGTTCACACTACACAAACATCAACCACTACTTCCCCTTCATCTTATCCCTGTAAGCGGCAGGCCTCTGGATCATCTATATCCACGCTACTGTCCCTCTTTTAGCATGAGAAATTCCTAAGGAAAGATAGCATTGCTCTACACTGAGTTAAAGTCTTCTCCTTCAGGTTAAAATCCCCTATAAAGGAAATTATGGCATTGCCGGATTTGCATATCCCGATTAAAGTAATTCTCCTTTATAACCAGTCACCCAACAGTTGTGTTAGACAAACCCTTCTTTAGAGATGACAAATTCTCTCTAAAGTCGAGGTCCTTCAGCTTCACGTCTTGGGCTTTGAACAAGACACAAATAGACTTTTCAGCTTCACGTCTTGGGCTTTGAACAAGACACAAATAGACTTTTCAGCTTCACATCTTGGGCTTTGAATAAGATAAAAATCACCTTTCGCTTCACATCTTGGGCTTTGAACAAGACACCAAAAAACAATTTCCTCCCATAGAATAGGAGGAACTACGAACGCTCTGATTTCCCTGTTTCGGTAAACGGGAATACGTAGGCATAAGATTGAAAGAAAAAATTTTAGCGAGCACAATCAACAAAAAACCCAAATCCCATATCTCCATCAATCAAAAGCAGTAATTCAAAAAGCATCAGTCCTAACATCCTAATCCTTGTTCCCCGCCAGAAACCTTCTGTCAAGGTAAAAAGAAATAAAACAGTATTGGCGAAAATACAAATAACCAGTACAAAGGCCCCCCCACATTGATAGCATTCGTAACCTAACAGACCGCTGTTTAAACTCAGTATGCAAGCAGGGTTAATTGGAGACATCTATTTCCCTTCCTTCATCAGCTTTAATAGGATAAAAAATGAATCGACCTGTAGTAAGCTCAAACCGCAGAGAGCGACCAGCGCTTAAGAACCGCGTCCAAAATTGCTCGCTACAGAAAAATGGCGCCCACCGTGGGGCGTGTAGAAGTTAGATCTAGGCACGGTCGTCCCCATTTTTCACAGAAAAACGGCCCCCACCGTGGGGCCGGTTCTTTCTTCCTTACAATTTAAACCTTGGGCAAGTTATTTTCATGGCGGTGGCCGCCAACAGAAAAATGGCGCCCACCGTGGGGCCCATTCAAGGTTAGATCTAGGTGGGGTCTCCCTTTTGATACCACAAATTGGCGCTTTCGCCGGGGAACCCATTTCTGTCAGGAACTTAGGATTCATAGCTTTAAAGGTCTAGGATGTTTAGAACCAATATATATACTGCTTTTCCTAATTGTTATACGTGTTTATTTTTCTGCTAATGGGAATGCGTGTGATGTCGCATTCGGAAAGATTGAGTATACACTTAAGATAAGTAATGGCGACGGGGTCGACCATCAACCTCAGTGGAGGCTGACCAATGCAACCCATTCTCTCACCTAGACAATGGGCCGATTGTTAAGTCTGAGAAGCTGAGGAGCCAAACCCTTTCGTAGTGCGGAAACTATCGGGAATAGTTGGTACGCGATACTACCCTCATTTGAGGCTGGTGATCTATTCTCGGTGAATGGCACTTACTCTAAGATTGCTCTACAACTCGCTGGCGATCCGCTTGTTGTTTTGCTTTCCTGGGAGGAGCTGATGATAATGAGTACAGGTACAAAAATCACCCTAGTATAAACCTTTGGGGATGGGTAGAGCCTTGACTTCATGACAACGACCCTTTGACCCCATGTTTTTTCTATGTTTTTGTGTGCTGCATTCATGCATTCATTTAAAAAACATAAAACATTCAAAAAATTTCTCTTCTAGTCTCTCCGTTTTTCAAATTAAACTAAGACTGTGATTGCCAATATCAGAGAAGAGGATTACGCTAATGGATTTTGGTAGAAGTAGAACTCATAAGTACACCTTCAAGGTTCCAAAACTAGAGGATTTGAGAAGGTTGGCGAGGATGATCACTAACCCTGAGGCTTTCAGAGCCAAGCACGGAGGTCTGCTACCACTATTAAGAGTCAATGTGATTGAAGGAATCATGGATGCGCTCATTCAGTTTTACGATCCGGTTTATCACTGTTTCACGTTCCTGGATTACCAGCTCGCACCAATGCTGGAGGAGTATTCCCATCTGATTGATCTACATATTACAGATCGAGCTCCATTTTCTGGACTGGAAGAAATTCCAAAGAATCAGACCATTGCAAGAGCAATTTATTTGGATGAGTCAGAAGTCAAGACTCACCTGAGCACTAAGGGTGGCATCCAAGGTTTTCCAGCCCAGTTCTTGACAAAGAAGGCCCTGTATTTTTCCAGTATAGGAAACGTGACTGCTTTTGAAAGCATCTTTGTCTTGCTCACCTACGAGTTATTTCTATTTCCCAACATCAATAACTTCGTCGATATTAACTCCATTAAGGTTTTTCTCATTGGAAACCCTGTGCCGACTTTGCTCGCAGATGCGTATCATTCTGTACATTTAGGAAATTTGTACAGTGGAGGGGAGATCACATGCTGTGTACCTCTGCTTTATAAATGGTTTATCTCCCACTTGCCCAAGTCTGCTGCTTTTTGGGATTGCAAGAGTGCCTTACGTTGGTCGCAGAAGATCATGTCTCTTACCAACTCTGATATAGATTGGTGTAATAGGATTTATGATGGAATCAGAATCATTGATCGTTGTGGAAACTTCCTCAACGTACCCCTTATAGGAACCAAAGGAGGAATCAACTACCATCCGGTATTGGTTCGCCGTCAATTTGGATACCCGATGAGACACGTCCCGCGAGGTGTTCATCTAGAAGGTCTTTTCTTCAAGGAAGGAGAAAATGACAGAGCACTAAAGATGGAAATAGTGCATGCTTGGAAACAGGTTCATAAGAAAGGACGAGAGTCTCTAGGAAAACCGGACTGTGTCTCGGTGGAGCCTTATCTCCATTGGGTACAAACTAGAGCTCTTAAGCTAAAAATGCCTTATCCTCGTTACGGAATTCTTCCGCCGAGGGAATCTGTCATGTACTTCATGACGGAAACAGAAAAGCTTCAGGTTACTCTCAACAAAGTTCAAAAGGAGAGAAGGTCTTGGAAGAACAAGTACCGCACCCTCGACGTAGAGTGCATCCAAATACAGCAATTACTGAAAGAAAAAGATGCTCTGATTGAGATTTTAGAACAACATGCTGTAGAGAATCAAGATGACCAAAGGAATTTGCTCACTCCTTTCACCTGGCAAAGGAATGATAACCCGACAACGGCCCAAGAGCCCCGGTCAAAGAAAAGGAAAGTCCCAGAATCAGCACCCGATTTCTCTTTAGAGAGGACTCGGGACCCATTAGCTTAGGTTTCTGTTTCCGCACCTTGTAATCTACTGTATTTCCATTTCTGTAATCCTTTAAATTTAATAAAAAGGGGTTTCCCCACTGTTTGATATTTACAATCTAATTGTTGAAGTTTATTTTGATTAAACCAAGAAAAACAATTAATATAATCATTGCATTCATCATTCTCACATCACGTATTCTTCTTCCCTGCGAATCTCACGTTTGTGTCTCGGTTCTAGAGTCAAATTGTCTCATTCATATAATACTCGGGCCAATCGTCAGAAAAAGATGGATGATCTTGAGGAAGAAAATAGAGAGTTGAAAGAAGATATCGACGCTCTAAGAGAGGATATGAGAAATCTTCGTAATGACATGTAAGCCATGGCAGAAGCTCAGCTACAACGAACTGTGATCTTAGAGATCACCTCAACGCCCATAGTGGAGAAGTCTGATCCTAGGTATCAAAAAGGACAGATTCCACCAATACCTTCTGGTAAAAAGGAAACTATGTTTGACAAAATGGATGAATTCCAGGAGCAGTTCCTGGAAATGCAGAAGGAGCTGCAAGCCATTCGCGGTCAGGATTTATTTGGAAAGGACGCCGCAGACCTCTGCTTGGTCCCCAATGTGAAAGTTCCTCACAAATTCCAAGTGCCCGACTTTGAAAAATACAAGGGTAACTCTTGCCCTCAAAGCCATCTGGTGATGTACGCTCGGCGGATGTCAGCTCAGACGGAGAATCAGGACCTACTGATTCACTACTTTCAGGATAGTTTAACCGGTACCGCATTAAAATGGTACATGGGTTTAAACCGTACTACGATCAGTACATTCAGAGATCTTGGTACTGCCTTTGTCCAACAATACAAATACAATTTGGACATGGCATCCGATAGAGATCAACTCAGATCGATGTCGCAAAAGGACAAGGAAACCTTTAAGGAGTATGCTCAAAGGTGGCGTGAAATTTCCGCTCAAATTTGTCCGCCTCTTGAGGAAAAAGAGATGACAAACATCTTCTTAAAGACCTTAAGCTCATTTTACTATGACCGAATGGTTGCCAGTGCACCCAGTGATTTCACCGAGATGGTCGGCATGGGTGTACGTCTTGAGGAAGACGTCCGAGAAGGATGTTTGGTAAAAGACACTGGATCGCGAGCGGTACTAAAAAATACGGTAGTTCTCTCCCTAAGAAAAAAGAGCAGGATATTGGGAATATCTCTCTCGGAAAGCAAAGGCGACGTTATCAGCCGGTAGCAGTTGTGACTCCTGCTATCAACCCTGCGTCTATTCCTACGTATCAACCTCAAGTTGCGTAGAGCCAACCTGATCAACAAAGGACACAACAGCCTCTTCAGCAGGCTTGTCCCCCATATAACAATGACCGTACAACACGGCCACCGGGATTTGATCCTATACCCATGACGTACGCAGAGCTATTTCCATTAGTGCTAGCCAAGGGGCACATTCAGACTAAGTCTCCTCTTACAGTACCGGAAAATCCACCTTTTTGGTTTAAGGTGGATCAAACTTGCCCTTATCATCAAGGAGGTTCAGGGCATAACAGTGAGACTTGTCTCAATTTCAAGTCTGATGTGCAAAAGCTTGTTAGGAGCGGGGTCTTATCCTTCAAGGATACGAATCCCAATGTTTTTACGAACCCGCTGCCTCAACATGAGAAAGCTGCAGTCAACCTGATTGAGAGAGAGTCTAACAACGTCTATCAAATTCACAATGTACTCTTGTTAAAGACCAATCTGGTTAAGATGCATTGTAGACATAGTGGATATGGCCATGTACCACCTCATAATTATCATCAGTGTGATATCTTCTCTAAAGACAACCAAGGAGGTTCTGTGGTGCAAGCAGCTCTACAGGAACAAATGGATCTCGGATGGACCCAAGAGCACCGAGTTCGTGGAGTTAACATGGTCTATACGAATTCTAACGTCATTCAAAACCATGATATCCGTGCAATGAATGTCAACTTGGTGGCGATGCACTCAAGGCAAAGCCAGTATCATAATCTGCCGCGGCATGATTACAGTTCCTGTCTGACTTGCTCGGTAAACAAACAGGGATGCTCTTTCATACAAGAGGCCCTCTAGTGTCAGATGGATCTTGGATGGATCCAAGACTACCATGATAGGAATTCCCATCAGATCAACATGGTTCAGATCTTTGACATTCGTGTGATGAATACCAGCCTGGTAGAGTTACATGCTGAGCAGGTCCGACTCGGATTCTTAATATCACATGACTATCAAAGCTGTAAAGCGGGTTGCAAAAATGATCAGGGTTGTACCCTTGTCCAGGAGGCACTTCAGCACTTGTTAAATCATTGGTGGATGCCAATCTACATGGATGAAGATACTCAGCAAATTAGTATCAGTAACAGGAATCCTACTCGGCGTCAAAGTCAGGATGTCTGATCAGTGGAAGGTAACCTAGTGAGGTTACATTGTATTCAAAGTGGGCGTGGCCAGGTGCCACCACACAATTATGACTGTTGTAGCGTCTGTTCGTAAAGTAGCCAAGGGTGTTACCTTGTGAGAGCAGCTTTTCAGGGTCAGGTGGATCGTGGAGAAATTTGTCCATATCCGAGTTTTGGACCCATCAACTGGACGCCGAATTACCTTGCCGATCAAGTTGAGGATGTTGTCACCATCTCTGGTCGTCACCATACCAGGGATGTTTTTGCCATCATCCCTCTACTTGACGAATCTAAAGTTCCCAACTGGGAACAGATCGAGATTACTTACGATGGTCAGAAAAATCAGAGGGCTCCCATAGTCATCTATCTACCAGGACCATTACCGTATAAATCAACTAAGGCTATCCCTTACAAATACGGTGCAATGATAAGCGAAAATGGAAAGGAAATTCCATTACCCTCCATTGTGAATATTGCAGACATCAGTCGTGTAACACGGAGTGGTAGAATCTTCAACCGAGGGGTTGGGGAACTTAACAAAGAAAAGGAACTTCAGATAGAAGCTCCTGATCCACCAATCGGTCAATCCAGTAATCCCGGCCTTTTGAAAAATAATGATGAGATGCTGAAGCTCATCCAAAGGAGTGAATATAACATTGTGGATCAACTGTTACAGACTCCTTCAAAGATCTCGGTATTATCACTGTTACTCAGTTCAGAAGCCCACAGGGAGGCTCTACAGAAAGTCTTGGAGCAAGCCTTTGTGGAACAGAATGTAACAATCAGACAGTTTGATAGTATTGTCTCTAACATCACTTCCTGCAACAATTTGGGATTTAGTGATGAGGAATTACCCAAAGAGGGTCGCCGTCATAACATGGCACTCAACATTACAGTTAACTGCCAGGACGATGCTTTAGCCAGCGTACTGGTAGACACAGGGTCAGCCCTGAATGTTATGCTGAAGTCCACTTTGATGCAATTATCATTCAAGGGCCCTCCGATGAGAATTAGCGAGGTCGTCGTCAAAGCATTTGACGGATCCAGAAAAATAGTTATCGGCGAAGTTGATCTTCCCATAACTATTGGTCCTCACACTTTCCAAGTCACTTTCCAGGTCATGGACATCCGGGCAACGTACAGTTATTTATTAGGAAGACCTTGGATACACCAGGATGGAGTGGTTACGTCAACCCTCCACCAAAAGCTAAAGTTCGTCAAGAACGGCCAACTCATCACAGTCTGTGGAGAACAAGCCTTGCTTGTAAGCAACTTATCATCATCTACTTGTGTAGAGCCCGAGGAGGTTATTGGAACTCAGTTCCAAGCACTGTCGGTGAGCAAGGACAATCAATCCCAAGGAGGAACCTCGATTTCCTCATACAAAGATGCTATCAAAGCGGTCGAGAGTACCAATACAACCGGATGGGGACAGCTTGTCATTCCCACTGAAATTAAAACAAAGAAGGGTATTCGTTTTTCTGCAACCTGTACCCAGACAGCTGCCAACGGTGAAAGTCTTCATCCCCTTCAAAACTTCTTCCACAGTGGAGGTTTTCTTCACCCAGTGTCTCAGACAGTTCATGCTATCAATGAGGAAGATCCCTCTGACACAGATGAAGAATGGAAGTCCTACCTTAACAAGGACGGTTTTATGTCTCCAGAAGAGGTGCCTATGCCTTTTTGCTTTCCTATAGAGAGTCCGAGATTTATACCCAGGTCAGACGTCGAAATGATATACGGGAATTATGATCCGGAAGGATGCCGTGCTCCGCCAAATTCATTAGAGGAAGACACTCTGATGAAAGACAATTTTAACTACACCTACTATGGCCCAATGGATGGTCTGCCAATGTGGCAACCTTATCCAGGAAACTTGGGGCAAGAAGGTCATCCGAGTAATGAAACTCAGCTGAGCACCATTGAACAGAATACCTGTGTCCCCACCATGTCATGGGATCAACACTCAGGTCATTCAGAAACTACTCAACATGACGATGAATTTGCAACGTTTGCAGGACTGGAATTCATCAACTATGCTTTTCCCGAGGTCAACGTCATCGAGAGGGATGACTCCTCTAGTTCTAAAGAAGTGTGGGACACCTTGGGATAACCAAGTGGAAAATTTGACTATATGGTCAAGTACACCGCTCCCAAAAGCTTTCGTATCAGGCTCGAAGATATCCAACCAACTAGATGGGGAGATACAGCTGAGAGCATAAATGCTATGCAAAATGCAACAGGGGAATTCTCCTACGACAATTCTGCCTGGGAGACAGATTCCAATGATCCTGCTCCACTAGAAATCAGCGTCATTTCTGAAGACAAATCAAGGAAGGTACCAAACTATGTGATTCACCGAGGAGTTCACCGCCAATGGTTTGCCGTCAAGGTTCTGAAGGTCGTCCGTCAGTCAAAGTAATTGCCATCTTTAACCTTTCACCCTGCCCAGGTGAAACGGATGTTTTAATAGGGCTCACTTTCTGTAAAATTTCCCTCTTCGCTTTTCCCGAAGCGACAGAGTTTTGTTTTATAGGGCTGTAGTTTCAAGAGTCGACTCGTTCATTAATAAAATAACATCGTTCTGTAATTTCCGCATTAATTGCTGCTTTCTCTTTTCGTTTTTCAGAAAATGGTAATCCTAAAAAATAATTAAAAAATAAAAACAAGCAGTAAAAATAAATACACTGCACACACTTGCATTTTCCTCTATCTCTTCTAAACACGAATCATCACGTCATGCAGATTGCTTGTTTTAAACCCCGTTGAAACATACGATCTGATGCCTTCTCCCAACTTTGAGTTCCCGGTATTCGAGGCTGAAGAAGAAAATGACAACGAAACTCCAGAAGAGATCTCCCAATTACTCAGACAAGAGGAAAGGTCCATTGAACCTCACAAAGAACCGTTGGAAACGGTAAACTTGGGTTCAGGGCAAGAGAGAAAAGAAATCAGGATTGGGGCAATGCTCAGTCCAACTGCCAAAGAGAGTTTGATAAAGCTTCTCAAAGAATTCCCCGATGTATTCGCTTGGTCCTATCAGGATATGCCAGGGTTGGATACTAACATCGTGGAACATCACTTACCATTAAGATCGGAATGTCTGCCAGTAAAGCAGAGGTTGAGACGCACTCACCCGGACATGGCCATCAAAATCAAAGAGGAGGTACAGAAACAGATTGACGCAGGTTTCCTCGCCACATCAGAATATCCTCAATGGTTAGACAACATCGTACTCGTTCCCAAAAAGGATGGAAAGGTCAGAATGTGTGTCGATTACAGAGACCTGAACAAGGCTAGTCCAAAGGACGACTTTCCTTTACCACACATTGACATGCTGGTTGACAGTACAACAAAGTTCAAAGTATTCTCCTTCATGGATGGATTCTCGGGCTATAATCAAATCAAAATGGCGCTGAAAGACATGGAGAAAACTTCGTTCATTACCCCATGGGGTACCTTTTGTTACAAGGTAATGTCGTTTGGTTTGAAGAATGCCGGGGCAACCTATCAAAGGGCCATGACTACTCTTTTTCATGACATGATACACAAGGAAATCGAGGTATATGTCGATGATATGATTGCAAAATCAAAAATAGATAGTGAGCACGTTGAACATCTGTCAAAATTGTTCGAACGTTTAAGAAAGTTCAAGCTCCGCTTGAATCCCAACAAGTGCACCTTCGGTGTCCGTTCAGGGAAACTACTAGGGTTCATCGTCAGCCAGAAAGGAATTGAAGTTGATCCTGACAAGGTCAAGGCCATTCAAGAAATGCCTTCTCCAAAAACTGAAAAACAAGTCAGAGGATTCCTGGGACGTTTGAACTACATCTCCAGATTCATATTCCTTATGACCGCCACATGTACGCCGATCTTCAAATTACTTAAAAAGAACTAGGATTGCGTTTGGTCAGAAGATTGCCAAACCGCTTTCGACAGTATTAAGGAATATCTGTTGAATCCTCCGATTCTATCACCTCCAGTGGAAGGAAGACCACTGATCATTTACCTCACAGTTCTAGAGGACTCAATGGGATGTGTACTTGGCCAAAAAGATGAAACTAAAAGGAAAGAGTCTGCCATTTACTATCTAAGCAAGAAATTCACCGACTGCGAGACTCGGTACACGATGCTTGAGAAAACTTGTTGCGCTTTGGCTTGGGCATCCAAACGTCTTTTCCAGTACATGATTCGTCATTCTACTTGGTTGGTCTCCGAAATGGATCCAGTCAAGTACGTTTTCGAAAAGCCTGCTCTCACGGGAAGAATTGCCCATTGGCAGATGCTGTTATCAGAATATGACATAGAGTACCACGCTCAGAAAGCTATTAAAGGAAGTATTTTAGCCGATCATTTGGCGCATCAACCGATTGACAATCAAGAATCAATCGGGTTTGACTTCCCAGACGAAGATGTCATGTATCTAAAGATGAAAGACTGCGACGAACCGCTACCCAGTGAAGGGCCAGAACCAGGTTCCCAATGGGGACTTATTTTTGACAGAGCAGTTAATCATTATGGAAACGGAATTGGGGCAATCATTGTTACCCCTCAGGGTACCCACATTCCTTTCACCGCCAGACTTACGTTTAAGTGTACGAACAACGAGGCCGAATACGAAGCTTGTATTATGGGTCTCGAAGAAGCGATTGATTTAAGGATCAAAAACTTGGACGTATACGGCGACTCAACCTTAGTTATCAATCAGATAAAGGAGATTGGAACACATACCAATCAGGGTTGATTCCTTACAAAGATTATGCAAGAAGGTTGTTACCTTTCTTCAACAGAGTTGAGTTTCATCACATGCCTCGTGAAGAGAATCACATGGCTGATGCATTAGCCACTATCGCTTCCATGATTAGTGTAGGTCAATGGAATGACATACCTAAGATCGACATCATGCGCCTTAAACGGCCCGCTTACATCTTCACGATTGAAGCAGTCATAGACGAAAAACCTTGGTATCACGATATCAAATGCTTCCTTCAGAAACAAGAGTACCCATCTGGGGCACTCAGAAAAGACAGGAAAACCCTCAGAAGATTGGCTGGAAACTTCTTCCTGAGCGGTGACACGCTTTATAAGAGAAATTTTGACTTGGTCTTGCTCCGATGCGTAGACAGACCAGAAGCAGACATGCGTATGAAAGAAATTCACGAAGGGTCCTTTGGCACTCATGCCAACGGACACACAATGGCGAGAAAGATTCTGAGAGCAGGGTATTACTGGTTGACCATGGAATCCGACTGCTACAAGTACATGAAGAGGTGTCATAAGTGTCAGATATACTCCGACAAAATTCATGTACCGCCATCACATCTCAAATTCTTTCTTCCCCGTGGCCATTCTCCATATGGGGAATCGACATGATTGGCATGATTGAGCCCAAGGCTTCGAATGGACATCGGTTCATCTTGGTAGCCATTGACTACTTCACCAAGTGGGTTGAAGCAGCGTCATTCGCCAATGTAACCCGACAAGTGGTGGTCCGATTTATCAAAAACAATATCATCTGCCGTTATGGTGTTCCAAGCGAGATCATTACTGATAATGGATCTAACTTGAACAATAAGATGATGAAAGAGTTGTGCGCAGAGTTCAAGATCGAACATCATAACTCATCTCCCTACCGACCTAAGATGAACAGAGCGGTAGAAGCGGCCAATAAGAACATCAAGAAGATCGTTCAAAAGATGGTTGTAACCTACAAAGAATGGCACGAGATGCTACCCTTTGCTCTTCACGATTATCGCACATCTGTCCGCACTTCAACAGGGGCAACCCCTTTCTCTCTAGTGTATGGCATGGAAGCAGTGCTCCCCATAGAAGTAGAGATCCCGTCAATCTGAGTATTGATGGAAGCTAAGCTCACCGAAGTTGAATGGTGTCAAAGTTGACACGACGAACTGAATCTGATCGAAGAAAAGAAAATAAAGACACTATGCCATGGTCAATTGTATCAACAAAGAATGAAGAGGGCGTTTGACAAAAAGGTCCGACCTCGTGTCTTCAGAAAAGGAGACATCGTGCTCAAGAAGATACAATCGTTTCTCACTGACTCTCGGGGCAAGTGGACCCCGAATTATGATGTCCCTTATGTGGTCACGAAAGCTTTCTCAGGCGGTGCCTTGAGACTTGCAACCATGGACGGAGAGGAATTTGCCTAACCCATGAATGTTGATGTAGTCAAGAAATACTTTGCCTAAAAAAAAAAACGTCTCGGTGGATTGAAAACCTGAAAGGGCGGTCCAGGCAAAAATTAGAGACATGAAAAAATCATCCCGGTGGATTGGAAATCTCATAGTACAATCCAGGCAAAAATTAGGGATAATGGCAAGTAACTATGTTCAATAGAGGCAAGTCCCTCAGCAGCAGCAGCAGTTACATCGTCCATCGGAGGAAAACTCCAGTCAAGGTCATCTTCGACAGAAGCTCAGGATGTCCCGAATTCAAAGTTGGTAGAAGGATAGTGGTCGTTATGTTTCAACGAAGCCCATTTCCCAGTAAATTACCATTTTCAAACTTTGTAAATACTCTTTGGAATCACGCGTTTGGCTGATTTCCATCCTATCAATAAAATTTGAGCCCTTGTGCTTTTGTGTGTAATTCTTATTTGTTTTAGCTTTACAGAACGACGTTGTTAACATGATTAACGATTCTTGAAATAAAACAAAAATGAATTTACTTGTTAAAACTTTTTCTGCTTTTTAATAAAGATGGAAATTTCTTTTGACTGTTGAACCTCGAAAGAGCATCGATTGCGTCTCCAAAGGCATTTGAACTTCGAAGTGCAGAATCAAAGTACTCCTTCTAGACCAGTACACCTAAATGAAGGATCAACAATGTCAGAGACCATGTTTCGTCTGACATCCTCGGCCGAGTTCTTACCTCCTAAGCCCGACCAACATAGCTCCTGACAGGGACTATTTCTCCTAAGTAAGGTGGAGTTGCTATCTTGAATCAACGATATTTCTTCCACGCCCTGCTGTGGCTGAGTATCCAGTCATGTTCATCCTTTAGTTTGTATGTCACGTCAGTTTTGTCAGCATAAACATACGTACATCATGCATTGTTGATTTGCATTCACATTTCATATTGCATCGCTATCACTCTAGTCGGTCGTGTCCCCTAGTGATAAAAGTCCTCTCAATCAAGTTGTCAGACCTTTCCTCATTAGGAAGTGAATCATCTAAGTAATCTCTCTCCCATTTATCTCTGGATTAGAGACGGTCCTTGACCACTTTGATAACTTGAACCTCTGAAAAACCAGAGAACCTTCAACAAATATCACTCTTCGCCATTGAAGATGATATCCTTGCTTTCCCGGATTAAGGAAAATCCACAGAGAAAGCCTCGTAATCAGAGATTCGGCAGCATGCTAGTTTATCTCCGAAATGACCTCTGATGAAAAAGTCATCGACACCTCAAAATTGGACCCCATCATATGGCATTTCTCCGGGAAGATCCCGAGAAAAGTATGATGTAAGCCCCCAAACGAAAACAGTCTCTCAAGAGACTCGCTTTCCCCAGTATAATCGACAAATGGCGTCTCCAAAATAGAGTTTATGTGCCTCTACAATTCAGACGAATGGGCTCCCCAGCAAGTCTGACATCAAAACTTTTTCCACTCAAATGGCATCTCCCCAGGGAAATTCGGCGAGAAGTTTGAAGGAAAACCGCTACTAACAGCGTTCCTTGTCAAGAAAGTTTATTGACAAAAGAAACTGAGACCAGTTCCTTGGTAGGAAACCAGGATCGAGGGGAAGTTTATATCATAAACCGAGACCAGATCCTTGGTAGGAAACCAGGATCGAGGGGAAGTTTACTTTAGAAACTGAGACCAGTTCCTTGGTAGGAAACCAGGATCGAGGGGAAGTTTATATCAGAAATCGAGACCAGATCCTTGGTAGGAAACCAGGATCGAGGGGAAGTTTGCTTTAGAAACTGAGACCAGTTCCTAGGTAGGAAACCAGGATCGAGGGGAAGTTTACAAAAGAAACTAAGACCAGTTCCTTGGTAGGAAACTAGGATCGAGGGGAAGTTTATTTCAAAAGAAACTAAGACCAGTTCCTTGGTAGGAAACCAGGATCGAGGGGAAGTTTATTTCAAAAGAAAACTGAGACCAGCTCCTTGGCTGAAGACCAGGATCGAGGGGAAGTTTACCTTTTCTAAGCATCTTCGCTTAGCTAAAGAAGATGAATGCGCAAGCTACCATTCATAACCACCATCAAAATTTCGGGTATTCCGATATTTAATCCTCTTGCACCCCGAATGCCCGAATACCTTCATCATTCACACCTTCTGGTCCAAGAAGATTAAATAGGGGCATCTGTCATACCCCAAATTTTGACCACTAAGATTTCCCATCATTGTGAAAATCATCAGCACAATATGGATGGACCATCATACCTCATTAGTCTCCCCAAAGGTGGGTGAGCATTCACTACAAACAGGATTTAGGGTTTCAAGTCCTCGCAGAGCTCTTAGACAAAGGATCAATCAAGGAATGACATGATCTTCAACTTGTCTAGCCTCTCAAATATCCATAATGGATCAAGAGGACTCCCACTTCAAGGATTACGCACAAGGCTGCTCCCTTCTAGGTGGATCAAGCCTCAAGATCGCGAGTGTCACCAAATTAGGGTTTAGTCGACTAGGGCCTCCAGATGGAAATTTTCCTCTGGGCATGAACCAATGCTTCAAAGCATAACCAAAAATACTCCATGGAACATCATAAACCCCATCATCAAGTCAATTTAGCCTCAGGGGATGCATACATCAAAAATCAGGAATTAGGGTTTCTTGACCTAATTCACCCCTAAGTTGACTTTTGGGAAAAATCATGAGCCAAGACCTCAAGACATGATTTGAGGGTCTCCAACATACCACGTTGATCCATTTGCAACAATTGATTGACCTAAGAAACTTGAGCAACAAGTTTCAATTTCATCAGAACCACAATTAGGGTTTCGCGAGAAAAGTCAACTGTAGCATTGACTTTTGACTAGGACATGCTCCCAAGCCGTGGGACACGATTAAATATACCCTATAACACCCATGGAACATGTCCATCAATTTTGATTTAGGTCAAGGACATGATTTCCTAAAGGATCGCACAGTTTGGAATTCATCTGATAAAAAGTCAACTGTGCACAAAAGTCAAACTTTGACTTTTTGAGATTTTTCATAAAAATGGTTTTTTAACCCTAAAATGATGTTAATGTGTGATTGGAATCATCATTCATCAAGAAAAATCAAAGAAAGTGGGATAACTTGTAAAAGGGGTAACCATAAAAACTTAGAAATTTTTCTAAGTTATGGAATAAAGTGGCAAGGGTACCAACTTTGGAGGATCATAACTCCTAAACCACAAAGCCATTTTCCCCCATCCAAAGATGGATTTTTAGCCCTCATGGCCCTCTACAAAAGTGTCAACTACACTTCATCCCAATTCATTATGGATTTTGAGTTATGGTTGGATCAAAATGGCTAAAAACCTAAAATTGACATTTTTCAGCACTTAGCCAAAAATCTGCCTTGTAATTTCAGCACAATGTCCCAACTTCAAGGCTGTTTTTCTCCATGATCCAAGTTGAACCAGGTCTAGTGTCAAACATCAAATTTGAAGTACGTCATCTAAGCTTTCCGGAAAGTCCTAGAACGTCCATGTAGCATACTCGAGCAGGGAGTTATGGGTCTTACAAAAAGGCTTGCTGCAGCTGAATTTTTCAGGGCAGATTTGCACATTTTTTGTGCCACACAAATTTTCAAGCCTTGTCATCATTTTGGACACATCTAAGGATCAAATCCAAGTGGTATGATCTGATCCATGAGCCTCCCAAGTCCAAGGAACCAAAAAAAGCATGCCAAAACCTAGAAATCCCTAAAAGAGGGACAAAGCTCCAATTTTGGTTTGGAGCATTTAATGGATGCTTAGAGGTGGCATAACTGAGCTTCCTCCAACTGAATTCAGTCAAGATTCCTCCAACAACTAGGGAACCAGCAGCCTATGCTCTAACCTCTAGTCAATGGCTAGAGGAGACTTGGATTTTCATTGGCCAACATTGGCCAAACCTCTGCTGCAGCCACCATTCACTATTGCTTGCAAAACAAACTTGCTCTACTATAAATAGAGCTCATTTGTACTCAATTTGAGTACACCAAAGCCATCAAACAGATGCTTTCCTCAAATTCTCTCTTTCACTCCAAAATGCCTTCTTTAGTAAGGAAATTCTGAGTTTTTGAGTTAGAGAGCATTTCCATCATAGCTCATGATCCTAACACCTCATAAACATCATATGTAGGTGATCCAAACTCTCACAAGTGACCTATAACACCAACATCACAAAGTCACCTCTCAAAACCTCAAAATGGCACTTTTATTGCATTTTTCAAGCCATGTCTTGATTCAGTCACTTTCCAAACCAGATAAAACCTCAAACAAACTCTAAATATCATCCTTGAACTGTCCCAAATGG
Organism: Lathyrus tuberosus; assembly: GCA_022829125.1. Lineage (NCBI taxonomy): Eukaryota > Viridiplantae > Streptophyta > Magnoliopsida > Fabales > Fabaceae > Lathyrus > Lathyrus tuberosus. Next base: position 17,813,228 of record JALAZF010000066.1, on the reverse strand, counting down.
TGCCACACATCTGGAACACCATTTGAGAGAGTTGGCATTTTGGCCACTTTTGACCATTTTGCGAGAAAGTGCTCAAACTTGCTCCAGAGGTTTCCAGCTGATTCCAACCATCCTAAAAGCTTCTAAGAGGTCATTTGAGGTTTTCCAAAGCGTCAAATCATTTCTGTAACAAAGCACTTGGTAGGTTGCCCAAAATCTCCAAAAAAGAGGTAAAATTCACAACTTGAATTCTTTGAATCATGCTTTCCTTTGTTGTCCACATACATGCATCATATTGAACAATTCTTGAGGAAAAAATGTAGTCCTTAATGTTTATGTTGTGATCCTCCCACTGTTTGCATCTTAACATGTTTATATGTGGAATTTTGGTTGTTTTAAAATCATGTCCAGTTCTGGTTTTTTTGATTGATGTGTTCTGTACATTAAGTTTTAGTGTGCATGAGTAACACCATTGGATTCCTTGCGAAAAATTGGTCAAGATAGGTTTTTACGGATTTCAATTCCGATGAAAATTGAGAGAGTTACGCGCGTTGGAAATTTGACGCGAAACGACGTCGAATTAACGATAGCAGTTCTGGTTTTTTAATTGCTGCATTTTGTGTGTTGATTTTTCGTGTGCGTGAGTAATACCATTGGATTCCTTACGAAAAATCAGTCAAGATAGGTTTTTACGGGTTTCAATTCGGATAAAAATCGAGAGAGTTACGCGTGTAGGAAATTCGACGCGGAACGATGTTTTCAAAACAGTGCAGTTCTAGTTTTATTATTTCTGTGTTTTGTGTGTTGGTTTTCCATGTACGTGAGTAATACCATTGGATTCCTTGCAAAAAATCGGTCAAGATAGGTTTTTACGGATTTCAATTCGGATAAAAATCGAGAGAGTTACGCGTGTTGGAAATTCGACGCGGAACGATGTTTTCAAAACAGTGCAGTTCTGGTTTTTTTATTTCTGCGTTTTGTGTGTTGATTTTCCATGTGCGTGAGTAATACCATTGGATTCCTTGCGAAAAATCGGTCAAGATAGGTTTTTACGGATTTCAACTCGGATAAAAATCAAGAGAGTTACGCGTGTAGGAAATTCGACGCGGAACGATGTTTTCAATCAATAACAGTTCTGGTTTTTTAATTTCTGCGTTTTGTGTGTTGATTTTCCGTGTGCGTGAGTAATACCATAGGATTTCTTGCAAAAAATCGGTCAAGATAGGTACTTCCGAATTTTGATTCCGATAAAAATTGAGAGAGTTATGAATGTTTGAAATTTGATAAAAAACGTGTTGAAAATTAAAGTTTCGGTACTAGTTTTTACCCCATAAGAAATGTCAGAGATGATGTTGTGACATCTTTCCTCTTTTTCTTATTTTTATTTTCAAAACTCAACCAATTTTTTTTACATAGCAAAAAATCATCATTTTCCAATTCATACCCCATAATATTTTAATCCATAAAAAATCACAAAAAAAAATATTATTTTTAGATTATTTTTAATATATTTAAAAATAGTGTTTTAAATTGTTTTAAATGCTTTTAAAATGATTTCTTTTTTCTTGATTTTTGAAAAAAAACTAAAATGATTTTAAATATTTATGTGGATAAAATATTTTTTTTCATAAACCTTAATCATTATTTAATGATTTTTATTTGATATTTTTATCATTTTTTACTTAATTTTTCTTGGAAAAATGCCTTAAAAAATGAAATTGGGGTTTTCTTTGATTTTCACCCTAACAAATCGTTTTCAGACTCTTTGGGCCTCTATTAGAGTGTAAGACCCAATCCCCTTTTAACCAAAACAATTTTGGGCCTCACTTATTGTATAAGTCCCTCTGCGTTAAAAGAAAACCTCGGCGCGATCGCCATTTTCAAACAGAAAATCAACTGGGCTTCTCTTAGAGCTGTAAGTCCCATTTCTTTTCATTTTTTAAACACTTGGGCCTCTAATAGAGTGTAAGACCCAACCCTTTTTTAACGAAACAATTTTGGGCCTCAGTTATTGTATAAGTTCCGATACGTTAAAAATCTCGGTGCAATGCCATTTTTAAACTGAAAATATTTTGGGCCTCTCCCTGAGTTGTAAGCCCCATCTTTTGTACAAAAATACATTTTGGGCCTCTAATAGAGTGTAAGACCCAAAACCCTTTTTTTTTTATCACTTTTTCATATTTTCTTATTTTTCATATTATTTTTTAATGATTTGAAAAATTAATAACTCCCTCAATTTTGATTATTTTTGATTGGTTCTTTTTCTGAAAAATCACAAAAATAGTAAAATATTTAATTCTACAAAAAAATAAAATTTATATTATTTATTTAATATAGTTGGTATTTTTGTGAATAAATTCATTTTTAATTGTTTTTAAACATTTTAAAAGTGAATATTCATCTTGAAAATCAAAACTAAATAAGTTTTAAATCATCTTGTGATTAAAACCTCATTTTTCAAACCTTAACCAAAAATCGCAAGTGGTTTATTTAAACTTATTTGATTTTTTTGTCATTTTTTTATTAATTTTCTTTGAAAAATTACTTTTAAAAAGTGAAAATTGGGGTTTCTTTGATTTTTAATCATACTCAAATGTTTCAAGACTCTTTGGGCCTCTAATAGAGTGTAAGACCCAATCCCTTTGTAAATACCAAAATTTTGGGCCTCAGTCACTTGTATAAGTCCCACGGTGTTTCCAAAACCTCGGTGCGATCGTCGCCCTTTTCAAAATTAACCATTGGGCCTACCCTCGAGTAGTAAGACCCATTTCTTTTCTTAAAACTCACTTGGGCATCTTGAGAGAGTGTAAGACCCATTCCGTTGTACAGAAAACCTTTTTGGGCCTCAGTCACTTGTATAAGTTCCTCTGTATAAATTTCAACAGTGCGCTCACTGATAAAACCCTGGGCCTCTCCTTGAGCTGTAAGCCCCAAATCTTTCTTTTTCAAAGCAGTTTCTCCTTTGATTTTGAATATACTGTTGTTTTCAATCTTTCTTTGTTGAACAACTAACCAAACAGCATGGAAGCTCTACAACCGAGTAAGTGTTTACCCGCTTTCATTTACGGCTTTCATATGTATATAACTGTATTGTGGGGTTGTTTCACTGTAAGTCTCCTTTCATAAACATATATATATATATATATATATATATATATATAACTGTATTGTGGGGATGTTTCGCTGTAAGTCTTCTTTCATAAACTCATATCAACTGTGTAATAATAGTATAGATATTTAGAGTTTCCCCGGCAACTACGTCTAGCACTAGGTAAAGCCGTTTCAATCACTCTTAGAAATAGTCTAAACTAGACCCCCATAGGATTACCAGACACAGTTTTCCCTCCTCTTTGGGTTAAACAATATGGAGATATGAAAGGCAGCATTCTCTGTGAACCCTTTCATAGACTATCACTTGTAGAAGTTGTCAAAGAAACTCTATTCCCCAGAGATGATCTCTTCTCCGTGAATTGCATCTCTTGAGTTTCTTCCAAATTCTCGGACTTTCCTGACTTTGATCTATTCTCGATGAATAGCATTGCCTTGAACTTCTCGGGGTTTGGGGACCCACAGGCTTCTTAAAAGCACTTGTCAAGAAACTCTACTCCCCAGAGATGATCTTTTCTCCGTGAATGGCATCTCTTGAGTTTCTTCCAAATTCTCAAACTTTCCTGACTTGATCTATTCCTTGTGAATAGCTTGCCTTGAATTTCTCGGGGTTTGGGGACCCATCGGCTTCTTAAAAGCAATCGGCCTCCTCTTGGGCATCGTACAAGGACCCACAGGCTTCCTAAGAGCAACACCGCCTCCTCTTGGGCTTAGTACAAGGACCCTACGGCTTCTTAGAAGTATTCACAGCCTCCTCTTAGGCTTCGTATAATGATCTCTTCCTCTGGGAATGATAGCCTCCTCTTGGGCTTAGTACAAGGACCCGTCGGCTTCTTAAAAGTTTCTAGCCTCCTCTTGGGCTTCGTACAAATTGTCCCGACGACCTCCTAGAGGTATAGGAACAGAACCTAGTCATCTTCATAGAACAGTCCTTTCATAGAGTCTACTACTGTTTCTCAAAGCATAGTATAAAAGATGAAACTCTAGACTTGGACGGTCTAATCTCCTTGAGTCTCAAAGACATTCTCAAGTGACCCCTTCGTTAAATAGGAAGGAAACCCATAGACTCGGACAGTCTCAATACCCTTCGGATTTCCCGCTTCCTTAAAGAATAGGAATAACCCGGATCCTTGAATCAAATCCATGAGTACAGTGTTGCTCATATAATAACTGATTTTCTCTTTCAAAATCAGTATACTGGACCTGTCACTTAAATAGTTACCTTAGCCTCCTCTTGGGCTTTGTACAATGATCCTTCCCAGCGGAGTCAAACAACGTTTAGCCTCTCTCTCGGGCTTTGTATGAGACATATAAGAGACTCCCTCGTTGAGTCAATCACCCCTTTAGCCTCCATCTCGGGCTTTGTACGAGATACAAAAGGGTTCTTATTGAGCCAAACAAACAATAGCCTCCATCTCGGGCTTTATACGAGATACGAAAAGATTCCCTCGTTGAGTCAAAACCTTTTCGCCTCTTTCTCGGGCTTTGTACGAGACACATATTAGCCTCTTCTTAGGCTTTGCATAAGAAAACCACTGGTTGATCCAATCAACCTTTTAGCATCAAAGTTGTGCCTCGTTCACAGTACATAAACATCAACCACTCCTTCCTCTTCATCTAATTGCTGTAAGCGGTAAGCCTCTGGATCATCTATATCCACGCCACTGTCCCTCTTTTAGCATTAGAAATTCCTAAGGAAAGATAGCATTGCTCTACACTGAGTTAAAGTCTTCTCCTTCAGGTTAAAATCCCCTATAAAGGAAATTATGGCATTGCCGGATTCGCATATCCCGGTTAAAGTAATTCTCCTTTATAACCAGTCACCCAACAGTTGTGACAGACAAACCCTTCTTTAGAGATGAAAAATTCTCTCTAAAGTCGAGGTCCTTCAGCTTCACGTCTTGGGCTTTGAACAAGACACAAATAGACTTTTCAGCTTCACGTCTTGGGCTTTGACCAAGACACAAATAGACTTTTCAGCTTCACATCTTGGGCTTTGAACAAGATACAAATCACCTTTCGCTTCACGTCTTGGGCTTTGAACAAAACACCAAAAACCAATTTCCTCCCATAGAATAGGAGGAACTACGAACGCTCTGATTTCCCTGTTTCGGTAAACGGGAATACGTAGGCATAAGATTGAAAGAAAAAATCTTAGGGAGCACAATCAACAAAAAACCAAAATCCCATATCTCCATCAATCAAAAGCAGTAATTCAAAAAGCATCAGTCCTAACATCGTAATGCTTATTCCCCGCCAGAAACCTTCTGTCAAGGTAAAAAGAAAGAAAACAGTATTGGCAAAAATACAAATAACCAGTACAAAGGCCCCCCCCCACATTGATAGCATTCGTAACCTAACAGACCGCTGTTTAAACTCAGTATGCAAGTAGGGTTAATTGGAGACATCTATTTCCCTTCCTTCATCAGGTTTAATAGGATAAAAAATGAATTGACCTGTAGTAAGCTCAAACCGCAGAGAGCGACCAGCGCTTAAGAACCGCATCCAAAATCGCTCGCTACAATTGTATCTCAAGGAACAAGGATATATATGGCTGTAAAATTCAAAGTGGATTTGTACAAGGTATGGAAAGTTTCTGGATGAAAGGGATCAACGGTGATTTTGGTCTCAATCCAAGAGTTTTTTGGTAGTGGTACAAGGATATGATCTTGGTACTCTCACTATATGATCATGAAGTTGTCATGGGATATCAAGTGGTGATTTTGGGTGTTTCTTGCTGAAGAAGCATCTTTTTTGAAAGATAGCGGAGAACTTTTGTCTGTTGAATATACTAGTGTGGTACATGGATTACTTGAGGATCAGGCATTAGGTGAATGCGTTGAGCAAGTTTGTTGAACAGAGGGTGCACTCTTGAAGACATGAAGATGCGTCTTATGTTTTCCATTCATTTAAGGTGTTCTTCCTGCAAAGGAGCACTGGGTATCTACGACAGGGGGAGTTAGACTTCGTTTTTGGATATGTTGCTGCATTCGTGTAGTTGTTTATCAAAATTGTTTGTGGTTTCAAGCAGTTTGTAATAGAATGCCTCAGGTGAGGATGATATGTCAGACGAGATGTCGTGACATTGCTCTACTGGTACAAGTTCTAGGTGGACTTAGCAGGTTATTTTGATTTTGTCATTGGGTGTCAATGGACTGAATCAGAAGTGATACAAGTATCTTGGGAGTGGTCTGAGAGTCATTGCTTGTTTCTGGTAGAATTTATTTTTCTTTGCAGAAGAAGATAAGGTCTTTTGACAGTCTTTGCTGCTAACTGGGAGATGTTTAAAGGAATGTCTTAACATCTTGGTCAATTATTCTTGGTCTTCTGGTTGAAAGGATTACGCTTGGGGCTCATTGAAAGGGATGACATCTATGCATATGAGGTTACAAGAAGGACTAAACAAAGGCTGAAAAGGTGTTAGAACACTGTTTAGGACATGCGGTTGTTTCCAAGATTTCTTGTCTTGGACGGTGGAGAAAGTGTCTTAGGGAACGTGTGTTAAACACGGGTCTTAAGACATGCGCATTCCTTGGACGGTTCCCCTTGAAAGAAGAAACAGTCAAAAGTGTTTTGGCCGGTGCACATTTTTTCCATGGGAAGTTTCATTCCAAATTTAATGTTCGTCTTGAATTGACTTGCGTTATTTTCAGTCGTTCGTTACATCCTAAGGAATTTGCTCAGGTATATAAAGGGGGTTATTGGCTTCGACGTAACTCAGGTTGTCTTTCTGTTGTGCTGAGTATTCATGGGATTTATCAGCTTTTGGGTCTATTCAAGCTGGGTATGCTTCTGTCTTGGACCTGTTTGTCAATTTTTAGCAAAAAAAGGGGAGAAAAGTACAGGGGTTGAGTCTTTCATGGCAGTTGGTTTGCAAGGATGTTGGACAGCATGTTCTGACATTTTGTCTGAGTCTCAGGTTTCCTATATGTTCTGAATCTTTCCTCGTGTCCTATGATCTAAATTATGAATATAGTCGTGTCCTGTGTTCTGAGTTACCCGAAGTAGCAGTCTATTTCCCTAAGTCCTTAACGTGATAAGTCAGGTTTGTGTTTGGTTGCTCCGGTAACTAGTATTGGTCCTGGGGTTGAGGGGGTGGTGTGCATCTTCTTCCTCATGTACATCAAGACAACGAGATTGGTCCTGGGGTACATGAGAAGAGTGTAAGCTTTCGGTTGAAATGACTTCGGGACTTTCTGCTCTAGTTTTAGAGCATCCAGGGTTTATTGTACAAAAAGAGTTTTAGCCAAAATTTGTCAAAAGGGGGAGATTGAAGGCTCTAAAGATTTAAGCAAATTTTGGTAAAACAGGATGTTGTACAAGATGTTCCAACAAGGAGAATTCTGCTAAAAGAAGACATGTTGGATAAGATGTCCCAGCGCGATGTTAGGACATCGTGTCTGTTACTAACAATAGGATATTTGCAGACCAGTTCCAAGAATTAAGGAGCGATCAGAACATAGATCAAGGAAGAAATAAACATAAGATTTGAAGCCCAACGCAACAGAAGGCTATAAAAGAAGACCTAGTCCTAGGCCAGAAAAGGGAGAGAGAATGACATAGACTTAGGAATCCTATTTTGTAAAGTAGGGTTTAGGGTTTGAGAGTCGTAGGTTTCTCTTGTAAGTCTCCCTCTGTATCGATTTGATACATTGTGGAAGACATAAGTACTTGTACAGATTCAGAAACTCGTAGGTAATGAATCGTGTATTGTTCTTGGATGAAGCTTTTAAGCAAATCCAAGTTAACTTGTTAGTCAAGAATGCTTGACTGAAATTTGTATTGAAAGGGGCGTCTTTCAAGTAGCATGATACAGTTATTATGACTATAACTGTTAGATAATCACAGGTTGTGATTTAGGGAGTGAGATGGGTTTCTCTTATCAAGGATGGAGTTCTTAGATAAAGTTTTCATTGGGTAGTGATAGGTAAACCAGAGGTTATGTACTGTAAACCAGCGGTTGTTTGCATAAAACTATACTAATGATAATGGATTCTTCTTCCTGGCTTGGTATGCCCCCAGATGTAGGTGATTTGCACTGAACTGGGTTATCATATTCTGTGTTGTTTATTATTCTGCAATTTACAGTTCAGTTTTGATTAACATGTTGTAACAAATGTCGAAACATTTGTCTTGCTGCTATTACTGATATTCTGAATATCAGTTTGGTTGTTCTGTTCTTGTTTTAAAGCTGTGTAGAGAACAATGTCTTGACATGTGCTATCTGCTATGCCAGAATTTCAAGTTGGACTTAGACCACAAGCGAGGGTAACAACCAGCTTCTGACAGGTCGATTCCATTAACTACTGGACTTTCAAGGGGACATTGGTGACAACTTGTAGCGTGCGATTTTTTCAGTGACGCGACCACATTACCGCAATGGTTTTGGTGCTACTTTTTGATTTCTGTATTTATCCTATGAATCTAGAAAGGAAAGGGAAGTTATCTTAAACTAACCTGCACGCAAATGTTTTCTTTAACAAATGCCTTGAGATCAGGGATCAGGGTCTGGTTATACAAAGGGAAGCTATTAACACTCAGTGTATCTATGGTAATCCATATGAACCTTCTTTTTCATGTATTTCTGTTAACTTGAAATACTTTCTTGTGATTTATCTGCTGTGGATTGGGAAAGTTTATCCTTTGGGAGGATTTAGAGACTGTTTTTGTTGTTTTTTGGGTTTTCTGTTATTTTTGGTAAGGTACTAGACCTAAGATTTTTGATTTGTGTGCTCGCTAAGATTTCACAATCTTATGCCTACATATTCCCGTAAAGAGATTTGGGAAATACAAGCAATCGTAGTTCCTCCTATTTCTATGGGAGGAAAGATATGTGGTGTCTTGTTCAAAGCCCAAGATTGAAGCTAAAAGGATGTTTGTGTCTTGTTTAAATCCCAAGATTGAAGCTAAAAGGCTGACTGAGAGAGAATTTGTCATCTCTAAACAGAGATATCTCATCTATTCATCACAAATGTGGATTATAAGGGAAATTACTTTAACTGGGATATGTAGAATCTAGCAATGACATAATTTTCTCTATAAGAGGGATGTCATGAAGGAAGAAGCTTTAACTCAGTGTAGAGCAATACCACTTTTTCCTTTATGAATCTTTCATGCTAAGAGAGGGACATTTGCTTGGATGTTAGGGATCCAGAGGTTTGCCACTTACAGCAGTTAGATGAAAGATAGATTTTAGCCAAGGACTCCAGCTTGGATCTTTAATCAACAAAGTATGCCACTTATAGCAATTATCTAGAAAAAGGTTTTGATTATTTATTTTGATATGTGATGTATAGAGGATATATCTTTCTGCAGAGAGGGCTCATGGTCTCATCTGAGGGGATGTTGATTTTTGTGTGCCTTGATCAAAGCCCAAGGTTGAAGCTAAAGGAAACTGACTCCACTGGAGAGAGTTTTATTTGTCTTGTACAAAGTCTAAGATTGAGGCTGACTGGAGAAAATTCTTATATGAAGCCTAAGATAAGGCTATCTCTTGCTGAGGATTTATTGAAATCCAGGAGCAGGTCCAAATTGTTTTAGGGAATCCAAAGACTTACTCTTGCAGGGAATCAAGGAAGAGTTGAATTACTAGATGCCATGAGGTTCTGATTTTATTGGGGATTTGTTGATGGCAAATTGACTCTGGCTGGAATGTTTTTAAGGTGAAAGTTAAGCCTTGTTGGGGTCAAAAAAGTTTAAAGGCGAGTTTGAAAACCTTAGAGGTTTTAAATGGTGTATGGGTGAAATGGTCAGGGTTTTCCCTGTGTTTTTAGGAAACTTGAGGGTTTTGTTATGAAGTCCAAAAGAAGACTATGATAAGTGAGACTTTCCAAGTCTATTTGAATGAAGCCCAAGAGGAGGCTGAGACTGTCCAAGTCTGTTTAAGAAGTGGTAGACTCTAGTGTAGAGAGATCTTTATATGATGCCCAAGAGGAGGCTGCTGGTTTGAAGGATGAAGATCAACCTTTAGATGGTAATGTGTTCTGGACTTTTGAATCTTCTGGGGATTGAACGAGAAAAGATGACTAATTTCTATCCTATGCTTTTAGGAAGCCTATGGGTCCTTGTACTAAGCCCAAGAGGAGGCTGGGGAACTTCTAAGAAGCTTAGTGGTTCTTGTATTAAGCCCAAGAGAAGGCTGGGGGTACTTCTAGGAAGCCTGTGGGTCCAAGCCTAAGAAAATTTCAAGAAAGGCTTCACCGGGAATTAATCATTTCTTTGTTGAATAGTTCTAAGGTTTGAAGAAATTCAAAAGAGGTTTCACCGGGAATTAATCCTCTTCGAGGAAATGAATTTCTTGTATATATACATTTCTAATTTTGACAGTCTTAAGAAAAGTTTCACCGGGAATAATGCCTTTCTCTGTTCCTTATTGAATAAGCCCAAGAGGAGGCAAACTATATTAAGGGAAGTTCCTATGAGGGAACTAGTTTTGACTATGTTAAAAGTAACCTCTGGTTTGACCTATGTATAGACCTAACTGCTGGGGAAACTCTAAACAGATATGCACAAGTATATACAGATAAGTGATTTAACAGGTATATAAAGTAAGTATGCATTGAATTGAAAAGATGTTGGGTCTTACACTCTAAAAAGAGGCCAAAGTGTATTGTGATTGATTGTATTAATTACAGCTGTATGATTAGGGTTTCAAGAAATTGAAGAAAGTTTTGAGAAAACTTTGAGTTTTTAGTTGATTTAAAAGAAAGTTGTTTGAAAAGAAAAGAATGTTTTGGGCTTATAACTCAAAGAGAGGCCCAAGTGGTCTAAGAGCAGTTTCACCGGGAATAATGCTCCTCTTAGTACTAGTTAAAAACAGACAAATAATTTTGAAAACAGAGGTATGGGGCTTACAACTCAAGGAGAGGACCATGGAGGTTGTTTATTGTTAAAAACAAAGTTTATGTACAAAAGACTGGGGCTTATACTCATGGAGAGGCCCAGATGACTTATTTGAAAAATAGGGATCGCACTACGATACCGAAAGACGTTGTGGGACTTATACTACAGCAGAGGCCCAAAATTGTTTATGTACATGGAGGGTTGGGTCTTACACTCTATTAGAGGCCCAAAAGTGTTGGTAAAGAAGAAAGAATGGGGATTATACTCAGGGAGAGGCCCAGATGAAAAATCACAACGATCGCACCGTTATTTTGAAAATCGCATCGGGACTTATACAATGACTAAGGCCCAAAATTATTTATTTACAAAGGGATGGGTCTTACACTCTACAAATAGGCCCAAAAATGTTTCAAATGAAGTTTGAAAAATTAAAATTAAGGAAAACCCTAATTTTAATTAAAAATACAAATTTTCAAAGAAAATTAAATAAAAAATGATATAAAATATCATATATATATATATATATATATATATATATATATATATATATATTTATAAACAAGTTGTGGATTTTGAAAAGTGTTTTAAAAAATCATGTTTTATTTACATTAAAGTTTGAAACTCATTTGAATTTGAAAAATCAAGAGGAAAATTTCATTAAAAATGTTAAAAAACAATTAAAATGAAATTCTTTACAAAAATTCCAAATATATTAAATAAATAATATAAATTTGATTTTTTTTAGAATACAATATTTTAACATTTTTGTGAATTTTTATAAAAAGAACCAATAAAAAATGATTAAAATTGAGGGAGAAATTAGTTTTTGAAATCAATTAAGAAAATAACTAAAAATTCAAAAATTCAAACAATTTGAAAATGTGCGCCAACGGTCATCTTCTTCTTCCCCATTCCCGCGTCATGGATGATTTGCAAAACCTCACTTATCTCTCTGATTACTCAATGGTTTTGCACGATTCAAACATCATTCTCACTCGTTTTTGAACAAGGATTCCAATGGTACCAATTAATTGCATTTATTTTTAGTGTGGAGTGAGAAATCAAGTGATGAACACATGAACCCTAATTTCTGCAAGAACACTGTGAAATCCTATACACGATAGCTACAAAGCAATTGATTTAGGGGAAACACTCTACATAAGTCCAGAAACATGTTTGTAACTTGAAAACACATTTATGATGCATGGATCAAAGAGTTTGAGAGTTTAGGCTTACCTCTTGCAAGAAGAAATCGAATTGTGTGTTCGAGGTGTTACAGATGTTGTTTGATGACTTGGACAGCTTCAATGGACCTTATGTAAGGTGTTTGGAAGCTTGGAATAGATTGAAACAACCTCGATCACTTTGTGGCAACTCAACTGCAACCAGACCTGAGTTTGATTTTGAGCTTTGTGATTTTGAGGTTATAGATGTGTGAGAAGTATTTGGATAGCTTACATATGATGTATATGATGTGTCTACACCATTGGTTTTGATAGAATTGCTTCCTATTGAAAAATTCACATGTTACTTGAAAAGGAAGCAATTTCTGGTTTTTGAGAGTGAAATGAAGAAGAGCATGTGTTGTTATGCTTTGATGTACTCAAACTGATCAGAAATGATCCATATTTATAGTAGAGCAAGTTTGTTTTGGGAGCAATAGTGATTAGGGGCTGATCATGATGTGTAGCTTGTAGCCATTGACTTGGATGTTCCAAAGTGCCAAGTCAACTCTTAGCTTGACCCCATTCAATTTTTGTAGGTTTGAATACTCAGAGTTTGGATTAAATCTTGACTGGTTTGGATTTTTATGGCTTGGTTCATGACACCTCAATGCATTGCATTGATGTAACCTTGCCAAAATTGAATTTCAAATTTCATGTCATGATGGTTTTGCACATGCCAAGTTGAATTCTTGACTCCTTGATCAAGAAACAAGTGAGTCATCAGAAGTTTTGTGTTTTTGGAAGATGACAAAGTTGGCAAAATGGCAAGACTTTAGTGAAAAAATCATGTGGCCTAAGTTATGTATCCATGATGTTGTGTAGGCAGGGTGAAAAATGCCATTTTGGGGAGCTTATAACTCCTTGCTCAAGTTGAATCATGGGAGGCTCTTGTACTTTTAAGAAAGCCCCTATATCATACTTCAACTTTGATGTTTAACTTTGGTCTTGATTCATCTTGGATCATAATGAAAAATGGCCTCAAAGTTGGCAAAAATGCAAATAGATTCTGTCCAAAATTTCACTAAGTGTTTGAAAAGTGTCCATTTTCCATTTTTTGTGATTTTGATCAATCCATAACTCAAAATCCATGAGGATTTGGAATATGTTGTAGTTGACAATCTTGTAGTGTGTAATGAGAGCTTCCATTTGACCTTTGGATGGAAGAAAAAGGTTACTTGGATCACAAGTTATGGCCTTGCAAAGTTGGGTAAAAATCTCTTTTTTTTATGACTTAGTGAAATTTCAAGTTTCTTAAGATTACCCCATTTGCGAGTAACCTCACTTTTCTTGATTTTTCTTGATGGATGATGATCCAAACCATGACTTAACATTGTTTTTGACTTAAATAAGCCATGTTTGTCAAAAAATCTCAAAAGTCAAACTTGGTTTTGGGCACAGTTGACTTTTTATCAGATGAATTTCAAACTTTGTGATCCTTGATGAAATCTAGGTCTTGACCTAATTCAAACCTAATGGATGGAATCCATAGGTGTTTTGTAGTGTCTTGAATCATTCCCCAAAGTTTGAGATTATGTCTTGATCAAAAGTCAAAGATATGGTTGACTTTTTCTTAAAAACCCTAATTTGTGGTCCAGATGAATTTGAATTTTTGTATTGCTCATGAACCAAGTTCTTTGTGTCCATTTGAACTTTTAAGAGGGTCAATACAAGGTATTTAAGGTCTTCAACACATCTCTTGAGGTTTAGGCTCATGTCTTGCTCCAAAAGTCAACTTAGGGGTGAATTGGGTCAAGAAACCCTAATTCCTGATTTTTGGTGAATACATCCCCTGAGGCTATTTTGTACTTATGAATGGACTCATAAGGTTCCTTTAAGCTTCTTGAATCATGTTTTGAAGTATTGGCTCACGCCCAGATGAAAATTTCTCTCTAGAGGCCTTGGTCGACCAAAACCCTAATTTGGTGACACTAGTGATCTTGATGGTTAACCTACTTGGAATGTTACATCCCTATGCTTGATTCTTGATGTGGGAGACCTCTTGATCCTTCATGGATGTTTGAGAGGCTTGACAAGTTGAAGATCATGTCGATTCTTGATTGATCCTTTGTCTGAGTGCTCTGAGAAGGCTCAAAACCTTAATTCTTGGTTGAGGTGAGTGCTCAATAACCTTGGAGAGGATTGATGAGGCATGAAGAAACATCCATATTGTGGTGATGATTTGTACAATGATGGCAAATCTCGTGGTCAAAATTTAGGGTATGATAGATGCCCCTATTTAATCTTCTTGGACCTGAAGGTGTGAATGGCAAAGACGTTCGGACATTCAAGGTAAAAGAGGATTAAATATTGGAATACCCATTTGAATAGCAGTTATTTGCTCATCCATCTTCTTTTGCCAAGTAACGGTACTTAGAAAAGGGTAAAACTTCCCCTCGATCCTAGTCTTTAGCCATGAAACTGGTCTCAGTTTTCTTATGAAATAAACCTTCCCTTGATCCTGGTCTTCAGCCACGGAACTGGTCTCAGTTTCTTTTGAAATAAACTTCCCCTCAATCCGGGTCTTCAGCCATGGAACTGGTCTTAGTTTCTTTTGAAATAATCTTCCTCTCGATCCTGCTCTTCAGCCATGGAATTGGTCTTAGTTTCTTGAAATAAACTTCCCCTCGATCCTGGTCTTCAGCCATGGAATTGGTCTCAGTTTTGTTTTGAAATAAACCTCCCCTCGATCTCGGTCTTCAGCCATGGAACTGGTCTCAATTTCTTCTTGTCAAGTTCTTCTCTTGACAAGGTACGCTATTTGTAGTTGTCTTCATCAAACTTCTCACTGAGGTTTACTGGGGAGATGCCATTTGTCTGATCTACAGGGGAAAAACAAGTCTCTTGAGAGCTCGTGTTTTGTTTGGCGAGATATGTCTTAGGAGGATCTAACATCCAAGAGACTTTTGTTGAGGAGCTTCAACGGGGAATTTAATCCGGGAAAACAAAATATTATCTTCAATGATGAAGGCTGAATCCTCAAGGGTATGTAACTTAATTGTCTTCTTGCATTTCAGAGGTTAAAGTTATCAAAGTAGTCAAGGACCGATTTCAATCCAGGGATAAACTGAAGAGAGATTGCTTAGACGATACCTTTCCTGAGGAAAAGACTCTAACCGGGATTTTGTCATGTCTGACGTAGAAAGGAAAACTAATGACTCTATTGGAGAGATGATGTTTATCACTTGGGGATGAGTATGACCAAAGTGATATTAATGCAATATGAGTATGAATATGAATCAATCATGTGCGATGTATGAGATGCTGATGCTGACAAAACAGACACGACATACGGACTGACAATGAGTTCAAATGGATACTCGGCCACTCTGGGAGATGGGGTATTACTGAAGATTCTGAAAGTAGCATTTTTTCTTGGGAGCAGGGATTCCTGCGTTCATTCTGGTTTCCGCAGGTACAAACCAACAAGGGATAGAAATCCGTTCTTGTTTTTTCAGGGTTGGACCCTACTAGGGGGAGAAAAACCAATCATTGCTTCTTAGAGGTAAGAACTCTACCGGGGATGATAGACGAGACATTTCGTCTGAAGCAGTTAGTCCTTTATTCAGGGTGTACTGATCAAATAGAGTGTTTTAATTCTGCACTTTGAAGTTTTAATCACTTCCGGAGAAGCCGTCAATATTCCTTCTCGCGTTCATCAATCAAAAAGAAATTACCATCTTTATTTTAAAAGCGGAAGTAAATTTGACAAGTAAAAATTAATTTTTTTGTTTCAAGAATGTTAATAAAACAAACATGTCATTTTGCATAGCAGAATGAATGAGAATTGCAAACAAAAGGCACAAAGGCTCAAATTTTATTGATAGAATGGTAATCAGCCAAACGCATGATCCCATGGAGCATTACAAAGTTTAGAAAATGGTAATTTAAATGGAAAAGGGCTACATTGAAACATAACGACCGTTATCCTTCCACCAACTTTGAATTCTGGATATTCTGAGCTTTTGTCGAAGGTGACCTTGACTGAAGTTTTCCTGACGGATGACGTTACCGCTGAGGAGTCAATCCCGACAGATGTAGTTACTTGCCATGAATCCCTAACTTTTGTCTAGATCGCCCTTTCAGGTTTTCAAGCCACCTGGATGATCATTGTTTATGTCTCTAATTTTTTCCTGGACTGCCCTTTCCGGTTTTCAATCCAACGAGACATTTTTATTTATATATTTATTTATTTATGCGAAGTATTTCTTGATTACATAAACATTCATGGGGTAGGTAAACTCCTCTTCATCCATAGTTGCGAGTCTTAAGGCACCGCCTGATAAGGATTTCTTAACAATATAGGGGCCATCATAATTTGGAGTCCATTTGCCCCTAGAATCAGTAAGAAATGATTGTATCTTCTTGAGCACCAGGTCTCTGAAATTATGGCCTATGCAGACAACAGATGTCCTAACACATGTCAAGACATTGTGCTACATAATCATTTAAACTCAGAGGCGCAACAGCAGACTGATACCTTGAATATTAGAACTGCACAATCACAGATGTCACGATATCTGATCCAACATGTCAGTCAAGAACAATAACAAAACTGTAAATTGCATAATGTTAAATAAGACAGTATGTGTTAACCCAGTTCGGTGCAATTCACCTACATCTGGGGAATACCAATCCAGGACGAAGACTTCACTATCTGTAGAACTGTTACAAAGCTAAACTCCCCCGTTTACAACTTTATCCTAACATCTACCCAATGAACATCTTTATCGAGGCTAAACTCAAACGTTTACAATCCTGATATGAGATACCCCACTCACATCCTAATCACAACCTGTTAAATCTCTGTCTTCTGCCAATACAGAACCTGTCGCGGTTTCTTGACCTTCAAGTTATCTTGGACTTGCTTCAAAGCTTCGTACAAGAGCAATACAATAACCATTACCTACAGGCTTCTGGTTGTATCCATGTACCTATGCCTTCCACTCTGCATCCTATATCACAGAGTGGAGACTTATAACTCCTAAGAGAGCCATGACTCTCAAACTCTAAACCCTTATTCAACACAAGAGAACTAGGTTACAAAGTTATAAGTGATACAAAAGTATTGTATGTTTACGCTAGGTCTAAGTCTCCTTATATAGTCTTATGTTGTCTTGGGCTTTCTATCTTTTCTCCTGTGATTCCTTGATCCGCTCCTTAATTCTTGCAATATATTAAAACCTGCTAGCTTAATAAGTTAGTCAGGATGTCGAGAAATTTCCTTCGACATCTTTTTCATCTGCAGATTCTTCAAGTTTATCATCAGAATGTTTTAGCAAAATTTAGTCAAACTTCAGGTGCTTTCAATCTCCCTCTTTTGACAAATTTTGGCTAAAACATTTTCTTCTGCATTCTGCAATTAGCAAAACTCCTTCATCAAGACTCCTTCATCTTGAGAATTGATTGTATCTAAGTGTTGCGGTGAGAATCGGATAACAAGCTATTAATTAACTTGCATCACATTTCTTTGAATTCACAAAACGACTTTGATTTATCCAAAGGAAAGGTTCAAGATCGAGAAAAACCTAAAGGGGGGAGATCTAAGGTTCGGGGGTTGGTTATACTAAGGGAAGGTATTTGTACCCTAAGTATCTGTAGTACTCTACAGGAACCTCTTGTTTAGTTTGTGTTATGTTATGTTTTCTTGCTGAAGGTAATCTGTACTAAGGTGAAGACCTAAGGGATATGTACACTAAGTTTGCTCGCCAAGACGTCGCATCTTGTGCCTACGTATCTGACTAAGGAATCAGAGCAACCGTAGTTCACCTAACTAAGGGTGAAAGAGGAACCATTGGCTATGGCAAAAGTTCCAAGGGGAAATGAGTATGAGCTCATTTTAGAGTTTTAAGAAACTCTCTAAATCTAAGTTATGATGGGGACAAGTGAGTTCTCATGATGATGAGAATCACATAGAGTTTATAAACTATATCCTACTTCTAGTTATGATTCTGTGGCTCTTATGAGGCCAGGAAAAGGGAAAGGCTCTTATGAGGCCAAGGTGGGATGATTGGTTTATTGACTTATGAGTCAACTGAGGGGAACTCTCCTTTGGAATAGGATTGAGAATGTGTCAAATGAAACAGGCAACCAGAATAGTAGTCCACAAGACTTTATAAGAAAATATTTACAAGTCTCATTAAAGAGAGAAATGAAAAGTTAGTATTCAAAGAACTTAAAAATTGACAAGAAATAGAAATAGTCTCGTCTTAATCATGATTTAATCGAGAAATCGATAATCAATGATTCTTGACTTTCATCGACTGAAAAGTAAATGAAATTGAAATAAAAAGAAAGTGGTCTCATATTGATCAAACTTTTTGTCGTTTTAATGAGATCAACCAAACCATGATGTTTGTTATATCATCGACCAAAATAAAGAAAATGGAATCGAAATGAAAAATAAAGTCGGTCTCGTCCAAATCAAGATTTAATCGAGAAATCGATAATCTTACATTTTTTACTTTCATTGACCAACAAAAATAAATAAAAAGTGGCCTCATATTTATCAAGACTTTATTGATTTGAAATAATCAAAGTCAAGATTTGTGTAATGTCATCGGCCAAAATAAAGAAAATGGAATTGAAGTGAAAAATGAAGTCGGTCTCGTCTAAATCAAGATTTAATCGAGAAATCGATAATCTTAAATTTTTGACTTTCATTGACCAACAAAAATAAATAAAAAGTGGCCTCATACTAATCAAAATTTATTGATTTGGATAAATCAACAAACATGATTTTTGTAATATCATTGGCCCAAAATGGTGAAAATGGAATCGAAATAAAATTAGTCACGTCTTAATCAAGATTTAAATCGGTAAATCGACAATCTTAGATTTTTGACCTTCATCTACCAATAAAAATAAAGAAATGAGCCTCATACATATCAAGACTTTTAGTCATTTTGAATAAATCAACCAAGTCAAGATTTTTATGATATCATTGGCCAAAAATAAAGGAAATGAAATCGAAATGAAGGTGGTCTCGCCTTTATCGAGATTTAAATCGGTAAATCGATAATCTCGATATTTAACTTTCATTGACCAACCAAAAGAAAAATATGGCCTCATATAATCAAAATGTATTGATTTGCAATAATCAACAAAATTATGATGTTTTTATGTCATTGGCCAAAAATAAAAAGGGGATTGAAATGAAAAATAAAGTCGGTCTCGTATTTAATCAAGATTTATATCGGTAAATCGATAATCTCGATATTTAACTTTCATTGACCAACCAAAAGAAAAATAAAATGGCCTCATATAAATCAAGATATTTAGTGATTTGAAATAAACCACCAAGTCATGATTTTTATATATCATTGGCCAAAATAAAAAAGGAAATAAAACATGAATAAAATCAAAATCACAAAGAAGATCTTAAACAAATGGTTAAACAATTAGAAAATAAAAATAGTAAACAAAATTGAATGTATGAAACACAAAGAGGGAGGGGGTGCGCAGGATATAGGGCGTGTGGAGACAAGAAGTTATCATGGGCTTTAAATCCATCTACCCCTCTTCAAAAACACGACAACTTTTTATTTTAGAGAGAAATAAGGGTGGTGTGTGAAAAGTAGAAGGGACACGGTTCAAGAAAATGGGCCAGCATCACACCCTTTACTTTAAAGAAATAAAAGAAGGTTTGAGTCAAGGAAATGATATCGGTCAGCAGCTTATTTTCATAAACTCAGTGGAAAGTAGCCATCCTCATAATCCACTCTAAAACGACGTGATCTTCATCCCTTCAAAGGCGAATCAAAGCAAGAAAAACAAAACGACACCACCCTCAACGAAGAAGAATCACACGTTCAACCCCGATTCTGACCCAACCTTCAAGTCATCGCGATCTCCGTCTTCCTTTTTCATGTTCTAGTTTCGTTCGTCGTCTCGCCGTTTTTTGTTTCAAGGTTCACTTCAGGTTTGTGTAGGTTTTGTTCCCATTCGATCTTCTTCTTCCCTCTGCTCCGATTTGGTTTTGGATCATGATTTGGTATGAGATTTTGTGAAAAATGGAAGTAATGTTTGGTTAAGGGAAAAGATTGAAGATGAGAGGAGAGGTTTTGTGTGTCGTGAGAAACATCGATTTGGGTTTGGAATTGGTTGAAAGGAGGTTTACGGTTGTTGTGGTGGAGTTTCAGTTGAAGAAGGTTTTGAAAGGATGGGTTGAGAATGGAGGAAATGGTGAATGAATGAAGGAGAAAGAAGGGATGTGTGGTTGTATTGAAAGGGGTTTGAAGGTTGTTTTAATAGAGGATGAGGTTTAGGCCGTGATGATGGAGGTTTAGGTTAATGGAGGGAAAGAAGAACAGGTTGCTTTGTTTTGTGATTTATTTTGCTGAAGGGGGTTCTGGCTTATGTGCAGAGGGAGGAAAGGAAGAGAGTTTTTAAGGGCGAAGGTTGAAGAGGGCTGTGAGAGTGGTTTTGTTGAGAGTGTTTCGGTTGTTGTTGAGGGTGAGGTTGTTGTTGTTGAAGCAGAGACGTGGGAAGTTTGTAAGGAAAAAAAATGATCTCCAGTTCCCTAAACTCTCCTCCTTTAAAACAAAGTAAAACTTCTTCACTAAGTTTAAGATAGTACATCAGTTTTTGTCTTGTGTGTTGATATGTTACTTTCAAATGGCAGGTCACGTTTCAGGCTTTGATGCAGTCTGGGGTTATGCTGTTGCTCGCGCAGGTTTTGGCATGGTGCGATAGGCATAACAAGTTGGTCCAAGTTTGCCTTGGCAATGCTTTGTGGTAGCATGATGCACAGGGATTGGAGGATTATTATTTGGAGTGTAGCAGAAAAAAATGTTGTAGGACCATGCACGTGATGTCGCAAGACATACCTTTCCTTCATTTTTTGAAAATTTTGGCCACATGGGCCTATGGTGTATTTTGTGATTTTTTTTTATTGTAAAACAAAAATGAACTTTGCTACAATTTGTTATAAAGGGCTTTAATAAAATAAAAAGTGAATTGGGCTTAATTTGTGATGCGGAATGTTTTAATGAAATTGATTTGGAATTTTTTTGTGAAATGTAATAACCAAAATGAATTTAGGAAAACAACGGGTTAAATGGATAATTGGTATGGAAATATGGATATGGATAAAAAAACGGTTAAATGGATTGAAAAAATGAGAAAGGACTTGATGGATATTCGAAGTGGATTTTTAAAAAATGGATGATTAAAAGAAAAAAGAATTGATAATGGTAAAGGTAACACGCCACCACAACACTTAGCATTGACCACTGCACTTGACTACCACAAATCCTGAACTACATGACCAAACACTTGCACACAACTTAAAATGTACCAACTGCTCTGACCTCTTTGATAGCTCTACGCCCTCAATTGAACTAAAATAGTACTGCACACACCATGAACCAGCTAGCCTTAGGAGACTCAACTGAACGATATTTGTCAATCATAAACTCCAAGGGTGAGAAACCCTTATCCTCGTGCCTTGAGTGCACACTTATGAAACAAATGACTAGATGAGGACCAAAACCTGATTCAGAATCTTTGCCACGACCTGATAACCTGACACTGATACAAACCACTTCTTTGACCAAGATTAGGTCAAACTTCCACTGAATCTCAAACCACACCATACAAACCCTTGTCCTGATGACCTTGTCTGGTCCTTGAGGAAGAACTTGTGATGAAAAAAAATCATATTGGATTATTGAGGAGAGGAGGTCTCTTGAAACAAAACCTGATTTACAAGTGAAACAAACAAACAAAAACTGATAAAATGGTTAGTTAACAATGCATAGGTGATTGATTTATGATGCTCATGCAAAAGATGTTATGACATCAAAGGGGTAAAATTTGGGGTACAACACTAAGGTCTGAGAGAGTCTCCCCCTCAACATATTCCCCCTCATTTCAAGAGAGGTCCTGAGACCCAGAAGACTCCTCTAGAAAAGAAACAACAGTTGTAGGCTTCGTAACACTGAGAGCATAGATTGCGTAACTCAGGTCACAAGACACAACCTGCTTCACAACTCAGATCACAAGACACAAAGCACACAAAAAGATTGTTAAGATGTCAGAACATCTTAACCAACATTCTTGCAAAACAACTGTAGGAATGTACCCAATCCCAGACCATATCAGAAAACCATTCTCCCCCTTTTTAGCCAAAACTTGGCAAAAGTGACTAAGACAGCCCCAAACCCAAACGCAACATACCCAGATTTTGAAGAACCACATCTGCCACCAACCAAAGAGAGAGTATTGAGACTAAATAAGATCAAAACAATCCTATTTATAGCTGAGCCATTTTCTTAGAAAGTAACGAACCACATAAAATAACACTAGTCAATTCAAAGGGCCAATAATCGAAGGCAATAACTCCACTAGTACCGCACTGACCAAGACTGCTTTGACTGTTTCTTCTTTTAAGAACGCCGACCAAAGAACCTATTACATGCACACATATTTTATAATAATGTCCTGACATTATGTCAGACATTTTCTATTCTTCCTAGATTCTTCTTCTGATTTGACATTGCAGAGATTTCTTCACAAAATTATGATCACAATCTGCAGAGAAAAATAAATTCTCCCTGACTCATCAATGATTCTTAAGTATCTAATAAGAACCATTACACATGCACTGCCAAGTCTCCCCCAACTTGCAACAATACAAAAAAATGTCAAGACATCCTTCTTGACATCTCATCCTCCCAGGATGGACACATAATCACAGCTTGCTTGACGCACAAATGCAAACCGGAACTACAACTGCACCCTCGCAGTAAAACATCTTAGATCAAGGAGCAACTCCCCCTATCTAAGGTAACCAGTGCTCCTCCACAGCACACCTAGCTAATGAATGGAAAACATAAGACACATCTTCATGTCTTCAAGAGCGCACCCTCAGTTCAAGCCACCTGCTGAACATAATCATCAACTTTCTTATTGCTTTTTCTGACAAGAACCAATAATCACTCACAGATGATCACCATCATGCTACCCGTGAGGAAATAATAAAAGGATAACAATCCTACCATAACAAACTCTTGGCTTAAGATCAAAGTCCCATTGATCCCCCCATCCTGCAACCATCTACACACCACACGAACTCCTCTTGAATTCTCATGTATAGACCTCCAACTGCTTGAGGCACAAACCAATTGAATCAGAATGCTTCACATTCCTCAAAGAGACGCACAAGGCCCATTAGTTTGTTATAACGATGTCAGATATCGTATGCATGCTCCAGAACTTCACAACTGCCAAACTGATCCACTACTAGCATGACTTGCAGCCATGGGCAACATCCCCTTCGCAAGATTTTCCACTGACTTCACCAAGCCGGCAATAGAGATAGACACCCCACAATCCAAGATAGTCATTCCTTATCATTCTCCCGTATGATAACCTAGAATACTTCTGATTTTCTGGTGAATATCCACTTCTGAATGCATCAGAAACCAGACCTTCAAGCAATCAACATATGATCCGCTCCAGTCTTCTCTACACCATCCTCCCAAGGCAGTTCTTCTACTTCATCATTCTCCCGTATGACAAGATAGATACCCCTTAGACATGATGTAGCCAACAAGTTCCTAGATCAGAACTTAAGAATCCTTCACCACGGATAACCAACCCAAAGATGTTCTAACATCAGTTAGGACATCTTCCACACATCAAAGACACCACACACCATGGTTCTTGATATGCTCCACCACTGGACTTACTATCAGCATAGTAATCCAAACTGAGGATCTTCACACAACACTGCGCCACCAGTTTGAACAAAGAGAACTTCAGAAACCCAGAGAGAAATAAACTCTCATCCATCAAAAGAAGGTATACTTCTATCCTCAACCCAGAACTTCTGCCACAAGCTCCCAGAGAACCAGAACCTCCTTACATTTTTTACTAACTAATCTTTTGCCCAAGAGCAATCAGTTTTAAGCATCCTCCTTAAATGCACACTATGAAACCAACCAAATGCCACCTTTTGATTGATCTCAATCTTCTTCAGAATTCCCACAAGATACACTGATCCACCAATGAAATCAGATCTTCAAGTCACATGAACTACTTGCCCTATAGCAAGACATCTTGGATCCACCAAGCCTCTTAGTCATGTAACATCTTCCCATCCACAGCTCCCGCAAACTGCATGAGATAGACCTTTTTGAAGCATCCACAACTTCCATTCTCTTGTAGATCTCTTTATCTTAAGCTGATGTGCCACATCACCAGCTGAGACTTCTAATGTCGAGCTAGATGTCAAAACATTCTGATGTGACATCCAACTGTTGAATTCAGCTCCTCCTTCTGCCACTTAGAAGAACCTCCTCCCTTCGCAGAACAAGAGTTCCATGCTCTCATAGACTTGATTAAACAACCAAGTTTGATTAGACAACCTCCATCCTGCTTTAGAACTCCAAAGACTTCAAACCTACCACGTCTGAATCTTCAGAAAATAAGTAGTCCAAGACTACACCATAGCTATACCAAAGAATGTCACTTTCCTTAGTAGAGCAGACTATAGAAAGTCAGAGATAACTGCCACTTAACTTTGACTTCCAAGAAGAGCAAGATCCCATGCTCCAAAGCACCTAGATCATAAATAAATTGATCCAAGCTGTAACCATCAAGATTATGATGTCTTCATCTTCATCTTCAACAACATCAAAGTCCAGACAAGTTTCTTGCCAGGAAACTCTCCAGAGAACACATGCTTTAGTCACACCCGACTGAAGCCACTTCTTAGGTCACCACCTAAGGCTAAAATAGATGCTAAAGCGTATCCAGTACCCCTCCCATGATTCTGCACAAACTCTGATGATGAGATGTTCAAACATCTTGTTGAACATCAGCAATCTTGACTTTCAAGGATAATCAATTAGATACTTGTGGACTCCACAAATAGCAATTGATCTTAAATCATTGTCCAATAACCCTTCTTCACTGTTATAGCTGAGCTCCACCAGATCACGTCATGAACACTTGTAATGTATTCGATCTTTTTGCAAGTATCTTTTTCAAAGGACAATGTTGAGATACCAAGGCTGCCACCCTTGACTCAAGTAACTAAGACTTTCTCTGAACAAATCTTATTTACCTCAATAATTCTTCAATCAGATTGCATCCACTCTTAGGGTCAAGAGAGATGAATCCTTCCTTGCAGTTTTTGGATGGTGAAAATAAATCACCTCCACTTTCTTCAAATTGTGTTTCAAAGAAACACCTTCTAGTCAGAAGCGTAACTAGAAGACTTCAGATACATGACATAGATGCCTTTATGAGTGGACTTGAGAGAATTCTCAAGTATCTTTGACAACCTAGCCGATCAATAATTTATCAAACTCCTAGAGTAAGAACCTGATAAACTTAAACTCAACTCCTCTCCTCTTCAACTGACTTCAACTGCACCAAGAGACCAAGCTTCCAAGTACCAAGTCATCATACCAGATATCTAACCACAACTCCCTTCACTCCATCGCTCCCGACTTTGGAATAAAAGAATACAGATATCTTCAAATATAGAGGCTGACGATTGAGACCTTCCACCAACTGTCTTCAGTAACAACTCTAGAATCCCATAATTTTAGAGCTCTTCCATCAGAAACACATGCAACAGAACCACCAAGGAACAGATCCTGCTTGCCCTAATAATATGTCACAACATCTTATAAAACACACTAACAAGAGAACTAGCCACTTCTCCTGTAGTTGTTATAGAATCTCCTCAGCAACATGAACAACCTCCAGGTTGCTCCCTTCGATCTAAAACATCCATATCATCCATTAATACCCTTGAGTATGTCTGAGTTGATTGATGTGATCTTCAAAACTCCTCCTTGGTTAAATGTCAGAAAGTATCTCCCAAAGATCTCATCCAGAACCAGACAGGATGCCTGCTCTGATACCAATTGAAATTCTGGCCTATGCAGACAGCAGATGTCCTAACACATGTCAAGACATTGTGCTACATAATCATTTAAACTCAGAGGCGCAACAACAGAGTGATACCTTGAATATCAGAACTGCATAATCAAAGATGTCACGACATCTGATCCAACATGTCAGTCAAGAACAATAACAAAACTGTAAATTGTAGAATGTTAAATAAGACAGTATGTGTTAACCCAGTTCGGTGCAATTCACCTACATCTGGGGGATACCAATCCAGGTGAAGACTTTATTATCTGTAGAACTGTTACAAAGCTAAACTCCCCCGTTTACAACTTTATCCTAACATCTACCCAGTGAACATCTTTATCAAGGCTAAACTCAAATGTTTATTGTAACGCCCCATTTTGCCAATTTTATTTTATTGAGTCGTTTTTGATTATTTTATTATTATTTTATTGTAATTTCAACTTTTGTGTGAAAATATGTTATTTTTCGTCGTGAATATATTTTATCGGGTTTTGGGAACGTTGGCGAGATATTTGAGTGTAAGGGTATTTTGGGCATTTGGGTGTATTTTGTTAAGTTAGTAAAGAAAAGAAAAATAGAAATAGAGAGAAAAATAGTAGAAGAGTAAGAAAAGAAGAAAAGAGAAGAAAAGAGGAGAAGAGAGAAATTGGAGAAAAAGCTTGGGAAATCAAGAGAACAAGTTCTAGGAATCGATTAAATCGGGTAAGGGTGTGAAACTCGATTATCTTATTGTTGTGTATGATTATGTATGTGCGGTTGTATGTTGTATTGTCTCGTTCGGTAGTTTTTCAGATATAGGTCGAAATCGTGTAATTGAGTAGAAATCGATGTTTTCACGGACGGAATTCGATATAATTTGTGTTGTATGATCTATGTATGTGTATGAACCATTGCTAGTAATTGTTTTGCTGTTGGAAATGATTTGGGGAAGAAAATGGGAAAAATTGGAGGTATGGAACAGTGTTCACGCAGCAGAATTTTTCTGCTTCTGGTGCAGAGCGCCGGGCGATGCGTCCTTTTCGCCGGGCGGTTCGAGAGGCGCAGAGGTGCCAAGCTTCTGCCTCTTTGAATTATTTTGGGGGATTGGTATCGCCTGTGTTTCGCCGGGCGAAGCAGAGGCGAAGCGCGTTTCGCCGGGCGGTGAGCATGCTTCGCCGGGCGGTCGGTTGTTTTTGAAAACAATTTTCTTTTTTTTTTAAAATCCATATCTTTCGAACCGTATTTCTGAATTGAGTGATATTTATATCGTTGGAAAGCTTATGAAATGTACTTTTGGATGATGATGATTTTGGAATTGTTAGCCGATTTAATTATGTCAAAAAATCGGGAATAGTGTCGTTTTGTCGACTTTTGCTGTTATAATTGTGTGAATTGGATGTGTAAGGTACACCGTACTGTTAATATGAATGTTGTATGGATTGTGTGCTGTGTTGGGATAAGAATACTATGTGTCGATGACAACTTGTGGCCTAAGGGCAAGAAAATACTATGTGTGATATTTGATGATAAATGCATGATCATGAATGTGTGTATGTATGCAATGTGAATGTCATGAGTCATTGTATGCCAAGCATCATGATATGTATTGTGGAAACGTCCTGAGTGGCGGTTTAATTCCTGAGGGAATTTGCTATAACATCGTGTGCCTCGAAAATATGAGGCGCTGCCTGAGGACCTAAAGCGATGGTTGTAGACGATCGTGTGCCCATGATGGGACTTAAAGCGATCCATAACGTCGTGTGCCTCGAAAATATGAGGCGATGCCTGAGGACCTAAAGCGACGGGTGAACATCGTAGGCCCGACGGGGTGTTACTTGAGATTCTCAGTAACGAGCGATGGTTCCAATAGTTCCTGAGTGAACTGGTGATGAGACATGAGAAACAATGGAAGTCGGTACCGCATGGCATGTGCATAGAGTCGTTGTGTCGGTCTCTGTGTATTTGCATAATCATGGATTAAATGTGTATGTTAATTGTGAATGTGATAATGTGATGGAGTATGTATAATTGTGTTGATGAGGAGTGTATTATGGGTGATTGACGTGCATTGGTGATGAATACCTGATAATTGTACTGTGTTATGTTTTATTTGATTGTGGTGCATTTGTGGTGAGAACTTTATACTTGTGTATGTTTGTGTTAATACATAATTTTACTCAACAGTATTATGATTGTTTTTCTCACCCTTCTGCTGTTTTATAACGCTCTATGAGGCGTTGCAGATTAGAGAAGCTGGAGGTATTCTTTTGTGAAGCGTTGCGTCTTCATTATTTTGGTCGGTCGGCTCTGATATGTGACTCCGGGTAGCATAGGGTGGCCATTTGTGATTGTTTTGTATATCTGATGATATATTTTGGTTGTACAGTTATAACTTGATGTATGACAAACATGTTTATATGTATATGTGTATATATGTTAATCAGATTTTGGATTTTCCGCTTTAATTCTAATTTCTGAAAAGTGGGTGTAAGGAACAAAGTTTCCTCTGTGTGATTGCTACCCCACAGTTGCATATCATTATGGGCAGGTGTTGCATATTATGTGTTTGGTTTCAATTGATGTGATTCTCCCTTTCTATGCCGCGATTTCAAATATACTCTGATCAATTTTCGAATTTTCTTTTTACCGCCTTAATTGCGTGTTAATTGGGGGTATAGTTTGGGGGCGTCACATTAAGTGGTATCAGAGCCAGTCCGTGTCAGTTGTGTTTGTTGTGTCGGTTGTGTCTGGCATATTGGGCGAGTTGTGTTGAACGGGTTGTTGTTTAACCATAGTTTCTGTTTTGGACGAACAGAATATGGCTGGTCGTAATGATGCTGCTTTGGCTGCGGCGATGGAAGCGATGGCACGAGCTGTGCAGGGTGCACCGAATGCTGGCGGAAATGATGAGTTTAGAAAGAATAAGCCGCCGATTTTTAAAGGGAAACATGATCCGGATGGTGCGCAGTTGTGGTTGAAAGAGATTGAGAGGATTTTTAGGGTAATGGATTGTGATGACGATGATGATAAGGTGAGGCTGGGTACTCATATGCTACACGAAGAGGCTGATGACTGGTGGGTCAGTACTCGTCAGGTGTTGGAAGCTGATGAGGAGGAAGAAGAGATCACTTGGGAGGTGTTTAGCCGAGAGTTTCTAAGGAAGTATTTTCCCGAGGATGTCCGAGGAAAGAAGGAGATTGAGTTTTTAGAGCTAAAACAAGGTAATATGTCGGTTATTGACTATACTACTAAGTTTGTGGAACTTGTGCAGTTTTATCCTCACTATGTGGAAGCGACTGCTGAATTTTCAAAGTGTGTAAAGTATGAAAGTGGCTTGCATCTTGAGATAAAGCAGGTGATTGGTTATCAGAGGATTCGAAGGTTTACTGATTTGGTTGAATGCTGTAGGATTTATGATGAGGACAGTAAGGCTCGTTCTGCTCATTATAAAAGTGTGAGTGATAGGAAAGGGAAGCAACAGTTCCGTGGTGGACCTTATGTGTCACCGGCTGATAAGGGTAAACAAAGGAGTACTTTTGATCGTAGGTCAAGTGGAGGTGGTATGTCTAATGCTCCGAGGTGTTTTAGATGTGGTGGATTGGGACATCGTCAGTTCGAGTGTAGGAAGAATTTGGATAAGTGTTCTAACTGTGGAGGTGAAGGACATGTTGTAGCTGATTGTAAAAGGAAGAATGTGGTGAAGTGTTATAACTGTGGAGAGCCTGGTCACATTAGTTCGAAGTGTCTGAATCAGAAGAAAGCTCCGACTAGTGGGAAAGTGTTTTCATTGGCGGGAACTCAGACTTCAAGTGCAGATCGTCTGATAAGAGGTACTTGCTTTATTAATAATACGCCTTTAAATGCTATTATTGATACTGGAGCGACTCATTCGTTTATTTCGTCTGAGTGCGCGGAACGTTTGAATCTTGGGTTGTCTTCGATGGATGGTGAGATGGTTATTGATACTCCAGCGATGGGGTCAGTAACTACTTCTTTAGTGTGTTTAAGTTGTCCTTTATCCATTTATGGTAAAGACTTTGTGATGGATTTAGTGTGTTTACCATTGGAAGGTTTAGATGTGGTGTTGGGAATGAACTGGTTGCAATTCAATCGGGTGCACATTGATTGTTATCATAAGCTTGTAAGGTTTCCTTCTCTTGTAGAAGATGAAGACTCGAGTTTCTTATCTACCAAAGAGTTGAAGAGACTTTTGGCGGATGAAGCTCAGTTGTTTGGGTTGTTTGCTTCATTGACTGTGGATAGTCAAGTTTCTCTTGATGTGTTTCCTATTGTGTGCGAATTTCCTGAGGTGTTTCCTGACGATATTTCAGATGTGCCGCCAGAGATAGAAGTTGAATTTTCTATAGATCTAGTTCCTGGTACTAGACCTGTTTCTATGGCACCTTATAGAATGTCGGCATCTGAATTGGTGGAGTTGAAAAAGCAGTTAAGTGAGTTGTTGGAAAAGAGGTTCGTGAGGCCAAGTGTTTCTCCTTGGGGTGCTACAGTTTTGTTGGTGAAAAAGAAAGATGGGAGTATGCGATTATGTATTGATTATCGCCAGTTGAACAAAGTGACGATTAAGAACAAATATCCGCTTCCAAGGATTGATGATCTGATGGATCAGTTGGTTGGTGCTTGCGTGTTTAGTAAGATCGATTTGAGATCGGGGTACCATCAGATAAGAGTGAAAGAAGAGGATATTCAGAAGACGGCCTTTAGAACACGTTACGGTCATTATGAATATTCGGTGATGCCGTTCGGGGTTTCTAATGCGCCTGGTGTGTTTATGGAATACATGAATCGGATTTTCCACGAGCATTTGGATCGTTTTGTGGTGGTGTTTATTGATGATATTTTAATCTATTCTAAGTCTCGGGAAGAACATGCAGAGCATTTGCGTATTGTTTTGCAGGTTTTGAAGGAAAGGAAGCTTTTTGCCAAATTGTCCAAGTGTGAATTTTGGTTGTCTGAGGTGAGTTTTCTTGGGCACGTAATTTCAGGTAATGGTATTGCTGTGGATCCATCTAAAGTAGAAGCAGTTCTACAATGGGAGGCTCCTAGATCCGTTACTGAAATTCGAAGCTTTTTGGGTTTGGCTGGTTATTACCAGAGGTTCATTGAAGGTTTTTCTAAGTTAGCTCTTCCTTTGACGCAGTTGACTTGTAAGGGTAAAGCATTCATTTGGGATATTCAATGTGAAGAGAGTTTTTGTGAGCTGAAGGAAAGATTTACGACAGCTCCGATTCTTATTATACCTAATCCTAATGAACCATTTGTTGTGTATTGCGATGCTTCTTTAATTAGTTTGGGTGGTGTTCTGATGCAGGAAGGTAAAGTTGTAGCTTATGCTTCAAGGCAGTTAAGAGTTCATGAGAAAAACTATCCTACTCATGATCTTGAATTAGCGGCGGTGGTTTTTGTGTTGAAGATATGGAGGCACTATCTCTATGGTGCAAGGTTCGAGGTCTTTAGTGATCATAAAAGCTTGAAATATTTATTTGATCAGAAAGAGTTGAACATGAGACAGCGGAGATGGTTGGAATTCTTGAAAGACTACGACTTTGGCTTGAATTACCATCCTGGTAAAGCTAATGTGGTAGCCGATGCATTGAGCCGAAAATCGTTGCATATGTCCGCATTGATGGTGAAAGAGTTGGAACTTTTGGAATCGTTTAGAGATTTGAGTTTGGTATGTGAAGTGACTTCGGTTAGTGTAAGGCTTGGAATGTTGAAAGTTACGAATGAATTTTTGTTGTCGGTTAGTGAGAAACAAAAGTTGGATTTGAAATTCGTTGATTTGATGAGGAATGAGAATGTGGATTTCAAGGTGGATAATTTTGGTGTTTTGAGATTCCGTGGTCGTATTTGTATACCTGATGATGCAGAGTTGAAAAGAATGATTTTGGAGGAAGGACACCGGAGTAATTTAAGTATACATCCGGGTGCGAATAAGATGTACCAAGACTTGAAGAAGATTTTCTGGTGGTCTGGTTTGAAAAGAGATGTGGCTCAGTTTGTGTATGCTTGTTTGACTTGTCAGAAATCGAAAGTGGAACATTTGAGACCTAGTGGTTTGTTGCAACCGTTGGATATTCCTAAGTGGAAATGGGATAGCATTTCGATGGATTTTGTGACGGGATTACCGAACACTCAGCGTGGGCATAATGCTATTTGGGTGATTGTGGACAGGCTGACTAAATCGACACATTTTATTCCGATTGACATCAGTTTTTCTTTGGAGAGGTTAGC
The DNA here is from genome assembly GCA_022829125.1 of Lathyrus tuberosus. Classification (NCBI taxonomy): domain Eukaryota; kingdom Viridiplantae; phylum Streptophyta; class Magnoliopsida; order Fabales; family Fabaceae; genus Lathyrus; species Lathyrus tuberosus. The sequence goes on along the minus strand of JALAZF010000066.1, from coordinate 17,780,952 downwards.
TGAGATCTATATCTGTGTGGTGGTGAAATTGCATGGGATTCCACTGAGTATTATTTCTGATCGAGATCCTAGGTTTACATCGAGATTTTGGGACGGTTTACAGAAGGCTTTGGGTTCTAAATTGAGGTTGAGTTCGGCTTATCATCCGCAGACTGATGGTCAGACCGAAAGAACTATTCAGTCTTTGGAGGATTTGTTGAGAGCATGTGTTTTGGAACAAGGTGGTACGTGGGACAGTTATCTTGCTTTGATTGAGTTCACGTATAATAACAGTTTCCATTCTAGTATCGGAATGGCACCTTTTGAGGCTTTATATGGGCGAAGATGTCGAACGCCGTTGTGTTGGCACGAAACTGGTGAAAGTTCGGTGGTTGGACCGGATTTAGTGCAACAAACGACGGAAAAGGTAAAGTTTATTCGTGAGAAAATGAAGGTTTCTCAGAGTAGACAAAAGAGTTATCATGATCGGAGACGTAAGGATCTTGAGTTTCAAGAGGGTGATCACGTATTTCTGAGGGTTACGCCGGTAACGGGTGTTGGTCGTGCTTTGAAATCTAAGAAGCTTACTTCTCGATTTATTGGTCCTTACCAGATATCTGCGAGAGTTGGTGCTGTGGCGTATCGTGTGGCATTACTGTCGAATCTGTCGAATTTGCATGATGTGTTTCATGTTTCACAGCTTCGAAAGTATGTTTCAGACCCTTCACATGTGATTCCGATGGATGAGGTTGAGGTAAGGGATAACCTTACAGTTGAGGCTTTACCTGTTAGTATTTTGGATCGCGAAGTGAAGCAGTTGCGAGGCAAGGATATTGCTTTGGCGAAAGTGGTGTGGGGAGCCGTTGCTGAGGGTAATTTGACGTGGGAATTGGAGAGTCGGATGCGGGAGTCGTATCCAGAGTTGTTTGTTTCAGGTGAGATTTTCGAGGACGAAAATTTCTAAGTGGGGGAGAATTGTAACGCCCCGTTTGGCCAATTTTATTTTATTGAGTCGTTTTTGATTATTTTATTATTATTTTATTGTAATTTCAAATTTTGTGTGAAAATATGTTATTTTTCGTCGTGAATATATTTTATCGGGTTTTGGGAACGTTGGCGAGATATTTGAGTGTAAGGGTATTTTGGGCATTTGGGTGTATTTTGTTAAGTTAGTAAAGAAAAGAAAAATAGAAATAGAGAGAAAAATAGTAGAAGAGTAAGAAAAGAAGAAAAGAGAAGAAAAGAGGAGAAGAGAGAAATTGGAGAAAAAGCTTGGGAAATCAAGAGAACAAGTTCTAGGAATCGATTAAATCGGGTAAGGGTGTGAAACTCGATTATCTTATTGTTGTGTATGATTATGTATGTGCGGTTGTATGTTGTATTGTCTCGTTCGGTAGTTTTTCAGATATAGGTCGAAATCGTGTAATCGAGTAGAAATCGATGTTTTCACGGACGGAATTCGATATAATTTGTGTTGTATGATCTATGTATGTGTATGAACCATTGCTAGTAATTGTTTTGCTGTTGGAAATGATTTGGGGAAGAAAATGGGAAAAATTGGAGGTATGGAACAGTGTTCACGCAGCAGAATTTTTCTGCTTCTGGTGCAGAGCGCCGGGCGAAAGGCCCTGAGCGCCGGGCGATGCGTACTTTTCGCCGGGCGGTTCGAGAGGCGCAGAGGTGCCAAGCTTCTGCCTCTTTGAATTATTTTGGGGGATTGGTATCGCCTGTGTTTCGCCGGGCGAAGTAGAGGCGAAGCGCGTTTCGCCGGGCGGTGAGCATGCTTCGCCGGGCGATCGGTTGTTTTTGAAAACAATTTTCTTTTTTTTTTAAAATCCATATCTTTCGAACCGTATTTCCGAATTGAGTGATATTTATATCGTTGGAAAGCTTATGAAATGTACTTTTGGATGATGATGATTTTGGAATTGTTAGCCGATTTAATTATGTCAAAAAATTGGGAATAGTGTCGTTTTGTCGACTTTTGCTGTTATAATTGTGTGAATTGGATGTGTAAGGTACACCGTACTGTTAATATGAATGTTGTATGGATTGTGTGCTGTGTTGGGATAAGAATACTATGTGTCGATGACAACTTGTGGCCTAAGGGCAAGAAAATACTATGTGTGATATTTGATGATAAATGCATGATCATGAATGTGTGTATGTATGCAATGTGAATGTCATGAGTCATTGTATGCCAAGCATCATGATATGTATTGTGGAAACGTCCTGAGTGGCGGTTTAATTCCTGAGGGAATTTTCTATAACATCGTGTGCCTCGAAAATATGAGGCGCTGCCTGAGGACCTAAAGCGATGGTTGTAGACGATCGTGTGCCCATGATGGGACTTAAAGCGATCCATAACGTCGTGTGCCTCGAAAATATGAGGCGATGCCTGAGGACCTAAAGCGACGGGTGAACATCGTAGGCCCGACGGGGTGTTACTTGAGATTCTCAGTAACGAGCGATGGTTCCAATAGTTCCTGAGTGAACTGGTGATGAGACATGAGAAACAATGGAAGTCGGTACCGCATGGCATGTGCATAGAGTCGTTGTGTCGGTCTCTGTGTATTTGCATAATCATGGATTAAATGTGTATGTTAATTGTGAATGTGATAATGTGATGGAGTATGTATAATTGTGTTGATGAGGAGTGTATTATGGGTGATTGACGTGCATTGGTGATGAATACCTGATAATTGTACTGTGTTATGTTTTATTTGATTGTGGTGCATTTGTGGTGAGAACTTTATACTTGTGTATGTTTGTGTTAATACATAATTTTACTCAACAGTATTATGATTGTTTTTCTCACCCTTCTGCTGTTTTATAACGCTCTATGAGGCGTTGCAGATTAGAGTTGCTGGAGGTATTCTTTTGTGAAGCGTTGCGTCTTCATTATTTTGGTCGGTCGGCTCTGATATGTGACTCCGGGTAGCATAGGGTGGCCGTTTGTGATTGTTTTGTATATCTGATGATATATTTTGGTTGTACAGTTATAACTTGATGTATGACAGACATGTTTATATGTATATGTGTATATATGTTAATCAGATTTTGGATTTTCCGCTTTAATTCTAATTTCTGAAAAGTGGGTGTAAGGAACAAAGTTTCCTCTGTGTGATTGCTACCCCACAGTTGCATATCATTATGGGCAGGTGTTGCATGTTATGTGTTTGGTTTCAATTGATGTGATTCTCCCTTTCTATGCCGCGATTTCAAATATACTCTAATCAATTTTCGAATTTTCTTTTTACCGCCTTAATTGCGTGTTAATTGGGGGTATAGTTTGGGGGCGTCACATTTATAACCCTAATATGAGATACCCCACTCACATCCTAATCACAACCTGTTAAATCTCTGTCTTCTGCCAATACAGAACCTGTCGCGGTTTCTTGACCTTCAAGTTATCTTGGACTTGCTTCAAAGCTTCGTCCAAGAGCAATACAACAACCATTACCTACAGGCTTCTGGTTGTATCCCTGTACCTATGCCTTCCACTCTGCATCCCATATTACATAGTAGAGACTTACAACTCCTAAGAGAGCCAATGACTCTCAAACCCTAAACCCTTATTCAACACAAGAGAACTAGGTTACAAAGTTATAAGTGATACAAAAGAACTGTACATTTACCCTAGGTCTAAGTCTCCTTATATAGTCATTCATTGCTAATATAAATGACCATGGCATAAAGCCTCCATTCTCTTTTCTTCGATTAGGTTTAGTTCATCGTATCTAATTTAACACCATTTAGCTTCTGTTAGCTTGGCTTCCATCAATACTCTCATTGACGGGATCTCTACTTCTATGGGGAGCACTGCTTCTATGCCATATACTAGAGAGAAAGGGGTTGCCCCTTGTTGAAGTGCGAACAGATGTGCGATAATCCTGAAAAGCAAAGGGTAGCATTTCATGCCAATCTTTGTAGGTTACAACCATCTTCTGAACGATCTTCTTGATATTTTTGTTGGCTGCCTCTACTGCTCCATTCATTTTAGGCCGGTAGAGAGATAAGTTATGGTGTTCAATTTTGAACTCAGCATACAACTCTTTCATCATCTTGTTGTTCAGGTTAGATCCATTATCCGTAATGATCTGGCTCGGAACACCATAACGGAAGATGAGATTGTTCTTGATAAATTGGACCACCACTTGTCTGATCACATTGGTGTATGATACTGCTTCAACCCACTTGGTGAAGTAGTTAATGGCTACCAGGATGAACTGATGTTCGTTTGAAGCTTTGGGTTCAATCATGCCAATCATGTCAATCCCCCATATAGAAAAAGGCCACGGAGAAGAAAGAACTTTGAGATGTGTTGGCGGTACATGGATTTTGTCGGCATATATTTGACACTTGTGACACCTTCTTATATACTTGTAGCAATTGGATTCCATTGCCAGTCAATAATATCCCGCTCTCAGAATTTTTCTTGCCATTGTGTGTCCATTGGCATGAGTGCCAAAGGAACCTTCATGAATTTCTTTCATTAGCATGTTTGCTTCTTGTCTGTCTACGCATCTGAGTAAAACCATGTCAAAGTTTCTCTTGTAGAGTATATCTTTCCTTAGGAAGAAGTTGCCAGCCAATATTCTGAGAGTCTTCCTATCTTTTCTCGATGCCCCAGGCGGATATTCCTGTCTTTGAAGGAAGCATAGATATCGTGATACCATGGTTTGTCATCTATGTCTGCTTCAATTGCAAAGATGTAAGCGGGCCTATCAAGGCGCATTATGTCAATCTTGGGTACGTCATTCCATCGAATCACACTAATCATGGAGGAACTTCGAGGAATGTGATGAAACTCAATCTTGTTGAAGAAGGGTAACAACCTTCTCGCGTAGTCTTTGTAAGAAATCAATCTTGATTGATATGTGTTCTATTCTCCTTTGATCTGATTTACAACCAGGGTTGAGTCCCCATACACATCCATGTTTTTGATCCTCAAGTCAATAGCTTCTTTGAGACCCATGATACAAGCTTCGTATTCGGCCTTATTGTTTGTGCATTTGAATGCCAATCTGGCAGTGAAAGGAATCTGGTGAAGGGAAATCGCGATTCAAAAATGCAGCAAAATTTAAAATTTCCCTTTAGCGATCCTTACGAAAGATCATGATCAGTGATATAATGCTTACCTCTTGTGGCGATGAAACCTTGATTCTGAATCGAAGGAATGATCACGAGCGATGTACGATGAACAACTCCTCTACTCAGTCTACACGAACAACTTCCTTCAGTCTCAGTGCTAGCTTCTACGATTGAAAACTTTGAGTGAGAGATAGAGAGACGGAAAATATGGCTGAATTTTCATCAAGTGTTTATGCTTTTGTACAAGGGTTATATTTATAGAACCACTTGTGTGGGCTGCAAGTTAAAAAGCCCACTTAAGTGCATGCACACCATATCTTATGATGTACCGTATATCACTTAAGCATGTGGTACCTTACCACAATCCGTATTCCACTTAAGTGCACCGTACCTTACAGTGTTACATATTTACTTAAGTACACCGTACCTTACGGTGTTCCTTATTTACTCCACCTCTTATCAAACTGTCCTTATGTGTGCGACCCTGTAGGTTTTCGCGACGTTGGTAATTATATTAAATCATGCATTTAACATAATAAAAAGTGAGCGGTATCTAGCAACACATCACTGCTACCCAAGTCACGAAATTGTCATATGATTTGACAAAACCTTTTGTGATAGTGCTTGTGTGTACAATTACCCTTTTGCCCTTATGTCTATATTGAACACAAGGTATATACCCTGTCATCCTTGTTCAGTTCAATATTAGGCCCGTAGACATTTATCCTGTTATGCAGGATGAGCAAATTCCATTTAGGTCACTCATGTCCCTCAGCATGCTTTATGAAGTACCCATCAACTGTCTTTATAGTCATCTAATTACGGACAATGTTTGATCATCAATAAAGTACTTGACTCTACATCTAGGGTCCATAGTGGTTTCAGGTCGAAGGGTGGTATACACCACTATCACCATGAGAGTAACTTATGACACTTTGCATAACATTCTATGTAATACTCTCATAGTGGGTCAATTCAGTATAAATATTGCTCCTAATATTCATACCTATGTTAAGACTTGATAACTCCTTATCCATGATCCATGAGATGTGACCATCAGTCTATCTATATAATAGTCTTAATGCTTTAAGATTATCCCATTTCACATTAAAGCTCGACTATGGATACTTTAAGAATAGTGTCCTTATGTTTAATGGAATCTCATGATTAAGTCACACTTAATATTTCATTAAACGAACTAGCTATTCTAGGGACTTTATCAATTTGAAAAAACAAACATAATAAAGAAATACCTTTTATTATTAATAAATAATTCGATACAAGTACCAAAAGTATTGGCCTCTAGGGCTTATACCAACATATGGGTACCCTGAGATGTTATGATGGTTGCCCCAATTCCGTTTCCGTAAGCGTTGACAGCTTCGTCGAATATTAATCCCCATAGGGATCCTGGCTCGGGCCCTTCGCTTGGTAGCGGTTCATCGCAATCTTTCATTTTTAGGTACATGACATCCTCATCTGGGAAGTCAAATTTGACTGATTCCTGATCGTCAATCGGTTGATGAGCCAAATGATCGGCTAAGATACTTCCTTTGACGGCTTTATAGGCATGGTACTCGATGTCGTATTCTGATAACAGAATCTTCCAACTGGAAATTCTTCCTTTTAAAGCAGGCTTTTCAAAGACGTACTTGATTGGATCCATCTCGGAGATTAACCAAGTAGTATGACAAATCATGTACTGGCGAAAACATTTGGCTGCCCAAGCCAGAGCGCAACAAGTTTTCTCGAGCATAGTAAATCGAGTTTCACAGTCTGTGAATTTCTTGCTTAAGTAATAATTGGCAGACTCTCTTCTTTTTGTTTTATCTTGTTGACCAAGCACACAACCCATGGAGTCTTCCAAGACTGTTAAGTAAATGATCAGTGGTCTTCCTTCCACTGGAGGAGACAAAATTGGTGGATTCAGTCGATATTCTTTGATGTTGTCGAAAGCCTTTTGGCAGTCTTCTGTCCATATACAGTTTTAATTCTTTCTGAGTAGTTTGAAGATTGGCGCGCATGTTGCGGTCATGAGAGATATGAATCTTGAGATGTAATTGAGATGTCCCAAAAATCCTCTTACTTGTTTCTCAGTCTTTGGAGAAGGAATTTCTTGAATGGCCTTGACTTTGTCGGGATCAACCTCAATTCCTTTTTGGCTGATGATGAATCCCAAGAGCTTTCCCGAGCGTACACCGAATGTGCACTTATTAGGATTCAAGTGGAGTTTGTATTTTCTCAGACGCTCGAATAACTTTGATAGGTGCTCCACATGCTTTTCTTCTATTTTAGATTTGGCAATCATGTCATCGACGTACACTTCAATCTCTTTGTGCATCATGTCATGAAACAGAGTTTTCATGGCCCTTTGATAAGTTGCCCCTGCATTCTTCAGACCGAACGACATTACTTTGTAACAAAAGGTGCCCCATGGGGTGATGAATGGAGTTTTCTCCATGTCTTCTAGCACCATTCTGATTTGATTATAGCCCGAGAATCCATCCATGAAGGAGAAGACTTTGAATTTTGTTGTGATGTCTACCAGCATATCAATGTGTGGTAGGGAAAAGTCATCCTTTGGACTTGCTTTGTTCAAATCTCTGTAGTCTACACAAATTCTAACTTTTTCGTCCTTTTTCGGAACTGGCACTATATTGGCTAGCCATTGAGGATATTCTGAGGTGGCAAGGAACCCTACGTCGATCTGCTTCTGCACTTCCTCCTTTATCTTGATGGCCATATCTGGATGAGTCCTTCTCAGTCTTTGTTTTACTAGAGGACATTCGGATTTTAGTGGTAAGTGATGTTCCACGATACTGGTATCCAACCCTGACATGTCTTTGTAGGACCAAGCAAATACATCTGGAAACTCTTTGAGAAGTTTTATCAAGCCTTCTCTGATAGTTGGACTGAGCAGTGCTCTAATCTTAACTTCTTTCTTCTCTTCCTCTGAACCTAAATTGACCGTTTGCAACGGCTCCTTATAAGGTTCAATGGACCTTTCCTCTTGTCTGAATAGTCGGGATATCTCTTCGGGAATTTCTTCGTCCTCTTCTTCCTCAGCTTTAAATACCGAGAATTCAAAGTTGGGAGAAGACATTGGATCGTATGTTTCAGTGGGGTTTAAAATAAGTAATCTACATGACGTGATGATTCCTTTTTAGAAAAGACAGAGAGGATGCAAAAGTATGTGTAGTGTATTTTGAAAAAGCTTGTTTTTATTTTAGATTGTTTTTTTTTAGGATTACCATTTTCTGAAAAATGAAAAGTGAAAACAAAAATAAATGCGGGAATTCAGAATGACATTATTTATTCATGATTTGTCGATTCTTGAAACACAACCCTATAAAACAAAACTATGTTCCTTTTAGCGAAGAGAAGAGGGACATTTATAGAAAAGTAAGCCCTATAAAACATCCATTTCACTCGGGCAAAGGTGAAAGCTTAAAACAAAGATGTGGCAGTTACTTCGATTTATGAACGACTTTTGGGACATCAACCGCAACCCAGTGGCGACAAACTCCTCAATGGATCACAAATTCTGGTACTTTCCTTCTTGGTTTGTCTTTAAAAATGACATTGATTTCTGGTGGAGTAGGATCATTGGAGTCTTCTTCCCATGCAGAGTTATCATAAGAGGACTCTTCTGTCGCATCTTCAATAATATTTTCACTCTCAAGAGGATCTCCCCATCCAGTTGGCTGGATTTCCTTGTATCTGACGCGAGAGCTTTCGGGAGCGGCGTATTTGACTAGAAAGTCGTACTTATCGCTTGGCTGCCCCAAGGTATCCCAGGTTTCTGTGGGAATAGATGAGTCATCTTCCTCAATGACGTTGACTTCAGGAAATGCGTAGTTAATGAATTCTTGTTCTGCGACCTTTACAAATTCATCAATATGGTGTTGGACATTTTCGGAATGTTCGGAGTAAGGATTCCATGACTCTGAGGGAACAGGCATATTCTTTCCAAGATTATTCAGCTGATAGGCATTATCTGGCTGACTCTTTTGCCCCGAGTCTTCCATGTATGGCTTCCAGATAGGCAAATCAACTAGGGGATCATAAAAATCATAGTCAAAGTTGTCTTTCATCATAGTGTCTTCCTCCAATGAGTTGGGTGGAGCACGACATCCTTCGGGATCACAATCTCTGTAGATCATTCTGACAGCTGATCTTGGTATATATCTGAGACTTTGCTTCGGAGAGAAAAATGGCATGTATGTTTCTTCATGAGATGTATAACCATCATCGTTGAGATATGATTTCCACTCTTCATCTATATCAGAAGAGTTGTTCCCATCGATGGTGTGGACTTCTTGAGATACTGGGTGGAGGAAGCCTCCGCTGTGACAGAAATCCTGAATGGGGCGAAAACTGTCATCCTTCTTTGTAGTCTGGGTACATGTTGGAGAAAAACCAAGACCTTTTCTTGTCTTGTTATCAGCAGGAATTACAACCTATCCCCATCCTTTTTATGTCACCACTCCCTATTACTTTGAGAGCGTCTTTATATGAGGAAATCGATGTTCCTTTGTTTTGGAGATTCTTGTTGCTCACCGAGAGTGCTTGAAATTGAGTTCCCACAATTTCCTCTAGTTCTACGCAGGAGAATGATGATAAGTTGCTCACGATTAAAGCTTGCTCTCTGCATACCGTGACTAATTTGTTATTCTTGACAAACTTCAGCTTCTGGTGAAATGTCGAAGTGAGTGCCCTGGCTTCGTGTATCCATGGTCTTTCTAATAAAAAGTTGTATGCCGCTCGGATGTCCATGACCTGGAAAGTGACTTGAAAAGTGTGAGGACCAATGGTTATGGGAAGATCGACTTCGCTGATAACCGTTTTTCTGGATCCGTCAAAGGCTTTGACGATGATCTCACTGCCTCCCATGGGAGTACCTTGAAAAGATAATCGTACCTGATTTAACCTTGGCATGACGTTCAAGGATGAACCTGTGTCTACCAGTACGTTGGCTAAAGCATCGTCCTGGCAATTGAATGTGATATTGATTGTCATATTATGGTTTTTGCCTTCCTTTGGAAGTTCTTCATCACTGAACCCCAAGTTGTTGCAGGAAGTGATGTTGGAGATAATGCTGTCGAATTGTCCTACTGTCACATCTTGTTCTGCAAAGGCAAGTTCTAAAACCTTCTGTAGAGCTTTCCTGTGAGATTCTAAACTAAGCAGTAGAGATAACACAGAGATCCAAGAAGAGTTTGCAACAAATGATCCACAATGTTGTACTCTCTTTTCTAGATGAGCCTTAGCATCTCATCGTTGTTCTTTACAGGTTCTGGATTACAGGATTGACCAATTTTTTGGTTAGGAACTTCGACTTGAGGTTCCTTTTCTTTGACAGGTTATCCAACTCCTCTGTTGAAGATTCAACCACTCCAGGTAACTCAACTGATGTCGGCAATGTTTACAACGGAGGGTAATGGAGTTTCTTTTCCATTTTCTATGGTCGTTGCATTGTACTTATAAGGGATAGCCTTTTCTGACTTGTATGGCATTGGACCTGGCAAGTAGACGACCACACGGGTTTTTTGGGCCTTTCGACTGTCATAGGCAACCTCGATCAACTCTAAGTTTGGAATTTTTCTATTGTCAAGAGAGATTTTTGACTCATTGAGTAGAGGAATTATGGCGCAAACGTCCTTGGTTATTCCATGATTGACAGGTTCTTTTTTATTGGAGACTGAGACAGTGCTCTTGTCCAGTAGTCCTTGGTTCTTGTTTTGAACAGGGAGGCAACCTTGTATCATGTCGATTGATTCAGAATTCAAGTGTGGTTGAATTTCCTTTCGGTCTAACTGATGCTGGAGAGCTGCTCACACGAGATAGCATCCTTGGTTATTTTCTGAGCATATTCCACAATGTTCATAATTATGAGACGGTACCCGACCGTATCCACTTTGTATCCAGTGCATCCTTACCAGATCTATTTCTAGTAGGCGGATATCACAACTTTGGTGCCTATCAGGATCCCCATTAGTCATACTAACTTGTTACGTGTCTTCATCCTGGTAGATCGGAAGCCACCAGTGGTCTAATAAATGTTGAAGAGTTCTTTGTACAAGCGCACAACCTTGGTCGCTTTCGTAGCATTCTTTGTAGTCTTGATAATCGTGCGAGGCCAGAAAACCAAGTCTGACCTGCTTGGCATGCAATTCCACTAGACTGGTATTCATTAAGCGAATGTCAAAGATTTGAACCATGTTAACCTGATAATCATTCCTTTCATGGTAGTCTTGGATCCATCCAAGATCCATTTGACGTAGGAGGGCCTCTTGTACAAAAGAGCATCCCTGATTGTCTTTTGAGCAGATAGGGCAAGTGTTGTAATCGTGCCATGGCAAATTGTAATACTAACTTTGGCTTGAATGCATTGCCATTAGATTGACGTTCATTGTACGAATGACATAGTTCTGAACAATGTTGGGATGTGCATGGGCCATGTTTACTTCACGAATCATGTGATGTTGAATCCGGGCTAGATCTATTTGCTCTTGCAGAGTTGTTTGTACTATGGCACATCCTTGATTGTCCTTGGAACAAATATCACTCTGATGATAGTTATGAAATGGTACATGGCCATACTCATTTTGTCTGCAATCCATTTTTACCAGGTTGGTTCCCAGTAAGCGTACATTATGAATTTGATAACTGCTGCCGGATTCTCTTCTATCAGGTTTACCGTAGTCTTCTCATGTTGCTGTAACGGGTTCATCTGAACATTCATATTAGTATCTTTGAAAGATAAAACCCTGTTCCTGACGAGCTTCTGTACATCATACTTGAAGCTGAGGCAATTCTCAATGTTATGTCCCAATCCTCCTTGATGGTAAGGGCAAGTTTGATCTGCTTTGAGGAGTCCCGGTACTGTAAGAGGAGTCCTGGTTTGAACTTGCCCCTTGGCCAGTAGAAGTGGAAATAACTCTGCATACAACATCGGTATAGGGTCGAACCTTGATGGTTGTGTAGTACTATTGTTATTATTGTACTGCAGGTGATCCTGCTGAAGAAGCTGTTGCTGCCTTTGCTGATACTGTTGTTGATTTGGTTGGCTCTGAGCTACCTGAGGTTGAAAAGTCAGAGTCGGCGTCGGGTTGATAGTGGGAGTTACTGCTACTACCGATTGATACCTTCGCCTTGGCTTTCCCAGAGAGATATTACTGATATCTTGCTCCTTCTTCTTTTGGAAAGCACTACCGTATCTTTTAGTACTATTGGATGGCACTGCATCTTTGACCGATCTTCCTTCTCGGACTACTTCTTCAAGGCGTACTCCCATGTTCACCATTTCAGTGAAGTCACTAGGTGCACTGGCGACCATCCGGTCATAATAAAACGAGCTTAATATTTTCAGGAAGATCCTTTTCATTTCCTTTTCCACGAGAGGAGGAAAGATCTGGCCGGCGATTTCACGCCATCTCTGAGCATATTCCTTAAAGTTTTCTTTATCCTTTTGTGACATTGCTCTGAGCTCGTCCCATCTGGTGCCATGTCCAAGTTGTATTTATACTGCTAAACAAAGGCTGCCCCAAAATCTCTGAAAGTTCTGATCTTGGTGCTGTTTAAACCCATGTACCATTTGAGTGCGGCACTGGTTAAACTGTCTTGGAAGTAATGGATTAGTAGCTGTTGATTTTCTGTCTGGGTAGACATTTTTCGAGCGTACATTACCAAATGACTTTGAGGGCAAGAGTTGCCTTTGTATTTTTCAAAGTCGGGCACCTTGAATTTGCACAGTATTTTTACATTAGGGACCAAACAGAGATCGACGGCATCTTTACCAAACAAGGCCTGACCGTGAATGGCATGCAGTTCCTTCTGCATTTCCAAGAAATGCTCCTGGAATTCATTTATCCTTTCATATACTTCTTCGTTTCTACTAGAAGTGGCTTGCAGAATCTGTTCCTCCGGGATAGTGTGTACCACCGGTTGTGGTATAGACATTACGGTAGAAACTCTTAGCACTTCAGTGACCTGAAGTTTGTAACCTTCAGGAGTTTCTGTTGTAACCCTTGTATCTTCATTGACCTGAAGTTTGTAACCTTCAGGTCTGGCGGTCTCTGCTACGGCTTTTGGTTCTTCAGTGATCGGTGGGATGTATCCTTCAGGTATAAAGTTGAGAGGCATGCCCCAGGGAATACCTTTAGATGTTGTACTGAGGATGACTGCCAGGTGTCTTAAATGCTGGTGTTGATGTAATCTCCGAGATCACAGTCCTTTGATGTCGTTGTTCCTGGGCTGCTGCCAGGGATTGCATGGTGTCGTGAAGTTTCTCCAAACTCTCCTTTAGAGAGTTGATTTCTTCTCTCAGCTCTCTGTTCTCTTCCTCGAGATTGTCCATTTTCTTTTGTCTATTGGCCTGAGTATTGTATGAATGAGACAGCTTGACTCTAGAGTGCGACACATGTGTGAGACTCAAAGACAAAAATGTGCTATGTGAGAATGATGAATGATATGCAAAGAATGAAATTTTTTTTTTTTAGTTTTTGTTTTCAAAATAACTTTTAACAATTTTATTGCAAATATCATACAACGGAGGAGACCCTTTTATTGAACTCGAAAGATGGCAGTATTTTACAGGGAAAAGTAGAGTATTTTACAAAGTGCGAGAAGGGAAATTAGGCATGTGGATCCTGAGTTTTCTCTGAGGAAAGCTCAGATGCTGGTTCCTGAATTTTTCTTTTCTTTGATCGAGTCTCTCCAACTGTTGTCGGGTCGAAGATCCTTTCCCAAGTGAAAGGAGTGAGCATATTTCTTCGTTCCTCCTGACTTTCTATGGCATGCTGCTCTAATATCTCAATCAAAGCATCCTTTCCTTTCAGCACTTCCTGGATCTTGGTACATTCCAGATTAAGAATCTCGTACTTGTTCTTCTAAGAGTTCTTCTCGCGTTGGACTTTGTTAAGAGCGATCTGGAGTTTTTCCGTATCAGGCATGAAATAAAGGACAGATTCCTTTAAGGGAAAAACTTCTTGACGAGGGTATGGCATCCTCAGTTTGATGGCTCTAGTTTGTACCCAGTGGAGATAAGGTTCTGTAGAGATGCAGTTTGGCCTCCCTAGGGACTCTCTCCCCTTCCTGTGAATATGTTGCCAGGCATGCACTATTTCTTTCTTTAATGCCCTGTCATTTTCCCCTTCCTTGAAGAAAAGACCTTCCAGATGAGCATTATGTGGGATATTCTTCATCGGGTATCCAAGTTAACAGCGAGCTAAAATTGGATGATAGTTGATCCCTCCTTTGGTACCAATGAGGGGTACATTAGGGAAATTTCCACATTTGTCGATGATCTTTATCCCTTCGTAAATACGATTGTACCAATCTATGTCTGAATTGGTAAGAGACATAATCTTCTGCGACCATCGCATATTACTCTTGTGATCTCAAAAAGCAGCAGACTTGGGCAAGTGAGAAATAAACCATTTGTAGAGTAATGGTACATAGCATGCAATCATCCCTCCACTGTACAAATTTCTTAAGTGTACATAATGATAAGCATCCACGAGCAAGGTTGGGACTGGGTTCCCAATTAAGAATATCTTAACAGCATTGGTGTCAATGAAGTTGTCAATGTTGGGAAAGAGGAATAACCCATACTTGGGTAGAACAAAGACGTCTTCGAAAGCGGTTATGTTTCCTATACTGGCAAAGTATAGAGCTTTTTCCATCAAGAATTTAGCTGGTAAATCCTGGATTCCTCCCTTGGTGGTCATGTGAATCCTGATTTCTGACTCTTCCAAAGAAATTACTCTTGCAATGGCTTGATCTTTTGGAATTTCTTCCGGTCCAAAAAATGGATCTTGATCAGTGATAGGTAAATCAACCAGGTGGGAGTACTCCTCCAGTGTTGGTGTAAGTTGATAATTCGAGAAAGTGAAGCAGTGGTATACCGGATCGTAGAACTGAACCAGTGTAGATAGGATCCCTTCAACCATGTTGACCTTCAAAAGAGATAACAGTCCTCCGTGCTTAGCTCTGAAAGCCTCGGGATTAGTAATCATCCTTCCCAATTTCCTTGTATCTTCCACTTTTGGAACCCTGAAGGTGTACTTGTGCATTTTTCTTCTTCCGAACCCATAATGCAACCTCTGATATTTGCAATTATTGTTTTAGTTCTTTTAGAAAAAGATTTTTTTTCTTATTTTGAAAAAGGTTTTTTAATGAATGCATGGATGCATGAATGCAGCAAACAAAAGCATTTGAAAACATGGGTTTAGGGGTTCATTGTCACGAGCATGGAGCCATGAATCTACCCATCCCCAAAGGTGTGTACTAGAGGTTAAATTTTGTACCTGTAGAATGGGTCTAACAAAGGTTCCCAAAATCATTGACCCCTCTTGAGGATATTAACAACAAACTGATTAACTCATGAGAGTTGTAATATCCCAAGATAAATCTCTTTTGAGTGTAGTATCGTGTATCAACTATTCCCGATAGTCACCGCACTACCTGATGGTCAAATAGTTAAAAGTCTACTAATCCTCAACTTCAAGGGTAACCCAATGGGAAAAAACAATGCTTTCACGACATGCTCGTTCAACATTGGTAATTCCACGCGGGCACCTCCACGTATTCGGTGGACTTTCAAGTCAACTTGGTCGGGATTCACTCCCTATAAGCCTTCTCGAATACGCCACCACTTATCTTAATGTTCTCTCGGACTCACCACATGCGTATTAATTGCATTCCCAGATAACAGTAATGTAAACATGGGTATCAAATATTATGATAGCAGATGGTATATATATATATATATATATATATATATATATATATATATATATATATATATATATATATAATGATAAATCAAGTAAGATAATAGAAAAATAAATGCAAAACAAGGCCTAGACCTCCTAGGAAATCTAATCCTATGAGTCCCCAACAGAGTCACCATTTTTCTTTAGCCTGCGGTTTTTTTCGGTGACGCGACCACCTTAACACAATGGTTTTGGTGCTACTTTCTGATTTCTGTATTTATCCTATGAAGCTAGAAAGGAAGGGAAAAATATCTTAAACTAACCCTGCACGCAAATGTTCTCTTTAACAAATGCTAAGAGATCGGGGATCGGGGTCTGGTTATACAAAGGGAAGCTATTAACACCCAGTGTATCTATGGTAATCCATAGGAAACTTCTTTTGCATGTGTTTCTGTTAACTTAAAATGCTTTCTTGTGTTTTATCTGCTGTGGATTGGGAATGTTTCTCCTTTGGGAGGATTGAGAGACTGTTTTTGTTGTTTTCGGGTTTTCTGTTGTCTTTGGTAAGGTACTAGACCTAAGATTTTTTATTTGTGTGCTCGCTAAGATTTCACAATCTTATGCCTACGTATTCCCGTAAAGAGATTTGAGAAATCAGAGCAATCATAGTTCCTCCTATTTCTATGGGAGGAAAGATATGTGATGTCTTGTTCAAAGCCCAAGAATGAAGCTAAAAGGATGTTTGTGTCTTGTTCAAAGCCCAAGATTAAATCTAAAAGGTTGTCTGAGAGAGAATTTGTCATCTCTAAAGAGATATATCTCATCTATTCATCACAAATATGGATTATAAGGGAAATTACTTTAACTGGGATATGTAGTATCCAACAATGCCATAATTTCCTCTATAAGAGGGATGTCATGAAGGAAGAAGCTTTAACTCAGTGTAGAACAATGCCACTTTTTCCTTTATGAATCTTTCATGATAAGAGAGGGACATTGGCTTGGATGTTAGGGATCCAGAGGCTTGCCACTTATAGAAGTTAGATGAAAGATAAATTTTAGCCAGGATAAAGGAAGGACTCCAACTTGGATCTTTAATTAATAAGTGTACCACTTATATCAATTATCTGGAAAAAGGTTTTGATTATTTGTTTTGATATGTAATGTATAGAGGATATATCTTCCTGCAGAGAGGGATCATGGTCTCATCTGAGGGGATGTTGATTTTTGTATGCCTTGATCAAAGCCTAAGGTTGAAGCTAAAGGAAACTGACTCCACTGGGGAGAGTTTTATCTATCTTGTACAAAGCCCAAGATTGAGGCTGACTGGGGAAAATTCTTATATGAAGCCTAAGAGGAGGCTATCTCTTGCCGAGGATTTATTGAAATCCAGGAGCAGGTCCAAATTGTTTTAGGGAATCCAAAGATTTACTCTTGCTGGGAATCAAGGAAGAGTTGAATTACCAGATGCCATGAGGTTCTGATTTTATTGGGGATTTGTTGATGGTAAATTGACCCTGCTTGGGATGTTTTTAAGGTGAAAGTTAAGCATTGTTAGGGGTCAGAAAAGTTTAAAGGTGAGTTTCAAAACCTTAGAGGTTTTAAATGGTGTATAGGTGAAATGGTCAGAGTTTTCCCTGTGTTTTTAGGAAACTTGAGGGTTTTGGTATGAAGTCCAAAAGGAGACTATGATAAGTGAAACTTTCCAAGTCTATTTGAATGAAGCCCAAGAGGAGGTTGAGATTGTCCAAGTCTCTTTAAGAAGTGGTAGACTCTAGTGTAGAGAGATCTTTGTATGATTCCCAAGAGGAGGTTGTTTGTTTGAAGGATGAATATCAACCTTTAGATGGTAATGTGTTCTGGACTTTTGATTCTCTTGGGGATTGAACTTGAAGAGATGACTAATTTCTATCCTATGCTTTTAGGAAGTCTGTGGGTCCTTGTACTAAGCCCAAGAGGAGGTTGGGGAACTTCTAAGAAGCCTGGTGGTCCTTGTATTAAGCCCAAGAGAAGGCCGGGGGTACTTCTAGGAAGCTTGTGGGTCCAAGCCTAAGAAAAGTTCAAGAAAGGTTTCACCGGGAATTAATCCTTTTTTTGTTGAACAGTTCTAAGGTTTGAAGAAATTCAAAAGAGGTTTCACCAAGAATTAATCCTCTCTAGGGAAAAGAACTTCTTGTATATATACATTTCTAAGTTTTGACAGTCTTGAGAAAAGTTTCACCAAGAATAATGTCTTTCTCTGTTCCATATTGAATATGCCCAAGTGTATTGTGATTGATTGTATTAATTACAACTGTATGATTAGGGTTTCAAGAGATTGAAGAAAGTTTTGAGAAAACTTTGAGTTTGAAATTGATTTAAAAGAAATTTGTTTGAAAGGAAAAGAATGTTTGGGGCTTATAACTCAAAGAGAGCCCCAAGTGGTCTAAGAGCAGTTTCACCGGGAATAATGCTCCTCTTAGTACCAGTTAAAAACAGACAGATGATTTTGAAAACAGAGGTATGGGGCTTATAACTCAAGGAGAGGCCCATGGAGGTTGTTTATTGTTAAAAACAAAGTTTATGTACAAAAGATTGGGGCTTATACTCAAGGAGAGGCCCATATGACTTATTTGAAAAATAGGGATCGCACTGCGATACCTGTCGCTCCCGGGATTTTCATCCTAGTTCAAACGCGAAAGTGGCACCAAAACAGAGTCGCCAGCAATGTGTATTTATCCCAAGAGGGGGAAAGGAAACACCGCATAAACCTGAAAGGAAGGAAAAGCATGGTCTTGCGACCAAGAAAACTGGGTTCGGGAGTCGGTTACGCGCAGGGAAGGTATTAGCACCCCTATACGTCCATCGTACCCGATGGGATCCACGCTTGCTTGTCTCAATCAAAGGGTGATAGAAAAGGATACTGGAAAAGGAACTGAAAGAAAGAAAGGAGAAAGAAAAGAAAAGGAACGGGAAACAAATGTAGGGAAAATAAAAGAAGTGCTCGCATGGGCCCTACCCCACTGCCTACGTATCTCATCGGGAACATGAGAATCAGAGCGACGTAGTTCCCCTCACTAGGGATGGATTGTTTGTGTTTTTTAGAGAACGGCTTACGTTCTAGCTCAGGTGTTGCAGGCTCGCTGGTCCGAGTGCGTTACCATCTTGCAAGAGAACGAGTAGAAGCGCGTTCGTATGCTAAGAGTGAATGAGGTGAGAAAAGAATTCCCGAAGGAAAGACGTTATTGTTTGTTTTTGTCTTTTAGAAAGAAGTGTTTTGTTATTTGTTTGCATATGATAGTGTATCCAAATCTTAGTCCTTGGAATGTGTACCTTCTCACATTCCAAGATGGAATGAGTAAGAAAGTACACTAAATATGAAGAAGACCCCCACACTTAGTTTCAATTATCAAGGTTCAAACACACTAGCATACTTGTGTTTATTAAGTGTTTTTGTTGATTAAGAAATGAAGAAGTGTTTTTTATTTGTACCTTCAACAAGTATTGCATTTAAGTCCCTCATACAAGATCAAATGTTTAACACGTTGACCCAAGATGGGCTATATGCTATACATTCTAAGATTATAAGAGAAGACCCCTTATAACCTTTTCTTTATATGAAAGGCCTAAATGCAATAAATGCCTACCTTTATTAGATATTTTGAATTTTCTTTGAGATGAGAAAAGAGACTCAAGAGAGGATAAAGGTAAAAATCTATATGGACTAAGACTCAATCCTAATTGATTAGTTAAGGGAGTGATCCTAAGGTTTGTGAGGTTTCAACCTAAAGTCTAAAGAAAGAATGAATTAAACAATTCACTTCTAAAGTAGAAGATGAATTGTAATTCACAAAGGGAAAGTGATGAGTTATTAAAAGAAAGCACATAAGTGCTTAACAAAACAATAAAATGGAATTGTAAAAGAGAAAGTATAGAAGTTGAATGTGGATTTCTTATCCACTCTCAATTGAAACTTACCACAGCCCCTACATGGTTAGTAAACATGTATAAGAAGTATATGAAGTAAAAGAACATGTAATGCATCATAAAACTCAAAAGAATTAAATGAGAAATCAAATCCTAAAACCATAACCAGAATGTATATCATATAGAAAACCAATGATTACTATCAATCAAACTCAAGTGGATAGGCAACAAACATCATCCATGACATTAGAATATGATATCATAAGAAAAGGGAGAATGAAAGATGAAAGGAGAAAGAAGAAATGTGCATAAATGGAACATGTAATCCATGGATCAGAATTGAAATGAAATGAAAAATGATTCACAAACCTCTCACAAGTATTCATGAAGCACATCAAGACATTTAAGAAGTGATAGAAGAAGTAGAATTGAAATGGAAGTTCAAAAGAAAACACAAGTACAAACACCACATGTTAAAGGTGCACAAGGTTTAAATGAAAGTCAACATGCAAGGATGACATATAATATGTACCAATGACCTATAATGTCAAGTGAATGGTTCACCAAATATGCAAATGATCATGCCATTATGTACAAAAGAAGTCATGTAAACATGCACCAATATTGAGATGATATGACATGTTATTATGCTTCAAAGGTAATGCATTAAACAAAAATTAGATGGCCTCATGAAAATTATGAAAACATGGTATTGAAGTTCACAAATCAGAGATGAATCACATATCAAAGTAGCATGCAAGAAACCAAGGCAAAATGATGTCAAACAATGCACTTAGGTCAAATAGACATATCATACAAAGTAGCACAAAAATGAACACCAAACATGCCATAAACTAACCTAAAAAAATCAAATAAAAACACTTAACATACCTCAAGATAATAATGACTCAATGCAAAAAGAAGAGTATCAAAACAATTTTTAATGATCAAGAACAAAATTAAACAAGATCATGTAACATATTAAGAATGCACATCAAAGAAATTCAAAGAAAAATATAGAACAGGGGCAAAAAGGTCATAAAATCAAGAAACAAAATCATGAAAAATTTTCTAAATGTTTTAAGAAGGCTCATGAATTTTTGTGGAATTTTATGATGCTATTTAGTATTTTTAAAAATTAAAAAGCAAACGTGTAGAAAAATGGAAAAATAAAATGCAATGCAAAAAGGAATGGGGGTGCGTGACTAGTAATTAATCAGTTCAAATTACATTGGGCCTTAAACAAGGGAGGTGCGAATATCAAATTGGTCCAAGGTCCAAGTTTGCGCAGAACACACTAACAAACATACACTCTCAGTCAACAAAATTGACTCGCTCATGGCCATTGGATCAAGTCAAGGTCAAACGAAAGTCAAAGTAACCAGATCTAACACACGCGCATGAGTGACCACACAACATACAGTGTACCACACCACATAATGTTCACTCTGATTAAAATAAAACATGCGCCACGCATGTGACATTTTTATGCGCTGTCATCACACAAGCCACACGATGATGAACATCCAACGGTCCACGTTCAAACTGCAAATAAAACCCTAAACAAGATCACCGGTCGGAGAGGGACCTCCGGTCACCTTCTCCGGCGAGAACCACCACCTGCAACACTCACATGTTCACCAAAACACACAAATCGCATGCCAAATTGAAGCTAAGCTCATGTAAATCAAGAATATGCTCATAAAAACAACAAAACATGCACACACAGCAAGAACAGAGGAGATGAACTTGTGCCCTAAGTTTTGCAACTACGCCTTTAGAAGGCCTATCAACTAGCCGGAGTTTGGAATGCTTCTATTAAGCTCATATCAGCATGAAAACAACAAATTAAACCATAAAATGCCAGAGCAAAGTTTGAGAGTTTGGAACCTGAACTTGTAGCTTTTGAAGATTTTTGAGAAAACCAAAGACTACACTTGTTCTTCAACCTTGGAGCCTCCAAATCAAGCAAAATAAATGCTGATGTAACTTGTTATCTTGAGCAGAGAGATTCAATGCTGAAATACACTTGAAGCAAACTTGAGAATCGTGATGAAATCTCCTTCAATCATGTGCCATTGATGATGATGAAGATGAAGTATCGTGTACTTTGAGAATAAGTTTTTAGATTGTTGGTGAAAAAGTGAGAGAATCAGAGAGAAAGTAGTGAAAGCTTTGAGATGAAAACGAGAAAAAATGAAATTGAAAAAAAGAAATATGAGTGAGGTTGTCATTTATAGTGTGGGTTAACCAGGGTTAAACTGAGTGAGGTTAACTGAGTTAGCATGGTTTAGGTGAGTCATCCCTAACTAACTGAGTCAAGTTAGTTAGGGAGAGCAATGATATGGTGATGGCAACTCATGATATGCTATGGTGGAGGTGAAAAGAAAATGAAGGCACGGCTGGTTGTAGCAGAAACTTGCTCAGCAAGTTTGTTTCTTTCCATTCTCATGTATGCCAAGGCAAGTGTGCAAGGTGTAAGTCATGTGTGTTTGGTTTAATGTGGAAAGCTGATGTGATGAAGTGTTTGGGGTGTGTTTGAACCAAAATCATGCAACATGCTGTCAATGTATCCATGCCAACATAGGGTAGTTTGTGGAGGTTTTTCTCTCTACTCAATGGCTGCATTAGGGAGTTTATGGGTTCATTGGAAAGAGGATGCATTGGAGCACAATATTGATTTGGAAATTGAAGTGGAATGAGGTCTCAAACATGTCTAAAAATGACCTTAAATAGATGGGCCAAGAACTGGTACATGGGTGCGCAGACTTGTGGCATGACCTGGTTGTGACCTGGTCAAATTTCAGTTGCAATGACCATTCTTTGAGCCATCATAACTCCTTAACCTTTGATCAGATGAAAAATTGATAAACACCAACTTTGAAGATCTCACCTAGAGGAACAACTTTGATGTTGAAATATTTTCCATTTGAAGCCTCTAATCATGAGTAATTGATCAATACATTTGTCCCACCAAGTGTTTGAGAAAATGACTGCGCGCGTGCCCTGAAAATCTTGGTCATGACCTAGTTTTGGACCTACTTTGCTCAAACTTTGATCCATCATATCTCTCTCAATATTAATCCAATGGAGATGTTCCACCCATGGATTTGAAGCTTGAAACAAGATCTTTTGTTATGGCCAAGTGGAATTTTCATTTGATGCCCCAATTTTAAATGGCCTTGGCTCAAACTCTGATGCAAAATGGCCAAAACTTGCTATATTTAGTAACCCTTCTTTACCCAAAAATGGCAACTTTTTACATCTTGATTTTTTCATGATTCCTTTGGAGTTTCTTGATCAAATTTTGCACATTGGACATATATAACATGAATTTCATGAAATTGGCTTCAAAAAGTCAAGAGTTGACTTTTTCCTTTGATTATTTGACTTGGCCCCAATTTTCCTGATTTCTGATCTTTCTTCCAATTGAACCACTTTTAAAACCAATTGAGAGGCAATTTTCCATACACATACACTTAAGAACATGTAGGACACCATGACATCAAGTTTTATCCAAGAAATCAAAGATTCCCTGATTTAATGGGAAACCCTAGTTTTGGTGCCTACCTCCTAGGAGAAAAATGTGCAGTCTTCAATTTCCAATTCCTCATAGTATGTTATGTATCCTCTTAAAGGATGATGATATATGCCATTTAAGGATGATTTTGGATCAATGAACTATCTCTTTTTAGGGTTTTTCTTCAGTTTTTTGAACCTCTTGCATAGTGAAAGATGTAGTGCTTCAATCTCCCATTGTATCTCACTTCCTTGAGGTTTTGGATGATCAATTGAGATGGTATGAGACATGAAAGACCTCTTGGCTTGCCTTGAGGAAACTTGATTGACCTTTTTGTGCTTTGAATGATCTCTTGATTGTCTACCTCCCACCTGATCACATGCCCTGATGGTAAGAAGGATGATATGCTTCATTTTTCTATGTTAAATGCAATGTAATGTTAATGAGGTGAATATGATATGATAAATGATAATGCCATGCTATGATGACAAAGAGGGAGAGCAAATTTTGGGGTATTACAGCTGCCCCTATTCAAGCGTTGTAGACCTGAATGCCTGAAAGCAATTGCTTTCGGACTTTCAAGGTATATAGTGATTGAATACCAAATATAACCAAAAATTTGCTCTGGATGATGAGGAAGAAACTCCCCGACATTGCTGGCTTGAATCTTCAATGAAACATTGTCGGGGAAAACTGTCTTTTGAACGACACCAGACGACTACTGGCTTGCCACACTGCTGGTGTACTTTAACAATGTCTTTTATGCAATTCCAGACGACTACTGGCCTGCCACGCTACTGGTGGACTTTGATAACGTCTTTTGAACGACGCCAGACGACTACTGGCTTGCCACACTACTGGTGGACTTCAATAATGTCTTTTATGCAACTCCAGACGACTACTGGCCTGCCACGCTACTGGTGGACTTCAGAAATGTCTTTTTGAACGACGCCAGACGACTACTGGCTTGCCACGCTGCTGGTGGACTTTAATAACGTCTTTTATGCAATTCCAGACGACTACTGGCCTGCCACGCTACTGGTGGACTTCAACAATGTCTTTTATGCAATTCCAGACGACTACTGGCCTGCCACGCTACTGGTGGACTTTGATAACGTCTTTTGAACGACGCCAGACGACTACTGGCTTGCCACACTACTGGTGGACTTCAATAATGTCTTTTATGCAACTCCAGACGACTACTGGCCTGCCACGCTACTGGTGGACTTCAGAAATGTCTTTTTGAACGACGCCAGACGACTACTGGCTTGCCACGCTGCTGGTGGACTTTAATAACGTCTTTTATGCAATTCCAGACGACTACTGGCCTGCCACACTACTGGTGGACTTTGCAGCTTCCTGCCACCCGAAGACGGACTTTTGCCAATCCACTGTTGGACTTTTGCCACCCGAAGACGGACTTTTGCCAATCCACTGTTGGACTTTTGCCACCCGAAGACGGACTTTTGCCAATCCACTGTTGGACTTTTGGAATTTGCCATCCTTAGATGGACCTTTCGCCAATCCACTGTTGGACTTTTGCCACCCGAAGACGGACTTTTGCCAATCCACTGTTGGACTTTTAGCTGCTTTGCCACCCGAAGATGGACTTTTTCCAATCCACTGTTGGACTCTTGCCACCCGAAGAAGGACTTTTGCCAATCCACTGTTGGACTCTTGCCACCCGAAGATGGACTTTTTCCAATCCACTGTTGGACTCTTGCCACCCGAAGAAGGACTTTTGCCAATCCACTGTTGGACTCTTGCCACCCGAAGACGGACTTTTGCCAATCCACTGTTGGACTTTTGCCACCCGAAGACGGACTTTTGCCAATCCACTGTTGGACTCTTGCCACCCGAAGACGGACTTTTGCCAATCCACTGTTGGACTTTTGCCACCCGAAGACGGACTTTTGCCAATCCACTGTTGGACTTTTGCCACCCGAAGACGGACTTTTGCCAATCCACTGTTGGACTTTTGCCACCCGATACCGGATTGCACTCTGCATCCGCGTCAGACATCTCTGCCGACTTTGCTAAGGAACAATGATCAATGACTTGACTTTAGAGGTTCCTGAGAGGATAGTATCTCTGCTGGAGAATAAATGAACAATCCGTCTGCTTCGAATTGTCAAGTTTGCCAAAAATAAATTGGACCTGAAGAATAATAAATCTGCCAGTAATCACTTCATCTGCTGGGGGAATGAATTCTGGTCACAGCGACTCCGCTGGGGATAAGAATTTCTTTGCATGGCGTCTTTCTAAAAAGTCGTAAAAAAAACTCTGCTTGGGGATCTATCCAATCCAAGACCCTTTGTAGGGGTTATCCACCTTCTGACCCGGCTGGGGAAAGACTGTACCGTCCTTGTTGAGGAATAGATTCTGCCGATCTTATAAACCTCTGCGGGGAGAACAACAACTCAGCTGGAGAGTATTGCTGACAAGATTTGATGCTGACCTCTGTAGGGGATCATTACCAGAGACACAATCTTGCTGGGGATCAGGGCTACTCTGCCAGGGATATGCAAATCCTGGTTAGAACATTCCACCGCAACTTGCTAGGAAAGAGTCCTTAGAGATCTGTTGGGGAAACCCAAAGCAAATCCACAGTAGTCTGCTGAAGAATATGACTGTCGAGCTTAGGATAAGTACCACAATGCACCATGTTAGGCGAATTTTCCCTTAGACAATTCCGTTGGGGATGACGAGTTTAACAAACTCTGCTGGAGAAAACTGTTTTAAAGCGTCTCGTGCTGGGGAATGCCTTTTGAGAGGATTTTACAGAAGACCTACTGTCTTCAAACTCTACTGGGGATGATCAACACTTCATGCTGGGGAAACAAACATGCCCCATGCTTGGACAAACCAACAATTTGTCCCCGAAGAAGATGTCATAAGAGGATTTTACAGAAGATTTAGCCTCTTCAAACTCCTGCGACTTCGCTGGGGATAATGACCATCAGTTTCGGTGTCGACGAGACCACTCTTTTGGGGAACTTGCGACCGTTATCGACACAGAAAAGCTTGTAGCTGTTGGAAGTACTGTATGAGAGAATCGACTTAATAAGATACAACGGTACCCAGTTGAACTTCATTCAATGATATCGAACCGTTATGAACGACCGTCGACCGAGCGAGGAACGCCGACCTCCTTACTCGTAATTGCCCCAGTCTTTTACGTGGGGTAATTGATTACTGGTCCTGTGCTTAAAATCATCTGCACCTGCTACCTGCAACAAAAGAATATGCACACATGCCCCGAATATTGCGTGGCTAGAATCCACCATCCGGGAATATTCAACATTCAAAGTAATTTCAAATGTTTTTTTTCGCGCATGTTATTGCAAGGCCGCCATGTTTTCAAATGCAATGTTTTATCAAAAATTAGGACGTTTTTGCAAACAAAGCAATAAAACAAAAATAAAAAGCTTTTTATTGAAATTCAATTTATTGACTGAGAGCCCAGAATAGGCAATTACATCCGGAAGCAATCCCTGGAAAGAGGTGATCGCTGAAAATTGAGAAAAGAAACTATCCTAATGGCAATGTGAAAACAGAATTCCACTGAGTTTCCATTCTGTTATGACCAGTATGTCTTCAAAACTCCCCGACCTTGCCTTCTGAGGAATGATCAGACCAATTCCTATCTTTCCGAACGTCAGTTGTTCAAACGGTAATTGGGTACAGATAACTCAGACCGTAGTCATTCGCTTAAATCCCTCTTTTGCGTGGACCGCCCTTTCAGGTTTTCGATCCACCAGGATACCCTTTTTTGCCTAAGTTGCCCTTTCGGGTTTTCAACTTACCGGGTGTACAATTTTTTTCAATTATATCCCTAATTTTTGCCCGAACCTTATTCTATTTTTGGTTCGCCGGGATGCCCTTTTTTGCCTGGATTTTTTTTATTTTATTATCCAGCGGGTCTATTCATGCGAAGTATTTTTTGACTACGTCCGAGTTGACAGGGGATGAAAAATCTTCGCCATCCACGGTTGTAAGCAATAAGGCTCCGCCTGAAAAGACCTTTTTAACCACGAATGGACCTTCATAGTTAGGAGTCCATTTGCCCCTGTGATCTGTATTGGGAGGAAGGATCCTTTTGAGCACTACATCTCCGACTTTGTAAACCCGAGGACGCACCTTTTGGTCAAATGCCTGCTTCATTCTGCGCTGGTATAATTGCCCATGACATACAGCCGCCAATCGCTTTTCCTCAATAAGGCTCAGCTGATCAAATCTGGCTCGTACCCATTCAGCCTCATCTAGCTTAACATCCATCATGACTCTGAGGGACGGAATCTCCACTTCGACCGGTAGCACTGCCTCCATACCATATACAAGTGAGAATGGGGTTGCCCCAGTGGACGTGCGTACCGACGTTCGATACCCATGCAAAGCAAATGGTAACATCTCATGCCAATCTTTGTACGTGACAACCATCTTCTGTACAATCTTCTTGATATTTTTGTTGGCCGCTTCGACCGCGCCATTCATCTTTGGGCGGTACGGAGAAGAATTGTGATGTTCGATTTTGAAGTCCCGGCATAACTCAGCCATCATCTTATTATTCAAATTAGAACCATTATCAGTAATGATTCTTTCGGGAACTCCATATCGGCAAATGATATCCCGTTTTAAGAAACGGGCTACCACTTGTTTTGTAACATTGGCATAGGATGCAGCTTCAACCCATTTAGTGAAATAATCAATTGCCACCAAGATGAAACGATGACCATTAGAAGCTGTAGGCTCAATCTTTCCGATCATATCAATGCCCCACATGGCAAACGGCCAGGGCGACGACATGATACTCAACGGATTTGGAGGCACATGCACTTTATCTGCATAGATCTGGCATTTATGGCATTTGCGGGCATATTTGCAACAATCTGACTCCATAGTCAACCAATAATATCCCGATCTTAACAACTTTTTAGCCATTGCGTGTCCTCCGGCATGGGTACCGAAAGAGCCTTCGTGCACTTCAATCATCAACAAGTCTGCTTCATGTCTATCCACACATCTAAGAAGGACCTTGTCAAAATTTCTCTTATACAGCACGCCATCTTTGTTCAAGAAGAAACTACCAGCTAGCCTTCTCAACGTCTTCCTGTCTTTGGACGATGCCCCTGGCGGGTACCCTTGACTTTTTAAGAAACACTTAATGTCATGAAACCATGGCTTGTCATCAGACGCTGCGTCGACCGCAAACACAAATGCAGGTCTGTCAAGGCGGGATACTTCAATCTTAGGTACATGGTTCCATCCCTGCACTTTGATCATGGAAGACAAAGTGGCCAAGGCATCAGCGAACCTATTCTCATCTCGAGGAATATGGTACAGTTTTACTGTTGTGAAAAATGTCAGCAATCTCCTTGTATAATCTCTATACGGCATTAGATTTGCTTGGTGCGTGTACCAACTCCCTTTCACTTGATTGATTACCAAAGCTGAATCACCGAATATATCAAGGGTTTTAATCCGTAGATTAACAGCCTCCTCGATCCCCATTATACAAGCTTCGTACTCTGCTTCATTGTTGGTGCATCCGAAAGTTATTCGGGCAGTGAAAGGCATATGAACACCTTCCGGCGTGATAAGAACTGCTCCAACTCCGCACCCATTCATATTGACAACCCCATCAAACATCAGACTCCATTTGGATTCAGGGTCTGGCCCCTCCTCCGGGAGTGGTTCCTCGCAGTCTTTAGCTTTAAGAAACATGATGTCCTCATCAGGGAAGTCAAATTTCATGGGTTGGTAATCATCAATCGGCTGTTGCGCAAGATAGTCGGACAAGATACTTCCTTTGATGGCCTTTTGGGAAGTGTACTGAATGTCATACTCCGTCAAGACCATTTTCCACCGTGCAACTCTGCCTGTCAATGCTGGTTTCTCGAAAATGTACTTGATAGGATCCATTTTTGAAATTAACAAGGTTGTGTGCCTAACCATATATTGCCTCAATCGCTTAGCGGCCCATGCAAGCGCACAGCATGTCTTTTCAAGCATTGAGTACCGGGACTCACAATCATTGAACTTTTTGCTCAGGTAGTAGATAGCATGCTCCTTCCTACCTGTCTCATCATATTGCCCGAGAACACAACCCATGGAACCTTCAAGCACTGTCAGATACATTATCAGCGGTCTCCCTTCAACTGGAGGCATTAGAATCGGAGGTTCCTGCAAATATTCCTTTATCTTATCGAATGCCAATTGGCAATCGTCATTCCACCTGACCGTTTGATCCTTTCTTAGCAGTTTAAATATTGGTTCACACGTGGCTGTTAGGTGAGATATGAACCTTGCAATGTAGTTCAATCTACCCAAGAAACCACGAACCTCTTTTTCTGTTCTCAGCTCAGGCATTTCTTGTATTGCTTTCACCTTGGCAGGATCAACCTCGATTCCTCTTTCGCTCACAATGAAACCCAGTAACTTTCCAGAACGCACCCCAAACGTGAACTTGTTTGGATTTAATCTCAGACGGAACTTTCTCAACCTTTCAAACAGCTTTTTCAGGTTAATCAGATGTTCCTCTTCTGTTCTCGACTTGGCAATCATATCATCTACATAACATTCGATCTCCTTATGAATCAAGTCATGAAACAATGTTACCATCGCCCGCTGGTACGTTGCCCCTGCGTTTTTCAACCCAAAAGGCATTACCTTATATCAATATGTACCCCACGGAGTAATGAACGTGGTCTTCTCCATATCTTCAGGTGCCATTTTGATCTGGTTGTACCCGGAGAAACCGTCCATAAATGAGAACACTGAAAACTGAGCTGTATTATCGACCAGCACATCAATATGAGGTAGTGGAAAATCATCTTTTGGGCTAGCTTTATTAAGATCTCGATAATCCACACACATTCTCACTTTTCCATCTTTCTTCGGTACTGGCACGATGTTGGCTACCCACGGAGGATATTTTGTCACAGCAAGAAAACCAGCATCCCACTGCTTCTGGACTTCCTCCTTAATCTTTAAAGCCATGTCGGGGTGAGTCCGACGAAGTTTCTGCTTGACTGGCGGGCATTCTTCTCTTAATGGCAGCCTGTGCACGACAATATCCGTATCCAACCCCGGCATGTCTTGATACGACCAGGCGAAGATGTCAACATACTCGCGCAACATTTCAGTCAAAGTTTTCTTCACATCTGCTTGCAAGCTGGCACCAATCCTGATCTCTTTCTTGGCATCCTTGGAACCAATATTGATGATTTCTACAGTCTCCTGGTGAGGCTGGATGACCCTTTCCTCTTGTTTCAACAATCTGGCCAGTTCTTCAGGGAGTTCACAATCTTTCTCATCCCCTTCTTCGGCTTGGTAAATCGGATTGTCAAAGTCATACATAACCATATCAAAATCGTTATCAGTGGTATCCGGAGGATCAAGTCTGCATGAACGGGTTCATGCCTTATTTTAGAATTTATTTTTAAGCAAAACAAAAGAAAATGAAACATTGCCATTTTATTTTTTTGTGCAAAAATAAAAACTGAAAGACAGAGAACAAAATTTGATTGCAAAACGTCCTTTATTAATGATTAAAAAATGCAAATGCAACCAGGGTGGCCCTACAAATGAATCTATACGCCTTGGGCAGAGCGCAAGATTTTGACATGCATTATGGTTAGAAAAAAAAACAAAGAAAAATTACTCTGTCTGAAGAGTAACCCGGATGACTTCTTCAACGGACCAGTTCTGCACTTGTTGTCCCAGAGCATGAGGGCGTACCCAGTTGTCCAGGTCACAATCACTGTCAACACTATCCTCTGTGGCCGCACAAGACTGGTCCGTGTAGATAATTCCCCCACTATTGAAAGTAATGGGTCCCCTGCTCCCCGCATCTGAAGTTGTAGAGGGATGATAACCAATACCAAATTTGTCTTCCTTCATTGGGGTCTCTATCAACCTACCCCAACCCTGGGCGTTGCCTGCCCTGACGACCTCGACAGCTTGTTTGTAAGATGAAATGGAGGTACCGGCCCCAACTGGTACAGAAGAAGACTCAGGTGCATCGTCAATATTGACCGCTTCAAATGATTGGCACAGCATCTCATGAATTTCTCCATCCATTTCAATGTACTTGAACGTGGACAAGTGACTCACAAAGATGTCTTCTTCCCCACACACCGTCACAACCTGTCCTTCAAACTCATACTTCAACTTTTGGTGCAAAGTGGAAGTAACAGCCCCGGCTCCGTGAATCCAAGGGCGTCCCAATAGGCAACTATATGCAGGTTGTATGTCCATTACATGGAACGTGGATTTGAATACCTGTGGTCCAATTTGTACGGGCAATTCCACTTCACCAAACACAGATCGTCTGGTCCCATCGAATGCTCTGACCACCAATTCACTAGGCCTTAAGATCAAACCATCAACTTCCAGTTTCATTAACGCCTTCTTGGGCAAGACATTAAGTGATGAACCAGTGTCTACCAGTACATGAGATAACACTGCGCCCTTACACTCCATCGTGATATGCAAAGCCTTATTGTGGTTTCTTCCTTCAACAGTCAAATCTCTACTTGTAAAGCCCAAGCCATGGCTAACATTAACATTGGAGATTACGCCCTCGAGCTGATTAACAGTAATTTCTTGTGGCACGTATGCACTCTTCAATACTTTCAACAACGCTTGCCGATGCGCATCAGAGCACATCAATAGTGACAAGATTGAAATCTTTGAAGGGGTCTGATTCAGTTGGTCCACAATCTTATAATCGCTTTTCTTGATTATCTTCATAAATTCTTCCATTTCCTTATCAAAAGTAATCTTTGTCTCTGCTTCAGGTGTAGGCGCATTTTCAACCACCTGTTTACCTTTAGCCTTTATTGCAGCTTCTGCCTCTTTATCGCCTCTCAAGATTTGGGGAGCGAACAACCTTCCACTCCTTGTAAAGCCCCCTACACCCCCTACATTATCAATATTTGGGCTTACTGACGACTCAACTTCCTGCCTTTTTCCTTCGTAATATACATCTGCCCCATAGTGCCATGGGATAGCCTTCGTAGATGTGAACGGAATTGGTCCTGGCACCGTGATAGTGACAGGACTGGGCCTTTCTTGCGCAACACTCGCCACGGGAACTGCATTGACCGGCATTTGAATCTCAGCGGGAGTGTAATAGATGGTCACGGTTGATATCTCATCAGTGTCTTTCACGACTCTGTCGAACTGTAGACATCCTTCCTCAATCAGATTCTGTAAACCCATCTTCAACTTATCACAGCCATTCTCCTGATTCATACACTCAGAACAATCTTGATTACAGCCCGGGAACACCTGTCCCTTCAATAAACGATCTTTTACAACCAACAAAGAAGTTTTCACTTGAAGGATATCTGTCACCAGATTCACCCTCCTCCCATCTTCAATAGCGTATATATTTGCTGCGCTATGATCAGGCATGGGATGCTAAGTAATATTAGGAGCGGGAGAGAAATTGATGGCTTTAGCATCAATCAAATCTTGTACTTTATGATGGAAAGCCCAGCATTTTTCAATGGAGTGCCCCTGAGCACCTGAGTGGAACTCACAACGAGCATTAGCATCGAAGTTAGGTGGCAGGTTTCCAGCAACCGGAGTCTTCATAGTACGGAGTTCTACCAACTTTAACTTGAGTAGCCGGGGCAACAGCGCGGCATAAGTCATAGGGAGAGGATCCATCTTACGATCCCTCTGCCTAGACCTTTGCTGGAAAAAAGGTTGTTGCTGTTGAACTTATTGTTGGGGTTGTTGTTTCTGAACAGACGGTGTGGGGATTGTTACAGCATCTACCTGATAATAAGCTTGAGAACGCCCTCTGCCTCGTCCTCTAAACACAGCATTCGTATCACCTTCTCTTCTTTTCTGGTTACTAGCAAACGGTTTCTTCGTCCCCGAAGAGCCAGCCCCACTCACATCTTGGATCTTCCCAAGCTTTAACAGACTTTCTATTCTTTCTCCCGCAATCACAATATCAGCAAATCCAGTTGACGGACACACAACTAATGTATCAAGATAAGCCCCTTGCAAGGTGCCCATAAACATATCTGCCATTTCTCTGTCTGACAAGGGAGGTTGAACCTGGGCAGCCATTTCCCTCCACCTCTGTGCATATTCTTTGAAACTCTCCTTGGCATTTTGTGACAACCCCTGCAATTGAGTGCGGTTGGGCGCCATGTCAATATTATACTGGTATTGCTTCAGGAACGCTTCTGCCAGATCTTTCCAACTCTTCACAGCAGCTCTATTCAACTTCATATACCAGGTCAAGGACGCCCCAGCCAGACTGTCCTGAAAATAGTGCATCCATAGCTTCTCGTCATCCGTATGTGCTGAAATCTTCCCAAAGTAAGCTTGAAGATGCGTTTGGGGACACGCATTGCCGTGATACTTATCAAAAGTAGGAGGTTTGAATTTAGGGGGAATTCTGACTCCTGGGACCAGCCCCAAGCTAGTAACATCGATACCCATAGAGTTCTTGCATTCTATGGCCCTGATCTTTTCTGC
This sequence comes from Lathyrus tuberosus, assembly GCA_022829125.1. NCBI lineage: Eukaryota > Viridiplantae > Streptophyta > Magnoliopsida > Fabales > Fabaceae > Lathyrus > Lathyrus tuberosus. Next base: position 17,747,232 of record JALAZF010000066.1, on the reverse strand, counting down.
TAACTCATCATACCTTCGATCACCTTGATTACCCACATCAGCATCCAGCAGAGTAAATTGGTCTTCCAGGGTATCTTCAAGAGTGACACCAGCATGCCTACCATTTCCATTACCCCGATTGTTACCACCAGGAGGAGGGTTGCCACCGGGAGGAGGAATGCCATGTCCCTGTGAATTGTCATGTTGATCACCTTCGGGCCCATTGTCTGGACGCTCGACCAGAAGCCTCAATCTCTCCTGATTTTGCGCCATGCCAGTCATGAGGGTCATGAACTGATCCATACGCGCCCTCATTTCGGCCAAATCACTTTGCACTTGATCCATGATTCTTACTTGATTTCTCCGCGTCGAATATCGGTGAATATGATTCTCAGCTATACTGCCTGAAACCAAATAAAGGTTAGAGACCCTGCAACGAGTACCTGAAAAGCAAGTAACAAAAATGCAAAATGATATGCAATGCCATGCAATGCCATGTTTGTCATTTCCGAGGTGCTTTATACCCTGATTCCAATCCAAACCACAGAAATCTGAAGACCAGAAATCGTGATATAAAGAGACGTGTCGTGGTCATGTGCTTGTGTGCAGCTATTTGATAAGGAATAATTCTGAATAAAACTACTCATACTCATTCAGCGAAGTATTCAAGTACATTTAAGAAAGGTTCAACCGCAAATGCAATACAAGGAAAAATGGATCCATCAACAAGCCTGATGGTAACCATTAATAACAAAATATAAGGAAAAGAACATCAGTCTGACAATTCCACATCCTTCAGCTTATCACTTGAGTATTTGATCTCCTCAAAAAGTATACGGGTACGCTGGTGATTCGGCTTTTCAATCATTTCTTTGATCAAGACATCCCTTTTCTCAAGAGCTTCATTTAAAGAACCCATATGCAGCATCAGAGCCTCGTCATCACACACTCCTTTGTGTCTCTTTATGCCAGCTTGCGTCTTGAGTATCTCCCTTTCTATCATGACTTCTTCAAGCTCTTTCTTGGTTTTCCTCAGCTCACCTCTAGCTTCTTCTAGCTGTTCTTGACTCTTACCGAGGCTTTCCCGATACTTTCTCCTCTGCTCATGCGCCTTTTCAAGCTCTTCGTCCTTAATCTGCAACTGTTCCTGTAATTCAGCATTCTCTATCCTAACTTCGTCCCAAGCATGCTGAAACTTTGTTAACTTTTCTTTGGTCTGTGCTAACGCCTGTTTGGTTTGCTTGTGGGCTTGAGTAGCATCATCAGCACCTTTACTAATCTTCCGGAAATGTTGGGCTCTTCCAGCAAAGTCTTTTTCTTTTGCAGTTAGGATTTGTTCAGCATCTTGGGCTTTCCGCTCCAGCTCTTTGTTGGCATGTAGAGCATTCTGAAGACGGTTACTCAACTCGAAATTCTCTCCTTGGAGCTTTTTCACCAAGGCTTGCAACTTGTCAACTTCTTCCACAGTAGCAGTGCTTCTTGCTTTCTCATTCTCCGGATACAAAAGGGGTGCCTTACCAAAAGGCAAGAGAAAATCTTCAACTCTTTTCTTCACCCACTCTTCATATGCTGGATAAACCCGGTTGTTAGGCTTGCCTAGAGTAACTTTCCCCTTTTTCAGTATGCTACCCCAGCTTTCAGAAGCTTTCTGTGCTGCTTCCCAACCATCTGATGTATGAAAATAGAGGGACTCCTCCACATCTCTCTTAATAGGCGGACCTGTCAGGGCATACCCAAATTGTCGAATGACCAAAGAAGGATTGTAGTTAATCCCACCCATTCTTCCTATCAGTGGAACATTAGGGAACTTACCACAGCTGTGGATAATATTCTTGCCAATCAGCCCATGATCTACCCATACGATGTCCTTGGCCACTAATCCCATTAAACGTTGTTTCCACTCTAGAGAATCTTTGGAATCCACAAAAGCCCCTGATTGTGGTAAACGGCCCGCAAACCACTTATAGAACAAGGGTGCACAACAACGAATTATCCCTCCTCTTTTCTTTTCGTTTTGGTTGTACAACGAGTAGTGAAGATCTCCCAGTAGCGTTGGCACCGGGTTCTTCATCAGGAATATTCGTATAGCGTCCGTATCAATGAAATCCGGCTCGTTGGGAAACAACACTATGCCGTATATACAAAGGGCTAGCAAAGCATTAAAAACAAGCCAATTCTCGCCTTTAGCTGCTTCCTGGGCCTTCTTAATCAGATATTCCAGCTTGTAACCACGAATCTTTCCTTTGTTGGAGACATTGGCGTCTAACTCTGATTTGCTCAAATAAAGAGCACCATCCACCTTTCCAAAGTCAAGATCCCCCACCGATCCAAAGAAAGGGGGCTCCTCCTTGATAGCAATCCCCAACATGTTGGAATACTCCTCCAAGGTAGGAACCAACACATAGTCTGGAAATACAAAACACCTCAGAGGCGGATCATAGAACTGCATCAACGTATGGAGACCTCTGGCTTCATAATCACTGACATTACGGACCATAGATAAAATCCACCCATATTTCTCTTCAAAAGCTCCTCGTGCTGCAGGGCTCGCCATTCCCTTCAGCATAACAATAGGGCCTAAAGTAGGCGTAAGGAACTTATAGCTGATGATATTCTTCCTCTCCTTAGTATTCATCTTTGCAGGGACCTGATGACTGGAATCAAGGGTAATATATGCACCTGGAAATGAATAAACATGTATGTTAGGATATGATAATGCAATGCAAAGGGCAATGTGATCAGGTAATCAGGTGTCTGTGCTGAACTGTGAACGGTGTCGGTGTAGCTCTGAGACTAATATAGAACCATAGATAAGAACCATCTGAATACAATAGGATGAAACTTCCTTTTGTATGATGAGGATAGAAAATCGGGTATGTAGGAGGTCATGGTTACCTGCAAACCTGTAAACAACCCGCCCTTCTCACATGTGGGTACTAGGATGTTCAGTATCCCGGACTCTCAGGTCGAGAAATGATGATACGTTCACCATTTCTGGTTTGGCATCATCATCAATCGAGGAGGCCTCAACTGATTCTCCAAAACAAAAAGGTCCTCAGCTTCTGGCCTTGAGGTCGAGAAGCAATAGTACATTCATCCCTCAGGGTACAGTACTATCGCCAATCGAGGAGTGCCTCCGATGATTCTCTTTCACAAAAGGATGTCCTATAGCAAGTTCCCAGCATTGGGTCCTCGGATCAAGAATGTGCAATGGGTTTGCCACGGAATGTGGTCTGCCACTGTCACAACTCGGGAGGAGTGCCGCAACTGAGTCCTCGGGAATGGTCACCAGAGTCGACAGTTCCTCAAGAGAATAACCACTGGCCTGCATAACATGCAGTAGCAGAAAGCTCCTGATAGAACCTCGTCTGGTTGTGGGTCTCATGAACAACAATACGTGGTCACCACCACGCAAGCGTCATGACTATCCACTCTAATACCTATGGGTGTACTCAAGCCTATGTAGTGAGCTTATCTCTCAGAACACCCCGCCCGCCAAACAGAAAACAACAGCACAGTCCAGCACAATAATGATATGTAATGCAGTAAATGCGATAAATACAGTAATGTACAGTAAAGCAGTAAGTAACCATACAATAAAACAGTAAATACAGCACAACAGTAAACACCCAATGAAATAAAAACAGACAAGCGCTAGGATTGACTCGCTAAGGAAACCAGAGATTCTGGGTTCTATCCCCAGCAGAGTCGCCAGCTGTCGCTCCCGGGATTTTCATCCTAGTTCAAACGCGAAAGTGGCACCAAAACAGAGTCGCCAGCAATGTGTATTTATCCCAAGAGGGGGAAAGGAAACACCGCATAAACCTGAAAGAAAGGAAAAGCATGGTCTTGCGACCAAGAAAACTGGGTTCGGGAGTCGGTTACGCGCAGGGAAGGTATTAGCACCCCTACACGTCCATCGTACCCGATGGGATCCACGCTTGCTTGTCTCAATCAAAGGGTGATAGAAAAGGATACTGGAAAAGGAACTGAAAGAAAGAAAGGAGAAAGAAAAGAAAAGGAACGGGAAACAAATGTAGGGAAAATAAAAGAAGTGCTCGCATGGGCCCTACCCCACTGCCTACGTATCTCATCGGGAACATGAGAATCAGAGCGACGTAGTTCCCCTCACTAGGGATGGATTGTTTCTGTTTTTTAGAGAACGGCTTACGTTCTAGCTCAGGTGTTGCAGGCTCGCTGGTCCGAGTGCGTTACCATCTTGCAAGAGAACGAGTAGAAGCGCGTTCGTATGCTAAGAGTGAATGAGGTGAGAAAAGAATTCCCGAAGGAAAGACGTTATTGTTTGTTTTTGTCTTTTAGAAAGAAGTGTTTTGTTATTTGTTTGCATATGATAGTGTATCCAAATCTTAGTCCTTGGAATGTGTACCTTCTCACATTCCAAGATGGAATGAGTAAGAAAGTACACTAAATATGAAGAAGACCCCCACACTTAGTTTCAATTATCAAGGTTCAAACACACTAGCATACTTGTGTTTATTAAGTGTTTTTGTTGATTAAGAAATGAAGAAGTGTTTTTTATTTGTACCTTCAACAAGTATTGCATTTAAGTCCCTCATACAAGATCAAATGTTTAACACGTTGACCCAAGATGGGCTATATGCTATACATTCTAAGATTATAAGAGAAGACCCCTTATAACTTTTTCTTTATATGAAAGGCCTAAATGCAATAAATGCCTACCTTTATTAGATATTTTGAATTTTCTTTGAGATGAGAAAAGAGACTCAAGAGAGGATAAAGGTAAAAATCTATATGGACTAAGACTCAATCCTAATTGATTAGTTAAGGGAGTGATCCTAAGGTTTGTGAGGTTTCAACCTAAAGTCTAAAGAAAGAATGAATTAAACAATTCACTTCTAAAGTAGAAGATGAATTGTAATTCACAAAGGGAAAGTGATGAGTTATTAAAAGAAAGCACATAAGTGCTTAACAAAACAATAAAATGGAATTGTAAAAGAGAAAGGATAGAAGTTGAATGTGGATTTCTTATCCACTCTCAATTGAAACTTACCACAGCCCCTACATGGTTAGTAAACATGTATAAGAAGTATATGAAGTAAAAGAACATGTAATGCATCATAAAACTCAAAAGAATTAAATGAGAAATCAAATCCTAAAACCACAACCAGAATGTATATCATATAGAAAACCAATGATTACTATCAATCAAACTCAAGTGGATAGGCAACAAACATCATCCATGACATTAGAATATGATATCATAAGAAAAGGGAGAATGAAAGATGAAAGGAGAAAGAAGAAATGTGCATAAATGGAACATGTAATCCATGGATCAGAATTGAAATGAAATGAAAAATGATTCACAAACCTCTCACAAGTATTCATGAAGCACATCAAGACATTTAAGAAGTGATAGAAGAAGTAGAATTGAAATGGAAGTTCAAAAGAAAACACAAGTACAAACACCACATGTTAAAGGTGCACAAGGTTTAAATGAAAGTCAACATGAAAGGATGACATATAATATGTACCAATGACCTATAATGTCAAGTGAATGGTTCACCAAATATGCAAATTATCATGCCATTATGTACAAAAGAAGTCATGTAAACATGCACCAATATTGAGATGATATGACATGTTATTATGCTTCAAAGGTAATGCATTAAACAAAAATTAGATGGCCTCATGAAAATTATGAAAACATGGTATTGAAGTTCACAAATCAGAGATGAATCACATATCAAAGTAGCATGCAAGAAACCAAGGCAAAATGATGTCAAACAATGCACTTAGGTCAAATAGACATATCATACAAAGTAGCACAAAAATGAACACCAAACATGCCATAAACTAACCTAAAAAAATCAAATAAAAACACTTAACATACCTCAAGATAATAATGACTCAATGCAAAAAGAAGAGTATCAAAACAATTTTTAATGATCAAGAACAAAATTAAACAAGATCATGTAACATATTAAGAATGCACATCAAAGAAATTCAAAGAAAAATATAGAACAGGGGCAAAAAGGTCATAAAATCAAGAAACAAAATCATGAAAAATTTTCTAAATGTTTTAAGAAGGCTCATGAATTTTTGTGGAATTTTATGATGCTATTTAGTATTTTTAAAAATTAAAAAGCAAACGTGTAGAAAAATGGAAAAATAAAATGCAATGCAAAAAGGAATGGGGGTGCGTGACTAGTAATTAATCAGTTCAAATTACATTGGGCCTTAAACAAGGGAGGTGCGAATATCAAATTGGTCCAAGGTCCAAGTCTGCGCAGAACACACTAACAAACATACACTCTCAGTCAACAAAATTGACTCGCTCATGGCCATTGGATCAAGTCAAGGTCAAACGAAAGTCAAAGTAACCAGATCTAACACACGCGCATGAGTGACCACACAACATACAGTGTACCATACCACATAATGTTCACTCTGATTAAAATAAAACATGCGCCACGCATGTGACATTTTTATGCGCTGTCATCACACAAGCCACACGATGATGAACATCCAACGGTCCACGTTCAAACTGTAAATAAAACCCTAAACAAGATCACCGACCGGAGAGGGACCTCCGGTCACCTTCTCCGGCGAGAACCACCACCTGCAACACTCACATGTTCACCAAAACACACAAATCGCATGCCAAATTGAAGCTAAGCTCATGTAGATCAAGAATATGCTCATAAAAACAACAAAACATGCACACACAGCAAGAACAGAGGAGATGAACTTGTGCCCTAAGTTTTGCAACTACGCCTTTAGAAGGCCTATCAACTAGCCGGAGTTTGGAATGCTTCTATTAAGCTCATATCAGCATGAAAACAACAAATTAAACCATAAAATGCCAGAGCAAAGTTTGAGAGTTTAGAACCTGAACTTGTAGCTTTTGAAGATTTTTGAGAAAACCAAAGACTACACTTGTTCTTCAACCTTGGAGCCTCCAAATCAAGCAAAATAAATGCTGATGTAACTTGTTATCTTGAGCAGAGAGATTCAATGCTGAAATACACTTGAAGCAAACTTGAGAATCGTGATGAAATCTCCTTCAATCATGTGCCATTGATGATGATGAAGATGAAGTATCGTGTACTTTGAGAAGAAGTTTTTAGATTGTTGGTGAAAAAGTGAGAGAATCAGAGAGAAAGTAGTGAAAGCTTTGAGATGAAAACGAGAAAAAATGAAATTGAAAAAAAGAAATATGAGTGAGGTTGTCATTTATAGTGTGGGTTAACCAGGGTTAAACTGAGTGAGGTTAACTGAGTTAGCATGGTTTAGGTGAGTCATCCCTAACTAACTGAGTCAAGTTAGTTAGGGAGAGCAATGATATGGTGATGGCAACTCATGATATGCTATGGTGGAGGTGAAAAGAAAATGAAGGCACGGCTGGTTGTAGCAGAAACTTGCTCAGCAAGTTTGTTTCTTTCCATTCTCATGTATGCCAAGGCAAGTGTGCAAGGTGTAAGTCATGTGTGTTTGGTTTAATGTGGAAAGCTGATGTGATGAAGTGTTTGGGGTGTGTTTGAACCAAAATCATGCAACATGCTGTCAATGTATCCATGCCAACATAGGGTAGTTTGTGGAGGTTTTTCTCTCTACTCAATGGCTGCATTAGGGAGTTTATGGGTTCATTGGAAAGAGGATGCATTGGAGCACAATATTGATTTGGAAATTGAAGTGGAATGAGGTCTCAAACATGTCTAAAAATGACCTTAAACAGATGGGCCAAGAACTGGTACATGGGTGCGCAGACTTGTGGCATGACCTGGTTGTGACCTGGTCAAATTTCAGTTGCAATGACCATTCTTTGAGCCATCATAACTCCTTAACCTTTGATCAGATGAAAAATTGATAAACACCAACTTTGAAGATCTCACCTAGAGGAACAACTTTGATGTTGAAATATTTTCCATTTGAAGCCTCTAATCATGAGTAATTGATCAATACATTTGGCCCACCAAGTGTTTGAGAAAATGACTGCGCGCGTGCCCTGAAAATCTTGGTCATGACCTAGTTTTGGACCTACTTTGCTCAAACTTTGATCCATCATATCTCTCTCAATATTAATCCAATGGAGATGTTCCACCCATGGATTTGAAGCTTGAAACAATATCTTTTGTTATCGCCGAGTGGAATTTTCATTTGATGCCCCAATTTTAAATGGCCTTGGCTCAAACTCTGATGCAAAATGGCCAAAACTTGCTATATTTAGTAACCCTTCTTTACCCAAAAATGGCAACTTTTTACATCTTGATTTTTTCATGATTCCTTTGGAGTTTCTTGATCAAATTTTGCACATTGGACATATATAACATGAATTTCATGAACTTGGCTTCAAAAAGTCAAGAGTTGACTTTTTCCTCTGATTATTTGACTTGGCCCCAATTTTCCTGATTTCTGATCTTTCTTCCAATTGAACCACTTTTAAAACCAATTGAGAGGCAATTTTCCATACACATACACTTAAGAACATGTAGGACACCATGACATTAAGTTTTATCCAAGAAATCAAAGATTCCCTGATTTAATGGGAAACCCTAGTTTTGGTGCCTACCTCCTAGGAGAAAAATGTGCAGTCTTCAATTTCCAATTCCTCAGAGTATGTTATGTATCCTCTTAAAGGATGATGATATATGCCATTTGAGGATGATTTTGGATCAATGAACTATCTCTTTTGAGGGTTTTTCTTCAGTTTTTTGAACCTCTTGCATAGTGAAAGATGTAGTGCTTCAATCTCCCATTGTATCTCACTTCCTTGAGGTTTTGGATGATCAATTGAGATGGTATGAGACATGAAAGACCTCTTGGCTTGCCTTGAGGAAACTTGATTGACCTTTTTGTGCTTTGAATGATCTCTTGATTGTCTACCTCCCACCTGATCACATGCCCTGATGGTAAGAAGGATGCTATGCTTCATTTTTCTATGTTAAATGCAATGTAATGTTAATGAGGTGGATATGATATGATAAATGATAATGCCATGCTATGATGACAAAGAGGGAGAGCAAATTTTGGGGTATTACAATACCGAAAGACGTTGTGGGACTTATACTACAGCAGAGGCCCAAAATTTTTTATGTACAAGGAGGGTTGGGTCTTACACTCTATTAAAGGCCCAAATGTGTTTGTAAAAAAGAAAGAATGGGGCTTATACTCAGGGAGAAGCCCAGATGAAAAAAAACAACGATCGCACCGTTATTTGGAAAATCGCATTGGGACTTATACAATGACTGAGGCCCAAAATTATTTATTTACAAAGGGATGGGTCTTACACTCTACAAAGAGGTACAAAAATGTTTCAAACGAAGTTTGAAAATTAAAATTAAGGAAAACCCTAATTTTAATTAAAAATACAATTTTTCAATGAAAATTAAATAAAATTTGATATAAAATATCATATATATTTAAAAACAAGTTGTGGATTTTGAAACGTGTTTTGAAAAATCATTTTCTATTTATATGAAAGTGTGAAACTCATTTGAATTTGAAAAATCAAGAGCAAAATTTTATTAAAAATGTTAAAAAAAAATTAAAATGAAATTCTTTACAAAAATTCCAAATATATTAAATAAATAATATAAATTTGATTTTTTTGTAGAATAAATAATTTTAACATTTTTGTGAATTTAAAAAAAAAAAGAACCAATAAAAATGATTAAAATTAAGGGAGAAATTAAATTTTGAAATTAATTAAGAAAATAACTAAAAATTCAAAAATTCAAACAATTTGAAAATGTGCGCCAACGACCATCTTCTTCTTCCCCGTGCCCGCGCCATGGATGATTTGCACACTTATCTCTCTGATTACTCAATGATTTTGCACGATTCAAACATCAATCTCACTCGTTTTTGAATAAGGATTCCAATGGTACCAATTAATTACATTTATTTTCAGTGTGGAGTGAGAAATCAAGTGATTAACACATGAACCCTAATTTCTGCAAGAACACTATGAAATCCTATACACGATAGCTACAAAGTAATTGATTGAGGGGAAACACTCTACATAAGTGCAGAAACATGTTTGTAACTTGAAAACACATTTATGATGCATATGAATCATAGAGTTTGAGAGTTCAGACTTACCTCTTGCAAGAAGAAATATAATTGTGTGTTGGAGGTGTTACAGATGTTGTTTGATGACTTAGACAACTTCAATAGACCTTATGTAAGGTGATTGGAAGCTTGGAATGGATTGAAACAACCTGGATCACTTTGTGGCAACTCAACTGCAAACAGACATGAGTTTGATTTTAAGCTTTGTGATTCTAAGGTTACAGATGTGAGAGAAGTGTTTGGATAGCTTACATATGATGTATATGATGTGTCTACACCATTAGTTTTGATAGAATTGCTTCCGATTGAAAAATTCGTATGTTACTTGAAAAGGAAGCAATTTCTGGTTTTTGAGAGTGAAATGAAGAAGAGCATGTGTTGTTATGCTTTGGTGTACTCAAACTGATCAGAAAGGATCCCTATTTATGGTAGAGTAAGTTTGTTTTGGGAGCAATAGTGATTGGGGGCTGATCACGGTGTGTAGCTTGTAGCCATTGAATTGGATGTTTCAAAATGCTAAGTTAACTCTTAGCTTGACTCCATTAAATTTTTGCAGATTTGAATGCTCAGAGTTTGGACTGAATCTTGACTGGTTTGGATTGTTATGGCTTGGTTCATGACACCTCAATGCATTGCATTGATGTAACCTTGCCAAAATTAAATTTCAAAGTTCATGTCATGATGGTTTTGCACATGCCAAGTTGGATTCTTGACTCCTTGATCAAGAAACAAGTGAGTCATAAGAAGTTTTTTGTTTTTGGAAGATGACAAAGTTGGAAAAATGGCAAGACTTGAGTAAAAAAATCGTGTGGCTCAAGCTATGTATCCATGTTGTTGTGTAAGCTAGGTAAAAATGCCATTTTGGGGAGCTTATAACTCCTTGCTCAAGTTGAATCATGGGAGGCTCTTGTACTTTTTAGAAAGCCCCTATATCATACTTCAACTTTGATGTTTAACTTTGGTCTTGATTCATCTTGGATCATAATGAAAAATAGCCTCAAAGTTGGAAAAAATGCAAACAGATTCGGTCCAAAATTTCACGAACTGTTTGAAAAGTGTCCATTTTCCATTTTTTGTGATTTTGATCAATCCATAACTCAAAATCCACGAGGATTTGGAATATGTTGTAGTTGACAATCTTGTAGTATGTAATTATAGCTTCCATTTGAGCTTTGGATGGAAGAAAAAGGTTACTTGGATCACAAGTTATGACCTTGCAAAGTTGGGTAAAAATCACTTTTTTTATGACTTAGTCAAATTTCAAGTTTCTTAAGATTACCCCTTTTGCAAGTAACCTCACGTTTCTTGATTTTTCTTGATGGATGATGACCCAAACCATGAATTACTTAAAGAAGCCATGTTTGTCAAAAAAATTCAAAAGTCAAACTTGGTTTTGGGCACAGTTGACTTTTTATCATATGAATTTCAAACTTTGTGATCCTTGATGAAATCAAGTTCTTGACCTAATTCAAACCGAATGGATGGAATCCATAAGTGTTTTGGAGTGTCTTGAATCATTCCCCAAAGTTTGAGATTATGTCTTGGTCAAAAGTCAAAGATATGGTTGACTTTTTCTTAAAAACCCTAATTTGTGGTCCAGATGAATTTGAATCTTTGTATTGCTCATGAACCAAGTTCTTTGTGTCCATTTGAACTTGTAAGAGGATGAATACAAGGTATTTGAGGTCTTTAAAACATCTCTTGAAGTTTGAGATCATGTCTTGCTCCAAAAGTCAACTTAGGGGTGAATTAAGTCAAGAAACCCTAATTCCTAATTTTTGGTGAATGCATCCCCTGAGGCTATTTTGTACTTATGAATGGACTCATAAGGTTCCTTTGAGCTTCTTGAATCATGTTTTGAAGTCTTGGCTCATGCCTAGATGAAAATTTCTCTCTGGAGGCCTTGGTCGACCAAAACCCTAATTTGGTGACATTGGTGATCTTGAGGGTTAACCCACTTGGAATGTTACATCCCTATGCTTGATTCTTGATGTGGGAGACCTCTTGATCCTTCATGGATGTTTAAGAGGCTTAACAAATTGAAGATCATGTCAATTCTTGATTGATCCTTTGTCTGAGTGCTCTGAGAGGGCTCAAAACCCTAATTCTTGGTTGAGGTGAGTGCTCAATAACCTTGGAGAGGATTGACGAGGCATGAAGGTACATCCATATTGTGGTGATGATTTTCACAATGATGGGAAATCTTGTGGTCAAAATTTAGGGTATGACACAACCCAATTTCCAATATTAGTAATAAGATGGGATAGGAGGGCCATAAACAATCAGGCTTTAGGTACCAATAACAATTGGATTTTAAAAGGATACTAATAACAATTAGATTTTAAACAGTGCCAATAACAATTGGATTTTAGAAAGGTACCAATAACAATTGGATTTTAAAGCAAATCCAGTAACTACGGGACTTTGAAAAGGAACTGGTAACGACCAAATTGACAACACCAATAACGATTGGGTTCTGAATAGTGCCAATAACAATTGGAATTCACAAAGATATTGGTAAACAACCAGATGAATAACCAACTGATTACAGTAGACTTAAAAGGTACCAACGACGATTAGACTTGCAAACAATAGTCTTAGTAACAACTAAACTTTACAGGGGCACTGGTAACAACCAGGCAAAAATCTCAAAAGAAAAACTAGTAACAACTAGACTTCATAGGGGAAGCTGGTGACGACCAGACAAGCAAAATAAAAATGGAGCTAGTAACAACTAGACTTCAAAGAGGAAATTGGTGACGATCAAACAAACGATGCCAATAACAATTGGATTTGCAGCGGGTGCCAATAACAATTGGACTTTTCACCGGGAATTGCTAGTAACGACTAGACTTCAAACATATGATAACGACGAAGGTTCAATAGTACCAATGACGATTGGATTCAAGCAGAGATACTAGTAACAACTAGACTTCAAGGGATACAGATAACAACCCAAAGTTTAACAGAATTCCAGTGACAACCGGGTTAACACAGGAAATTGGTGATGACCAACAATTTCAAAAGAGGTGCCAGTTACGACTGGTCTTGGGGTCAAAGAGAGACAGCTAACAATAAAGAGATGGTGAGATGCTAAATGCACATGATATGACATGATGTGAATGCTTAATGACATGCAAGATCCAACTCTAAAGAGGAATAAGGAAACAAAGATTCTAGAGAAAATGGATAGACATATCCACTCTACTGGGGAGACAAAGGGTCACACTGAATCCGGGGCATGAAGATGTCCAGATGTTCACTGAGAAATACACCCACTTCACTTGGGGAAGTAAGAAGCTATGGTAGCTTGCTGGGGAGATAAAAATCTTCAAAATTCCAACATGTATCACATGGAGGATACTGCGGAGATTCTCTTCAATCTTGATAAACACCACATCCAAAGGGTCAATCCAAAGAGGTGTTGTTAATTCAAATCATGCTTCAATGGGAAATTCATGTAAATGGTCTAACAGTGCTTCTGCCACAATAAAACATCTTGGGGAACATGTGATTTCACTAAATCATTCCATACGCCACAACAAATTATGTTTTCGTTTTGTTTTCAAACAAACTATTTTTATTTCAAAACCCTTCGCTTTCAAAAATCATTATTAACAAATAAAATGACATTCTGCATAACAAGAGAAAGTAGAGAAGTAGTAAATAAGAAGAAATGAATGGCCCAAAATCGGATTTTATTCAAGAATGGTAGCTTGCCAATGGCGGAGCTCCATGGAACAATACAGTTGAAAATGGCAACAGGGACGGGTCACATTGAATCCAATGACCACGACTAGCCCTAATAACTAAAATTCCCCAAAACCTTGCTTCTGACGAGAGCGGCGAGCTTGAACTTCTTCTTGAGTTCTTCTGCATTGGTGATAACCCATCTGATGCAGTGAAATGCCTTTTGTCCCTAACTTTTTCCTGGATCGCCCTTTTCGGGTTTTCAATCCACTGGGATGCTCATTTTTGCCTAAGCCGCCATTTTGGATATTCAACTTAGCGAGCTCTTATTTATTTATTTTTATCCCGAACTTTTGCCTGGATCTCCTTCATAGGTTATGATCTACCAGGATACCCATTTTTTGCCTAAGTCGCCTTTCCAGGTTTTCGACTTAGCGGGTTCTTTAGGCATAATATTTTCTTACTACATCAGAATTCATAGGGTGTGTGAGCTTTTCACCATCCACCGTTGTGAGAATAATCGAGCCTCCTGAGAAAACTGGTTTTACTACAAACGGGTCTTCGTAGTTGGGCGGCGATTTTCCACGCATACCCTTCTGAGCTGGCAAGATTTTCTTGAGTACAAGTTCTCATTCATGGAACTAACGGATACATACCTTCTTGTTGAATTCTCTTTTGATCCTCCTTTGATACAACTGAGTGTGACACATTGCAGTCATACGTTTCTCAACAATAAGGTTCAGTTGATATTGTCTTTCTTGAACCTACTCTGCTTCATCCAGCTTGGTTTCCATCATAACCCTCAGATATGGTATCTCAACTTTAATAGGAAGAATGACATCCGTCCCATGCACCAAAGAGAAAGGGTTTGCCCCTGTCGAAGTTTGAGCAGAATGACAGCATCTCATGCCAATCTTTATAGGTCTTCACCATTTTCTGTAAAATCTTCTTTATGTTTTTATTTGCAGCTTCGACGGCTCCGTTCATCTTAGGATGGTAAAGAGAAGAATTATGGTGCTCAATCTTAAAGCTCTCACACAACTCTTTCATCGTCTTGTTGTTCAAGTTCGTCCCATTGTCCGTTATGATTCTACTTGGAATTCCGTAACGACAGATAATCTCTTTTCTGATGAAACGAGCAACCACTTGTTTGGTTACGTTGGTGTAAGATGCGGCTTCAACCCACTTTGTGAAATAATCAATAGCCATTAAAATGAAACAATGACCATTGGAAGATTTTGGCTCGATTTCCCCAATCATGTCGATGCCCCACATAAAAAAAGGCCAAGGCGATGACAACATATTTAACAATGTTTGAGGTACATGCACCTTGTCGGCATAAATTTGGCACTTGTGGCATTTCCTGGCACATTGGATGCAATCGGTCTCCATGGTCAATCAGTAATATCTGGCCCTCAAAATCTTTTTAGAAATGACATGTCCATTGGCGTGGGTGCCAAATGACCCTTCATGAATATCTCGAATCAATAGGTCTGCTTCTCGTCTATCAACCCATCTAAGCAAGACCATGTCATAATTCCTCTTGTAAAGCACATCATTGCTGAGAAAGAACTTGGACGCCAATTTCCTTAAAGTCTTCTTATCAAGAGTTATAGCGTTGCCCGGATATTCCTAATTCTTTAGATAATTCCTGATATCGTGAAACCACGGCTTCCCATATACTTATTCTTCAACCAACTAGCAGTAAGAAGACTCGGTCTTGCGCTCAATTTGTATGAGTGGTGCTTCATTAACAAACCTGTCCTTCCACATCGAGGCTAGCATGGCCAATGCATCAACAATATGGTTTTCCGACCTTGGAACATGACGAAAAATGATCTCATCAAAGTACTGGATCATTTCCATAATATAGGCATGATATGGAATTAACTTTTCATCTTGAGTTTCCTATTCTCCCTTAACTTGATAGATAACCAAAGCCGAATCCCCACTAACCTCTAATATTTTGATTCGGAGGTCGATAGCTGCTTCAAGGCCTAGAATGCACGCTTCATATTCAGCAATGTTGTTTGTACATTCAAAACAGAGTCTTGCTATAAATAGAGTATAACCACCATCATGATTCATCAACACGACACTTATGCCATGCCCACTGTAGTTAGAAGAACCATCGAACATCATCTTCCAATGGGATCCTGGGTCGGGACCCTCATATGGACCTGGCTCCTCACAATCTTTCTTCACCAACATAATGTATTCGTCAGGAAAGTCAAACTTTAGAGGTTCATAATCTTCCACGGGCTGATCGGCGAGATAATCTGACAAGACACTCCCTTTGATAGATTTCTATGTGACGTATAAGATGTCATACTCGGACAACAACATATGCCAACGGGCTAGTCTTCCAGTCTGAGCAGGCTTCTCAAAGATATACTTTATTGGATCCATTTTCGAGATCAATAAAGTAGTATGACATATCATGTATTGCCTCAGATGCCTAGCAGCCCATGCTAAAGCACATCAAGTCTTCTCTAAGAGTGAATACCGACTTTCACAATCAGTGAATTTCTTGCTCAAGTGAAATGGCGTGCTCCTTGTGTCCAGTTTCATCGTGTTGGCCCAACATGCAACCCATAGATCTTTCCAGTACGGTCAAATACATAAAGAGTGGTCTACCTGGGACAGGCGAGACTAAGATAGGAGGTTCTTGCAGATAACCCTTAATCTTGTCAAAGGCTTGCTGACAGTCTGAATTCCACTCAATAGTTTGATCCTTACGGAGCAGCTTGAAGACTGACTCACTAGTGGGGTCATATTGGATATAAACCTAGAAATATAGTTCATGCGTCCAAGAAAACACCTAACTTGTGTTTCAGTTTGTGGGATGGGCATCTCTTGGATAGCTCGAACCTTATCAGGGTCCACCTCGATTCCTCGTTGACTAACTATGAAACCAAGGAGTTTTCTAGATCTTACACCAAATGTACATTTTGCCGGGTTCAGCCTCAACTGGTACTTCCGGAGTCGCTTGAACAACTTCAACAGATGATCTAGATGATCCTCTTAATTTTGTGACTTGGCAATCATATCATCAAAATACACCTCGATTTCCTTGTGCATCATATCATGAAAAAGAGTGCCCATCGCTCTTTGATATGTTGCCCCTGCGTTCTTCAAACCAAAGGGCATAACCTTATAACAATAGGTCCCCCAAGGAGTAATGAATGTAGTTTTGGCCATGTCAGCAGGGTCCATTCAGATCTGGTTATAGCCAGAGAAACCATCCATAAATGAGAAGACTGCGAAACAAGCAGTGTTGTCCACAAGGGTGTCGATATGTGGTAGAGGGAAATCGTCCTTCGGACTTGCTTTGTTGAGATCCCTTTAATCTACACACATCCTAACTTTACCGTTCTTTTTGAGCACCTACACGATATTGGCTACCCATTCAAGGTACCTTGAAACTGCCAGAAAACCTGCATCAAGTTGTCTTTTAACCTCGTCAGTGATCTTCAGAGCTATATCAGGTCTACTTCTTCGAAGCTTTTACTTTATCGGTGGGCACTCGGGTTTGAGCAGTAGCTTATGAACAACTATATTTGTATCCAAACCAGGAATGTCCTGATACGACCATGAAAACACATCGATGTACTCTTCCAGAAGCTTTACCAATCTCTGTCTGACCTCTGCCCCAAGTGTAGCCCCAATCTTGACCTCTTTTTTGTCTTCATCGATTCCAAGATTAATGGTATCAATCTGCTCTTCAAGTGGCTGAAGTTCTGTGTACTCATACTCGCACATCTTTTCCAGCTTATCAAGAACCTCATATTCTTCTTCATCCTCATTTTCAGTTTGGTAGATGGGTGAATCAAAGTCGAAAGTGAAAATAGGGTCATCGAATTCAACAGGTTTCTGGATGGTTTTGCACTTTTGGAATGATTTATTTTATTAAAAATGCAAAGACAAATGCAAGGAGAGAAAACGTTTTTGGTGTTTTTCAAAAGATTGTCATTTTCTTTTAAAAGTAAAAGGAAAAATCAGTAAATGAAACAATGAGAATTTAACAAAATATCTTCATTGATTATAATAATTCGAAAGCGTGGTGGCCCTATAAAATAATCCGATAGCTTTGGGCATAACTACGGACTTTGAAAACAACAAAACAAAAGACAAACAAATTACTCTGGCGAAGGGATCAACACAGGGATTTCTACTGTTTCCCAATTGTTCAAGGCGACATTGCACTGAAATACCAAATGGCTAATATCTTCATCTTCTTGGTCTTCAATCACAGCATTTACCTGAAAGCTCTTGCTGATAAATACCTCTTGGATTGTCTTTTGATGTCCTATTGCAAATTTTGATGCTCTACCACAAGTTGGTTTGTAACTCAACCCATGGCAGTTCAGCTTCTTCTTCACTTCAATGACCTCTCCCCATCCTGCCGGAGTACCTTCTTCCATGGTTTCCTTTATGCTCTGAACAGAAGCAAAGGATGAACCACTCTTGACCACCGGTTCCTCGATGTCCAATAGTACAACATTAGCAATTTCAAGCTCTTGGAAAGAAGTTTCCAGCGCATCCTCATCAGCTTCTATGTACCTGAACGAAGACAGATTGGTTACCATCAAATCCTCTTCACCATGATCAATTACCAACTTGTCATCAACGACGAACTTCATTTTATGGTGTAGAGTGGAGGTCACTACGTCAGCAACATGAATCCACGGTCTCCCCAGCAAACAACTGTAAGTCGGGTTGATGTCCATCACTTAAAATGTGACATCAAAGACATGCGTACACTACTACGGAAAACCCATTTAACAACAGTTGTGAAAGAGATATAATGACGCGGGCGCATGCGTTGTTATGTAGAGTGTCGTTGAATATATGATACCTACAATCACGGCCCAGAAAGCATTGTAATAAATTGGAAAATGCGCTACCTATAATGACGGTTATTTTAAATACCCGTTGTTGTATGTCTTTTAATAAAATAAAAAAATGCAGCATTAGAACTACCTATAATGACGGTTATTTTAATGAACCGTTGTTGTATACTACCTATTATGGCGGTTATTTTAAATAACTGTTGTTGTATGTCTTTTAATAAAATAAAATAAAAATTACAGCATTAGAATAAGAACAACAGCAAGAACAAGAACAACAACAAGATTAACAGGAACATCAAAAACAGCAATAAGAAGAAGAAGAAGAAGAAGAAGAAGAAGAAGAAGAAGAAGAAGAAGAAGAAGAAGAACAACAACAACAACAACAACAACAATAATTCAAAAAGAACACCAACAACTAACATTGCTAACTCGAGTTCTGAAATTTGGTTTAGTGGAGAAATAGAGTATCATAAATGAAAGATGATGTTTGGAGGTAGAAGATGCCTAAGATTTAGGTTTCACGCGGATCACTAGTAGTAGTGTCTTGGCCATTGATAATCACTAAATGGACGGCCAAGATTGTTTAAGGATAGTGAATAAACTCAATATGCACGCCACCTATAATGTTGGTAATGAGACTTGAAAAATACTGGTGTTGGGACTTGAACCCATGACAATACGCTACCTATAATGATGGTTGGTTTAAATTACCCGTGGTGAAAGGTTTGTAAGCATTTTGAAAAATAAGTAAAAAACGCTACCTATAACGACGGTTGATTTAAATACCTGTGGTTAAAGGTCTGTCAACATTTTGAAAAAATAGGAAAGAAGTAACATGATTAAAATAAATTCGGAAAAATCTAAAAACACGAAATTTAATCTAATTAGGTAAAATAAGAATTTTGAGAATTTTTTTGGAATTTTTTGAGACTATGAAAACGGTAAAAAAATAATTAAAAATAGAAAAAAAGATGAATTTGGGGTTTTGAGGGTGAAGTCTCGTAACTCTTTTAGAGTAAGGGACTAATGACCGCATGATTTTTCTGCTTCAGATGCATGAAATAGATCTAAAAAATGAGACGATTTTCCCTAAAACCGATTTTTTGAAGAGCAAGACCTAAAACTAAACTATAGGCTATAATGACTGTTGAAAACATACCCGTGGTGAAAGGTTGTGGGAATTTTGAAAAAATGTGTAAAAAACCATAAATGCGGGCGCTGGGAATTGAACTCATAACCAGACGCTACCTATAATGATGGTTTTTTTAAATACCCGTGGTGAAAGGCCTCACATTTTACCACAGTTGGAATATTAACCGTCATTATAAGCCTTTTAATAAGATTAAAAAAAATGTGAGCATCTGTTACAACGGTGTATAGGCAACTCGTTGTAAGCCTGTCGTTGTTGTATGCTCGTTTTGTAGTAGTGAGACCAATTAAAATCGGTAGCTCCGTCTCTCCGATCACCGTCCTACGAGAACCATCAAAGGCCTTGACAATCAATGAAGTAGCCTTCATCTCTGCCCCTTTATAAGCAAGTTTGGAAAGGGTTCTTTTATGTAGAACATTCAATGAATAACCTATATTGAGAAGCACACGAGCCAAAGCATCCTCCTCGCATTTCACTGACACGTACAACGCACGGTTGTGATTTCTACCTTCTACGGGCAACTCCTCATTGCTGAAGCTAAGCGTGTTACATGAAGTAATATTCGCAATCACAGAATCAAACTAACCAACTGTAATACCTGGAGCAACATGATCCTGAGCTAGCAACTTCTGCAGAGCGACTCTATGAGTAGGGGAACTCATTAAGAGAGATAAGATGGATATCTTCGATGATGCCTGGTGGAGTTGGTCAATAACTTTGTAGTCGCTTTTTCTGATGATTCTCAGGAACTCTACGTCTTCTTCATTCAAAACTACTTCTTTGTCCTTGGTAGGCACAACAACAGTTTCTTTTAGAGGAACTACATTCACTACAGGTTGGTAAACACGACCGTTTCGGGTCATTTTGCTGGTTCCGGCAATATTCGTCACATCTTTCTGAACACATTTCTCATATTTCTTTGGGATAGCTTTTCCCAATTCCTTATCAACCACTGTTACGTCATACTTCCATGGCATGACTGTATTATCTTGGAAACGAAATGGACTAGGTTTATGAATAAACACCGGTCTAGACTGACCGACTAGTGGGTCCACAGGTTTTGTAGTGTTGAAAATTAGCTTCGGCTTATTGAAAACCAGAGTTGCTGAGCTTGAATCTGGTAAGTTAAACACTGGTACCTTGTCACTTGGCTTTGGCAGATTAAATATCAGCTCAATCACTGATACCTCCTCCTTCTTCACTTTACTGCCCACTTGTAAAAAACCACTATCAATCAAATTCAGCACATCTTTCTGAACTAACAAGCAGCCCTTTGGATTGTCAAAACAATCTTTACATTCAGATTGGCAATCTGCAACTAAACCAGCATCTACTAATTTAGCATGAAAATCTCATAGTGGAGTCTTAATCTCAGTAACTTCCAAAATCAATATCTCTTCAGATCCATCTTCAATGGCATTTACTGTCCCATGGGTAGGTAGAGAATTACTTTTGACATTTGGTTGAGAGTCCCCAAAGGACAATATTTTCTTTTCCATCAGTTCCCTTACTATATGCTTCAACGCAAGGCACCCTTCTAAATCATGGTTGGGAGCACCTTGATGGAATGCACAATGAGCGTTTAGGTTATAGTAAGGGGGAAGCTTCTCTGGAGGCGGACCCAATGGTAGGGAGTTATCAAACCTTGTTGTACCAAAGAAGGATACAACTCTGTATACGTCATCGGGATTGGAGGAATAGGAGTTTCACACCCTGTCTTCTTTAAAGAGCATTCGGGTGAGGAGGTTGGGTCCTCTGTTGCTGCTGATAAGTTGGAGCGTTGGGTGCTTGTTGATAATTCTGTTGTTGTTGGACTAGCTGATAGACTGGTGCCTACTGTATTAGTTGATAAATTGGAACCTGGTTTTTGAATATGGGTGTGACAACTGCCACATATGGTTGTTGGGCATACTGCACAGGATACGCTTGTCATACCCCAAATTTTGACCACCAAGATTTCCCATCATTGTGCAAATCATTGCCACAATATGGATGTGCCATCATTCCTCATCAATAATGATTGTTGAGCTTTCACTACAACAAAAAATTAGGGTTTTGAGCCCTCTCAGAGCACTTAGACAAAGGATCAATCATGAAATGACATGATCTTCAACTTGTCTAATCTCTCAAACACCCATAAAGGATCAAGAGGACTCCCATATCAAGAATCAAGCATAACGTTGCAACATTCCAAGTGGATCAAGCCTCAAGATCGCCAGTGTCACCAAATTAGGGTTTTGGTTGAACAAGGCCTCCAGATGAAATTTATCCTCTGGGCATGATCCAATGCTTCAAAGCATGACCCAAGATACTCAAAGGGACCTTATGGACCCAATCTTAAAGTCAAAACAACCTTAGGGGAAGCATTTATCAAAAATTAGGAATTAAGGTTTCTTGACCTAATTCACCCCTAAGTTGACTTTTGGAGCAAAGCATGAGCCAAGACCTCAAGACATGATTTGAGGGCCTCAAATACACTACATTGATCCATTTACAATAATGGATTGATCCAAGATAGCTTGATTCACAAGTTTCAAATTCATCTGGACCACAATTAGGGTTTTGAAGAAAAAGTCAACTGTACCTTTGACTTTGGACCAAGACATGCTCCCAAACCTTGGGACATGATTCAAGACACCCTAAAACACCTATGGAATCCATCCATTAGGTTTGAATTGGGTCAAGAACTTGATTGCACAAAGGATCACACAGTTTGGATTTCATCTGACAAAAAGTCAACTGTGCCAAAATCAAGTTTGACTTTTTGGAAATTTTCACAAATATGGTTCCCCTAAGTCCAAAACAATGTTAATGTATGGTTTTGATCATCATTCATCAAGAAAAATCAAGAAAAGTGAGGTAACTTGCAAAAGGGGCAACCTTTGAAAACTTAAAATTTTCTAAGTTATGGAACAAAAATGGTTTTTATCCAACTTTGCAAGGTCATAACTCCCAAACCCTAAGGCCTTTTTCTTCCATCCAAAGCTCAAATGAAAGTTCACATGACATACTTCAAAAGTGTCAAATACAAAAGATTCCAAATCCTCATGGATTTTGATTTATGGATTAATCAAAATCACAAAAAGTGGAAATGACCACTTTTTCCAACACTTAGTAAAATTTTCAACAAGTCAGAATTTGTTTCACTTTTTCCAAACTTTGAGGCCATTTTTCACCTTGATCCAAGTTGAACCATGTCCATTTGAAAACATCAAAGCTAAATTATGTCATGAGAGCTTTCCAACAAGTACCAGATCATCTCCAAATTCAATTTGAGTAGGGAGTTACAACCCTTGGAACATGGCATCAAAGACTGGTTTCTTCCCAAGGCAGATTATAGGTCATTTGCTCGAATTAGCTAAATCAGACAATTACAAGCCTTGCCATCCATTTGGACACCTCAAGGGACAATGTCTGATCCATAAGCCTCCCAAGTCCAAGGATCAACATGTAGCTATGTGTCCCCTAAAAAGGCTAAAAATCTCAAAGACTCCAATTTTGTTCCAATGCATTCAATAGATTCACAAGGTGGAAAGCATAAAGACATTGCTAACTGAATTGAGTCAAGCCTTATCTCTGAACCAAAGCTACAATAACCTGCTGCACTGAGCCAAGTCAATGGATATAGAAGGCTTGAATTCCTTTATGCAACCATTGGCCAAAGACCTGTACCAGTTTCCATTCACTATTGCTTGAAAAAAAAACTTACTTTACTATAAATAGAGCTCATTTATGATCAGTTTAAGTACACCAAAGCACCCAAACTGATGCTTTCCTCAAAATCACCTCTCAAAAACCAGATTTTCCTTCTATTTCAAGTCACTATCGAATTTTGAAATAGAAAGCAATTCAAACCAAACAAATCATGCCAACACCTCATATACATCATATATGAGTGATCCATGGCCCTGAAACACATCTGGAACATCAGAATCACAAAATCACCATCCATTTGCTCAAGCTTTTGGTCTGTTTGCAGTTGAGGTGCCACAACAAGTTCTGGGCTAATTTTATATTTTCCAAGCCTTCAAACACATTACCTGAGGTCCATTGAAGCTATCCAGATCATTACACAACATCTGTAACACCTCCAACATAGAATTAGATCACCAGCTGCAAGAGGTAAGCCCAAAGCCTTCAAACTCCATATTACATGCATCGTAAATGAATTTTTGAGTTACCATCTTGTTTTTGCATGTATATAGAGTTTTAACCCTCAATCAATTGCTATGTATGAATCGTGTATGGAATTTCATAGTGTTCATGCTGAAACTAGGGTTCTTGAGTTCATCCTCTGATTTCTCACTCCACACTTAATATAAATGCAATTAATCTATATGTATGTGATCCTTGTTCAAAAACGAGCAAGATTGGTGTTTGAATCGTGCAAAACCGTTGAGTAATCAGAGAGAAAAGTGAGAAAACGTAAATCTGGGCAAAACAGGGCACGCTGGCAAGAATAAGTGTTCTTGGCGCCCTTTTTCAAATTTTCAAATATTTGAATTTTTTATATTTTATTTAATTGATTTCAAAAATTAATTTCTCTCTAATTTTTTTATCATTTTTGATTGGTTCTTTTTTAAAAAGTCACAAAAATGTTAAATTATTTTATTCTGCAAAAAAATCCAATTTATATTATTTATTTAATATAGTTAGAATTTTTGTAATTTATTTCATTTTATTTGTTTTTAAACATTTTAAAACCAAATTCCCACTTTGATCTTTTCATTCCAAATGAATTTCAATCTTTCATGTGATTAAACATGATTTTTCAAAATATTTTGCAAAGTTGATAACTTGTTTTTGAATATATTTGAGATTTTATATCATTTTTTATATTTAATTTTCTTTGAAAATTATATCTTTTAAATTCAAAATTAGGGGTTTCTCTAAATTTTGAATTTTCAAACTTCATTCAAAACACTTTTGGGCCTCTAATAGAGTGTAAGACCCATCCCTTGTCACATAAATATTTTTGGGCCTCAGACATTGTATAAGTCCCACAGTGTTTTCTAAAACCGCGGCGCGATCGCCGCCTTTTAAACAAAATCGTTTAGGCCTCTCTCCCTGAGTTGTAAGACCCATTCTCTCTTCTTTTTAAAACTCTTGGGCCTCTAATAGAGTGTAAGACCCATCCCTTGTTGTACAATCTATTTTTGGGCCTCAGTCATTGTATATGTCCCAATACGATTTTCAAAAATGATGGTGCAATCACTGTTATTCATCTGGGCCTCTCCTTGAGTTGTAATCCTCATTCTTCTTTTTTTTAAACACTTTTGGGCCTCTTAATAGAGTGTAAGACCCACCCCTTTGTAAATACAATAAATTTGGGCCTCAGTCATTGTATAAGTCCCTCTGTTGTTTTCAAAACTACGACGCAATCGTCACCTTTTCAAAAGAATTCATCTGGGCCTCTCCTTGAGTATAAGCCCCAAAAATTCCTTTAAAAACAACTTTCCTTTTTGATTTAGATTCAAATTCATAGTTGTTATCAAAACTTTCTTCAATTTCTTGAATAACTAACCATACAGCTGTATTTACAATACTGGAAGCTTGCTCACCTGTAAGTTCTACTGTCTTCTTTTACATACTTGTTTATATATATTTCATCTGTATATATATACTGTATATATCTGCTTAGAGTTTTCTCTGGCAATTAGGTCTAGGATTAGATCAAACCAGTGGTTATTCTTTCAAACATGGTCAAAACTAGTTCCCCATAAGAAATTCTAGATACAGTCTTGCCTCCTCTTGGGCTTATACAATATGGAACAGAGAAAGGCATTATTCCTGGTGAAACTTTTCTCAAGACTGTTACTACTTAGAATTTTGTACAAGAAATTCATTTCACCAGAGAGGATTAATTCCCGGTGAAACCTCTCTTGAATTTCTTCAAACCCTAGAACTGTTCACTAAAGAATGGATTATTCCCGGTGAAACCTTTCTTGAATTTTTCTTAGGTTTGGACCCACAGGCTTCCTAAAAGTTCCCAGCCTCCTCTTGGGCTTTGTATAAGGACCCTCAGGCTTCTTAGAAGTTCTCAGCCTCCTCTTGGGCTTAGTACAAGGACCCAAAGACCTCTTACTAGTATAGGACAAAACCTAGTCATCTT
The DNA here is from genome assembly GCA_022829125.1 of Lathyrus tuberosus. Lineage (NCBI taxonomy): Eukaryota > Viridiplantae > Streptophyta > Magnoliopsida > Fabales > Fabaceae > Lathyrus > Lathyrus tuberosus. Next base: position 17,721,395 of record JALAZF010000066.1, on the reverse strand, counting down.
TTGCTAGTTCAACTCTCCAGAGAGTCAGAATCTCAGAACATCAGATCAGTTTAGGGTTGATTCTCATCCATTAAAACATCAGCCTTCTCTTGGGCATCATACAAAGATCAACCTTGTCATACCAGTAGACTTGGACAGTCTCATCTCCTCTTGGATCTCAAAGAAACCCTCAAGTTTCCTGAAAGCACAGGAAAAACCTTGAACACTTCATCAATCTCCAGCAGAGTTGAAACCTCCAAAGGTTAAAAACTTAATCTTTGAGCTACCATTCTAAATCCCCAGCTAGGGTCAAATTACTATCAATAAACCCTTTATCAGAACCTCATGGTCTCTGATATCTCAACTCTTCAGTAATCCTAAGCAAGAGTTGATTCCCCAATTTGGATCTGTCTCTGGATCTCAATAATCCTCAGCAGAAGCTAGCCTCCTCTTAGGCTTTATATAAGAAATTCCCCAACCAGCCTCCTCTTAGGCTTTGTATAATGATCATCCCTCAGCAGTTTTAGCCTCAATCTTGGGCTTTGTACAAGACACATAAAAATATTCTCCCGCTGAGTCAGTCAATAACTTTTAGCCTCAATCTTGGGCTTTGTACAAGACACATATAAAACCTCTCCCCAGTGGAGTCAATTCCTTTTAGCCTCAATCTTGGGCTTTGTACAAGACAGACAAAATATTTCCCCAGAATAGTCAATTCCTTCCAGCCTCCTCTTAGGGTTTGTATAATGATCTCCCCAAAAGAGTCAGTCTCTTTTCAGCCTCAATCTTGAGCTTTGTACAAGACAGAAATATAACTCCCTAGTAGAGTCAACCTTTTAGCTTCAACCTTGGGCTTTGATCAAGGCACATTAAACCAAAAATCCCCTCAGAGGAAATCAAGATTTCTCTGTAGGAAGACATTTCTCTGTATATCACACATCAAAACATACAAATTAAACAAACCATAATCCCAGATAATTGTTGTAAGTGGTACACTTGTTGATTAAAAAATCCAAGTTGTGGTCCCTCTTTATCCTGGTAAATCCCCTCTTTCATCTAATTGCAGTAAGTGGCAAGCCTCTGGATTATTTACATCCAAGCCAATGACCTTTTCTTAGTATGAAAGATTCCTAAGGAAAAATGGCATTACTCTACACTGAGTTAAAGTTTCCTCCTTCAAGACAAATCCCTTATAAAGGAAATTATGGCATTGCTGGATTTCACATATCCCAATTAAAGTAATTCTCCTATATAGGCAAGTCGTTGTAAGGCCTCACATTCACCACGGTTGGAATATTAACCGTCATTATAAGCCTTTTAATAAGATTTAAAAAAATACGTGCATCTGTTACAACGGTGTATAGGCAAGTCGTTGTAAGCCTGGCGTTGTTGTATGAGCGTTTTTTAGTAGTGGATATTTACAAATATACAGATATAGAAGCAAGCAAACATATAGCAAACACAAATACCCACAAGGAGGGCTTAACCCTTTTAGGTAGATCCCCCAGTGAAGTCGCCATTTCTGTTGCGGTGAGAATCGGATATCAAGCTATTAATTAAATTGAATCACAAATCATGAAATTCACCACCGAACTTTGATTTATCCAAAAGAAAGTGTAAAGATCGAAGAAAACCTTAAGTGCGCTATGTAACAACACAACTAAGAGATCTAAGGTTCGAGGGTTGGTTATACCTAGGGAAGGTGCTAGCATCCTAAGTTTCTGTAGTACTCTACATGAACCTCTTATTAGTATTTGTGTTATGCTAGAGTTTGCTTGCTAAGGGAAAGTGCTAAGGTAAAGACCTAGGGTATGTACACTAACTATGCTCGCCAAGACATCGCATCTCGTGCCTACGTATCCTGACTAGGATGGAATCAGAGAATTTGTAGTTCACTTAACTAGGGTTGAGGAACTCTTGACTATGGTCAAGGTTCCAAAGGGAAATGAGTACTCATAACTATGGTACTTATTTAGAGTTGAAAAGTCTCTAAGTCTATATTGAAAGACTAACTAAAGACTAGCTCCTGACAAGGTAGGTGTTAAAGTCTTAATACTTACTTGACTTGACAAAGTCAAAGGGTTTGTAGGTTCTAACTCAAGTCTAAGTTGAAAGGCCTAATAATTGATGCTCCGCAAGTGCACGAATTTATCGAAGTAATATAAAAGATTGTCGAACCCACAGAGACCAATGTAAACCTACCATTATCTATTGCTGCGATGTAAAGCTAAGGCTATGATTAAAATGGTACGAACGGAAATATAAATGCTAATTACTAAAGGTTTGAAAATAATACTAAAACAAGCCCGAAATATGAATTTCGTGCACCTAAAGGATTTGTAGAATATGGGTGCTAATTACGACTATATGCCTATTCCGTAGAATATACCGACTTAAATGCTCTGCCTCACGCTCTCGCGGTTTTAACTAAAGTCATACTTTTTAATCCCAAGATTTTGCTCTCGGTCGCCCGGTAACTAAGAAACACACTTTGAAAGCCAATAATATTATAATCGCTATCTAAAGCGCTCTCGCTGTATTTAGATATGATGCCTAATTCCCACTATCCAGTTCACTCCTCACGCTCTCGTGGATCTCGGCTTAAACCTTAATTTGCTTCTCACTCCCGTGACAAAATAATGGTAAATAACCTCTCACTCTCGTGACAAAGTGTCGCTCCCAGGATTTTCATCCTAGTACAAACGCGAAAGTGGCACCGAAACAGAGTCGCCAGCAATGTGTATTTATCCCAAAAGAGGGAAAGGAAACACTGCATAAACCTGAGCGAATGGACAGAGCATGGTCTTGCGACCAAGAGAAATGGGTTCGGGAGTCGGTTACGCGTGAGGAAGGTATTAGCACCCCCACGGGTCCATCGTACCCAATGGGATCCACGCTTGCTTGTCTCAATCAAAGGGTGTAAGTAAAGAATATTGGAAAAGGAATTGGAAAAGGAATGGAAAGAGAAAGAGAAACAAATGTATGGAAAATAAAAGAAGTGCTTGCATGGGCCCTAACCCAATGCCTACGTATCTCATCGGGAACATGAGAATCAGAGCGACGTAGTTCCCCTAACTAGGGATGGATTGTTTGTGTTTTTTAGTGGAATACGTCAACGTTCGCATTCTAGCAGTTTAGGTGTTGCAGCTCGCTGTACGGAGACTTAGGCGTTACCTGTTTGCGGTAGAACAGAAATGACGCATCCTTACGGAAGGAGTGAATGAGATGAGAAAAGAATTCCCGAAGGAAAGACGTTATTGTTTGTTTTGTCTTTTAGAAGCCTTTTTTCCATTTGTTTGCATATGATAGAGTAACTAAATCTTGGTCATTGGAGTGTATACCTTCTCACATTCCAAGATGGAATGAATAAGAAAGTACACTAAATGTGAAGAAGACCCCCACACTTATTTCCAATTATTAAGGTTCAAACACACTAGCATACTTGTATTTATTAAGTGTTTTTGTTGATTAAGATATGAAGAAGTGTTTTTTATTATTTGTACCTTCAACAAGTATTGCATTTAAGTCCCTCATACAAGATCAAATGTTTAACACATTGACCCAAGATGGGCTATATGCTACACATTCTAAGATTATAAGAGAAGGCCCCTTTATAATATTTTCTTTATATGAAAGGACTAAATGCAATAAATGCCTACCTTTATTAGATATTTTGAATTTTCTTTGAGATGAGAAGATGGAAGACTCAAGAGAGAGAGAAAGGTAAAATCTATGTGAACTAAGACTCAATCCTAATTGATTAGTTAAGGGAGTGATCCTAAAGGTTTGTGAGGTTGCAAAACCTAAAGTCTAAAGAAGGAATGAGATAAACAATTCACTTCTAAAGTAGAAGATGAATTGTAACTCAAAAGGGAAAGTAATGAGTTAATCAAAGAAAGCACATAAGTGCTTAACAAAACAGAAGATTGAATTGTAAAAGATGAAAGGAAAGAAGTTTGAATGTGTATTCCTTATCCACACTCAATTTCAACTTACCAAAGCCCCTACATGGTTAGTAAACAAGGAAACACGCATAAGAAGTAAAAAGTACTTAATACACATTAAAGTTCAAAAGAAAAAGATGAAGAAACAAATCTTAAGATCACAACCAGAATGTGAATCATATGGACAACAAGTGAATATCATCATACAAGTTCAAATGAATAAGCAACAATCATTATCCATAGCATTCAAACATGTTACCATAAGAAAGGATAGATGAAAGATGAAAAGAAATGAAAAGAACATGCATAAATGGAACATGTGAATCAACAATCAGAATTGAACTAAATAAGAAATGGTTTCTAAACATCTCAAAAGTATTCATGGATCAACAATCAAGACATTCAAGAAGTAATAGAGGAAGAAGTCAAGTGGAAGTTCAAAAAAGAAAGTGCAAACAATACATGTTAAGGATGCACAAAATTCAAATTGAAATGAACATGTAAAGATGACCTATAATGTGTAACAATGACCTATAATGTCATATGAGTGGCTCATAAAATATGCAAATGCTCATACAAATATGCACAAAAGAAATCATGTAAACATGCACTAAAATGAGAATGATATGACATGTTATTTAGGCTTCAAATGTAATGCATCAAACAAAAATCAAATGGACTTACGAAAATTATACAAACATGGTATTTAAATGCCTAAATCAGAAGTGAATCATACATCAAGATAGCATGTTAAAATTCAAAGCAAAATGACTTCAAACAATGCAATTAGGTCAAGTTGAAACATCATACAAAGTGGTTCAAAGATGAGCATCAAAACATGTCATAAAATGACCTAAGAAATCAAACAAAAATCACCTAACATGCTTAAATGTGTTAGTGAACCAATGCAAATAGAACAAAACAAAAACAATTTATAAAGAGCAAGAACAAAATTCTACAAATTCATATACCACATTTGGAATGCATATAAATGGAAATTCAAAGAAAATTATGAGACAGGGGTAAAAATGTCATAAAATCATGAAATATAAAATCAAAAATTTCCTAAATGTCTTGATAATGTTCATGAATTTTTCTAGAATTTTATAATATTGTTTTCCAATTTTAAAAATTTAAAAGGAAACGTGTATAAAATGAAGAAAATAAAAAGAAGATGAAAACAAGTAGGGGGTGCATGCATAGCAAAACATCAGTTCAAAATGGTTTGGGCTTTAAAATGCACGGTGCAAATAGCAATTTGGTCCAAGGTCCAAACATGCACAATCCATACCAACTATCATGCACTCTCAGTAAAACATAGTCACAACAAACCACGCCATTGGATCAAGTATGGTCAACACAAAAGTCAAAGTACACAAATCCAATACACACACGTGAAAGACCACACACACTACCATGCACTGCGCCACACATTGATTAAGTGAGATCAGAAATAAAACACGTGAGGTGCATGTGCATTTTAATGTGCTGGCACGTTTTTCACTACACGATTGGAACAAATCAACGGTCACGATTAAAACATGATTGAAACCCTAGCAACTCAGACCACCGGCCGGAGATGACCTCCGGTCATCTTCTCCGGCCAACCTCCGGTGACAATAATTTTCAGGAAAGCACATATGCACAAAATATACATCAATGGAAAGCTGAAGTAATGAGGAACATGGATCCAGTGATAAAATGCTCAAAAGGTTCATGAAATAGGAGAATCGAACAGAAGAAGTTTTGCCCTAACTTTTCAACTATGCCTCTAAAGGCCTATCAACTAGCCAGACAAGTTCTTGAGCTTATAAGAAGCTTCAAGAACCTGATAACATCTTCAAAGCATGTCTATAATGGCTGAAATTCGTACCTGAAGATTGGTGACTTTGATGTATTCTTCAGAAAACCAGAGATCCAAGCTGCTTTTGATTCACTCTTGGCCAAATAAAGGCTTAGATGAAGTAGTTGAGTATGGTTCAGTGGAGAAGAATTGAAATCCAAGCTTCAAAACCAGTTGCAATTGTGAAAAGTTGAGAGATAATCAGAGAGAGTTTTGGAGAGAATTTAACAAAGTGAGCTTCAAAAATCAATGGCAATGGTGAGATTGAGAGAGAAGAAGAGAGAGTTTCTGAGTGAGAGTGTGAAAAATCAGTGTTGAAAATGAATTTTGAGAGTGAGGTTTCTATTTATAAGGAGCTCTAACCATGGTTAACCTGAGTTGGTTAAAGTGAGATAAGATGGTTTAGGTGAGTCCATCCTAACTAACTGAGTCAAGTTAGTTAGGTGTCTTTTTGAACGACGCCAGGCGACTACTGGCTTGCCATACTGTCGATGGACTTTCAACAATGTCTTTTTGAACGATGCCAGACATCTACTGGCTTGCCATACTGTCGATGGACTTTCAACAGTGTCTTTTTGAACGACGCCAGGCGACTACTGGCTTGCCATAGTGTCGATGGACTTGAGCTGCTCTGCCAATCTGTCGTTGGACTTTTACTAATTCATGTTGGATTTCCGCCAATCTGTCGTTGGACTTTTACCAATTCGTGTTGGATTTCTGCCAATCTGTCGTTGGACTTTAATGATTACCAAACCGGCTTTGGAATCTCAAACTTGCCATCTTCAAAAGGACTTTTTGCAGCTTTGCCAAACTGTCGTTGGACTTTTACCAATTCGTGTTGGATTTCTGCCAATCTGCCGTTGGACTTTAGTGCTTACCAAACCGGCTTTGGAAGCTTTGCCAAATGATCACTCCACCTGCTGGAAAAACCATCTGCAATACTATCCCACCTGCTGGAATAATACGAACAAACTGTATATAATGATCATCCCACCTGCTGGAACAACCATCTGCAATATTATCCCACCTGCTGGAATAATACGAACAACTGTCTGTATACCAAAAATAAATTGGACTTTGAGCTGTAAATGAGCAATACTGAGAATTACACCACCGGCTGGGTAATATCATATGCTGACACTTTGCTGAAGAAGTGGGTCCATCGATCTATTTAGACCTTGCTGGGGAATTCCTTTTGAGAGGATTTTATAGAAGACCAAACGTCCTCAAACTCTACTGGGAACAACAGATCGGGAACATTTTTTGCTGGGGAAATTCAAAATGCCCCAGGCTCGGGATGGTCAACAACTCCGCTGGGGATTTGACAAATTTCACATGCTAAAACCTGCGGGAAATATGACACTACCACTTGTTGGTACATCCTGCCGAGAATAAATCCCACAAGGGATGTTTCTGCGGGAAGCTTCATCTCTTAAGAGGATTTTATAGAAAACCAAATGTTTTCAAACTCTTAGATGAACACCCTGTCTTGAACTACCCTTCATTCGCTCTTGAACTACCATTCACATCGTCTGCGAGGTATCGGAGGGTTTGCACTCGTTGTTGACATTGAGTGCTCACTGCATTAATAACCGTTATCAACACAGAAGATACAACAGTATCAAGTCATAGCAAATATCTATTGATTATGCCGAGAGATAACGATCGTGCTGCTTGGATCAATCGTACTCATTACCTACAACAGAAAAGATATATGCACATGCCCCAGGATATTGCGTGGTCTCTTGAGTCCACCATCCAAGGTTATCCAACAAGCAAAGTAATTTTAATTGTCTTTTTTGTGCAAGTTTTTGCAAGGCCAAGATATTTTCAAAGTAATGTTTTATTATCAAAAATCGGACGTTTTTGTAAATAAAACAGTAAAATGAAAACAAATGCTTGTGACTGAAATATTCAATTTTATTGAGAAAATGCCAAAATCGGTAAATTTACAATCGGAACCAAACCCCTGAAAGAGTTGATTACCATAAAATTGAGAAAAGAAATCTATCCTAATGATAATGCAGAAATTGGATTCCAACTGATTTCTGATTCTGTTATAGCCAGTATGTATTCCAACTTTCTTGAATATCTTCGCCTTCGGAAGCTCGTGGTCGGACCAATTCCTCCTTTGGAATTTTGCTAGTTTACTGAAGAGTAAAGAACGTACAGATTAATTCAGACTGCAGTCATTCGCTTAAATCCCTCTTTTGTGTGGATCGCCTTCTCAGGTTTTCAATCCATCGGGATACCCATTTTTGCCTAAGTTGCCCTTTCGGGTTTTCAACTTACCGGGTGTACATCTTTTTTTTTTTATATCCCTAATTTTTGCCCGAACCTTTATTCTGTTTTTGGTTCACCGGGATGCCCTTTTTTTCCTGGATTTTTTTTCTTTTATCCAGCGGGTCTATTTATACGAAGTATTTTTTAACTGCATCTGAATTAACAGGGGATGAAAAGTCTTCACCATCCATGGTTGTCAGCAATAAGGCTCCACCTGAGAAAACCTTTTTAACCACGAATGAACCTTCATAATTAGGTGTCCATTTGCCCCTGTGATCTGTACTCAGAGGAAGTGTTCTCTTGATTACCACATCTCCGACCTTGTAAACCTGAGGTCGAACCTTTTGATCGAATGCCCTCTTCATTCTGCGCTGGTATAGCTTGCCATGACATACTGCTGCTAATCGATTCTCCTCAATAAGGCTCAGCTGATCAAATCTGGCTCGTACCCATTCAGCTTCATCTAGCTTAACGTCCATCAATACTCGGAGAGAGTGAATCTCAACTTCGATCGGTAGAACTGCCTCCATACCGTATACAAGTGAGTATGGTGTTGCCCCTGTGGGCGTGCGGACTGATGTTCGATACCCACTCAAAGCCAATGGTAACATCTCATGCCAATCTTTGTACGTGACAACCATCTTCTGCACAATCTTCTTGATATTTTTGTTGGCCGCTTCGACCGCGCCATTCATCTTTGGGCGGTACGGAGAAGAATTGTGATGCTCGATTTTGAAGTCCTGGCATAGTTCAGCCATCATCTTATTATTCAAATTAGAACCATTATCAGTAATGATTCTTTCGGGCACTCCATATCGACAAATGATATCGCGTTTCAAGAAACGAGCTACCACTTGCTTAGTGACATTGGCATAAGATGCTGCTTCAACCCATTTAGTGAAGTAATCAATGGCGACCAAGATGAAACGATGGTCGTTTGAGGCAGTAGGCTCAATTTTCCCGATCATATCAATGCCCCACATTACAAATGGCCACGGAGAAGACATGACACTCAACGGATTTGGAGGAACGTGTACTTTGTCTGCATAGATCTGGCATTTATGACACTTGTGGACATACTTGCAGCAATTTGACTCCATTGTCAACCAATAATACCCCAATCTCAACAATTTCTTAGCCATCGCATGTCCTCCAGCATGGGTACCAAAAGAGCCTTCGTGCACTTCAATCATCAACAGGTCTGCTTCGTGTCTATCCACGCATCTGAGCAGAACCGTGTCAAAATTTCTTTTATATAGCACGCCATCTTTGTTCAAGAAGAAACTACCGGCTAGCCTTCTTAATGTCTTCTTGTCTTTGGAAGATGCCCTATGCGGGTATTCTTGATTTTTCAAGAAGCATTTAATGTCATGGTACCAAGGCTTGTCGTCGGACACTGCATCAACCTCAAACACAAAAGCAGGTCTATCAAGGCGAGATACATCAATTCTGGGTACAAAGTTCCAACCATGCACTTTGATCATCGAAGATATAGTGGCCAAGGCGTCTGCAAACTTATTTTCATCTCTAGGAACATGGTACAACTTGACAGTTGTAAAGAATGTCAGCAATCTCCTCGTATAATCTCTATACGGAATCAAATTCTGCTGATGTGTGTGCCAAGTTCCCTTTACTTGATTGATTACCAGTGCTGAATCACCAAAGATATCGAGGGTCTTGATTCGTAAATCAATAGCTTCCTTAATCCCTAGTATGCAAGCTTCGTTTTCTGCTTCATTGTTGGTACACCCGAAAGTTACTCGGGCAGTGAAGGGCATGTGAACACCTTCTGGCGTAATGAGGTCTGCACCAACTCCGCACCCATTCATATTAACTGCCCCGTCAAACATCAAACTCCATTTGGATTCAGGGTCAGGCCCCTCCTCCAGAAGTGGTTCCTCGCAGTCTTTCGCTTTGAGAAACATGATGTCCTCATCAAGGAAATCAAACCTCATGGGCTGATAATCATCAATAGGCTGTTGCACAAGATAATCTGACAATATACTTCCTTTGATTGCTTTTTGCGAAGTAAATTGAATATCGTACTCTGTCAGTACCATCTGCCACCTTGCAACTCTGCATGTAAGTGCTGGTTTCTCAAAAATATACTTGACCGAATCCAATTTTGAGATCAACAGGGTTGTATGTGTGAGCATATATTGTCTCAATAGCTTGGCGGCCCATGCGAGTGCACATCATGTCTTCTCAAGCATTGAATAACGCGATTCACAATCTGTAAACTTCTTGCTCAGGTAGTAGATAGCATGTTCTTTCCTACCTGTCTCGTCGTGTTGACCGAGAACACAACCCATGGATCCTTCGAGCACTGTCAAGTACATAATCAGTGGTCTCCCTTGAACTGGAGGTATCAGAATCGGAGGTTCCTGCAAATATCTTTTTATTTTATCGAATGCATTTTGACAATCATCATTCCACCTGACCGTCTGATCTTTTCTTAGCATTTTGAATATCGGTTCGCAGGTGGCAGTTAGGTGAGATATGAACCTTGAAATGTAGTTCAATCTCCCTAGAAAGCCGTGAACTTCTTTCTCAGTTCTCGGCATAGGCATATCTTGTATAGCTTTCACCTTAGCAGGATCAACCTCTATTCCTTTTTCACTGACAATGAAACCAAGCAATTTTCTGGACCGCATGCCGAAAGTACACTTGTTAGGATTCAGCCTCAACCTGAATTTCCTCAACCTCTCAAACAACTTCTTCAAGTTGATCATATGTTCCTCTTCTGTCTTTGATTTAGCAATCATGTCATCCACATAGCACTCGATCTCTTTATGAATTAGATCGTGGAATAACGTCACCATTTCTCTTTGATATGTTGCCCCTGCGTTCTTCAACCCAAAAGGCATTACTTTGTAACAGAAGGTACCCCACGGGGTAATGAATGTCATCTTCTCCATGTCTTCAGGCGCCATCTTTATCTGATTGTACCTGGAGAATCCATCCATGAACGAGAACACTGAAAACTGGGCAGTGTTGTCAACCAGTACATCAATATGAGGGAGTGGAAAGTCATCTTTAGGGCTCGCCCTATTGAGATCTCTGTAATCCACACACATTCTGACTTTGCCATCTTTCTTCGGTACCGGTACTATATTGGCCACCCAAGGAGGATAGTTGGTTACTGCCAAAAAACCTGCATCCAACTGTTTCTGTACTTTTTCCTTGATCTTCAAAGCCATTTCTGGTTTCGTTCTGCGCAGCTTCTGCTTGACCGGTGGACAGTCCTCTTTCAATGGTATTCTATGCACAACTATGTCTGTATCTAAACCTGGCATATCTTGATATGACCAAGCAAAGATATCAACGTATTCACGTAGCATGACTATCAGCTCTTGCTTTACATCAGCCCGCAGACTCGCACCAATCTTGATCTCTTTCTTGCTTTCCTCTGAACCAATATTGATAACCTCAAGAGCTTCCTGATGAGGCTGAATGGTCTTTTCTTCCTGTTTCAACAATCTAGCCAACTCTTCCGGGAGTTCATAGTCTTCATCATTTTCCTCCTCGGCTTGATAGATCGGATTGTCGAAATCATACGTGGGCATAACAGAATCATTTTCAGAGGAATTCACAAAATCAAGTCTGCATGATTGGATTGATGCTTTATTTTAGATTATTTTTGCTTGAAAACAAAAGAAAAGGAAGTGCATTATCATTTTTAATTTTCTTTGTGCAAAAATAAAAATAAAGAAGGAATAAAGGAACACAAATTTGTAAACAAAAATGTCCTTTTATTGATATTTGAACATTATATGAGAAAATATGGTGACCCTACAAATGGATCCTCACACCTTGGGCAGAGTGTGGGATTTTATGCATTATGAAAGACAAGAATTATTAATCTGAATGGTGTACAACACGAATGATTTCTTCACTAGACCAGTTTTGCAATGCCTCGCCCGGAGCCAGTGAATACACCCATCTGTCCAGATAATCTGAGCTTTTAGCGTCATCTTCTATTACTGAGCAGGACTGATTAGGGTTGATAATTCCTCCACTGTTGAAATTGATTGGCCCACGGAATCGAGGAACTGGCGTTCGGCCCGGTTGGTATCCAATGCCAAACTTATCTTCTTTCACAAACACGTCGATAGCTTTACCCCAACCTAGGGCATTCCCGCTTTCAACCACTTCTCTGGCCTGCTTGTAGGACACAATTGATGCACTCGGCCCAATTGGCACATTTGACACCACCGACGTTGAAGCAGATTCTGGGGATTTGTTGATATTCAGGGCTTCAAAAGACTGGCACAGGGTTTTGTGAATCTCTCCATCCATTTCCACATATTTAAAAGTGGATAGATGACTCACAAATATATCTTCCTCACCGCAAACGGTGACCACTTGACCCTCGAACACGTATTTGAGCTTTTGATGTAGTGTGGAGGTAACTGCGCCTGCTGCGTGAATCCACGGTCGGCCCAACAAACAGCTGTAAGCAGGCTGAATGTCCATAACGTGAAAGATTGTCTTGAATATCTGTGGACCAACCTGTATTGGTAATTATACCTCTCCAAACACCGATCTTTGGGATCCATCGAAAGCTCTCACAATCAGATCGTTGGGTCTAAGAATCAATCCATCTACTTCAATTTTCATCAGGGCCTTTTTGGGTAACACATTCAAGGAAGAACCTGTGTCGACTAGCACATGCGACAAAACAGCTCCTTTGCATTCAAGTGTGATGTGCAACGCTTTGTTGTGATTACGTCCATCGGGAATCAAATCCCTATTCGTAAACCCCAACCCGTGACTCACATTGACATTAGAAATTACTCCCTCCAACTGATTCACAGTAATCTCTTGGGGAACATATGCCATATTCAAAACCTTCAACAAAGCAGCCCGGTGTGCATCTGGACTCATTAACAGGGATAATATTGAGATTTTAGAGGGTGTCTGATTGAGCTGATCAATAATCTTATAATCGCTCTTTTTGATAATCCTCATAAATTCCTCAAAATCACTATCAAAATTGACTTTAGGGTCCTCTTCCTGAACAGGCACCTTGTCATCAACAACCTGTTTTCCTTTTGCTCTTGCAGCAGCTTCAGCTTCTTTATCATTCCTCAGAGTCTGGGAAGCAAACAGTCGACCACTCCTGGTGAAACCACTTGATCCATTGACATTCTCAACACTGGTACCAACAGCCTTTGCTTTCTGTTGACTTCCTCCTTGATGAGTATTAGTTCCATATTGCCATGGAACTGCCCTATTAGACACATAAGAAGCAGATTCAGGAACCATAATCGTAACTGGTCTCGGCCTCTCAGGAACGATGATAGCAACAGGAGCTTCAACGGGCACCTGTATTTCAACTGGGTTATAATAAATGGTAACGGCAGAAACATCTTTTTCCTTCTCTATCTTATCAAACTGAAGGCTTCCTTCGTCCATAAGATCCTGCAGTCCAACTTTCAACTTACTGCAGCCGTTAATCTGTTTTGAACAATCCTCACAATCAGAGCCACATCCAGGAAATACCTTCCCTTTTAACAAACGCTCTTTTACAATCAACAACGGAGTCTTTACCAAATTAACATCGGTAATCAGATTCAATTTCTCACCATCAGAAATAGTATTCATGCTTGCACCTCCATGATGGGGCATTGGATTATCACGAACATTCGGCGGCTTAGAGAAATTAATAGCTTTTGCGTCAATCAAGTCCTGAACCATATGTTGAAAAGCCCAACACTTTTCTATCGAGTGACCTTGCACACCAGAATGAAATTCACATCGAGCATTAGTATCGTAACCTTGAGGCAATTTTCCAGTATCTAGCGGCCTCATAGTCCGAAGTTCAACGAACTTCTCTCTGAGCAATTGTGGTAACAAAGCAGCATATGTCATAGGCAAGGGATCAAACTTACGGTCCCTTGGTCTATTAGTCTGGAATCGGGGTCTAGCTTACTGATCTGGAGCTTGCTGTCCTGCTGGAACCGGAATGGTTACAGCGTCCACCTGGTGATAGGACTGAGTCCTACCTCTGCCCCCTCCTCTATGCACAGCACTGGACTCCCCTTCTCTTTTCCTTGATCTGTTAGCAAAGGGTTTCCTCGAACTTGAAGCACCAGTCCCACTGACATCTTGAATCTTACCCAACTTCAGCAGGCTCTCTATTTGTTCCCCAGCAATAACAATGTCGACAAACCCTGTGGAGGGACACGCAGCCAATCTATCCAAATACGGCCCTTGGAGTGTGCTCATGAACATATCAGCCATCTCACGATCAGCCAAAGGTGGTTGGACTCGAGCAGCCAATTCTCTCCATCTTTGTGCGTACTACTTAAAGCCCTCCTTATGATCCTGAGTCATACTCTGCAGTTGAGTATGATTAGGTGCCATATCCAAATTATATTGATACTGCTTCAGAAACGCAGAGCACAAATCTTTCCAGCTCTTTATATGAACCCTGTCCAGCTTAACGTACCATTCCAAGGAGGCGCCTGATAGGCTATCCTGGAAAAAATACAGCCAGAGCTTTTGGTCATCAGTATAAGCGGCAATCTTGCGATTGTAAGCTTGCAAATGTGTTTTGGGACAGGTACTGCCATTGTACTTATCCAACGTAGGGAGCTTGAACTTAGGAGGGATTCTTACACCTTGCATGAGACCCATGTCCTCTACGTCAATTCCCAGAGGATTTTGGCTCTCAATAGCCTTGAGTCTTTCATCTAACCCTTCGTACTTCCGGTCCTCATTGTAGAAACCCATGTCATTGTTGAATGCGGTAAACTGGTCATCCTGACCATCCTCATTATTATCAAATCCCAGATGTACCCCACCAGCAGGGATGGTGCCAACAGGAAGAGTGCGCACATTGTGATTTGGGATTTCAGTCTCCAACCTCTGAATAGTGGCTCTCATGGCATCTTGACCAACCCTCATGGTTTCCTGACTGGCTCTCAGCTCCTGCTGACCTTGAGCAATCCCCTGCATAAGGTTCATGAACTGTTCCATCCTCCCCCTCAAATCAGCTAATTCAGTCTGAACTTGTTCCATGACTCTTGCTTGATTGCGTCGGGTAGAATATCGGTGAACTGGGGTATCAGCTATCGTGCCTGAAAACCAAATAAAGGTTAGCAGGCGCCTGCAAAAAGAAAACCTACAATGCAAAAATGATATGCTATGCAAATGCAAATGCACAGTTATGTTTGTCATTTCAAGATACTTTTCATATCCTGATTCCAATCGTAACCACGAATTCCTGACGACCATAAATTATGATTATTGAGTTTTGCCTTGAAGAGATATTCGTATACGCCAATCACAAATATCTGATGACCAGAAATAGTGATTTTGTAGTGTGTCAGTGTGCAGATATCTTATCACATCACATATATCTGAAGACCAGAAATTGTGAACAGAAATAACTCATTTCATACAAATCCCAAAAGTTTTCAAGCACATTTGTCATAGTTTCAGCAACAGAATAAGAAACAAGCAGTCAAATGGATCCATCAACAATTCTGATGGTAACCATTGCAAATTACAAAGAAATGACAAAAATCATTAATCCGATAGCTCTACGTCCTTCAGCTTCTGGCTGGAATACTTAATCTCTTCGAACAGGATGCGGGTACGCTGGTGATGTGGCTTCTCAATTAGTTCTTTAATTACGACGTCCCTTTTTTCCAATGCATCAGATAATGAGCCCATGTGCATCAGCAAGGCTTCATCTTCATTGGCTCCTTTACGCCTCTTGATTCCAGCTTGAATTTTAACCAGCTTCAGCTCTGCTGCGACATCTTCAAGCTCTTTGTTGGCAATTTTTAGCTTATTTTCAGCATTCCTTGCCTGTTCTTGACTTTTGCCAAGATCCTCTCGATACCTTCTTCTTTCTACATGCGCTTTCTTCAGCTCTTCATCCTTATCTTTTAACTAAACCAGCAATTCAGAGTTTTCAATTCTGACTTCATCCTAAGCTTGACGAAGTTTAGCTAATGAATCCCTGCTTCGGGCTAATGCCTGCTTTGTAGCCTTATGAGCCTGACTAGTATCATCTGCTCCTAAAGTAAGTTTTCGGAAGTACCGAGCTCTATCATCAAAATCTTCTTCCTTGTTTGCCAAGATTTTCTCCGCTTTCAATGCTCTCTTCTCCAAATCTTTGTTGTCAGCCAAAGCTTTCTGAAGACATCTGCTCATTTCAGAGTTCTCTATCTGCAACTCTCTAACCATTTTCTTCCATTTCTCGCACTCTTCAGCCGGTACCATGGAGTGTTGATCTGGACATAAGAGAATCTCTCTTGAAAAGGGTAGCAACAACTCTTTGACCTTCATCTCAATCCAAGCGTCGTAAGCAGGGTATGATCTACAGTCTCCTTTGCCAAAAATCAACTTTCCCTCTCTTTGCCTAAATTTCCAGGCATTTATTACTTCTGGCACTCTTTCATTCTTGGTTCCCACGAAAAACAGAGAAGCACTAATCTCTTCATCAGCAGGAGGATTTCTCGAAGCATAACCAAATTGTCTAACAACCAACACCGGGTTGCAATTAATCCCACCTCTTCTTCCAAGTAGAGGCACATTCGAAAAACTTCCACATTTAACAGTAAGCTCTAATGTCAGTAACTTGGGATCAAACCAAATGATGTTATTGACATCTCTTGGACCATTTCATTGTCTCAATAGTTTCTACAAAAGCACCAGTTCGAGGTAAATATTTGAAGAGCCAATGACATAACAATTGGGTACAGCAGCTAACCAGACTTCCTCTTCCCTTCTCATTTTTGTAGTGTACTGAGTAATAAAAATCCCCTAGCAGGGTAGGAATCGGATTCTTCGAAACGAACACTTTCATCGCCTGCATATCAACAAAGTCAGGTTGACCGGGGAAAAGCACCAAACCATAGATACAAATAGCTAACACAGCATTGTAAGTAATCCAGTTTTTAGCCTTGGCAGCTTCCTGAGCTTGTTGGAAAAGAAACTCCAAATGAAATCCTTCGTCTTCTTTGAGTCTACTCAGGCCACTTTTCACAACAAACAGGTCCAGATGTAGAACAGCAGCAATTACTTCGAGGGTAAGAGCATCTCCAGAAAAATACGGTATAGAAGACATGACTGGATTCCCAAAATAAATGAGAATTCCTCCAAAGTGGGCATCAAAATGTAATCAGGGAACAAGAAACATCTCATTGATGGTTCGTAGAACTGTAAGAAAGTGTGCAACCCATTCTTCTCATACTTTGTGAATGCACATACCATTTTAATCAACTCTCCATATTCCTTCTGAAAAGTGCTGAGAACACCAGAACCAGCCATGCCTATCATCTTGTTCAATGAATCCAGCTTAGGATCAGGGAATTTATATGACACATTGTTCTTCCTTTTAACCTCAACTTCTTGGGAACTCATGATTGGAATCAGGCAATATGGTAGGTACCTGAAAATGACAAACATAACCTGTTATGATATGAGTATGCAAATGCAAAAGGCATGTGATCAGGTATCCAGGTGTCTGTGTCTGTGTTGAACTGTGTGCACTGTGTCTCTGTACTGAATCTGGCAATATATCTGAGATGAATACTCAAACCACTGTCATAGGATACACTGTCTGTAACAATCATAGAATCAAAAGTAAGGTATGTAGGAGGCTAGGTTACCTGCAAACCTGTAAACATCCCGCCCATACTCACATGTAGTTCCTAGAAAACAAGGTTTGTCAGCTTCAGAGGTTTGAGAAGCGATAGCACATTCAGCCCGTAGGATACAATGCTATGCCAATCAAAGAGGTAGTCCACTGACTCACCTTAGAAAATAAAGTCCATCCTATGCAAGTTCCAAAGTGGGCCCTCGGGTGCGCGTGGGTTTGCCACAGAATGTGGTCTGCCACTGTCACCACTAAAGAGATATGTTTCCACTAAGGTCCTCATGATCGGTCACTAGAGTCGACAGCTCTCTAGATCGACATCATGGAATACACAAGATACATACGCCATGATGGGTCCCAAGATAGCCTCGTCTAGCTATGAATTTCGTGATTACCCAACGTACACAGATGGCACGTAGGTCCCACTACTCTCCACTCTAAATCTAAGTGTATACTCGAGCCTGTGTACTGGGCTCATCCCTCAGAAATCCCATCCCGCAAAACAGACAGAACAGTGCAACACAGTATAATATATGAAATGTAAATGCTAACATGCTATAAATATGGTATAAGTAATAAAATACAGTAAACAGGAAATACAAGATAACAGTAAACACCCAATGAAAGAAAAGCAAACAAGTGCTAGGATTGACTCGCTAAGGATGGACCAGCAATAGGTCAACCTGTCCCCAGCAGAGTCGCCAGCTGTCGCTCCCGGGATTTTCATCCTAGTACAAATGCGAAAGTGGCACCGAAACAGAGTCGCCAGCAATGTGTATTTATCCCAAAAGAGGGAAAGGAAACACTGCATAAACCTGAGGGAAAGGATAGAGCATGGTCTTGCGACCAAGAGAAATGGGTTCGGGAGTCGGTTACGCGTGAGGAAGGTATTAGCACCCCCACGCGTCCATCATACCCAATGGGATCCACGCTTGCTTGTCTCAATCAAAGGGTGTAAGGAAAGAATACTAGAAAAGGAATGGAAAGAGAAAGAGAAACAAATGTAGGGAAAATAAAATAAGTGCTCGCATGGGCCCTACCCCACTGCCTACGTATCTCATCGGGAACATGAGAATCAGAGCGACGTAGTTCCCCTAACTAGGGATGGATTGTTTGTGTTTTTTAGTGGAATACGTCAACATTCGCATCCTAGCAGTTTAGGTGTTGCAGCTCGCTGTAGGAGGACTTAGGCGTTACCTGTTTGCGGTAGAACAGAAATGACGCATCCTTACGGAAGGAGTGAATGAGATGAGAAAAGAATTCCCGAAGGAAAGACATTATTGTTTGTTTTGTCTTTTAGAAGCCTTTTTTCCATTTGTTTGCATATGATAGAGTATCTAAATCTTGGTCATTGGAGTGTATACCTTCTCACATTCCAAGATGAAATGAATAAGAAAGTACACTAAATGTGAAGAAGACCCCCACACTTATTTCCAATTATTAAGGTTCAAACACACTAGCATACTTGTATTTATTAAGTGTTTTTGTTGATTAAGATATGAAGAAGTGTTTTTTATTATTTGTACCTTCAACAAGTATTGCATTTAAGTCCCTCATACAAGATCAAATGTTTAACACATTGACCCAAGATGGGCTATATGCTACACATTCTAAGATTATAAGAGAAGACCCCTTTATAATCTTTTCTTTATATGAAAGGCCTAAATGCAATAAATGCCTACCTTTATTAGATATTTTGAATTTTCTTTGAGATGAGAAGATGGAAGACTCAAGAGAGAGAGAGAAAGGTAAAATCTATGTGAACTAAGACTCAATCCTAATTGATTAGTTAAGGGAGTGATCCTAAAGGTTTGTGAGGTTGCAAAACCTAAAGTCTAAAGAAGGAATGAGCTAAACAATTCACTTCTAAAGTAGAAGATGAATTGTAACTCGAAAGGGAAAGTAATGAGTTAATCAAAGAAAGCACATAAGTGCTTAACAAAACACAAGATTGAATTGTAAAAGATGAAAGGAAAGAAGTTTGAATGTGGATTCCTTATCCACACTCAATTTCAACTTACCAAAGCCCCTACATGGTTAGTAAACAAGGAAACTTACCTAAGAAGTAAAAAGTACTTAATACACATTAAAGTTCAAAAGAAAAAGATGAAGAAACAAATCTTAAGATCACAACCAGAATGTGAATCATATGGACAACAAGTGAATATCATCATACAAGTTCAAATGAATAAGCAACAATCATTATCCATAGCATTCAAACATGTTACCATAAGAAAGGATAGATGAAAGATGAAAAGAAATGAAAAGAACATGCATAAATGGAACATGTGAATCAACAATCAGAATTGAACTAAATAAAAAATGGTTTCTAAACATCTCAAAAGTATTCATGGATCAACAATCAAGACATTCAATAAGTAATAGAGGAAGAAGTGAAGTGGAAGTTCAAAAAGGAAAGTGCAAACAATACATGTTAAGGATGCACAAAATTCAAATTGAAATGAACATGTAAAGATGACCTATAATGTGTACCAATGACCTATAATGTCATATGAGTGGCTCATAAAATATGTAAATGTTCATACAAATATGCACAAAAGAAATCATGTAAACATGCACTAAAATGAGAATGATATGACATGTTATTTAGGCTTCAAATGTAATGCATCAAACAAAAATCAAATGAACTTATGAAAATTATACAAGCATGGTATTTAAATACCTAAATCATAAGTGAATCATACATCAAGATAGCATGTTAAAATTCAAAGCAAAATGACTTCAAACAATGCAATTAGGTCAAGTTGAAACATCATACAAAGTGGTGCAAAGATGAGCATCAAAACATATCATAAAATGACCTAAGAAATCAAACAAAAATCACCTAACATGCTTCAATGTGTTAGTGAACCAATTCAAAAATAACCAAGTCAAAACAATTTATAAAGAGCAAGAACAAAATTCTACAAATTCATATACCACATTTGGAATGCATATAAATGGAAATTCAAAGAAAATTATGAGACAGGGGTAAAAATGTCATAAAATCATGAAATAAAAATATAAAAAATTTCCTAAATGTCTTGATAATGTTCATGAATTTTCTAGAATTTTCTAATATTGTTTTGCAATTTTAAAAATTAAAAAGGAAACATGTATAAAATGAAGAAAATAAAAAGAAGATGAAAACAAGTAGGGGGTGCATGCATAGCAAAACATCAGTTCAAAATGGTTTGGGCTTTAAAATGCACGGTGTAAATAGCAATTTGGTCCAAGGTCCAAACATGCGCAATCCATACCAACTATCATGCACTCTCAGTCAAACATAGTCACAACAAACCACGCCATTGGATCAAGTCTGGTCAACACAAAAGTCAAAGTACACAAATCCAATACACACACGTGAAGGACCACAAACACTACCATGCACTGCACCACACATTGATTAAGTGAGATCAGAAATAAAACACGTGAGGTGCATGTGCATTTTAATGTGCTGGCACGTTTTTCACCACACGATTGGAACAAATCAACGGTCACGATTAAAACATGATTGAAACCCTAGCAACTCAGACCACCGGCCGGAGATGACCTCCGGTCATCTTCTCCGGCCAACCTCCGGTGACAAAAATTTTCAGGCAAGCACATATGCACAAAATATACATCAATGGAAAGCTGAAGTAATGAGGAACATGGATCTAGTGATAAAATGCTCAAAAGGTTCATGAAATAGGAGAATCGAACAGAAGAAGTTTTGCCCTAACTTTTCAACTATGCCTCTAAAGGCCTATCAACTAGCCAGACAAGTTCTTGAGCTTATAAGAAGCTTCAAGAACCTGATAACATCTTCAAAGCATGTCTATAATGGCTGAAATTCGTACCTGAAGATTGGTGACTTTGATGTATTCTTCAGAAAACAAGAGATCCAAGCTGCTTTTGATTCACTCTTGGCCAAATAAAGGCTTAGATGAAGTAGTTGAGTATGGTTCAGTGGAGAAGAATTGAAATCCAAGCTTTAAAACCAGTTGCAATTGTGAAAAGTTGAGAGATAATCAGAGAGAGTTTTGGAGAGAATTAAACAAAGTGAGCTTCGAAAATCAATGGCAATGGTGAGATTGAGGGAGAAGAAGAGAGAGTTTCTGAGTGAGAGTGTGAAAAATCAGTGTTGAAAATGAATTTTGAGAGTGAGGTTTCTATTTATAAGGAGCTCTAACCATGGTTAACCTGAGTTGGTTAAAGTGAGTTGAGATGGTTTAGGTGAGTCCATCCTAACTAACTGAGTCAAGTTAGTTAGGGGACGAGTTAATAAGGTTGTGTTATGGTGATGATGACTTATGGTGAGCTATGGTGGAGGTGAGAGTAAACTGAAATGGCAAGGCTGTTGTAGCATAAACTTGTTCAGAAAGTTTGCTCTTTCCCTTCTCATGTATGGCACGTGCTATGGCAGTGTATGTGATGGTAATGGTGTGTTCAAATAAGGGAATAACATACATGAATCATTTGATGGATGTCTGAACCAAATTATGAATCAATGCCGTCAATGCATCAGTGGAACATAGGGTGATTTGTGGATGAAACTGTCCCTAATCAATGGGTGGTTTGATGAGTTTTTTGGGGTCATTGGAAAGAAGAGATGTAATGCTACAAGTTTAATGTGAAAATTGGATTGAATACAAGCTTGGAAATTGGTGAAAAGTGACTTGGAACATCCATATTTGGAACTGATATAAGGGCGTGGCAATGAGGTTGGCTGGCAAGGCAAGCATGGCATGGAATTTCAGTGTGGTCATACCAACTTGGACCCATCATAACTTCTTAACCTTTGATCAGATGAGCAAATCATGAACACCACTTTTGAAGATCTCACATAGAGGAACAATTTTCATGTTGAAATATTTTTCATTTGAGGCCTCTAACCATGAGTAATTGATCAAAACATTTGGCCCACCACATGTTTGAAGAAATGATGGCGCGTGACCTGAAATTTGCCCAAGCTGACTTGCATTCTTGCCCAAGTTTTCCTCAACTTTGATCATCCATAACTCTCTCAATTCTTATCCAATGGAAATGTTATACACATGGATTTGAAGCTTGAAACAAGATCTTTTGTTATGGCCTGGTAGAATTTTCATTTGATGTCTCAATTTTGAATGGCATTGGTTCCAACTCTGGTGCAAAATGGCCCAAAATTACTATTTTTGGAAACCCTACTTCTTCCAAAAATGGCAAATTTTCAAATCTTGATTTTTCATGATCCCTTTGGATTTTCTTGATCAAATTTTTTACATTGGTCACATATAACATGAATTTCATGAATTTGGGCTCAAAAGGTCAAGAGTTGACTTTTTCCTCTGATTATTTGACTTAGCCCCAATTTTCCTGATTTTTTTATCTTTCTTCCAATTAAACCACTTCTAAAACCAATTGAGAGGTAATTTTCCACACACATACACTTAAGGACATGTAGAATACCATGACATCAAGTTTTTCCCAAAAAACCAAAGATGACCTAATTTAATTGGAAACCCTAATTTTGGTACCCACCTCCTAGGAGAAAAATGTGGAGTCCTCAATTTCAAATTCCTCAGAGTATGTTGTGTATCCTCTTAAAGGATGATGAGATATGCCACTTGAGGGTGATTTTGAACCAATAAACCATCTCTTTTGAGGGTTTTCCTTCATTTTTTGGATCTCTTGCATAGTGAAAGATGTAGTGCTTCAACCTCCTATTGAATCTCACTTTCTTGAGGTTTTGGATGATCAATTGAAATAGTATGAGACATGAAAGACCCCTTGGCTTGCCTTGAGGCAACTTGTTTGACCTTTTGTGCCTTGAATGATCCCTTGATTATCCATCTTTCACCTGATCACATGCCTTGATGGTAAGAGGGATGCTATGCTTCATTTTTCTATGTTAAAGATGCAATGCAATGCTAATGAGATGGATATGATATGATATATGATAATGCTATGCTATGATGACAAAAGAGAGAGCAAATTTTGGGGTATTACACAAAGCTACTTAAATTAAACTTGGAAATTAAAACCAAAATGACATACATTCACAATTTCGCACCTATAATTTCTACCGAGTCCCGTCGGTAACGACGGTCCTCATACGTCGGACTCAGGACAATTTAGAAAAACATGGAATTAAACGAAAACAAAATGGTTTTGAACATAAACATGCTATTACGATAATTAAACGTGAGGTAAGACATGATTCAGCAATTAATTTATTCTAAGTTGAAAACATAAACAGTTAAAATAAGCAATTAAAATGGAAGCTGGAAAATAAACTGAAAACTGGAATTAATGCTGATACTTGAATTCAGAAAATAAATGTTGGCACGCTTGAGGATCAGGTACACAGAATGACAATCAAAATAAGTTCCTAAAACTAGAATTCCAATAGTCCCCCGATGTGGAAGATCTATCACTTTTACAAGTAAATTTAACTGCTTAAGATTCTAAGAACAAAATTCTGGCTAAAAAAATCCGACCCCCCTAACTGAAGATGAACCTCTCAATTTATACTTAATTGCCTTATTTTGAAAGTCTCAACTCTTGCGTGAAATTCAGACGGTTCCGATAAACGAGGAAAACTGGACGTGGGGAGAAAATAGGAGAAAGTGGTTTTTATTTTGATTTGGTGGCAGGTGCCACCTATAGTGGCAAGCGCCACTTTCTCCTAATATTTAGTGTGGCAGGCGCCACATTTGTTGGTGGTGGGCGCCACCCTTCATTGAGTGTGGCAGGCGCCACCTCTTTGATGTATGGTGGGCTTCGCCTAGCATCCCTTCACTCCATATATATTTTTTTCTTTATAAATTCTTCATTTCACTTCTTTTTTTCTTTCCTTTATAATCGAATCCATTTCTACACGAGGTACCTAAAAGAGACAATAATACCGGCATAATAAGACACAAATATAAGAAAACACAACTAAAATCCATGCAAGTCGAGTCGAAATAAACGATATATTTTCGCGTTATCAATGACTCTAACAAAGGCAAGAGGAATGGGTAAGACTGAGCTATCTATGACATTGAATCAATAGAGAGACTTTCCTTTGATTTGGGGAAATAAAAGGTAACTTAAGGATGAAAGCTAACAAGCTAACATCACTTGGGGGAAGGAACTTAACAAAGTTTAAAGAAGGTATGATGGAAACAAGTGTGTTATTCAAGCATCATGTTAACAACATTAAAACATGATGTTAAACATGACAAAGATAAAAGCATATGGTAACAACCAAAGCATGAGAATAAATGTAACAACATTCAAGGCATAGACTTGACAAAGTCAAAAAGGGCAAGGTAACAACCAAGCATACTCAAAGTTCAAAGAAGTTTCAAACTCACATGGTGACAACCAAAATCAATAAAGAAGTTACAACATCTAAACATTCATGAAGTATAGTTCTAACAGGACTAAAGAATCATGGATACAAGTTAAATTCAAGATTAAGGAAGGCATGCATTAGGGTTTCAACATGGTTTTAAACAAGTGGGAACATCATAAAGATTCACACAAACATTCATATATACCAAGGATATCATGTTTTAAAAATTAAACATCATGTGAACATAGTTAAGATATTATTTGAACAAATAAGCATGGTACAAGTTTGGACATTTTAGAACAAATAGGTAACAACCTAAACATGCATGCTAGGGTTCAATATGGTCATAAACCAAGATGGAAACATCACAAGGGTTTAAACATACAAACATGTATTTAAAAATCATCTAAGACAAAAGTCAAAGGTTTATGAATACCTAATCATGGTAGGATTAACACAAATGCACATGTGCACATCAAGTTCACATAGGACATGAAGAGGAGTCACATATTAAGGACAAGATGACCAAGTAAGAATCATGGTATAATCAAAGTTTCAACACATATTTAACATGTAAACATACACCTAAAAAGTGTCTAACTCAAGTTAAAACAAGGATGTACACGTTTATAACATCATCTAAGGTCTATACAAAGTGTAATAAGTTCATACAAGTCAAAGTGCACAAAGAAAATCATTGAACCAATCAAAGAACCAAAGTAAAACCTTAAGAAAACCCTAAAAAGTTACCTACTTTGAACACACATAAGTGCAAGAAAAATAAATGTTTTTGGAAATTTCTTTACATCACAATAAAATAGATAACAACATGAACACATAGCAAAAACAATGGATAAAAAATCCAAAAAAAAAATGAAGGAGTTATGGTGTTGAAAAGTTGTGAAGAAAATGGAGGAAACCAAGTGCTAAAAATAAAGGGAAGTGGTCTGGCCAGGTCTTGAACAAGCATCCTTTGGTTTAGGTTAAAACCTTTAACCAACTGAGTCGTGTGAATGGCTTGTAAATAGAACGCACGTGCTAAAATAAATAAGAAATCCAGTCCTGAATGCCTATTCAAAAGAAATGCGCAGAAGATAACCAAAAGGGTCATCACAAGGATCGAACCCAAGACACATCACACACAAGACACGGCAAGGCATAGTTTGCGCCACTAGGGTGGCCTGTTACATCCGGTTGTTGAATGATAACTAAAAAAATATAAGGGAAAAACCAGTTTTGAAAATACAACTAAAGGCGCCATGGCCTTAGTCATGAAACCACAAAAAACAGTTTGCAAAACCACAACTCATCTCACTCAAAACTCCATGAAAATAGACGGTGTAAAAATCAAACTCCTCTAACTTTTCACAAAGATTATAGTGGTGTAATTTGTTTTGTCTAAAAGTACTCCCATTTTAAAACATGATAGCAACAACAAAGATAGCTCATTTTTGCAACTTCAATGGTACAGTTTCATACAGTCATGAATAGCATCCAATAATGGTTCAGACATGTCACAATCATCATACTAAACAAGTTTATGCTCAATGTACATCAAGGTATAACATGGTTTAAAGAGTTCAAGTTTGTAGTAGACTTACCTCTTGGAGCAAAAGCCAAAATCTACAAGAGCTGTTACAAAACCAAAATGATGATTTTGGTTGCTTCCTTGATCCTCCTAGAAACTTTTCCAAGGCCTGAACTCCTTTGAAAATACCTAGAACAAGTAGGTACCTTTCTCTTGCAAAATGATGAATGTGTGGATTTTGATTCTTGTGAAAATGGACACACAGTTGGGGAATGATGTTATGGACACCTCAAGACATGTTTAAGGGTTAAGTTTGAATGATCAAATGGTTTAGAAAAGGTCAGGATCTGGTTTTGGATTGGTTTATGCAGAAAGTCAACAGTTCAAGGTGTTGAGAGTTGACTTTTTGATTTCTGAAGTTTTGGATGAAAGTGATGGTTTGGACACTCTTAGGAGGTGTTTTGTGGTTTGTGTGAGTGATTGGATTAAATGTTTTGTGATTGGAAAATGTTTTGGGTGAGTTTTTGCAAATGAGTGGTTTTTGGCCTCAAGTGGTGACTTGATGCAAGAGGCTGGTTTTCTTTAGTTAGCTCAAGTGTTTCTCTGATTTTCTTGTGTGAATTGAAGTGTAGAAAGACCCTCTATTTATAGGTCAAGGATGGGGAAATGAGGTTGTGCAGAGTTGCAACTGGCTGGCCTTTTGGTTTGGTTGAGATCTAAATAGTGATTTGCAAAGATTCGCATGGTTCCAATGCATAGTACTAAACTTTCTAGAGTGGTTAGAAGTTCAGCAACTTTATCTTTGTCCAAGGATAAGGTTGAGTGTAGAAGAGACAAAGGAGAGGCTCAAGAAGCTGACTTTATGCATAAAGTCACCTTTACCAAAGTGGAAGTCATGTCTTTATGCCAAAAATGGAAAGATCAAGTGGTTAATGTCTCAATTTAATGGATAATGCACCCAAAATTCATGTAATCTTCTGATCAAGTGAAGATTTGCAAGTAATAGCTTCTGAAACACAAATATTTGCAACATGGAAGTGGATTTGCATCAAGTTCATCAAGTGCATAACCTTAAAATTCAAGTTTTAAAACCCTAACTTCATGGATTCGATTCTCCTAGCTCACAAATGGGATTGAGGAGTTCTTGTACTTTCTGGAAACCCACAAACATGCTCTACAACTTTCATGTTTGACAAAATTCTTGAATCCAAAGGGATTAAATATTTTTCCAAACTTTGAAGCTTCATAACTCAAAATCTAAGCATTTTTTTGCCATGGATCAGTTCTGCACTTTTGTAGTATGTGATGAGATCTATCATTTGAGCTTTGAACCCAAGAAAATGGTTGCCTGGATCACAAGTTATGGCGTTTGGAAGTTGGTGCCAAACTAGGTTTTTTCTTTCATACTTAGAAAATGTTCACTTCCTTAACTTTTCCCCTTTTGCAAGAAACCTCCCAAATCTTGATTTTTCATGCTCAAATCCCTTTATCCAACATGTCTTGATGAAATTTGGCTTGAATACTTCAATTTGGACCAAAAACCCTAAAAGTCAAATGGTTGACTTTGTCTGATAAAGCTTATGCATCAGATGAATTCAACTATGTGATCTTCAGTGATCTTGCATTCTTGAACCTTTCAAACATCATGGATGGACTTCAAGGATGTATATAAGCATATTGAATCATGTCCCAAGACCTAGGATCATGCTTTGATCAAAAGTCAAAGGCACAATTGACTTTTCCTGATAAAACCCTAATTTGGGGCCTGATGAAGTTGGGCTTCAATGAACTTGTAATGGGACCTAAATGTACTTGATACTTGATGAATAGAGGCCTATTGAGTGTATACAAACTTAATTGGTTGATGATCAATCCAAGATATTGACTGATCAAGCAAAGATCCTCTTGATTCCCTTGGGCCAAAACCCTATTTCAGATGGAATCACACAAGAATAAACTTGAACATGGTTAAGGTTAGCAATGATATGCTTGATGTTCCTAGAATGATGATGGAATCTAGGGGTAAAAATTTGGGGTATGACAGGCGTGATGGTGTCGTACAAGAGCCTCGACCCTAAATCCATCACCCCTAGAAGTAGCTGAAGACATAGTTCACCATACATTTCACAGCCTCTCGACGGCATCAAAATCGGAGGCGTCTCTCAAGGCTATTATTCAGGGGAAGGACGAATCTCTCTGAGACTACATAGAGAGATTCAATTGAGAGGCTGTCCAGGTATTCACCACAGTCCGCATGAAGAGATACCTAATCGAGCGAGGGTTGCGACCCTGCAATGATTTCGCCAAGGCGATTGGCATCGAGACACCCCGCACGCTGGACTACCTTCCTCTCAAGACCTAAACCTACATCCAATATGAGGAGAAGAAGGCTGCCAACAATGCTCGTGACTCGCGGAACCAGGAGAGTGCCAAAGTCTCCAGGCATGAAGACTCCGTAGCTCCTTGACGAGGCAGGGAGAAAAGAAGAGACAATAAGCCCCACGACTCTTGTGAACACAGGGGGCGAGCAGACCGTTTCACCGAGTACACGCTACTCACTGCTCCCCGTAAGCGCATTCTGATCGAGTGCATAAACTCAAAATTCCAAAGGGGCGGAGTCCGTTTTCCCAAGACGACACCCCCCAAGTCCAACGTCGACAAGTCCAAGTACTGCTAGTTCCACATGAGCCACGGACACGTCACGGAGGACTACATCCACCTCAAGGATGAGATCGAGATCCTGATCAAGGAAGGGCATTTGAATCAGTACACTAGGATGAACGAAGCTCCTCTACAGGAAGCCCGTGTGTCGAAGAGGATCGAGGAGGTGACACCACCCTCCGAGGACGCTTGGTTACAAGTCACCCTGTGCTTCTCCTAACCGGAGGATTTCTACCTCCCCTACGAGACTGACATGCCCTTGTCCACTCGAAGCACATGGGAGAACTTCCCCGCCGCTATGGTCATATCTGACGGAGGGTTCAATAAGCTCTATGTGGAGTCGGTGAAGAGGAAGTTTGATGACTTGATCGACGCGAGCTCGAAGCAGAATGCCACCCTCGACAAATTCCAGGGGAAATCAAACCCCATAAACTTGTACCTCGAGGAGCTTCTGGGCGGCGCCCCCAATTCCAGCATTCCTCTACTCTTCAGAGCCCAGATGATAAACTTAAACGTCTACCGCTTCCTGGTCGATCAAGGGAACTCCGTCGACATTATGTATGCTCACATGTTCACCATCCTCCAGCTTGACGAGAGACATCTGACTCCCTACGTGGGCTCTGACTTGCAGGGTTTCAATGGCACCACCACAAAGCCATGGGGCTATGTCAAGCTGCTCATCACTTTTGGGTCTGAGGAGACTGCCAGGCAGGTCAAAGTCTGCTTCCTGGTGATAGAGTGACCCTCTCTATACCAGTGCATCATGGGAAGGCCAACCCTGGCCGAGCTGACCGCAGTACTATCCAAAGTCCACCTGAAGATGAAGTACTACACGGCCAGGGGTCATGTCGTCACTCTCCACAGAGACATTAAAGTGGCGAGAAGGTTCTTCGAGGCGACGAGAAGGGGATAAACTCGATCAACATAATGCCCAAGACTGCCAGCAAGCCAACCTGTGTCGAGGAACAGAAGTCGCTGCCCTGTGTCAACTCAATCAACCTCGACAGCCGTTTCACCGGTGAGCAAGAGCAAAACGAGGCAGCAACAAAGGTCTCCCTAACATCAAGTTGCAACGGGCGGCCTCTACATGCTATGCGCCTCATCCCATATGGCAACTTTGAGCTCATCACCTTCGGCAATGACCCGAACAGAATAGTGAAGATTGGTACGGGACTCCCCGACTTAGCGAGGAAGCAGTAGAAGGCCTACCTCAGGGAGAATGTTGATTTGTTCGCGTGGAGTTCTACGGAGATGCCCAGGCTCGATGCCACCAACTGATCATAGATCCGTCCGTTAGGGTCGTAGTACAACGTAGGTGTAGGTAGTCTCCCAAAAAAGTGGGGGCTGCTGAATTAGCTATAAAAGACCTCGTAGAAGCAAATTTTATTTTGGAAGCCCAATACACAACCTGGATATCTAATGTTGTACTCGTTAAAAAATCTAATGGAAAGTGGCGTATGTGTGTTGACTATACAGATCTCAGTAGGGCCTGCCCCAAATATGCATATCCCTTGCCTAACATTGATAAACTGGTCAACAATTCTGCAGGTTTTAGACTACTGTCGTTCATGGACGCGTACTCGGGGTACAACCAAATCCCCATGGCAAAGACGGACAAGAAATACACGGCATTCATTACCGAATCGGGAAACTATTACTACAACATAATGCCATTCGGCCTGAAAAACGTCGGCGCCACTTACCAATGAATGATGAACAAAGTCTTCCGAGGTGAGATCGGGGACATGCTCGAGGTCTACATGGACGACATGATCGTGAAGTCACGAGAGGTGACCGACCACACTTTCCATCTTAAAAAGGTCTTCGACCGGCGAGGATATGCAGGGTGAGGTTGAATCCAGAGAAGTGCACCTTCGGCAACTGAGCGAGTAAGTTCCTCGGCTTCTACCAGACAGAGCGAGTAATTGAGGTGAACCTCGACAAGTGCAGGGCTTTCTCCGAGTTCCCAACCCCGTGCTTGAAGAAATTGATCCAATCTCTAAATGGGATGCTCACCTCGCTGTCACGCTTCGTGGCCAAATCTGCCCAACACGCGCTCCCGTTTTTCAAACTTCTGCCCAAGGAAGCAATGTTTGAATGGACCGAGGAATGTGAGCAAGCCCTCCTCCATCTCAAATAAGTTCTTTCGCAACCTCCGGTCCTCTCGCGACCAGAACACGGGGAGACCTTGCACCTCCACCTCGCCATCCCATCTGAGGCCGTCACTGCAACACTTATTCGTGAAACCCCCGAAGGGAAAAAGCATATCTACTTCACCAACAAAGCCTTGCAAGGACTAGAGCTCAGATACCAGCAAATCGAAAAGTTGGCTCTGGCCCTCATCAACGCGGCCAAACGGTTGCAGCATTACTTCCTGGCCTACACAGTCGAATTGAGGACTGACCAGCCCATAAAGCAATTACTAGGTCATCCTGACATGGCTGGTAGGATGCTCAAATGGTCGCTCGAGCTCTCTGAGTCGACGTCCTGTACGAGAGCAAGAAGGCCTTCAAACCTCAAGTGCTAGCCGACTTCGTCGTAGATATGACCACCCCGATCTCCCCGATAGAAGGAGCCCACAAGTGGACCATCTACGTCGACGAGGCATCCAGCTCGCCGAGAAGCGGATAGGGCATCATTCTTAAGAATGAAGAAGGCATATTGATTGAGGTATCCCTCGCGCTATCCTTCCCGCCCTCGAACAACCTAGCCGAGTATGACCTTCCTCGCCGGGCTGCGCTTAGCCGAGGACCTAGGCGCGAAGGAGGTAAAGATATTACTGATTCTCATCTCGTCACCTCTTAGGTACGAGGAGAGTACCAAGCTAAAAAAGACAACCTCGTTGAGTACTTAACCTTGATAAAAGAGAGGATGAAGAAGTTCGACTCCGCTGAGGTAAAGCATGTTCTCTGCGAGCACAACACCCGGACATACATCTTGTCAAAGCTCAGGAGCACGAAGAAGAAGGGCAAAAACAAGTCCGTCATCTAGGAGGTACTTCCTCGACCAAGCATCGAGAAACCAACTATGACCATAGACGTGAACGCCATCGGTGACAGTGATTGCTGGATGACCCCGGTGTACACGTACCTCATCACGAGGGAACTGCCCAACGACTCCAAGGAGGCTAACATAGTCATACACCGAGCTTGCTCTTATGTCTTGATAAAGAACAAGTTGTACAGGCGGGGATTCTCCATCCCTCTCATCAAGTGTGTCGAGGAATCCAAGATCCCCCACATACTTTAGGAGATCCACGAAGGGATCAATGCTCAGCACCTCGGAGGACGATCCCTTGTCCTGAAAGCCCTGCGAGCAGGATACTATTGGCCCACCATGCAGCAGGACGCAAAGGAGCACATCAAGAGGTGTGACAAGTGCCAACGCCACGGAGACATGCACCTGGCACCTCCCAACAAGCTCAAAACGTTATCGTCCCCATGGTTCTTCGTGTGGTAGGGGATGGACATCCTTGGACCCTTTACCATGGGGTTGTACCAGAATAAATACTTGATAGTTGGCGTCGACTACTTCACAAAGTGGATAGAGACCGAGGCCCTTGCCAAAATCACGACACATAACATACTCCGTTTCTACAAAAGGAACATACTCGCCCGGTTTGGCGTACCCCAAGAAATTGGCACCGACAATAGGACGCAGTTCACTGACAAAAACTTCTAGGACTTTGTCACCAAACTGGCCACAAAGCAACATTTCATGGTTGTCGAGCACCCGCAAACAAATAGGCAGGCTGAAGCCGCGAATAGAGTGATCCCGCGGGGCCTAAAACGAAGACTAAGAGAAGCCAAAAAGGGATGGGTCGAGGAGCTACATAGTGTACTTGGGGCCTACAGGATGACGCTACACTCGACCACCATGGAGATCCCATTCCGGCTAACTTACGGAACCAAGGCAGTCATTCCAGTAGAAATTAGAGAGCCCTCTAGATGGACTGAATCTTCCCTTGACGAGGAGATGAATGACGAGGCACTGAGAGAGGAGCTCGATCAGGTCGAAGAAATTCGGTCGGACCAGCCCTCCGCGAAGCCTCATTGAAGTAAAAGATAACTTTACAGCATGGCAAAAAAGTCATTAAACGTGAATTCCAAATCGGCAACCAGGTCCTGCGGAGAAACCAGAAAGACTCGCGCGAGGGAAAGCTTGCCGCGAACTAGGAGGGCCCCTATCGTGTCCGCGCAAAAACGGAAAACGGGGCCTAGTACCTCGAAAACCTACACGAGGAGGAACTTGCTCAACCATGGAATACTGAAAAGCTCAAACAATATTACAGTTAAACACTGCAGTCGGCAAACTGTCATGCCCCAAATTTGTCC
This sequence comes from Lathyrus tuberosus, assembly GCA_022829125.1. Taxonomy (NCBI): domain Eukaryota; kingdom Viridiplantae; phylum Streptophyta; class Magnoliopsida; order Fabales; family Fabaceae; genus Lathyrus; species Lathyrus tuberosus. The sequence goes on along the minus strand of JALAZF010000066.1, from coordinate 17,687,901 downwards.
TACCTATATAGTTTTCGTCTGTACTTCCATCCACTAACTGTTATTCAGAAAATTAAATATATATATATATATATATGTTGCTTCTGTCTTCTAAGTCCAGTGGTTGCAAGGATGAGTTCAGGCATGAATATTAAGTCAGGGGTATGTGTTGAAGATCATTTTGTTTTGACCTAATATCTTGGCTAGGTGCAATTCTGTTTTTAAGATCAAAGTTATGGGGTGCAATTCAAGTGGTGTTTGAGGATTCAATTAGGGTTTGCGTCAAGGCAATTCATTTGCGTGTAGGTCAGGTCATCAGGCTATTATTGAAGATTCAATAACTGGTTATTTTTAATTAGGATTCACAGTGAAGTTCATCAGGGTTGAGATTGATTCATGGTTTCTTAAGGGAAATTCATAATCATCATCCATTTTTTTATTAACCATTATTTTTATCCAATCCAATTACCATTTATCCAATCCAATTACCATTTATCGAATCCAATTATCAATACCCATTTCCACTTTCTATCCATATCCATTTATTATTATCTCCAAATCCATAAATATCCATTTCCAAGTCCATTTATACATTCAACGTCTATTTTTGATTCCATTTTTAATACCATGTCCATTTCATTCAAGTTCCAAAAATCCATATTCACTCTTTACCCATTTTCATCCATCCTTTCTAATTAATTTTCAAAAGTCCATTATTAATTATCAAAATTCTATAATATCCAAAAAGAAACCATTCATCCATTTTAAGTTACAAAAATTTCAAAATCTATTCAATAACCAAAGCCCATTTTTACTCACAACAATGTTAAGAAAATCTTTCAAACCCAATCCGTTACAAGTCCTTTTCCAAAAACAATAACAAGTCCAAAACTCATTGCCCCATGAATAATCCAATAATGATTCAATACAAAAAATAGCTCAAGCCCAATTCTAGCCTCCACATCACTTTCCAAAACTTGCTGCAAACGAGTAGCCAACACACATTGGAGATAGAAAACACGCATTGACCATGACACAAAAATTCTAAGCCAGCCATAATACCTTTCAAGCCATAGCCATTATGCATCATACGTGAGTCCAAAATTCCATTCTTCTGAGGTTTGTACCACAACTCATAAACACAGCAGCCATATCACAATTACAGACTCACACTTTTACCCATTTTCAACATAACCACACAACATCCACTCAAAAGTCCTGCATCCACATGAAAAGTTACGCACAATTACCAGCATAAACCACGTCACCTTCTGTACGACTCACAACAGCCCAACAATAAAAGTAATGCATCCTTCACCACACCAAACCAATTTCACGTAACGCACCTGCATACTATGTAATACTCCATAATTCTTGCAAAACCGTTACACAATCCACACCACGATTCCAATTCTTACGCGCACACGGTAAAGCCACAACAACATAATCCTAATGACCACAAGAGAAAAAAAACATGTAAAGGAATTCACGAAACAAATCACAACAAACCGTTACACAAATCACGTGACAGAAATTTCCAGCTCATCCTCTCCCTAACTCTTCCCGTTTTACCCCTCACAATTCTCCTATAAATGAAGTTCAATCCTCACTCTCATTCTAAGCTTCAAGAATCCAAATCCACCCTGCAGAAATCTCAAACCAAACCTTCACTTCATTCTATACCACCACAACCTTCAAATCATTCTCTGAAATCCACCAGAAAAATCATTAAACCAGGCTTCCATTTTCTTAAAACCTCCAAGCATCTTCCTTTATTCTAAAATGCAACAGCAAACAACCCTTCATTAACCTTCCATTATATTCCTCAAACCTTCAACCCAAACAAAATCAAACCATTTCCATATCGAAACACCATTCAACCAAGAACAGAATCAGATAAAGAGAATCAGATGAAGAGATGAGAGAGTGAGAAGAAACGAAACCCATGAATTGGAAGAAGGAGATGAAAGAGTGAGAATCGAACGAACCTATTCTGAATCTGTAAACCTTGAATCAAAGATGAAGGGTACAAACCTAAGACAAGTTGAGCATGTGAATCGAACGAGAGAGGTTGGAATTAGTTTGCTTCTGCGCTGATCTGTTTTGTTTTGGAAAATGAATTTGATGGTTCGCCTTATTCATGAATTGTTTAACCTTTTCTCTGTTTACCGTGCCATGTAGAGGGTTGCCTTTTATTTTTTTAAATGCGTTGTAGACTGAATAGATGAAGAAGATGGGGCTCATTTTTTTTATCTATTTATTTTGAAAAGTCTTGAACCATGGCTTGGTGGGCTTCAGGCCCGTTTCGTTCTTCTTGTACACACCCTTTTATTTGGCGGTTACCCGCCTTGTTCTTGGAAAAAGGATGATGGGCTTATTAAAGCCCATATGATCCCTTGATGCCTCTTTTTCTTTCACACCACCCTTAATTCTAGCATAGCCCTTCCCTTCTTTTTATTTTGTTTTAAGATCTTATTTTCTAAGTTTTTCTTAAAATATTTTACTATTAATTTCTGGACTATTTTGTGTTTTCCTACATTTTATTTTATATTTTTTCTTGATCCATTTCTCTTTTAATTAGTATTTTATTTCTCATTCTGATTTTATTTCCTTTTCGGTTTTGTTTCAACTCTTTTTATGGGCCAGTGATAACAAAAATCATGATTAGTGTATTTCTTCAAATCGATTCAAAATGTTGATCAATATGAGGCCATTTTCTTTTTTTATTGGTCAATAAAAGTCAAATATCATAGATTATCGATTTAAATCTTGATTAAGACGAGACCATTTCGATTTCATTTCAATTTTATTTCATTTTGCATCTTCTTCTTCTATTTTCTTTTCATCTTCGATCGATGAAGTCTTTCTATTCATGAATGTTGATTGTTGAAGCGATTAACCTTCATTATTTCAAATCTGTAGTGAGTGATCATCGAGATCTCTTTCTATACTTTGGGACCGTGATAGGTTACCTTCTATAGCGTGCGATTTTTGTCGGTGACGCGGCCACCTTATCACCATTGGTTGGAATTGGGTGCTATTTTCTGATTTCTTATGTATCCTATGAAGCTGGAAACGAAAGGGAAGATATCTAAAACTAACCTTGCACGCAAATGTTTTCTTTAACAAATACTAAGAGATTGGGGGGTTCAGGGTCAGATTATACAATGGGGAGTTGTCAATTACCCATCCTATATATGGTTATCCATAGGTTGTTTAGCAGTTTCTTCTGTTATTCTACATACTGGTGTTTATCTGTCATGGGTTCGGGAAAGTTTCTCCTTTGGGAGTGTTGAGAGAGAGTATTTTTGTTGTGTTCGGGTTTTTCGATGTTTTTGGTAAGGTACTGGACCTAAGGTTTTTGTTATGTGTGCTCGCTAAGATTTCGCAATCTTATGCCTACGTATTCCCGTTAAAGGAAACAGGGAAATCAGAGCAATCGTAGTTCCTCCTATTCTATGGGAGGAAAAGATGTTTGGTGTCATGTTCAAAGCTCAAGATTAAAGCTAAAGGGTTATTTGTGTCTTGTTCAAAGCCCAAGATTGAAGCTGAAGGTTTGACTGAGAGAGAATTTGTCATCTCTAAAGGGAGATTCCTCATCTGTTTATCACAATTGTTTGGGTAACTGATTATAAAAGGGGAATTACTTTAACTGGAATGTATGAAATCCAGCAATGCCATAATTTCCTTTGTGAGGGATTTGTCTTGAAGGAGAAAACTTTAACTCAGTGTAGAGCAATGCCATTTTTCCTTTAGGAATCTTTCATGCTAAGAGAGGGAAATTGGCTTGGATGTAAATAATCCAGAGGCTTTCCACTTACAACAATTAGATGAAAGAAGGGATTTACCAGGATAAAGAAGGAATACAACTTAGGTTTTTGAATCAACAAGTGTGCCACTTACAATAATTATCCGGGGTTAAGATTTGTTTGATTGTTTGTTTTGATGTGTGATTGTACAGAGAAGTGTCTTCCTACAGAGAGATTTTTGATTTCCTCTGAGGGGATGTTGGTTTTTGTGTGCCTTGATCAAAGCCCAAGGTTGAAGCTAAAAGGATTGACTTTGTTTAGGGAGTTTTATATCTGTCTTGTACAAAGCCCAAGATTGAGGCTAAAAAGAATCTGACTCTTTTGGGAGATCATTATACAAAGCCTAAGAGGAGGCTGGAAGGAATTGACTCTTCCGGGAAATATTTTGTCTTCCTTGTACAAAGCCCAAGATTGAGGCTAAAAGGGATTGACTCTACTGAGGAGAGGTTTTATTTGTCTTGTACAAAGCCCAAGATTAAGGCTAAAGATACTGACTCAACAAGAGAGTGTTTTTAGGTGTCTTGTACAAAGCCCAAGATTGAGGCTAAAAACATTTTGACTGACTCAGCTGGAGAATATATCTGTCTTGTATAAATCCCAAGATTGTGGCTAAAAGGATTTTGACTCCACTGGAGAATATTTATTTGGTGTCTTGTACAAATCCTAAGATTGAAGCTAAAACTGCTGAGAATGATCATTATACAAAGCCTAAGAGGAGGCTGGTTGGGGGAATTTCTTGTATAAAGCCTAAGAGGAGGCTAACTTCTGCTGAGGATTATTGAGATCCAGAGACAGGTCCAAAATGGGGAATCAACTCTTGCTGAGAATTACAGAAGAGTTGAAATATCAGAGACCATGAGGTTTTGATTCAGGGTTTATTGATGGTGATTTAATCCTAGTTGGGGATTTTGAAGTGAGAGTTTAAAGATTGAGTTTTGAAACCTATGGGGTTTTAACTCTATTGGTGATTGATGAAATGATCAGGGTTTATCCTGTGTTTTTAGGATACTTGAGGGTTTCTTTGAGATCCCAGAGGAGATGAGACTATCCAAGTCTACTGGTATAAATAAGTTTATCTTTGTATGACGCCCAAGAGGAGGCTGACTTTTAAGGGATGAGAATCAACCCTAAGTTGGTCTGATGTTTTGACTTTTGAAAGGACTGCTCTAACGAATGATGACTAGGTTCTGTCCTATACCTGTAGGAGGTCTTTTGGGTCCTTGTATTAAGCCCAAGAGGAGGCATGAAAACTTCTAAGAAGCCTGAGGGTCCTTGTACAAAGCCCAAGAGGAGGCTGGGGATGCTTTTAGGAAGCCTGTGGGTCCAAACCTTAGAAAAGTTCCAGAAAGGTTTCACCGGGAATAATCCTTTCTGTAGTGAACAGTTATAGGGTTTGAAGAAATTCAAAAGAGATTTCACCAGGAATTAATCCTCTTTGGGGAAGTGAATTTCTTGACAAATTTCTAATAGTGACAGTCTTGAGAAAAGTTTCACTAGGAATAATGCCTTTCTCTGTTCCATATTGTATAAGCCCAAGAGGAGACAAGACTGTATCTGGAATTTCCTATGGGGAACTAGTTTTGACTGTGTTGAAAGAGTGACCACTGGCTTTATCTAATCCTAGACCGAATTGTCGGGGAAAACTCTAAGCAAGATATACATGTATATATATACAGATGAAATATATATGAGCAAGTATTTAAAAGAAAGCTGGTAGAACTTACAGGCGAGCAAGCTTCCAGCACTACAGCAGTATGGTTAGTTATTCAAGAAATTAAAGAAAGTTTTGATAACAACTATGAATTTGAATCTAAATCAAACAAAGAACGTTGTTTAAAAAAGAATTTTGGGGCTTATACTCAAGAAGAGGCCAGATACAAAACAGCAATCGTACCGTTATTTTGAAAATTGTATCGGGACTTATACAATGACTGAGGCCCAAATTTATTGTCTTTTTACAAAAGAGGTGGGTCTTATACTCTATTAGAGGCCCAAAGTTTATTTTTGTACAAGAGGTGGGGCTTACAACTCAAGAAGAGGCCCAGATGAAAAACAATGATCGCACCGTTATTTTGAAAACTGTATCGGGACTTATACAATGACAGAGGCCCAAATTTATTTATGTACAAAAAGGGGGGTTGGGTCTTACACTATATTAGAGGCCCAAGAGTTTTGAAAAGAAATATTTGAAATGGGACTTACAACCAAAGGGAGGCCCAAATGATTTTGTTTAAAAGGCTACGATCGCGACGTGGTTTTAGAAAACACGGTGGGACTTATACAACTACTGAGGCCCAAATTTTATTTATGTGACAAGGGATGGGTCTTACACTCTATTAGAGGCCCAAAGTCTTTTTTTGAAAAAGATTTGTGAGGGTGTGAATGATCAAAACCCTAATTTGATTAAAAATGTATTTTTATTTAAATAAAAATGATCAAAATTAACAAATATGTGTGTAAAACAAGTTATGATCTAGGATAAATGTTTGGAAAATCATGTTTTATCCCTAGAATGATTTAAAAATCATTTGAGTTTGAAAAATCAAGAAAAAGAAATATTTTCAAACGTTAAAAACAAGTAAAAAATAATTTCTTTATGAAAATATTAAATATATCAAATAAATAATATTTTTGTGAAATTTTTGTAGAATAAAATATTTAATCATTTTTATGAATTTTGAAAAAAAGAATTAATCCAAAAACATAAAAATTCAGAGAGAAATTAATTTTTCAAATCATTTAAAAAATAATATGAAAAAAAGAATGAAATTGGACAAGTGATAAAAAATTGGTCATGGGTGGGGATTGAACCCACGACCTCTCGCCCTCCAACTCACAAAACACGCCCTTGTCAACTGAGCCAGCGTGTACTGGTGATAAAGATACCAAACCAACACATAATATATGAAACCTACGTGGCAAATTCAAATTTCGCGCCAGACTTCATCTTCTTCCTCAAGCCAACTTCTGATTTGCAAAACCTATGCTATCTCTCTTAATACGCAACCATTTGACATGATTCAAACATCAAATTTGTGCGTTTTTGAACAACGAATTAAATGGTTCTTTTTAATTTTATTTATTTTAAGTGTATCACAAGATATCATGTTGTAATCAAATGAACCCTAAAAAATGCAAGAACTAAATGAAATCCTATACACATAAGATAAACAGCAATTGTTTGAGGGAAAATGATCTATGAGCATCCAAAAACATAATGGTAACTTGAAAACATGTTTATGATGCATGCATTAATGAGTTTGAAAGTTCAAGGCTTACCTCTTGTAGCTGGTGATCGAATTCTATGTTGGAGGTGTTACAGATGTGTTGTAAGGACCTGGACAGCTTCACTATACCCTATGGAGTGTGTTGAGATGTTTAGCCTTGATTGGAGATGCTTGGATCACCTTCTGGTACCTCAACTGTAATGTTGTCAAGAATTTGAGAAACTGACTGGTGATTTTGTGATTCAAGTGTTTCATATGTGTTTCAAGGCCATGGATCACTCATATATGATGTATATAAGGTGTTGGCATGGTTGGTTTGGTTTGAATCACTTCTAATTTCAAAACCCAATAGTGACTTGAAATAGAAGTCAAATTTGGAGTGAAAGAAATATTTTGAGGAAAGCATCAGTTTGGGTGCTTTGGTGTACTCAAACTGATCACAGGTGAGCTCTATTTATAGTAGAGAAAGTTTGTTTTACAAGCAATAGTGAATGGCAACTGGTACAGGTATGTGGCCAATGGTGATCAAATGGAATCTCAAGTCTCCTCTAGCCATTGACTTGAGATTAGAGCACAGGCCTATGGTCTTCTGTTGCAGGGATAAGGCTTGACTCATTCAGTTGGATTTGCTTCAGTCTATGCCACCTTGATGTATCCATTGAATGCTTGATGCCAAATTTGAATTTTAAGGTTCCTTTCATGATGATTTTGCACATGGAAGGCTTGGTTCTTGGAATTTTATGTTATGGATCAGATTCCTTATTCATTTGTGTTGTAATTGGACAGAATTTAAATGATCAAAGTGTCCAAAGTTAGTCCAACGAATCATGGGATGCAAGTTTGTACCAAATGCTATCACAAAGCTGTTTGCTTTTAGGCAACTTGTGAGATCCATAACTCCTAGCTCAAATGGAGTTTGATTGAGTTCTTGGACATTTTGGAAAGCTCTCATGACATACTTTAACTTTGATGTCAATCAATGGACCTGGTACAATTTGGATCAAAGTGAAAAATGGCCTCAAAGTTGGTGAAAAACCTAGATAGATTCTGTCTAAAATTTTCTAAGTGTTGGAAAAATGGTCATTTTCATGATTTTGTGATTTTGATCAATCCATAACTCAAAATCCATGAGGATTTGGAATCTTTTGTAGTTGACATATTTGAAGTATGTAAGATGAACTTTCATTTAAGCTTTGGATGGAAGAAAAATGCCTCGGGGTTTGGGAGTTATGACCTTGCAAAGTTGGGTAAAAACCATTTTTGTTCCATAACTTAGAAAATTTTAAGTTTTCTAAGGTTGCTCCTTTTGCAAGTTAACTCACTTTTCTTGATTTTTCTTGATGAATGATGATCAATATCATACATTAACATTGTTTTTTACTTAGGGGGATCATATTTGTGAAAAATTCCAAAAAGTCAAACTTGATTTTGGGCACAGTTGACTTTTTGTCATATGAGATCCAAACCGTGTGATCCTTTGTGCAATCAAGTTCTTGACCCAATTCAAACCTAATGTATGGATTCCATAGGTGTTTTAGGGTGTCTTGAATCGTGTCCCAAGGTTTTGGGAGCATGTCTTGGTCAAAAGTCAAAGGCACAGTTGACTTTTTCTTCAAATCCCTAATTGTGGTCCAGATGAAATTGAAACTTGTGAATCAAGCTTCTTGAATCAATCCATGTTGAAAATGGATCAATGTGGTGTATTTGAGGCCCTAAAATCATGTCTTGAGGTCTTGGCTTATGCTTTGCTCCAAAAGTCAACTTAGGGGTGAATTAGGTCAAGAAACCCTAATTCCTGATTTTTTATGAATGCTTCCCCTGAGGTTGTTCTAACTTTATAATTGGGTCCATAAGGTCCTTTAGAGTATCTTAGGTTATGTTTTGAGGCATTGACTCATGCCTAGATGAAATTTTTCATCTGGAGGCCTTGGTCAACCAAAACCCTAATTTGGTGACACTAGCAATCTTGAGGCTTACTCCACTTAGAATGTTGCAATCTTGTGCTTGATTCTTGAGGTGGGATTCCTCTTGATCCTTTAAGGGTGTTTGAGAGGCTAGATAAGTTGAAGATCATGTCATTTCTTGATTGATCCTTTGTCTGACTGCTCTGGGAGGGCTCAAAACCCTAATGCTTAACAATTCTTGAAGGGATTGATGAGTGTAGACGGTTCATCCATATTGTGGTGATGATTTGCACAATGATGGGAAATCTTGGTGGTCAAAATTTGGGGTATGACAGATGCCCCTATTTAATCTTCTTGGACCCGAAGGTGTGAACGGCAAAGATATTCGGACACTCAGGGTGCAAGATGATTAAATATCGGATTACCCAAAATTTTGACGGTGGTTATGAATGCCAGTTTGCTCATCCATCTTATTTTGCTAAGCAATGTTACTTAGAAAAGGGTAAAACTTCCCCTCGATCCTAGTTTTTTGCCACGAAATTGGTCTAAGTTTTTCTATTGAAATAAACCTCCCCTCGATCCTGGTCTTTCAGCCACGATACGGGTCTTAGTTTCTGAAACAAACTTCCCTTCGATCCTGGTCTTCAGCCAAGTGTAGCGAGCGATTTTGGACGCGGTTCTTAAGCGCTGGTCGCTCTCTGTGGGTTGAGCTTAAACTACAGGTCGATTCATTTTTTATCCTATTGTGAGCTGACTAAGGAAGGGAAATAGATGTCTCCAATTAACCCTGCTTTGCATACTGAGTTTAAACAGCGGTCTGTTAGGTTACGGATGCTATCAATGTGGGGGGGCCTTTGTACTGGTTATTTGTATTTTCGCCAATACGGTTCTCTTTCTTTTTTTACCTGGGCAGAAGGTTTCTGGCGGGGAACAAGGATTAGGATGTTAGGACTGATGCTTTTGAATTACTGCTTTTGATTGATGGAGATATGGGATTTGGGTTTTTTGTTGATTGCGCTCGCTAAGATTTTTTCTTTCGATCTTATGCCTACGTATTCCAGTTTACCGAAACAGGGAAATCAGAGCGTTCATAGTTCCTCCTATTCTATGGGAGGAAATGGGTGTTTTTGGTGTCTTGTTTAAAGCCCAAGACGTGAAGCGAAAGGTAGTTTGTATCTTGTTCAAAGCCCAAGATGTGAAGCTGAAAGGTCTATTTGTGTCTTGTTCAAAGCCCAAGACGTGAAGCTGAAAGACCTCGACTTTAGAGAGAATTTGTCATCTCTAAAGAGGGGGAAGGAGAATTACTTTAACTGGGATACACGGATCCGAGCAATGCCATAATTTCCGAAGAAAGGGTTTTAACCTGAAGGAGAAGACTTTAACTCAGTGTAGAGCAATGCCATCTTTCCTTAGGAATTTCTCATGCTAAAAGAGGGACAGTGGCATGGATATAGATGATCTAGAGGCTTGCCACTTACAGCGATTAGATGAAAGGAAAGGAGTTGTTGATGTTTGTGTACTGTGAACGAGGCACAACTTTGATGCTAAAAGGTTGATTGGATCAACCAGTGGTTTTCTTATGCAAAGCCTAAGAGGAGGCTAATTTCCGCTAGGAAAATCATTATACAAAGCCTAAGAGGAGGCTATTTTGTGTCTCGTACAAAGCTCGAGAGAGAGGCTAAAAGTTTTTGACCCGACGATAGAGTCTTTGTGTCTCGTACGAAGCCCGAGATAGAGGCTATTGTTTGTTTGACTATATGAGGGAGTCTTTGTGTCTCGTACGAAGCCCGAGATATAGGCTAAAAGTTTGACTCAACAAGAGAGTCTTTGATACTCAACAAGAGAGTGTTTTTGTATCTCGTACGAAGCCTGAGATGGAGGCTAAAGGTTTGTTTCAGTTGAGTGACAGAGCCAATATACTGATTTTAAAAGAGAAAATCAGTTCTTATATGAGCAACACTGTACTCAGGGATTTGATTTGGGGATCAAGGATATTTCCTTCTCTTTGAGGAAACGGGAAATCCAAAGGGTATTGAGACTGTCCGAGTCTGCGGTTTTCCTTCCTATTTAACGAAGGGGGTCACTTGAGAATGTCTTTGAGACTCAAGGAAGTTAGACTGTCCAAGTCTAGAGTTTTTTTTCTTTTGTACTATGCTTTGAGAAACAGTAGTAGACTCTATGAAAGGACTGTTCTATGAGGATGACTAGGTTCTGTTCCTATACCTATAGGAGGTCGTCGGGACAATTTGTACGAAGCCCAAGAGGAGGCTGGAAACTTTTAAGAAGCTGACGGGTCCTTGTACGAAGCCCAAGAGGAGGCTATCATCCCCGAAGGAAGAGATCATTATACAAAGCCTAAGAGGAGGCTGTGAATACTTCTAAGAAGCTGTAGTGTCCTTGAATAATGCCCAAGAGGAGGCCGACGCTTTTAAGAAGCCCGTGGGTCTATCATCTCCTTTCCATTAGGAGAGATAACTCTTTTAAAGATAAAAACCACTGGTAAACGTGCGAGGTTTACTATCCAGCGACTTTTAGCTTTTGAAGAGGGTTCCTTAGTTAAGGTCCAAGATTATAACCGTAGTGGGTACCCAAACCCCGAGACATTCAAGGCAAGCTATCCACAAGGAATAGATCAAGTCAGCAAAGTTTGAGAATTTGGAAGAAACTCAAAGATGCCATTCACGGAGAATACATTCATCCTGGGGAGTAGAGCTTCTTGACGATTCCTAAGGAGGACAGCCGAAGAGAAGACTGTATCTGGTGCTCCTATTTGGGATCTAGGCTTCAATTTCTACGAATAAATGAAACGGCGTCACCTAGTTCTAGACGTAGTTGCCGGGGAAACTCGAAATATCTATACTATTATTACACAGTAGATATGAGTTTATGAAAGGATACTTACAGTGAGCAGCCCCACAATACAGTTTATAATATGAAAGCAGTAAATGAAAGCGATAACCACTTACTCGGTTGTAGTGCTTCCATGCTGTTTGGTTAGTTGTTCAACAAAGAAAGATTGAAAACAACAGTATATTCAAAATCAAAGGAGAAAGTGCTTTGAAAAAGAAAGATTTGGGGCTTACAGCTCAAGGAGAGGCCCAGGGTTTTATCAGTGAGCACACTGTTTGATTTTGTACAGCGAGACTTATACAAGTGACTGGGGCCCAAAAAGGTTTTCTATACAAAGGGATGGGTCTTACACTCTCTCAAGAGGCCCAAAAAAGGTTTAAAGAAAAAAGAGTGGGGCTTATAACACGAGGGTAGGCCCAAATGATTTTTCGTTTAAAAATGGCGATCGCGCCGAGGTTTTCTTTTAACGCAGAGGGACTTATGCAATAAGTGAGGCCCAAAATGTTTTGGTTAAAAGGGGGATTGGGTCTTACACTCTAATAGAGGCCCAAAGTGTTTTGAATGGGTCTTATAGCTTAAGGAGAGGCCCAGATGATTTTTTTAAACGGGCGACGATCGCGCCGTTTACTTGTACAGAGGGACTTATACAATGAGTGAGGCCCAAAAAGTTTTTGTACAAGGGGGGATGGGTCTTACACTCTCTCAAGAGGCCCAAAGAGTTTTGAAAGTGATTTATGAGGGTTGAATTAATCCAAAACCCTAATTTGTTTTCAAAATGTATTTAATTGAATAAAAATTCAATTAAAATGATCAAAAATTGTTTAACACATGGAAAACAAATTGTGATCTTGGATTAATGCTTAAAAAATTAAGTATTGACCTACAAAATAATTAGAAAGCATTAAAAGTTGCAAAATCAATGTAGAAAAAAAATATTTAAAATGTCAAAAACAATTAAAATATTAATTCTTTGCAAAAATATCAATTATATGAAATAAATAATATTTTTGGGATTTTTTGTGAAAATAAAATATTTTAACATTTTTGTGAATTATTAAAAAAAGAATCAACTCAAAATCATTAAAACTCAGAGAGAAATTAATTTTTGAATCAATTAAACAAAAATCACAAAATTCAAATATTTGAATTTCTAAAAATGGCGCCAAGAACAAGCTGAAGAACACGCGCGTGTTCTTGGTTTCTCAGATTTGCATTTTCTATCCAATCTCCATGAATACGTAATCATATCATGCAATCCACATATCATTATGCTCGCCTCAACCTCACGATCATGTCTGTGTACTTTAATTTCATTTAAATTAAACATACAACAAGAAATCACGAAGAGACCTCAAGAACCCTAATTTCTGCATGAAGGCTAGGATTTTTGATACACGATTCAAACAATGCAATTAATTGAGGGAAAACATTCCATGCATGATTATGAACATATGGCCAAATTATTGTGCGAGGAAATATGCATAGATTGAGAGATGACCAAGTATGTGCTTACCTCCAAGTCGTGACAGCAAGTTCAAAGTGATTTTTGATTTGGAGGTGTTACAGATGAGTGGTGATGATCTGAACAGCTTCCCTACACCCTATGGATTGTGTTTGGATGGTTGGACTTGATTGAAATTGGCTGGATCATTTTGTGGTACCTCAGCTGCACTTTGGTTAAAACCTTGAGCAACCAGCTGGTGATTTCATGAAATTGATGTTTCAGAAGTAATCTAAGTGTTTGATCAGCTCATATGTGATGTATGTGAGGTGTGTGAGTGATTGGTTTGATTGGAATTGCTCTCAAACTCAAAACCCGATAGTGACTTGCCTTAGAAGGCAAAATTGGAGTGAAAGAAGATATTTTGAGGAAAACATCTGTTAGATGGCTTTGGTGTACTCAAACTGACCACAATTGAGCTCTATTTATAGTAGAGCAAGTTTGTTTTGCAAGGAATAGTGCATGGCAGCTGGTAAGTAGGTTTGGCCAATGTTGGCAAATGAAAATCCAAGTCTCCTCTAGCCATTGACTAGAGGTTAAGGCACAGAGCTTTGGTCCCCTTGGTCTTGGATAAGTCTTGACTGATTTCAGATGAGAATGGCTCAGTCCATGCCACCTTGATGGTTTCATTGAATGCCTCATTCCAAATTTGAAGTCTTGTCCCTATTTTGGCCATTCTAGGTTCAACATGCTATTTCTTGTTCCATGGACTTTGGAGGCTTGGCTCAGTGATTGTCCCCTTTAGATTCAATCCTCTGAGGTGTCCAAGTGGATAGGAGCAATTGAATTTGGCTGATTTTGGCAAATCGACCAAAGTTGCAAATTCTGCCTTGCCTTGACAGATTTCAGCAAGGCAACTTGGCAATGTTGTATCTCATGGTGTAGGTTGAATTTGGCAATGTTCTTGGCCATTTTGGAAAGCTCTTACATGATACAACAACTGTTTGAACAAGTTTGGTTTTGATCTCTTTTGATTCCAAGTGAAAAATCCCCCTACATTTGGCAAAAAGTGAGGCAGAATCTGACTTAGTGAAAATTTCACTAAGTGTTGGAAAAAGTGACATTTTCACTTTTCAGCCACTTTGATCACTCCATAACTCAAAATCCTTAATGAATTGGAATGACTTGTAGTTGAAGTTTTTGTAGGTGATAATTAGGGCTACAAATCCATCTTTGGATGAGAAAAAATGGCCTTGTGGTTTAGGAGTTATGGTCCTCCAAAGTTGGTACCTTTGCCACTTTTTTATTTTTAACTTAGAAAAATTTCTAAGTTTTATGGTTACCCCTTTTATAAGTTATCTCACTTTTCTTGATTTTTCTTGATGAATGATGATTCAAATCATACATTAACATCATTTTAGGGTTAAAAATCCATTTTGGTGAAAAATCTCAAAAAGTCAAAGTTGACTTTTGTGCACAGTTGACTTTTTATCAGATGAATTCCAAACTATGCAATTCTTCAGGAAATCATGTCCTTGACCTAAATCAAACTTGATGGACATGTTCCATGGGTGTCATAGGGTATATTCAATCATGTATTAGGGTTTGGGAGCATGTCTTGGTCAAAAGTCAAAGTTACAGTTGACTTTTCTCTTAAAACCCTAATTGTGGTGCAGATGAAATTGAGACTTGTTGCTCAAACTTCTTGGATCAATCCATTGTTCCAAATGGATCAATATGGTATATTAGAGACCCTCAAATCATCTCTTGAGGTCTTGGCTCATGGTTTGTCCCAAAAGTCAACTTAGGGGTGAATTAGGTCAAGAAACCCTAATTCCTGATTTTTTATGAATGCATCCCCTGAGGCAAAATTGACTTGATGCATGGGTTCATGAGGTTCCATGAAGTATATTAGGTCATGTTTTGGATCATTGCCTTGTGCCCAGATGAAAATTTCCATCTGGAGGCCCTGGTCGACCAAAACCCTAATTTGGTGACACTGTCGATCTTGAGACTTGATCCACCTAGAAGGGAGCAGCCTTGTGCTTAATCCTTGAAGTGGGAGTCCTTTTTGATCCATTGTGGATATTTAAGAGATTAGACAAGTTGAAGATCATGTCATTTCTTGATTGATCCTTTGTCTAAGCACTCAGAGAGGGCTTGAAACCCTAATTTTGATTGTATTGGATGCTCACCCATCTTTGGGGAGACTGATGAAGCATGATGGTTCATCCATATTGTGATGATGATTTTCACAATGATGGGAAATCTAAGTGGTCAAAATTTGGGGTATTACAGATGCCCCTATTTAATCTTCTTGGACCCGAAGGTGTGAATGACGAAGGGATTCGGGCATTCGGGGTGCAAGAGGATTAAATATCGGAATACCCGAAATTTTGATGGTGGTTATGGATGGTAGCTTACGCATTCATCTTCTTTAGCTAAGCAATGATGCTTAGAAAAGGTAAACTTCCCCTCGATCCTGGTCTCCTACCAAGAACTGGTCTCAATCTCTTTTGAAATAAACTTCCCCTCGATCCTGGTTTCCTACCAAGGAACTGGTCTCAGTTGTGGAAACAAACTTCCCCTTGATCCTGGTTTCCTACCAAGGAACTGGTCTTAGTTTCTGATTTAAACTTCCCCTCGATCCTGGTTTCCTACTGAGGAACTGGTCTTAGTTTCTGATTTAAACTTCCCCTCGATCCTGGTTTCCTACCGAGGAACTGGTCTTAGTTTCTTTTGTCAATAAACTTTACTGACAAGGGACGCTATTCGTAGCGGCTTTCCTTCAAACTTCTCGCCGAATTTTCCTGGGGAGATGCCATTTGAGTGGAAAAAGTTTTGATGTCAGACTTGCTGGGGAACCCATTCGTCTGAGTTGTAGAGGTACACAAACTTCTTTGTTTTGGAGACGCCATTTGTCAATTCTACTGGGGAATTGAGTCTCTTGAGAGACTATTTTCGTTTGGGGTTACATCATACTTTTCTCGGGATCTTCCCGGAGAAATGCCATATGATGGGATCCAATTTTGAGGTGCCAATGACCTTCTCATCAGTGGTTTTTCGGAGCAAAACTGGCGTGCTGCCGAATCTCTGATCACGAGGCTTTCTCTGTGGATTTTCCTTAATCCGGGAAAGCAAGGATATCATCTTCAATGGCGAAGAGTGATGCTTATTGAAAGTTTTCTCTGGCTTTTCAGAGGTTCAAGTTATCAAAGTGGTCAAGGACCAACTTCTTTCCAGAATTAAACTGGAAGCGAGGTTGTTCAGACACAGTATTTCCTGACGAGGCAAGAACTGACAACTCGATTGAGATGACTTCTACCACTAGGGGACAAGACCGACTAGAGTGATAGTGATGCAATATGAAATGTGAATGCAAATAAAAAATGCATGATGTATGTATGTATATGCTGACAAAACAGACGCAACATACAAACTAAGAGATGAACACAATTGGATACTCGGCCATCGCGGGGCGAAGAAGTACCGTTGATTCAAAATAGCAATTCCACCTTGCTTAGGAGAGATAGTCCCGTTGGGAGCTATGTTGATCGGGCTTAGGAGATGAGAACTCGGCCGAGGGGTGTCAGACGAAACAAGGTCTCTGACACAGTTGATCCCTTCATTCAGGCGAACTGGTTTAGAAGGAGTACTTTGATTCTGCATTTTGAAGTTCGCTTACTTCGGGAAAAGCGATCGATGTTCTTCTCATGTCCAACAGTCAAAAGAAATGGCATCTTTAATTTAAAAGCAGAAAAAGTTTAACAAGTAAATTTATTTTTGTTTTATTTCAAGAATCGCTGATTAAGTTTAAACAACGTCGTTCTATAAAGCTAAAACAAGTAAAGAATTACAAACAAAAGCACAAGGGCTCAAATTTTATTGATAAGATGGAGATCAGCCAAACGCGTGATTCCAAAGAGTATATACAAAGTTAGAAAATGGTAATTTACAGGGAAAAGGGCTACGTTGAAACTTAACGACCACTATCCTTCTACCAACTTTGAGTTCGGGACATCCTGAGCTTCCGTCGAAGATGACCTTTGACTGGAGATTTCCTCCGATAGATGATGCTGTAACTCATGATGAGGGACTTGCCTCTGTTGAACATAGTTACTTGCCATTATCCCTAATTTTTGCCTGGATTGTACTATGAGATTTCCAATCCATCGAGATGATTTTTTTTCATGTCTCTAACTTTTGCCTGGACCGCCCTTTCGGGTTTTCAATCCACCAAGACGTTTTTTTTTATTTTATTTTTAGGCGAAGTATTTCTTGACTACATCAACATTCGTGGGGTAGGCAAATTCCTCTCCGTCCATGGTTGAAAGTCTCAAGGCTCCGCCTGAGAAAGCTTTCGTAACCACATAGGGGCCATCATAATTTGGGGTCCATTTGCCCCGAGAGTCAGTGAGAAATGATTGTATCTTCTTGAGCACGAGGTCTCCTTTTCTGAAAATACGAGGTCAGACCTTTTTGTCGAACGCCCTTTTCATCCTCTGTTGATATAACTGACCGTGGCATAGTGCCGTGATTCTCTTTTCTTCAATCAGGTTCAGTTCGTCGTGTCGACTTTGACACCATTCAGCTTCGGTGAGCTGAGCTTCCATCAATACCCGGATTAATGGGATCTCTACTTCTATGGGGAGCACTGCTTCCATGCCATATACTAGAGAGAAAGGGGTTGCCCCTGTTGAAGTGCAGATAGATGTTCGATAACCGTGAAGAGCAAAGGGTAGCGTTTCGTGCCAATCTTTATAGGTTACAACCATCTTTTGAACGATCTTCTTGATGTTCTTGTTAACCGCCTCTACTGCTCCGTTCATCTTGGGTCGGTAGGGAGATGAGTTATTGTGTTCGATCTTAAACTCTGCGCACAACTCTTTCATCATCTTATTGTTCAAGTTAGATCCATTTTCAGTAATGATCTCGCTTGGAACACCATAACGGCAGATGATATTGTTTTTGATAAATCGGACCACCACTTGTCGGGTTACATTGGCGAATGACGCTGCTTCGACCCACTTGGTGAAATAATCAATGGCTACCAGGATGAACCGATGTCCGTTTTAAGCCTTGGGCTCAATCATACCAATCATGTCGATTCCCCATATGCAAAAAGGCCACGGGGAAGAAAGAACTTTGAGATGTGATGGCGGTACATGAATTTTGTCGGAATATATCTGACACTTGTGACACCTCCTCATGTACTTGTAGCAGTCGGATTCCATGGTCAACCAATAATACCCGTCCCTGAGAATTTTTCTCGCCATTGTGTGTCCGTTGGCATGAGTGCCAAAGGATCCTTCATGAATTTCTTTCATGAGCATGTTTGCTTCTGGTCTGTCGACGCATCGGAGCAAGACCATGTCAAAATTTCTCTTATAAAGAGTGTCACCGCTCAGGAAGAAGTTTCCAGCCAATCTTCTGAGGGTTTTCCTGTCTTTTCTGAGTGCCCCAGATGGGTACTCTTGTTTCTGAAGGAAGCATTTGATATCGTGATACCAAGGTCTGTCGTCTATGACTGCTTCAATCGCGAAGATGTAAGCGGGCCGTTCAAGGCGCATGATGTCGATCTTAGGTATGTCATTCCATCGACCTACACTAATCATGGAAGAGAGAGTGGCTAATGCATCAGCCATGTGATTCTCATCACGAGGGATGTGATGAAAGTCGACTCTGTTGAAGAAGGGTAACAACCTTCTTGCATAGTCTTTGTAAGGAATCAATCCTGATTGGTATGTGTTCCAATCTCCTTTTATCTGGTTAATAACCAGGGCTGAGTCGCCGTATACGTCCAAATTTTTGATCCTTAAATCAATCGCTTCTTCGAGACCCATAATACAAGCTTCGTATTCGGCCTCGTTGTTCGTATATTTGAACGTAAGTCTAGCAGTGAAAGGAATGTGGGTACCCTGAGGGGTAACAATGATTGCCCCAATTCCGTTTCCATAATGATTGACTGCTCCATCAAAGATAAGTCCCCACTGGGAACCTGGTTCTGGCCCTTCACTGGGTAGCGGTTCATCGCAATCTTTCATCTTTAGATACATGACATCTTCGTCTGGGAAGTCAAAACCGATTGATTCTTGATCGTCAATCGGTTGATGAGCCAAATGATCGGCTAAAATACTTCCTTTAACGGCTTTCTGAGCATGGTACTCTATGTCATATTCTGATAGTAACATCTGCCAACGGGCAATCCTTCCCGTGAGAGCAGGTTTTTCGAAAACGTACTTGATTGGATCCATTTCGGAGACCAACCAAGTAGTATGACGAATCATGTACTGACGAAGACGTTTGGCTGCCCAAGCCAAAGCGCAACAAGTTTTCTCAAGCATCGTGTACTGAGTTTCGCAGTCGGTGAACTTCTTGCTTAGATAGTAAATGGCAGACTCTTTCCTTTTGGTTTCGTCTTGCTGGCCAAGTACACATCCCATCGAGTCCTCAAGGACTGTGAGGTAAATAATCAGTGGTCTTTCTTCCACTGGAGGTGATAGGATCGGAGGATTCAACAGATATTCCTTGATACTGTCGAAGGCGGTTTGGCAATCTTCTGACCAAACGCAATCCTGGTTCTTTTTGAGTAATTTGAAAATCGGCGCACATGTCGTGGTCATAAGGAATATGAATCTGGAGATGTAGTTCAAACGTCCCAGGAATCCTCTGACTTGTTTTTCAGTTTTCGGAGAAGGCATTTCTTGAATGGCCTTGACCTTGTCAGGATCAACCTCAATTCCTTTCTGGCTGACGATGAACCCTAGTAATTTCCCCGAACGGACACCGAAGGTGCACTTGTTAGGATTTAAGCGGAGCTTGAATTTTCTTAGACGTTCGAACAATTTTGACAGATGTTCAACGTGATCATCCTCTGTTCTTGATTTTGCAATCAAATCATCGACATATACCTCGATTTCTTTGTGTATCATGTCATGAAACAGAGTAGTCATGGCCCTTTGATAGGTTTCCCCGGCATTCTTCAAACCGAACAGCATTACCTTGTAACAAAAGGTACGCCATGGGGTAATGAACGAAGTTTTCTCCATGTCTTTCGGCGCCATTTTGATCTGGTTATAGCCCGAGAATCCATCCATGAAGGAGAATACTTTGAACTTTGTTGTGCTGTCAACCAGCATGTCAATGTGTGGTAAAGGAAAGTCGTCCTTCGGACTTGCCTTGTTTAGATCTCTGTAATCAACACACATTCTGACCTTCCCATCCTTTTTGGGAACGGGTACGATGTTGGCTAACCATTGAGGATATTCAGATGTAGCGAGGAAACCCGCGTCGATCTGTTTCTGTACCTCCTTTTTTATTTTGATAGCCATGTCCGGGTGAGTCCGTCTCAACCTTTGCTTTACTGGCGGACATTCTGATCTCAACGGTAAGTGATGTTCCACGATGCTGGTATCCAACCCTGGCATATCCTAATAGGACCAAGCGAATACATCGGGGAATTCTTTGAGAAGCTTTATCAAACCCTCTCTGGCAGTTGGACTGAGCAGTGCTCCGATCCTGATTTCTTTTCTCTCTTTTTTTGAACCCAAGTTTACCGTTTCCAACGGCTCTTTGTGAGGTTCAATGGACCTTTCCTCTTGTCTGAGTAGTCGGGAGATCTCTTCTGGAATTTCGTTGTCATTTTCTTCTTTAGCCTCGAATACTGGGAACTCAAAGTTGGGAGAAGGCATCGGATCGTATGTTTCAACGGGGTATAAAACAAGCAATCTGTATGATGTGATGATTCGTGTTTACAAGAGATAGAGAAAATGCAAGTGTGTGCAGTGTATTTATTTTACTGCTTGTTTTTATTTTTGAATGTTTTTTAGGATTACCATTTTCTGAAAAAGCAAAAAGAGAAAACAGCAATTAATGCAGAAATTACAGAACGACGTTATTTTATTAATGAACAAGTCGAATCTTGAAACTACAGCCCTATAAAACAAAACTCACTCACTCTGGGCAAAGCGGAGAGGGAAATTTACAAAAAGTGAGCCCTATCAAAACATCCGTTTCACCTGGGCAGGGTGAAAGGTTAAAGATGGCAATTACTTTGACTGACGAACGACCTTCAGAACCTTGACGGTAACCCATTGGCGGCGAACTCCTCTGTGAATCACAAAGTCTGGCACCTTCCTTGATTTGTCTTCAGAAATAACGCTGATTTCTGGTGGAGTAGGATCATTGGAATCTGTTTCCCAGGCAGAATTGTCGTAGGAGGATTCCTCTGTTGCATTTTGCATAGCATTTGTGCTCTCAACTGTATCTCCCCATCCTGTTGACTGGATATCTTCGAGCCGGATACGAGAGCTTTCGGGAGCAGTTTACTTGACCATAAAGTCGTATTTTTCACTTGGTTGTCCCAAGGTGTCCCAAACTTCTTTGGAACTGGAGGAGTCATCCCTCTCGATGACGTTGACCTCGGGAAAAGCATAGTTGATGAATTCAAGTCCTGTAAACGTTGCGAATTCATCTTCATGTTGAGTAGTTTTCGAATGACCTGAGTGTTGATCCCATGACATGGTGGGGACACAGGTATTCTGTTCAATGACGCTCAGCTGAGTTTCATTACTCGGCTGACTTTCTTGCCCCAAGTTTCCTGGGTAAGGCTGCCACATTGGCAGACCATCCATCGGGCCATAGTAATTGTGGTCAAAATTGTCTTTCATCGGAGTGTCCTCCTCTAATAAATTTGGCGGAGCACGGCATCCTTCTGGATCACAATCTCCGTAGATCATCTCGACATCTGATCTTGGTATAAATCTCAGACTTTCTGTAGGAAAGTAAAAAGGCATAGGCACCTCTTCCTGAGACATATAGTCGTCCTTGTTAAGGTAAGACTTCCATTCTTCATCTGTGTCAGAGGGATCTTCCTCATTGATAGCATGTACTGCTTGAGACACTGGGTGAAGAAAACCTCCACTGTGGAAGAAGTTTTGAAGGGGATGAAGACTTTCATCGTTGGTGGCTGTCTGAGTACAGGTCGCAGAAAAACCAAGACCCTTCTTTATTTTATTGTCAGTGGGAATGACAAGCTGTCCCCATCCTTTTGTATCGGTACTCTCGACCGCTTTGATAGCATCTTTGTATGACGAAATTGAAGTTCCTTCTTCAGATTGATCGTTCTTGCTCACCGATAGTGCTTGGAACTGAGTTCCAATAACCTCCTCGGGTTCTACACAAGCAGATGATGATAGGTTACTCACAAGCAAGGCTTGTTCCCCACAAACCGTGACAAGTTGATTGTTCTTGACGAACTTTAGCTTTTGGTGGAGGGTTGAAGTAACCGCTCCAGCCTGATGTATCCAAGGTCTTCCTAATAAACAACTGTATGTTGCCCAGATGTCCATGACCTGGAAAGTGATTTGGAAAGTGTGAGGACCAATAGTTATGGGAAGATCAACTTCGCCGATAACTATTTTTCTGGATCCGTCGAATGCTTTGACGACGACCTCGCTGACTCTCATCGGAGGGCCCTTAAATGATAATTGCGTCAAAGTGGACTTCGGCATAACATTCAGGGCTGACTCTGTGTCTACCAGTACATTGGCTAAAGCATCGCCCTGGCAGTTAACTGTAATGTTGAGCGCCATGTTATGACGGCGACCCTCTTCAGGTAATTCCTCATCACTAAATCCCAAATTGTTGCAAGAAGTGATGTTAGAGACAATACTATCGAACTGTCTGATTGTTACATCCTGTTCCACAAAGGCTTGCTCCAAGACTTTCTGTAGAGCCTCTCTGTGTGCTTCTGAACAGAGTAACAGTGATAATACTGAGATCTTTGAAGGAGTCTGTAACAGTTGATCAACAATGTTATATTCACTCCTTTGGATGAGCCTTAGCATCTCATCTTTGTCTTTTGAAAAGTCGGGATTACCAGACTGACTGGTGGATCAGGAATTTCCGCCTGAAGTTCCTTTTCTTTGTTGGATTCTCCAACCCCTCGGTTGAAGATTCGACCGCTCCGTGTTACACGACTGATGTCTGTAATATTCACGACGGAGGGTAATGGAATTTCCTTTCCATTCTCGATTATTGTTGCACTGTATTTGTAAGGGATTGCCTTAGCTTATTCATACGGTAGTGGTCTCGGTAGATAGATGACTATGGGAACCTTCTGATTTTTCTTACCATCATAAGTAACCTTGATCCATTCCTGGTTGGGAACTCTAGATTCGTCAAGTAGAGGGATGATGGCAAAAACATCCCTGGTCCTATGATGACTAGAGATTGTGACAACATCCTCAACTTGATCGGCAAGGTAGTTCGGCGTCCAGTTGATGGGTCCAGAACCTGGATGTGGACGAATTTCTCCATGATCGACCTGACCCTGAAGAGCTGCTCTCACAAGGTAACACCCTTGGTTACTTTCCGAACAGACGCTACAACTGTCATAGTTGTGTGGTGGCACCTGGCCGCGCCTACTTTGAATACAATGTAACCTCACTAGGTTACCTTCCATTGATCGGACATCCTGACTTTGACGATGAGTAGGATTCCTGTTATTGATACTAATCTGCTGAGTATCTTCGTCCATATAGATTGGCATCCACCAGTGATTTAACAAGTGCTGAAGTGCCTCCTGGACAAGGGTACAACCTCGATCGTTTTCGCAACCCGCTTTACAATTTTGATAGTCATGTGATATTAAGAATCCAAATTGGACCTGCTCAGCATGTAACTCTACCAGGTTGGTATCCATTACGCGGATGTCGAAGATCTGAACCATGTTGATTTGATAGGAGTTCCTATCATGGTAGTCTTGGATCCATCCAAGATCCATCTGACGCTGGAGGGCCCCTTGTATGAAAGAGTATCCCTGTTTGTTTACCGAGCAAATCAGACAGGAACTGTAATCGTGCCGCAGCAGATTATGATACTGGCTTTGCCTTGAGTGCATCGCCACCAAGTTGACATTCATCGCACGGATGTCGTGGTTTTGAATGATGTTGGAATTCGTGTAAACCATTTTAACTCCACGAACTCGGTGCTCTTGGATCCATCCAAGATCCATTTGTTCCTGTAGAGCTGCTTGCACTACAGAACATCCTTGGTTATCTTTAGAGCAGATATCACACTGGTGATAATTATGAGGTGGCACATGGCCATATCCACTCTGTCTACAATGCATCTTGACCAGATTGGTTTTCAACAAGAGTACATCATGAATTTGATAGACATTGTTAGTCTCTTTCTCAATCAGATTGACTGTAGCTTTCTCATGTTGAGGCAGCGGGTTCGTAAGAACATTAGGATTCGTATCTTTGAAAGATAAGAGCCCGCTCCTAACAAGCTTTTGCACGTCGAATTTGAAATTGAGACAAGTCTCAATGTTATGCCCTGAACCTCCTTGATGATAAGGGCAAGTCTGATCCGCTTTGAACCAAAAAGGCGGATTTTCCGGAACTGAAAGGGGAAACTTAGTCTGAATGTGCCCCTTAGCCAGTAGTAACGGAAACAGCTCTGCGTACGTTACGGGTATAGGATCAAATCCTAGTGGCCGTGTTGTACGGTTGTTGTTATATGGAGGACGAGCCTGTTGAAGAGGCTGTTGTGTCCTTTGTTGGTCAGGTTGGCTCTGCGCAACCTGAGGTTGATACATAGGAACAGGCGCGGGGCCGATAGCAGGAGTAATAGCTGCTACTGGCTGATAACGACGCCTTTGCTTTCCGAGAGAGATATTCCCAATATCTTGCTCTTTTTTCTTAGGGAGAGCACTACCATATTTTTTAGTACCGCTCGTCGATCCAGTGTCTTTTACCAAACGTCCTTCTCGGGCGGCTTCCTCAAGACGTACGCCCATGCCGACCATTTCGGTGAAATCACTGGGCGCACTGGCAACCATTCGGTCATAGTAAAATGAGCTTAAGGTCTTTAAGAAGATTTTTGTCATCTCTTTTTCCTCAAGAGGTGGACAAATCTGAGCGGCAATTTCACGCCACCTTTGAGTATACTCCTTAAAGGTTTCCTTTTCCTTTTGCGACATTGATCTGAGTTGATCTTTGTCGGGTGCCATGTCCAAATTGTATTTGTATTGTTGGACAAAGGCAGTACCAAGATCTCTGAATGTACTGATCGTAGTATGGTTTAAACCCATGTACCATTTGAGTGCGGCACCGGTTAAACTATCCTGGAAGTAGTGAATCAGCAGGTCTTGATTCTCCGTCTGAGCTGACATCCGCCGAGCGTACATCACCAGATGGCTCTGAGGGCAAGAGTTACCCTTGTATTTTTCAAATTCGGGCACTTGGAACTTGTGCGGGACTTTCACATTTGGGACCAAGCAGAGGTCTGCGGCGTCCTTTCCAAATAGATCCTGACCGCGAATGGCTTGCAGCTCTTTCTGCATTTCCATGAACTGCTCCTAGAATTCATCCATTCTGTCAAATATAGTTTCCTTCTTACCAGAAGGTGTCTGTGGAATCTGTCCTTCCGGGACAGTGTGCACCACAGGGGGTGGTACCGTGACTACGGCAGTAAGTCTTGGTGCCTCCCGAAGTTTGTAACCTTCAGGAGTCTTCAGTATGCCCCTAGCATCTTCGCTTTCTCGAAGTTTGTAACCTTCAGGCCCAGCGGCTTCTGTTGCGATTCCCTGATCTTCAGTGATCAGCGGAACATATCCTTCCGGGATATAGTTAACAGGCATGCCCCAAGGACAATCTTTCGGCATCTGATACCTAGGATCATACTTTTCTATGATGGGCGTTGAGGTGATCTCTGAGATCACAGTTCTTTGTAGCTGAGCTTCTGCCATGGCTTGCATGTCATTACGAAGCTTTCTCATATCCTCTCTCAGAGCGTCGATCTCTTCTTTCAACTCTCTGTTTTCTTCCTCAAGATCATCCATCCTTTTCTGATGATTGGCCCGAGTATTGTACGAATGAGACAGTTTGACTCTAGAATCGAGACACAAACGTGAGATTCGTAGGTAAGGAGAATACGCGATGTGAGAATGATGAATGCAATGATTATGTTAATTGTTGTTTTTTTGGTTTAATCAAAATAAACTTCGACAATTAGATTGCAAATATCAAACAGTGGGGAAACCCTTTTTTATTGAATTCCAAAGGATTACAGAAGTGGAAATACAGTAGATTACGAAGTGCAGAAACAGAAACCTAAACTAGTGGGTCCCGAGTCCTCTTCTTTGACCGGGGCACTTGGGCCGTTGTCGGGTTGTCATTCCTTTGCCAGGTGAAAGGAGCGAGCAAATTCCTTTGGTCATCTTGATTCTCTACAGCATGCTGCTCCAAAATTTCAATCAGAGCATCTTTCTCTTTTAGTAGTTGCTGTATTTGGATGCACTCTACGTCGAAGGTGCGGTACTTGTTCTTCCAAGATCTTCTTTCCTTTTGAACTTTGTTGAGAGTAACCTGAAGCTTTTCAGTTTCCGTCATGAAGTACATAACAGTTTCCCTTGGTGGAAGAATTCCGTAACGAGGATAAGGCATTTTTAGCTTGAGAGCTCTGGTTTGTACCCAATGGAGATAAGGCTCCACCGAGACGCAGTCCAATTTTCCCAGAGACTCTCGTCCTTTCTTATAAACCTGTTTCCAAGCTTGCACTATTTCCATCTTTAGTGCTCTGTCACTTTATCCTTCTTTGAAGAAAAGACCTTCCAGATGAACACCCAGTGGGATGTGCCTCATCGGGTATCCAAATTGATGAAGAACTAATATCGGATGATAGTTGATTCCCCCTTTAGTTCCTATGAGGGGTACGCTGGGGAAGTTTCCACAACGGTCAATGATTCTAATTCCCTCATAAATCCTTTTACACCAATCTATATCAGAGTTGGTGAGAGACATGATCTTCTGCGACCAACGTAAGACACTCTTGCAATCCCAAAAAGCAGCAGACTTGGGCAAGTGAGAGATAAACCATTTATAAAGCAGAGGTACACAGCATGTGATCTCCCCTCCACTGTACAAATTTCCCAAGTGTACAGAATGATACGCATCTGCGAGCAAAGTCGGCACAGGGTTTCCAATGAGAAAAACCTTAATAGCGTTGATATCGACGAAGTTATTAATGTTGGGAAACAAAAATAACCCGTAGGTGAGCAAGACAAAGATGCTTTCAAAAGCAGTCCCGTTCCGTATACTAGCGAAGTATAGAGCCTTTTTTGTCAAGAACTGGGCTGGAAAACCTTGGATGCCACCCCTAGTGGTCATGTGAGTCCTGACCTCAGACTCGTCCAAATGAATTTCTCTTGCAATGATCTGATTCTTTGGAATTTCTTCCAGTCCAGAAAATGGAGCTCGATTGTAATGTGTAGATCAATCATATGAGAATACTCCTCCAGCGTTGGTGATAGCTGGTAATCCGGGAATGTGAAACAGTGATAAACCGGATCGTAGAATTGGATGAACGCATCCATGATTCCCTTAATCACATGGACTCTTAACAATGGTAGCAAACCACCGTGCTTGGCTCTGAAAGCCTCTGGGTTAACGATCATCCTTGCTAACCTTCTCAAATCCCCTAGTTTTGGAACCTTGAAGGTATACTGGCGAGTTCTCCTTCTACCGAAATCCATTAGCGTAATCTTTTCTCTGATATTTGCAATCATAGTCTTAGTTTAATTTGAAAAACAGAGAGACTAGAAGAGAAAGTTTTTTTTTGTTTTAATGTTTTATTAAATGGATGCATGAATGCAGCACACAAAAACATAGAAAAAACATGGGGTCAGAGGGTCGTTGTCATGAAGTCAAGGCTCTACCCATCCCCAAAGGTTTATACTAGGGTGATTTTTGTACCTGTACTCATTATCATCAGCTCCTCCCAGGAAGGCAGACAACAAGCGGATCGCCAGCGAGTTGTGTGCAATCTTAGAGTAAGTGTTATTCACCGAGAATAGATCACCAGCCTCAAATGAGGGTAGTATCGCGTAACAACTATTTCCGATAGTTTCCGCACTACGAAAGGGTTTGGCTCCTCAGCTTCTCAGACTTAACAACCGGCCCATTGGCTAGAAGAGTGAATGGGTTGCGTTGGTCAGCCTCCACTGAGGTTGATGGTCGACCCCGTCGCCATCACTTATCTTAAGTGTATACTCATTCTCACCACATGCGGCACACGCATTCCCATTAGCAGAAAAATAAACACATATAGCAATTAGGAAAAGCAGTATATATATTTGTCCTAATCATCCTAGACTTATAAAGCTAAGAATCCTAAGTTCTTGACAGAAATGGCTCCCCGGCTGAGTTACCACTCTGTAGTTTTTCACACAAGAGGTGAAAAGGAAGACCGTGCCTAGATCTAACTTTGAAAGGCCCCACGGTGGGCGCCATTTTTCTGTAGCGAGCGATTTTGGACGCGGTTCTTAAGCGTTGGTCGCTCTCTGCGGTTTGAGCTTAAACTACAGGTCGATTCATTTTTTATCCTATTGTGAGCTAACTAAGGAAGGGAAATAGATGTCTCCAATTAACCCTGCTTTGCATACTGAGTTTAAACAGCGGTATGTTAGGTTACGGATGCTATCAATGTGGGGGGCCTTTGTACTGGTTATTTGTATTTTCGCCAATACGGTTCTCTTTATTTTTTTACCTGGGCAGAAGGTTTCTGGCGGGGAACAAGGATTAGGATGTTAGGACTGATGCTTTTGAATTACTGCTTTTGATTGATGGAGATATGGGATTTGGGTTTTTTGTTGATTGCGCTAGCTAAGATTTTTTCTTTCGATCTTATGCCTATGTATTCCCGTTTACCGAAATAGGGAAATCAGAGCGTTCGTAGTTCCTCCTATTCTATGGGAAGAAATGGGTGTTTTTGGTGTCTTGTTTAAAGCCCAAGACGTGAAGCGAAAGGTAGTTTGTATCTTGTTCAAAGCCCAAGATGTGAAGCTGAAAGGTCTATTTGTGTCTTGTTCAAAGCCCAAGACGTGAAGCTGAAAGACCTCGACTTTAGAGAGAATTTGTCATCTCTAAAGAGGGGGAAGGAGAATTACTTTAACTGGGATACGCGGATCCGAGCAATGCCATAATTTCCGAAGAAAGGGTTTTAACCTGGAGGAGAAGACTTTAACTCAGTGTAGAGCAATGCCATCTTTCCTTAGGAATTTCTCATGCTAAAAGAGGGACAGTGGCATGGATATAGATGATCCAGAGGCTTACCACTTACAGGGATTAGATGAAAGGAAAGGAGTTGCTGATGTTTGTGTACTGTGAACGAGGCACACCTTTGATGCTAAAAGGTTGATTGGATCAACCAGTGGTTTTCTTATGCAAAGCCTAAGAGGAGGCTAATTTCCGCTAGGAAAATCATTATACAAAGCCTAAGAGGAGGCTATTTTGTGTCTCGTACAAAGCCCGAGAGAGAGGCTAAAAGTTTTTGACCCGACGATAGAGTCTTTGTGTCTCGTACGAAGCCCGAGATAGAGGCTATTGTTTGTTTGACTCTATGAGGGAGTCTTTGTGTCTCGTACGAAGCCCGAGATATAGGCTAAAAGTTTGACTCAACAAGAGAGTCTTTGATACTCAACAAGAGAGTGTTTTTGTATCTCGTACGAAGCCCGAGATGGAGGATAAAGGTTTGTTTCAGTTGAGTGACAGATCCAATATACTGATTTTAAAAGAGAAAATCAGTTCTTATATGAGCAACACTGTACTCAGGGATTTGATTTGAGGATCAGGGATATTTCCTTCTCTTTGAGAAAACGGGAAATCCAAAGGGTATTGAGACTGTCCGAGTCTGCGGGTTTCCTTCCTATTTAACGAAGGGGGTCACTTGAGAATGTCTTTGAGACTCAAGGAAGTTAGACTGTCCAAGTCTAGAGTTTTTTTCCTTTTGTACTATGCTTTGAGAAATAGTAGTAGACTCTATGAAAGGACTGTTCTATGAGGATGACTAGGTTCTGTTCCTATACCTATAGGAGGTCGTCAGGACAATTTGTACGAAGCCCAAGAGGAGGCTGGAAACTTTTAAGAAGCTGACGGGTCCTTGTACGAAGCCCAAGAGGAGGTTATCATCCCCGAAGGAAGAGATCATTATACGAAGCCTAGGAGGAGGCTGTGAATACTTCTAAGAAGCCGTAGTGTCCTTGAATAATGCCCAAGAGGAGGCCGACGCTTTTAAGAAGCCCGTGGGTCTATCATCTCCTTTCCATTAGGAGAGATAACTCTTTTAAAGATAAAAACCACTGGTAAACGTGCGAGGTTTACTATCCAGCGACTTTTAGCTTTTGAAGAGGGTTCCTTAGTTAAGGTCCAAGATTATGACCGTAGTGGGTACCCAAACCCCGAGACATTCAAGGCAAGCTATCCACAAGGAATAGATCAAGTGAGCAAAGTTCGAGAATTTGGAAGAAACTCAAAGATGCCATTCACGGAGAATACATTCATCCTGGGGAGTATAGCTTCTTGACGATTCCTAAGGAGGACAGCCGAAGAGAAGACTGTATCTGGTGCTCCTATTTGGGATCTAGGCGTCTATTTCTACGAATAAATGAAACGGCGTCACCTAGTTCTAGACGTAGTTGCCGGGGAAACTCGAAATATCTATACTATTATTACACAGTAGATATGAGTTTATGAAAGGATACTTACAGTGAGCAGCCCCACAATACAGTTTATAATATGAAAGCAGTAAATGAAAGCGATAACCACTTACTCGGTTGTAGTGCTTCCATGCTGTTTGGTTAGTTGTTCAACAAAGAAAGATTGAAAACAACAGTATATTCAAAATCAAAGGAGAAAGTGCTTTGAAAAAGAAAGATTTGGGGCTTACAACTCAAGGAGAGGCCCAGGGTTTTATCAGTGAGCACACTATTTGATTTTGTACAGCGGGACTTATACAAGTGACTGGGGCCCAAAAAGGTTTTCTATACAAAGGGATGGGTCTTACACTCTCTCAAGAGGCCCAAAAAAGGTTTAAAGAAAAAAGAGTGGGGCTTATAACACGAGGGTAGGCCCAAATGATTTTTCGTTTAAAAATGGCGATCGCGCCGAGGTTTTCTTTTAACGCAGAGGGACTTATGCAATAAGTGAGGCCCAAAATGTTTTGGTTAAAAGGGGGATTGGGTCTTACACTCTAATAGAGGCCCAAAGTGTTTTGAATGGGTCTTATAGCTTAAGGAGAGGCCCAGATGATTTTTTTAAACGGGCGACGATCGCGCCGTTTACTTGTACAGAGGGACTTATACAATGAGTGAGGCCCAAAAAGTTTTTGTACAAGGGGGGATGGGTCTTACACTCTCTCAAGAGGCCCAAAGAGTTTTGAAAGTGATTTATGAGGGTTGAATTAATCCAAAACCCTAATTTGTTTTCAAAATGTATTTAATTGAATAAAAATTCAATTAAAATGATCAAAAATTGTTTAACACATGGAAAACAAATTGTGATCTTGGATTAATGCTTCAAAAATTAAGTATTGACCTACAAAATAATTAGAAAGCATTAAAAGTTGCAAAATCAATGTAGAAAAAAATATTTAAAATGTCAAAAACAATTAAAATATTAATTCTTTGCAAAAATATCAATTATATGAAATAAATAATATTTTTGGGATTTTTTGTGAAAATAAAATATTTTAACATTTTTGTGAATTATTAAAAAAAGAATCAACTCAAAATCATTAAAACTCAGAGAGAAATTAATTTTTGAATCAATTAAACAAAAATCACAAAATTCAAACTTTTGAATTTCTAAAAATGGCGCCAAGAACAAGCTGAAGAACACGCGCGTGTTCTTGGTTTCTCAGATTTGTATTTTCTATCCAATCTCCATGAATACGTAATCATATCATGCAATCCACATATCATTATGCTCGCCTCAACCTCACGATCATGTCTATGTACTTTAATTTCATTTAAGTTAAACATACAACAAGAAATCACGAAGAGACCTCAAGAACCCTAATTTCTGCATGAAGGCTAGGATTTTTGATACACGATTCAAACAATGCAATTAATTGAGGGAAAACATTCCATGCATGATTATGAACATATGGCCAAATTATTGTGCGAGGAAATATGCATAGATTGAGAGATGACCAAGTATGTGCTTACCTCCAAGTCGTGACAGCAAGTTCAAAGTGATTTTTGATTTGGAGGTGTTACAGATGAGTGGTGATGATCTGAACAGCTTCCCTACACCCTATGGATTGTGTTTGGATGGTTGGACTTGATTGAAATTGGCTGGATCATTTTGTGGTACCTCAGCTGCACTTTGGTTAAAACCTTGAGCAACCAGCTGGTGATTTCATGAAATTGATGTTTCAGAAGTAATCTAAGTGTTTGATCAGCTCATATGTGATGTATGTGAGGTGTGTGAGTGATTGGTTTGATTGGAATTGCTCTCAAACTCAAAACCCGATAGTGACTTGCCTTAGAAGGCAAAATTGGAGTGAAAGAAGAGATTTTGAGGAAAACATCTGTTAGATGGCTTTGGTGTACTCAAACTGACCACAATTGAGCTTTATTTATAGTAGAGCAAGTTTGTTTTGAAAGGAATAGTGCATGGCAGCTGGTAAGTAGGTTTGGCCAATGTTGGCAAATGAAAATCCAAGTCTCCTCTAGCCATTGACTAGAGGTTAGGGCACAGAGCTTTGGTCCCCTTGGTCTTGGATAAGTCTTGACTGATTTCAGATGAGAATGGCTCAGTCCATGCCACCTTGATGGTTTCATTGAATGCCTCATTCCAAATTTGAAGTCTTGTCCCTATTTTGGCCATTCTAGGTTCAACATGCTATTTCTTGTTCCATGGACTTTGGAGGCTTGGCTCAGTGATTGTCCCCTTTAGATTCAATCCTCTGAGGTGTCCTAGTGGATAGGAGTAATTGAATTTGGCTGATTTTGGCAAATCGACCAAAGTTGCAAATTCTGCCTTGCCTTGACAGATTTCAGCAAGGCAACTTGGCAATGATGTATCTCATGGTGTAGGTTGAATTTGGCAATGTTCTTGGCCATTTTGGAAAGCTCTTACATGATACAACAACTGTTTGAACAAGTTTGGTTTTGATCTCTTTTGATTCCAAGTGAAAAATCCCCCTACATTTGGCAAAAAGTGAGGCAGAATCTGACTTAGTGAAAATTTCACTAAGTGTTGGAAAAAGTGACATTTTCACTTTTCAGCCACTTTGATCACTCCATAACTCAAAATCCTTAATGAATTGGAATGACTTGTAGTTGAAGTTTTTGTAGGTGATAATGAGGGCTACAAATCCATCTTTGGATGAGAAAAAATGGCCTTGTGGTTTAGGAGTTATGGTCCTCCAAAATTGGTACCTTTGCCACTTTTTTATTTTTAACTTAGAAAAATTTCTAAGTTTTATGGTTACCCCTTTTACAAGTTATCTCACTTTTCTTGATTTTTCTTGATGAATGATGATTCAATTCATACATTAACATCATTTTAGGGTTAAAAATCCATTTTGGTGAAAAATCTCAAAAAGTCAAAGTTGACTTTTGTGCACAGTTGACTTCTTATCAGATGAATTCCAAACTGTGCAATTCTTCAGGAAATCATGTCCTTGACCTAAATCAAACTTGATGGACATGTTCCATGGGTGTCATAGGGTATATTCAATCATGTATTAGGGTTTGGGAGCATGTCTTAGTCAAAATTCAAAGTTACAGTTGACTTTTCTCTTAAAACCCTAATTGTGGTGCAGATGAAATTGAGACTTGTTGCTCAAACTTCTTGGATCAATCCATTGTTCCAAATGGATCAATATGGTATATTAGAGACCCTCAAATCATCTCTTGAGGTCTTGGCTCATGGTTAGTTGTGAATTAGGTCAAGAAACCCTAATTCCTGATTTTTGATGAATGCATCCCCTGAGGCAAAATTGATTTGATGCATGGGTTCATGAGGTTCCATGAAGTATATTAGGTCATGTTTTGGATCATTGCCTTGTGCCCAGATGAAAATTTCCATCAGGAGGCCCTGGTCGACCAAAACCCTAATTTGGTGACACTGTCGATCTTGAGACTTGATCCACCTAGAAGGGAGCAGCCTTGTGCTTAATCCTTGAAGTGGGAGTCCTTTTTGATCCATTGTGGATATTTAAGAGATCAGACAAGTTGAATATCATGTCATTTCTTGATTGATCCTTTGTCTAAGCACTCAGAGAGGGCTTGAAACCCTAATTTTGATTGTATTGGATGCTCACCCATCTTTGGGGAGACTGATGAAGCATGATGGTTCATCCATATTGTGATGATGATTTTCACAATGATGGGAAATCTAAGTGGTCAAAATTTGGGGTATTACACCAAGGAACTGGTCTTAGTTTCTGAAATAAACTTACCCTCGATCCTGGTCTTCCAGCCATGGAACTAGTCTCAGTTTCTTCTTGTCGAGTTCTTTCCTCGATAAGGAACGCTATTTGTAGTGATCTCCATTAAACTTCTCATCGAGTTTTACTGGGGAGACGCCATTTGATGGAAAAAGATTTGATGTTAGACTTGCTGGGGACACCCATTTGTCTGAGTTGTAGAGGTGTGCAAACTTCTCTATGGGGGATGCCATTTGTTGACTCTATTGGGGAAAACGAGTCTCTTGAGAGACTGCTTTCTGCTTGGGGATACTACATCATACTTTTCTTCGAGATCATTTCGGAGAAATACCATGTGATGTGATCCAATTTTGAGGTGCTGATGACTTTAGTAACATCGAACTTCTTAGAAGAAATACCGATGTATTGTTGAGAGTCTTCGGTTAAGAGTCTTCCTCTGGGCTTTTCCTTAATCCTGGAAAGAGAAAATATCATCTTCACTGGTGAAGAGTGATGTTCCAAAAAGTGTTGGTCGACTGTCTTCTTCTTTTTCAGAGATTCAAGTAATCAAAGTGGTCGAGGACGGGCTCCAATCCAGAAATAAACTTGGGAGAAATTGCTCAGACGATACATTTCCTGACGAGGAAAGGACTGACAAGAGGACTTTATCAATTTGGAATAAGACTGACCAGAGTGATAGTAATGCAATATGAATATGAATATGAATCAATTATGCATGATGTATGTATGTTTATGCTGACAAAATAGACGCGACATACAGACTAGTGAGATGAGCCTGACTGGATACTCGGCCACTGCGGGGATGAAAAGTACCACTGGTTAAAAGGAGTACGTTGATTCTGCACTTTGAGATTCAATCACCCTCGGAGAAGCTATCGATGTTCCTTTTTATGTTCAGTAGTCAAAAAGAATTGCCATCTTTATTTTAAAAGCAGAAGAAAATTTGACAAGTAAATTCATTTTTTTTTTATTTCAAGAATCGTTGATCATGTTTAAAAATATCATTCTGTAAAGGAAAAACAAATGAGAATTGCAAACAAAAGCACTAGGGCTCAAATTTTATTGATAGGATGGAAATCAGCCAAACGCGTGATCCCATAGAGTATTTACAAAGTATAGAAAATGGTAATTTTAAGGGAAATGGGCTACATTGAAATATAACTACCGTTATCCTTCTACCAACTTTGAATTCTAGACATCATGAGCTTCTGTTGAAGATGACCTTGACTTGAGTTTTTCCTGATGGATGGCATTACCGCTGGGGACCTGGACTTTGTCAGACGTAGTTACTTGCCATGAATCCCTAACTTTTGCCCGGATTATCTTTTGAGATTTTTCAATCCATCGAGGTGATTTTTGCTTATGTCTCTAATTTTTACCTGGACCGCCTTTTCGGGTTTTCAATCCACCGAGACGTTTTTTTACATTTTATTTAGGCGAAGTATTTCTTGACTACATCAACATTCGTGGGGTAGGCAAACTCTTCTCCATCCATGGTTGTGAGTCTCAAGGAGCCGCCTAAGAAGGCTTTCTTGACCACATAGGGGCCGTCATAATTCAGAGTCCATTTTCCCCGAGAATCAGTGAGAAATAATTGTATCTTTTTTAGCACGAGGTCTCCTTTCCTGAAGACACGGGTTCGATCCTTTTTGTCGAACGATCTCTTCATTCTTTGCTGATATAACTGACCATGGCATAAAGTTGTCATTCTCTTTTCTTTGATTAGGTTCAGTTCATCGTGTCGACTCTGACACCATTCAGCTTCTGTTAGCTTGGTTTTCATCAATACCCGGATTGATAGGATTTCTACTTCTATGGGGAGCACTGCCTCTATGGCATATACTAGAGAGAAAGGGGTTGCCCCTGTTGAGGTGCGGACAAATGTACGATAACCATGAAGAGCAAAGGGTAGCATATCATGCCAATGTTTGTAGGTTACAACCATCTTTTGAATGATCTTCTTGATATTCTTGTTAGCCGCTTCTACCGCTCCATTCATCTTAGGTCGGTAGGGAGATGAGTTATGGTGTTCGATCTTGAACTCAGCACACAACTCCTTCATCATTTTATTGTTTAGATTAGATCCATTATCCGTAGTGATCTGGCTCGGAACACCATAACGGCAAATGAGATTGTTTTTGATAAATCGGACCACTACTTGTCTGGTTACATTATTGTATAACGCTACTTCGACCCATTTGGTGAAGTAGTCAATGGCTACCAAGATGAACCGATGTCTGTTTGAAGCCTTGGGTTCAATCATTCCAATCATGTCGATTCCCCATATAGAAAAATGCCATGGAGAAGAAAGAACTTTGAGATGCATTGGCGGTACATGGATTTTGTCTACATATATCTGACACTTATGACACCTTCTCATGTACTTGTAGCAATCAGATTCCATTGTCAACCAATAATACCCTGATCTTAGAATTTTTCTAGCCATTGTGTGTCCGTTGGCATGAGTTCCAAAGGATCCTTCGTGAATCTCTTTCATCAACATGTTTGCTTCTGGTCTGTCTACGCATATGAGCAAAACCATGTCAAAGTTTCTTTTATAGAGTGTATCACCATTCAGAAAGAATTTGCCTGCCAGTCTTCTGAGAGTCTTCATGTCTTTCCCGGATGCCCCAGTGGGTATTCTTGTTTTTTAAGGAAGCACTTGATATCGTTATACCAAGGTTTTTCGTCTATGACTGCTTCAACCATGAAGATATAAGCGGGCCTTTCAAGGCGCATTATGTCAATCTTCGTCATTCCATTGGCCTACACTAATCATGGAAGAGAGAGTGGCTAGTGCATCAGCCATGTGATTTTCTTCACGAGGGATGTGATGAAAATCGACTCTATTGAAGAATGGTAACAACCTTCTCGTGTAATCTTTGTAAGGAATTAGCCCTGATTGGTATGTGTTCCAATCTCCTTTGATCTGATTGATAACCAGGGTTGAGTCTCCATATACATCCAAATTCTTTATCCTTAAGTCAATTGCTTCTTCGAGACCCATGATACAAGCTTCGTATTAGGCCTCGTTATTTGTACATTTGAACGTTAGTCTGGCAGTGAAAGGAATATGGGTGCCCTGAGGTGTTACGATGATTGCCCCAATTCTGTTTCCATAATTTTTTACAGCTCCGTCAAAAATTAGTCCCCATTGGGAATCTGGTTCTGGCCTTTCACTGGGTAGTGGTTCATCGCAATCTTTCATTTTTAAGTACATGACATCTTCGTCTGGGAAGTCAAATCCGACTGATTCTTGATCGTCAATCGGTTGATGAGCCAAATGATCGGCTAAAATACTGCCTTTGACAGCTTTCTGAGCATGGTACTCGATGTCGTGTTCTGATAACAACATTTGCCAATGGTCAATCCTTCCCGTGAGAGTAGGTTTTTCGAAGACGTACTTGATTGGATCCATTTTGGAGATTAACCAAGTAGTGTGACAAATCATGTACTGGCAAAGACGTTTGGCTGCCCAAGCCAGAGCGCAACAAGTTTTCTCGAGCATAGTGTACCGAGTTTCACAGTCGGTGAATTTCTTACTTAGGTAGTAAATGGCAGACTCTTTTTTTTCATCTTGTTGGCCAAGTACACAACCCATGGAGTCTTCCAAGACTGTTAGGTAGATGATCAGTGGTCTTCCTTCCACTGGAGGCTACAGAATCGGTGGATTCAACAGATATTTCTTGATACTGTCGAAAGCTTTTTGGCAGTCCTCTATCCATACACAGGTTTAATTTTTTCTGAGTAGTTTGAAGATAAGCGCGCATGTCGCAGTCATGAGGGATATGAACCTTGAAATGTAGTTCAGACGTCCCAAAAATCCTCTGACTTGTTTTTCAGTCTTTGGTGAAGGCATTTCTTGAATGGCCTTGACCTTGTCAGGATCGACCTCGATTCCTTTTTGGCTGACGATGAACCCTAAGAGCTTTCTTGAGCGAACACCGAATGGGCATTTGTTAGGATTCAAGCGGAGTTTGTACTTTCTCAGACGCTCGAATAACTTTGACAGGTGTGTCACATGCTCTTCTTCTGTATTGGACTTGGCGATCATGTCATCGACATAAACTTCGATTTCTTTGTGCATCATGTCATGAAACAAAGTCGTCATGGCTCTTTGATAGGTTGCCCCGGTGTTCTTTAAATCGAACGGTATTACCTTGTAACAAAAGGTGCCCCATGGGGTGATGAATGAAGTTTTCTCCATATCTTTCGGAGCCATTTTGATTTTATTATAGCCCGAGAACCCATCCATGAAGGAGAAAACTTTGAACTTTATTGTACTATCTACCAGCATGTTGATGTGTGGTAAGGGGAAGTCGTCCTTTGGACTTGCTTTGTTCAGATCCCTGTAGTCTACACATATTCTGACTTTTCCATCCTTTTTCGGAACTGTCACTATGTTAGCTAGCCATTGAGGATATTCTGAGGTGGGAAGGAAGTCTGCGTTGATCTATTTCTGCACTTCCTCCTTGATTTTAATAGCCATATCTGAGTGAGTTATTCTCAGCCTCTACTTCACCGGCGGACATTCTAATTTCAACGGTAAATGATGTTCCATGATGCTGGTATCCAACCCTGGCATGTCCTGGTAGGACCGAGCAAATACATCTGGAAACTCTTTGAGAAGTCTTATTACGCCTTCTTTAGCGGTTAGACTGAGCAGTGCCCCAATCTTAACTTCCTTCCTTTCTTTTTCTGAACCCAAATTTACCATTTCCAACGGCTTTTTGTGAGGCTCAATAGACCTTTCCTCTTGCCTGAGTAATCGGGAGATCTCTTCTGGAATTTCTCCGTCCTCTTCTTCTTCAGCTTCAAATACCGGGAATTCAAAGTTGGGAGAAGGCATTTGATCGTACGTTTCAATGGGGTTTAAAACAAGCAATATGCATGACGTGATGATTCGTTTTTAAGAAGAGATAGAGAGAATGCAAGAGTGTGTGCAGTGTATTTTCTGAAAAATGCTTGTTTTTTTATTTATTTATTTAGGGTTGTTTTAGGATTACAATTTTCTGAAAAGTGAAAAGTGAAAACAACAATAAATGCGGGAATTACAAAATGACATTGTTTATTTATGATTTTGTCGATTCTTGAAACACAACCCTATAAAACTCTATCGCTTTGGGCTAAACGAAGAGGGACATTTACAG
The DNA here is from genome assembly GCA_022829125.1 of Lathyrus tuberosus. Taxonomy (NCBI): domain Eukaryota; kingdom Viridiplantae; phylum Streptophyta; class Magnoliopsida; order Fabales; family Fabaceae; genus Lathyrus; species Lathyrus tuberosus. Next base: position 17,648,298 of record JALAZF010000066.1, on the reverse strand, counting down.
AAAGGTGAGCCCTATAAAAACATCCGTTTTACCTGGGCGGGGTAAAATGTTAAAACAAAGATAGCAATTACTTAGACTTATGGACGATCTTTGGGACATTGGCAGCAACCCATTGGCGACGAACTCCTCGGTGAATCACAAAGTCTGGTACCTTCTTTCTTAGGTTGTCCTCAGAAATAACGCTGATTTCTGGCGAAGCAGGATTGTTGGAGTCTTCCTCTCATACTGAGTTGTCGTAAATGAACTCTTCTATTACATCTTCCTTAGGGTTTCAACTCTCAAGCGGATCTCCCCATCCAGTTGGCTGGATGTCCTCGTATCTGATGCGAGAGCTTTCAAGAATGGTGTATTTAACTAAGAAGTCGTACTTGCCACTCGACTGTCCTAAAGTGTCCCATACTTCTGTGGGTGTGGTCGAGTCATCTTCCTCGATTATGTTGACCTCGGGAAAAGCGAAGTTGATGAACTCTTGTCCTACAATCTTTGCAGATTCATCATTGTGCTGGATATCTTTGGAATGTTCTAAGTAATGGTCCCATGACTCGGTGAGGACGTGGGTATTCCTTTCAATATTACTCAGCTGATAGGCATCGTTGTGCTGACTCTTTTGCCCCAAACCTTCTGTGTATGGCTTCCAAATAGGCAAGTCATCCAGAAGATGATAATAATCTTGATCGAAGTTATCTTTCATTAGATCATCTAGTGAGTTAGGTGGAGCACGACATCCCTCAGGATCACAATCTCCGTAAATCATTCGGGCGTCTGATCTTGGTATATATCTCGGGTTGTGCTTTAGAAAACAGAAGGGAATGTGAGCTTCTTCCTGAGACATATAATCGTCTGAGTTGAGATAAGATTTCCATTCCTCGTCCGTATCGGAGGAGTCACTCTCATTGATGGTGTGTACTTCTTGAGACACTGGGTGGAGAAAGCCTCCACTGTGGAAGAAGTCTTGAATGGGATGAAAACTTTCATCTTTCTTGGCAATCTGGGTACATGTTGAAGAGAAACCAAGACCTTTCTTTGTCTTGTTATCTGTAGGAATTACAAGTTGTCCTCATCCCTTTACGTTATCACTCTTGATTACTTTGAGTGCGTCTTTGTATGAAGAAATCGACGTTCCTTTTTCTGATTGATTCTCATTGCTCACCGAGAGTGCTTAAAACTGGGTTCCAACAACCTCCTTCGGTTCTAAATAGGAAAATGATGATAAGTGGCTCACAATTAAGGCTTGCTCTCCGCAGACTATGACTAGCTTGTCATTCTTGATGAACTTCAGCTTTTGGTGAAGTGTCGAAGTGACTGCCCCAGCTTCGTGTATCCAAGGTCTTCCTAATAAACAACTGTATGCTGCCCAGATGTCCATGACCTGGAAAGTGACTTGGAAAGTGTGAGGACCGATAGTTATGGGAAAGTCAACTTCGCCGATAACTGTTTTTCTGGATCCATCAAAGGCTTTGACGATGACCTCACTGCCTCTCATCGAAGTTCCTTGAAATGATAGTCGCATCAGAGTTGATTTTGGCATACCATTCAGGGACGATCCCATGTCCACCGGTACGCTGGCTAAAGCATCGTCTTGGCAGTTGACTGTAATGTTAAGTGCCATGGTATGATTCTTGCCTTCTTTCGGCAGTTCTTCATCATTGAACCCTAAGTTGTTGCAGGAGGTGATGTTGGAAATGATGTTGTCGAACTGTCTTATCGTCACATCTTGTTCTACGAAAGGTTGCTCCAAAAATTTTTGCAGAGCCTCCCTGTGCGCTTCGAAACTAAGTAGGAGAGACAGCACAGAGATTCGAGACGGAGTTTGCAACAATTGGTCTATAATGTTGTACTCGCTTTTCTGGATGAGCATCAGCATTTCATCGTTGTTTTTCACAGATTCTGGATTACTGGATTGTTTGACTTGTTGATTTGGAACTTCTGTTTAAGGTTCCTTTTCTTTGGCAGGTTCTCCAACTCCTCGATTGAAGATCTGGCCGCTCCAAGTGACTCGACTGATGTCGGCAATGTTCACGACGGAGGGTAATGGAGTTTCCTTTCCATTTTTTATTGTCGTTGCACCGTACTTGTAAGGGATAACCTTTTCTGATTTGTACTGTACGGGCCCTAGCAGGTAAATAACCATAGGAGCTTTTTGATTTCTCTGACCGTTATAGGCAACCTCAATCAGTTCATGATTGAGAACATTTTTACCATCAAGAGATATTCCCGATTCATTGAGTAGAGGGATTATGGCGCACACATCCTTGGTTTTCCTATGATCGGAGATTACGACAACATTTTCACTTTGATGAGGGAGAGAGTCTCTTTCCGGTCCAACTTATTTTGAAGAGCCGCTCGTACGAGATAACATCCTTGGTTGTTTTCTAACCAAACTATACAGCGCTCGTAATTGTAGGGTGGCACCCGACCATGCCCGCTTTGTATGCAGTGCATCTTTACTAGATTTATTTCCATTGAGGAGACATCCTGACTTTGATTCCTACCTAGATTTTCATCGGTCATGATGATCTGTTGTGTAGCTTCATCCAAGTAGATTGGAAGCCACCAGTGGTCCAACAAGTGTTGAAGTGTTCTTTGGACAAGTGCACATCCTTGGTCGTCTTCATGACATTCCTCACAGTCTTGATAATTGTGTGAAGCCAGAAAACCGAGCCTGACTTGCTTAGCATGTAGTTCTACCAGACTAGTATTCATCAAGCGTACGTCAAAGATCTGAACCATTTTGATTTGATGGTTATTTCCTTCACGGTAATCCTGGATCCATCCAAGATCCATCTGACGTTGGAGGGCCTCTTGTATGAAAAAGCATCCCTGATTACTTGTTGAGCAGATCAGACAGGTGTTGTAATCATGTCGTGGCAGATTATGATATTGACTTTGCCTTGAATGCATCGCCACCAAATTGACATTCATCGCGAGAATGTTGCGGTTTTGAACAATGTTGGGATGTGCATGGGACATGTTGACTTCCCGGATCCTGTGATCCTGAATCCAGCCTAGATCTATTTGTTCTTATAGAGCTGACTGCACTACGGAGCACTCCTGATTATTCTTTGAGCAGATATCACACTGGTGATAATTTTGAGATGGTATATGACTGTACCCACTCTGCCTGCAATGCATCTTCACCAGATTTGTTCCTAGTGAGAGTATATCGTGAATTTGATAACTGCGGTGAAATTCTTTCTCTATTAAATTTACTGCAGCCTTTTCATGTTGCGGCAACGGGTTCGTCTGAACATTTGGATTAGTATCTTTGAAAGATAAGATCCCGTTCCTGACAAGCTTTTGTACATCAGACTTGAAGTTGAGACAGTTCTCAATTTTGTGCCCCGGTCCTCCTTGATGGTAAGGGCAAGTTTGATCTGCTTTGAACCAAAAAGGTGGATTTTCTGGTACTGTAAGAGGAGACCTGGTTTGGGAGTACCCTTGGCCAGTAGAAGTGGAAATAGTTCTGCGTATAACATCGGTATGGGGTCTAACCCTGATGGGCGTGTCGTACGATTATTGTTGTTGTACTGTGGACGAGCCTACTGAAGAGGTTGTTGTGTCCTTTGACGATACTGTTGTTGACTTGGTTGGCTCTGAGCAACCTGAGGTTGATAAGTGGGAACCGGCACAGGGTTGATAACGGGAGTTATTGTCGCTACTGGTTGATACCTTCGCCTTTGTTTTCCCAGAGAGATATTACTGATCTCCTGTTCTTTCTTCTTTTGGAAAGAACTACCGTATCTCTTAGTACTACTGGATGGCTCTGCATCTTTGACCAATCGTCCTTCTCAGACTGCTTCTTCAAGGTGTACTCCCATGTTCACCATCTCAGTGAAGTCACTGGGCGCACTGGTAACCATTCGGTCATAGTAGAATGAGCTTAACGTTTTCAGGAAAATCTTGGTCATCTCCTTTTCCTCAAGAGGGGGACAGATCTGGGCGGCAATTTCATGCCATCTCTGAGCATATTCTTTAAATGTCTCTTTGTCCTTTTGCGACATTGCTCTGAGCTGATCTCGATCTGGTACCATGTCCAGGTTGTATTTATACTGCTGAACGAAGGCCGCGCTGAGATCTCTGAAAGTACTAATCCTGGTGTGGTTTAAACCCATATACCATTTGAGTGCGGCACCGGTTAAACTGTCTTGGAAGTAATGGATCAGTGACATCCAAATGACTTTGAGGGAAAGAGTTGCCTTTGTATTTTTCAAAGTCAGACACCTTGAATTTGTGCGGTATCTTTACATTAGGGACCAAACAGAGGTCTGCGGCGTGCTTTTCGAATAAGTCTTGACTGCGAATGACATGATGTTCCTTCTGCATCACTGTTGCGGTGAGAATCAGATAACAAGTTATTAATTAACTTGTATCACAAAACTTTAAAATTCACCACCGAGCTTTGATTTATCCAAAGGAAAGGGTAAAGATCGAAAGAAAACCCTTTTGCGCCATGTGAAGACACAACTAAGAGATCGGGGGTTGGTTATACTAAGGGAAGGTATTAGCACCCAAAGTATATGTAGTACTCTACAAGAGCCTCTTGTTTGTTTGTGTGACACTATGTTTTATTTGCTAAGGAAAATCTGCTAAAGGTAAGGTAAAGACCTATGGTGAAGACCAAAGTGTTAAAGGTAAGGACCTAATGGCATGGATGAAGGCCTATAGTAAAGACCAAGGCATTGAGGGTGAAGGTAAAGACCTATGGGGGTATATACTAAGTATGCCCACCAAGACGTCGCATCTGGTGCCTACGTATCCTGACTAAAGAATCAGAGCAACCGTAGTTCACCTAACTAAGGGTGAGGAACCATTGACTATGGCCAAAGTTCCAAGGGGAATGAGTATGAACTCATGTAGAGTTTAAGAAACTCTCTAAGTCTAAGTCGTGATGGGGTAAAGTGAATACTAATGATGATGAGAATCACATAGAATTGAAGAACTCTAACTTAATTCTAAGTTTGAAAGCAAGTGGCTCTAAGGAGGCCAAAGGGGAAGGAACATCATAATGATGATGTTCACATAGAGTTGAGGAACTCTGAGTGAAACCTAAGTCATGAGGTAAGTGGCTCTAAGGAGGCCAAAGAGAGAAGTGAGAACTTATGAGGATAGTGCTCACAAGAGGGAAACCTTATGAGGTTAAAGGGAGAAGAGGCTCTAAGAAGGCCAAGGGTGGAGAATAATGTAATGATAGCATCCAAGTAGAGTTAAAGAACTCCAAGGGAGAAAGGTTCTAAGGACACCAAAGGTTGATCCTAATAAGGATGGGGAGTGGCTCTTAGGAGGCCAAGAAGGAATCCTATGACTATGAGGTCAAAGGTAAGAGGTGGCTCTTAGGAGGCCAAGATGGTATATGAGCTATCTATGACTTAAAAGTCAATAGAGAGTCTTTCCTTTGGAAGGAGGGGAGTATTGAGGGTTAAGGAGGAGAGCTAAAAAGCTAGCCTCACTTGGGGGAAGACTTGACAGAGTTATAAAATAACAACATCATAAACAAGATAAGAGCATGGTAAAGACCAAGACACTTCATGGGGGGTACGTGTGGAAATGTTTTAACAAACCTAAGTGGTATAGGTAAACCAAAGAATATGACAATATCTTTAAAGTTCATGTAATAAGAAATGACAATCCAAGGCATATGAGCACTTAAAGATGGTTCCAAACATGGCATTCAAGTTTCAAGACATAAACATGTCACATATTTGATCAAACAAACTCAAGTTACAAGGCAAATGATCTAAAGAGATATCATGGTATTTCAAAGGATATTTTCATGTAAAAGCACATTAAACATCAAGGAAATAAGGTGAAACAAAACATACAATGTCATAACATAATACAAGGTTTGAACAACATGCATTAGATCTCATTTTATCAATATGGACAAGGAAGCATGTCAAAGAAATCAAGAGAAAATCAAGATGTTCCTATGAAACCCTGAAAAGGCCTTTCACTTTCAACATTAACAAATGTTTCAAAAATAATTATTTTCACCAATTTCTTTTCACAATCAGAAAATAGACACATTAAGGAACATTTTACAAAAGTAATGGATCAAAAGAGTGAAAAATGAGCAAGTTATGAACTTTTAAAAACAAGGTACAAACCATAAAAATGAAAATGGAACAAGTGATAAAAAAAATATGGAAATGTCCCACATGGGACTTGAACCCACGTCCTGAAGATAGGTGCCCAAAAGCCTTGCCATCTGGGCTATGCGCGTAGTGTGAGCATAAGATGCAAGCATTCAATAAAATATCAAAACAAGTGAAAAATCAGAAAAAATAGCAAAAGGGTTGATCCGCAGGATCGAACCCAGGCAAGGCAAGTGAGAGGGAAAGGCATGGCAAAGCTTCTACCGTTGGGGCGACTAATACATCCAAACATAATATGCTTCAAAATGTTTTTATTTTAAAACCCAACCCAAACGGCCACCTCAGCGCCACGTTGGACAGACTGGGGGCCACTCTCACTTCTTCTTCCTCCCTCGTTCTCTCTTCTCTCGTGCCCTAAACACAACAACCATGGCTAGATTTTCCTGCCATCATATCTCACTCATCCCTCAACCAAATCAGGTGAAATAGACATCAAAGTTGGAGTAAAAACTCCCAGGAGCATAAATATGCTCTTAATTTTCATTAACACTCATCACACGATTCATAAATCAACACACAACAGTGCAATATCTCAAAGTTTTAGCAAACCATATCGTGCAATATTCAGATCAAACAAGGCAAGCATGTATTCAGAATCACAAAGCAATGAACATACTACATTTTTACATTCAAACAGTAACAGAATAATGCATGGACATGTGAGTTTCAGATATAGAAACTTTACCTCTTGGAGAAAGTCCAAGGCTTCTTCTATAGCACATGCAGATGAGAAAAACTAACTTCTGGGACCTTGATGAACCTGGGAGAGCAGATGCAGATGCTTAAAAGCTTTGGAAAATGCTTGGAATATGGAACCCGATCCTTCTTGCAAATGGAAGCTCAAGAATGGCAGATGATGATGGAAGTGTTACAGTTAGGGTTTAAGTGTTTAGAGCTTCTCTACAAGGTGTTTAGAGATGGTTTGTAGACTTAGAGAGAAAATGCACGAGTGAAACAAGTGTTTGGGGAGTTCTTGCAGATTTGCAAGAACATGTGAATGAGAGAGTGGAGTGAGCAATCAACCTCTTCTTGGGGTGATTCTGGTGTGTTTTTTAGAGTAGAACAAAGCTCTATTTATTGGAAAGGTTGAGGGTTTGAAGTAAGGTTAGAAATGGAAACTTGCCACATTTGCAGTTTTGAAAATTTTCCCTCGCAAGTGAGCTGCCTTTACTGATTCAAGGGTCTTCAAAGCCCTAGACCTAGGTTCTTTTGTAATGTTGACTGATTGTATTGGTTCAGAGTCCAAGTTACAAGAAGGAAAATAGGTTGTTATGCTGTTATGTAAAGTTTCTCTTTCATGGATGTCCACTTGCACATCTACTTGCCTAACTTGCTTAAACTATCATATTTTAATGTCTCAACTTGGGAAAATCGTGGCATAGGTTTAAATCATGTTAATCTGGTCTCTAAACATCAGAAGAGTGAGGGTTTTGGTGATTAAAAAGAGTAATGCATCATTATGCATAAGTTGGTAACTTAAAAATCAAGAAATGGACCTTAAACTTCAATCAATCGAATCTCTCAGCTCACTCAATGGATTGAGGAGTTCTTTTACTTTTTGTAAAGCCCCAAATGTCCTCTAAAACTTTCATGTTCAATCCAAATTCTGAATCACAAGGGATCTTAGTGAAAAGTGGAGGTGAAGTCAGCTGGTTTTTAAGGCAAAAAATAGTGAAATTTTACTAGGTGTTTTGAACTTCCAAGCCTTGTAACTTAAAAACCAAGCCTTGAATTGAGAAATTCCCTCTAATATGTTTTGAAGTTCATGATGAGAGCTTCAATTTGAGCTTTGAGTCACCAAATTTGGATGCGTGGTTTGAAAGTTATGACTTTCCCAATTTTGCACAAGGAGTGAATTATTCCTTAGAAAATTTTAAGAACAAAACCTTGCCCTTCTTGCAAGAAATCTTTCAAATGGTTGTCTCTCATGCTCTAATTCAAGTATTAAACATGTTAGGATGGAGTGTGACTTGAATACTTCATTTTGGGCCAATAACATCAAAGTCAGAGGCTTGACTTTGTCAGTCAAAACCCTAATTTTTTCAGGAATTCCACTGGATAATCTTTGAGGATCTTGCTTCTTCAATCTCTTCCAAGGTTCAAAGATGACTTCTAAGGATGTTTATGAACACATGGAACCATGTCTCAAGGCTTGGGAACATGCCTTAATCAAAAGTCAAAGGCAAAGGTTGACTTTCCTGACAAAACCCTAATCTGGTGGACAAGGTGAGCTGGTGACTCTTTGTGCTAGTGATGAAAACCAGATGATCTTGATTTCTTATTTTACAGGACCTCTTGAACGTAGGTAAGTTCAATTGGTTGATGAACCAATCAAACCTTGACTGATCATGACAAACTTCTTCAATGATTCTTCAGGTTAAAGTCCTAATTCCACCACTTTTGTCTGATAATCTCTTGTTGAGTTAATTTGATCTAAAGTCTTAAGATCCCAAACTGGTGAACACTTGTGATAATTGTATGGAGCCAGAGAATAGTCTTAGGAGACCTTAAATCACATGAGAACTTGGTCAATTTTTCTTGTCCTCTTTTTGGTGTCAATCCTGATTTTCACCAAAGAAACAAACTAGCAAAGATATGGGTTAGTTAACAATGCATAGATGATTGAAGCCTAAACGTAAGTGCAAGATGTTATGACATCTAAGGAGTAAAACTTGGGGTACAACATTTGCCCCTATTTGAATAGCTTTACCAGATGGCATGAGGAATGGAAATCCTCGGGACATCAAGGTAAAAGGTATTTAAATATAGCAAACCGAAAATTTTGCCCTTAGATGGAATGTAGATGCTAAGGATAAGCGACAGACATGCACATGCTGACATGCCATGGACTTCTAATATGATGCCATGATAGTCCAAAGATGTAGACAACCGAGACACCAGAAATAAACAGTAAGCAATCATAGGTGATATTTACTGGGGAGGGATGAAGGTTAATATCCACAAGGGAGACTCACTGGGGATATAGACTGACCAAACAAAAAGAGGCCCACTGGGGAGACTCTGAGGAAACGTTGGGGATAGAAAAATAAAGGGGAAAGTCCCACAGGTCCTCACTGGAGATAGGAGCCAGAGAGGTGTTCTCCAATGGGGAAGGTCCCGGGAGATGAACAACAGGTTCATAGGTGACCGGACAACACTGGGGAAATAAAACACATTCTTACTAGGCATAAAACCAGAAAGAAGATCTGATCTCTACTGGGATCAACTTGAAATAAGAAAATAGACATCCTACAAATATTTTCTGGGGATTTCTTATATTGAAGAGTTCAAACGGGATCTTCAAGAAAAGCCAGAAAGACAGAGACAAACACAAGCTTTGCGTGCGCCCAATGATGAAGATCACAAGAACTTTTAACAATGATTGAACCTCTGTTAGAGAACAAGTTTAAAGTGCCAACAGTGATTGGACTTAGAAACGAAAGGCCATTGAGCACCAATATGATTTGGATAGGATACCAAATTGAGTTAGTTTGCCAGTAAAGACTGGACTTTAGGTTCATAGTTGACCCAAAATTTAGGTTCATAGTTGACCAAGATTCATAGCTGACCTAAGATTTTGGTTCATAGGTGACCAAGGTTCACAGTTTACCTGAGATTTTGGTTCATAGGTGACCAAGGTTCATAGGTGACCTGATGTTTAGGTTCATAGTTGACCTGAAACAAACAATGCCAGCAATTACTGGACTTTAGGTTCATAGGTGACCTGAATGATTTTGGTTCAGAGGTGACCAAGGTTCATAGTTGACCTGATGTTTAGGTTCATAGTTGACCTGAAACAAGCAATGCCAGCAATTACTGGACTTTAGGTTCATAGGTGACCTGAATGATGTTTAGGTTCACAGGTGACCTGAAACAAACGACGCCAGCAATTACTGGACTTTAGGTTCATAGGTGACCTGAGATTTTGGTTCATAGGTGACCAAGGTTCTGGTTCATAGATGACCAAGGTTCTGGTTCATAGGTGACCAAGGTTCAAAGTTGACCTGAATTAAGGTATCTGATAGGTCAGTACCGGGTTTGCATAAATGAAGATTAGACTTCCTGGGGAATATAGATAATGAGTAAAATCTGGCACATGCGGGTGAAGACCGGATGCAAGCTGGACACAGATCATAGATCAGAAAATTTGAAGTAAAGGGGGGTAAAGACCCACAAGCAAAAGCAAACCAGATGCAAAGATGCAGGATGATGTGATATGATGCGAATGCTTAAGGATATGCAAGAGACGACTCTAACGAGAGACGATAGATTGGGGAAAAGTGAGTGGATGGATAACACATCCACTGCCAGGAGTCACACTGAATCTAAAGAGAACAGTCCCTCTGGGGATTGAATAGGGAATAAACTTCATTCACTGGGGGACATAAAATCTTCCACAAACATTTGTGAAGATACTGGGGGGAGAAATCCTCTGTATCGCGGCAGTCAGTCATTTCTGAAATGTCCGATCCAGGAAACATTGTCGAGTTTGAACTTGTATCACTGGGGAAGCATATGCCAGATGGTTTAACAGTGTTTTCATCACAAGCAGAGTTTATTAGGGGAGGCAAAAGATTTCACTAAATCGTCCCCAATGCCAAGCAAATTATATTTTCATGGTGTTTTCTCAAAAGATTTCCTCAAAACATTTTCCGCTTTCAAAACCGTTATAATGATTAAGTGAAGTTTTGCATAACAAGAAAAATAATAGAGCAATGATAAATGTCAAACAAAGAATGGTCCAAAATCTGATTTTATTAGAATGGTAACTTGCCAATGGCGAAGCTCCATGGAACATTACAATTGGAATAATGGCAATTTGGGAAAAGGTTACATCGTATTCAATGACCGCTACCATCCCTAATGACTAAGAGTCCCAAAGATGAACTTCGCTGCTGATGAGGGAAAATGAACTTGAACTTCTTTCATGAAACCCTTGACGTAGGTGACAACCCTGTCTGACACAGTGAAACGCCTTTGTCCCTAACTTTTTCCTGGACCGCCTTTTCAGGTTTTTCAGTCCACTGGGACGCTCTTTTTTTCCTAGGCCGCCCTTTTGGGTTTTCAACCTAGCGAGCTCTTTTTTTCTTTTTTATTTAATCCCTGACTTTTGCCTGAGTCTCCTTCATAGGTTATGACCCACCGGGATACCCTTTTTTTGCCTAAGTCGCCATTTCTGGTTTTCGACTTAGCGGGCTTTTTAGGCGCAATATTTTCGTACTGAGTCAACATTCATAGGGTGTGCGAGTTGTTCACCATCCATTGTTGTAAGAATTAAGGAACCTCCTAAGAACACAGTTTTCACCATAAACGGACCCTCATAGTTGGGCGACCATTTCCCACGAGCATCCCTCTGAGATGGCAAGACCTTCTTGATTACAAGTTCTCCTTCTTAGAATTCTCGAACACGGACCTTCTTGTCAAATGCCCTCTTCATTCTCTTTTGATACAAGTGACCATGGCACATGGCAATCAATCACTTCTTATCAATGAGGTTCAGTTGATCATATCTTTCCCGGACCCATTCCGCTTCATCAAGCTTAGTCTCCATCAGAATTCTTAATGAAGGTATCTCTACCTCAATGGGGAGGACAACATCCATCCCATATACTAGAGAAAAAGGGATTGCCCCTGTTGAAGTTTGAATCGAAGTTCTGTATCCATGCAAAGAAAGTGGTAACATCTCATGCCAATCCTTATAAGTCTTGACCATTTTCTGCAGGATCTTTTTGATGTTTGTGTTGGCAGCCTCGACAGCTCCATTCATCTTTGGACGGTAAGGTGAGGAATTATGATGCTCAATCTTGAAGTTATCACACAACTCTTTCATTGTTTTGTTGTTCAGATTGATTCCATTGTCCGTTATGATTTTGTTAGGGATTCCATAATGACAAATGATATTATTCTTGATGAAACGAGCAACCACTTGCTTGGTCACATTGGTGTAGGAAGTAGCTTCAACCTATTTCGTGAAGTAGTCAATGGCTACTAAGATGAAACGATGACCGTTGGAAGCTTTCGGCTCAATAGCCCCAATCATATCAATGCCCCACATAGAGAAAGACCAAGGTGACGACAAAACATTCAACAATGTTGAAGGTACATGCACCTTGTCAGCATAGATCTGGCATTTGTGACATTTTCTGGCGTATTGGATACAGTCGGCTTCCATAGTCAGCCAATAATAACCGGCTCTCAAGATTTTCTTAACCATGGCATGCCCACTGGCATGAGTACCAAAGGCTCCTTCATGAATATCATGAATCAACAGGTCTGCTTCTTGTTTATCAACACATCTTAGCAAAACCATGTCGTGATTCCTTTTGTAGAGTACATTATTGCTGAGGAAAAACTTGGATGAATATCTTCGCAAAGTTTTCTTGTCAAGACTGGAAGCGTTGGTAGGATACTCTTGAGTCTTCAGATAATTCAAGATGTTGCGAAACCACGGTTTCCCATCTACCTCCTCTTCAATTGACTGACAATAGGCTGGTTCAGTCTTGCGCTCGATGCTGATGAGTGGTGCTTCATTAACAAAATTAACTTTCCATGTTGAAGCTAACATGGCTAGGGCGTCAGCTATGTGATTCTCTGAGCGAGGAACATGACGAAAAGTAATCTCGTCAAAGTATTGGATCATCTTCACAATGTAAGCGCGGTACAGGATCAATTTCTCATCTTTAGTCTCCCATTCGCCTTTGACTTGGTAGATGACTAAAGCAGAATCACCAATGACTTCTAGGATTTTAATTCTGAGATCAATTGCAGCTTCCAAGCCTAAGATGCATGCTTCATACTCAGCAACATTGTTTGTGCATCCAAAGTCTAACCTTGTTGTGAAAGGAGTATAACCACCATTAGGTTTTATCAACACAACACCCACACCATGTCCTTTGTAGGTGGAAGAACCACCAAACATCATCTTCCATCTTCAACCAGGTTCAGGACCTTCGTCAGGGCCCGGTTCTTCACAATCCTTTACCACCATGATGTCTTCATCAAGAAAATCAAACTTGAGAGGCTCATAATCTTCAACAGGCTGATCTGCAAGGTACTCTGATAAGACACTTCCCTTGATTTCCTTCTGAGTGACATATTGGATATCATATTCTGACAAAAGCATGTGCCAAAGGGCAAGTCTTCCTGTTTGAGCAGGTTTTTCGAAGATATACTTTATTGGATCCATTTTGGAGATCAACAAAGTAGTGTGGCATATCAAATACTGCCTCAAACATCTGGCGGCCCATGCTAGAGCACAACAGGTCTTCTCTAGCAATGAATAACGGCTTTCGTAATCGGTGAATTTTTTGCTCAAGTAATAGATGGCATGCTTCTTGCGACCAATTTCATCATGTTGGCCCAAGACACAGCCCATGGATCCTTCTAACACAGTCATGTACATGAAGAGAGGTCTCCCAGGAACAGGAGGAACCAAGATCGGTGGTTCTTGCAGATAATTCTTGAGTTTATCAAAGGCTTGTTGACAATCAGAATTCCACTCTACAGTCTGATCTTTGCGGAGCAACTTGAAGATTGGTTCACAAGTGGGAGTCATGTTGGAGATGAATCTGGAAATATAGTTCAAACGGCCCAAAAAACCTCTTACCTGCGACTCAATCTGCGGAGCTGGCATTTCTTGAATAGCTCGTACTTTGTCAGGGTCTACCTCAATTCCTCGTTGGCTGACAATAAAACCAAGTAGCTTTCCTGATCTGACACTGAAAGTACATTTGGCAGGATTCAACTTCAGCTGATACTTCTGGAGTCTTTTGAATAACTTCAGAAGATGATCTAAATGTTCCTCCTCACTCTGAGAATTAGCAATCATATCATCCACATACACTTCAATTTCTTTATGGATCATGTCATGGAATAAGGTTACCATAGCTCTCTGATAGGTTGCCCTTGCATTTTTCAAACCAAAGGGCATGACTTTGTAGCAATAAGTTCCCCAAGGAGTGATGAATGTAGTCTTATCCATATCGGCTGGATCCATTCTGATATGATTGTAGCCTGAGAAACCATCCATAAAGGAGAAAACTATAAAACTGGTTATACTATTCACATGAGTGTCGATATGTGGCAGAGGGAAATCGTCCTTTGGACTGACTTTGTTGAGGTCCCTATAATCTACGCACATTCTCACCTTACCATTCTTCTTCATTACTGGCACGATGTTGGCTACCCATTCAGGATACTTTGAAACTGCCAAGAAACTTGCATCCATTTGTCGCCTTCCCTCATCTCTGATTTTGAGAGCCATGACGGGTCTACTTCTTCGAAGTTTCTGTTTATTGGTGGGCATTCAGGCTTTAGCGGTAGTTTATGAACTACAACATCTGTATCCAACCCAGGCATGTCCTGATAAGACCATGCAAACACATCAGCATATTCTTCAAGAAGCTTCACTAACCGTCGTCTAATCTCTGCCCCTAGCATTGCCCCAATCTTGACTTCCTTCTTGTCTTCATTAGTACCAAGATTGATGGTGTCAATTTCTGCCTCATGCGGCTGAAGAGCCATGTATTCGTACTCACACATTTTTTCCAACTCATCCGGGACCTCATAATCTTCTTCTTCCTCATCCTCAGCTTGATAGATGGGTGAATCAAAGTCAATAGTGAGAGTAGGGTCATTGAATACAACTGGTTTGGGATTTATTCTGCATGATGGAGGGACTTATTTTATTAAAATGCACAAAATCAAATGCAAGAAGAAGATGCTTTTGTAGTTTTGAAAAGATTGCCATTTTTCCTTAAAAGAAAAAATAGTAAATAAAGACAAAAGAAATTACCAAACCATCAACTTCATTGATTAATAGGAATTAAAAGTGGTGGCCCATACAAAATAATCTGATAGCCTCGGCAAGGCTACGGAATTGAAAACAACAACAAAAGCAAACAAATTAATCTGGTATAGGGTACAAAACAGGGATTTCAATAGCCTCTCAATTACTCAATGCAGCGTCACACTGAAAAACTAAGTGGCTAATGTCCTTGTCCTCAACGTCTTCAATGATGGCATGAACTTGATGTCCTCCACTGACAAATACTTCCTGAATCGTCTTTAGTCATCTTGTTGTAGCAGCAATTGTCCCATCAAGAGTTGGTTTGTAACCCAACCCTTGGCACTTTTCTCTCTCTTGAAACTTGATGACTTTGCCCCATCCTTTAGGTACTCTTTCTCTTATGGCAGATTGGATACTCTTGAAAGAAGAAAAAGATGGATTATACGAGGCCACTAGCTCTTCATTGTCAAGCATAACAACATTTGCTATCTCAAGAGCTTGGAAAGAAGTTTCCAAAGCATCTTCATCAGCTTCAATGTATCGAAAAGAGGACAGGTTACTGACCATTAGGTCTTCTTTACCATGGATAATGACCAAATTCTCATCAGCTACAAATTTAATCTCCTGATGCAAAGTCGATGTTACGGTACTGGCCTCGTGAATCCAATGCCTCCCCAACAGACAACTGTAAGCGGGATTGATATCCAAAACTTGGAAGATGGCGTTGAACACATGAGGACCAATCAGAATAGGTAACTCAATCTCTCCCATTACTGATCTTCTTGAGCCATAAAAGGCTTTGACAACGAGTGAAGTAGGCTTCATCACAGCTCCTTGATAGGTCAACTTTTCTAGAGTTCTCTTTGGCAGCACATTCAGAGATGAACAAGTATCTACAAGTACTCTGGCTAAAGTATCCTCTTGGCATTTTATGGATACATGCAAGGCTAGATTATGGTTTCGGCCTCCTCTGGGTAATTATTCATAACTGAAACTGAGCGTATTGCAGACTGTGATGTTAGCAACGATGTGGTCAAATTGTCCAACAGTAATGTCTTGGGCTACATGTGCTTGGGCTAGAATTTTCTGCAAGGCTGCTCTGTGGGTAGGAGAATTCATCAGCAAAGACAAAATTGAAATCTTAGATGGAGTTTAGTGAAGCTGGTCTACCACTTTGTAATAACTTCTCTTGATAATTCTCAGAAATTCATCGTCATCCTCCTTCGTAACCACCTCTTTTTCCATATCTTTGGAGGGTAAAGGAACAACAATCTCCCTGGGCACAGTTTCTTTGAATAGAGGGGTGTAAACTCTACCACTGCGAGTCATCTTCCCAGTCCCTACTATGTTGGTCACCTCTTCATTAGTGGCTCCCACCTCATTCCTTAGAACCACTTCTTCATGTCTCTTGTCACCCATAATATTCTCATAAATCCACGACACAACTTTTGAACCTCTGAACCAGAATGGAATAGGTTGTCGGATGTTGCTTGGCTTTGAATGATTAGCAGTGGAAGCAACAACAACGAATTCAGAATTGTTGAAGATTGGTACTGGCTTGTTAAACACAGGAATCACGGACCCAGACTTTGGTATGTTAAACACAGGCACCTTTTCTTTTGACTTTGGCAAGTTGAATACAGGCTCAATTACGGCAACTTCATCCTTTCTCTCTTTACTGAACCCCTGCAGAAATCCCTCATCAATCAACCTCTGAACATCATCTCGGATTTGGCAACCCTTGACACTAATATTGCATTCTTCACAATCACCATGACAGACTTTTACCAACCCAGCTTCGAATAGTTTAGCATGGAAGACCTTGATAGGAGTTTTGATCTTTGATGCATCCACTATTAACACCTCATCATTCTCATCCTCAATAGCATTTGTAGTTCCGTGTGTGGACAATGGGTTACTTTTCACGTTTGGCTGATTGTCTGCGAAAGATAGGATCTTCTTTTCCATTAACCTTTTCACTACATATTTCAATGCTAAGCAACCCTCCAAGTCATGACCGGCTCCGCCTTGATGAAAGGCACAATTAACATTTGGATTGTGGAAAGGCAGAGACTTCTCTGTGGGTGGACCCAGAGGTCTGGTAATAATCAGTCCTTGTTGCACTAATGATGGATAGAGCTCAGTATAGGACATTGGTATGGGCGGAAATATGGTCGTTCCCCCTTGTCTCCTGTGGGGAGCACATGACTGTGAAGCTTGTTCTCTTTGTTGTTGTAGATAATTCTGAGCATTTGGTACTTGCTGATAAGCTGGCTGTAGTTGATATGTCGGCGCCTGCTGCACTCCTTGATGATTAAAGGTAGGTGTTACAACCGCTACATAGTGTTGGGGAGCATACTGCATGGGATAGATCGGTTGTTGAGTAAAGTTTGGAACCGTCTGTTATTGATACATTGGTTGTTTCCACACTGGGTTCCTTTTATTCCCTATCATGATGGCATTAGTCTCTCCTTCTTTCTTCTTTTGGAAGTGGCTAGGAGCTTTCTTGGTATTGGTATTAGTTGAACTGCTTGAGGAACTGACTACTTTTCCGCTTTTCAGCCCAACTTCTACTTTCACGCCTACAGCAACAATATCAGCGAAGTTAGCGCAAACGCTACCAATCATCCTCTCATAAAAATCTAGCTTCACCATATCCAGAAACCAATCATCCAATTCCTTTTTAGACAAAGGTGGCTCTACCTGTGAACCTAGCTCCCTCCATCTCTGCGCATATTCCTTAAAAGACTCGGAATTGTTTTGTGACATACTTAGAAGTTGTCTACGATCTGGCACCAGGTCCATGTTATATTTGTAATGCTTTACAAAATCATCGGATACATCTTGAAAACAATGGATTCTAGACTGGTCCAGACTTAAGTACCACTTGGCAGCAGTCCCTTTCAGACTATCTTGGAAACAGTGGATCATCAACTTATCATTGTCCATATATGCATCCATTCTTTGGAAATACATAATCAGATGTGGCTTAGGGCACGTTGTACCAGAGTATAAGTCGAAACTGGGTAGTTTAAACATGGATGGAATTACCAAGCCTGAGACTAAGCACATTTCTTTAGCATCGGTACTAAATACATTGCTCCCCTCCATTGCCTTCATTTCCTCTGTATGGACTCAACACTCTCCTTCAATCTTTCATGTCGCTCATCACCCTCTTCAGACATTTCAGGGTAATCATAAACTGGAGGCGGGTTGTGAAAAATAGGGTGCATTTGAGTTTGCACTGTCGGTGACCATTTTGCAAACATTGTAGATAATAGGATGTTCATCAAAATAAACTTCTTCATTAGAAATTCTTGAAAATATTACATCAGAGATAGTACTTCTTCATAATTCAAATACATAAGCGGAAATGGAAAATACAACATAAAGGAAACTAAGCATCTGATCCACTGGGGGATGGCCCTTCCCCTCTATTGATCTTTCTCATAAGCTTGTTGATTCGCTCCTTGATCTTTGCCCTTTCAAGGGTCAATTCCCCTAGCGCATTCTTCAACTTTAGCTCTTCCTCTGCAGATGACTCGTGACGGGGAAAAGGCATCCTTATCACGAGCTATTTCGCGAGACCACTGCAAGAAAGCCTCGTTAATGGAGCAATCAGGGTTATCCAGAGTGGTCCACCTTTGTTTGTTGATTTGGCGCCAAGCACGCTCTACTCTGATCTTAAGCTCAAAACCTTCATTCTCCTCAAGAAAAACCATTTCAAGGTCGTTGAAATCAGGAATCTCCTCCATTGGATGGCCTAACTGATGGCGAGCAAGCACATGATTGTAGTTTATACACTCATTCCTTCCGATGAGAGGCACATTGGGAAAGTCCCCACAGCTGTGGATCATCAGGATCCCTCCATAAACTGGATCATATCATTCAATGTCGATGTGGGTCAGCTCCATCAATTTCTTGGACCAAATCTTGCTATCTTCAACTTCCCAAAAGGCTGGCGTCTTTTGTAGGTAAGAGATAAACCACTTATACAAGAGGGAAACACAACAGACAACTGGTCCTTCATTCCGTATGTATCTTGTATGAACAGTGTGATAGGTGTCAGCTAACAGTGTAGGAACTGGATTGTTAAGCATGAAGATTCGAATAGCTTGAACATCGATGAAGTACTTGGCATTAGGAAACAGGAACAGCCCATAAACAAATAAAGCAAAGGTTGATTCAAACAGTGCGGAATTTCCCCTTTCAGCAAAGTAAAGATCATTTTCAAGCAAAAATTGAGCAGGCAATCCACGACGTCCTCCCTTGTTGGTCAAGTGAGCTCTGATGTCAGAAAATCTCAGCCTCGTTCCTCTTGCGATGTCTTTGTCAGTGAGTTCCATTTCTAATCCAGAGAACGGAGGAGAGTCATTGACAGGGATACCCATCAGAGCGGAGTACTCCTCCAAAGTTGGCATTAGTTGATAGTCTGGGAACACAAAGCAGCGGTAAGTAGGATGGTAGAGTTGGACTAGAGTCTCAAGTGGTCCTTCAGTCACTTGGAGTCTCAGTAATTGTAGGATCCTCTCATACTTGTCAGTTAAAGTCGACGGATCTTCAATCATATCTCCTAGCCCTAACAGTTGTTCCAACTCGGGAACCTCAAAAGTGTATGGCCATGTTCTTCTAGCATCCATTTCTACAAAGTCTGCAAAATAAAATTAGTTTCTCGATAGTTTAGCGAAAAAAATGCGGGATGCAAATGCAAAGTTTCATGGAATTCAGACACTCGTGAAGTACCAAGGGATACCAAAAATTCTCATTCTCATTAATAAAAAGTGAATTAAGAGATTCAATACACTTTCAAAAGTCCTAAACATAAGGCTAAATAAAAGTTAAAAAGATCTAAGGAGATTCTCCTAGGAGCCTCATGTTTAGCTTCTTAATTTCCTTCTCCATCTGAGCCTTTTCCTTGACGAGCTTGTCGACGATCAACTTCCATGGAGTAGATTGAGTATCGGAGATGCTTGGTCCTTCTTGGGTCTTCCTCTTCTTGCATGAAAGCAGCTCTTCACTCTTGGCTTGTAGTTGCTTTTGAAGTTCTAGGTTCTCCTCAACAACCACTTGATATTTGTGCTTCCAAGCTTCTCCTGTCTGTTGGGCTTGGTTCAATGAAATCTTCAACTCTTCTTCCTTTGACATGAAAAATAAGATGGGTTCTTCCTTCAAGGCAATTGGTTCCTGTCTAGCATAAGGCATCTTCAACTCAATAGCTCTTCTTCGGACCCATTGGAGATACGGTTCCAAGGACACACAGTTAGGTTTTCCTATAGCACTCTTTCCCTTCTTGTACTTGCTACCCCAAGCACTCAAGATTAATTTTCTTTGCTCTTCAAATTTATCATATCCTTCAAAATAGATGGTTTCCAAATGAATACCAAGAGGTTTATCCTTTAGAGGGTACCCCAATTGTCGACGAGCCAACACAGGGTTGTAGCTGATTCCTCCTTTGGTACCAAGAAGAGGTACGTTGCCAAAGTTTCCACAACTGTCAGTGATCATCATCCCATCATACACACGGTTATACCAATCAATGTCAGAATGAGAAAGAGCCATAATCTTCTTAGACCACCATCCTTTCTTGAGATCCCAAAACGCGCCTGCTTTCGGTAGATGCAAAATAAACCATCTATACAATACAAGGGTACAACAAGTGAGTTGACCTCCATTATGAGCATTCCTCAAATGGACTGAATGATAAGCATCAGCGAGCAAATTTGGTACAGGATTTTTCTTCAAAAAGATCTTGATTGCATTCATGTCCGCAAAGTTGTTGAAGTTTGGGAACAGAAGGAGTCCATAGATGAGTAATGCAAAAATGGCTTCAAAGGCATCCCTATTTAAGTGCTTGGCATAGTATTGAGTCTTTCCAATTAAGAACTTAACAGTCAAACCAAATATTCCTCCCTTGGTAGTCAAGTTGTTTTGGATGTCAACCAACTCCAAGTTAGTTTTCTTAGCTATTTCTTCTTCTTTGGGGTTCCTCTAGAAGATAGGAAAAGGAGACTCATCCTTAATAGGTAAACCAACTATCTGAGAATACTCTTCAAGGGTAGGCAAGAGTTGATAATCGGGGAAAGTAAAGTAGTGGTACTTTGGGTCATAGAACTGAAGCAAAGTAGAGAGGAGTCCTTCATTAACCTTCTTATTCAACAAGATCCACAACTTCCCATATCTATCTTTGAATCCTTCGGGGTCTATCAGTAAATCACCCAATTTCCTTAGGTCATCCAATTTAGGATCTTTGAAAGTGTATTTCATGGTATTCCTTCTAGCACTGTCCATGATATCCCTATGATATTCACAAAAGGAGGTCTGAGTTCCATGAAACTGACATGAAATGAATGTTTATGATGTATGAATGCAAAGCAAGTACAAGCACATAGATGCACACATATTCACAAATGTACAAACACACAGACAAAGGGCTAGGTTTAGGTCATGAGCATGGAGCCATGGTTTACCCATCCCATGAGGTGTATACTATGGGTTTATCAACTGTAGAACAAGGTTCTAAGAAGTTCCCAGAGTCGACAACCCATCTTTTAGATATTATCGATTTCCCAAATGACTCAATAGTCCATAATATTCTCAAGAGAATCTCGTCTGAGTGTAGTATCGCATAGCAACCAATTCGGGAATAGACTCCCTCATAGTCCTCGCACTACATCCTAAAAAGGCCAAGTGGGGTTAGAGGTAACTACAGTTCTCAATATCAAGGGCACCTAGGTCGAGAGTAGCACATTTTCATGAATAGACACGTTCAACATGACTAGACTCTCAAGAGGGCCTTAACTGAGTGATTGTGTCTCAAGTCAACTTTTTCGGGAATCGACTCCCTCAAAGCCTCCTTGAATATACCATCGTCCTATAATAAGTGCACTCTAGTCCGGGTTAGGACTTATCTCACCACTCAATAGTAACACCCTGCCAAACAGAAGAATCCACCAAAACAGGTATACAGATATGTACAAACATATAGGCAAAAAAACATAAATAACACAAGCACAAACAAGGTGGGCTTAACCCTCAATTTTCCCAAGTGAAGTCGCCATTTATGTTGCGGTGAGAATCGGATAACAAGCTATTAATTAACTTGCATCACAAAACTTTGAAATTCACCACCAAGATTTGATTTATCCAAAGGAAAGGGTAAAGATCGAAAGAAAACCCTTTTGCGCCATGGGAAGACACAGCTAAGAGATCGGGGGTTTGGGGGTTGGTTATACTAAGGGAGGGTATTAGCACCCTAAGTATCTGTAGTACTCTACAGGAGCCTCTTGTTTGTTTGTGTGACACTATGTTTTATTTGCTAAGTAAAATCTGCTAAAGGTAAGGTAAATACCTATGGTGAAGACCAAAGTGTTAAAGGTAAGGACCTAATGGCATGGATGAAAGCCTATGGTAAAGACCAAGGCATTGAGGGTGAAGGTAAAGACCTATGGGGGTATATACTAAGTATGATCGCCAAGACGTCGCATTTGTGCCTACGTATCCATACTAAAGAATCAGGGCAACCGTAGTTCACCTAACTAAGGGTGAGGAACCATTGACTATGGCCGAAGTTCCAAGGGGAATGAGTATGAGCTCATGTAGAGTTTAAGAAACTCTTTAAGTCTAAGTCGTGATGGGGTAAAGTGAATACTCACGATGACTCTAACTTAATTCTAAGTTTGAAAGAAAGTGGCTCTAAGGAGGCCAAAGGGAAAGGAACATCATAATGATGATGTTCACATAGAGTTGAGGAACTTTGAGTGAAACCTAAGTCATGAGGTAAGTGTCTCTAAGGAGGCCGAAGAAAGAAGTGAGCAACTTATGAGGATAGTGATCACAAGAGGGGAACCTTATGAGGTTAAAGGGAGAAGAGGCTCTAAGAAGGCCAAGGGTGGAGAATACTATAATGATAGCATCCAAGTAGAGTTGAAGAACTCCAAGGGAGAATGGTTCTAAGGAGACCAAAGGTTGATCCTAATAAGGATGGGGAGTGGCTCTTAGGAGGCCAAGAAGGAATCCTATGACTATGAGGTCAAAGGTAAGAGGTGGCTCTTATGAGGCCAAGATGGTATATGAGCTATCTATGACTTAAAAGTCAATAGAGAGTCTTTCCTTTGGAAGGAGGGGAGTAATGAGGGTTAAGGAGGAGAGATAAAAAGCTAGCATCACTTGGGGGAAGACTTGACAGAGTTATAAAATAACAACATCATAAACAAAATAAGAGCATGGTAAAGACCAAGACACTTCATGGGGGGTACATGTGGAAATATTTTAACAAACCTAAGTGGTATAGGTAAACCAAAGAATATGACAATATCTTTAAAGTTCATGTAATCATAAATGACAATCCAAGGCATATGAGCACTTAAAGATGGTTCCAAACATGGCATTCAAGTTTCAAGACATAAACATGTCACATATTTGATCAAACAAACTCAAGTTACAAGGCAAATGATTTAAAGAGATATCATGGTATTTCAAAGGATATTTTCATGTAAAAGCATATTAAACATCAAGGAAATAAGGTGAAACAAAACATACAATGTCATAACATTATACAAGGTTTGAACAACATGCATTAGATCTCATTTGATCAATATGGACAAGGAAACATGGCAAAGAAATCAAGAGAAAATCAAGATGTTCCTATGAAACCCTAAAAAGACCTTTCACTTTTAACATTAACAACTGTTTCAAAAATAATTATTTTCACCAATTTCTTTTCACAATCAGAAAATAGACACATTAAGGAACATTTTTCAAAAAGAATGGATAAAAAAGAGTGAAAAATGAGCAAGTTATGAACTTTTAAAAACAAGGTACAAACCATAAAAATGAAAATGGAACAAGTGATAAAAAAATATGGAAATGTCCCACATGGGACTTGAACCCACGTCTTGAAGATAAGTGCCCAAAAGACTTGCCATCTGGACTATGCGTGTAGTGTGAGTATAAGATGCAAGCATTCAATAAAATATCAAAACAAGTGAAAAATCAGAAAAAATAGCAAAAGGGTTGATCCGCAGGATCGAACCCAGGCAAGGCAAGTGAGAGGGAAAGGCAAGGGAAAGCTTCTACCGCTGGGGCGGCTAATACATCCAAATATAATATGCTTCAAAATGTTATTATTTTAAAACCTAACCCAAACGTCCACCTCAGCGCCACGTTGAACAGACTGGGGGTCACTCTCACTTCTTCTTCCTCCCCCGTTCTCTCTTCTCTCGTGCCCTAAACACACCAACCATGGCCAGATTTTCCAGCCATCATATCTCACTCGTCCCTCAACCAAATCAGGTGAAATAAACATCAAAGTTGGAGTAAAAACTCCCAGGAGCATAAATATGCTCTTAGTTTTCATTAACACTCATCACATGATTCATAAATCAACACACAACAGTGCAATATCTTAAAGTTTCAGCAAACCATATCATGCAATATTCAGATCAAACAAGGCAAACATGTATTCAGAATCACAAAGCAATGAACATACTACATTTTTACATTCAAACAGCAACAAAATAATGTATGGACATGTGAGTTTCAGAGATAGAAACTTTACCTCTTGGAGAAAGTCCAAGTCTTCTTCTATAGCACTTGTAGATGAGAAAAAAAACTTCTGAGACCTTGATGAACCTGGGAGAGAAGATGCAGATGCTTAAAAGCTTTGGAAAATGCTTGGAATATATAACCCGATCCTTCTTGCAAATGGAAGCTCAAGAATGGCAGATGGTGATGGAAGTGTTACAGTTAGGGTTTAAGTGTTTAGAGCTTCTCTACAAGGTGTTTAGAGATGGTTTGTAGAGTTAGAGAGAAAATGTACGAGTGAAACAAGTGTTTGGGGAGTTCTTGTAGATTTGCAAGAACATGTGAATGAGAGAGCCGAGTAAGCAATCAACCTCTTCTTGGGGTGATTCTGGTGTGTTTTTTAGAGTAGAACAAAGCTCTATTTATGGGAAAGGCTGAGGGTTTGAAGTAATGTCAGAAATGGAAACTTGCCACATTTGCACTTTTGAACATTTTCCCTCGCAAATGAGCTGCCTTTGCTGATTCAAGGGTCTTCAAAGCCCTATCCCTAGGCTCTGTTGTAATGTGGACTGATTGGATTGGTTCAGAGTCCAAGTTACAAGGAGGAAAAGAGGCTGCTATGCTGTTATGTAAAGTTTCTCTTTCATGGATGTCCACTTGCACATCTACTTGCCTAACTTGCTTAAACTATCATATTTTAATGTCTCAACTTGGTAAAATCGTGGCACAGGTTTAAAGCATGTTAATATGGACTCTAAACATCAGAAGAGTGAGGGTTTTGGTGATTAAAATGGGTAATGCATCATTATGCATAAGTTGGTAACTTAGAAATCAAGAAATGGACCTCAAACTTCAATCAATCGAATCTCTCAGCTCACTCAATGGATTGAGGAGTTCTTGTACTTTTTGGAAAGCCCCAAATGTCCTCTAAAACTTTCATGTTCAATCCAAATTCTGAATCACAAGGTATCTTAGTGAAAAGTGGAGGTGAAGTCAGCTGGTTTTTAAGGCAAAAAGTAGTGAAATTTCACTAAGTCATTAGGTGTTTTGAACTTCTAAGCCTTGTAACTTAAAAACCAAGCCTTGACTTGAGAAAGGCCCTCTAATATGTTTTGAAGTTCATGATGAGAGCTTCAATTTGAGATTTGAGTCACCAAATTTGGATGTGTGGTTTGAAAGTTATGACTTTCCCAATATTGCATAAGGAGTGAATTATTCCTTACTTAGAAAATTTTAAGAACAAAACCTTGCCCTTCTTGCAAGAAATCTTTCGAATGGTGGTATCTCATGCTCTAATTCAAGGATTGAACATGTTAGGATGGATTGTGACTTGAATACTTCATTTTATCAAAGTCAAAGGCTTGACTTTGTCAGTCAAAACCCTAATTTTCTCATGAATTCCACTGGATGATCTTTGAGGATCTTGCTTCTTCAATCTCTTCCAAGGTTCAAAGATGACTTCTAAGGATGTTTATGAACATATGGAACCATGTCTCAAGGCTTGGGAACATGCCTTAATCAAAAGTCAAAGGCAAAGGTTGACTTTCCTGACAAAACCCTAATCTGGTGGACAAGGTGAGCTGGTGACTCTTTGTGCTAGTGATGAAAACCAGATGATCTTGATTTCTTGTTGAACAAGACCTCTTGAACTTAGGTAAGTTCAATTGGTTGATGAACAATCAAACCTTGACTGATCATGACAAACTTCTTCAATGATTCTTCAAGTTAAAGCCCTAATTCCACCCCTTTGGTCTGATAATCTTTTGTTGACTTGATTTGATCCAAAGTCTTGAGATCCCAAATTGGTGAACACTTGTCATGATTGTATGGAGCCAGAGAATAGTCTTAGGAGACCTTGAATCACATGAGAACTTGATCAATTGTTCTTGTCCTCTTTTTGGTGTCAATCCTGATTTTCACAAAAGAAACAAACTAGCAAAGATATGGGTTAGTTAACAATGCATAGATGATTGAAGCCTAAATGTAAGTGCAAGATGTTATGACATCTAAGGAGTAAAATTTGGGGTATAACAATCTCCAATAATTGTTCCTGGAACTCATTCATTCTTTCGTACATGTCTTCGTTTCCACCAGAAATTACTTGTGGAATCTGTCCTTCCGGGACAGTGTGTACCACTGATTGTGGTATAGACATTACAGCAGTGACTCTTGGCGCTTCCATGCCCCAAAATTTGTAACCTTCAGGAGTTTCTGTCGTAACCCTTGCATCTTAGCTTTCCAGAAGTTTGTAACCTTCAGGTCCAGCGGTTCCTATTACGGATTCTGGGTCTTCAGTGACCGGCGGGATATATCCTTCAGGTATAAAGTTGAGAGGCATGCCCCAGGGACGACCCTTAGGCATGTTGTACCGAGGTTGATTCTCATGTGTCTCCATAATGGGCGTAGACGTAATCTCTGAGATTACAGTCTTTTGATGTCGATGCTCCTGAGCTGCTGCCAGGGATTGCATGTCACTGTGAAGTTTTTCCAAACTTTCCTTTAGAGCGTCGATTTCTTCTCTCAACTCTCTGTTCTCTTCCTCGAGATCGTCCATTTTCTTTTGTCGATTGGCCCGAGTATTGTATGAGTGAGACAGGTTGACTCTAGAATCGTGACACAGACGTGAGACTCGAAGTTAGGAAGAATACGTTATGTGAGAATGATGAATGCAATGACATATTTTTAGTTTTTTTTGTTTTAATCAAAAAGAAACTTCAACAAATAGATTACAAATATCATACAGTGAGGGAAGACCCCTTTTATTGAATTCAAAAGATTTCGATATGTTACAATGAAAAGTACAGTATTTTACAAAGGAAATGTCTAAGCTCATGGATCCTGAGTTCTCTCTGAAGAGAGCTCAGATGCTGGTTCCGGTAGCTTCCTTTTCTTTGATTGGGTTTCTTCAGACATTGTCGGGTTGTCAGTCCTAGCCAAGTGAAAGGAGCGAGCAAATTTCTTTGGTCTTCCTGACTCTATATGGCATGTTGTTCTAATATCTCAATCAGAGCATCCTTTTCCTTTAACAGTTCCTGAAGCCTGGTACACTCTAAATTAAGGATTCGGTATTTTTTTCCAAGAGCTCTTCTCATGTTGAACTTTGTTGAGAGAAACCTGGAGTTTTTCCGTATCAGACATGAAATAAAGGACAGATTCCTTTAATGGAAAAACTTCTTGGCGAGGGTAAGGCATCCTCAGCTTGAGGGCTCTAGTTTGCACCCAGTGGAGATAAGGCTCCATGGAGGTACAGTTTGGTCTTCCTAGAGACTCTCTTCCTTTTTGTGAATATGTTTTCAGGCATGCACTATTTCCTTCTTTAGTGCTCTGTCATTTTCCCCTTCCTTGAAGAAAAGACCTTTCAGATGAACGTTATATGGAATATTCTTTATCGGGTATCCGAATTGACGGCGAGCTAAAATCGGATGGTAGTTGATTCCTCCCTTAGTTCCAATGAGGGTACGTTAGGGAAATTTCCACATCGGTCTATGATCTTTACCCCCTCATAAATCCTATTGTACCAATCTATATCAGAGTTGGTAAGAGACATAATCCTTTGTGACCAACGTAGAGTACTCTTATGATCCCAAAAAGCAGCAGACTTGGGTAAATGGGAAATGAACCATTTGCAGAGTAAGGGTACACAGCATATGATCATTCCTCTGCTGTATAAATTCCTTAAGTGTACAGAATGATAAGCATCTGCGAGCAAGGTTGGTACGGGGTTCCCAATCAGAAATATCTTAACAGCATTGGTGTCGACGAAGTTGTCGATGTTGGGAAAAAGGAATAATCCGTAGGTGAGTAGGACAAAGATATCTGTGAAAGCAGTTATGTTTCCTATACTGGCAAAGTATAGAGCTTTCTCTATCAGGAATTAAGCTGGTAAACCCTGGATTCCTCCTTTAGTGGTCATGTGAGTCCTAACCTCTGACTCGTCCAAATAGATTGCTCTTGTAATTATTTGTTCCTTTGGAATTTCTTCCAGTCCAAAAAATAGAGCTCGGTCAGTAATAGGTAAATCAGTCAGATGAGAGTACTCTTCTAGCGTTGGTGCCAGTTGGTAATCCGGGAATGTGAAGCAGTGGTAAACCGGATCGTAGAACTGAATTAGTGTAGACATGATTCGTTCAACTACGTTAACCTTTAACAGAGACAACAGTCTTCCGTGCTTAGCTCTAAAAGCCTCGGGGTTGGTGATCATCCTTGCCAACCTCCTTAAGTCCTCTAGTTTTGGAGCCTTGAAGGTGTACTTGCGCGTCTTTCTTCGACCGAAATTCATAACGCAATCTCTCTGATATTTGCAATTATTGTTTTAGTTTATTTTGAAGAAAAGAAGAGGTTTTTTCTTTGTTTAAGAGTTTTTTTAGATGAATGCATGAATTCAGCACACAAAAACAATGAAAAAACATGGGTTCAAGAGTCCAACGTCACGAGCATGGAGTCATGGCTCTACCCATCCCTAAAGGTTGTACTATTTTGATTAATTTTGTACCTGTAGAATGTTAGGTGCAGATTTGACCTAAAAATAACATATCTTTCTTTGCAGTTTTTCTACTATTTTCTCATGTTTTCATGGTTTTTATCCATGATTGTTGTTGTTCTTCTAACATTGAGAATATACCTTTGGTGCTTGTAATGTGTGTGTTATTGTGCAGGAAAAGGCATAAAATGATCAAAGTTGTAAGACACAAGAATTGATGCAAGCTGCCAAAGAAAAGAGGAAAATAGCTGAAGGTTCGCTTTGCGAACTCTGCGAATTGCTAGCGAAGGTTCGCTTTGCGAACAACTAGCGAGGTCCCAGCGAATGGTTCCAGATTTGGACAGAGAAAAAATAAGCTAAAATTCACTTTCCGAGCTTAAAAGCGAGTGTTTGCTTTGCGAACATTCCTTCGCATTGCGAACTCACGAGAATTTCTGGGGAGGTTTAACTATTCAAAGGCACCTGAGGTGCCTATTTTTTTCCATTCGCTGTGCGAATGAATCGTTCGCCTAGCGAACATGAAAATTCCTGAATGTGTATAAATAGAATTTTCACACTTTTTAGAGAGAATTTTTTTTGAAAGTTTTGATAGTTTTAGATATTTTTCAGAGAGAAACTTTGCATCTCTTCATTTTCAAGGGAGAGAAGGTAAGAACTTTGATCTCTTATTGGTGTTGGATGTAATCTCTTGATACCTTATGTATTTCATCTAATGTATGTTTGTGAATATGTTTTAATTCTCTATTGTTGTTGTATTTGATTGATTATTTGTGGTCTTGACAAAACCTTAACAAATCCTTGATCTTAGATTTTCATCTATCAATGAACCAAACTTTTGACATGGTTTTGTGAGTTGATATTCATTTTATCTTTTGTTGTATTGTGTTGATTAAGTAGCATGGCTAGCATGAGTAGG
Organism: Lathyrus tuberosus; assembly: GCA_022829125.1. Classification (NCBI taxonomy): domain Eukaryota; kingdom Viridiplantae; phylum Streptophyta; class Magnoliopsida; order Fabales; family Fabaceae; genus Lathyrus; species Lathyrus tuberosus. Next base: position 17,618,440 of record JALAZF010000066.1, on the reverse strand, counting down.
ATCGATACGGTATTGCGAGGATACGTGATAATAGTGATGAAAAACGGTATTCACATTCATTTGACAAATTAGTTGAATACATGTAAAAAGGGTTAAGCGTATATACGTATTCTGATCGTTGGCATTTTATATGAAACAGTCATTTATCTGATTGGGGTGTCATCTTTGTTTACCTGTTTATCTTTGATTTGAACCGCTATAGACATATACTCTTTAGATTTGGATCTAAGATGATTATCTGTTTTGTTCTGAACTCTAGAGATAGATTTAGGCTTAACACTTGCGTGAGTATCGACTCTTAATGCTATGTGTTGGTTTTTGTTGCGTGAGACATCACCAATGGAGCAATACGGTCGTTTTCTCGACATTGCGTTAGACATAACCTCTGTCGTGGGTGATACGTGAGGATATTAGGCGAATGATTGATTTATGTATTATATGATTAGAAGAATGCATGTGTTATCAATTGATGAGATCCAATTCTAACAAGGCTCCGTTTATAATTCAGCCTTTATTTTATATTTCCAGACTTTACATTTCATGCCTTTTATCTTGGTTCCTTCTTAAAACCATAACTTTTGATCCATAAGCTTAGAAATGTAGATATCGTCGAATGGCATTCTTTCCCTCGCACTGATCCCTGAGGAGACGATAAAACTTGGTCCTTACTTACTATAAATTTTTGTTGTTTGCTGCTATATTACAGTTCAACATAGAACGGGTTCAAAGGTTCCCAAAATCATTGACCCCCTAGGGATATTAACAGCAACTTGGTTCACCCGAGCGAGCTGTAATATCCTAGGATGAATCTCATTTGTGTGTAGTATCGCGTATCAACTATTCCCGATAGTCACCGCACTACTAAATGGTCATATGGTTAATGTCTACTAAATCCTCAGGGTCACGGGTGCTGCACTAGGAAATCTCTACTTTCATGACAATTGGTCGTTCAATAGTAAGTATCCACACGGGCCCTCGCCTGATTTGGTGGTCTACCAGGATCGCTTGTTCGGGATTCACACCCTATAAGTCCACCCGTTTATGCCACCACTTATCTTAGTGTTATCTCATACTTTCCACATGTGTATCAATCGCATTCCCATTAACAAAAAAATAAACACGGATATCAAGTAGGAAAAGCAGTATGTATATATATATATATAGTATGAAAACTGCTAAATATCCTAGACCTATTAGGAATTCTAATCCTAAAGACTCCCCAGCATAGTCGCCATTTTTCTGTAGCATGCGATTTTTGTCGGTGACGCGACAAGCTTATCGCCATTGGTTGGAATTGGGTGCTACTTTCTGATTTCTTATTTATCCTATGAAGCTGGAAAGGAAAATGGGATATATCTAAAACTAACCTTGCACGCAAATGTTTTCTTTAACAAATGCTAAGAGATTGGGGGGTCTGGGGTCAGATTATACAATGGGGAGTTGTCAATTACCCATCCTATATATGGTTATCCATAGGTTGTTTAGCAGTTTCTTCTGTTATTCTACTTACTGGTGTTTATCTGTAATGCGTTCGGGAAAGTTTCTCCTTTGGGAGTGTTGAGAGAGAGTACTTTTGTTGTGTTCGGGTTTTCTGATGTTTTTGGTAAGGTACTGGAGCTAAGCTTTTTGTCATGTGTGCTCGCTAAGATTTCGCAATCTTATGCCTACGTATTCCCATTAAAGGAAACAGGGAAATCAGAGCAATCGTAGTTCCTCCTATTCTATGGGAGAAAAAGATGTCTGGTGTCTTGTTCAAAGCCCAATATTGAAGCTAAAGGGTTATTTGTGTCTTGTTCAAAGTCCAAGATTGAAGCTGAAGGTTTGACTGAGAGAGAATTTGTCATCTCTAAAGGGAGATTCCTCATTTGTTTATCACAATTGTTTGGGTAATTGATTATAAAAGGGGAATTAATTTAACTGGAATGTATGGAATCCAGGAATGCCATAATTTCCTTTGTGAGGGATTTGTCCTGAAGGAGAAAATTTTAACTCAGTGTAGAGCAATGCCATTTTTCCTTTAGGAATCTTGCATGCTAAGAGAGGGACATTGGCATGGATGTAAATAATCCATAGGCTTGCCACTTACAACAATTAGATGAAAGAAGGGATTTACCAGGATAAAGAAGGACTACAACTTGGATTTTTGAATCAACAAGTGTGCCACTTACAACAATTATCTGGGGTTAAGTTTTGTTTGATTGTCTGTTTTGATGTGTGATTGTACAGAGAAGTGTCTTTCTACGGAGAAATTTTTTATTTCCTCTGAAGGGATGTTGGTTTTTGTGTGCCTTGATCAAAGCCCAAGGTTGAAGCTAAAAGGATTGACTCTGTTTAGGGAGTTTTATATTTGTCTTGTACAAAGCCTAAGAATGAGGCTGAAAAGAAACTGACTATTTTGGGAGATCATTATACAAAGCCTAAGAGGAGGCTGGAAGGAATTGACTCTTCCGGGAAATATTTTGTCTGCCTTGTACAAAGCCTAAGATTGAGGCTAAAAGGGATTGACTCTACTGAGGAGAGGTTTTATCTGTCTTGTACAAAGCTCAAGATTGAGGCTAAAGATACTGACTCAACAAGAAAGTGTTTTTAGGTGTCTTGTACAAAGCCCAAGATTAAGGCTAAAAAAGTTTTGACTGACTCAGTTGGAGAATATTTTATCTGTCTTGTACAAATCCCAAGATTGAGGCTAAAAGGATTTTGACTCCACTGGGGAATTTTTATTTGGTGTCTTGTACAAAGCCCAAGATTGAGGCTAAAACTACTGAGGATGATCATTATACAAAGCCTAAGAGGAGGCTGGTTGGGGGAATTTCTTATATAAAGCCTAAGAGGAGGCTAACTTCTGTTGAGGATTATTGAGATCCAAAGACAAGTCCGAAGTGGGGAATCAACTCTTGCTGAGAATTACAGAAGAGTTGAGATATCAGAGACCATGAGGTTCTAATTTAGGGTTTATTGATGGTGATTTAATCCTAGCTGGGGATTTTGAAGTGAGATTTAAAAGATTGAGTTTTGAAACCTATGGGATTTTAACTCTGTTGGTGATTGATGAAATGATCAGGGTTTATCCTGTGTTTTTAGGATACTTAAGGGTTTCTTTGAGATCCCAGAGGAGATGAGACTATCCAAGTCTACTGGTATAAAGAAGTTTATCTTTGTATGATGCCCAAGAGGAGGCTAACTTTTAAGGGATGAGAATCAACCCTAAGTTGGTATGATGTTTTGACTTTTGAAAGGACTGCTCTAACGAAGGATGACTAGGTTCTGTCCTATACCTGTAGGAGGTCTTTTGGGTCCTTGTATTAACCCCAAGAGGAGGCATGAGAACTTCTAAGAAGTATGAGGGTCCTTATACAAAGCCCAAGAGAAGGCTGGGGATGCTTTTAGGAAGCCTGTGGGTCCAAACCTAAGAAAAGTTCCAGAAAGGTTTCACCGGGAATAATCCTTTATGTAGTGAACAGTTCTAGGGTTTGAAGAAATTCAAAAGAGGTTTCACCGGGAATTAATCCTCTTTGGGGAAGTGAATTTCTTGAAAAATTTCTAATAGTGACAGTCTTGAGAAAAGTTTCACCGGGAATAATGCCTTTCTCTGTTCCATATTGTATAAGCCCAAGAGGAGGCAAGACAGTATCTGGAATTTCTTATGGGGAACTAGTTTTGACTGTGTTGAAAGAGTGACCACTGGGATTATCTAATCCTATTGTCGGGGAAAACTCTAAGCAAGATATACATGTATATATATACAAATGAAATATATATGAGCAAGTATTTAAAAGAAAGCTGGTAGAACTTACAGGCGAGCAAGCTTCCAGCACTACAGCAGTATGGTTAGTTATTCAAGAAATTAAAGAAAATTTTGATAACAACTATGAATTTGAATCTAAATCAAACAAAGAAAGTTGTTTTAAAAATAAGTTTGGGGCTTATACTCAAGGAGAGGCCCAAATAGAAAACAGTGATTGTACCGTTATTTTGAAAACTGTATCGGGACTTATACAATGACTGAGGCCCAAATTTATTGTATTTTTACAAAAGAGGTGGGTCTTATACTCTATTAGAGGCCCAAAGTTTATTTTTGTATAAGAGGTGGGGCTTAGAACTCAAGGAGAGACCCAGATGAAAAATAATGATCGCACCGTTATTTTGAAAACTGTATCGGGACTTATACAATGACTGAAGCCCAAATTTATTTATGTACAAAAAGGGGGGTTGGGTCTTACACTCTATTAGAGGCCCAAGAGTTTTGAAAAAAAATATTTGAAATGGGACTTACAACTAAAGGGAGGCCCATATGATTTTGTTTAAAAGGCGACGATCGTGTCATGGTTTTAGAAAACACTGTGGGACTTATACAACGACTGAGGCCCAAATTTTATTTATGTGACAAGGGATGGGTCTTACACTCTATTAGAGGCCCAAAGTGTTTTTTTGAAAAAGATTTGTGAGGGTGTGAATGATCAAAACCCTAATTTGATTAAAAATGTATTTTTATTTAAATAAAAATGATCAAAATTAACAAATATGTGTGTAAAACAAGTTATGATCTAGGATAAATGTTTCGAAAATCATGTTTTATCCCTAGAATGATTTAAAAATCATTTGAGTTTGAAAAATCAAGAAAAAGAAATATTTTCAAACGTTAAAAATAAGTAAAAAATAAATTCTTTATGAAAATATTAAATATATCAAATAAATAATATTTTTGTGAAATTTTTGTAGAATAAAATATTTAATCATTTTTATGAATTTTGAAAAAAAGAATTAATCCAAAAACATAAAAATTCAGAGATAAATTAATTTTTCAAATCATTTAAAAAATAATATGAAAAAAAGAATGAAATTGGACAAGTGATAAAAAATTGGTCATGGGTGAGGATTGAACCCGCGACCTCTCGCCCTCCAACTCACAAAACACGCCCTTGCCAACTGAGCCAGCGTGCGCTGGTGATAAAGATACCAAACCAACACATAATATATGAAACCTGCATGGCAAATTCAAAGTTCGCGCCAGACTTCATCTTCTTCCTCGAGCCGACTTCTAATTTGCAAAACCCATGTTATCTCTCTTAATACGCAACCATTTGACATGATTCAAACACCAAAGTTGTGTGTTTTTGAACAAGAAATTGAATGGTTCTTTTTAATTTCATTTATTTTAAGTGTATCACAAGATATCATGTTGTAATCATATGAACCCTAAAAAATGCAAGAACTAAATGAAATCCTATACACATAAGATAAACATCAATTGTTTGAGGGAAAATGATCTATGAGCATCCAGAAACATAATGGTAACTTGAAAACATGTTTATGATGCATGCATTAATGAGTTTGAAAGTTCAAGGCTTACCTCTTGCAGCTGGTGATCGAATTCTATGTTGGAGGTGTTACAGATGTGTTATAAGGACCTGGACAGCTTCACTATACCCTATGGAGTGTGTTGAGATGTTTAGCCTTGATTGGAGATGCTTGGATCACCTTCTGGTACCTCAACTGCAACCTTGTCAAGAACTTGAGCAACTGACTGGTGATTTTGTGATTCAAGTATTTCAGATGTGTTTCAAGGCCATGGATCACTCATATATGATGTATATGAGGTGTTGGCATGGTTGGTTTGGTTTGAATCACTTCCAATTCCAAAACCCGATAGTGACTTGAAATAGAAGGCAAATTTGAAGTAAAAGAGAGATTTTGAGGAAAGTATCAGTTTGGGTGCTTTGGTGTACTCAAACTGATCACAAATGAGATATATTTATAGTAGAGCAAGTTTGTTTTGCAAGCAATAGTGAATGGCAACTGGTACAGGTCTGTGGCCAATGGTGATCAAATGGAATCTCATGTCTCCTCTAGCCATTGACTTGAGATTAGAGCACAGGCCTATGGTCTTCTGTTGCGGGGATAAGGCTTGACTCATTTAGTTGGGTTTGCTTCAGTCCATGCCACCTTGATGTATCCATTGAATGCTTGATGCAAAATTTGAATTTCAAGGTTCCTTTCATGATGATTTTGCACATGGAAGGCTAGGTTCTTGGCATTTTGTGTTATGGACAGATTCCTTATTCATTTGTGTTGTAATTGGATAGAATTTGAATGATCAAAGTGTCCAAAGTTAGTCCAAGAAATCGTGGGATGCAAGTTTGTACCAAATGCTATCACAAAGCAGTTTGTTTTTAGGCAACTTGTTAGATCCATAACTCCTAGCTCAAATGGAGTTTGATTGAGTTCTTGGACATTTTGGAAAGCTCTCATGACATACTTTAACTTTGATGTCAACCAATGGACCTGGTTCAATTTGGATCAAGGTGAAAAATGGCCTCAAAGTTGGTGAAAAACCTAGACAGATTCTGTCTAAAATTTTCTAAGTGTTGGAAAAATGGTCATTTTCATGTTTTTGTGATTTTGATCAATCCATAACTCAAAATCCATGAGGATTTGGAATCTTTTGTAGTTGACATATTTGAAGTATGTAAGATGAACTTTCATTTGAGCTTTGGATGGAAGAAAAAGGCCTTAGGGTTTGGGAGTTATGATCTTGCAAAGTTGGGTAAAAACCATTTTTGCTCCATAACTTAGAAAATTTTAACTTTTCTAAGGTTGCCCCTTTTGCAAGTTAACTCACTTTTCTTGATTTTTCTTGATGAATGATTATCAATAACATACATTAACATTTTTTTTAACTTAGGGGAATCATATTTGTGAAAAATTCCAAAAAGTCAAACTTGATTTTGGGCACAGTTGACTTTTTGTCAAATGAGATCTAAACTGTGTGATCCTTTGTGCAATAAAGTTCTTGACCCAATTCAAACCTAATGTATGGATTCCATAGGTGTTTTAGGGTGTCTTGAATCATGTCCCAAGGTTTGGGGAGCATGTTTTAGTCAAAAGTCAAAGGCACAGTTGACTTTTTCTTCAAAATCCTAATTGTGGTCCAGATGAAATTGAAACTTATGAATCAAGCTTCTTGAATCAATCCATTGTTGAAAATGGATCAATGTGTTGTATTTGAGGCCCTCAAATCATGTCTTTCGGTCTTGGCTCATGCTTTGCTCCAAAAGTCAACTTAGGGGTGAATTAGGTCAAGAAACCCTAATTCCTGATTTTTGATTAATGCTTCCCCTGAGGTTGTTCTGACTTTATGATTGGGTCCATAAGGTCCCGTGGAGTATCTTAGGTTATGTTTTGAGGCATTGGCTCATGCCTAGATGAAATTTTTCATCTGGAGGCCTTGGTCGACCAAAACTCCAATTTGGTGACACTGGCGATCTTGAGGCTTACTCCACTTAGAATGTTGCAATCTTGTGCTTGATTCTTGAGGTGGGAAGTCCTTTTGATCCTTTAAGGGTGTTTGAGAGGCTAGACAAGTTGAAGATCATGTCATTTCTTGATTGATCCTTTGTCTGACTGCTCTGGGAGGGCTCAAAACCCTAATCTCAACAATTCTTGAAGGGAATGATAAGTGTAGACGGTACATCCATATTGCGGTGATGATTTACACAATGATGGGAAATCTTGGTGGTCAAAATTTTGGGTATGACACCTTTGAATAATCAACGCAAGTTTTGGATTAAGACGAGATTGTCACCTTTTCTTTTCGTGTGGCACGATTTCATTGGAGAATGATCCTCAATATCATTTCTCTATCGTGTTTTAGCACAAAGATCAAATTGCGTATCCTTCTATAGTATGATCTTCGTCATAGATCGTGCTACGATGGTTTAGCGCTACATGTCCCATATTGAAAAATGATTCTTCATGACCCAAACCTATGTTTGCAAGCCCAATAATGGTTAACCATCGTGGATCATTTGCTCTTAACAACTAATCAACTAACCACTAACTTTGCTTTCCGCTCAATTATCTTGCTTTACTTTCTTGTCGATATATCTTGTTCATATTATTCATATTGTTCATATAATATTCATACTTGTTCATCTAACCCTCTTCTTGTTTCCTTGTTCATACCTTAATCAAAACACAATAAAAATATCGAAACCATAAAAAACTAATTACTGGACTGTTGGTTACTTGGATCTTGTACAGAAACCCTAACAAAGGAGGTTTTGTCCGACACTTGCTCAAGGCTTAGGTTAGGACACTCTATACACACACGGGTTCCTCTTGGGCTACCTTACAATGAGACCTTTTATTTCATGTCATCCCCTGTACTTTACATGTACCCCTCTCCCATTCCGATGTACGTATTCGTTATTTCTTTGACCGTGGTTTTGTTATTAGGGGCACCCCTAGGGACTAGGATCGATTCTCACACCCATTTTCAACCAAACTCTCGATTCGTCGTCGAGTCATTTTCAAAACAAACCTTTTTCAATCAAACCCTCAACTCGTCGTCGAGCCATTTTCAAAATCAACCTCTAACCAAAAATTTTTCAAACCAACCAAGCGCATACAATAAACCCTTGATCCAACGTCAAGTGGATTTTCACAATCAAACCTCAAAACGACTAACAACTATCGCAACTCTTTTCAAGGTGAAAAATGGGGGTTCAAGTCGTTGATCTCTATTCGGTTGTTTAGGTGCGGATTCTCTTACTCGTGTGTGAGCAATTGACGCCTTTAAAACAAACCAACCCTCCCTTGTTTCGTGGGTGTACCACGAACTACGACTGCCCTGATTCTTTATTCTCATCTGAGTAAAGATACGTAGGCACAAGATTACGTAGATCTTGGCGGACTACCTTCTCCATTTTACACCGTTTACCCTTTCTTTTCGTGGGCGTACCACAAACTACGGCTGCCCTGATTCTTTATTCTCGTCCGAGTAAAGATACGTAGGCACAAGATTGCGTAGATCTTGGCGGGCTACCTTCTCCATTTTTCACCGTTTCCTCTCTTTTTTCGTAGGCATACCACGAACTACGACTGCTCTGATTCTTTATTCTCGTTCGAATAAAGATACGTAGGCACAAAATTGTGATGATCTTGGCGAGCATACTTTTTCTTTTACCCACCTTTACCCCGTAGTCAAACTACGATTGCTCTTATTACTCATTCTCATCCGAATGAGCATACGTAGGCACAAGTGCCTTAATCCTTGGCGAGCACCCTATCCCTAAACCACCCATTTTCCCCTTAGCATCATTTTCCTGTTATCTTACCATTTCGCATTTTTTTTTTAGAAGAAAACAAACAAGCTTAGCTAAGGAGCATCGCGATTCGAATCAAGAGGTTCCCGTTGAGTACAACGGACGTGAGGGGGTGCGCGTACCTTCCTCTCAAGTAACCGACTCCCAAACCTGGAATTTGGTTGCGATGACCATGTTCTTACCCCTCTTTAAATGTTTTCTCGATATTTTCCTTTCCCTCTTTTGGGATAAATAATGTTCGGTGGTGACTCTGTCGTACCATTTCGCGCCTTTGGCGGGAGGGTCGTGTCTTCGATGAAGCAATTTTTTCGAGGTGCGACACCTACTTGGTCCGACCACGATAGGGTACGTATCTACCACAGGAGCATGCTAAGGTACATGCACGACTCCTAAACTTGAAACAAAAAGACAAGAGTCTGCCGTTGTGTGTGCGAGCAGACTCTTAGTCCGACAGAGACACCTCAACCGAGCTCCGGCGTTGTCGTACCAGTAAGGCAGAACACCCAGCTCGCGATGGGAAGTTCACGCCATGAAGCAAAGACCTCGACCGAGATCTTAGCTCCGTTGTGAGTCAAAACCAACTCCAACCACTTGACCAGTTCCCTGCACGGTAGAGAACCAATTACGTCGAGCAAAGGCCCCAATTACTTGATAAAAACAATTAAACACGATATTGCATTCACATCGACGAGGAAAATAAGTACCCGATATACAATGGCACACATACATAGCTAAAAACAAGCATATTAGAATTACAAATCAAATATTCACACCTGACCATCGACCACCTGGTGGAAAGGCCTTTTCCCCTCGGTGACGAGCTGAAGTCCAGGGTTGACAATTTGTAGTTGCTCCACCGCGATATTAAATCCCAGCTCGAGAGTACCCAGGCAATCCTACTCGAGCTCCCGAACTCGGGAGACCAAGTCACCCCAGGTTACCAAGAGTTTCTCCTTGGCAGTTTCTTCCTTGGAGGGTCTTGCGGTGGCCTCCAGCTCAGCGACCCTTGCTAGGAGTCGTTTCTTCTCCTCTTCGGACTCTGTCATCTTCTTCCGCGTCTCATCCATCTCGCGGTAAAGATTGACTTGGATCTGGTACCTCTCCCTATAGTCAAAGAAGTCATTCTCCACCTTGACCTTCTCCGTCCCAAGGGTCACGTTCTCTGCCTGCAGCTTCTTCGGCTCGGGAAGGGGATAGGTCCCGTCATTGAGAGCCAAGGCTGTCTTAAGAACCCTCATCACGGCGGTCGCATCCTCGGATAACGCCTTTCTCCTAGCATCCTTGTTGAGCGCCAAAATTGTCTTGGATTCAGCCTCAGGCACAATCAGTGAGTTGTCCTCGCCGAAGAGCCCCTAGGCACAATGGCAGGGAGGTAGCACAAATCTCTCCCCAACAATACCCTCCAGGAGTTCGACGGGCCCAGACTCTTCCACTCTCTCCTTCTTGGCCAGATGTTCTTGAGAAATCGGAGACTGGCTTCCCTGCAGAGAGAAGGAAGAACCCCCGGGGTGCGGGTCAGCCCTTGACATCTGTTGTACCTGGGCGACACGACCCTTGCGAGCCTTCTTGATACCCCTGGTCATTTCGATCTTAATCATACATTCTTGGAGGTTCGACATCTGACCTGCAACAAAGAAAAGAACGATTCAGCATAATAAGAAAAAATAAGTGGACACAAAAGTAAGAAACGCACTCGCTACCTAAGAGCTGCAAGGCTTCCTCGTCAGAACTACACTCGAGGAGCTCCTTAGTGTTGATCAAACGGGCCTCAAAAACAACGTCCCCATTCTCGTTGAGAACGAAGCTCCCGTCCTTGTTCACACACTTAGAAATAGTGAAGTTGTTGACGTAAGCCATAATCTTATCATAGGCAAGCCTGTCCTCTTCGTCCAGCTCGTGGGGCTTCGTTAGATAGATCTCCGTCCCTCTTTTAAAGTGGGCTTTCTACCACTCAAGGGGGAAATTTACCTCCAGGGTCTCCACCCTCTGCCCGTCCACGAGCTTCACCGTGCGCTCGAACAGGGAATCGACGGCTGCGTGAGTTACAGGCTTCAAGAGGAAGTATCTTTCCTTAAAGGACCGGGCAGAGTTCAAATACATCATGAACAGTTTCCTCGGCTGCTTCAAAGATACCCATCTGTGTCGTCAATGATGAGTCTGCCGCTGGAGATGGAAGATGTGGAAAAACAACGGGAGCGTAGTACTGACGCGAAGATGCTGACACACGAGCTCGAATGCACGCATGAACGCGATCGCGTTAGAATGCAGCTGCGAGGGCGCTAACTCCAGCCATTGAAATACCCCCGCTTGAAAATCGCTGAAGGGCAGACGAAGCCACGCATCCTGGAAGGCAAACTCGTACATCGGGAAACGCTTCCCTGGGTATGATGAGCAGATCCGGTCCATTTCCTTGGGCTTGTAAAACTTCTAGTTCGGGGGTGCCTCTTCCCCACGGTTCTCAACTGTAACGAAGGCGTCTGAGTCGTCGAAGATGAAGCCTGGCCCAGTCGGATAGGGATTCAACGTTGGGGTCGCCCGGATTATCTCCGACATCTGCACCGACGTCTGCGTCCTCGGGCTTGGGACCCATTTAACCTGGAAAACAGAAGGAAATAATGAATTCAACGTTAAGATCAAATCCACCCTTCCACCGCAAATCGAGTGAAAGGGCGAGAAAATGCTCGACACACATCCTCGACCAAAGCCCTTGCTGACAAGCGTATGGTCGTGAGGAAATTCTCCTCGACGCAAGACACTAAGCCCCCTCTCTGCGAGGGAAAGATTCTTCAACACTTAAGTTCCTCATCAGAATCAAGCAGAAGAGGTATCCTCAACGAAAGACTTTCTTAGAATACCCATACTCCCGCGGGGAGAGAGTTTCCCCGACGTTGAGCCCAACGAGGACGCGAAAGCCTCGTACGTCCCTCGGGGTCTCCATCGGAAAATTCATGAAGTCCCCGTAATCTTCATCGAAAACTTTATGAGTTCTCCAGAATCTTCATGAGCTTTCAGGAAAACTCACCAGAAACTTCATGGGTTCCTCAGAATCTTAATGAGCTTCCCGGAAAACTCACCAGAAACTTCATGAGTTCCCCGGAATCTTTATGAGTTTCCCAGAAAACTCACCGAAAACTTCATGAGTTCCCCGGAAACTTCATCGAGGCCTTATGAAGGCCGCCAGAGGTTCAAGAAAGCGGCCGAAAAATTCATAACTGCCGGAAAACACAGAACTTCATCGAGAAGCTCATGGGCATCCAGGAACATGCCCTCCGAAAGCTACGACTGCTAGCTAGAATAAATAGAGGAAACTTACGTGCGTGAAGAAGGTTCTGAAAAGCTACGGTGGCATAAGGAGAACCGACGGCGGAGAACAAGAAATGGAGAGAGCAGAAACCTGAAGAATTCGTGACAAATGCTGAGACAAATGAGTCCTTCCTCCTCATATTTATAATGCTGACATGCAGAACAAATCATCGCCTAGGCACTCAAGCACCCCTACTCATAGCCGACATAGGCATTTATTACTCCTGACACATGGCTCAAAAAGACATCACGCTTATCCCTTCAAGCCCCCTCACATGGCTTGAGGAAATGACATGTCTGCTCCTTCCACTTACGTCGGGCATAATGCTCGACTCTCGCGCTGTCACGAACATTTCCTTGAAGAATGTTGGAAACAAGCCACAAACAGGTATGACGGCCAAGCCTTCACGCGAGCACCTGTCCTCGAGACAAACTCATGACTGAACCCTGTTGTCGACCACATGCGCACCTCCGCTGTCAAGTACGACTAAGAGCCTTCACTATTGTTCACGAGCATAGTCTCGCGGGCTCCTCTCCTCGAGCACGAACGATGCTCCCCCAGGCAAGTTCCCTGTGTCCCTCCTCGACATGAGAATTGGCTCTTAAGTCATTACTCCTAGGCTTTAGAGCAAGGAATTGGGGGGCTCCAGTTCTGGACTGGGCAAGGGGCTGACCCACCGTAGAGCACGTCCCAACCCTACTCCCCGTTGGGGAGGGCTCAATACGAAGGCCCAATTCACCAACCTGCGGGAGGAAACGCTCCTCACGTGTCTTCCCCACGTACCTCATGTGCTCCCCACGCGAGGACACGTCAACAACTGAACTCGCTCCTTTCGCGGGGCAGTTGACCCATGAGGAAGACTATGTGCTGGTCTTCCCTACTCCACGTAGATCCTGGCAACTATCCATATTGGGCCTAATGATCCAACCCAATGCAGGTAACAGTTGGCCCAGTGCTGGGGGCACATTATAAATACCCTCTTCCGCAAGAGGGTCAGGTATTTTAAACTCAATACTTTATATACACGGTTTCTCTCTCTAAACCTTTCTTTGGCATCGGAGTGTCTTGCAGGTACGCCCCCTCCTCTTCTCCACTATTGGCGAACTTGGAGTTCACGACGTGTTGCTGACCGTTGATCCTCTTTCTGATCCGGTAAGATCAAATACATCTAACAAATATTAACGGTGAAATTCAATAAGACATGATAATAATAACAAGTATAAAAGTATTCTCAATCACACTAAAAAAATACAATCAAACATATCATAATGCATATGCAATGTAATGCCACCATCTCCATCTCAAATGCATGTGGTACCAAAATCACTAGGATCAGAGATATGTTACTGATATTCCCATGTCTCTAGTTCCTCTCTGAACTGTGTCCCTCTCTAGACGTAAGACCACCATAGTCCCTCTCTGAACCAGGTCATCACTGGATCGAAGTCTTATCTATCTCCAAAATACATGAATGGATGATCACAAACAACACTACATGCAATATCATCATCATCTCAAGGTAATAACATGCACAAGTCTCAATCATTCACCAAAGGTTCCACTCTTGATCCTAATTCTTCATATTCAGCCATTATTGTAATCCCTCTCTTGATTACTATACTCAAAACACCGTTCAAGGCCATCATTGTAATCCCTCTTTGGATTACTATACTCAAAACGCCATTCAAGGCCATCATTGTAATCCATCTCTGAATTACTATACTCAAAAATTATATTTTTAAAACAATTTTATTATTTATCTCAAAAGGTAAAGTTATATTATTACCAATTGTCCTCAACTCCTCAAACCACTCAAAAAGTCCCAAGGACTCATAGTTTTTCAAAAACTTATTATTCTCTCAAAAACTCTTAAAAACTCCATATTATTATTATGTCAGACCATCAATAGGGTAATGACAAGTGGTTTACTCAAATTGCTCAAAAATGGCCCTAAGGTCACCAAATGGACTTTAACGCCACAAAATACTCCTAAATGCTACTGAAGGGCTCCCGAACTCCAAAAACTCCAGAGAATGCTCAAAAACTCGAAAAACACCAAAAATGCTCGAAAAGTCGAAAATTTTCTGAAAAGTAAAAAATGTCAAAATCGAAATCGGGCCAAATTTAGCCACAGCAAGCTGCCACCGCAGAACCGCCGCCACCGCCAAGTTGTGCAGCCACCTGCGAATCACGACCTGAATTCGCTCAGACGCCACTATCCTGACGCACGACCCTCCCACCGTCGTTGCGATCCCCGCGATTGTCGGCCATCGACACTTCTCCCGATCGATTTTCCAAATTTTTTGCCAAAGTATGATTTTTTTTTATTAAAAAAGAGCTTTTCCTGTTTGATGATTTTGCCAAAAAGTGTTTTTGATAAACAACTTTAAAAAAATAATTTCTTTCAATTTTGGGAAAATTCCGAAGAAACAATCAACTTAGGAAAAAATTAGGGAAGACAGTTCAGATTCCAAAATCACAAATTCGGGGAATCAAACGACCCTAACGAAGTCGTTCGAATCCCCAGGGGCAAGTTTCAACATAACAACAACCAAATCAACAAAAACAGGTAATCGTGTAATAAGGTTATATCACAAGGTTTTCACTTCCAACAATGAGGTATAGAGAGTTGAGGGGATTTATCCCAAATCCCCCACTAGGGTCTACAAGCAAACGCAAAACAACATCAATCCAACATAATTCAATACTATACAAGAAAACACGTAGCTCATAATTCACGTAAAGGAAAATTAAGGAAACCTATAACAATCCCTAAGGACACTGATAAAAGGGTAAGGAACCCTCACTATCCTACAAGCCTGAAACGACCTGAGTGTAGATAATCCCCCCTTACCTCGAATTTGCCGTAAAGTTGATTTTCCTAGAAAACTCTTGAATCTTTGCACCCAAAAGCTTCATGATTCCCATAATTCTCTTTGCCTCTTTCACATTCTGACAAAATAGATTTCTAACGTAATTTTCTCTTAACTTTTAGTATTTATATGACATTTTTTTCAAAATTATACTTTTCGCCCAAATAAATCAAATTCTCTCTCCTTCTACCTTTTACTCTTCGTTATTCTAAAAAGGACTCTTTCTTTTATTTAATCAATTAAATAATTATTTAAATCAAATAAATATTTAAATTAAATAAATATTCAATTAAATAATTATTTAATCATGGTTCCCTGCTTCTTATTATTTTATTTTATTACTAATAATTAAGTAATATTTAAAATAATAATATTTATCTGCTCTCACAACTCTTAACCCTGGTAATTAGTAAATTACCAAAATATCCCTACCTTCCAAAAACACCATAATTCTCAATTAATGACTAAGTCACGCAAACATTTTAATAAAATGCATAAATTATAAGTTGGGGCATTATAATCCGTATGCATATGGTAAGCAGAACTCAACCTCAGTTTAGTGCCCAAAGCTTCCTTCAAACTATTCCAAAACCTGAATGTGAATCTAGGATCTCTGTTAGAAACAATACTCGACAGAATACCATGCAACTTCACAACCACACTGATGTAGATCTCTGCTAGTCTCTGTAATGGAAACTGATCTTAATGGGAATAAAGTGAGCCGACAAAGTCAGTATATCCACAATAATCAAAATCGCGTTAAATCCCCTAGGAGTATTCAACAATACTGTTAGAAAATCCATAGAGATGTTGTCCCATTTCCATTTAGGTATATCCAACAGTTGCATTAGTCTAGATGGCTTCTGATGCTCAAACTTCGGCTTCAAACATGTCAAACAAGTGTAAACAAACTACACGATGTCTCTTTTCATTCCCGACCACTAAAACATCTTCTTAAGATCTTGGTACATTTTGGTAGCCTTAGGATAAATACTCAAACTGCATCTGTAACACTCCTCTAAAATCATTCTCTTAAGTTCCGAAACATCACGCACATAAACTCTATTCCAGAACAAGTATTTCAAACCAAAATCATAGTCCTTCAAAAATTCTAACCATCTGCTATGCCTCATATTGAGCTATTTCTGATCAAACAGGTATTTCAAACTCTTGTGATCGATGAACTCCTCATACCTCAAACAATACAAATAGTGCCTCCACACTTTCAGCATAAACACCACTGCTGTCAACTCTAAATCACAAGTAGGAAAGTTTTTCTCATGAATCTTCAACTGTCATGAAGCATAAGCTACCACTTTTCTATTTTGCATAAGAACACCACCTAAGTCCATCTTGGACGCATCACAATATACCACAAAATATTCCTTCGCATTTGGTAAAATTAGAACTGGCATCATCATCAACTTTTCTTGACTTCTCGAAAACTTTCTTTGCACTGGACATCCCACACAAATGTTGGACCCTTTCGAGTCAACTGAGTCAAAGGCAGAACTATCTTCGAAAAACCTTTGATAAATCTTCTATTGTAATCGACCAACCCCAGAAAACTTCTGATCTTCTGTTCTACCTTGGACAGATCCACTTCTACCCCACCACTAGAAATCACATGACCAAGAAAACTTACTTCCTGTAACCAGAACTGACATTTGGATAACTTGGCATACAATTTCTTCTCTTTCAAAACTGAAGCACAACTCATAGATGTTTAATATGATATTCTTTTGATTTAGAATACACCAGAATGTCATCAATAAACACTACAACAAACTGATCCAAGTAGGGATGGAAGATCCTATTCATATACTCCATATACATACCATGAGCATTATACACACCGAACGATATCACTGATTAATCACAGTGATTGTATCGTATCCTAAACTTCGTCTTCGGGATATCATCATCTTTCACTCGGATATAACGATAGCCTGATCTCAAGTCGATCTTATTAAACGCACATGCCCCAACAAACTGATCCATAAGGTCATCAATCCTAGGAAGATGATACTTATTCTTAGTTGTAATTTATTCAACTGCTAATATTCAACACATTGCCTCTTACTACCATCTTTCTTCTTTACTAAAAACACTGGAGCTCCCCACAATGATACACTTGGTCTGACAAATTTCTTTTCAAGCAGATCTTCTAACTAACTCTTAAGTTCACCTAGTTTTGACGCAGACATCTTGTATGGTGCCATTTACTTAGGTCTTGTACCAAGTACAAAATCTATGGAGAACTCGATCTCTCTCTGGCGGTAGATCAATAATGTCATCTAGAAACACATATAGAAATTCATACACTATAGGAAAATCAACCATTACATTTTACTTTCAACCTTCAAAGAAGCTAACATCGCAAACACTTGGGCTTCATCTTTCAAGAATTCTTCCACTTGACTAGCAAATATGAACTTTGAATCTTCTTCTTTAACAAACTCAGGAAACAACATTTTCTCAGCCAACGACCTACACTCTTGCACTAAGCGACATGCTGAACCAACCCTCATCATCAAAAACATCTCAGAGAAACATTGGCTTCTCCCATACTTGTTTCAATCCTGTTCCTGGTGGCAAGCGGTTAGAAAAATAAATCAGCACCAATAGTGTTTCACACACATGTCTCATACCAGGGAACAGATAAAAAGCACTAAACTTGGCCGGACGGGCCGGCCTGCTCTGATACCAACTATGTAACACACTATTTCTCAACTCGCCAAATAATACAATAATTCAAGTATATTTACAGCCCAGGGTATCACACATTCTCAAATAAAACACCTATTATTAAATTAAATAACTTGCAACGAAAATATAAAACATTAAACAACAACTTCGCATGGTATCATAAACAAAATTACTCAATTAAAACATCAGTTTTGGAAAATAACTCAACAATCAGCCAAATAAAATAAACAATGTCTCAATCCCCTGTGTTACATACCAGAGTGACACAAATGGTACTAAACAAAATGGAAAATGACAAAGAAAGCAATCACCGTCATCGTTTCACACAACAACACTACATGCTACATGTATCTGCAATATGGGCATATAAGCCACGCACAAACAAAAAGAAAGAGGTGAGAATAATCCTTACAAATGTTAACGGTGAAAGTAAATAACATGACAGTTATAAAAATTCATAGATCATTCTCCCACCACAATAACAACAATACAATTTATAATGCAAATGCGGAATGCACCAGCTTCTCTTCAAATATGCACGTGGTACTGGGTTTTAGGCATCCGAGATGTGCTACTAATTTATCCATGTCCCAGGTTCCTCTCTAAATAGTGTTTCTCTGGACATGAGATCGTTATGGTTCCTCTCTTAACCTGACCTCACTGGACCGATGTTCTGCATAGCTCCAATATATATGTATACATGATTATGGTAGAAAAGAATAATGCAACTCAACAATTACCATAATCATTCTCAAAGTTTCATACTAAAAAAGGTTCCTCTTTTGAACCATAAGTTCGCAAATGATCAGAACTCACTGTAATTCGTCTAAAATACTCAACTCAAAAATGTATAACTAATTTTAATAATTATATTATAACTAAAACATTATCAACAACTGAGTAAAGGTGTATTATTACTCATCAGCTCAAAAAATTCATCGGCATACTCAAAACATCTCAACAGAATATTTTATCATTTTATTATATACTAATAGATCATCAAAGGTTGTATCTATTAGTATATGTAACTCAATAGAGTTCTCAAAGAACTCTAAACAACTCTACAACAATTCCAATACCTCAAAATGACTCTAGAGTACTAAAAAATACTCTAAAATGCTCAAACATGCTCTACTGACAGCATTTCACATGTGATAACTCGACAAAACTCTAAGGCATGACAACTTAACTAAAACTTACTCAAATATAGCACAAAGGCCACAAAAGAGTAACTGACACCAAAACTTCTTCAAAATCACCGAACTGACCCCTGAACGTGAAAACTGCTGAAACAACCCTAATTCACCCAACGACTCACTACCGCCAAAATCGTTGTACGTACAGGCTGATGTTTGTACAGTCTCCCATTACAGTCCGCCGTACAGTTATTACACAACCCGTACATAGTCTATCGTATAATTTGTACATAGCCGTCACCCAGCCATCATCCAGCCGTCACCATCCCTATTCTGATTTTCCAATTTTTTTATTTTTGATTAAAAATATCCAATTTTCCTAACTTTTTTTCTATTCTGACATTTTAAGGCATTTGGGAAAAATGACCAAAAAGGTTTGACAGCAATTCATCGATAAACACAGATTAACCGTACCACACATCACAAAAACCCCAAAAAGGTATAAACACAAATCAACAAGACATCCATGAATTCAATTCATAGCATCATTGATTTTCATATCATATTTAGAGTAACACAACAATCGATCGCCTAAAAGGGTTTTGCCCAAACCCATTTTGGCCAAAACACACAAATCGCATTCATACCTATTTTTTATTATAGTTACATTAAGCAGAATAACAAATCAATCAGTAACCTCAAGGGTTTTGGCCAAACCCCTTTGGTCACTAATAAGGCCACAAACTATGCAAAGTGAAATGCGAATACATGAGGGTAAAGACCCCTCACCATCCTGACTTCTTAAAGCCACTCATGAGTAAAAAAATTCCCCCTACCTCGAAGTTTGCAGGATGATGGAATTCTTCCTCTTTTCTCAGGCTCAGGGAAAAGTGTTATCTTCCCTCTTCAGATCCGCCTCTTTTCCAAAATTCAAATTTCTCATGTACCAATTCTCAAACCCTCACTTTAGTATATATATAACCCTAATAGTTTCAAATTGTTTCCATTCCACTAATATTTGATTTTAATTAAAATAAAATAATTATTTTATTTTATTTAAATAAAATCCCACTTTATAATTATTTAATAAAAATCTAAATCATATGATAATTATATAATACTCACTTTCTATTTAATCTTATAGTTTCTCTAATTATCTCTAAATAATTAAAATATCTAATTATTTCAAATTAAGTAATTCTATTTTATTTTAAATTAAAATAACCTTAATTCCCATAAAACATAAGAAATAACAAATAATAGCAACAACTCAAACAAGACATATATATTCATTTAATTAAATATTATTATTTTAAATGAATTACTAAACTAAAGTTGGGATGTTACAAATAGCATTTTGACAAGAGGGATCTTTAGCCAAGGGCGTCGAAACATTTATGCTAAACCTGAAGTTGGGGACTTCGCATGTTTTCTTAGATTATGTTCTCAGGAATTCGTCTATGTTCTATGGAATTCGACGATGAGTGTTGGTCGACAGTGGCAGTTAAAGCGAAATGATGAGATGAAATTAAGTAACTGTCTTTTGATCTTCTCCATGCATCAAAGACACGTGAAAGCCAACGAGAAAGGTAAAGATTGTGCAGTTAGATACGTGTCGATCGCTGGGAATAAAGTTGTTGCTGACCATTATTTATGTATTAGTATATATAAGGATTTTAGTGTTAGGATTTATGGTGTCAATATCATTACAAAAACTCCAAAAACTCAAAGTACCCAAACAATATCGAGAAATGAGTCAGTGAGAAAACATGTATGATCCTCCACAGCACTTTTTACATATTTAAGCAAGTTTTTTCGGGCTTTTCACATCCCTTTCCAGAAATTTAATTGTCTTTTATCTCACATTTTTACAAGGATCTCGACCCTGTCGAAATACCTTTGCTTTCATGACAAGTTATGCCTTTATTTTCTTATAAAGTTAGAATCTATGCTACATTTACAACAAACAGTCAAACACTATTTTAAGAATTTATGTACATATGTCCTAGGATTCACTAGTCGGTCCTACAAGTAACGTTTCTAAAAAGGTTAGCGATTGTTTACCAAAAATAGGGGTAAATAGTCGCCTTAGAGGCAATTAAAATACTGGTTCCCTAAGAAGGATCCTTGTCGCCCTTACAGAAAATTAAAACATTGGATCTATGAGAAGGATTCTTGCCACCCTTAGAGGCAATTAAAATGATGGATCCATAAGAAGGATCCTTGCAGCCTTTAGAGAAATGTTAAAACGCTAGATCCCTGAGAAGGATTCTGGCCACCCTTAGAGACAGTCAAAATGATGAATCTCCAAAAAGGATCCTTGTCGTTCTTAGAGGCAATAAAATCACACTTTCTAGTGTGTGGTATTACATGACATAAGAAAACAAAAACAAAAAAGTAACTAATCCCTAAGTGAAATGATATGTCCATCTTTAAGCATCTGGTTCAGTCGATGCATGAGAGGAAAACTAATTTGAAAGAAATTTTCGTTTTCCAAAGACGACCTATAATAATAATAATAATTGTTTCTTCAAAGTAATTGAAATCAACTCCATGCATGTAACCTTATTAATAGGGCATCAATTATCATTATACCAATTTAATTTAAATATTTAAATTCTAAATTATAATTATATTAAAATATATTTATTAATATTAAATAGATACCTTAGATTTAGTCTTCTTCCACCTTTATCTGGATCAATGTTTAGAGATTTGAAAGGAAAAAATATCATGATTTTGAGCCATATATGATTGCGTAAATTATAAATTTAAACATTTAGAAGAGGATTATTTATTTTTCAATTGATTTTTGTTATTATTTTAAATTAAAAACTTCTAAACTATTCTCTAAAACTAAAAATTTAAAAAATGTTAAACATAACAAATATCTAATTTTAAATTGAAACAGTTATAAAATGGATTGAATTTTTTTATATACATCTTATTATTTTATTTAACTCAATTTTGACATAGTTATTTTAGAGATCTTGTTGGAGGATAATAAATTGTAAAAAGAAATTGTTTTTTAAAATTGTCATAGTAGAAAATATGCAATTAAAAAAGAATAATAAAAAAATAAAGAATGAGAATAGTTACTTAAATATTACTCCCTCTGTTCTATAATAAGTGATCTATTTAGAATAAAAGAGTATTTTAAAATGAATGAATTATTTTAATTTCCAATGCATTTTTTTTTATTTTTATCCTTTAATTAATATTACTTTCATCATTATCCATATATGATAAAGGTATTTTAGTAAAAATATCATTCTCTATTTTTTATTTATTTCTTTTTTTTAATTTGTGTGAAATGGTTGATCGAATTACTCATTATGAGATGGAAGAAGTACATTTTCAAGAAATTTATTTATAATTACATAATTAATTTGCTAATTATACAAAAATATCTTATTTTTTAATGCGAAACTAGGAAGTACACTTGGCACATTTCTATTTATGCATAGAAACTAGGAAATATCTAAGTTTTTTTAGGACAACTTCTCTACCCATCACTAAAACATGAGTAATGTACCTTCAACTAATCACATGATATCATCTAATTTTAACACATTTAATTATTTATTAAATATTATAATTGTTTGTTGTTTTCAAAATATTTGACACTAAAAGTAACTTTACTCAATTTTTTGAATTGAGTAGATAAAAATTCACCAAGTTTTTTTCAGCAAGATAATCTTATCCGACTTTTTTGGAAAAGGATACTCTCCTTCATTTCTTCTACAATCACTAGACAGAAAGAAGCTTCCTTTAATTTAATGGATTCCGTGAAAGTAGTATCCACAACAACAATCCAAGCACCGAGTCACAACAATGGCAACTCAACTCAGATAATCGAATTAACGCCATGGGATCTTCAGTTCCTCCAACTTGAAAATCCCCAACAAGGTCTTCTTTTTCACCAGCCCACTCTCACATCCAACCAAATCAATCATTTGAAACAAACTCTTTCAACCACGCTCTCCTTCTACCCTCCCTTAACAGGCCGTCTCATAATCACACAACACAACAACAACGCTTCATGCTCCCTCATTTGCAACAACGTTGGTGTTCTCTTCGTTCATGCCAAAGCAGAAAACACAACCGTTTCGGACATTCTTCAACCCAAGTTCATACCTCCCATTGTTCACTCCTTTTTCCCACAAAACGGCGTTAAAAACTACGAAGCGACCTCACAGCCAATTCTAGCCGTCCAACTAACTGAGTTAAGTAACGGAATCTTCATCGCCTTTACTATCAACCACGCTGTTTCCGACGGCAAGTCGTTTTGGCATTTCGTCAACTCTTGGTCACAAATCTCAAAAGGTTCTCAAACAATAACCAAACTACCTTCACTTCAACGCTGGTTTCCAAAAGACATTGAACTTCCAATACGCTTCCCTTTCACTATAACAGAATCACAAAACAAAAGCACTTCCCAAAAGTTGCCAGAAAGAGTCTTTCATTTCACAAAGGAGAAAATCGCAGATCTGAAATCAAAAGCAAACTCAGAAGCCATAACCCAAACTGAGGTAGTAACTGAAATATCTTCGCTTCAAGCGCTACTATCTCACATTTGGCGCCGCGTTGTTCATTGCATACAACCTGATCCACAAGAAGTTTTTCGCTATCTCTTAATTATAGATGCCAGACCTAGGATGATTCCGCCACTTGATGAGGATTATTTTGGAAATGCTATTGTATTTGGTGGTGTGACGATGAAAGCCGAGAAAATTCTAGAAAGTGGAATTGGAAAAGTTGGTTTGGAGATGAACAAGATGATTATGTTACATTCGGATGAGAAAATAAGGAAGGATTATGAGTGTTGGTTAAGAGTGCCGAGGTTGTTAGAGGTTAGTGGTTTGGCAAATGGTTATTCATTGGCAACAAGTAGTTCTCCAATGTTTGATGTTTATCGTAATGATTTTGGTTGGGGGAAGCCTGTGGCTGTTAGAAGTGGGGGTGCGAATAAGAGTAAAGGGAAGATTACTGTGTTTCCTGGAGCTGAAGAAGGTAGTATTGATATTGAAGTTTGTTTTTCTTATGAGATTTTGGAAGCTTTGGGAAATGACACTGAGTTTGTGGTTACCAATTCTAAGCTTTGAGAAAATGTGTTTTGTGCTTGGTTGTGTCTGGTTGGAATGTTATGTTGTGTGCGTGTGAAGAAAACGTGTGTGTCTATATGAGGATTGGAATTAGTGTGTTTGAAAGAGACTTGGAAGAGAAAGATTGAAAGAAAATTCAACTAAGATCAGGAAGAGGCACACAATCAAAGGGAGTAATGTTCTATTCCAAAACTATATGAGTGATAATTTTTAATCAATTATTGTGATGTTTAAGTTGATTTCTTGTTCTAATAATGTAGCTGCATTTATGTTTAATGCGTTGCTATTTAAATTTTTCTTGGTGTGAACTGAACTTGTTTATTAGGATATGCTCATATGATAACAATGTATTATTATAAGCATCTTTCACTTTCACTTTCAAGGTTGTCAAGTTGCAGAATTTGCGATAATAATATGAGTTATTGTCGATGGGAGAAGATGAAAAGATTGCAGGTTATGTGTCGAAGGTGCAGAAACTCGTCCATCTCATTAAGGCTTGTGGTGAAACCCTAACTGATAAGATGATAGTTGAGAAGGTAATGCATACGTTGACCTCTCACTTTGATCATGTTATCGTATCTATTCAAGAATCCAACAATCTTGAAACCCTAAAACTAGAATAGTTGGTTGGTTCGTTGGAAGTGCATGAGATTAGGATTGTCGAAAGGAAATGGGTTCAAGACTCGATATAAACTCTATATGCTCAGTCATGAAAGAAGTATGGTGGTTCCAACAAGTTCAAAGGCAAAATCGACAAGACTCAAGGCAAAAAGTCTCGGTCAAATTCTTACAAGAATAAGGTTGATGATAGAGCTTTTGAATCCTCGAAAAGAGGAGAAGGAAATTCCTATAAAAAAGACATAGAAAAAAAAGGTGTGTAGTGCTATAACTGTGAAAAGTGGGGTCACTTGGCCAAACATTGTTGGTACAATAAAGACAAGGGAGCTACAAAAGGCAAGGAGGAAGGAGAAAACCTTGCTCGCCAAGATTCAAATGATTTTGAAGATATGGTGGTTATGGCTACAATTGTAGATGATCATGTCGATTTCAAGATCTGGTTCCTCGACTCGGGCTGTTCGAATCACACGACTGGTCGAAAATAGTGGTTAGTAGATTTTGACAAGTCGTGAAGAACAAGGTCAAACTTGCTGATAATAGCTCGTTGCAAGCAGAAGGTACCGGAAAAATAGTTATTCAAAGGAGAAATGAAGGAAAAGTTATAATCAAAGATGTACTCTACGTACCTGGAATAAAGTGCAGTCTGCTAAGTGTTGGACAACTGGTCAAAAAAAAATTCTCAGTGATTATGAAAGACGGAGCCTTGGAACAGTTAGACACTCAGAATAATTGAAATCTCCTTTGTCGAAGAACAGGACATTCAAGACCATGATCAGTTTGACTGAGGTACAACGTCTGAAAACAGTTGTCGACCACAAGAATAGTTGGTGGTGGCATATGAGGTTTGGCCATCTGAACTTTAGGCCGCTCAATCAACTGATCAATCAAGATATGGTAATTAGTATACCAAGTCTTTAGATGCTCGACAAACTCTGTGAAGGTTGTCTAATCGAAAAGCAGTCCAGGAAGTCTTTCGTTTCGACTATACCAATGAGATCATCATGCATACTCGAAGTTGTACCTTTAAACGATATGTGGTCCTTTTGAATAGCATACCATTGGTGGAAACAAATATTTTGTTCCATTTGTCAATGAGTTCAGTCGAAAGCTGTGGATCTATGTGATCAATAGAAAAGACGAAGTATTTGAAATCTTTAAGAGATTCAAGATGCTTGTCGAAAACCAGAGTGAGAAGAAGATCAAAGTTCTGCGAACAAATGGAGGTGTGTTGGGGTGGTTCTACAAATCGGCTCAAAACTATAGTGTCACACGTAAGGATACATGTATGTTTGATTGCAGCAAGTAATAAAGTAAGGATATCGCACCTACAGGGAGTGGAAGAGATTTAGATTGAACTTTTGTAAATAATATTTTTTTTAAAGAAGTATTAGCAAAGTAACAAATAACAATTGATAACAAGTAAAATGAGTCCACACTACAGAGCTAAAACTACTAAATAAGAGGAAGAAAATATCAAGAGAGTGAATGATGAGCTAAGATCCATTAATATATTAGTGATCTAAATGAGTCACTGATGTGAAGTGTCATGCCTCAAAAGGTCAGAAAGTGATCTCATGGTGTATCTCTACAACATCAAAGCATGCATTACTAGGGCAAGTGAAAAAATCTATAAGCCTCACTTATAACCTTAAAATACGTCTGGTTTTAATTCTAAAAATACTTTATGGCCTTAGCTTCTTATCTCTAAGAAAGTTAATTTAAGTGAATATCTCTATCCTACTTGTTTAACCAGTTTTGTTATGAAATCCACTTGTTGTTGGATCTCTCACAACAACAAGCTTTTACCTTTTTCTAAGTTGATCATTCTGAGAAGCAGGTTTATTACATAAAAACATATAACAAAATAAGACACTCAACAACACATCTGTTGTACCCTAAATTTTACCCTCAGATATTCTAATTTTTTACATATCATTCTAAGTCAGCAATTTTTGCATTTTTGTTAAACATTTCATTGATCGTCAATCATGCACTTTAGCCAATTTTTATCATTCCATATACATTCTTGATTTCATTTTTATTTTTAGTTAAATATTTATCTTGAATTACTTAGAATTAATTTAATTTTGTTTAGTTAAGTTAGAATTTTTATTTTATTTTACCTTTTTATTTTATTTATCTATTTCTTAGTTAAATAATAATTATTTTTAATTAAATTAACTTAATTTAGTTAATTAGGTTTTTCTTTTACTATTTATTATTTTTGTAGTTGATTTTTAGTTAATTTGATTTATTTTCGTTCTCTTTTCTTAATTATAGTTGAAATAATCTGTTCTTTTATTTAATTTTTACTACGAGTATTTAGTTTTGATTTATTTGCTTTGATTTAGAGGATTTATTTTTTAGTTTAGTCATTTTATTTATTTAATCATCTTAATCAGATTTCAATTTAAGCCATTTTATTTAGCTTAGTATTTGCCCAAGTCAAACAACACTGCTACACCTCTGTACCCGCTGCGCAATGTACCAAAGTCTCGACACCCAAACCTTTGACCAAACTCCTGCTACTACATACCCAGATTTTCACCAAAACAGGTCTCTACACATACGACAACCTGCTTCACAACCTTCACCACTATCCTACAAAACCATTATCCCTACACTATCTTCCAAGCAAGATCGTACAAGAGATTCCCTCCAACGTCCCTGCCCATCAACCTGCAACGACTCATGCCACTTCCAAAGCAAAACCATGACTTAACACTGCTCTAAGCCTGCTCCCACAAAGCTCCAAACCAGTCCTGCATCACTGCTATGCAAGATGAAAGCAACGCGTCAATACAACGGACTAATTTGAAAACTTATTGAGGAAGCATTATGTGGTTTTAATAAGGGCAACAAGAACAGGTCGAAGGGGGGGAATGTTTGTTAAAAGAAAAAACGGATACCTGAGAGGATTCTTCAGCTCGATCCCACTTATTTCAACCATCATCAACCATTAAACTCCCACTCATCACCAAATACTTCTCTGTTGAGTCCACCTTTCATCTCATATTAATCCTTCATCGACCACCCTCCTTTCCATTTCAAATTTCCAACGATCACACGCCACCAATCCGTTTCACTCTTCCAAAACCGTACAAAAGTTCCACACTTTCCATCCGTATTAGATCCAGCCGTACTTCTTCCACTTCCATCCGCCCAACAACTATCGCCACTGCCACTGTGAGGACAACAACAAACATACAACCACATATTACCTATAACAACATCACAACTCACCAAGAACCTCCATACCATTCACAAACCACCTTGTTTCATAAGCTGAAACACAACAACTATTGACTTAACCTCAACGACCTTTTTCTTTTTCTCTGAAAAGACAAACATCATCAACCACAAACAACAGCCGCCCAAACACCTATAACTTCAACCTTCAACAACCTTGAAACTCCATTAATCTAAACCACCTTCGAATAACTTTTCCGACCTCGCAGCCTCACTCAATCAACCTTCATAACAAAATGCACAACCCACCCGCTCCATTTTTCTTTCCAACCACTGACGTTCCACTCACCACTGTCCACAACCGTCTGCGCCGCCGTGCGAAAAACAGAGAGTATCGCGAAATAGGGAGAGAAGAAATCTATCGTGAAGAAGGGAGATCAAAGCAGAAGGGTGCGATCAAGAGAGGAACCGCGAGAGAGCGGTATCGATCGTGAGAAAAAGAGATGAGTTGTTTTAGTTTTCGCTGATCTCTGTTGCGCTTTTATTCATGTGTTTTTGTTTTGATTGAGAAAAGGAGGGCCATGAGCGATTGTTTTTAGGGTGAAGAAATGGCGTGAAAAAGAGAGAACAGAGAGAAAGAGTCACGTTTGGAATTAAGAGAGAGAGATAGTGTTTTTAATTGATCAATTTTAAATCTCATTTACTCTTCTTTACTTTATTAACATCAATTAGTTGTTTTGATCCAAGATTTTCTCCACTCCCTGACGTGCCTTTTCATATTTTCTGCTCTATTCATTAATTAATTGCCAACACACATGCTTGTAGCGGCTGGGGGGTTTATTGTAAACCCTTTTACATTGCCAAACTGGTTTGGGCTTTTGGGCCGCAGTGAATCTCTCACCCCCCGTTTTCTTAAATGGAAACAGTTCACTAGATTAGTTTAATTAAGTTTTAATTTAATTAGTAATTTAGTTAATTAGAATTTAGTTTAGATTTAGATTAGAAATTATTTTAGTATTTTTAACTTAGTTTCGTTTTGATTTGAATTTAGTTGGTTAACTTTAAATTAATTAGTTTTGACTGGATCTTAGTAATTTATTAGTTTTCTAATAAGAACTTAGAACTAGTTTCTTTAGAATTAGTTTATTTAGTTTTGTTTTAGCTAATTAATTTTAGAATTTATGTAATTAGCTTTAAATAGAATTTGGTTTATTTTCGAATCTCGTTTATTTAAATTTTTATTAATTCTTAATTTATCTTGACATTTTGCTTTAATCAATTCCTGATATTCATTTTTGAGTTTAATTCTCTGACTGTGATTAATACCTGGTTCGTGATGCCTATTCTTTTATCCATATCTTGTTTATACCTTCATTCCAAAGGAAAGGACCCTTTAATTGACAGCCATGTCATTTAGGATAGCCTTGTCCATCATTCCCTTACCTCACGCCGCTGCACAATCGAGACTTACCTCCATTTTTACCTAGCCTTAGGTTTGGAGTAGTCGCACTCCACGTAGGTGTCTTGCTGTCAGACCCTATTTCCCTTTGAACCTTGACTACGGTCAAGAGTTCTTTACCGCCGTTGAGGGGAACTACGATTGCTCTGATTTCTCAAGTTCATCTTGAGAATACGTAGGCATAGGATTGCGAGATCCTAGCGAGCTACCTTTTTCTTTTTCTACCTTTTTCTTTTTCTACCTTTTTCTTTTTCCACTTTTTATCTTTACATCCGATGCCTTCTCGAACTCCACCCTTTTTTACCTTTACATTCGATGCCTTCTCGGACTCCACCCTTTTTTACCTTTATATCCGATGCCTTCTCGGATTCCACATTTTCTTTTTACACCCTTTTACCCCGTATTGAGGGGAACTACAGATGTTCTGATTCCATTCCCATCAGGATACGTAGGCACGAGATGCGATGTCTTGGCGAGCATACTTAGTGTATATACCCCCTAGGTCTTTACCTTAGCGCTTTTCCCTTAGCAAGCAACTTTAGAATAACACAAATACTAACAAGAGGTTCCTTAGTATAACCAACCCCGAACCCTAGATTCTCTTTTTAGGGTTTTCGATCTTTACCCTTTCCTTTGGATAAATCAAAGATCGGTGGTGAATTTCAAAGATGTGTGATTCAAGTTAATTAATAGCTTGATATCCGATTCTCACCGCAACAGAAATGGCGACTTCACTGGGGATACACTCCCCTAAGAGGGTTAAGCCCACCTTGTTTGTCTTTGTGTTATTTATATGTTTGCTTGCTTGTATATTTGTATATTTTGTATATCTGTATATACCTGTTGTGCTTGGGCTTTTTCTGTGTGCAGGGTTATTACTTTGAGTGGTGATATAAGTCCTATACCCGGACTTGAGCGTACACTTATGATAGGACGATGGTATATTCAAGGAGGCTTTGAGGGAGTCGATTCCTAAAAAAGTTGACTTGAGACACCATCACTCAGTTTAGGCCCTCTTGAGAGTTTAGTCATGTTGAGCGAGTCTATTCGTGAAAACGTGCTACTCTAGACATAGGTGCCATCAAGACTGAGAACCTTAGTTACCTTTAACCCCACTTGGCCTTTTAGGGCATAGTGCGGTGACCATGAGGGAGTCTATTTCTGAAATGGTTGTCACACGATACTACACTCAGACGAGATTCTCTTGAGAATTTTATTGATTACCGAGTCATTCGGGAAGTCGATAAAATCCGAAGGATGGGTTGTTGACTCTGGGAAATTCTTAGAACCCTGTTCTACGGATACAGTAACCCTAGTACACACCCTTTGGTTGGTTCTCTACCCAGACTCCATGCTGTGATCTTGAACCCTTGATCCTGTTGCATGTGTTTCGCTTCCTGTTTGCATTGCATTGCATATCATTTGCATCTTTGCATGATTCATTGCATGCGTCTGTTTATCCAGCTACTCATTTCCAGTGGTCTCTATCTTCCAGTGTCATCTGCGAGTTATCAAGATAATGCCTCGACACCGATACCAGACTAGAGCTGACTACAGACGCAAGATGTTAGAGCAAGACGTACACAATGCTGAGATCCGAATGGAGATCGATGACCTTAAGTCAAGCATGACCAAACTCACTGAGATGATTCAAGTTTTGATTGCAAGAGGAGAGCAACCCCAAAAGACTGTTATCCAGGAGTTTTCAAATGCTGATCCTCAACCTGTTTAGGTTCCACCTTCAACTTGGCCAGAGTTTGATTTGCCACATAATTATTCTCCACCTCTTGCATCTGCTGCTACGGTTGGTCAGACTGCCATGCCAGCTCGAGCTCCTCCACGTCCGACTGCAGGAAAAAACCAGTACCGTAATAGAAATCATTTTGATCCTATTCCCATGAAGTAGACTGAAATCTATCCTAGTCTGGTTGAGCAAGGTTTGATTACCACAAGGACTTTACCTCTTCCAAACCCTCTTCCAGCTGGATTTAGATCCGATCTCCACATGAAAGTGCCGTAGGCCACGACTTGGAAAATTGCTATGCACTAAAGGCTAGAGTGCGTGATTTGATTAAGACTGGAATTCTTAATTTTCGTGACAATCCCAATGTCCAGAACAACCCTCTGCCAGGGCACGCCAAGTGAAGCTTCAGTCGACTTCAGCATGCTATCCTCCAAAAAGCCAGTGTTTCAGACAAGACAACTCATCCTTGTATTGATTAGTCACTAGGCCTTTGTTTCTTGTTATTTGCACTTTCCTTATTTTGTAATAGATGTTTGTTTTCAACTATGTTTGTACTTTCACAATTAATGAAATAAGCATTTCAACTTTTGGATTTAATTCATTTGTGTTTGCTATTTACACTTATATGCTTTCTTTTCAAAAAATATTTTATCTCTTTTTCACTTTGATTATACAAAGATTGGAGGGAGGATGATGAAAATGTCATACCCAAATTGCTGTTAGTATGCTTTCAGATCAAAACTTTGCTGACGATGTAAGGCATTGTTTCAACTCCTAAACACTGGAGAAATAAGGAAGTTACTCCCTCATCAACCCCTTCGAGCCTAGAAGTAGGAGTTTCTTTTCTTTACAAATAAAAACCCGCAATCTTAACCTGGGGCAGGGTAGTTCTCAGTAACTTGATTGTGCATTAAAATACAAGAGTTGCATTCAAGACACCTTTCAACAAAAGGTTGCATTCAAAAATTTTCCTTCGCGCACAACAAACCAGTGTCGAAGATGTCTTTCAAGTTCAAACGCCAATGATGGTTCACCGTAGTCATTAAGCCAGACGTTCATAACCTTTCAACTCTTCCTAATTAAATGAATAAATGTAGTACAAGTTGTTCCCAAAGTGATAAATGAAGAAGGATCGTCAAGAAATCCTTACCCAAAAAATGAGCCGAGTCCATTTCGAGGAAAAAGCTAAGAAAGGTAGGAAGCTCAAGACCTTACTTTATACAAAAAAAAGAAGAAAAACAAGCTTGTATGACAACCAAAAGTTGTAAGGAAGCAGTGATCGCCATCTCAAATCCATTGAATTTTGAACCATCATCGCTATCATCAGTGCAATTCCTAACTCATGGGAATTTGAGTGCATGGTTTGAGTTAACTGAGCATAGGACTGAAGTTAATCACGTAGATTGGGCAGGTCACAAATAAACTTTGAGCCTTTATCCTTTGTTTCTTAAACCGTGAACCAGGCCATGTTATAACCCTCAAAAGACCTAATTGAAGCGAGGTTATTTTGAAAGCATACTACAACAAGGTTGCGTAAAATGACTCCAAAAGGTATTTGCAGATAATATATTTTGGGCATTACACCCTTTGCTTAAACTTTTCACTTTAATGTCTTGAACCACCGTGTTCTGACCAGTATCCCATATACTTTGCACCTGTTTCAAAATGATTTTGATTTCAAAAGTTGCATGAACTTTACATTTACCATGTTTGTACAAATACTTTTGTTTGGAAACTAGCTTTCTTCTTAAGGAATTTTCAAACATTTGAGAAACTTGGTCGGTGATCAAATCAGGGGCAAGTTCCTTCCATATCCTGTTGAGAATCAGTTCAAGATTTGTGGTTTAATGGCGACTTCTTAGAATTGGTTTATACAGAAGATTTTGCAAGACTCAGGATGGGGCAAGCTTTCCCAGTGTACAGTAAAATAATCATCTTTCAAGACTCAGACTGGGGGAAGCTTTCTAAGAGCACCATGAAACGGTCATTTCCAGAATTAATCAAGCTAAAGCAGTGCTCAACTCATCTACAATAATCAGCTAGTCTGGGGCAGTTTACCTAAAGAATCCCCAAGCAACTCTTTATCCTTCCTGCAAATATCATCAATTTGGATACAATTTACCAGTGTGGCAATGATGTGTTCAGCAGTAGCATCCCTAGTCCCAAGCAGAATGACAGTGATCTCCGTGTTGAGGAATCGGTCTTCCAGTCTTGTCTTCCCAAAGAGTCGAGCAGTGTCATCAGCATCGGCATTTGCATTTGATCATATATCATCTGCATAATTCATATACATATGTATAGCATGAGTGTTTCATCCTCATTTGCATTTCTCCCGAGGTTGTGTCGTTATCCGCGTCTCACCTTGTGGTCAAAGTCCAACTTACTTGGCACCTACCAAAGTGTTACCTGTCCTTTCATTCAGTGCCATTCCGGAATGTTGTCATTTCCTTGTGCATCTAGTCCTATTGTTGGTTGTTTGATTTCTCTCATTCCAGTGCTATTCCTGGATCTTTATATTCTCTCACTCCAGTGCCATTCTTGGATGTCCGGTTTCTCTACCATCTGATGCCTATCTGGATGTGTCTCTCTTTCTAATTTTTTTCAGATCGAGTCTCTGTTCACTTCTATCTAAAGCTATTATTAGATATTATGAGTCATGCCTTTCATTCAAAGCCATTATTGGGTGATTGGTTTCTCTTCATTCAATGCAATTCTTGAATGTAATCTTTGTCCACTTTTATCTAAAGCTATTATTAGATATTGTGATTTATACCTTTCATTCAAATCCATTATTGGATGCTCGGTTTCTCTACCATCTGATGCCTATCCAGATGTGTCTCTCTTTCTAATGTTTTTTCAGATCGAGTCTCTGTTCACTTCTATCTAAAGCCATTATTAGATATTGTGAGTCATGCCTTTCATTCAAAGCCATTATTGGGTGACTGGTTTCTTTGCATTCAATGCCATTCTTGAATGTAGTCTTTGTTCACTTTTATCTAAAGCCATTATTAGATATTGTGATTTATACCTTTCATTCAAAGCCATTATTGGATGTTCGGTTTCTCTACCATCTGATGCCTATCCGGATGTGTCTCTCTTTTTGATGTTTTTTCAGATCGAGTCTTTGTTCACTCTTATCTAAAGCCATTATTAGATATTGTGATTATACCTTTCATCCAAAGCCATTATTGGATGTTTGGTGTTTTTTTACATTCAATGCAATTCTTGAATGTAGTCTCTATTCACATTCATCTAAAGCCATTATTAGATGTTGTGATTTACACCTTTCATTCAAAGCCATTATTGGATGTATGGTTTCTTTTACATCTGATGTCTTCTCGGATGTGCCTTTCTCTTTCTGATGTTCTTCCAGATTGAGTCTTTGTTTTCTGATTCCCCAGTGGAGACCGTCTTTCCGGTGCTACTTCCATTGAGGATCTGGTGTTATCTCTTCTTTCTAAAGTGTCAGCCGGTCACACCTGAACCAGTTGCTTTATCACCTTAGATTATTTCCCAGTTTGCTTCAGCTTCCCCCAGTGTTGCTGTCATCCCCATTGAGTGATTGCTCATTGTGTGGACTTTTTCCCTTTCGCTTTCGTTCTGTCCGCATTTTTGCATTTATCATTCCATCAGTTTCATCATATTAGAGTTCATGGCATGTCAGCATTTTGTCCATAGCATTGCATCTGCATTCCATCTAAGGGCAAAATTTTAGGTTTGCTATATTTAAATACCTTTCACCTTGATCTCTCGAGGATTTTCATCTCTCGTGCCATCCGGTAAAGCTATTTAAATAGGGGCAACTGTTGTACCCCAAATTTTACCCTCAGATATTCTAATCTTTTACATATCATTCTAAGTTAGCAATTTTTGCATTTTTGTTAAACATTTCAATGATCGCCAATCATGCACTTTAGCCGATTTTTATCATTCCATATACATTCTTGATTTCATTTTTATTTTTAGTTAAATATTTATCTTGAATTACTTATAATTAATTTAATTTTGTTTAGTTAAGTTAGAATTTTTATTTTGCTTTACCTTTTTATTTTATTTATCTATTTCTTAGTTAAATAATAATTTTAATTAAATTAACTTAATTTAGTTAATTAGGTTTTTCTTTTACTATTTATTATTTTTGTAGTTGATTTTTAGTTAATTTGATTTATTTTCATTCTCTTTTCTTAATTATAGTTGAAATAATCTTTTCTTTTATTTAATTTTTACTACGAGTATTTAGTTTTGATTTATTTACTTTGATTTAGAGGATTTATTTTTTAGTTTAGTCATTTTATTTATTTAATCATCTTAATCAGATTTCAATTTAAGTCATTTTATTTAGCTTAGTATTTGCCCAAGTCAAACAACACTGCTACACCTCTGTACCCGCTGCGCAATGTACCAAAGTCTCGACACCCAAACCTTTGACCAAACTCCTGCTACATACCCAGATTTTCACCAAAACAGGTCTCTACACATACGACAACCTGCTTCAAAACCTTCACCACTATCCTACAAAACCATTATCCCTACACTATCTTCCAAGCAAGATCGTACAAGAGATTCCCTCCAACGTCCCTGCGCATCAACCTGTAAAGACTCATGCCACTTCCAAAGCAAAACCATGACTTAACACTGCTCTAAGCCTGCTCCCACAAAGCTCCAAACCAGTCCTGCATCACTGCTATACAAGATGAAAGCAACGCATCAATACAATGGACTAATTTGAAAACTTATTGAGGAAGCATTATGTGGTTTTCAAAAGGGCAACAAGAACAGGTCGAAGGGGGGGAATGTTTGCTAAAAGAAAAAACGGATACCTGAGAGGATTCTTCAGCGCGATCCCACTTATTTCAACCATCATCAACCATTAAACTCCCACTCATCACCAAATACTCCTTTGTTGAGTCCACCTTTCATCTCATATTAATCCTTCATCGACCACCCTCCTTTCCATTTCAAATTTCCAACGATCACACACCACCAATCCGTTTCACTCTTCCAAAACCGTACAACAGTTCCACACTTTCCATCCGTATCACATCCAGCCGTACTTCTTCCACTTCCATCCGCCCAACAACTATCGCCACTGCCACTGTGAGGACAACAAAAAACATACAACCACATATTACCTATAACAACATCACAACTCACCAAGAACCTCCATACCATTCACAAACCACCTTGTTTCATAAGCTGAAACACAACAGCTATTGACTTAACCTCAACGACCTTTTTCTTTCTCTCCGAAAAGACAAACATCATCAACCACAAACAACAGCCGCCCAAACACCTGTAACTTCAACCTTCAACAACCTTGAAACTCCATTAATCCAAACCACCTTCGAATAACTTTTCCGACCTCGCAGCCTCACTCAATCAACCTTCATAACAAAATGCACAACCCACCCGCTCCGTTTTCCTTTCCAACCACTGACGTTCCACTCACCACTGTCCACAACCGTCTGCGCCGCCGTGCGAAAAACAGAGAGCATCGCGAAATAGGGAGAGAAGAAATCTATCGTGAAGAAGGAAGATCGAAGCAGAAGGGTGCGATCAAGAGAGGAACCGCGAGAGAGCGATATCGATCGTGAGAAAAAGAGGTGAGTTGTTTCAGTTTTCGCTGATCTCTGTTGCACTTTTATTCATGTGTTTTTGTTTCGATTGAGAAAGGGATGGCCATGAGCGATTGTTTTTAGGGTGAAGAAATGGCGTGAAAAAGAGAGAACAGAGAGAAAGAGTCACGTTTGGGATTAAGAGAGAGAGATAGTGTTTTTAATTGATCAATTTTAAATCTCATTTACTCTTCTTTACTTTATTAACATCAATTAGTTGTTTTGATCCAAGATTTTCTCCACTCCCTGACGTGCCTTTTCATATTTTCTGCTCTATTCATTAATTAATTGCCAACACACATGCTTGTAGCGGCTGGGGGTTTTATTGTAAACCCTTTTACATTGCCAAACTGGTTTGGGCTTTTGGGCCGCAGTGAATCTCTCACCCCCCGTTTTCTTAAATGGAAACAGTTCACTAGATTAGTTTAATTAAGTTTTAATTTAATTAGTAATTTAGTTAATTAGAATTTAGTTTAGATTTAGATTAGAAATTATTTTAGTATTTTTAACTTAGTTTCGTTTTGATTAGAATTTAGTTGGTTAACTTTAAATTTATTAGTTTTGACTGGATCTTAGTAATTTATTAGTTTTCTAATAAGAACTTAGAACTAGTTTCTTTAGAATTAGTTTATTTAGTTTTGTTTTAGCTAATTAATTTTAGAATTTATGTAATTAGCTTTAAATAGAATTTGGTTTATTTTCGAATCTCGTTTATTTAGATTTTTATTAATTCTTAATTTATCTTGACATTTTGCTTTAATCAATTCCTGATATTCATTTTTGAGTTTAATTCTCTAACTGTGATTAATACCTGGTCCGTGATGCCTATTCTTTTATCCATATCTTGCTTATACCTTCATTCCAAAGGAAAGGACCCTTTAATTGACTGCCATGTCATTTAGGATAGCCTTGTCCATCATTCCCTTACCTCACGCCGCTGCACGATCGAGACTTACCTCCATTTTTACCTAGCCTTAGGTTTGGAGTAGTCGCACTCCACGTAGGTGTCTTGCTGTCAGACCCTATTTCCCTTTGAACCTTGACTACAGTCAAGAGTTCTTTACCCCCGTTGAGGGGAACTACGATTGCTCTGATTTCTCAAGTTCATCTTGAGAATACGTAGGCATAGGATTGCGAGATCCTAGCGAGCTACCTTTTTCTTTTTCTACCTTTTTCTTTTTCCAATTTTTATCTTTACATCCAATGTCTTCTCGGACTCCACCCTTTTTTACCTTTACATCCGATGCCTTCTCGGACTCCACCCTTTTTTACCTTTATATCTGATGCCTTCTTGGATTCCACATTTTCTTTTTACACCCTTTTACCCCGTATTGAGGGGAACTACGAATGCTCTGATTCCATTCCCGTCAGGATACGTAGGCACGAGATGCGATGTCTTGGCGAGCATACTTAGTGTATATACCCCTAGGTCTTTACCTTAGCGCTTTTTGTAACAGCCCGATTATGATTATCTCCATTTTGTGCTAATTTGTATTATTTTGTTGAGTCTTTTATTTAATTTGGGTGATAATAATGTTATTGTGAAATTCGTGTTTTAATCTGATATGTTGGCGTGTTATATTATTTTACCGTTTTTGAGAGTTTTCGGGGGGAAATTAGATTGGAGGGTATTTTAGACATTTCATAATTATTGTTAAGTTAGAATTTAAGTGAGGAATGATTTAAGGGTATTTGTGAGATATTTAAAGTAAAGAAAAGAAAGTAGTAAGAAAAGAAATAGAAAGAAAAGTATAAGAGTTAGAAGAGAGAGAAAAGGAGAGTTAGAGAGAAAAATAGAGAGAAAGAAGAACAAGAGAAGAAAAAGAGAAGAAAAGATTGGAAAAGCTAGGAAATCGTCAAGACAACTCTAGGAATCGAATTTAATCGGGTAAGGGTGTGAAATATTATTATCTTATCCATGTGTATGATTATGTATGTGTGTGTTTGAATTGTTTAGATTGTTTTAGAGATATATGTGGTTAGGTCGAATTGGACAAAGTCGATAAAAACCGATGTTTTCACGGTTAGAATTCGAAATAAGTTACGTAGTTGTATCGAGTAAGGTTAGGTCGTCATATAGCGTGCTTTTTATTCGATTTGGTGATGTTTGAAAATTCTGGTTTTTGAAAGGTTGAAATTTAATCGAAAAATCGAACGTCGTAGAAATTTCGTTTATGTGTTCTAAATTGTTCTTATGTATTTGGTGGTTGCACGTATATGTTTGTTTCGGTGAAAATGTTCGATTTAGTCGAGTTTTCGGGTATTTCGGAAAAAATTACAGCAAGGGTGTAATTTGAGAAATCTGGTTTTTTGAGAAAAACAGAGTTATGCATCGATACATAACAGCCATGTATCAATACAAAATGGTTTATGTATTGATACATAACCCTTATGCATCGATACATACTGTAGAATTTTAAGAAAACAGAATTTTCACTACAGCATGCGTCGACACATGCGTGCTATGTATCAATACATGTTGCCTTTTTGCATCGATACATAAGCCTATGTATTGATACATACTGAGCTGTACCAGAAAATTCTGGTTTTTCGGGGAAACTTCGGAAATTCATATCTTCTAAACCGTAAGTCGGTTTTGATCCCCGTTCGAAGCGTTGGAAAGCCAATGAGATGTTCTTTCTAGGAAAAATGGTTTTGAGGTCTGAACCTGGTTCAATTATAGCAGTATTTTCAAACCGTATCGTAGTGTCAGGCCTCCGGTTTATGTTTTTGCGTTATTTTGAAATATCCTTATCTTTTGTGTTGTTTATCCGATTGAGGTGTTCTTTATATGGATGAGAAGCTAAAAATATGTTCTTGATTTGGTGAAGAAAAATATTATTTTTAGCCAACTTTCAACCGACTTTTCCGGTAAACCGTAAATCGAATTGTTTGGTTATTTGTGAAAACGTTCGGTTGCCGTTTGGCACAATTGATGTGACTGTATGTGGATTGTGTGTGATGTATGCATGTCAAGAGTGTCATGAGTCATGTTGTATGTGAAGCATCATGATGTGCATTCTTGCATTGTGGGGTTCTAAGATGAATCCGTTGTAACTTCGTAAGCCTTTTGAGAGGTGGGGGCGATGATTACAAACGATTGTAAGCCTTTTGAAAGGTGGGAGCAATCAGATTGTAAGCCTTTTGAGAGGTGGGGGCAATCCATAAACATTGTAAGCCTTTTGAGAGGTGGTAGCAATGGGTGAACATCGTATACCCGACGAGGAGTTACACTAAGTAACGAGCGATGGTTCCAATAAGTTCTTCAATTGAGATTGAGATGAAATGAGTCGGTACCCGCATTGCATTTGCATAGAGTCATGAGTCGGTCTCTATGATTTGCATTGGTCATCCTTGTTTTTGTGCATGGATGAATGAACATGAATATATGTGTTTATGTTGAATGATAAGCATTGTGATGAATATGCTTGGTTTTGTATATATATATATGCCTTGCGATGTATATTGAATGAGATGTGATGAATTGTGATAAGAATTGTATCGTTGTAATGATGCATTGAAGAATGAATATAATATGTATGTTTATGTGGAATGGTAGAATGGGGAGAATGTGTTATGTGTATACTTTTGTGTTGAGATATATGATTATATGCATTGTTATTATGATAATATTTTTCACCCTTCTGCTGTTTTATGATGCTCTACGAGGCATTGCAGATTAGGTATCTGGTGGTTTTTTGTGAAGTGTGTCTTCATACCTTTTTGGTCGGTTGGCTCTGATATGTAGCACCGGGTAGCTAGGATGCTTATGTTTGATTCCTTTTTGTGATACATTCGTGTATGTATCTTGCTGATGAATTTGTGTATATAAACATGAATGATGTTGTTGTATCATACTTGTTGATGTATAAATATATATAATGTATATATGTTTGGTGTTATAAATGTTTAGATTTTCCGCTTTTATTCTAAATATTGAGATGTGGGTGTAAGGACTCAGTTCCTACGTTGAAAGTTACCCCATTGTTGCATATCATTTGTTGAGCAGGTGTTGTATGTTTTAATTTCAAGCATAATGTGACATGCCTTTTTATGCCGTGTTTACAATTGTACTCTGATGAAATTTCCAATACGTGCCTAAATGATTTATTTGATTATTTGGGGGTATAGAAAGGAGGTGTTACACTTTTCCCTTAGCAAGCAACTTTAGAATAACACAAATACTAACAAGAGGTTCCTGTAGAGCACTATAGATACTTAGGGTGCTAATACGTTCCCTTAGTATAACCAACCCCCGAACCCTAGATTCTCTTTTTAGGGTTTTTGATCTTTACCCTTTCCTTTGGATAAATCAAAGCTCGGCGGTGAATTTCAAAGATGTGTGATTCAAGTTAATTAATAGCTTGATATCTGATTCTCACCGCAACAACATCAATTTAACATAAAGAAAACATTATATTAATTTCACTTTGCTCATCAAACAAGTGTTTAGCTCATAGTGAGCTGAGTACAAACTACTGAATTAAAACTAGTAGGAAACATACTTAAAGAAAAGATGTAAAATAGATGACAACCTAATTGTAACTTGGAGTTCCTTTACGTTGGATAAACAACAACTGATATCTCCAGTCACGCCAGCTCTCAGCAGTGAGTATAGGATTGGATGAGAAGAAAAACATTTTCTATATCTCACTATCATTTAAAGAAAATAAACTACTTTAGAATATTCTGCTTGTGTGAATTCTCCAACTCTCTTTTCTTCTGAAGCTTAAGGTCAGCTTTTATAGGCTTGAGTTCGGATGTGAAAGTTGAAAGGCTTTGGATCATGGGCCTTTGATTCAAATGAGGTTTCAGCCCAAATCAAATCAACAAATTTTCCAGCTGTGTCTCATTCTTAGCGAACAAGTTTCCAGTACAGACAACAATGAGAGATAAAGCGTCTGCTGCAGGCTGTTGCAGCAGATAGTGGTGCAGAGACACATGCAGTGGATGGCTGGTGCAGGGTGCACTTTTGCAGACGTAGTCCCCACCGTACTATGTTTTTTGTCCATATGCACAATAATTTTATCTTTTTGCTTCTTCAATTTTTCCAAGCATATTCCTGCCATGTGGGCCCTAGCAATGAATTCCCTCCAAACTCTTGGTGAATTGCTGATTGTGATCCTTAGAAACTTCTATTTCTTTAAATCGTTCTCACTCTAAACTCTACCTTGACCAGTCATGCCTTATCTTGCCTTAAAATTGTCTTTCAAAACGAAAAACACACATAAAAACTACAAAGGGAAGCACCTAGCGTGCTTAAAACAAAATAAGCTAAAAATAGAAAAATTAATTAAACAAACATTAAAATTAACCTAAAAACCTATTTAAAACTGGATCATAATAACACACTAAAAGTGTGTTATCAAGGTGGTGAATACACATCCAAGATATTTGAAGCTTTCTGTGTAGAACATGGTGTTGATCATGAGGTAACGACTCCTTATACTCCTCAACATAATGGAATAACAGAAAGAAGAAATAGGACCATATAGGACATGGCGAGATGCATGCTGAAGTAGAAGAATTTTCCAAAGTCCTTATGGGGTGAAGCTGTTTCGATTGTTGTTTATATTCTGAACAGCTACCCTACCAAGAAGCTGAAGAACAAGGTTCCTAAGAAGTGTGGAGTGGAAAAGGACCACCAGTGAGTCATCTGAAGGTGTTTGGCTCTATTTGCTACAAGCATGTTCCTGATGCAAGAAGAATGAAGCTTGATGACAAGAGTGAACCTATGATTCTGGTAGGATATCATAAGATTGGAGCATACAGGATATTCAATCCAATGAACAATAAGATCGTGATGAGTCGAGAAATTGTGATTGATGAGAACTCCGCATAGGATTGGAATTCCGGTGATCCAATTAATAAGCCATTTATGAGTTATGGTATCCACGAAGAAACCGATGAAGTCGAAGTCGAAGAAATTGCAGATACTCCAGTTGAAGTCGAAGTCGAAGTTGCTGCTAACATACCCGACACAGTCGAAGTCGAAGAGGATATGGCTAGCACAAGTCAGAGACCTCAAATAACTAGATCTCATCCAGTAAGACTTCGGGACTATGAAGTGGTTCATGATGATGTAGTCACAACAGATGGAGAACTAGTTCATTTTGCTTTACTTGCAGGTGCTGAACCAATTAACTATGGAGAAGCCTTCAAAGATAAACAATATAAGTCTGCTATGGTCGAAGAGTTGCAAGCAATCTAAAGAAATAACACATGGGAGTTGGTCGAATTGCCAGCACATACAAAAGCTATCAAACTAAAGTGGGTGTTCAATTTGAAGAATAATGTCGATAGGTCGATAGCAAGACATAAAGATTAAGGAGAGATTGGTAGCTCGAGGATTTCTTCAGCGAGCAGGACTCGACTATTCTAAAGTCTTTGCACTTGTCTCAAGATTAGAAATTGTTCGACTAGTGGTAGCCTTGGCATGCAATCAAGGTTGGTCGACATTTCACTTAGATGTGAAATCAACATTTTTGAATGGACCTTTAGATGAAGAGGTGCATGTCGCACAACCTCCTGGGTTTGTGATTCAGGAGGAAGCAAGGAAAGTATACAAGTTACACAAAGCACTCTATGGCCTTAAGCAGACACCTA
This sequence comes from Lathyrus tuberosus, assembly GCA_022829125.1. Taxonomy (NCBI): domain Eukaryota; kingdom Viridiplantae; phylum Streptophyta; class Magnoliopsida; order Fabales; family Fabaceae; genus Lathyrus; species Lathyrus tuberosus. Next base: position 17,574,978 of record JALAZF010000066.1, on the reverse strand, counting down.
GGGCATGAAACAAGAAGATCGACTCATACTTGGTCAAATTTGGATTTATCAAATGAAAATCTGAGTACGGTGTCTATGTTCAGGTTTTGGTACAAGATATAACAATCATCTGCTTATATGTTAATGACTTGCTAGTAAGTGGAAATGGCTTGAAGAACTTGTGGAAGTTCAAGGAGATGATGAAGAAGGAATTTGAAATATTAGATCTGGGAAATTGGAAATTCAAATGTCAAAGCAAGGTATGGTGCTACATCAAAGGAAGTATGTTAAGGAGATACTCAATAGATTTAGGATGGATGATTTGACTCCTGCATCTTCGCCTTTCGAACCAAATTTGATGTTGGAAAAGCATGGAGAGGAAGACAAATTCGATGCAACTTTGTTCAAACAAATTGTTGGATCTCTGAGATATGTGTGCAACAGTCGACCTGATATATGTTTATCAGTCAGATTAGTGAGCAGATACATGAGTGAACCAAGGGTGTCACATATGAAGGCTGCAAGAAGAATCTTGAGATACTTAAAATGATCAACAAACTATGTAATTTTATTTCGACGAGACCCTTAAAGGAAAAAATCTATGGTTACTTTCTATTTAGGTGTTGATTGGTGTGGAGATAAGAAAGATCGAAGAAGCACTACTGGATATTTCTTTCAAGTATTTGGTGCCCTAATCTCATGGTGCTCGAGAAAGCAACCTGTGGTGGTATTACCATCGTGCCAGGCTTAATATATAGCAGGATCTTATGTTACGTGTCAAGCAATTTAGATCAGATTTATGCTAGAAGAGATCGAGGTCGAAGTGAAGAAACCTCTAGTGCTGCAGATCGACAACAAGTCAGCCATAAATCTTGCGAAGAATCCATTTTGCATGGAAGGAGCAAGCACATAGAAGCTAGATTTCATTTTCTTAGAGAGAAGGTAAATCGAGGTGAACTTGAAGTGAGACATTGCTCAAGTGAAACACAGTTGGCCAATATTTTCACCAAAGGATTGAAGATCGACATGTTCCTAATTTTGAGAAATTAATTAGGAATAGTTTAGATCGAAATTGATTAGTGTGTTTTGACAACTTGGATTATAGGGGGTATGCTGAGATATTGGATATAATCCAAGTTGAGTTATGTGGTCCAAGCCCAAAGTTAATTAGGGTTTAGGGTTTATTACTTAGTTTGTTGCTTTACTTAGTAGACAAGTTAATTGTATATAAATACATAGTTTGCAATTCACTTTTATTATCATTCCATTCAAAAATACAATCCTTATTGTTTTATTCTTTCTCTTTCTCTCCTCATTAAAAGTGTCGCATGCACTAACAAAAATAACCAATAAGGAGAGAGAAAATTTTGAACTTATTTAAAATTTAATTTATTTAATTGGAAACATGGAGTGGTTGTCATAATGAAAAACACAGAAAATTTTAGTTTTATTTTTTAGTTAATAAAAAAGTTGTGATGACATCTCTGACAACAACTCCGATAAGCATTCTAATGGAATCTCTAGCAAGAACTCTGATGACATCTCTGGTATCACTTCTGATGCCACTTTTGACATTTTCGGTGGTATCTCCAGTGTCTCTTCCCACTACACCACCGTTGTCCTTTCTGACGAGATTTCGGTGGCTTCTCCAAAAAGACTTCCGATGATATTTCTGATGTCGTCTTTGGATCCATGCTCACCATAACCGAAACTAGATAAAGCATTAGAAGGTTTTACAACCCTTTGGTTTTCTATCTCTAACTCTCTTCAATCGACTAATGTTCATGGTAAAGACACTTTTTCCTTTGATCCCGGAGAAATATTCATTATCACAAACAATAAAGTTTTTAAAGTTGTAAACTTTTCTATTATTGTTTTTTTTTTAAAAAGAAACATTGCACACAAGAAAAATGAGGGAAGAGAAAGAAGAAAGAGAGGTAGAAACAGAAGAAGAAAGAGAAAAAAGAATGGAGTATTAGACTTGTGATAATTTTACTTCTTCCATTATTATTATTATTCTAATAATAATTATAATAGGTATTAAATCTTTTTCTTCATATTTCTTAACTGTATAACACATATTACTATGGGTGTGTTTGTTGATGTTTTTAGAAAACAATCACGAGTTTAATTCACTTAAGAGATTAATTCGAAAAATCTCAAGAATAATTTGTGCAACAGATTACAAAGAAAAGTGTGTGAATTGATTATGAATGTTTGTATAATGACCAATTCGATGTAAACAATATACTTTGGATGAAAATAATAGACGAAAAACAAAATAGATGACGTTAAAGTAAATGCTTCTAATACAAAAGACTTAAAGAAGTAAAAGAGAGGATGTAGACTCATATATTTCTCACAAATTTTTTCACTATGTAACTTGGGTACTTTAGTTCTATAGAGAATAAATGAGATTTTTTGTGACCCTCGATCACAACATTGAGATCGACTTATATACTAATACAATGTTAATCGCATATAATGATTATCTCTACAGAACTTGAAACGTATCCTCTTACGTGGGCTTCAACCCTCTTGTTTGCCTCCATGCGTCTTCAATTTTTAAACTGATGCAAACCCACCATCATCTTGATTGTAACACCACAAATTTTTATTCACATTTTTTTGTTATTTAATAATTGTATTTTTTGTGTGTTTAAGTATTTTTTTAACTTTAGTGTTATTATTATTATTATTATTATTATTATTATTATTATTGTGTTATTATCTATAATTTTTATTCAATTTTTTGGTGTATTTGTTTATTATTTGTGTGTTATTTTTAGAATAATAATAATAATTAAAATTTATGAGTTTATTTATATAAAAATATTAGAAATAATATAAATTGAAGATTTCTAATTACTTAGAAATTATGGGTAAATAGATAAATTTATGGAATAAAGTGGATTAGTGAAAATAAAATAAATAAAAATGGAATTAGGGTTTTATAAAAATGATGAAAGTGTAGTTTACGTATCAGTGGAGAAAAAGGAGAAAGAGGAAGAAGCAGACCCTAGAAGAGAGAAGGCATAGTAGGATCTCTCATCACCAACGAATCAAAGTTTTGTTGAGTAATCGAGATAATGGGGAGATTATTCTAAATTTTGGTGTTTAAGCTTAGGGATAGTGAGTAATCCCTTAACCTCCTCTCTTTTGTTTTATCGATTGTTGTTTTTTACTCAGATAAGGTTTGTGCAAAACCTCTCTAAGTATGTTGTGTGTATATTCTGATTTTTACTTTAATTCGATGAATATTGATGTTTTTATGTGAATCTGATAAATTGATGAATTGATGAATAAACATGAATTATTGATGTTATATGTGTTGGATTTTCATGCCTTTTGTTGTTAAAATTGTTGTTTATTCATATGTGTCGAATTATGAGTTTTTCACTATCATGTAATTGGAGAAAATTGAGATTTGAGAATGTTTTAGTGAGACAACTTTAGAGTTAAGTCAAGGGTTTAGTGAGTCAGCATGGTAAACTTTGAAGGGTAAGGGTTTTGGGAAACCCTTAGATGATTTCTAATTACAGTGAGACAATTTTAAAGTTAAGTTAAGAGTTTTGTGAGTCAGCAGAGTGAACTTTGAAGGGCAAGGGTCTTGGGAAACCCTTGGGGTGATTTAAAGAATTGGAATATACTTCTAAATACCTTGGGTTTGAATTATTCATACATTTCTATGTGTTGATTTGTTACAATTTAAAATAGGTAAAAGAGAGTGAAACTGTTGGAAAATATCAAAAATTTCAAAGAAAACTAAAAAAAATTGCAGAAAACAAGAGAGTATTGGTCATCTTGTTTCACGTGTAACTGGAGTTTCGTATGTTTGTTTGAGGTGCGTTCAATTGCATTAGAAAGCTAACGTGATATTACTTTTGATGAAATAAGGAAATGGGGTATGGGAGTAATAAAGTAGTAGTAGTTATCTGGTTCTTATACCAGCGGCGTAGTCAAGTCTCAACCAATATTGATTGTCTTGTTTCACACGTAACTTGAGTTTCATAAGTTCGTTTGAGGTGTAGTAAGTTGTGTTGGAAAGCTAACAAGATAACCTTTCTGTTGAAATAAGAAAATGGGGGGTTTGGGAGTGATATAGAAGAAGCAAATATCTGCTTCTTATAGCAGGAGTATAGTCAAGTCTCAACCACTATTGGTTATCTTGTTTCATGCGTGACTTAGATTTCACAAGTCTGTTTGGAGTATGGTCAGTTGCAAATGAATTAATATTTTTTATACGTATGAATGATGTTGTGAATATTTTAGGATATTTTTCAAATGTTGAATTATATGTTTGAGGGAAATGTGATGTGGATATTTTAGGACATTGGCCCAATATTTTGATGATATATTTGTGTGAAATAAAATCTGGATATATTTAGGACTTTGATCCAATTTCTTGATAATATGTTTTTTATTTAAGTTATTAATATTAGGACGCAAGTCCAGTGTTGATCGTCGATTTCGTAGTAGGTTTGTGAGAACCACTGTTAAGGCTTGTTGTTGTCTTAGGTTCGTGAGAATCAGTGTTGAGGTTTGTTGTTATCTTAGGTTTATGAGAACCAGTGTTGAGCCTTGTTGTTGTATTAGGTTCGTGAGAACCAATTTTGATCATGTTGTTGTTGTTGCAACACCCTAAACATCGACTCTTAATATAAAAGAGAAATTTCACAATTTAGGATGCAACACATAACATAACATAACATGCAACTTCATGAATATTTTTCAAAAAACTTCACAACGGAACTCAAAATATAAAATAATCATTTAAAGGAAATTACGCAATAAATAAACGCCAACCACGAGCTTAAACAAATAATACACTCTGTTCCCGATGTTACATATCAGAGCATATAAAACCGACTAAAATAACGATAAATATAAAATAAATGAAGAAAAGCTTCAAGGCCGTCTTCCACTTACAAGCAACTACTACTGCTGAGTATATGTACAAGGATTACACAAAGCCAACAAAACAAACAAGAAAGGGGTGAGAATACACCTTAAAAATGATAATGGTGAAAATTAGCAACAAGATGATAAATAACAATGTCCCTCTCTAGATGTGAGATCACTATGGTTCCTCTTTGAATTTGGCTATCACTGTACCGAAGTCTTACCTAACTCCAAAATATATGCATGCATGATCATGCATAAAAGCAAGCATCAAACTCAACAATCATCATAATATCATCATTACAACATCACCATTAACATATGGTTCCACTCTTGAACTTAAATATTGCAAATCACAAGTCACCACTATAATCCCTTCAGATTACTAATCTCCAAAAAAATAATTTTAAAATAATTATTTTTCATCTCAAGAGAGTAAGGTTATGTTATTACTCAACAACTCTACCTCATCAAAATACTCAGAAGTTCTAAAAAAATTTATTATGTTATTCATAACTCAATAGAGTCCTCAAAAAGCTCAAAAAAAGCTCAACGTCTCTCAACTCTCAAAATTACTCTAGAGTACCTAAATGTACTCTAAAGTATTCAAAAGTGCTTTAAGGGAAACTTTTCACAGTGATAATTCTACTAACTCTAAGGGATGGCAGTTAAAATCATATTGCTCTAAAATGACCTAAGGTTACCAAAAAATCACTGACATAAAAAAACGACTAAAAAATCATCGAAAAACTTCCCGAACTCGAAAACTGCCAAAAATGCTCCGAACCTCCCGAAACCGCTTTCGGACCAGGAATCGCTGTCGTCTCGGTCGGTCACCCGAGGCCGCCGCCACCCAATGGCCATCGGCGACTATTGTCGCCAACCCGGGACGCGACATCAGTTGGTCATCGCCAGAGCTTGCCTTCGCATGGTTCCTATCGACCTCTGATTGCCGCCGTCCGGCGCGACTGTTGAATGTCAAACATGTCTTATTTTAATCCATATTTATTGGCATTTTTCAACTCATTTGTTATGTTTTAATGGATTTATCCCATGTTTCCATGCAATTCTTCAATTATGTTGCAAATACCTTTGGTTGCTTTGATATGTGTGTTATTATGCAGGATTTAGGCATAAACTATCATAGATTAAGACACAGGTGAATTGACAAGGAAGCCAAAGAAGAGAAGAGGAATCAGCATGTTCGCTGTGCGAACACCAGCGAGGTGAAAGCGAAAGTTCGGTGTGCGAGCTCCTACAATCTCAGATTAGAGACAGTAAGAAAAGGACCCTAAGTTCGTTGTGCGAATTTGTAGCGATGAAGCTCGTTGTGCGAAGAAGTCTTCGCACTGCGAACTTAGATATTTCCTCAGGGGCAGTTCACCTATTCAGAGGCACTTCAGGTTCCATAAAAGGGTCTTCGTTGTGTGAAGAAGGTGCTCGCTAGGTGAACTTGATAGATTTTGGAAGTACTATATATGTATTTTTCACACTTCTTTTGGGATAATAACCCCATTTTCCACATAGAAACCCTATTTTCAGCATTTCTTCACCAAAGAGTGATATTTTGAAAATAGAAGCTGGATTCACATCCAAGATCGATTCTTCGATGTGGATGCTCATTCATCTTCTCTCATTACTTGTAAAACAAGCTACTATGGTTATGAGTAGCTAATTTCCTTTGTATCAAAGGTAGAGGTAGTCTACCTTAGCTTTATGTATTTCTTTTGATTGGCCTTGTTGTAGCACCCCAAAATTTTCCCTCGTGTTCTAGTTCTAACTGGCCTATGTTTCATCTCATTTTACATTGTCATTTCTACATTTGCATGGTTCTTTTAGGCATGGGATCAAGGTATTTTCTTGCGCTTCAGCAGCTCATCCAGTTCAAAAGAAATTCCAGCAGTGTTTAGGGCGAAGCAGATAGCTTTCAAAGTCTTTTTGAGCATTTATTTTGTTCATTAGATGATTTGACAATCAGAAGCTCTGCCAGTCATTTTTTATCAGCGATTCAGCACCAGATGATTATTTTCAGTAGTATTCCGAGTACGAAACATAATTCACAGCATATTTCAAGTGTGTTTCAGTGTTAACATCAAATGGCAAGTTTCAGAGGTCTAACATGGCTCAGAACAAGTAGAATCAGGCAATTTTCCAAGTTTCCCTCCAAAAGGCGCCAAATTCAAATTTTCCTTGTGTTAATCGATTAACACATTTTGTACTAAAAATGGTTAATCGATTAACCAAGGCAAAATTTGCCCAAATACTTCATTTTTCAGCACTGCATTTTTTTGGGATTCAAATTTTTATCACCAATTTCATTTTCACACCAGTAGAAGGATCTAGAGAGGGTTCTAATTTGAATAATTTTCCACCCAATTTCCACTCCAATTCCTCATCTCCTTTCCTAATTCATTTTTCACCCCTATTTCCACCCACTAAGCCTCACTCCAAACCCAAACTTAACTCCTAACCTAGGGGTTATTTAAACTAATAAACTCCAAACCTCTCATAACCTTGATCATTTTTCACTCTCAATTTTCAGAATTCTCTCTCACATTTTCACTCTTAACCTCCATTTTCAACCACACTCAAAGCTCTTCCATAGAGATTAACAAGTTCTTCATTGGAACTTGCTAATTCTTGAGCTAAATCCTCTCATCATCACTTCATCATTGCTTTCCATTGGTGATTTTCGTTTGGATCTAGATCTGGAATTTCAGAAGTGCTTATTGGAAGTGATTTTGGAGTATTGGTAGCTTATTGCTTGGATTTTCAGCTTTTACTTGCAAGGAGCTCATAGATCTTGGAATTTCTTGCTTGGATTCATCAAATTCTGTTTGCAACACTCACCAAAGCAATTCTCAGCTTTGTAGGTTGGTTTTTCTTAGATCTATACTTGATTTAGCTTAATTTTAGCTTATGCAATGTAGATCCTTGGTTTTGCATATGATTTGATCCATTTGCTTGAATTTGATTGTTCATGTTGATGATTATTGGACTTAAATGATGTTTGAATACTGTGTTTGAACTTAATTTTCGTGCATTATTGATTTCATGATCATTTGGAGTGATTGCATAAGTGATTTTGCTGCTGGAAAGTGATTTTTCAAACTTTTTTTGCTTCTGGTACAAGGTTAATCGATTAACCAAAATCAGTTCATTTTGGTTAATCGATTAACCAGTGTAGAATTTGCGTAATGAGAGCTGTTAATCGATTAACCAAAATGAACTGTAATTGGTTAATCCATTAACACTGATGCAGAGTGTGATTTTGGTGCATTTTTGAGCATGTTTCGATCCCGTTTCATTTTTAATCTTCATGGATTGATATGACACATATTTGTGGACTGTTTTGATGATGTTACACCTCACACCTTTGTATGAACATGATTTTCTAACACGCGATTCTTGGTTTTTTATCGATGAATGTTCATGACTATTTTGTCAGTTTCTTGATGCGATGAACACGTTGCACACACTTATTGAGAATGTTGATTGTGGATTATGGCTTATGTGCTGGAGTTGTGTTGCATATGCTTGTTTGCTTTTAATTCCATGAAATGCATGTTTGAATTAATTTGTTCATATGCTTAATAATGTGCATTCTTTCATGATGATTTCAATAATTGTTTACCATGGTCTGTGGTGTGATGGTGATAATGTTTGATTGAAAAAAAATGTGTAATGCTTTACGCACGTTTGTTATGCCATGATTTCATCGTTTCAAATGCATGGTGTGCTGCCCTATTTTCCACTGCTGTCTATACGCATATGTGTTGTTGTATGTGCTGCTGTTGGCCTTTTACACCTATTTGTGTGCTGGAACATGAGCTGTTGAATGTTGTTTGGTGTATTGTGCTGGTTTTACCGCTGTGCAGGTGCTGGAGCGCTGTTGTAGTCGCTGTTTTCGATTTATCGCTTTGGTTTTTGCCTTGCTTTCGCTTGTTCCCTTAGGATTTCCTAGTCCGACTTAATCTTTGATTAAGCTTGGGGTAGGGTAGACACTAGGCTTTCAACTATGCATGCTAACTTAGGTAGATGTTTCCCCTTCAAACTCAACCATATGGCTACTTTTGCATGACAACATTAGGATAGAATTTCCCGTAGTATTTTCTTTTCGACTTGAGTCTTCTCTTCTTATCTCATAACAATTCTAAAGCATTTAATAAAGTTAACGTGTATTGCGCATGAGCCTTGTATGTGGGAAGTGAGGAATGAGGGGTCTCCCTTCGTTCTTTTAGGGTGTTTAGTGTACGTCCTATTGGGAACGATATGCGACGCATTCGTTCCTATGTTATAGACTTGGGTGCAATGCAAGTTACGAACTAATTTCATTTCACTTTTGTATAAAAAACACAAAACAAATTCAAACCTTTTTTATCCTTCGAGATTGTTAAGTTTCAATTCTTTTTTTCAGAAAAGAGCACGTTATTTTTGTTTTGTCGCAAACAAGCATCGACCCTAGCTGCCGGACGCGAACTTGATGTCGCTCATAAAAAACAACAAGACCTTGTTAGGTCGAACTACGATTGCTCTGATTTCCTATCTCTGGTTAGATTGAGGATACGTAAGCACAAGACGGCGATGTCTTGGCGAGCAACCTCCCCCCATTAGTGCGTAGTCCGTCGAACTACATTGACTCTGACTTTCCCATTACACAAGGGAATACGTAGGCCTAGGACGGGGATGTCCTATTGAGTCTCTTTTTCCCCTTTTCGTTTTATGTCTCCGTTTAGCAGTAGGCTTTAGATGACTCACCCTTTGATTAGACAACAAGCGTTGATCCCATCGAGTACGATGGACGCGTGGGGGTGCTAATACCTTCCCCACACGTAACCGACTCCTGAACCCTGAGTATGGTTGCGATGACCATGTCTTTTCCTTCCCTCAGGTTTACGCAGTGTTTCCTTTCCCTCTCTCGAGATAAATACACATTACTGGCGACTCTGTTTATGCGCCACTTTCGCGTTTGTACTTGGATGAAAATCCCGGGAGCGACAGCTGGCGACTCTGCTGGGGAAAGGTTGACCTCTTGCTGGTCCATCCCCTATGCGAGTCAATCCTAGCGCTTGTTTGTTTTCATTGGGTGTTTACTGTTGTGCTTTATTTGTTGTATATTATGGTTTTTACCGCATTTATTGCATTGCATTTCATTATTGTCATATGATGGACTGTGTTGCACTGTACTGGATTTTCTATTTGGCAGGTTGGGGGGTTCTGAGAGATAAGCCCAATACACAGGCTTGATCAAACACATAGGTATTAGCATGGACAGTCGTGTCGCTTCTGTGGTGTTGACCACGTCGGGTGTTCGCGAGACCCACAGCCAGACGAGGTTCTATTGGGAGATGTCCGATACTGAATGTTTATGTAGGCCATTAGATCTTTTCTTGATGAACTGTCGACTCTGGTGACCATTCCCGAGGACTTAGTTGCAGCACTCCTCCCGAGAGGTGATAATGGCAGACCAGAAATGGCAAATCCATTACGCTTCTTGATCCGAGGACCCAATGTTGGGAACTTGCTATAGGATATCCTTTTTGAAAGATAATCAGTGGAGGCACTCCTCGATTGGCGATAGTACTATACCCAGAAGGAAGAATGTACTATTGCATCTCGACCTCAGTGCCAGAAGCTGAGGACCTTTCGTTTTCTAGAACCCACATGTGAGAGGGGCGAGTTTTTGCAGGTTTGCAGGTAACCGTAACCTCCAACCTACCTGGTATTCCGGTTTTCTTATAAGTGTGGATTTATCAGTGTGGTTATTCTGGTATTCTGGGAATTTGGTACCGAACCTTGAGATTATCCAGTCAGTTCAGTGCAACAGTTGTCCAGTCTGTGTGGCAGCCTTGATCCCATGCTCTGCATTGCATCATCATTTTTTCTGACATTCATACTTTCCATTTCCAGGTAGTGTTTGACTTTTGATTCCAGTCAACAGGCATTCATCGGGATGGACATTGTGAGGAAGAAGAAGAACATCATTATTTACAAGTTCCCGTAGCTCACTCTTGATCATCTTAGCAGCTTGCAAGATATGGCCAGTCCGGAGGTGTTGGGGGCTTTCAAGGAGAAATATGGTTGGATCCTATCTCTTGTTCGTAACCTCAGTAACTATGAATATGGGGCCTGTATACTTTGATACAATTCTACGATCCTCCCTTGAGATGCTTTGTGTTGACATATTATCTGTTGGTCCCTACTCTGGAGGAATATTCCAGCATCTTGGGAATTTCCATCAAAGAAGGTGCTCCATTCTTTGGTTCTAAGACAGATCTTGATTTCAAAGCTATGGCTGACGCTCTTTATTTGAGCAAATCAACTCTGGAAGCCAACATTTCTAGAAAAGGAAAGATCCGTGGCTATCATTTGACGTACTTGGTGAAGAAGGCTCAAGAAGCAGCTAAAGAGAAGAAGTGGATAGTTTTCAACGCAGTACTGGCCCTCTGCGTGTATGGCATTGTCATGTTCCCTAATGAACCTGATTTTGTTGATATGGATGCTGTCAGGATATTTACCACTCAGAATCCAGTGCCGACCTTGTTGGGGGATCTTCATTATGCCTTGTATAACAGGAATGAGAAGAGACGAGGTGGGATGGTTCATTGTTACGCACCTCTTTTTTACAAGTGGTTCACGAACCGTCTACCTCAGTCAGGTGCTTTTGTGGATACTAAAACTTCTTTGGAATGGAGTCAATGGCTGATGGGTCTAGCTGCTAAAGATATTGTCTGGGTGGATCGTGGATTACTTGAGAAGGACATCTTGCATAGCTGTGGTGAATTCCCCAACATTCTGTTGATAGGGAGAAAAAGAGGCATCAATTATAATCCTTCTTTGGCCATCAGGCATTTTGGATATGCTCTGAAGAATCCACCGGTTGAGGAAGACTTGGAAGAATCTTTGTATTTTCATGCAGTTGATGGGTTGGCTACGGCATAGAAGGCTTCCAAAGCATGGTTCAGTAGGCAGAAGAAAGGAAAAGTTGCTTTGGGCAAATCCTACAATCAAGGTTTCTCTCCATATGTAGACTGGATTAAGAAAAGAGTGGAAGATTTCTATTTGCCCTTTGACTGGCACCTCCCTTGTATCCTGAGATTGTGGAGGAGAGGCTCACTGTACCCATCGAAGAGTTTAACAAGCAACGGGAGTTGGTGTATAAGTTGAGGGTAGAAAATTTTGACATGAGTAGTCGGCTGCAAGGTGCTCTACACGATAACTTGGAATTGAAGTGGAAAGTTCAAGAAGTGACGAAGTGCCTGGAAGAGAAAGAGAAGGACCTTGTTGACAGAGCTAAACACTGTAGAAAAGTCAGCATGACCGTAGAATCTTCTAGCATGGCCCACCGGGAAACCAAGAAGCTCTTGACCAAGACGGAAGCCAAACTTTCCACCTATCAGGAGATGTTGGAAGAGGTCAAGATTGAGAATGGGGAATTGAAAGAAGAGTTTCAAAGGTTGAAAGCAGAAAAGAAGCATTTCTTTGACAAGTGGAAGGAGGCCCAGAAAGAAATTGAAGAGCTTAAATTGCAAGGCGAAGTCAAAAGATCAAAGCGAGGAGACAAAGACGTTGAAGAGTATATTGTTAGACTGAATCAGGACATTGAAAAAAGAAACAGACTTATTAAAGGACTGATAGAGTGACCCACACATCCTGACATGGTGAACCTTCTTGAGGAAGTTGAAGCCAGCTTATTTGGAATTCATTTGTAATGATATTGTTGTTTATCTTTTGTTGTGATTACCATCAGGATTGTTGATGGAATCGACTTTGATTATATCAGACCTGTTTGTATGAATTCTTGAGATATGATATTGAAATGTTTGGTTCAATCATTTGTGTCTCAACGGTTCTTGTTCTCAAAGGGGTTTGCTTCCATTGTTTTGGCTCTGCAGAATCTTTGTGGGCAGATTTATTTTCCGGTGTTGTGTCTAATCCCTTGCCCGGTTTTAAAGGCTGGAATCAAAGTGGATAATTCCTGGGAATGTTTAAATATGATGTTTTCATTTTCATTTGCATTTGCATATTCATAATCATTGTGCATAGCAGGTGTTTCTCTCCAGTTTTCTCATCTTGTTCTTTTCTTCAGACAAGATTGCTGATCAACACATTCACCGATACTCTACCAGACAGAATCAACAAAAAGCAATGGAACAACTGCCAGCTGGGATGATTGCGATGCAGGCTCGCATGGCTCAGTTCATGGAGTTAATGCAAGGTGTTGCTCAAGGTCAAGAGCAGTTAAGGACTCTGGTCTAGCCACTGGTCACAAGAGTTGATGAAGACGGTATCCTTCATGGCGGCCTTCATAATGGTGTCATTCCTCCGTGCGGAAGTGTTGATGGTAATGGTATTCCTGTTGGTCCTCCTAGCAGAGGTATTCTCGTTCCTTCTGTTGTTATCCCTCTGGGCGGAGGCGAGAATGTTGTGATTCCTTCTGTAGTAGGGGAGGTAACAGTGTCTGTACAGTACATGGTCGTCGATATGATGATCAACAAGATGATGTCTTCTCTTTGCCAGGTGGGGATGCTGGCCCCCAGCCTGATAGTGATAAAAGATTTCAATTGATTGAGGAGAAGTTGAAAGCGTTTGAGAATCAGAATTCCCTGGGATTGGATATGGAAGACTTGGGACTGGTCCCCGGTGTTAGGATTCCTCACAAGTTTCAGGTACCTACTTTCGAGAAGTATAATTGTGTCACTTGCCCGAAGATTCATGTCAGGGCTTGTGCTAGAAAGATGGCAGCCTATTCTGATGATTAGAAGTTATTGATGTACTTTTTCCAGGATAGCCTGTCTGGGGCATCTTTGGAATGGTACATGTAGTTGGAGAGATGCCATATTCGTAGATGGCGTGTCTAGTTGAAGCTTTCGTCAGGAAATATCAGTACAATACCGACATGGCTCCCAACAGAACACAGTAGCAAAGTTTGTCACAGAAAATAATGAAAGCTTTAAGGAGTACGCCCAGAGGTGGCGTGAATTGGCAGCTAGGGTCCAACCTTCCATGGCGGAGCGAGAGATGGTTGACATGTTCATGGTCACTCTTCAGGGGCCGTATTATAACCGATTAGTAAGATGTATGACTGGTGGTTTTGCTGACATGGTTTTAGTTGGAGAAAAGGTTGAAAGTGGGATTAAAACTGGGAAAATAGTGCTCAATGATGGATCCTCATGTGGAGGAGGGAAAAAGCCGTATGCCGGTAATTACAAGGAAAAAGAAGGAGACGCAAACTCTGTTACATCATACCGTGGTAAAGGAAGAAATCATCAGAACTTCAATCAACAAGTGGCTTCGGTAACTATTCCCGCAGCACCTCAACAACAAGCAGTGCCTCAGTAGCAAAATCAGGCTCCTCGCGGACAACAGTACAGGCCTAAACAGAATAGGCAATTTGATACTCCACCTCTGCCGTACTCCCAATTATTTCAACATTTGCTACAGTTGCAATTGATTCAAAAGAGGACTTTGGCCCCCATTACCGGTAATCCACCTTCCGGTTATGACGCCAATGCTCACTGTGAATTTCACTCCGGAGCGCCAGGGCACCATATTGAGGACTGTAAAGCTTTTAAGCATAAGGTCCAAGATTTGGTGGACTCCAAAGCCATCAATTTCTCCAATGACGTGCCAAATGTCATTCAAAACCCAATGGCGAATCACGGTGGGCCAAGGGTTAATGCCATTATTGAAGATAATGAATCCTTGAATTTGGTCTTAGATGTGAACGAGTTGAAGACTACATTGTTTGTGGTAAAGGAAAGGTTGCTGAAGGGAGGGGTTTTCCCTGGTTGTGATGAGGGCTGTTTTGAATTTGGGCTACAATCAAACAGTTATGATTTATTGAGATAAGGTATTCAGAGATTAATTGATGAAGGACGATTACAGTTCGACAGATGTGATCAGGAGAGAGAAATGACTGACAAAGAGAATGATGTTGCCACTATTACACTTCCTTTCAAAACAATAACTATATCAGCACCGGCAAGACCAGCGCCGATCATCATTACAGTCTCTGGGCCTGTCCCGTATGAAAGTACCAAAGTCGTCCCGTGGAACTATGGGGCTGAGGTTTTTGTTGATGGAAAGAAACAAGAATTGGTAGGAACCTCGGTTGTGAGCTCAAAGGTTGACAATACTATTGACGCAGGGGCTATCACCATAAGTGGCAGAGTCTTTGTTCCGTCAGATAATCGGGTTGGCAGTTCCAAACAGGATAAAGGGAAATAAGTGATGGATGATTCTGTATAGAGACAGATCGTGAATGATTTCACGACAAAACAAGTTGACAACTCTTTCTCAGAGAACGTGGAAGAGATTATGAGACTAATCAGAAAAAGCGATTACAAGATTGTTGATCAGTTGCATCAGACGCCATCCAAAATATCCATCCTATCTCTGCTGTTGCGCTCCGAGGCGCAGCGGAATGCATTGTTGAAGGTTTTGAACACAGCCTATGTACCTCAAGAAATATTCGTTAATCAGTTAGAGGGGGTCGTGGCTCACGTGAATGCTGGTAATGGTTTGGGTTTCACTGATTTAGACCTGACTCCAGCTGGGCGGAATCACAACAACGCTCTACATATTTCAGTGGAATGTCGAGGCTCCTTAATGGCACATGTACTAGTTGATACTGGGTCATCCTTAAATGTGTTTCCAAAGAAGGCTCTGATGAAGTTAGATACCCGTGGGCTGATTTGCACGCCGAGTGACTTGGTGGTGTGTGCTTTCGATGATTTTAAGAGGTCTGTTTTTGGAGAAATTGTATTGTCGATCAAGGTTGGTCCTGAAATTTTTGAAGCCACTTTCTACATCATGGACATTCAGCCTGCCTATAGTTTTTTATTGGGTCGTCCATGGATCCATAGTGCTGGGGCAGTAACGTCCACGTTGCATCAAAAGCTAAAGTATATGGTGGATGGACATGTTGTGACCGTCTGTGGTGAGGAAGACATCATGGTGAGTCACCTATCAACCTTCAAGTATGTGGAGGTAGATGGTGAGATACATGAGACTCTGTACCAAGCCTTTGAAGCTGTGAAAATTCATGAAGAACCGCCAAGAGTAGTCAGTACGCCTGAGGTGGTAAATCAACCCGAAGTGGTGAATCAACCAGAAGTTTCGATGTCTTCTTTCAAAGATGCACACGCTGTAGTTGAAGCCGGTAGTTCCCGGAAATGGGGTCAAGTCATTGACGTTCAGATGAAGCAGAATACTTATGGACTGGGGTATAAGCCACCTCGACGAGCTCAAGAGCCACCCAAGTATGCTGGTCCGATTCAATTCACAAGTGATGGTGTCTTCTTTAATCGGATTAATGCCATTGATGATGAGGGCGATAGTGATTGTGATATGGATGAGTGGATCTGCCCCTGCACTCCCAGTCAAAGCCTATGCAATTGGTCATCTGAGAAAGTCATCCAAGTGACCCGTCGAGAGTAATTACCTTTGTTTTCTGTTTGTGTTAAATCCTACGTTCTGCCCAAGACGTAGTGATACTTGTCTATAGGGCTTTGATGTTTTCGTTTGCTTACTTTATCATCAATAAAGGACGTTTTCACATTCAAATATTCTGATCCCTGTTTTTCTGTTTTTACTTTTTGCATTAACTCATATCAAAATGGCAATGTGTTTTCTTGTTTGTTGCATTCATAACAGACATATATCATCAATCATGCAGGTTTCTTTGTTCAGATGCCACCAATAACGATTCAGCTATGGCTCGGTATGACTTCGACAATCCTATTTATCAGGCTGAAGAAGAGACTGACGAAGATTGTAACTTACCGGAAGAATATGCCAGATTGCTGAAACATGAGGAAAGGGTCATTCTACCTCATCAGAAGGAAATTTAGACTGTTAATCTGGGAACCTAGGGCGCAAGAAGGGAAGTAAGGATTGGGGCTGCTTTACAAGACACTGTCAAGGGAAGATTGATTGAAATGCTCCAAGAGTATGTGGACATCTTCGCTTGGTCTTACCAAGACATTCCTGGGCTTGACACTGATATTGTGGTACACCGGTTGCCGCTCAAAGAAGGTTGTACTCCGGTTAAGCAGAAATTAAGAAGGACGAAACCGGATATGGTTGTCAAAATCAAGGAAGAGGTTCAGAAACAGTTGGACGCCAGATTTCTTGCTGTGACAAATTATCCTCCGTGGGTTGCTAATATCCGGCCTGTACCTAAGAAGGATGGAAAGGTCAGGATGAGCGTTGATTACAGAGATTTGAATAGATCAAGCCCGAAAGATGATTTCCTGCTCCCCCATATTGACGTGTTAGTGGACAACACTGCTCAATACTTTGTATTTTCCTTCATGGATGGCTTCTCTGGGTATAACCAAATCAAGATGGCCCTAGAGGACATGGAGAAGACGACGTTCATAACACCGTGAGGAAAATTTTGCTACAAGGTAATGCCCTTTGGATTGAAAAATGCTGGTACAACCTATCAGCGGGCAATGGTGACTCTCTTTCATGATATGATTCCCAAAGAGATCGAGGTCTATGTTGATGACATGATTGTGAAGTCACAAATAGAGGAAGAACATCTGGTAATTCTTCAGAAGCTATTTGAGAGGTTGAGGAAGTTCAAGCTGAGGTTGAATCCGAACAAGTGCACCTTCGGGGTGAGATCTGGAAAATTACTGGGGTTCATTATTAGTGAAAGAGGTATCGAGGTCGATCCTGCCAAAGTAAGAGCCCTACAAGAGATGCCTGAGCCGAGAATAGAAAAAGAGGTCCGTGGTTTCTTGGGGAGATTGAACTACATTGCTAGATTCATCTCTCATCTCACAGCCACGTGTGCACCAATATTCAAATTGTTAAGAAAAGATCAAGAGGTCAGGTGGAATGAAAATTGTGAAAAGGCGTTTGAAAAAATAAAAGAATATTTGCAGGAACCTCCGGCCCTTATTCCGCTAGTGCCAGGAAGGCCATTGATTATGTATCTTACGGTTCTTGAGAACTCAATGGGGTGTGTGCTCGGTCAACATGACGAGTCAGGTAGAAAAGAGCATGCCATCTACTACCTGAGTAAAAAGTTCATTGATTGTGAGTCGAGGTACTCAATGCTGGAAAAAACATGTTGTGCACTCGCTTGGGCAGCCAAGTGTTTGAGGCAGTATATGTTAAACCACATAACCATGTTGATTTCAAAGATGGATCCGATTAAGTACGTATTTGAAAAGCAAGCGCTTTCTGGAAGAATAGCCTGTTGGCAGATGGTTTTAACAAAATACGATATTCAGTATGTTTCCCAAAAAGCCATTAAGGGAAGTGTTTTGTCAGAGTACCTTGCCGAACAACCGATCGAGGATTATCAACCGATGAAGTTTGAATTTCTAGATGAGCATATCATGTTCCTAAAGATGAAAGACTGTGAAGAGCCTTTGCCTGATGAAGGACCTGGCATTGGATCTCAATGGAAGCTAGTCTTTGACGGAGCTGTCAACTCATATGGGAATGGAATCGGGGCAATCATTACAACTCCGAAGGGGTCTTATATACCCTTCACTGCCCGGTTAGCATTCTTATGCACCAACAATGAGGCATAGTATGAAGTATGCATCATGGGGTTAGAAGAAGCAATTGATTTGAGAATCATGAACCTCGAATTTTATGGTGATTCTGCGTTGGTAGTTAATCAAATTCAAGGAGAATGGGAAACTCGCCAGGAAAATCTGGTGCCTTATAATAACTATGCCAGAAGGTTGTTACCTTTCTTTGACAGAGTTGACTTTCATCATATACCCCGATTGGAGAATCAGATGGCAGACGCGTTGGCAACGTTGTCTTCAATGTATCAAGTGAATCGTTGAAACGAGACTCCCTCCATCAGAATCATGCATCTAGATATACCAGCTTTTGTGTTTGCAGTTGAATACGTATCAGATGGTAAATCTTGGTATCATGACATCAAGTGTTTTCTCAAGAGTCAGGAGTACCCAGCTGGGGCATCTACCAAGGATAAGAAAACTCTGAGGAGGTTGGCAGGAAACTTCTTTTTGAATGAAGATGATTTGTTGTATAAGAGGAACTTCAACATGGTCTTGCTACGTTGTGTTGATGAACACGAGGTAGGCCTGTTGATTGAAGAAGTTCATGAAGGTTCTTTCGGTACCCATGCCAATGGGCATGCTATGGCTAGAAAGCTGTTGAGGGCAGGGTATTACTGGATGACTATGGAGTCTGATTGTTTCAAATATGCCAGGAAGTGCAATAAATGCCAGATTTATGCTGATAAGGTGCACGTGTCGCCTACTCCTATGAATGTATTGTCATCTCCTTGGCCCTTTGCCATGTGAGGCATTGATATGATTGGAAATATTGAGCCAGCTGCTTCCAATGGGCATCGTTTCATTTTCGTTTCCATTGATTATTTCACGAAGTGGGTGGAAGCAGCCTCATATGCCAACGTCACCAAGCAAGTGGTAGCCCGGTTTATAAAGAAGGACATCATCTGTCATTATGGGGTCCCAGAGAGAATCATTACTGATAATGGTTCGAATTTGAACAATAAGATGATGAAGGACCTATGTCAGAGCTTTAAGACTGAACATCACAATTCTTCTCCCTATCGTCCGAAGATGAATGGGGCTGTTGAGGCAGCGAATAAGAATATTAAGAAGATTGTGCAAAAAATGGTGGTAACGTATAAAGACTGGCATGAGATGTTGCCTTATGCTTTGCACGGTTATCGTACTTCGGTGCATACATCAACCGGGGAAACTCCTTTCTAACTGGTATAAGGTATGGAAGCTGTTCTACCATTAGAGGTTGAGATTCATTCTTTACGAATTCTGGCAGATGTGAAGCTTGACGAAGCTGAGTGGGTGCATTCCCAGTTGAATCAGCTGAAACTTATTAAAGAGAAGAGATTGGCAGCCATTGCACATGGCCGGTTGTATCAGAGCAGGATGAAGAAAGCCTTTGATCAGAAAGTGCGTCCTCGGTGTTTTCAGACAGGTGAATTGGTTTTGAAAAGGATCTTTCCTCCTCAGACATATCACAGGGGCAAATGGACTCTAAACTACGAAGGGCCATATGTGGTAAGAAAGGTTTTCTCTGTTGGAGCCTTATTACTCTCAACTATGGATGGCGAAGAATTTACGTCCCATGTGAACACAGACGCAGTCAAAAAATACTTCACGTAAAAGAGACCCGCTGGACATAAAAAGAAGATCCAGGCAAAAAAGGGCATCTCGGCGGACCATAAAAAGAAGAAGGTTCGAGCAAATATTAGGGATAAAAAGAAAAAGAAAAAAAAGAAGAATAAACCCGCAAAGTTGAAAACCTGAAATGGAAACTTTGGCAAAAATGGGTATCCCGGTGGATTGAAAACCCGAAATGGGCAATCCAGGCAAAAGTTAGGGATTTGAAAGCGAGAGGCTGCGGTTTGCGTTCGATCTGTGAACACTTTTAACACTTGGGAATTTCGAAGGAAAGGAATCAGTCCAGTCAGTCTCTTCGAAGGTCAAAACATATGTGGATAAGCAAGGCATATGAGTCATAGCTGAATTGAATCATGGTGGATATCTGTTTCCAAATTGCCGACATATGTATTTTCTTTTTATTTTTGCGCAATTGCCTCTTTTCAGGAATTGCTTCCGGTTGTAAATGCCTATTTACAGGCCAACTCAATCAATAAAATTTTCATTTCACTCAAAGAGCTTTCCATTTGTGTTTTTACTTTTACTGTTTTGTTTGTGAAAACGTCTGATATTTTGATAAACATTGCATGTGAAAACGTTAAGCTTTGCGGAGCATAATGGAAAACAATGGAAATTGCTTAGGCAATAGACATTGTGGATGGTAACTGAGGTAGCCATTTTTGCATATGAAATATTCTGTTGTTATGTGTTTGCAGGGTAACTAATTTGTTTTCCCCAGTAGAGTTACTCTCCCCAGCACTGAAAGGTCGTTATCCTCAGCAGAGCTTACTCTCCCCGGCAAGAGTACAGAGGATTGTGTCCCCAGCCAAAGTCATGGTTAGTTTATTATTCCCCAGCAAGCAGTTTAAAGTAGATTTCCCCAAGGTGGATGTTGTTGTATGTCCAGCAGGAGATGTGTTGGATGTCTCTGAAAAGACTTTATTTTCCTCACAGAGTCTGGTACTCACTTTCCTTAGTAGGTCAGGAAGTGTAATTCCGTCAGCAACGACATGCTCTAATCCACAACAGGGTAAAATCTTTCCTCCAACAGCAGGTTAAGCTCAATGATATCCCTCGGCAGGTTTCGTTGACTTTTCTCCCCAGCAGAGTTATTCTCCCTAGCATTGAGGTTTCATCATCCTTATCAGACTGTCACTCTCCCCAGTCATAGTACAGAAGATTGTTCCCCTGCAAGCATTCAGAAGTTGATAACCCCAAGGTGGATGTTGTTGTATCTCCAACAGGAGACTTGTGGAATATCTGCCTGGGACAAAGATGTTGTCTTCTCCACAAAGTCTGGTACTCACTTTCCTCAGCAGGTCAGGAAGTGTAATTCCGTCAGCAATAACATGATCCAACCCCCAGCAGGATAAGGGCGAAGTCATTTCCCCGACAGCGGGTTAAGTTCAATGGTGACCCCGGCAGGTCTAGTATTTGTGATGTGTCTCCCCAAGCAGAGTTTGGTGGTAATATTTGCAGCAGGTTTGACCCGCGATGGTTGACATCCCCAACAGGTTTTAAGTCCAAGTGATATTTGGCACTCTTCCGATTCAGGTCTTGGTTTCCTTTTTCAAAGAGTTATATATGATCCCCCAGCAGAGTGGATGTTTATTTGGACTTCATCTCCAGCAGAAGTTGTTTATCAAAGGAGTTGTTCAATGTGATCCTTCTCAGCAGAGTTCTTGGACTCATAGGACAATTTATTTTGTCATCCCCGGTGGTGCCGCCTTCGTTTTCAGCATTTATTTTGCTGGAGCATTTCTTTTTTGCATTGCGTAAGCATCGTTTGGATAGCATCCTCCCAAACGCGTAGCATTTCCATTTCGTATGGAGCATTACGCCATAGAAAAATTCAAACATATGCATTCGAAGCATAAGCCAGGTTTGATACTTTCTTTACCAGTTCTTTTCCTCAACAGAAATGGCATAACTCAGGAGATTCTGTTTTACTTTATCCCAAGTGAGAGCTCAAGTGGATTCGTCCTTCATATTGTTGTACATTCTAGTACACCCCTGCAGAGTTGTCTGTTTAGACTTCTCTTTTCCCCAACTTTGATTCCAGATAAATTCGAGGGACGTAAAATTGTTGCTTTTACCCTTGGCTGTCCTGTTATCCCCAGCGGAGAGCGCCTTCGGCCGGTCTTCCTTTTCGAGTTCGACTTTGGCCGTCCTCGTATTCCTTTGTTGGGTAGAGCGTCTTCGGCCAGTCTTCCTTTTCAAATTTGACTTCGGCCGTCCTCGTATTCCTTTGTTGGGTAGAGCGCCTTCGGCCGATCTTCCTTTTTGAGTTCGCCTTCGGTCGTCCTCGTTTTCCTTTATTGGGTAGAGCACCTTCGGCCGGTCTTCCTTTTCGAGTTCTCTTTCGGCCGTCCTCGTTTTCTTTTGTTAGGTAGAGCGCCTTCGGCCGGTCTTCCTTTTCGAGTTCGCCTTCGGCCGTCCTCATTTTCATTTGTTGGGTAGAGTGCCTTCGGCCGGTTTTCCTTTTCGAGTTCGCCTTCGGCCATCCTCGTTTTCCTTTGTTGGGTAGAGCGCCTTCGGTCGGTCTTCCTTTTCGAGTTTGCCTTTGGCCGTCCTCGTATTTCTTTTGTGGGGTAGAGCGCCTTCGGCCGGTCTTCCTTTTCGAGTTTGCCTTCGGCCGTCCTTGTATTCTTTTGTTGGTTAGAGCGCCTTCGACCGATCTTCCTTTTCGAGTTTGCCTTTGGCTGTCCTCATATTCTTTTGTTGGGTAGAGCGCCTTTGGCCGGTCTTCCTTTTCGAGTTCGCCTTCCACCATCCTTGTATTCTTTTTGTTGGTCAGAGCGCCTTCGTCCGATCTTGTCTTCCCAGCATAGTCCACCTTCGGCTGGCAAACACTCTATTTCATTTTCCCCACGGTTTGCAAATTTCCGGGTTCTTTTGGTATTCAATCTCCGTGCATCCTTGAATGTCTGAAATTCGATGCTATCATACCTTCAGGACCAAGTTGATTGAATAGGGGCAGCTGTAGCACCCCAAAATATGCCCTCGTGTTCTAGTTCTAACTAGCCTATGTTTCATCTCATTTTGCATTGTCATTTCTGCATTTGCATGGTTCTTTTAGGCATGGGATCAAGGTATTTTCTTGTGCTTCAGCAGCTCATCCAGTTCAAAAGAAATTTCAGCAGTTTTTAGGGCGAAGCAGATAGCTTTCAAAGTCTTTTTGAGCATTTATTTTGTTCATTAGATGATTTGACAATCAGAAGCTCTGCCAGTCATTTTT
Source organism: Lathyrus tuberosus (assembly GCA_022829125.1). Taxonomy (NCBI): domain Eukaryota; kingdom Viridiplantae; phylum Streptophyta; class Magnoliopsida; order Fabales; family Fabaceae; genus Lathyrus; species Lathyrus tuberosus. The sequence goes on along the minus strand of JALAZF010000066.1, from coordinate 17,551,707 downwards.
GATCAGCGATTCAACACCAGATGATTATTTTCAGCAGTATTCCGAGTACGAAACATAATTCACAGCATATTTCAAGTGTGTTTCAGTGTTAACATCAAATGGCAAGTTTCAGAGGTCTAACATGGCTCAGAACAAGTAGAATCAGGCAATTTTCCAAGTTTCCCTCCAAAAGGCGCCAAATTCAAATTTTCCTTGTGTTAATCGATTAACACATTTTGTACTGAAAATGGTTAATCGATTAACCAAGGCAAAATTTGCCCAAATACTTCATTTTTCAGCACTGCATTTTTTTGGGATTCAAATTTTTATCACCAATTTCATTTTCACACCAAAAGAAGGATCTAGAGAGGGTTCTAATTTGAATAATTTTCCACCCAATTTCCACTCCAATTCCTCATCTCCTTTCCTAATTCATTTTTCACCCCAATTTCCACCCACTAAGCCTCACTCAAAACCCAAACTTAACTCCTAACCTAGGGGTTATTTAAACTAATCAACTCCAAACCTCTCATAACCTTGATCATTTTTCACTCTCAATTTTCAGAATTCTCTCTCAATTCTCTCTCACATTTTCACTCTCAACCTCCATTTTCAACCACACTCAAAGCTCTTCCACAGAGATTAACAAGTTCTTCATTGGAACTTGCTAATTATTGAGCTAAATCCTCTCATCACCGCTTCATCATTGCTTTCCATTGGTGATTTTCGTTTGGATCTAGATCTGGAATTTCAGAAGTGCTTATTGGAAGTGATTTTGGAGTATTGGTAGCTTATTGCTTGGATTTTCAGCTTTTGCTTGCAAGGAGCTCATAGATCTTGGAATTTCTTGCTTGGATTCATCAAATTCTGTTTGCAATACTCACCAAAGCAATTCTCAGCTTTGTAGGTTGGTTTTTCTTAGATCTATACTTGATTTAGCTTAATTTTAGCCTATGCAATGTAGATCCTTGGTTTTGCATGTGATTTGATCCATTTGCTTGAATTTAATTGTTCATGTTGATGATTATTGGACTTAAATGATGTTTGAATACTGTGTTTGAACTTAATTTTCGTGCATTATTGATTTCATGATCATTTGGAGTGATTGCATAAGTGATTTTGCTGCTGGAAAGTGATTTTTCAAACTTTTTCTGCTTCTGGTACAGGGTTAATCGATTAACCATAACCCGTTCATTTTGGTTAATCGATTAACCAGTGTAGAATTTGCGTAATGAGAGCTATTAATCGATTAACCAAAATGAACTGTAATTGGTTAATCGATTAACACTGATGCAGAGTGTGATTTTTGTGCATTTTTGAGCATGTTTCGATCTCGTTTCATTTTTAATCTTCATGGATTGATATGACACATATTTGTGGACTGTTTTGATGATGTTACACCTCACACCTTTATATGAACATGATTTTCTAACACGCGATTCTTGGTTTTTTATTGATGAATGTTCATGACTATTTTGTCGGTTTCTTGATGCGATGAACACGTTGCACATACTTCTTGAGCATGTTGATTGTGGATTATGGCTTATGTGCTGGAGTTGTGTTGCATATGCTTGTTTGCTTTTAATTTAATGAAATGCATGTTTGAATTAATTTGTTCATATGCTTAATAATGTGCATTCTTTCATGATGATTTCAAGAATTGTTTACCATGGTCTATGGTGTGATGGTCATCATGTTTGATTGAAAAAAATGTGTAATGCTTGACGCATGTTTGTTATGCCATGATTTCATCGTTTCAAATGCATGGTGAGCTGCCCTGTTTTCCACTGCTGTCTATACGTATATGTGCTGTTGTATGTGTTGCTGTTGGCCTTTTACACCTATTTGTGTGCTGGAACATGAGCTGTTGAATGCTGTTTGGTGTATTGTGCTGGTTTTACCGCTGTGCAGGTGCTGGAGCGCTGTTGTAGCCGCTGTTTTTGATTTATCGCTTTGGTTTTTGCCTTGCTTTCGCTTGTTCCCCTAGGATTTCCTAGTCCGACTTAATCTTTGATTAAGCTTGGGGTAGGGTAGACACTAGGCTTTCAACTATGCATGCTAACTTAGGTAGACGTTTCCCCTTCAAACTCAACCATAGGGCTACTTTTGCATGACAACATTAGGATATAATTTCCCGTAGTATTTTCTTTTTGACTTGAGTCTTCTCTTCTCATCTCATAACAATTCTAAAGCACTTAATAAAGTTAACGTGTATTGCGCATGAGCCTTGTATGTGGGAAGTGAGGAATAGGGGGTCTCCCTTCGTTCATCTAGGGTGTTTAGTGTATGTCCTATTGGGGATGATATGCGACGCATTCGTTCCTATGTTATAGACTTGGGTGCAATGCAAGTTACGAACTAACTTCAATTCACTTTTGTCTAAAAAACACAAAACAAATTCAAACATTTTTTATCCTTCGGGATTGTTAAGTTTCAATTCTTTTTTCAGAAAAGGGCACGTTATTTTTTGTTTTGTCGCAAACAAGCATCGACCCTAGCTGCCGGACGCGAACTTGATGTCGCTCATAAGAAACACCAAGACCTTGTTAGGTCGAACTACGACTGCTCTGATTTCCTATCTCTGGTTAGATTGAGGATATGTAGGCACAAGACGATGATGTCTTGGCGAGCAACCTCCCCCCATTAGTGCGTAGTACGTCAAACTACATTGACTCTGACTTTCCCATTGCACAAGGGAATACGTAGGCCTAGGATGGGGATGTCCTATTGAGTCTCTTTTTCTCCTTTTCGTTTTCTGTCTCCATTTAGCAGTAGGCTTTAGATGACTCACCCTATGATTAGACAACAAACATGGATCCCATCGAGTACGATGGACGCATGGGGGTGCTAATACCTTCCCCTCACGTAATCGACTCCCGAACCCTGACTATGGTTGCGATGACCACATATTTTCCTTCCCTCATTTTTACACTGTGTTTCCTTTCCCTCTCTCGAGATAAATACACATTACTGGCGACTCTATGTATGCGCCACTTTTGCGTTTGTACTTGGATGAAAATCCTGGGAGCGACAGCTGGCGACTCTGGTGGGGAAAGGTTGACCTCTTGCTGGTCCATCCCATATGCGAGTCAATCCTAGCGCTTGTTTGTTTTCATTGGGTGTTTACTGTTATGCTTTATTTGTTGTATATTATGGTTTATACCGCATTTATTGCATTGCATTTCGTTATTGTCATATGCTGGACTGTGCTGCACTGTACTGGATTTTCTGTTTGGCAGGTTGGGGCGTTCTGAGAGATAAGCCCAATACCCAGGCTTGAGCATACACATAGGTATTAGAATGGACAGTCGTGTCGCTCCTGTGGTGTTGACCACGTGGGGTGTTCACGAGACCCACAGCCAGACGAGGTTCTATCGGGAAATGTCTGATACTGCATGTTGATGTAGGCCATTGGATCTTCTCTTGATGAAATGTAGACTCTGGTGATCATTCCCTAGGACTTAGTTGCAGCACTCCTCCCGAGAGGTGATAATGGCAGACCAGAAATGGCAAATCCATTACGCTTCTTGATCCGAGGACCCAATACTGGGAACTTGCTATAGGATATCCTTTTTGAAAGAGAATCAGTGGAGGCGCTCCTCGATTAGCGATAGTACTATACCCAGAAGGATGAATATACTATTGCTTCTCGACCTCAGTGCCAGAAGCTGAGGACCTTTCATTTTCTAGAACCCACATGTGAGAGGGGCGGGTTTTTGCAGGTTTGCAGGTAACCGTAACCTCCAACCTTCCCGGTATTCTGGTTTTCTTATAAGTGTGGATTTATCAGTGTGGTTATTCTGGTATTCTGGGAATTTGGTTCCGAACCTTGAGATTATCCAGTCAGTTCAGTGCAACAGTTGTCCAGTCTGTGTGGCAGCCTTGATCCCATGCTCTGCATTGCATCATCATTTTTTCTGACATTCATACTTTCCATTTCCAGGTAGTGTTTAACTTTTGATTCCAGTCAACAGGCATTCATCGGGATGGACATTGTGAGGAAGATGAAGAACATCATTATTTACAAGTTCCCGAAGCTCACTATTGGTCAGTTTAGCAGCTTGCAAGATATGGCCAGTCCGGAGGTGTTGGGGGCTTTCAAGGAGAAATATGGTTGGATCCTATCTCTTGTTCGTAACCTCAGTAACTATGAATATGGGGGCCTACATACTTTGATGCAATTCTATGATCCTCCCTTGAGATGCTTTGTGTTGACATATTATCTTTTGGTCCCTACTCTGGAGGAATATTCCAGCATCTTGGGAATTTCCATCAAAGAAGGTGCTCCATTATTTGGTTCTAAGGCATATCCTGATTTCAAAGCTAAGGCTGACGCTCTTTATTTGAGAAAATCAACTCTGGAAGCCGACATTTCTAGCAAAGGAAAGATCCGTGGCTATCATTTAACGTACTTGGTGAAGAAGGCTCAAGAAGCAGCTAAATAGAAGAAGTGGACAGTTTTCAACGCAGTACTGGCCCTCTGCGTGTATGGCATTGTCATGTTCCCTAATGAACCTGATTTTGTTGATATGGATGCTGTCATGATATTTACGACTCAAAATCCAGTGCCGACCTTGTTGAGGGATCTTCATTATGCCTTGTATAACAGGAATGAGAAGAGACGAGGTGGGATGGTTCATTGTTGCGCACCTCTTTTTTACAAGTGGTTCACGAACCGTCTACCTCAGTCAGGTGCTTTTGTGGATACTAAAACTTCTTTGGAATGGAGTCAACGATTGATGGGTCTAGCTGCTAAAGATATTGTCTGGGTGGATCGTGGATTACTTGGTAAGGACATCTTGCATAGCTGTGGTGAATTCCCCAACGTTCCGTTGATAGGGAGAAAAGGAGGCTTCAATTATAATCCTTCTTTGGCCATCAGGAATTTTGGATATGCTCTGAAGGATCCACTGGCTGAGGAAGACTTTGAAGAATCTTTGTATTTTCATGCAGCTGATAGGTTGGCTACGACGCAGAAGGCTTCCAAGGCATGGTTCAGTAGGCAGAAGAAAGGAAAAGTTGCTTTGGGCAAATCCAACAATCAAGCTTTCTCTCCATATGTAGACTGGATTAAGAAAAGAGTGGAAGATTTCTATTTGCCCTTTGACTGGGCACTTCCCTTGTATCCTGAGATTATGGAGGAGAGGCTCACTGTACCCATCGAAGAGTTTAATAAGCAACGGGAGTTGGTGTATGAGTTGAGGGTAGAAAATTCTGACATGAGTAGTCGGCTGCAAGGTGCTCTACATGATAACTTGGAATTGAAGTGGAAAGTTCAAGAAGTGACGAAGCGCTTGGAAGAGAAAGAGAAGGACCTTGTTGACAGAGCTCAACACTGTAGAAAAGTCAGCATGACCGTAGAATCTTCTAGCATGGCCCACCGGGAAACCAAGAAGCTCTTGACCAAGACGGAAGCCAAACTTGCCACCTATCAGGATATGTGGGAAGAGGTCACGATTGAGAATAGGGAATTGAAAGAAGAGTTTCAAAGGGTGAAAGCAGAAAAGAAGCATTTCTCTGACAAGTGGAAGGAGGCCCGGAAAGAAATTGAAGAGCTTAAATTGCAAGGCGAAGTCAAAAGATCAAAGCGAGGAGACAAAGACGTTGAAGAGTAGATTGTTAGACTGAATCAGGACATTGAAAGGAGAAATAGTCTGATTAAAGGGCTGATAGAGTGACCCACGCATCCTGACACGGTGAACCTTCTTGAGGAAGTTAAAGCCAGCTTATTAGGAATTCATTTGTAATGATATTGCTGTTTATCTTTTGTTGTGATTACCATCAGGATTGTTGATGGAATCGCCTTTGATTATATCAGACCTGTTTGTATGAATTCTTGCGCTATGATATTGAAATGTTTGGTTCAATCATTTGTGTCTCAACGGTTCTTGTTCTCAAAGGGGTTTGCTTCCATTGTTTTGGCTATGCAGAATATTTGTGGGCGGATTTATTTTCCGGTGTTGTGTCTAATCCCTTGCCCGGTTTTAAAGGCTGGAATCAAAGTGGATACTTTCTGGAAATGTTTAAATATGATGTTTTCATTTGAATTTGCATATTCATAATCATTGTGCATAGCAAGTGTTTCTCTCTGGTTTTCTCATCTTGTTCTTTTCTTCAGACAAGATTGCTGATCAACGCATTCACCAATACTCTACCAGACAGAATCAAGGAAAAGCCATGGAACAAATGCAAGCTGAGATGATTGCGATGCAGGCTCGCATGGCTCAGTTTATGGAGTTAATGCAAGGTGTTGCTCAAGGTCAAGAGCAGTTAAGGACTCTGGTCTAGCCTCTGGTCACAAGAGTTAATGAAGACGATATCCTTCATGGTGGCCTTCACAATGGTGTCATTCCTCCGGCCGGAAGTGTTGATGGTAATGGTATTCCTGTTTGTCCTCCAGGCGGAGGTATTCTCGTTCCTTCTGTAGTTATCCCTCCTGGAGGAGGTGAGAATGTTGTGATTCCTTCTGTAGTAGGGGAGGTAACAGTGTCTGTGCAGTTCATGGTCGTCGATATGATGATCAACAAGATGATGTCTTCTCTCTGCCAGGTGGGGATGCTGTCCCCCAGCCAGATAGTGATAAAAGATTTTGATTGATTGAGGAGAAGTTGAAAGCGTTTGAGAATCAGAATTCCCTGGGATTGGATATGGAAGACTTGGGACTGGTCCCCGGTGTTAGGATTCCTCACAAGTTTTAGGTACCTACTTTCGAGAAGTATAATGGTGTCACTTGCCCGAAGATTCATGTCAGGGCTTATGCTAGAAAAATGGCAGCCTATTCTGATGATTAGAAGTTATTGATGCACTTTTTCCAGGATAGCCTGTCTGGGGCATCTTTGGAATGGTACATGCAGTTGGAGAGATTCCATATTTGTAGCTGGCATGAGCTAGTTGAAGCTTTCGTTAAGCAATATCAGTACAATACCGACATGGCTACCAACAGAACACAGTTGCAAAGTTTGTCACAGAAAATAATGAAAGCTTTAAGGAGTACGCCCATAGGTGGCGTGAATTGGCAGCTAGGGTCTAGCCTCCCATGGCGGAGTGGGAGATGGTTGACATGTTCATGGCCACTCTTCAGGGACCGTATTATAACCGATTTGTAAGATGTATGACTGGTGGTTTTGCTGACTTGGTTTTAGTTGGAGAAAAGGTTGAAAGCGGGATTAAAATTGGGAAAATAGTGGTCAATGATGGATCCTCATCTGGAGGAGGGAAAAAGCCGTATGCCGGTAATTACAAGAAAAAAGAAGGAGACGCAAACTCTGTTACATCATACCGTGGTAAAGGAAGAAATCGTCAGAACTTAAATCAACAAGTGGCTTCGGTAACTATTCCTGCAGCACCTCAACAACAAGCAGCGCCTCAGCAGTAAAATCAGGCTCCTCGCGGACAAAAGTACAGGCCTAAACAGAATAGGCAATTTGATACTCCACCTCTGCCGTACTCCCAATTATTTCATCATTTGCTACAGTTGCAATTGATTCAAAAGAGGACTTTGGCCCCCATTACCGGTAATCCACCTTCCGGTTATGATGCCAATGCTCACTGTGAATTTCACTCCGGAGCTCCAGGGCACCATATTGAGGATTGTAAAGCTTTTAAGCATAAGGTCCAAGATTTGGTGGACTCCAAAGCCATCAATTTCTCCAATGACGTGCCAAATGTCATTCAAAACCCAATGGCGAATCACGATGGGCCAAGGGTTAATGCCATTATTGAAGATAATGAATCCTTGAATTTGGTCTTAGATGTGAACGAGTTGAAGACTACCTTGTTTGTAGTAAAGGAAAGGTTGCTGAAGGGAGGGGTTTTCCCTGGTTGTGATGAGGGCTATTTTGAGTGTGGGCTGCAATCAAATGGTTGTGATTTATTGAGATCAGGTATTCAGTGATTAATTGATGAAGGACGATTACAGTTCGACAGATGTGATCAGCAGAGAGAAATGACTGACAAAGAGAATGATGTTGCCACTATTACAATTCCTTTCAAAACAATAACTATATCAGCACCGGCAAGACCAGCGCCGGTCATCATTACAGTTCCTGGGCCTGTCCCGTATGAAAGTACCAAAGCCGTCCCGTGGAACTATGGGGCTGAGGTTTTTGTTGATGGAAAGAAACAAGAATTGGTAGGAACCTCGATTGTGAGCTCAGAGGTTGACAATACTATTGACGCAGGGGCTATCACCAGAAGTGGCAGAGTCTTCGTTCCGTCAGATAATCGGGTTGGCAGTTCCAAACAGGATAAAGGGAAATAAGTGATGGATGATTCTGTACAGAGACAGATCGTGAATGATTTCACGACAAAACAAGTTGACAACTCTTTCTCAGAGAATATGGAAGAGTTTATGAGACTAATCAGATAAAGCAATTACAAGATTGTTGATCAGTTGCATCAGACGCCATCCAAAATATCCATCCTATCTCTGCTGTTGTGCTCCGAGGCGCAGCAGAATGCATTGCTGAAGGTTTTGAACACAACCTATATACCTCAAGAAATATTCGTTAATCAGTTAGAGGGGGTTGTGGCTCACGTGAATGCTTGTAATGGTTTGGGTTTCACTGATTTAGATCTGACTCCAGCTGGGAGCAATCACAACAACGCTCTACATATTTCAGTGGAATGCCGAGGCTCCTTAATGGCACATGTACTAGTTGATACTGGGTCATCCTTAAATGTGTTTCCAAAGAAGGCTCTGATGAAGTTAGATACCCGTGGGCTAATTTGCACGCCGAGTGACTTGGTGGTGCGTGCTTTCGATGAGGTCTGTTTTTGGAGAAATTGTATTGTCGATCAAGGTTGGTCCTGAAATTTTTGAAGCCACTTTCTACATCATGGACATTCAGCCTGCCTATAGTTTTTTATTGGGTCGTGCATAAATCCATAGTGCTGGGGCAGTAACGTCCACACTGCATCAAAAGCTGAAGTATATGGTGGATGGACATGTTGTGACAGTCTGTGGTGAGGAAGACATCATGGTGAGTCACCTATCAACCTTCAAGTATGTGGAGGTAGATGGTGAGATACATGAGACTCTGTACCAAGCCTTTGAAGCTGTGAAAATTCCTGAAGAACCTCCAAGAGTAGTCAGTACGCCTGAGGTGGTAAATCAACCCGAAGTGGTGAATCAGCTGGAAGTTTTGATGTCTTCTTTCAAAGATGCACGCGCTGTAGTTGAAGCCGGTAGTTCCCGGAAATGGGGTCAAGTCATTGACGTTCAGATGAAGCAGAATACTTATGGACTGGGGTATAAGCCACCTCGACGAGCTCAAGAGCCACCCAAGTATGCTGGTCAGATTTAATTCACAAGTGATGGTGTCTTCTTTAATCGGATTAATGCCATTGATGATGAGGGCGATAATGATTGTGATATGGATGAGTGGATCCGCCCCTGCACTCCCAGTCAAAGCCTATGCAATTGGTCGTCTGAGAAAGTCATTCAAGTGACCCGTCGAGGATAATTACATTTGTTTTATGTTTGTGTTAAATCCTACGTTCTGCCCAAGACGTAGTGATACTTGACTGTAGGGCTTTGATGTTTTCGTTTGCTTACTTTATCATCAATAAAGGACGTTTTAGCATTCAAATATTCTGATCCCTGTTTTTCTGTTTTTACTTTTTGCATTAACTCATATCAAAATGGCAATGTGTTTTCTTGTTTGTTATATTCATAATAGTCATATATCATCAATCATGCAGGTTTCTTTGTTCAGATGCCACCAATAACGATTCAGCTATGGCTCGGTATGACTTCGACAATCCTATTTATCAGGCTGAAGAAGAGACTAACGAAGATTGTGACTTACCGGAAGAATTGGCCAGATTGATGAAATAGGAGGAAAGGGTCATTCTACCTCATCAGAAGGAAATTGAGGCTGTTAATCTGGGAACCGAGGACGCAAGAAGGGAAGTAAGGATTGGGGTTGCTTTGGAAGACACTATCAAGGAAAGATTGATTGAAATGCTCCAAGAGTATGTGGACATCTTCGCCTGGTCTTACCAAGACATTCCTGGGCTTGACACTGATATTGTGGTACACCGGCTGCCGCTCAAAGAAGGTTGTACTCCGGTTAAGCATAAACTGAGAAGGACGAAACCGAATATGGTTGTCAAAATCAAGGAAGAGGTTCAGAAACAGTTGGACGCCGGATTTCTTGCTGTGACAAATTATCCTCCGTGGGTTGCTAATATCCTACATGTATCTAAGAAGGATGGAAAGGTTAGGATCTGCGTTGATTATAGAGATTTGAATAGAGCAAGCCCGAAAGATGATTTCCTGCTCCCCTATATTGACGTGTTAGTGGACAACACTGCTCAATACTCTTTATTTTCCTTCATGGATGGCTTCTCTGGGTATAACCAAATTAAGATGGCCCTAGTGGACATGGAGAAGACGACGTTCATAACACCGTGGGGAAAAGTTTGCTACAAGGTAATGCCCTTTGGATTGAAAAAGCTGGTACAACCTATCAGCGGGCAATGATGGCTCTCTTTCATGATATGATTCCCAAAGAGATCGAGGTCTATGTTGATGACATGATTGTGAAGTCACAAACGGAGGAAGAACATCTGGTAAATCTTCAGAAGCTATTTGATAGGTTGAGGAAGTTCAAGCTGAGGTTGAATCCAAACAAGTGCACCTTCGGGGTGAGATCTGGAAAATTACTGGGGTTCATTGTTAGTGAAAGAGGTATCGAGGTCGATCCTGCCAAAGTAAGAGCCCTACAAGAGATGCCTGAGCCGAGAACAGAAAAAGAGGTCCGTGGTTTCTTGGGGATATTGAACTACATTTCTAGATTCATCTCTCATCTCACAGCCACGTGTGCACATATATTCAAATTGTTAAGAAAAGATCAAGAGGTCAGGTGGAATGAAAATTGTGAAAAGGCGTTTGAAAAAATAAAAGAATATTTGCAGAAACCTCCGGCCCTCATGCCGCCAGTGCCAGGAAGGCCATTGATTATGTATCTTACGGTTCTTGAGAACTCAATGGGGTATGTGCTCGGTCAACACGACGAGTCAGGTAGAAAAGAGCATGCCATCTACTACCTGAGTACAAAGTTCACTGACTGTGAGTCGAGGTACTCAATGCTGGAAAAAACATGTTGTGCACTCGCTTAGGCAGCCAAGTGTTTGAGGCAGTATATGTTAAACCACCCAACCATGTTGATTTCAAAGATGGATCCGATTAAGTACGTATTTGAAAAGCAAGCTCTTTCTGGAAGAATAGCCCGTTGGCAGATGGTTTTAATAGAATACGATATTCAGTATGTTTCCCAAAAAGCCATTAAGGGAAGTGTTTTGTCAGAGTACCTTGCCGAACAACCGATCGAGGATTATCAACCGATGAAGTTTAAATTTCTAGATGAGCATATCATGTTCCTAAAGATGAAAGACTGTGAAGAGCCTTTGCCTGATGAAGGACCTGGCATTGGATCTCAATGGAATCTAGTCTTTGACGGAGCTGTCAACTTATATGGGAATGGAATCGGGGCAATCATTACAACTCCGAAGGGGTCTCATATACCCTTCACTGCCCGATTAGCGTTTGTATGCACCAACAATAAGGCAGAGTATGAAGCATGCATCATGGGGTTAGAAGAAGCAATTGATTTGAGAATCAAGAACCTCGAAGTTTATGGTGATTCTGCGTTGGTAGTTAATCAAATTCAAGGAGAATGGGAAACTCGTCAGGCAAATCTGGTGCGTTATAACAACTATGCCAGAAGGCTGTTACTTTTCTTTAACAGAGTTGACTTTCATCATATACCCCGATTGGAGAATCAGATGGCAGACGCGTTGGCAACGTTGTCTTCAATGTATCCGGTGAATCATTGGAATGAGACTTCCTCCATCAGAATCATGCGTCTAGATAGACCAGCTTTTGTGTTTGCAGTTGAAGACGTATCAGATGGCAAACCTTGGTATCATGACATCAAGTGTTTTCTCAAGAGTCAGGAGTACCCAGCTGGGGCATCTACCAAGGATAAGAAAACTCTGAGGAGGTTGGTAGGAAACTTCTTTTTGAATAAAGATGATGTGTTGTATAAGAGGAACTTCAACATGGTCTTGCTACATTGTGTTGATGAACACGAGGTAGGCCTGTTGATGGAAGAAGTTCATGAAGGTTCTTTCGGTACCGATGCTAATGGGCATGCTATGGCTAGAAAGCTGTTGAGGGAAGGGTATTACTAGATGACTATGGAGTCTGATTGTTTCAAATACGCCAGAAAGTGCAATAAATGCTAGATATATGGTGATAAGGTGCACATGCCGCCTACTCCTCTGAATGTATTGTCATCTCCTTGGACCTTTGCCATGTGGGGCATTGATATGATTGGAAAGATTGAGCCAGCTGCTTCCAATGGGCATCGTTTCATTTTGGTTGTCATCTCCTTGGACCTTTGCCATGTGTTGGCAGCCTCATATGCCAACGTCACCAAGCAAGTGGTAGCCCGGTTTATAAAGAAGGACATCATCTGTCATTATGGGGTCCCAGAGAGAATCATTACCGATAATAGTTTGAATTTAAACAATAAGATGATGAAGGAGCTATGCCAGAGCTTTAAGATTGAACATCACAATTCTTCTCCCTATCGTCCGAAGATGAATGGGGCTGTTAAGGCAGCAAATAAGAATATCAAGAAGATTGTACAGAAAATGGTGGTAACGTATAAACATTGGCATGAGATGTTGCCTTATGCTTTGCACGGTTATCGTACTTCAGTGCTTACATCAACCGGGGCAACTCCTTTCTCACTGGTATACGGTATGGAAGTTGTTCTACCATTAGAGGTTCAGATTCCTTCTTTACGAATTCTGGCAGATGTGAAGCTTGACGAAGCTGAGTGGGTGCGTTCCCGGTTGAATCAGTTGAACCTTATTAAAGAGAAGAGATTGGCAGCCATTGCACATGGCCGGTTGTATCAAAGCCGCATAAAGAAAGCCTTTGATCAGAAAGTGCGTCCTCGGTGTTTTCAGACAGGTGAATTGGTTTTAAAAAGGATCCTTCCTCCTCAGACAGATCACAGGGGCAAATGGACTCCAAACTACGAAGGGCCATATGTGGTAAGAAAGGTTTTCTCTGGTGGAGCCTTATTACTCTCAACTATGGATGGCGAAGACTTTACGTCCCCTGTGAACACAGATGCAGTCAAAAAATACTTCACGTAAAAGAGACCCGCTGGACATAAAAAGAAGATCCAGGCAAAAAAGGGAATCCCGACAAACCATAAAAAGAAGAAGGTTCGAGCAAATATTAGGGATAAAAAGAAAAAGAAAAAAAAAAGAAGAATAAACCCGCAAAGTTGAAAACCAGTAGAAGGATCTAGAGAGGGTTCTAATTTGAATAACTTTCCACCCAATTTCCACTCCAATTCCTTATCTCCTTTCCTAATTCATTTATCACCCCAATTTCCACCCACTAAGCCTCACTCCAAACCCAAACTTAACTCCTAACCTAGGGGTTATTTAAACTAATCAACTCCAAACCTCTCATAACCTTGATCATTTTTCACTCTCAATTTTTAGAATTCTCTCTCAATTCTCTCTCACATTTTCACTCTCAACCTCCATTTTCAAACACACTCAAAGCTCTTCCATAGAGATTAACAAGTTCTTCATTGGAACTTGCTAATTATTGAGCTAAATCCTCTCATCACCACTTCATCATTGCTTTCCATTGGTGATTTTCGTTTGGATCTAGATCTGGAATTTCAGAAGTGCTTATTGGAAGTGATTTTGGAGTATTGGTAGCTTATTGCTTGGATTTTCAGCTTTTGCTTGCAAGGAGCTCATAGATCTTAGAATTTCTTGCTTGGATTCATCAAATTCTGTTTGCAACACTCACCAAAGCAATTCTCAGCTTTGTAGGTTGGTTTTTCTTAGATCTATACTTGATTTAGCTTAATTTTAGCCTATGCAATGTAGATCCTTGGTTTTGCATGTGATTTGATCCATTTGCTTGAATTTAATTGTTCATGTTGATGATTATTGGACTTAAATGATGTTTGAATACTGTGTTTGAACTTAATTTTCGTGCATTATTGATTTCATGATCATTTGGAGTGATTGCATAAGTGATTTTGCTGCTGGAAAGTGATTTTTCAAACTTTTTCTGCTTCTGGTACAGGGTTAATCGATTAACCATAACCCGTTCATTTTGGTTAATCGATTAACCAGTGTAGAATTTGCGTAATGAGAGCTGTTAATCGATTAACCAAAATGAACTGTAATTGGTTAATCCATTAACACTGATGCAGAGTGTGATTTTTGTGCATTTTTGAGCATGTTTCGATCCCGTTTCATTTTTAATCTTCATGGATTAATATGACACATATTTGTGGACTGTTTTGATGATGTTACACCTCACACCTTTGTATGAACATGATTTTCTGACACACGATTCTTGGTTTTTTATCGATGAATGTTGTAGCGAGCGATTTTGGATGTGGTTCTTAAGCACTGTCGCTCTGGGGTTACTACAGGTCGATTCATTTTTTATCCTATTAAGCTGACTAAGGAAGGGAAATAGATGTCTCCAATTAACCCTGCTTGCATACTGAGTTTAAACAGCGGTCTATTAGGTTACAGATGCTATATGGTAATGGGGCCTTTTTCTTCTTACTTTGTTTAGAACGAAACACCGGGAATGTTCATGGGGAATTTTGTTAGGATGTTAGGACTGATGCTTTTCAATTGATATGTGAAGGTACGGGATTTGGGGCTTTGGATTAGTGTGCTCGCTAATATTTTTATTTCAATCTTATGCCTACGTATTCCCGTTTACCGAAATAGGGAAATCAGAGCGATCGTAGTTCCTCCTATTCTATGGGAGGAAATGGTGTTTTTGTGTCTTGTTCAAAGCCCAAGACGTGAAGCTGAAGGGTCTATTTGTATCTTGTTCGAAGCCCAAGATGTGAAGCTAAAAAGGTGTTTTCTTTAGAGCAAATTTTTCGTCTCTAAAGGGGGTCTGTTTGTCACAACTGTTGGGTGACTGACTATAAAGGAGGATTACTTTAACCAGGATATGTGAATCCTAGCAATGCCATAATTTCCTTTATAGGGGGTTTTAATTTGAAGGAGAAGACTTTAACTCAGTGTAGAGCAATGATATCTTTCCTTAGGAATTTCTCATGCTAAAAGAGGGGCAGTGGCGTGGATGTAAATAATCCAGAGGCTTGCCACTTATAGCAATTAGATGAAAGGAGTTGTTGATGTTTGTATCCTGTGAACGAGGCACAGTTTTGATGCTAGAAGGTTGATTGACTCAATCGGGGTTTTTCTTATACAAAGCCTAATAGGAGGCTATTGACCCAACAAGAGGATGCTTTTATGTCTCGTACGAAGCCCGAGAGGGAGGCTAAAAGGAGTTGACTCAACAAGAGAGTGCTTTTAGATGTGTCTTGTACGAAGCCCAAGACGGAGGCTAAAAGGAGTTGACTCAACAAGAGAGTCTTTTATACTCAACAAGAGAGTGTTTTTGTATCTCGTACGAAGCCCGGGATGGAGGCTAAAAGGATATTGGCTCAACAAGAGAGTCTTTTTTGTATCTCGTACGAAGCCCGAGATGGAGGCTAAAAGACAGATTGACTCAACAAGAGAGTCTTTTTTGTATCTCGTACGAAGCCCGAGATGGAGGCTAAAAGGATCATTGTTTCAGTTGAGTGACAGGTCCAGTAGGTTGGTTAAAAGAGAAAATTAGTTCTTATAAAGAGACTGATTAACGGTAAGGTTATGCTTTAGGATTGATCAGAGGATCGGGGTTATTTCCCATTCTTTAAGGAAATGGGGAATCCAGAGGGTATTGGAGACTGTCCGAGTCTACTGGTGTTTTTACCTACTTGAGAATGCTTTCGGGACTTAAAGAGATTAGACTGTCCAAGTCTAGAGTTTTATCTTTTGTACTATGCTTAAAGAAACAGTAGTAGTACGTTCACGGTAGAAAGATCTAGACTCTTTGAAAGACTGTTCTATTAAGATGACTAATTTCTGTTCCTATACCTCTAGGAGGTCGTCGGGACAATTTGTACGAAGCCCAAGAGGAGGCTGGAAACTTTTAAGAAGCCGAGGGACAATTTGTACGAAGCCCAAGAGGAGGCTCTCTTCCCGAAGGAAGAATCCTTATACGAAGCTGATCGTGACTTTATGAGTCGAATGGGGGTTACTGCAAGTATACAGTTGTATCGCGTAGTTTTAAAAGATTATCGATCCCACGGAGACTAGAAATCAAACGCACCGTTATCTATCGTTACTATGTTTATCTAAGGCTAATCAGAATTTAGGTTTTTTAGTTCAAACGGGAAATTAAAGGGAAATTAAAATTTGGGAATACTAGTTATGAATAAGTTATTGGTATATAATTCGGTAACCTACGTAGAATTAATTAAACCTAAGCCTATAGAGATTTATCACCCTATTCATCTGTAGGAAAAACCGGTTTAAAAGCCCTCAACTCACACTCCCGTGGTTCTTGCTTCAGACTATACTTCTAAGTCAATACGTCTGCTCTCGCTAGCCCGTATGAGGTTAAAAATACTTTTTGAAAACTAATTAAACCTAATTAACTTTAAAGCGCTTCCGCTATTTTTAAAACTAATGCCCGATTTCAGCTATCCGGGTAAAGCCTCACACTCCCGTGGTCTCGACTTTAACCTATGTTACTTTTTTACTCTCGTAATAAAAGTTGGGTTTTATATTAAGAAATCGAAGCCAGAAGAAGGATTTATTATTGATTTTAGCTTAGAGAAAACTAATTCATTTTAGTTACTTCATTACATACCGATAAGATCGGTTTAGCTCGACATAATTAGGAAATTAAACGCAAAAGCAAGGAAATAAATAAACACAGACATAACTAAGAAATAAATAAACAATGCTTAAATTGAATAACGGAAACCTGGAATTTAGTAATAACAGCAACAACAATCCCTCCACAAGCCGGTAGGTTCTTGCTTGAATGTAATAAATTGCAAAGGTTGAAGGTAATGAAACAAAGAAAACTTAAAACTAAGTTGTAATAGTTCCTCAGTGTGAGAAACTATCACTTTTGTTCGGTAATGGTTAACAAGGAATTGGAAATGCAAAGTAAAAGAAATGAAATAAAAACCCTAGAAACAATTCGGCAGCAAGACACTACACTTTGAAAGCAAGATTGGCCACCCTTTGTTCTTCGTAAATTCTTGTATTTATAGGCTCACTTGAGGTAGAAGTTGGAGAAAATTCAGCCACTCACGCTGACAGTTACACCACTTTGGACCTAGAAATCCTCGGAGGAAAATGGCATCGTGTGAAACTGCTCTCTGAGAATTCGTAGTCAAGTCTCTGCTCCAACTTGTAACTTAAGCGCATGACGATCGTGGTGAAATGTTACGGTCGTGGTGTACTTTGAAGCTGCCACGGTCGTGGCACTCCCATGACGATCGTGATATCAGCAAAAATGGATTTCTTCAATTTTTCTTCTCTTTTCTGCTCTTTTCTTGCATGTTTTGGTTCTTTTCCACTCTTAGCATACTTTGACTTGTGAAATATGATTACCTGCAAAAACACTTAAATAATCTCGAGAAAATCAGATATTAGACGAAAAACAGAATAAGAAACTAACATAAATCGAAGTAAAAATATGATATAAATTCGTGTTATCAAACTCTCCCACACTTGAATCTTTGCTTGTCCTCAAGCAATCAATCTATTAAAACGGACAAACTGTATCAAATGCACATACCTGGCATACCAATGGTGTTGAAAAAGAGTTTCTTGTTAGTTAGACGGGTACTAGTGTAAAACACTAAGGATACAATAATGACACAAAGCAACAAGCTTGTCATAGACCTCTCTTTTGTATAATCCAGTCCAAATCATTATATTATAGTTCAACCATAAGTTTTCGTATCTATTTTACCCGGGTTCATTCTAATGCAATCACATTAAGCCCTTTGCCTTATTCACGCACGTAGTGGGGTAACCAGTTAGTGACTTTGATCCCATTTTCTCACACGGGGCCTGATACACAAATGTGGTAACCCTTTATACATCCCATTCGTAGATTGTGGGGGATCGAACAGTAGTTCTCCCTACCAAGTTTAGGATCAGGTACCTCTAAACCAATCAACAACAGATTTTCTTTCTTTTCTTGCACATTTTCACAACTGTGGGAGTTGTTGCATAATTTATTTTTTCTCGGCATATAGATAAGAAAGATTTTTTTTCTTTTTCTTGATTGGGCATCAAACACTTATATTCATCGGTTCCCCACGTGGTTTGCGATATAGACGGTGCTGACTGCTAATATAAACTACTAAGGGTTACTTTAGGACTGAACTCAAGGTATCGTATAATAAGTGTCGAAACTGATATCGCATACGCAAGAGGTCTAAGGTGTCAAGACGGTATCAATCTTGTTAGCACTTTCCCAGCTTCCTAACATAGTTTAAAGCTTGGTATGTCCCAGATGAGCATTAATCGTAAAAAAATTTCATTATGGCAGAATAAAGTGAGGAAATCGGATAACTGAACGAAAATATTCATATATTACTTTGATAAGGAAAAAGAAAGTACAAGAAAGGGAAATAAACAAAAATAAATCTAACTCTCCCACACTATATCGGACATTATCCTCAATGTTGCGATATAAAGGGGAATACAAAGGAAAACTAAAAAGAGAAACAAAATACAAAAAGCAAAACAAAATCAAGGTGGACCACGTCCTCTGCCTCTAGAGCGTCCTCTTCCATGCTGCGCTACGTGATCAGGAATGCCCACATGATGGATGTACTCGTGTAAGCCCTGCACTCGCACTGTCAATGCACTCATCTCCTCGATGACACCGTCAAGCCTTTGACCTTGGTCAACTTGCCCTTGTTGGATTTGACACATAAGTGTCATCATTTCATTCTGTTGCTGGGTTTGTTGCCATATAGCCCTCAGGATTTCATCATTAGTAACTGGGTCTTGGTCAGGACGACAACGACGTCTGGAGGTCGAAGGAGCATCATTGGCCGACGGTGGTTGGTTTTTAGGGGCGTTATCCATTTCTTGCTCCATCTCATCAACAGGTCCCTGTGCTTGATCATCTGGAGCATGCGCATTTTGCTCAGGAGCATTAAGATAAAAAAACCAATTGGCCATATTCTAAGGGTCAATGCGACTCCTGCAAGGCATGATGATACTTTTTACGGTTTTGGCTCGGACCATAGGATGGTATTTTCAATCTCGTCGTAACTTGATGAGCTGAGAGTTTCTGCAATAATCTATATCAAGGAACACTGGAGGCAAGGAGGGTAGTCTAGCAAGGTCATTTTCCAAATTCAAACTGAGTACAATAGAGGTGACAATCCCTCCAAAGTAGAAGGGTTTGGAGCCTCTAGCACAGTTTGATTGTATGTGTGTGTTGCACCCCAAAATTTTCCCTCCTTACTTTAGTACTAATTGGCTTATGTTTCATTTCATTTTTTGCATTATCATGTATGCATATCATTAGCATGGGGTCAAAGTGCTTGAGGCAGTTCAAGAAGGTCCTATCTGGTCTATCACATCATCAAAAGTTCACAAGTGGCAAGGGATCTCAAGGGATCACTCTCTCCTAACCAGTGCATAGATTAGGGTTTTGAGATTCTTGGGTTTATTGCTTCAATGGGAAAGCTCCTTGGGTTTTTATCATCACCAAATGGCTTATCTTATCTTTGTTGGAGAGGATACACATCATATTCAGAGGAATTTGGGTTTGGAGACTGTGCTATTTCCTCCTAGACTGAGGGTACCAAAACTAGGATTTGCTATAAAGTCAGTTTATTTCTGATTTTTTGGGCAAGACTTGATTCTATGGTATTCCTTGGGTCCGCAAGTATCTAGGGATGGGAGGTTGTCCATCAGTGTGGTTCAGGAGAGACTTAATTGATCAATGGATTGGAAATCAGGTGAATGGGGTAAAAGTCAACAGTGAGAGGAGAAGTCAACTGTGGAATTTTGAGGTTCTCTCCAAGGTTTTCAAGGTCTCACGTCCTCATATGGTCTCCAGGGGTCAAGTTTCATACATATTTATCCGGAATCAGGAGTTGGTGCAAAGTTTCTAAATTTGGAAAGTGACCTATAATGAAAAGTTTCCATTTTTGGCAAGTTCCTGCACTACATTCAACTTGACTTTTCACCATCAAGAAAGCTTCAAATGAATTTTTCTCCAACATGAAAGTTGAATATATTTTTCTCCTCTTCCCAACAAGTACTAGTGGGTCTCCATATCATTTGTGAAACTCAACTTATGGTCCAAAGAAAGCAAAGTGGTTTTTAGAGTTTTTCATGGCTCCATTTTCACAACTTTGGGCATAATGACCTATAATCAATTCCATTGTTTCATGTCACTTTCTAATGTCAAAGGATAATCCCTAAGGAACATTTTAGACCTTTGAATCAAGTGGATTCATGGTGCATGTATCACTTATCCTCCATTATTCAAAATTCCCAAATTATTTAAAAGTCATGAATCAATTATTTTCAAGGCCTAAGTTCAATTGTGGTGTAATTAGCAATTCACATATGGGTGATCCATCATGGGTTTCTTAAGTGTACATGCATGGAGAGAGGTGTAATTCACATTATGCATTTTTCCAAAATTATTCAAAAATCATTAAACAAGGAATTACCCAAGCCCAATTCATCATCAAAGGAAAACCCTAGCCTATTTAAACCCATCCATGCACTGGTTGGAGAGGACACACGTGACATTTGGAGGATTGGAGAATTTGAACCCTAAAGCTTTCTTTCAACAAATCTCACGATCCATAAGGTCTTTCATCAAAGTTCTTCCACAAACCTTCTCCCGGTGATCTCTAGAGTGCAACCCAACCACCATTTGCAGCCAAAAGCAAGTACACGTGTGGAACCATCTCAGGTTAGTGTTGATTTTGATGATCGTGAAACTCATTTTTTAAGTATGCATATTGTTGTGCGATTGTCACTGATCATGCTGATGTAATTTTTGTGGTGTTTGGACGTGTATATTGCTTGCTATGTGTGTTTAAAGTTTTATGCCCTAACCTTAATCTCTTCGTTTTTCAATATATATTGGTCATTTGTGAATTTTGATGCCATATTTGGATTCCTGACGAAAATCTGGGTGGGATAGTGTATTCGCACGTGTGTTTTGGTGTCGTTTTGGTCGCAGGTGGCCGGAGAAGGGAGCGAAGCCCTAACTCCGGCGGTGGCGAGGGAACCAGTCCGGCGAGGGTGGCTGGACGGAGAAGACGCAATCCTGGCCCTTCATTCTCTTCATCCAATGACTCAGATCGCGCCATGTGTTCGTTTTTTTATTTTTTTTTTGAATTTAAATTAATGATCCCATGTTTATTACCCCACGGGTCTTATGGTGCACGTCCAATTATGTTTATTTGTCGTGTTTACTTTTTATTTTTGTTGACCAAATAATGGACGCAGGATGCATCCAACGATTGGTGCAAGGTCAACTGGTTGACTGAGGGACCACGCAAGCCCTTTTTTATTTTTTCTCTTTTCTTATTAATTGTGTGGACGGGCCTCACTAATGGCACCCCCCTTAAGCCCATTTCTTTCTTTCCAACATGAATAATTTACTAACGCACCCCCCTACATATTATTTCATTTAATTTTATTTCAATTATTATATTTCATATTTTAATTTTTAAAAAATACATTCTTGCATTTAAAAATTCCCATAAAATTCATACATCATCTTTATTATTTTATAAAATTTTCAAAAATTTTATTTTTTTATTTTTATTTTATTTTTATCATCTAAACTAATTATTTAGTTAATTTCCTTTTGCATTACTCATATCATGCGTACGTAAATTTCTTTATTTTATTTCTCTACAACCATAAAGTATTTTTAATACATTCTTTTTGCATCCATTAGGTGACATATGAAATTGCATAAAAATATTTTTTCTTGCATTTTTAAATTTATTTCATATTGCATTCTGGTCCTCTTTTTTGCACATTGAACCCTACTTCTCACCTGAACTTTGCCCAATTGTTTGAATGACTAACACTTTGAATTTCTGCAGGAATTTTTGATGTGTTGTTTGTCTCTGGTTGAGGAACCTTGATATTTAATTTGGGAATTTTGGGAGTTATTTCTCTAATTGTTTGATTTGTTTTCATTTGAGATCTGCTTATATGTGTATTTCTGACCATGCCTAAGACCTTGTTTGAAAGGCACATGTGCCATTTGCTTTGGGGTTGTTCCTTTGATTCCTGAATCCATGTTTGGATTATTATCACTATTGTTTACCATTTTTTTTATTTTCACTTGCCTTGATATTATTTATGTCCGTTTCTCACTAATATTTTATGTAGGGACTAAGGTAAGTTCTTTAAGGGTGGAAAAGTATCCATATTCACCTTTGCTCTTCTTCCTTCTCTCATCTCTTTCCTTTAGATTTAGGTTGTCATCAAACCTCACTAACCATAGGTCACCCATGCATGATGAGTTTAGGATTCATAGTCTCCCTTTAGAGTTACCCTTGTGTCTTCTCTCTTCTCATCTCAAATTTCTTTAAAACACTTAATAAGAATAAAGTGTATTGCGCACGAGCCTTAAGCGTGGGGAATGAGAAATGAGGGGCTTCCTCTCATCTTTCTAGAGTGCTTAGCGAGCGTTCTATCTTGGGACGATGCGTTAAGTATTCGCCCCTGTGCCCTAGACTTTGGTGCAATGCAACTTAAGAACTAACTTAAGCCACTTCTGTCCTAAAAAACACAAACCAACTTCAAACCTTTTTGTCCTTCGGGATTGTCAAACTAAAGGATATTTTCAAAAAGGGCATGTTACTTTCCGTCTGAGTCGCAAACAGGCATCGACCCTAACTGCCGGACGCGAACTTAATGTCGCTCATAAAAAACACAAAAAAAACTTAGTCCGAACCACGTTGACTCTGAATTCCCCATTGCACAAAGGGGGTACGTAGGCCTAGGACGTTGACGTCCTACCGAGTCGGTCTTTGTCTTTCCCTCCCAGTTTTAGTACAGCCTTAGATGATAGTATGACCCACCTTTAGAATAGACAACAAGCCTGGATCCCATCGAGTACGATGGACGCGTGGGGTGCTAGCACCTTCCCCTCGCGTAACCGACTCCCGAACCCAGGTCATGGTTGCGATGACCATTCCTTTCCCTCTCCCTCAGGTTTATGCGGTTTTCCCTTTCCCTCTCTTGGGATAAATTTACATGGCTGGCGACTCTGTTTTCCGCGCCACTCTCGCGTTTGTACCTGGATGAAAATCCTGGGAGCGACAGCTGGCGACTCTGCTGGGGATTGGTTGACCTATGCTGGTCCATCCCTAAGCGAGTCAATCATAATGCTTGCTTGTCTTTGGTCTCTTTGGGTGTTTTCTTTTTGTTTTGCTTTATGTGTTTTATTTTATTTTTATTTTTACCGCATTTTCTGCATTTCATTTTTTATTACTGTCATGCTGCTGTGTTGTGCTGGCTGTTCTTTGTTTTGCAGGTTGGGTGGGACTGAGTGCTAAGCCTAATACCCAGGCTTGAGTATACCCTAGGACTAGTGTGGAGAGTAATGGGACCTACGTGCCCGCTTGGTACGTTTGTGTGTTCACGAAATTCACAACCAGACGAGGCTATCTTGGGATGCATTCTAACGTGTGTGTCTTGCGCATGTTGGGGTGTTGATCTAGAGAGCTGTCGACTCTGGTGACCGATCATTGAGGAACTTAGTGGAAACATCCCTCATTAGTGGTGACAGTGGCAGACCACATCCTGTGGCAAACCCATTCGCACCCGAGGGCCCACTTTGGAACTCGGATAGGATGGCCCCTACATTTTGAAGAGAATCAGTGGAGGCACTCCTCGATTGACGATAGTACTGTACCCCGAGGGATGAATGTACTATTGTTTCTCGAC
This sequence comes from Lathyrus tuberosus, assembly GCA_022829125.1. Classification (NCBI taxonomy): domain Eukaryota; kingdom Viridiplantae; phylum Streptophyta; class Magnoliopsida; order Fabales; family Fabaceae; genus Lathyrus; species Lathyrus tuberosus. The sequence continues at coordinate 17,527,836 of JALAZF010000066.1, read as the reverse complement.
CTCAGTGCCAAAGCTGAGGACCTTCCGCTTTGGAGAATCAGTTGAGGCCTCCTCGATTGATGATGATGCCAAACCAGAAATGGTGAACGTATCATCATTTCTCGACCTGAGAGCCCGGGATACTGAACATCCTAGTACCCACATGTGAGAGGGGATGGGCGTTTACAGGTTTGCAGGTAACCGAAACCTTCAACCTACCCTGCTTTCTGTATTTCTCATCAATGTCTGATTATTTGGGTCCTAGTTATCTCAGTGGTTCAGAATTCTGGTTTTCTGGGTTGTGGTTCTCGCTCAGCTAACAGCACAGCACATCCAGCAGTGTTGCCTTGACCCCATGTTTGCATGAGCATATCATTTTTTGCATTCTGACATGTTTGACATTTTTCAGGGCTTGCATCTTACTCTTGATTCCGGTTTTCTGAGGCTACCTTGGCATGGATGTCTAGAGAAAGAAGACTGTTGCTTATTCATTCCCAGAACCAACTTTGACACTGATTCATAAACTGATTAATATGGCTGGTCCTGGAGTTTGTACAGAGTTCAGTGCAGGGTATGGAAGACTTCTGAAGTTTGTCTACAGTATCTCCAAGTATGAGAAGGATGACATTCACACACTTCTTCAGTTTTACGATCCGTCTCTGCGTTGCTTCACTTTCCCATATTACATCTTGGTCCCAACGTTGGAGGAGTTCTCATTTATTTTGGGAATCCCTATCAGGCATGATATAGTTTTCTTTTCTGAAGAACACCCCGGTATAAAAGAAATGGTTGTTGCTCTTCATATTAGTGAGTCCGTTCTGAGCAGTAATATTGAAGAAAAACAAGGAGTTAAGGGTTTCTTGTTGAAGTTCTTATTTGATCAAGCTTGCATACATGTCAAAGAGAAGAATTGGACTGCTTTCCAAGCTATTCTGGCCATGTGTATCTATGGGATTGTCCTGTTTCCGAATATTCCTGATCTGGTGGATATGCATGCCGTCAGAATCTTTATTTCGAAGAATCCTATACCTACCTTGCTAGGTGATGTGTATCACTCAGTCCACTACAAGAATGAGAATAGGCATGGAAAAACTGTGAGTTGTTGTGCACCACTCTTATCTACTTGGTTTCTGAGTCGTCTCCCCGAATCTGGCGCTTTTGTTGATATGAAAGATTCTCTGAAATGGTCAAAGAGGGTTATGGGCTTGACTGCTGACAACATTGTTTGGATCAATCATGATTTGCTAGGAATGGAGATTATTTACAAGTGCGGAGAATTCCCTAATGTACCCTTGATAGGGAGAAAAGGTGGAATTAACTATAATCCCTCCCTAGCTATCAGATAGTTTGGTTATCCTTTGAAAGGTCCACCCGAAGAGCGAGATGTCCGAGGGTCCTTATTCTTCAATGGTATTGAGGATCAAGGGTTGATAAGGAAGATTGTGAATGTTTGGAAGCAGGTAACCAAAAAGGGAAAAATGTCATTCGGAAAATGTAACAACCGGGCTTTCCCTTCCTATAAAGAGAGGATTAAGAAGAGAGCAGAAGAGGAGCTTCTTCCCTTCCCGGTAGAACCACCTTTGTATCCTTTGGTGATCGAGCCTCCTACCACAGTTGAGTTGGAGAAGTATAACAAACTATAGGCTGAAAAGGAAAGGCTACGGGAAGAAAATAGTGAGCTAAAAAGAGAGATTTATTAGTGGAAGCATGAGCGGGGTGAAGCTGTTTATACCGCCAAGTTGAAGATAGAGCTCCTTGCTAAAGCAGAAAAAGAGCTAGCGGACATGGTCGTATCCAGACAAAAGATGAAGGAAGCTTTGGATGGTATCAGTAAGGTTCTCGATTCTAAGAAAGAGGAATTAGACAAGGCTTTGCTGAAAATCCACAAGTTCAATAATCACCAAGAAACTGACATGGCTGAGAATAAGAGAAAGGAAGATGACTACCTAGCTAAGATTGATCAGTTGAAGTCGATGCTCAAGAAGAAAGACGCTGAGATCTTGTTAGGGGTATTCAAGAGACAAGCAGTCGAGGGTCGACTTAATGAAGCCATAGCCTCCATAGAGGAACTGAAGGTCCAAGCTGAAGTGAAAAGATCTAGACATGAGGGGCCTAGTATGGATGTTGTTTCTGGAGAAGACGCTTGGGAGTTGCATTGCCGATACTTGGATGGGATCATACACAGGAGAGATGTAACGCCCCAGTTTTTGTCAGTTTTATTTCATCGAGTCTATTTGATTATTTTATTATTATATTATTTTATTCTTGACTTTTATTTGGCAATATATTATTTTTCATCATTGTTTATGTTTTATCGCGTTTTGAGAGCGGTTGCGAGATATTTGAGTGTAAGGGTATTTTGGTCATTTGGGTAGTTAGATATTTTGTTATAAATAGAAATAGAAAGAAAGAAAAGAGAGAAAAAGGAGAAAGAGAAGAGAAAAAGAGAAAAGAAGAGGAAGAGAAGAAAGAAGAGGAAAAAGAGGAAAATCAAGAATTCATCCGTTTAAAGCGCGATTAATCGGGTAAGGGTGAGAAGTTTTAATTATATCTTGCTTGTATATGTATATGTGTATGTTTTCTTGGATTGTTTTGGTTATTTTCTCTAGTTTTTCATTTAGGTTGAAAATGAGAAAAATGAATAGAAATCGATGTTTTCACGGTTAGAATTTGGAATAAGTTGTGTAGTATAGTCGGGTGAGGATAAGAAGTAATCGGGAATGGTTGTTTGTGTGTTTTCGAGTGGTTTTGAGCGAGTTTGGAGTTGAAGTTAAATTGATAAAACTATGTTTCAAAATATGTCAACCGTGGAAAATGTGTTAGATGGCTTTTAATAGTGAAAATATTGTAGTATGTTGAATTCTGAGACCGCAGCTTTTTACGGAATCGAAATCGGAGGTCCGGAAGTCATTTAACGATCGAAAACTGAGTTTTTATCAAATTCTGCGCAGTATGCGTCGACCTGAAGGACTTTTGCGTCGACCTAAAGTGCTTTGCGTCGACCTATGGACTCGACCTGTGCACACTCGCGAGTGATGAAAATTTTCCAAAATGTCCGATTTTGTTTTCTTTATAACTTTTGAACCGTAAGTCCGTTTTGACCCCCGTTTGAAGCGTTGGAAAGCTAATGAAAAGTTATTTCTATTAAAGATGGTTTGGAGGGTAAAATATGATTTAATTAATTCGTGGTTTTGGAAAATAGTCGGGTTGTCGGGTTTTTATCATGTTAATCGTGTGCGATTGATGTGTTATCATGCTATATGCTTTTAATATGTAACGTATAGCTTGTGTGGTGTTATATGACGTGAGTATATGTGATAAAATGTTGTACATGATTGATATGCATTGGTGATGGATGTATGATGTTTGAATAGTGTGTTTTGTCGACTTTTGTCGTTTAATTGTGTGAACTTGATGTGTATATGCAATGTGTTGTTGGTGTGGATATTGTGTGACTTGTGCACTGTTGTGTGATGTACTTGCATGAAATACTTATTGTGATGATGATTGGTGGCCTTACGGCAAGAAAATGCGATGTATGGTAATTGTTGATATATGCATGATTATGGATGTGTATATATGTGCATATTAAATGTCATGAGTCATTGTATGCCAAGCATCATGATATGCATTGTTGAAACGTCCTGAGTGACGATTTGGTTCCAGAGGGAATCCGCTATGACATCGTGCGCCTTATGCCGAGAGGACCTAAAGCGATGATTATAGACGATCGTGCGCCTTATATTAAGAGGACCTAAAGAGATCGGATTGTGCGCCTTATACCGAGAGGACCTAAAGCAATCCATAAACGTCGTGCGCCTTATAGCAAGAGGACCTAAAGCGACGGGTGAACATCGTAGGCCCGACGGGGTGTTACTTGAGTGATCCTCAGTAACGAGCAATGGTTCCAGCAGAGTTCCTGAGTGAACTAGTGTTGAGATATGAAATCTTGGAGTCGGTACCGCATATGCATTTGCATAGAGAGTCGTTGTGTCGGTCTCTTTACATCTGCATGAATTATGATTACATTGGTTATATGTGGAAAATCATGATTTAGTTGATTATATGCTAGAAATTGTGATATGCATTTGTGATAAATGTATTGGGCATGATTAATATGCAATTGGGGATGGAGACATTGTGTGATTGAGCAGGGATTGTATTTTATTTCTTTAAGTGTGGCATCCCTGTTTCTGTCAGAAAAATAAATTTTTATGTACTCTGATTTATTTATGTATTATTTATTCGTGATGCGAATTCGGGTGTTACATTAGTGGTATCAGAGCAGGTCGGTCCGTCCGGCCAAGTTGTTGAGTCAGTTGGTGTGACAATTGAATACTGTCGTTGTTGTTTGTTCCTTAGTACGTGATATGTGTGTGGAACACTGTCAGTACTTTCTGGTTTTCTAATCTTTTGTCTTCAGGAGTGAGAATGAGATAAGTGGGGGAGAAGCTGGTACTTCTCCAAGTTGCTTCGGGTGTGGAGCGGTGGCTCAGTGTGCCATTGGTTGCCAGAGTGTAGGTGTTGTTTGGGCAGTGTTGTTCCCAGTTCCAGAGGGAATGCGGAGGTAAGGTTTATGTCAACTAAGGATTTGTGCCTTAGGTAGTGTTGTGCATGAGATGTAAGTAATGCTATTATAGTTTGGTAAAGACGGTTTATGCCCCATCAGGATTGTCGACTCTCTATTGGCAAATTGAGGAACTGATCACCCTTAATCTCTTGTTGATAGCAGACAAAAATTATGTTGGATGGAATAGACGTGTCTTTCCGGCTTTAATAGTGTGTGTAATGAATTCTTTGGTATTGAGGAAATGGTTACAGATTGTTTTGTTGAGTCGAAGAAGATTCTAATATCGGAAGATGAGACGGATTAGAGGCTTTGGTATGTTGGTGCAATTGGGAAGTTTTGAGAGAGAGTGATCGGGCATCGTTAATGGTGGTTCTCAGAGAGAAGAGTGTGAACTCAAATTGGACGAAGGTAAGGATTTGAGGTGTGGATCTTCTAAGTAAGCAGGAGAACTTTTAAGAAGTGAAACTCAGATGTTTGTTTTGTCTGCGATGGTAGTGTTCTGGAAATTGGCAGGAAGTCACAGTGATGTCCATCAGTTGGGCATAGTTTTCAGATGTGTTTTTGGGATGGAACATTAAGGTGTTATCTTAGTGAGCTCCAGTATTGTTGGTAACAAAGGGAATGATGACCGAATTGAATAACAAGCATGATGGGTATGATGGTATTGGTATTGAGACTATGGAAAGAAAACTTAGAGTTCTGGTGAGGTTTGAAGTCTTGGGAGTTTTAAGGCAAAAATGGAAATTTTGAGAGAACCTTTAGGTATGGATGTAATATTTGAGAGTTCTTTTGAGTTGGTTGTTACGACATGTTGGGATTTATGGAATTTGGATTGTTAAGAGAAGTTTTGCAAACGCTTTAAGGATTATATCTTTTGGAATTTGGTTGGCCATTACAATGGGCAGTGATGTTATTTAGTGTTAGTAATGCGTCAGGAATGTTTGTGGAATATATGAAACGTATCTTCTATATTTATTCGGATAAGTTCGTGGTGGTTTTGATTGAGAACGTTCGGATCTGTTATAAACCCAGGGGAAGAACAGGTAGAGTGTTTGAGATTTGAATTGCAAGTGTTGAAAAGAGACGGAGTTTTATGCTAAGTTATTCAAGTGAGAATTTGGTTGAAAATGTTAGTTTTCTTGGATATGTTATTTCTGAGGATGGTATTTGTTGTGGATTCATCGGAAGTAGATGCAGTTCTACAATGAGAGGTTCTGAAGTTGGTTAAGGAGATTAGAAACTTTGGGCTCAGTTGGTTGTTACAGAAGGTTATGGAAGGCTTTGCTAAGTTCGTACTTCTATTATTTCAGTTGGCTTGCAAAGGGTGAGTCGTTTGTTTTGGATGTTCGTTGTAAGTTTTGGGTGAGCTGAAGTAGAAATGGTCTACGGCCCCAGTTTTGATTCTGTGTGATCCTGTTCAACCGTTTGTGAGGTTGGGTATATTAAAGGCGAACAGTGATTTTTGGTGAATATGAGAAAGGGTTAGACTTTGGACGTGGAATTGGTAGTTTTGATGGTTGCGAGTAATCAAAGTGGTGCAGCGGAAGCGTGATGAGGCACAATTCATATATAAGTGTGTGACTTGTAAGATTTCGTAGGTTAAACATTGGGAACATGTAGGACTGATAAGACCATTGGACGTTTCAGGATGGAAGTGATATGTGAAAGGTTTGAATATTATTCATGGGCTACTGTGTAGATGGATGTTTTGGTTGTTTGTTCGATTGGTGAATCGTAGCAGTGTTGTGATAAGGTTGTGTGACAAGGATGTTTGGTATTCTGGTTTTGTGGATGTTGTTGAGACGTTGTTGTGTCGTGGGACTTTATGTTCTTGTTTGTGTTGTTGCCTCGTTTCCATGGTGATAGTTCGAGTGCGGGTGGCTAATTCCTTGCGGTGAATTAGAGGAGTGTTACCTATGGTAATGGTAACGATCTCGTTGTGTTTCGGTTCCTGAGTGAACTTGTGTATTCGTAACTTGTATATTCTTTGAGTTGTGAGTTGGTGGTCAAGTGCATTGTATGGGCATTGCATTTGGTCATTGTGGTTGTTGTCGTTGTCGTGTCATTGTTGTAGTCGTTGTTAGTGAGGTGGTTGGTCAGTTTGTGTTACTCGTGGTGTGCCTAGTGTTGGCATGTTAGTTTGTTGGTCGGATGCGAGGGTCGTGTCCGGAGTTGTTCGTCTCAGTATATTTTTTAGGACGAAAATGTCTAAGTGGGGGAGAGTTGTAACACCCCAGTTTTTGTCAGTTTTATTTCATCGAGTCTATTTGATTATTTTATTATTATATTATTTTATTCTTGACTTTTATTTGGAAATATATTATTTTTCATAATTGTTTATGTTTTATCGCGTTTTGAGAGCGGTTGCGAGATATTTGAGTGTAAGGGTATTTTGGTCATTTGGGTAGTTAGATATTTTGTTATAAATAGAAATAGAAAAAAAGAAAAGAGAGAAAAAGGAGAAAGAGAAGAGAAAAAGAGAAAAGAAGAGGAAGAGAAGAAAGAAGAGGAAAAAGAGGAAAATCGGGAATTCATCCGTTTAAAGCGCGATTAATCGGGTAAGGGTGAGAAGTTTCAATTATATCTTGCTTGTATATGTATATGTGTATGTTTTCTTGGATTGTTTTGGTTATTTTCTCTAGTTTTTCATTTAGGTTGAAAATGAGAAAAATGAATAGAAATCGATGTTTTCACGGTTAGAATTTTGAATAAGTTGTGTAGTATAGTCGGGTGAGGATAGGAAGTAATCGGGAATGGTTGTTTGTGTGTTTTCGAGTGGTTTTGAGCGAGTTTGGAGTTGAGGTTAAATTGATAAAACTATGTTTCAAAATATTTCAACCGTGGAAAATGTGTTAGATGGCTTTTAATAGTGAAAATATTGTAGTATGTTGAATTCTGAGACCGCAGCTTTTTACGGAATCGAAATCGGAGCTCCGGAAGTCATTTAACGATCGAAAACTGAGTTTTTATCAAATTCTGCGCAGTATGCGTCGACCTGAAGGACTTTTGCGTCGACCTAAAGTGCCTTGCGTCGACCTATGGACTCGACCTGTGCACACTCGCGAGTGATGAAAATTTTTCAAAATGTCCGATTTTGTTTTCTTCATAACTTTTGAACCGTAAGTCCGTTTTGACCCTCGTTTGAAGCGTTGGAAAGCTAATGAAAAGTTATTTCTATTAAAGATGATTTGGAGGGTAAAAGGTGATTTAATTAATTCGTGTTTTTGGAAAATAGTCGGGTTGTCGGGTTTTTATCGTGTTAATCGTGTGCGATTGATGTGTTATCATGCTATATGCTTTTAATATGCAACGTATAGCTTGTGTGCTGTTATATGACGTGAGTATATGTGATAAAATGTTGTGCATGATTGATATGCATTGGTGATGGATGTATGATGTTTGAATAGTGTGTTTTGTCGACTTTTGTCATTTAATTGTGTGAACTTGATGTGTATATGCAATGTGTTGTTGGTGTGGATATTGTGTGACTTGTGCACTGTTGTGTGATGTACTTGCATGAAATACTTATTGTGATGATGATTGGTGGCCTTACGGCAAGAAAATGTGATGTATGGTAATTGTTTATATATGCATGATTATGGATGTGTATATATGTGCATATTAAATGTCATGAGTCATTGTATGCCAAGCATCATGATATGCATTGTTGAAACATCCTGAGTGACGATTTGGTTCCAGAGGGAATCCACTATGACATTGTGCGCCTTATGCCGAGAGGACCTAAAGCGATGATTATAGACGATCGTGCGCCTTATATTAAGAGGACCTAAGGCGATTGGATTGTGCGCCTTATACCGAGAGGACCTAAAGCAATCCATAAACGTCGTGCGCCTTATAGCAAGAGGACCTAAAGCGACGGGTGAACATCGTTGGCCCGACGGGGTGTTACTTGAGTGATCCTCAGTAATGAGCGATGGTTCTAGCAGAGTTCCTGAGTGAACTAGTGTTGAGATATGAAATCTTGGAGTCGGTACCGCATATGCATTTGCATAGAGAGTCGTTGTGTCGGTCTCTTTGCATCTGCATGAATTATGATTGCATTGGTTATATGTGGAAAATCATGATTTAGTTGATTATGTGCGAGACATTGTGATATGCATTTGTGATAAATGTATTGGGCATGATTAATATGCAATTGGGGATAGAGACATTGTGTGATTGAGCAGGGATTGTATTTTATTTCTTTAAGTGTGGCATCCCTGTTTCTGTCAGAAAAATAAATTTTTATGTACTCTGATTTATTTATGTATTATTTATTCGCGATGGGAATTGGGGTGTTACAAGAGACCTTCTCATTCAAGGACTAATTCAGAGACCAAAGCATCCCGACACCAGAAAGCTGTTCAAGGAAATTCAAGACTGGTGCAGAAAGCATAATGGATGGGGGGGATTGACACTTGTAAACTTTGATGATATGCCATAGTCTTCTGTTCTCTTTTATTGTATTTGGATCACCACCAGGCTTGTTGGTTGGGACCCATGATTTTTATATTCAGACTTATTATCTTGGAGTTATGATTGTTGACATTTGACTTTTCTCTGGTTTTCTTAATATATGAGCAGAAGTTCCGTTCTATCTCGTTGTTAAACTGGAATCAAGGGGCGGATCGCCCTGTGAATTTTCAAGCACGTCCATTTGCATTTACATATTCATAATCATTTCGCATAATCATTTTGCATAACAGGTGTTTATCTCCGGTATTCTTATCTTGTTCCAACATCTCAGGCTGTTCAAGAGTTGATCATGGAGCAAGTTCAAGCTGAGTTGAGGGAAATGCAAAGCCAGATGGGGCAATTTGGGGAAGACATGCTCCAGGAGCAGAGGATGCTGAGGGAGGAGATCAATCAGTTGAAGACTCAAATGGGTTTGATCATGGAAATTTTTAATAGGGTGTTGAAGAAGGAAGACAATCCTGTGCCCGCTTCCACAGCAGAGGTTCTCATTCCTCCTATCTCTTTAGGGTCTCCTCTAGACCATGGATTATCTCGTGGATCCTCTCCACCGTCAGATCTTTTTCATCAACAACCGTTTCTTGAGGGTCTTAATCCAGAGAAGCTTGATAAGAAGTTTGATCAGATTCCGATGCCATACGCTCAGTTGCTTCAGCACTTGCTCAAGTTTCAGCTAATTGAATTGATTGCCACGGGACCTCCACACACCAAGTTTCGTATGGGTTCCAATGTCCATGATAGGTGTGAATTTCATTCAGGGGTACCTGGTCATAATGTTGAAAATTGTAAGATGCTAAAGTACAAAGTCCAAGAGCTCATTGATTCAGGGGCAATCAAGTTTACATCAGTTGGCACTGGTAAACAAAGTGATGTTACTCCCAGTGTTGCAAAGGGACTGAGGACTCCCTCTTTTGCCAAAGGATCCACCTCGCGTCAGGGATCTCTTCCACAACCCTTGTTTGTGCCTCAGCCTAATGCGAAAAGGAAAGTACAAGTGCAGGTGAGGCGCCCAAATTAGCATCGACAGCAGAATTATCAGCAACAGGGGTAACCCAGACCAAGAAGGCCCAAAAGGATATTTGATCCTATTCCTATCCCTTATAGCCAGTTGTTTGATCGTTTGCTCGAGAACTCTCTGATTCAAACGAGGAGTACCACGCCGGTACCATACCCTATTCCTCCGGATTATGACATGACTACTAGGTGCGAGTTCCACTCGGGAACGTTTGGGCATACGCTTGATGAGTGTAAGGCATTCCAGCACAAGGTGCAAGACCTGGTAGCTCCGAGATCATTGATTCACTGAAGATGATATGTACATCAATGGTGGCCTCCTTTCTCAAGTGAACACCCAGTCTGCAAGTACGTCCAGGAAGAATTAAGCTTCCTCAGCAATAGCAATCTTCAGCTTCTTTACTGCATTTTCATTTGTAGTTTTTTTCATTTCTTGCTAAAGCATCGTATGTATGCAAGACTTGTTTGTTTTTTTATGATGATATTAATGCAATGAGTATGTTTTCCTTGAAGTAATCCATTCGTGTTCACTCTTAAATGTTTATATGCACTGCAATACCAATTTTCTTGTTTAAAACTCTCGAGGGAGGATGACGAAATAAGAACGTGGATTTCTAATGGTACGTTTTTGGATAGAACCCTGTTGAGGATCTACAGGCATTGTTTCAAACCCATCAACACTGGAGAGATAAGGAGATAAACCTTCGTTAACCCCTTTGAGCCTTGGAGTAGGAGCTCCTTTCGTACGAAAAAACCCTCATACTTAACCCAGGGGCCGGGTAGGCGTCAGTTAGTTTGACCGAGCGTTCAAATTTCAAGGAGAGTGTGCATCCGAGGAACCATTACCTTCTATCCCACCGTCAAAAGGTCAAGAGATGCGAAACCACGATGGTCATCCATCAACAACTAAGGAGTGAGGCAGTCACAACCCTTTCAAGCAAGTAAGATAACCAGTGTCACACGCTTTGTTCAAAAGAGGGATATAAAAAGAAAGAAAAGAGAAAAGCCCGCTAAGTCGAAGCGACTTAGGAAAAAGTTAGGGCATCCCGCTGGACTTCAAAATCGAAAAAACTCAAAAGAGCCAGTCCAGGCAAAAATTAGGGATCAAAAAATCAAAAAAAAGAAAAGGCGAAAAGCGTTACAAAAGAAAATCCTCTAGAAGAACAAATCCGTGTGATTAAAGACACAAAAGATAAAAAAGGGCGACTGTCATTCCAAAACCCCCTTAAGTGCCAAACCATTAGTGGCATAGGTTCCTTGAAAATCATAAACCTTTTAAGAGATTAGCGTTTGGATCAGATTAACTGAACATAGGACTGGAGAACATCACGGAGAGTGGGTGGGCACGATAAATTTTGAGCCATAAATCCTTTTTCTGAAACCGTGAACCAGGCCACGTTACAACCCTTAAAAGTCCTAATTGAAACAGGGTTTATTCCGAAAGCGTACTTCAACAGGATAGCGTTCCTGACTCCTATAAGTTGTGCTAATAAGACTCGTTGGTATTTGTTTTGCCGTTCAAAAATCAAGGTCGCATCCCAACTAGTGATTCGTTCACAGGGTTTTGCGACGTATTTTCAGTAAACTTCAAGGTTAACATAAGTGTTGCATTAGTATTATCATTCTCATAAATAACTTGTTCTGTTTGCATACACGTGCCTAAGCATCAATGCAGCTTACACAATGAACGTCAGTCAAGAAGCTTGGTCCTGCCAAATTGAGATGCTTGAAAATTCTGAAAGACAATCATATCAAAGGGCATGCTGCCAAGAGACTAAGTGTAAAGTGGGCTCTCCCCAGTAAGTCGTGTTACGATGTAGCCAATCTAGGGCAGTCACGTCGAGAAAACTCTCCAAAATTCAGTTATTCCGGGGCACTCATCCTAGGATCAGGGGCGAAGTCACTTCAAAGCCCATAGTGGGGCAGGCCACCTCTAGAGCGTGGGAGATTGCCCACTCCTGAAAATGGTTAATTGAAAATGCCTCCTCAAGGTTCAAGATACTAAAGAAGAGTATTTTCAAGTCATTACGATCCCTTGCAAGGTGATGTACGTCATAGATTATGAAGATTGGGGCAGTTATGTCGAGATATGATAAATCTGTCCAAGAGTTTGAAGACCCTAGGGCATCGCGAACGCCCGATCCTCTATAAAATCCTCTTGAGATGATTTCTTCCATTAGACCCGGTGGTCTGGGGCAAGCGAAAAGTTCGAAGAGCCGTTTATGACCATAAAGACAAGTCAGGGCAACAGGATTGTACTTCCCCAGCAGCTTGATCTCCCCAGCATTGAGATTGCATTTTCCTCAGCAGAGCAGACCTTCCCCAGCAGGAGACCTGGAAAGTATTTTCTCTGGATCAAGACGTTATTCCCCACAGAATCAGGGTGCTCACTTCCCCCATCCAGTCAGGAAGTGTACTTTCACCAACAATGTCATATTCTAATCCCCAGCAAGGTGGGGGTAAGGGTATTCTCCCCTTCAGCAGGTTAAGTTCAGAAGTATCCCCAAGCAGGATGGTATTATGGGTTGGTATCCCCCAGCAGGTCCTAAGCCCGTCTGTTGTTGGCAATCCTCGGCAACAAAATTCCGGTTCCGTTATTGGTATCCATTCTCAACTCCCCCAGCAGAGGAGAAATCTCAGGTTTTGGATGTTACCTTCAGTGAAAGACAGGTGTAATCCCCGGTAGTGTGGATGTTCCTTTGGGACTTCATCCCCAGCAGAAGTTGTTAAGCCGAAGAGTCGATCAGTATGACCCTTCTCAGCAGAGTTCCTGGATTCAGAGGACAATTTTATTTGTCATCCCCAGCTGAATTGATCTTTTCTCTCCAGCATTTATTTTGCTGAAGGGACCCCTTTTGCATATCATAAGCATTTGCATTGCATCCTCAAACGCGTAGCATTTCCACTTCGCGTGGAGCATTACGGCAAAATTCAAACATTTACATTCGAAGCATAAGCCAGGTTTGATACTTTCTTTGCCAGTTCTCTATCTCAGCAGAGATGGCATAACTCAGGAGATTTTGGAGGGATGCGTTCCTCATACTTGTGCTCCCCGGCAGAGTCTTTTTAGACTTCTCCTTTCCCCAGCGGAGTCATCTGTGGATCTTGAGTCCGTTAGAAATTTGCTTTTGTTTGGCCTTTCTCTTTTGTGAGATCCAGTTTACCAGTGTCCTTTTCTCAGTAGGGTGGTCTAAATCGGAAGTTTTGTTTCACGTTATCCCCGGTGAAGTCCACTTTATGTTGGTTATCCTTTGCGAGTGCAATTAAGGTTGTATTTGTTTTGTGGATGTGATTGAGGTCGTATTCGTATTTTCTTTGTGGGTAGAGTGATTGAGGTCAGTCTTCCTTTGTGGGTACAATTGAGGTTGTATTCCTTTTGGGGATGCGATCGAGGTCGTATTCGTCTTTTCTTTGCGGGTAGTGATTTAGGTCAGTCTTTCTTTGTGGGTACAATTGAGGTTGTATTCATTTTGTGGATGCGATTGAGGTCGTATTCGTATTTTCTTTGTGGGTAGAGTGATTGAGGTCAGTCTTCCTTTGTGGGTACAATTGAGGTTGTATTCGTTTTGTGATGCGATCGAGGTCGTATTCGTCTTTTCTTTGCGGGTAGAGTGATTGAGGTCAGTCTTCCTTTGTGGGTACAATTGAGGTTGTATTCGTTTTGTGGATGCGATTGAGGTCGTATTCGTATTTTCTTTGTGGGTAGAGTGATTGAGGTCAGTCTTCCTTTGTGGGTACAATTGAGGTTGTATTCATTTTGTGATGCGATCGAGGTCGTATTCGTCTTTTCTTTGCGGGTAGAGTGATTGAGGTCAGTCTTCCTTTGTGGGTACAATTGAGGTTGTATTTGTTTTGTGGGTGCGATTGAGGTCGTATTCGTATTTTCTTTATGGGTAGAGTGATTGAGGTCAGTCTTCCTTTGCGGGTGCAATTGAGATTGTATTTGTTTTGTGGGTGCGATTGAGGTCGTATCCATGTTTTCTTTGAGGGTAGAGTGATCGAGGTCAGTCTTCCTTTGTGGGTGCAACTGAGGTTGTATTCGTTTTTTTGGGGTACGATTGAGGTCGTATTTGTTTTTTTCTTGTGGATATGGTTGAGGTCATATTCCTTATTTTTCAGCACACTCTATCTCATTATTCTTACCATTAGCAAATTTCCGGGGCTCTTTCGATATTCAATCCCCGTGTACCCTGGAGTGTCTGAGAGCCGTTGCTATCATACCTTCAAGACCAAGTTGATTGAATAGGGGCAGCTGTTGCACCCCAAAATTTTCCCTCCTTACTTTAGTACTAACTGACTTATGTTTCATTTCATTTTTTGCATTATCATGTATGCATATCATTAGCATGGGGTCAAGGTGCTTGAGGCAGTTCAAAAAGGTCCTATCTGGTCTATCACATCATCAAAAGTTCACAAGTGGCAAGGGATCTCAAGGGATCACTCTCTCCTAACCAGTGCATAGATTAGGGCTTTGAGATTCTTGGGTTTATTGCTTCAATGGGCAAGCTCCTTGGGTTTTTATCATCACCAAATGGCTTATCTTATCTTTGTTGGAGTGGATACACATCATATTCAGAGGAATTTGGGTTTGGAGACTGTGTTATTTCCTCCTAGACTAAGGGTACCAAAACTAGGATTTGCTATAAAGTCAGTTTATTTCTGATTTTTTGGGCAAGACTTGATTCTATGGTATTCCTTGGGTCCGCAAGTATCTAGGGATGGGAGGTTGTCCATCAGTGTGGTTCAGGAGAGACTTAATTGATCAATGGATTGGAAATCAGGTGAATGAGGTAAAAGTCAACAGTGAGAGGAGAAGTCAACTGTGGAATTTTGAGGTTCTCTCCAAGGTTTTCAAGGTCTCACGTCCTCATATGGTCTCCAGGGGTCAAGTTTCATACATATTTATCAGGAATCAGGAGTTGGTGCAAAGTTTCTAAATTTGGAAAGTGACCTATAATGAAAAGTTTCCATTTTTGGCAAGTTCCTGCACTGCATTCAACTTGACTTTTCACCATCAAGAAAGCTTCAAATGATTTTTCTCCAACATGAAAGTTGAAGATCTTTTTATCCTCATTCCAACAAGTACTAGTGGGTCTCCATGTCATTTGTGAAACTCAACTTATGGTCCAAAGAAGGCAAAGTGGTTTTTAGGGTTTTTCATGGCTCTATTTTCACAACTTTGGGCATAATGACCTATAATCAATTCCATTGTTTCATGTCACTTTCTAATGTCAAAGGACAATCCCTAAGGAACATTTTAGACCTTTGAATCAAGTGGTTTCATGGTGCATGTATCACTTATCCTCCATTATTAAAAATTCCCAAATTATTTAAAAGTCATGAATCAATTGTTTTCAAGGCCCAAGTTCAATTATGGTGTAATTAGCAATTCACATATGGGTGATCCATCATGGGTTTCTTAAGTGTACATGCATGGAGAGAGGTGTAATTCACATTATGCATTTTTCCAAAATTATTCAAAAATCATTAAACAAGGAATTACCCAAGCCCAATTCATCATCAGAGGAAAACCCTAGCCTATTTAAACCCATCCATGCACTGGTTGGAGAGGACACACGTGACATTTGGAGGATTGGAGAATTTGAACCCTAAAGCTTTCTTTCAACAAATATCACTATCCACAAGGTCTTTCATCAAAGTTCTTCCACAAACCTTCTCCCGGTGATCTCTAGAGTGCAACCCAACCACCATTTGCAGCCAAAAGCAAGTACACGTGTGGAACCATCTCAGGTTAGTGTTGATTTTGATGATCGTGAAACTCATTTTTTAAGTATGCATATTGTTGTGCGATTGTCACTGATCATGCTGATGTAATTTTTGTGGTGTTTGGACGTGTATATTGCTTGCTATGTGTGTTTAAAGTTTTATGCCCTAACCTTAATCTCTTCGTTTTTCAATATATATTGGTTGTTTGTGAATTTTGATGCCATATTTGGATTCCTGACGAAAATCTGGGTGGGATAGTGTATTCGCACGTGTGTTTTGGTGTTGTTTTGGTCGCAGGTGGCCGGAGAAGGGAGCGAAGCCCTAACTCCGGCGGTGGCGAGGGAACCAGTCCGGCGAGGGTGGCTGGACGGAGAAGACGCAATCCTGGCCCTTCATTCTCTTCATCCAACGACTCAGATCGCGCATGTGTTCGTTTTTTTATTTTTTTTCTGATTTTAAATTAATGATCCCATGTTTATTACCCCACGGGTCTTATGGTGCACGTTTAATTATGTTTATTTGTTTTGTTTACCTTTTATTTTTGTTGACCAAATAATGGACGCATGCAGGATGCATCCAACGATTGGTGCAAGGTCAACTGGTTGACTGAGGGACCACGCAAGCCCTTTTTTATTTTTTCTCTTTTCTGATTAATTGTGTGGACGGGCCTCACTAATGGCACCCCCCTTAAGCCCATTTCTTTCTTTCCAACATGAATAATTTACTAACGCACCCCCTACATATTATTTCATTTAATTTTATTTCAATTATTATATTTCCTATTTTAATTTTTAAAAAATACATTCTTGCATTTAAAAATTCCCATAAAATTCATACATCATCTTTATTATTTTATAAAATTTTCAAAAATTTTATTTTTTTATTTTTATTTTATTTTTATCATCTAAACTAATTATTTAGTTAATTTCCTTTTGCATTACTCATATCATGCGTACGTAAATTTCTTTATTTTATTTCTCTGCAACCATAAAGTATTTTTAATCCATTCTTTTTGCATCCATTAGGTGACATATGAGATTGCATAAAAATAGTTTTTCTTACATTTTTAAATTTATTTCATATTGCATTCTGGTCCTCTTTTTTGCACATTGAACCCTACTTCTCACATGAACTTTGCCGAATTATTTGAATGACTAACACTTTGAATTTCTGCAGGAATTTTTGACGTATTGTTTGTCTCTGGTTGAGGAACCTTGATATTTAATTTAGGAATTTTGGGAGTTATTTCTCTAATTGTTTGATTTGTTTTCATTTGAGATCTGCTTATATGTGTATTTCTGACCATGCCTAAGACCTTGTTTGAAAGGCACATGTGCCATTTGCTTTGGGGTTGTTCCTTTGATTCCTGAATCCATGTTTGGATTATTATCACTATTGTTTGCCATTGTTTGATTTTCACTTGCCTTGATATTATTTATGTCCGTTTCTCACTAATCTTTTATGCAGGGACTAAGGTAAGTTCTTTAAGGGTGGAAAAGTATCCATATTCACCTTTGCTCTTCTTCCTTCTCTCATCTCTTTCCTTTAGATTTAGGTTGTCGTCAAACCACACTAACCATAGGTCACCCATGCACGATGACTTTAGGATTCATTGTCTCCCTTTAGAGTTACCCTTGTGTCTTCTCTCTTCTCATCTCAAATTTCTTTAAAACACTTAATAAGAATAAAGTGTATTGCGCACGAGCCTTAAGCGTGGGGAATGAGAAATGAGGGACTTCCTCTCATATTTCTAGAGTGTTTAGCGAGCGTCCTGTCTTGGGACGATGCGTTAAGAATTCGCCCCTGTGCCCTAGACTTTGGTGCAATGCAACTTAAGAACTAACTTAAGCCACTTTTGTCCTAAAAAACACAAACCAACTTCAAACTTTTTTGTCCTTCGGGATTGTCAAACTAAAGGATATTTTCAAAAAGGGCACGTTACTTTCCGTCTGAGTCGCAAACAAGCATCAACCCTAACTGCCGGACGCGAACTTAACGTCGCTCATAAAAAACACAAAAAGAACTTGGTCCGAACTACGTTGACTCTGAATTCCCCATTGCACAAAGGGGGTATGTAGGCCTAGGACGTTGACATCCTACCGAGTCGGTCTTTGTCTTTCCCTCCCAGTTTTAGTACAGCCTTAGATGATAGTATGACTCACCCTTAGAATAGACAACAAGCGTGGATCCCATCGAGAACGATGGACGTGTGGGGTGCTAGCACCTTCCCCTCGCGTAACCGACTCCTGAACCCAGGTCATGGTTGCGATGACCATTCCTTTCCCTCTTCCTCAAGTTTATGCGGTGTTCCCTTTCCCTCTCTTGTGATAAATTTACATGGTTGGCGACTCTGTTTTCGGCGCCACTCTCGCGTTTGTACCTGGATGAAAATCCTGGGAGCGACAGTGTGCTAGTAAAAATGGTGTGGCATTGATTAGCTCCGGATGAAAAATACAATGAAGGAAAAACAACTCTTTAGAATTCACCTTATGGTTACTATCTCATGCAAAGATGGTGCTTCCAAATGCGCGATGGACGTATCTGACGGCTGGGTTGTGGATGAATGTTGCGTTAAGGCTATCCCAGCTGTCAACTGTTGTTCCCGTTAATTGATTCCATAGTTGGAACACTGCTTGATAGAAAGTTTCCTACGGTACTCGGCGATGGACATTCTCGCCATGTTTGAAACCAAGCATCTCGGCAAGACGATCTTGTTCGATTGAGTACTCTTTTCCAAACATGCGGAACTTTACGACTTTGGATAATTGGTTCGTTTCGCCCGGAGGGGTGATGTAGGTAAAGGAACTGAGGAACTCTAAAGTGAGGTCTTTGTAAGTGGGCCGGCTCTGAGTGCAAAGCTGCCAAAGACCGGCATTCTGTAACATCCATTGAACTCTCTCAAGCATGCCGAGTTCTTCTAAGCATGCAATGTCAACATAGCGGGTCGGGTGAATGGAATGACGGTAGAAGTCGATATACCGAGCTCTTTCGTGTTCTCCTGCCTCTCCATCACGGAAGTTTAATGTGGATAAATCTGGAATTTCACGTGCCATTGTTTTGTTAAAGAGGGTTTTGGGAAGAAAGTAGGTTATGGAATTTGAGGGTTTGTGAAAAAGAATTGCGTACGGTGTGATTATATAGCGTAATGGTAAGTTGAATGGTTATGGCAATGATTAATGTGGTTCAAATGGTAATGGGACGGTTGTGGAATTGTAGAGGGTAATGGGACGGCTGGGGTTTAAATGAGAGAAAGAAGAGGGAACGAGTGAAACAATTATGTTTTAACGCAGACCCGCGTGACGGTCGTCACGGGGTCTTCACGATCGTGACGTCAACAAAATCTGGGTGGTGAAATTGTTTAATGACAGACACGATTCCAAACACATTAATTCAATAGCAGGTTATAAGAAGCACATGGAAATAGCAGTATATTGCATAAAAAGAGATAAGTAACATTATAACACAAATTATTATAGAATTAAAGGAATAGGAATGGAATTTGAAATCACAAAGATTTAATAGCAGCAGCAAATGAAATTATTATTTAAAACCAGAAGGGTGCTAGTTAAACTACTAGCACTGTATGAAAACTGTATGAAATCAAATTATTCCTAATCATGAAAAAATGAAAACTGAAATAATGTAAATTATTCTAAAGTAAAATGCATAAAAAGTCTTGAAAATAAGGTGCTTCATAAATCTAGCCAAGGCATTTCTTAAAAGATGCGATGGCTTGATTTAAATGATCAAATTGTTCCATGGTCAGGTCCATAAGTCTAACAACATTTTGACACACAGTGTTAAGCTCATCCTTTACTGAAGTGATTTCTTTATGATATTCATCCATAGTCTTTAAGATAGAATTCAGATTAGAAGCATAATTAGTGGCATCAGCTTTAGGAATGTCAATGTTCTCTTGGAATTCCATATAGTCAAGATCATGGTAATGAGGGGGTGTTTTTGGGCCGATCTCAGGTTCAGGAAAGGTTTCTTCTGGTTCAGGCACGGGTTCATCAAGGTTATATAGCTAGTTATGTTGATCGTGCACACTTGTGCATTCATGATTTGGAAGTGTAAAGTGTGGTACGACAACATTGTTAATTAGAAGCTGGAAATGGTTTGGACCTTGGTCCCTAATCATAGCCCTATTGAAGCAAAAGGTGATATTCATGGGTCTAAATTCTCCAAAGGGGTTAATATTAGAAAGTCGGGTTCTGAATCCCATAACATCAGTTATCTTAGTAACCAGACTACCTATCAAAATAGGACTGTTATCATTATTGATAAGGTTGCAAAAGTTATTCAGCATAAAAGTGAGTCCATTAACCTCTCTAGACTGAGAAGCACAAAACATAATAAAAAGCTCATCCCTCGAAACAGTGTTATCATTTTCAGGTTTACCAAATAAGGTATAGGCCAGGATCATATGAAAGTAACGGAAAGCGGGGTTATGTATTTCTGTTGAAAGCATAGGGTCCATGTCAAAATCAGGTTTCCCTGAAATTCTACCCCAAAAGTCACTCAGCTCTCCAACTAACACTAAGTCCTCTTGAACCACAGAGAAAACATGGGGTCCTTCAGGAAATCCCAAAAGATCCGACAGTTCCTTTATGGTGAACTGGCAGCTGTATCCAAATAATCTAAAGGTAATTCTTCCTCTGGTTAAACCTTTTCCACAGTGAGGGTTATACCTTAAAGAGCTCAGGAATTCTAAAGTCAACCTACGGTAACTTATGTTTCTTATTTGCAAAACCCTCCCAACCTAACTGGCTAAACAGAAAGTCTACGCTCTCACCTACACCTAAGGCGGTCATGGTGGGTCTGTGGGTGAATTTTGTCAAGGCAAAAGGTCTAAGAGACAAAGCCTCATAGCGATGCCACTGTGCTCCATCTCTGAATTCTACTGGCATGTTATCCTCATTTGCCATTAGTTAGTACTTTTTGCAAAATGAAAGCAGAAGAGGAGAACAGAGAGAGTAGAAAAACTTTATAATCTTGTAGTTTTTTCAATTTTTAAGATCAGCACAATATTTCCAAATTAAATTTAAAACGATATAAATGAAACTGAAAATTTTGCAAAATAAAAACAAAACATAGAAAGCATAAAGAAATAACAAATATAAAGCATAAAAAACGAAAATCATGGGTTGCCTCCCATCAAGCGCTGTTTTTAACGTCGAAAGCCTGACGAATTCAATTAGATGCTTAGTTAGGAGGTTCGGTGGGCAACTCTAAAAGTCTTAGGCAGTTCAAATAATCTCTATTTTCAATGCTGTGATAGTGTTTTAGTCGTTGTCCATTGACTAAAAATGGATTACTATTCCTCCCCCTTTATTTCTACCGCTCCACTTTGTAGAATTTTTGTAATCTCGAAAGGACCGGACCATCTAGACCTTAATTTCCCAAGAAAGAGTTTTAATCTTGAGTTAAAGAGGAGTACAACGTCTCCCACACTAAATTATTTTCTAGATAAGCGCTTATCGTGCCATCTTTTAGTTCGTTCTTTATATATCTTAGCGTTCTCGTAAGCGTCTAATCTTAACTCTTCTAGTTCATGCAGATCTAGGATACGTTTTTTACCTGCGGAATCATACCTTAGGTTCAATGTTTTAATAGCCCAATAGGCTTTATGTTCTAATTCCACTGGTAGATGGCAAGATTTACCATAGACAAGCCTAAAAGGTGTAGTTCCGATTGGTGTTTTGTAGGCCGTCCTATATGCCCATAAAGCTTCGTTGCGTTTTGATGACCAGTCTTTCCTAGAGGTGGCTACGGTCTTTTCTAGAATTTGTTTAATTTCTCGGTTTGAGACCTCAACCTGTCCACTTGTTTGTGGGTGATATGGTGTTGCTACGCCGTGTCTTACTCCATATTTCGATAGTAATTTGTCAAATATTTTCGATATGAAATGAGAACCACCGTCACTTATGATAAGTCTCGGCACACCAAATCTGGGAAAGATTGTGTTTTTAAAGAGCTTTATGACTACTCGTGCGTCATTTGTAGGAGAAGTTATTGCCTCAATCCATTTTGAAACATAATCGACGGCTACGAGTATATATTTATTTCCAAAGGATGATGTAAAGGGTCCCATAAAGTCAACCCCCCATACATCAAAGACTTCTACTTCTAATATACCTTTTTGAGGCATCTCATCGCGTCTCGATATGTTACCAGTGCGTTGGCACCGGTCGCAGTTTAGTATTGCGATGTGGACATCCTTCCATAGGTTGGGCCAGAATAGGCCGGATTGCAAGATCTTAGCACATGTCTTCGAGGTACTAGCATGTCCTCCATAAGGAGCAGAATGACATTGAGAGATGATGTTTTCTATTTCTTCTTCTGGGACGCAACGACGGAAGATACCGTCGGCTCCTCTCTTAAACAGCAAAGGTTCATCCCAATAATAATGTTTTATATCATGAAAGAATTTTTTCTTTTGTTGATAAGATAAGTCTGGTGGAAGTACTCCAGCTGCTAAGTAGTTGACTATGTCAGCATACCATGGCAGGGTTGTGTGCATGTTAATTTCTTCCACGACTTCTTCCATCTTTGGGTCATTTAACTGTAGCGTAGACATATCACTTTCTAGTTGGGCTATGAGTCGTTCATATGGGAAATCCTCATTAATGGGTACTGGCTCTGGTTTAATGCCCTATAATCGAGATAAGTGGTCTGCTACTACGTTTTCGGTTCCTTTCTTATCTTTGATCTCTAAATCAAATTCTTGTAGAAGTAGGATCCACCTTAGCAGTCTAGGTTTTGCATCCTTCTTGTTAAGTAAATATCTAATAGCTGCGTGGTCTGTGTAAATGATGATCTTAGCTCCCACTAGGTAGGAACAGAATTTGTCAAGGGCAAAGATCATAGCTAGAAGTTCTTTTTCTGTGGTAGCGTAGTTCATTTGGGCGGAATCTAAAGTTCTACTTGCATAGTAGATGGCATGAAGTTTTCTATCCCTCATCTGTCCTAAAACTGCACCTACAGCATAATCACTTGCATCACACATGATTTCGAAAGGTAATCTCCAATATGGTGGTTGCATGATAGGTGCGGTAATAAGAGCTGTTTTCAGCTGTTTAAACGCTTTTAGGCATTTCTCATCAAAGATGAATTCAGCGTCTTTCATTAATAGACCGGTAAGAGGTTTAGTGATTTTCGAGAAATCCTTTATGAATCGTCGGTAGAAACCGGCGTGTCCTAAGAAACTTCGTATTTCTCATACGGTTTTCGGAGGTTGAAGATCTTTTATAATTTCTATCTTGGCTTTATCAACTTCAATTCCTCTATCGGACACAACGTGTCCAAGTACAATTCCTTCATTTACCATAAAATGGCATTTCTCCCAGTTTAATACAAGATTAACCTTTACGCATCTTTCCAATACCATTTCTAGGTTCGATAGACATCCTTCGAAGCTCTGCCCACATACGGAAAAGTCATCCATAAACACTTCCATAATGTCATCTATAAAATCAGCAAAGATTGACATCATGCATCTTTGGAATGTGGCAGGTGCGTTACATAGTCCAAACGGCATTCGCCAATAAGCAAATGTACCATAGGGACATGTGAAGGTCGTCTTTTCTTGGTCATCAGGATGAATAGGAATTTGAAAGAATCTTGAGTAACCGTCTAAATAGCAGAAGTATGAGTGTTTAGCCAATCTTTCCATCATTTGGTCAATGAATGGCAATAGGAAATGGTCTTTACGAGTGGCTTTATTTAACTTTCTATAGTCGATGCACATTCTACTTCCAGTTACAACCCTTTTTGTTATAGATTCACCTTTTTCGTTCTTAACAACTGTAACACCTCCCTTCTTTGGAACGACATGTACTGGGCTAACCCATTGACTGTCTGATATCGGGTATATGATTCCTGCTTCTAAAAGTTTTTTCACTTCGTCCTTGACTACAGTGCTCAAGATCGGGTTAATCCTTCTCTGATGTTCCCTAGAGGATTTACAGTCTTCCTCCAGCATAATGCGGTGCATACAAATAGAAGGGCTTATTCCTTTAAGGTCGGCGATGTTATAGCCTAACACAGTTGGATATTTTCTTAAGACATCTAATAGTTTCTTCGTTTCTGTCTGTCCTAAGTCTGCGTTGACTATTACAGGTCATTCGAGAGCTTCGCCTAGGAATTCATACCTTAAATTTTTGGGTAATGTTTTTAGTTCTAGGGATGGGTTCTTTGGGCAAGGTAGATGATCTGATGTAAGTGCTAAGCATTCGCTTAGGCTATCATCTTGATAAGGTTCACGCCAGTTATCATCTTCGAAAATCGGAGGTATAGGAATTTTTAGAATATCTGAATATATGGTCGGTTCCATCTCGATTTCTCTTACATCTAGTAAATAACATGTGTCGTCTATGGCTGGAGCTTGTAAGAATTGTGTCAAGATAAATTCAACTTTCTCTTCACCAACTTCAAAAGTTAGCCTGCCTTTCTTTACATCTATAATTTCTACAGCAGTAGCTAGGAATGGCCTTCCTAATATGATAGGAGTAGTGGAGTCTTCTGTAATATCCATGATTATGAAATCAGTAGGGATATAGAATTGTCCTATACAAACTGGGACATTTTCTAGTATACCAACTGGGTATTTAACAGAGCGGTCAGCTAATTGCACAAACATCTTAGTTGGTCTTAATTCTCCCATATCAAGCTTCTTCCAAATGGATAAGGGCATAACACTAATACTGGCTCCTAAGTCGCACAGAGCTTTGTCTATGACGAACTTCCCAATTACACAAGGTATTGAGAAACTACCTGGGTCTTTCAGCTTAGGAGGCATTTTGTTTTGAATTATTGCGCTACACTCAGCAGTAAGCGTAACTGTTTCGTTTTCCTCAATCTTTTTCTTATTGGATAGGATTTCTTTTAGGAACTTAGCATACGAGGGCATCTGGGTGATGGCTTCTGTAAAGGGTATCGTGATGTTTAATTGTTTTAGAAGTTCAACAAATTTCTTAAATTGCCCAGCAGTTTTAGAACTTTTCAATCTTTGAGGATACAGAATAGGTGGCTTATAAGGTGGTGGATGCACATAAGGTTTTTCTTTGTTTACATCCTCTTGCTCATTATCTTCCTTTTCCTTGGGTTCACTCTCCTTCTCAGTTGTTTGGTCGTTAGCAGACTTTTGATACATGGCTGGATTTTGAAGTCTTGGGTCAATGGGTCCATCTAATTCTTTTCCACTTCTCAGTATAACAGCGTTTACATGTCCTTTAGGATTAGGTTGTGGCTGTCCAGGAAATGTTCCAGCAGGAGTAGTAGTAGGCGCTTGTTGTTGAGCCACTTGGGAAATTTGTGTTTCAAGCATTTTGTTGTGAGAGGCCAAAGCGTCTACTTTGTTTGCTAACTGCTTAATCTTTTCGCTAGTGTGTACGTTTTGATTCAGGAACTCTTTGTTTGTCTGGGTCTGGGTAGCTATGAAGTTTTCTATCATCAGTTCAAGGTTAGACTTCCTAGGAACATTTGGAGCAGCTGTTGTAGCCTTTTGATAACCTGGTGGTGCAGCAGGTGCTTGACCAGGTACATATAGTGCATTGTTGTTTTTGTAAGAGAAGTTGGGGTGATTCTTCCAACCAGGATTGTAGGTATTTGCATAGGGGTTTGCTTGTGCATAATTCACTTGATCTGTAGAGGCTCCTACTAAAACTTGGCATTCAGGGGCAGCGTGTCCAGCTGTTCCACATAATTCGCAGTTTGGCGCTACAGCAGCCACGGTGGCTGTGGGTGTCATGGTCAAGTTATCTATCTTTTGAGCGATTGCATCTACCTTAGCACGGACGACATCTAGGCTAGATACTTCGTACATTCCTCCTTTTGGTTGGGATTTCTCCACTTGAGTTCTTTCACCTCCCCATTGGTAGTGATTCTGAGCCATGCTCTCGATAAGTTGTTGGGCTTCATCGTAGGGTTTATCCATGAGTGTACCACCAGCGGCGACATCTATTGTCAATCTTGTGTTGTACAAGAGACCATTGTAAAATGTGTGGATAATTAACCAATCCTCAAGACCATGATACGGGCATATCCTCCTCATATCTTTGTATCTTTCCCATACATCATATAAAGACTCGTTGTCTTTTTGTCTGAAGCTATTAATTTGGGCTCTCAGCATAGCTGTTTTGCTTGGCCAAAAATATCGAGCCAGAAAGACCTTCTTTAAATATTCCCAAGAAGTAATAGAATTTGACGGCAAGGATTGCAACCAAGCCCAAGCTCTATCTCTTAATGAGAAAGGGAAAAGACGTAGTCATATGGCGTCTGCGGTTACACCATTCGCTTTCACTGTGTCTGCATACTGCACAAACTTGGTTAGATGTTCGTTCAGGTATTCTGTTGGGTTTCCAGAAAATTAATTTTGTTGTACAGTAGATAACAGCGAGGGTTTCAACTCGAAATCGTTTCGGTTGATAGCTGGAGCGACAATGCTGTTGTGAGGTTCTTGTTGAGATGCAGCAGCATAATACTTAAGAGGTTGGTTCTGTGGTGGATCTTCCATGTCTGGTTCTGATTCGGAATCTGATTCGGATTCAAGTTCAGGATCTGATTGAGATTCAGGTTCTGATAAAGGAAAAGGGATATCGTGAGCTAAGCAGTATTCTTGGATACTTCTTTTTACGGTAAGAAGACGTTCAGGTTCGTCTGTTGGTCGTACGAGGTCTTCGCCAGAAGAGCGAGTACTTGGCATACAATCAACAGAAAGGGAATTTTGGTTTTTGCCTTAGTCTATACGACGTAACAAAGGAATCACGATGTCGACTTAATTAGTCCCCGACAACGGCGCCAAAAACTTGATCGCAACTTTATGAGTCGAATGGGGGTTACTGCAAGTATACAGTTGTATCGCGTAGTTTTAAAAGATTATCGATCCCACAGAGACTAGAAATTAAAAGCACCGTTATCTATCGTTACTATGTTTATCTAAGGCTAATCAGAATTTGAGTTTTTTAGTTCAAACGGGAAATTAAAGGGAAATTAAAATTTGGGAATACTAGTTATGAATAAGTTATCGGTATATAATTCGGTAACCTACGTAGAATTAATTAAACCTAAGCCTATAGAGATTTATCACCCTTTTCATCTGTAGGAAAAACCGGTTTAAAAGCCCTCAACTCACACTCCCGTGGTTCTTGCTTCGGACTATACTTCTAAGTCAATACGTCTGCTCTCGCTAGCCCGTATGAGGTTAAAAATAATTTTTGAAAACTAATTAAACCTAATTAACTTTAAAGCGCTTCCGCTGTTTTTAAAACTAATGCCCGATTTCAGCTATCCGGATAAAGCCTCACACTCACGTGGTCTCGACTTTAACCTATGTTACTTTTTTACTCTCGTAATAAAAGTTGGGTTTTATATTAAGAAATCGAAGCCAGAAGAAGGATTTATTATTGATTTTAGCTTAGAGAAAATTAATTCATTTTAGTTACTTCATTACATACCGATAAGATCGGTTTAGCTCGACATAATTAGGAAATTAAACGCAAAAGCAAGGAAATAAATAAACACAGACATAACTAAGAAATAAATAAACAATGCTTGAATTGAATAACGGAAACCTGGAATTCAGTAATAACAGCAACAGCAATCCCTCCACACGCCGGTAGGTTCTTGCTTGAATGTAATAAATTGCAAAGGTTGAAGGTAATGAAACAAAGAAAACTTAAAACTAAGTTGTAATAGTTCCTCAGTGTGAGAAACTATCACTTTTGTTCAGTAATGGTTAACAAGGAATTGGAAATGCAAAGTAAAAGAAATGAAATAAAAACTCTAGAAACAATTCGGCAGCAAGACACTACACTTTGAAAGCAAGATTGGCCACCCTTTGTTCTTCGTAAATGCTTGTATTTATAGGATCACTTGAGGTAGAAGTTGGAGAAAATTCAGCCACTCACGCTGACAGTTACACCACTTTGGACCTAGAAATCCTCGGAGGAAAATGGCATCGTGTGAATCTGCTCTCTGAGAATTCGTAGTCAAGTGTCTGCTCCAACGTGTAACTTAAGCGCATGACGATCGTGGTGAAATGTTACGGTCGTGGTGTACTTTAAAGCTGCCACGGTCGTGGCACTCCCATGACGATCGTGATATCAGCAAAAATGGATTTCTTCAAAATTTCTTCTCTTTTCTGCTCTTTTCTTGCATGTTTTGGTTCTTTTCCACTCTTAGCATACTTTGACTTGTGAAATATGATTACCTGCAAAAACACTTAAATATTCTCGAGAAAATCAGATATTAGACGAAAAACGGAATAAGAAACTAACAAAAATAGAAGTAAAAATATGATATAAATTCGTGTTATCAGAAGCCTAAGAGGAGGTTGTGAATACTTCTAAGAAGCAGTAGGGTCCTTGTACAACGCCCAAGAGGAGGTGGGGATGCTTTTAGGAAGCCTGTGGGTCCCCAAGCCCCGAGAAATTCAAGACAGACTATTCACAGAGAATAGATCAAGCCAGGAAAGTCCGAGAATTTGGAAGAAACTCAAGAGATGCCATTTACGGAGAAAAGATCATCTCTGGGGAGTAGAGTTTCTTTGACGATTTCTAAGGGTGACAATCTGATAAAGGGTTCACCGAGAATGCTGCCTTTCACGTCTCCATATTGTTTAACCCCAAGAGGAGGGAAGACTGTATCTGGTAATCCTATGGGGATCTAGTTTTGTCTATTTAAGAGTGACCAACAGGGCTTTGTGCTAGACGTAGTTGTTTTGCTAAAACTATTGTAGCAGCAAGACGTTGAAACATGAAGTTCTAAGTTGCTGTATTCAACATGTCGAATGACGATGTCCCATACCTACTCATAGGACATCGCGTTGTGGATTCAGTGTTTAAAAGCAGTTTCTGTTGCTGTGAATTGTTACTAATTATTCTGTTAATAATTGGTTATCCTATGTGGCATCCAAAGCATTTTTGGATTGTGATTTTATGTTGGTTTTTCGGATTTGCTGCTGTTTCTAATTATGGAGACATAATAGGAAACTTTGGATTGAAGACCTATTTTGTTGGAGTTAATTTTGCAGATTTGTGAGCAGTCTATTTGCTGCGTTTTTGTAGTCCAATTCAGTCCAGATAAAATGCTATATATTGACTGATGTAAACCTAGTTTTAGGTGTGGAACTTACTTGTGTTTTTGTTAGGGTTTTCGAGTATTTTTGTGAGCCTAACTGGTATATTTCTGATAACAATATAAGGACTGATTTTTTGTGTTGTAAGTTCTGTCAAGTTACTCATAAGCTTTTAAGCATTGAGTTTCTTGTGTGTCAATTCTCATAAGCTGTGAAGTATTGGGAATTGTGTGTCTTGAAAAGTGCGACTTTCGGTTTGTTCCTTGTGTGGAAAGGTACCAATCACGGGTTGTGGTTGTAGAGGGATTTTAGGAGGGCCTCATACCTAGGTGAGTCTTAGGTAGAAGTCATAGGAAGGGTAGTGATTAAGTGATCAGATTATTCGGGTACTGTATGATCTGTGAATTGATACTATCGTATATTGATTTCGTCCCTGGCTTGGTAGCCCCAGAGTAGGTGTGTTAGACCGAACTGGGTAAACATATCGCTGTGTTATTTACTTTCTGCACTGTTATTTTTAATTGTTATCTTGTTCATTGTTTGGATATCAGTGTCTCAACATCTGTATAGGACATCTGATATCAGTGCCAGAATTTCATATCTATACTAGTATTACACAGTTGGTATGAGTTTATGAAAGAAGACTTACAGTGAGACAGCCCCACAATACAGTTAAATGTAGATGAAAGCGGATAAAGAAAGCATATAAACCCTTACTCGGTTGTAGAGCTTCCATGCTGTTTGGTTAGTTGTTCAACAAAGAAAGATTGAAAACAACAGTATATTCAAAATTTAAAGGAGAAAGTATTTTGAAAAGATGTTGGGGCTTACAGCTCAAGGAGAGGCCCAATATTTATCAGTGATCGCACTGTCATTTTGTACAGAGGGACTTATACAAGTGACTGAGGCCTACGAAAGGTTTTCTATACAAGGGGATGGGTCTTACACTCTCTCAAGAGGCCCAAAAGATTTATTTTTGTACAAGTGGTGGGGCTTACAGCTCAAGGAGAGGCCCAGGGTCATTTGTTTGAAAATGGCGATCGCGCCGATATTTTTGAAAACGCGGTGGGTCTTATACAATGCATTGAGGCCCAAAAATGATTTGGTTTTCAAAGGGGGTTGGGTCTTACACTCTAATAGAGGCCCAATGATTTTGAATGGGTCTTATAGCTCGAGGAGAGACCCAAGGTTTGTTTTTCAATGGACGATGATCGCGTCGAACTTTTTGAAATACAACGGGACTTATATGTAGCACCCCAAAATTTGCTCTCTTACTTTAGTACTAACTAGCTTATGTTTCATTTCATTTTTGCATTATCATGTGTGCATATCATTGGTTCTTAGCATGGGGTCAAGGTGCCTGAGGCAGTTCAAGAGGAGAAGATGTTCTTCAAGCAAGAATCCTTATATTGTCCAAGAGATCTCAAGTGGATCACTCTCTCCTAACTAGTGCAGAAATTAGGGTTTTGAGATTCTTGGGTTTATTGCTCCAATGGGCAAGCTTCTTGGGTTTTTATCATCACCAAATGGTATATCTTATCTTTGTTGGAGAGGATACACATCATATTCAGAGGAATTTGGATTTGGAGACTGTGTTATTTCCTCCTAGACTAAGGGTACCAAAATTAGGGTTTGCTATAAAGTCAGTTTATTTCTGATTTTTTGGGCAAGACTTGATTCCATGGTATTCCTTGGGTCCCTGAGTATCTAGGAATGGAAGATTGTCCATCAGTTTGGTTCAGGAGAAGTTCAGTTGGCCAATGGATTGGGAATCAGGAGAATTGGATAAAAGTCAACAGTGTGAGGGGAAGTCAACTGTGGAATTTTGAGGTTCTCTCCAAGGTTTTCAAGGTCTCACATCCTCATATGGTCTTCAAGGTTCAAGTTTCATACCATTTATCAAGGATCAAGGGTTGGTACAAAAGTTACTAAATATGGAAATGACTTATAATTTGAAAGTTTCCTTTTTGGGAAAGTTCTTACACTACATTCAACTTGACTTTTCATCATCAAGGAAGCATCAAATGAATTTTCCTCAAACATGAAAGTTAAAGATCTTTTTCTCCCCTTTCCAACAAGTACTATATGGTTTCCATATCATTTGTGAAACTCAAGTTATGACCAAAAGAAGGCAAGGTGGTTTTTAGGGTTCCATTTTCACAACTTTTGCATTTTGGGACATAGTGACCTATATTTGATTCCATTGCTTCATGTCACATTCTAACATCAAAAAACAATCCATAAGGATCATTTTTGGCCTTTGAATCAAGTGGATCCATGGTATATTCATCACTTATTTTCCATGGTGCAAAATTGCAAAATCATTGAGAACTCATGAACCAAGACATCTCAAGGCCCAAATCCAATTCAGGTGTGATTAGAAATTGTTAAATAAGTGATCCATCATCAAGGGTTTGGATATACATGCATGGAGGAGGGTGTATTTCACATTATGAAAATTTCTAAAATCACCCAAAACTCATTAAGTGAGGAATTAACAAGGCCCAAGTAATCATCAATGGATTAACCCTAGGTATTTAAGATTACTCATGCACTGGTTGGAGAAAAACACACGTGATTTTGAGGAGGAAAAAAGTTTGAACCCTAAAGCTTCAATCATTCGAATCTCACAATCCACAAAGGCTTTGGGCGAAATTCTTTCACAGTCTTCATCCTTGGGATTCATAGAGCACTAACCACCCATCGTTGGAAGCTAAAAGCAAGGATATGGATTGCTTGACCTCAGGTTAGTGATGATTTTCATGTTCTCAAAAATCTATTTTTAAATATGCATAATGATCTGTGATTGTTGCTGATGACTCTGATGTGTTTTATGTTAAGTTTAGACGTGTATTGTGTGCATATGGTGAGATTTAAGTTTTGGACCCAAACCTCTTTTCATTCGATTTGCTTTATGCGTTGTGTATTTGCAAAAAATAGCATGATATTTGGAATCCTCGTGTTTTTATGATTGAAATGATGTACCCATATGCCATTTCTGGGAATTTTTTGGGTGGTGGTCGCCGGAGAAGACGACCGGAGCTAGGGCTCCGGCGTCTGGTTCATTCTCTGGTTAGGCTAGGGTTTTTGGGGAGGAGACGCAATCTGGGCCGTCCGTAGCTTTGATCCAAGGGTCCTCGTTGGGCCACGTTTTTATTTTTTAAGTTTTTATTTTTTTGCTTGCGTGTTTACTACCCCATGGTAGTTATCATGTGCCACCAAATCATGACCACTCATCTTGCATACTAGTTGATTATTTGACTGATTATCATGCGTGTGATTGATCTTGTGGATATTATTTTGACAACACATTAAAATAGTCATGTGCCTATCATGTAGAATTCTATGGTATACTGAGTGCTTTGGTGTACGCGTGTGTATGTTGGTTACAGTGTGCGTATTAATCTGGGCCATAGATCTTGAATACTTGTTGATTGCATTGACTGATTGGTGAGCGTATGATTGATCATGTGGTGTGTGTGAGTCTTCAGAGTTGACTGATTCTATGTGAGCCCCTTTGAATTTCTCTTGTTGGGATTTGTGCTTTGGACTTGCTATTTCCACCCCCTCCTTTGGGCCCTTTATTATTTCTAACGTGCATTGGATGCTAAACACACCCCCATGCTTATTTCTATTTTTATTTAATTATTGCATTTCATTTTTATTTTTTTAAAAATAGTTTCTTGCATTAAAAATATTCCCAGAAAAATCATGAATCATATTTATAGTTTTAAAAAATTTTCCCAAATTTTATTTTTATCATCTAAATTAATTATTTGAATAGTTCTTTTTGAATTTGCTTCATTTCGCACACATTGCATTGTAAAATTTATTTCTCATCATCCATAAAATATTTTGAACTCATTCCTTTTGCATTGTTTCATCAACATATTGAATTGCATTAAATTATTTTTCTATCATTTTTAAAACTTTTTCATATTGCATTTTAGTCCTCCACCTTTGCATATTGAACCATGTTTCTTGTCTGAACTTTGCATAATTGTTTGGGTGACTTATATTGAATTTTTGCATGAGTTTTTAACATGTTATTTGCCACTGGTTGGGGTGTGTTGAGTTTTAATTTGGTGATTTTAGAAAATGTTTTGCTAATTATGAGATTGCTCTTTGTTTGAGGTCTTCTTGTATGCACATCCTTGATCATGTCTGACTACTTGTTTGAGAAGGCACTTGTGCCATCATTTGGGATTGCTTCTTTGACTTCATAAACCATGTTTTAATTGTTATGGGTCACTTGATTGCCATTATATGTCATTGGTGTGAGGTTGTTGCATGCTTTGTGCCTATGTTCAATGTTTGATTTACATGCCTCTTTGTATTTCGTATTCCCATTTCTTCTCATCTGTGTCTCTTCATGATTTATGTTTGGTTCAAGTATGCCATGCCATATCATTCATTTGCATTTCATTTTGATGTATGTTTCTGACTTTGGAGCTTTGCATTCATATCATATGTCATTCATGTTTCATCTCGCATACTTGAACATGTTTCCCTTATATGCTCCCTTCTTCTTCTATTGATGTTGATGTTTGGATATCTGGTCGCATGCCTCATGGGACATTTGCATAGCATGTTTAGGCACATGTTTAGGTCATCCACATTCTGACTTGGATGTGTTTCTTTGGTTTGTAACCATTTCTCTTTGGTTTGTGGCTTGCTTGGGGTTTCATTTGTCTTATAGTTACTTATGCCTGTTTTGTACTAACCTTGTATGCAGGGGCTGAGGTAAGTTATTTAAGGGTGTGGATAGTTATCCATGCTCACTCTCATTCTTTCTTTCTCTCATCTTTTATTTTCCTTAGGCTTAGGTTGTTGTCAAACCTCCCCTTGGGGCCATCTTTGCATGATAACATTAGGATAGATTTTCCCCATAGTGTTTTTTCTTTTCCTTTGAGTCCTTCTTCTCATCTCATAACATCTCTAAGATACTTAATAAGGTCAACTTGCCTTGCACACGAGCCTTAAACATAGGAAATGAAGATTGAGGGGTCCCCCTTCTCTCTTCTAGAGTGTTGAGCATACGTTCCATTGGGGACGACCATGCGACGCATTCGCTCCCGTGTCATAGACTTTGGTTCAAGTTGAGTTACGAACTAACTCAAGTCACTTCTGTCCTAAAAAATACAAACAAACTTCAAACCTTTTTATCCTGTGGGATTGTCAAACTAAAGGCTATTTTCAAAAAGGGCACGTTATTTTCCGTCTGAGTCGCAAACAGGCATCGACCCTAACTGTCGGACGCGAACTTAACGTCGCTCATAAAAAACACAAAAAGAACTTGGTCCGAACTACGTTGACTCTGAATTCCCCATTGCACAAAGGGGGTACGTAGGCCTAGGACGTCGACGTCCTATAGAGTCTGTCTTTGTTTTCCCTTCCCCCGTTTTAGTGCAGCCATAGATTTTAGGATAACTCACCCTTAGAATAGACAACAAGCGTGGATCCCATCGAGTACGATGGACGCGTGGGGTGCTAGCACCTTCCCCTCGCGTAACCGACTCCCGAACCCAGGTTATGGTTACGATGACCATTCCTTTCTCTCTTCCTCAGGTTTATGCGGTGTTTCCTTTCCCTCTCTTGGGGATAAATTTACACGGCTGGCGACTCTGTGTTCCGCGCCACTTTCGCGTTTGTACCTGGATGAAAATCCTGGGAGCGATAGCTGGTGACTCTGCTGGGGACTCTGGTTGACCTATGCTGGTTCATCCCTAAGCGAGTCATTCCTAGCGCTTGCTTGTCTTTGTTCTCTTTGGGTGTTTTTATTTTTGTTTTGCTTTGCTTTATTTGTTGTATTTTATTTTTTACCGCATTTACTGCTTTGCATATTATTATCATCTGCTGCATTGTTCTTCTGTTTGGCGGGTTAGGGGTTCTGAGAGATAAGCCCAATACCCAGGCTTGAGCGTACACGTAGGATTAGCGTGGCAAGTAGTGTGACTCGTGTGGCATTTGGCCAGACATAGTTGTTAGTTCTTGTATTGGCTGGAATTTTGGTAAAACAAAGTTGAACAATGTTAATGTCATGTGTCTAATGTCTTAACATTGAGTCATAACATTAGTGAATGTTAAGGTGTTGAAGAGTTAAAGTGCTGAAGAGTGATGTCACATGCGATGTCTTGACATTACTATACCAGAACATCAGAACATCAGTTTGTGATGTTTTAGGGCTGCGCGTGTTAGGATGTTTTGTTCTTAGTGAGATTTTCTGCTGAGAGATAGAGAGATTGCAGGCGAATTTATTGGAGAAGATTTATTCTGATACAATTAATTCTGCATATCTTGTGGAGAATAGTTTGTTACTATTTTTGTGCAAATAAACATGGAGAATTGTTCCTATTCGTGTGGAGAAGATCTTGCCTATTTGTGTGGAGAAGATCTTGCCTATTTGTGTGGAGAAGATCTTGCAGCTGAATTAAAAAGTGAAGATTTAAAAGATACATAATATCCTAGAAATATTATGTGGAGCTGAAGATTGAGTATTTAAAATATGAAGATTTGATTGAAGATTTAATTGAAGATTTATTTAGAAGCAGGATCTGTTGCAGATTTGTTACAAAAGATTTGATATGATTTGAAGGCCCAAATCCAGTTGGGATTATATTATAAATAGAATGATTGTAACCTAGATTTGGTACGGGTCCAAGATGTAGATCATTAGGGCTTTGTCTAAGTGAACCACTCGGGTTGTGAGATGGTCACTGTGTTTAACTCAGAAACCTGTAGGTAATGAGTTTGGTATTGTTCTTGGAGGAAGCTTTGAAGCAACTCCAAAGGGTTGTCATGGAAGTGTGTCTTCTAAGGTTATGTTCGTGAAGAGTTATTTGGTAATCAAGTTGTTGATGCAGTAACGGTGTAGTTGACTGCTAGACATCATTGCGATGATTGGGAGTGAGATGGAGTCTCTTACCTAGGGAGGACTTAGGTAGAAGGGTCATTGGGTAGTGATTGAATTAGGTAGATTGTCAACTGGTCTGTTGAGTCTGTAATTTGATACTACTAATAGTGGACTTCCTTCCTGGCTTGGTATGCCCCCAGATGTAGGTTGTTGAACCGAACTGGGTGAACAATCCTTGTGTGTGCAATTCTGTAGTTTTCTGTTGTTTTACATTGCAGAGTGTGTTACTGTAACATCACACATAACATCACAGTTCTTTTTAGTGCCTTGTTTATACAGCAGATTGCGATGTTGTGACATTGCACAAGACATCACATATCTGTACCAGAATTTCAATTGGTATCAGAGCAGGCATCCTGTCTGTTTCTGGATGAGATCTTGGGAAGATACTTTCTGGTTCATGAGCAAGGAAGATGGTGAGTTATGGACTTGGTCAGTTCATTTAGTTGTTTGTATGATCCCTTGAAGTGAAGGATGGACTATTCATGACAGGGTATATCTGTTGTTATCAGGAGAACTGCTGTCGTGAGTTTGATTTATTGGCACTTGGTTTATGGTGTGCAAGGATTATTGAGTAGTGCCTGAAGGATGTTGAGGAGTTGTTGTGTGTTCCGCTGCATGGTATCTGATGTAACCCTGGTTGGTTCTTGTATCTCTGGTGGTGAGATTCTAGGAAGGTATGCTCTTGGAAAGACATTAGGGTTTGGTCTCCTCAGCAGGATATTCTATGATGTTGCAGTTTGCATGAGGATTATCTCTTATCTGTGTTTTGGGAAAGAAGTGATCAAAAGGTGAATGTATCTTAGTAAAGATTGTATGACATAGAAGTTTCAGTTTTTTTTGAAGAAGAATATATTTTAAATCAGGCATTGAAGACCAATCTGTCCAGAACATTGATTCCTTCTTCAACAATGAAAGAAGAGGGTGGAGACAAACCAAAAAAAAAGTATCACTGTCAAATCTTTCATGCGGGAGTGAAGATCTTGATAAGTTATCTCTTAAGCTTAGTTGTGATGACCGAATGAGGAGGAAGTTTCATCAAGAAAGAAGCTGAGCTTAATATGTCAATTCTAATGTCTCGACATCGCGCTACACATCAGCAGTTTATGGTAAATGCTAAGTCAAGACCTATTAGAGTGTAGCTGCTTTGAAGGATCACTGAAGTTGTGAAGTTGAACAATTTTTGAGATGTTGTTCATAATGTCATAGCATTTCAGCAGGAGCTGGTTGAAGATAAGGGAAAAGGCATCCAAGAATTTGTGTGCAGTAGCAGGGTAATTCAGCCGGTGTTTGCTTGAGCTCTTTCAGTTTTGTGCCTTGAAGGATTCAAAGAAGCAGATTGTCTATGGTATGTTTCTGCAGAAGGATGGCAGTTAGTACTCTTTGGTTAGGAGGTATGAACCTTGTGCTTATTAGAAGAAGCCTCTGGAAGAGTGTGTCATGCAAGTTACTACAGTTTTGTTGGTCTAATCTTGGAAGATGCTGATATTCTCTCGTATATTCCCTGCAAGAGATATGTGTGTATGAATATGATTAGGAGATGTGATTAAGACTAATGTCAGAACTGATGTTGAAACATCATTTCAGTTCTTTGCTCAGGGTAGAGTAAAAGATCAAGACACTGACCTTACCTGGAAGAGTGTTGTGGTTGTCATGATGGTTTGGTTTGAAGAAGAATCAGTAAATGGCGGTTGTGTGAGAAGGTTACCTTGACAGGAGTTGAGTATTTATCTGCTTTTGATAAGGTTGTGCATTCAACTAATGACAAAATACATTGACGGGAGACTATGTATATGTCTGATGTAAAAGTGCAAGTAGTTTGAGAATATACTTTTCTCTGTGTGGCTGGTTGTTTCTCTTCATGGTGTGTTGGTGGGAGCATGGTGTTTGCTCTAAGTTGTGAAGGTCGAGGATAAGTGGCAGTTATCTCTGGCTTTCTACTGACGGCTCTACTAAGGGAGGTGACTTTCTTTAGTATTGCTATGGGGTAGTCTGGGACTACATATTCTCTGAAGATTCAGATGTGGTAGGTTTGAAGTCTTTGGAGTTTCAAAGCAGGATGGAGGTTGTCTACTCAAACTTGATTGTTGAATCAAGTCTATGAGAGCATGGAAATCTGTTTCTGCAAAGGGAGGAGGTTCTTCTGAGTGGCAGAAGGAAGTGCTGAATTCAACAGTTGGATGTCATAATGTTCTGACATCTAGCTTAACATCAGAAGCTGGTGATGTGGCACATCAGCTTATGATAGGATGATCTATAGAGATGAATAATAGGATGCTTCAAAAAGATCGTTCTCATGGCAGTTTGCTGGAGCTGTAGGAAGGAGAAGATGTTACATGACCATGGCTTAGGGAGTTTAAGTGCGTTTGCTTTTGAGCAAGTGGAACATGTGACTTGAAGATCAAGGTTCCTTGGTGGATCAAGATATCTTTGTGAGAGTTCTGACAAACATGAATGAGGTGATCAAACTGTGGCATTTGGTTGATCTCAAAAGTGGAATTGAAGAATCAAGAAAATCAGAGTGTGGCAGCTGGTTATTATTGAGGTTTGTCTTGGAACAAGTTACTCTTGGACAGAAGGGTGACGAGTTGAAGACTCAAGGAGATTATTCTTCTTGAAGGTGGATGAGAGTTGTATTCTCTAGTTCTTTGGATTACTATGCAATAGTAAGTCCAGTTGGTGGAGCATATCAAGAATCATGGTGATGATGTCTTGGTGTGTGGCAGATGTTCTAACTTGTGTTGGGACATTATCTGGTTGGATATCCTTGGTGAAGGATTAGTATGCTCTGGTTCTGAAGCTTGGTGCCTACATTATGCCTAAGGAGCGTGTACATAGTCATACGGAAGAATGATGAAGTAGAAGGTCTGTCTTGGATGGAGAATGTAGAGAAGACAGAAGCAGATCAGATATTGATTTCTTGGAAGTCTGAAGGTGAAGATACTCATTAATTGATCAGGAGTATTCCAATTTATCATACGGGAGAATGATAGGGAATGATTGCCTTTGGAAAAGCCTGTGAAGGGGACCTGGACTTATGATCAAGACATGATAGATCAGTCTGGCAAGATGTGAAGTTTTGGAGCATGTGAAGATAGCAAACCAAGAGGGAATTATGTCTGATGTTGGGACAACACTCCGCAGGTGTTGAGTTTATAGCCAAGAAAGCTAGTTGTGCTCATGATGAAATATCAGGACAAGCCACTTACCTAATCTGTAGTGATCAGCGGTGTGAACTTATAAAAGAGGGATCAGCTAAGTGTGCACAAAAGTATGTCAGACCAAATGTCATACCTTGTGTGAAAAGGTAATCTTATTTGTGCATAAAGGTAAATTCTTTGACGGGAGACTGAGTATTTGTCTAGAGAATTATTCAAATCTGTGTCTGGATATTTTGTTTGTGGCCATGATGGAGTAACTTGATATTTGAAAAGGACAACCTGAGGTAGCCTTATCAGCTAACTGTAGGAGAAGATGTGTGTTGTTATCTAATGCTGATGTTCTACATGATGTTACAACATCTGTGAAGGCCTGGGACTGTGTGTATGAAGTTGGAAGAAGCATTTTTAGTGTCTGAAGTGGTATGATCTGATCAGAATGGCTGTAGATAAGGAGGGTTCTTCTAAAAGGTGGTGGCAGCCCTTATCTTGTGTTGCAAGTATCACTTGAAGAGATTAGGTTTGTGAGCAGTATACTTGGATGTGAAGATCTGGTGCTCAAATGTTATTCTTCATCTAGAGCATTGGTTAACCATGACAGGGGGAGTACGTGTCTATGGATTCTGCAGCAAAGGCTGTTGGTTGGCATTGGATGTTAGGACAATTAGGTCTAGCCATGTGAATCATGTGTGCACATGCTTCTGAGGAGAAGTTTGAAGACTGTGTCTGGATTCCCCATATGTTATGATGTACTGGTCAAGGAGCATCAAGTATGAAATATAAGGGGAGAACTTCTGTCTGTACTAGTGTGCTACTTGGATTGTTTGAGGATTAAGCATTATGTGAATGTGTTCAGCAGGTGTGTTGAATAGAGGGTGTGCTCTTGAAGACATGAAGATGAGTCTTATGTTTTCCATTCATTTAAGGTGTTCTTCTTACAAAGGTGCACCGGTTATCTTAGATAGGGGGAGAAGTAGCCAAGAGAGCCAAGAGTATCAAAGAGTACAAATGTCAGAGCGTCAGAGCCAAGAGTACAATTGTCATATGCTGTCAAAAGGAGTTGATTGTTGCTGCTAAGGAATCAAGTTAAGGAATATGCTGCAGAGGATGTAGCTGATTGTTGTTGTTATAGTGCAGAAGTGCAGAAATTAAGGGGGAGAGAAGTAGGTATGTTCAGCTATTGTGAGGTGGAGATTAGTCTGCTCTGGTCTGAGTATGTTGGTTGGATGACTCAGGGGTTGCTTTTGAAGTTTGTCCAATTATGGCTAAAAATGGGGAGAGAGTTGCCAAGGTGTGGTTGTGAAGCCTTTTCTGATATGGTGCAGCAGCTGTGAGTTGGTTCTTGGCTTGAGGGGGAGTTTGCCCTATGCTGATGTGAAAGTGAGTTTATGCAGCTTGTTGGTTTTTGCTGCTGATGTTAGCTGAGAGTGTTTTAGCCAAAATTAGCCAAAGGGGGAGATTGTTAGTTTTTGTATTGGCTGGAATTTTGGTAAAACAAAGTTGAACAATGTTAATGTCATGTGTCTGATGTCTTAACATTGAGTCATAACATTAGTGAATGTTAAGGTGTTGAAGAGTTAAAGTGCTGAAGAGTGATGTCACATACGATGTCTTGACATCACTATACCAGAACATCCGAACATCAGTTTGTGATATTTTAGGGCTGCGCGTGTTAGGATGTTTTGTTGTTAGTGAGATTTTCTGCTGAGAGATAGAGAGATTGCAAGCGAATTTATTGGAGAAGATTTATTTTGATACAATTAATTCTGCATATCTTGTGGAGAATAGTTTGTTACTATTTTTGTGCAAATAAACATGGAGAATTGTTCCTATTCGTGTGGAGAAGATCTTGCCTATTTGTGTGGAGAAGATCTTGCAGCTGAATTAAAAAGTGAAGATTTAAAAGATACATAATATCCTGGAAATATTATGTGGAGCTGAAGATTGAGTATTTAAAATATGAAGATTTGATTGAAGATTTATTTAGAAGCAGGATCTGTTGCAGATTTGTTACAGAAAATTTGATATGATTTAAAGGCCCAAATCCAGTTGGGATTATATTATAAATAGAATGATTGTAACCTAGATTTGGTACGGGTCCAAGATGTAGATCATTAGGGCTTTGTCTAAGTGAACCACTCGGGTTGTGAGATGGTCACTGTGTTTAACTCAGAAACCTGTAGGTAATGAGTTTGGTATTATTCTTGGAGGAAGCTTTGAAGCAACTCCAAAGGGTTGTCATGGAAGTGTGTCTTCTAAGGTTATGTTCGTGAAGAGTTATTTGGCAATCAAGCTGTTGATGCAGTAACGGTGTAGTTGACTGTTAGACATTATTGCGATGATTGGGAGTGAGATGGAGTCTCTTACCTAGGGAGGACTTAGGTAGAAGGGTCATTGGGTAGTGATTAAATTAGGTAGATTGTCAACTGGTCTGTTGAGTCTGTAATTTGATACTATTAATAGTGGACTTCCTTCCAGGCTTGGTATGCCCCCAGATGTAGGTTGTTGAACCGAACTGGGTGAACAATCCTTGTGTGTGCAATTCTGTAGTTTTCTGTTGTTTTACATTGCAGAGTGTGTTACTGTAACATCACACATAAAATCACAGTTCTTTTTAGTGCCTTGTTCATACAGCAGATAGCAATGTTGTGACATTGCACAAGACATCACATATCTGTACCAGAATTTCAATAGTATACATGAAAACTCCACATCCAAATGAGGTTTTCTTTGGTAATGTTCTATCCTGTGCATTGGTGCAGATGATTGAATGTAACCTGGAAAACTGTCGACTCTGGCGGCCATTCCCGAGGACTCAGTAACGGCACTCCTCCCGAGACGTGATAATGGCAGACCAGAAATGGCAAACCCATTACACATGTCGATCCGAGGACCCAATGCTGGGAACTTGCTATAGGGTTACCTTTTGGGAAAGAATCAGTGGAAGCACTCCTCTATTGGAGATAGTACTGTACCCGAGGGATGAATGTACTATTTCTTCTCGACCTCAGTGCCAAAACTGAGGACTTGCCATAGGATGTTTTCTTTTTGAGGGGAATCAGTTGAGGCCTCCTCGATTGGTGATGATGCCAAACCAGAAATGGTGAACGTATCATCATTTCTCGACTCGAGAGCCCGTGATATTGAGGATCCTCGGCTTTCTAGTACCCACATGTGAGAGGGCGGGGTGTTTACAGGTTTGCAGGTAACCTTGACCTTCAACATACCCGGTTTTCTGATTAGCAGATTTATCAGTGTGGTACTATGGTTATTCTGGTATTCTGGGTATTTGGGCAGACCTTTGAGATTATACAGTTGTTCAGTGCAGTAGTTGTCCAGTCTGTGTGGCATCCTTGATCCCATGTGTGCATCCGCATCATCATTTTGCATCCTAACATGTTTATTCATTTGCAGGGCTGCATCCTAACTTTGATTCTGGTTTTTGAAGACTATTAAGGATAAGTACTGAGAAGAAAAAGAA
Source organism: Lathyrus tuberosus (assembly GCA_022829125.1). Lineage (NCBI taxonomy): Eukaryota > Viridiplantae > Streptophyta > Magnoliopsida > Fabales > Fabaceae > Lathyrus > Lathyrus tuberosus. The sequence goes on along the minus strand of JALAZF010000066.1, from coordinate 17,485,443 downwards.
CATCATAATGTACAAGTTCCCATCACTTATTCTGGATCCTGTTCACAAGATTATGTCTATGGCAGAACATGGGGTATTGGCAGACTTTAGAGGAGAGTATGGAAGAATTCTGGATTTTGCTCGCAACATCACTGAATACGAGTATAAGGCTTTTTACACTCTGGTGCAATTCTATGACCCTCACCTGCGTTGTTTCCTATTCACTGATTATCTTTTGGCTCCGACATTGAAGGAATTTGCTCTCATTCTCGATGTTTCTGTAAAAAAAAAGGCTCCTTTCTATCCTTCTAAAGAACTTCCTAATTTGGGAAAAGTTTTCGAGGCTTTGCATTTGGATTTGTCTTTGTTGAAAAATAATGTTGCTAGTAAGGGAGGGTGTAAAGGCTTTCATATGAAATTTTTGATAGAACAGGCTGCTCTGTATGCTAAGGCTAGATGTTGGTCAGTTTTCAATGCCATCTTGGCTATGTGTGTCTATGGAATGGTGTTGTTTCCAAGTATGAAGGGTTTTGTGGACATGCACGCTGTCCGGATATTTACCATGAAGAATCCGGTACCTACTTTGCTTGGAGATCTGTATTATTTAGTGCATTATAAGAACGAGAAGAGGAGGGGAGAACCCCTTTATTTTTGTGCGCCAGTCTTCTACAAATGGTTTGCTGATCGTATTCCCAAATCTGGGGCATTTGTAGATACTCAAGGAACATTGGATTGGTCCAAAAGATTAATGGGCTTGAGGGCAAATAATCTAATTTGGGTTAACCGCGACTTGTTGGGCCAAGATATCATGATTAGTTGTGGAGGTCTCCCAAATGTGCCCCTAATAGGAAGGAAAGGGGGAATTAACTACAACCTTATTCTTGCAATTAGGCAATTCGGGTATGCCTTGAAAAAGCCACCAAGAGACGAGGAGGTCCAAGAATCTTTATATCTGAGTAGGGAAATCAATCCAGAACTGTTAAAAGAAGCTACAAATACCTGGGAAGATCGTCATAAGAAAGGGAAGACTTATTTTGGGAAGAACAACAACAGAACATTTCATGCGTATGAAGATTGGATTCAGAAAAGGGTAGAGGAGGAGCTTTTTCCATTCTCCAAAGAACCACCATCTTATCCCTTGCTGATTGAGCCTCCTACCACAGTTGAGATAGAGAAGTTTAACAAGTTGTGGGCTGAAAAAGAAAAGTTGCGAGAAGAAAACAGTGAGCTACAAAGAGAGATTTACCAGTTGAAACATGAGCGGGGTGAAGCTGTTCATATCGCCAAGTTGAAGACAGAACTTCTCGCTAAGGCAAAAAAGGAGCTAGCTGACAAGGTCACAGCCAGACAAAGGATGAAGCAAGCTCTAGAGGGTATCAGTAAGGTTCTCGAGTCTAAGAAGGAGGAATTGGACGAGGCTTTGTTCAAAATTCACAAGTTTAATGCTCACCGAGAAACTGCAATGGCTGAGAATAAGTGAAAGGAAGACAATTATCTAGCTCAGATTGATCAATTGAAGTCGAAGCTCAAGAAAAAAGACGCTGAGATCCTATCAGGGGTATTCCAGAGACAAGCAGTCGATGGTCGACTCAATGAAGCCATAGCCTCCATAGAGGAACTGAAGATCTAAGCTAAAGTGAAGAGACCTAGAAATGAGGATCCTAGCATGGGTGGTGTTTCTGGAGAAGACGCTTGGGAGTTGCATTGCCGATACTTGGAAGGGATCATGCATAGGAGAGACGTTCTCATTCAAGAACTAATTCAGAGACCAAAGCATCCCAACACCAAAAAGTTGTTCAAGGAAATTCAAGACTGGAGCAAAAGGCATAATGGATGGGGGGATTGACACTTGTGGACTTTAATAACATGTCGTAGTTTTCTATTTTCTTTCATTATTTGGACCACCGCCAGACTTGTTGGTTGGGATATATGATTATTGTGTTCAGACTTGTTATCTTGGATTGTAATTGTTGACATTTGGTTTTGGTTTTCTTAATACATGAGCAGAAGTTCCGTTCTATCTTGTTGTCAAACTGGAATCAAGGGGTGGATCGCCCTACGAATTTTTTAAACATGTTCATTTGCATTTGCATATTCATAATCATTTTACATGAAAGGTGTTTATCTCTGGTGTTCTTACTTTGTTCTCCTCCTCAGTCAGGATTGATCAGCCAGTTCATCGGTATTCTACTCAGTCTGTGATAACCAGAGGATAGCCATGGAACAACTTCGTGCAGAGATGCTTGGAATGAAGGTTCAGATGAGGAAATTTGGGGAAGACATGCTGGTCATGTCCCAGGAGCAGAAGATACTGAAAGAGGAGGTCAATCAGATGAAGACTTAGATGGGTTTGGTCATGGAAATTTTGAATAAGGTATTAAAGAAGGAAGACAGTCCTGTGCTTGCTTCCACAACAGAGGTCGTTACTCCTCCTATCTCTCTGGGATTTGATCTAGATCATGGATTGCCTCGTGAATCTCTTCCACAAATTAAGGCTCCAGAGCTTTCACAACAGCAGCCAGGTCGTGTATCCCAAGATAAGCCTAAAAATAAAAAGTGTGCACAAAGACCGAAGCAGCCTGAAAGAGTTTTTATCCACTCCCTATGCCATATTCTCAACTATTGCAGCATCTCCTTCAGTTGCAACTGGTACAGAAAAGGACTTTGGCTCCTCTCACTGGTAACCCTCCACCAGGCTACAATGCAAGAGCCCATTGTGATTTCCATTCTGGGGCACCAGGGCATACTGTGGAGAAATGTAGGGCCTTTCAGCACCAAGTCTAGGATTTGATTGATGCAGGGGCAATTGAATTCACATCGGGCGGCGTGAGTATACAAGGTGATTTTACCCCAATTGTTGCAAAAGAAGTGGAAACTCCTCCCCTCTTTGTAGGACCCACCTCATGTCATGGACTTTCTCCACAAACTTTTACTGCAGAAGCCCTACGTCAGCAACCTTTGTTTGTGCCTCAGCCAAATGTGGAAAGGAAAGTGCAAGCGCAGGTGGGCGCCCAAATCAGCATCGACAGCAGAATTATCAGCAGCAGGGGCAACCGAGACCAAGAAGCCCCTAGAGGATATTTGATCCTATTCCTATCCCTTATAGTCAGTTGTTTGCTCGTCTGCTCAAGAACTCTCTGATTCAAACAAGGAGTACCACGCCAGTACCGTACCCTATTCCTCCAGATTATGACATGACTGCTAGGTGCGAGTTCCACTCGGGAACGTTTGGGCATACAATTGATAAGTGTAATGTATTCCAGCACAAGGTACAAGACTTGATCGAAACGAAGGTCATCACGCCAGATGGTACCCCTTTGGATTGAAGCTTTTGTGTCAGAATAAGAGTCAGATTGCAAGAGCGTCATCAGAAATAATAAGTCCAGACTGAGCCGAGTCTCCTCAACGATGGCGATCTTTAGTTTCTTTACTGCATTTTCATTTGTAGTTTTCATTTCTTGTTAAAGCATCGTATGCATGTAAGACTTGTTTGTTTTTTAATGATGATATTAATGCAATGAGTATGTTTTTTCTTGAAGTAATCCATTCGTGTTCACTCTTAAATGTTTATATGCACTGCAATACCAATTTTCTTGTTTAGAACTCTTGAGGGAGGATGATGAGACGAAAACGCAAAATCTCTGGTTGTATGTTCAAGGATAGAACCCTGTTGAGGATGTACAGACATTGTTTCAAACCCCTAAACACTAGACATATAAGGGAGATAGACCCTCGTTAACCCCTTTTGAGCCTTGAAGTAGGAGTTTTTTTCGTACGAAAAAACCCTCATATTTAACCCAGGGGCAGGGTAGGCGTCAGTTAGTTTGACCGAGCATTCAAATTTCAAGGAGAGTGTGCATCCAAGGAACCATTACCTTCTATCCCACCGTCAAGAGGTCAAGAGATGTGAAACCACAAATGGTTATCCATCAACAATCAAGGAGTGAGGCAGTCACAACCCTTTCAAGTAAGACAACCAGTGTCACACGCTCTGTTCAAAAAAGGGGAATAAAAAAAAAGAAAGCCCGCTAAGTCGAAACTTGAAAACAAGCGACTTAGGCAAAAGTTAGGGCATCCCGCTAGACTTAAAAATTGAAAAACTCAAAAGAGTCAGTCCAGGCAAAAATTAGGGATCAAAAAAGGCAAAAGAAAGAAAAAGCAAAAAACGAAAAGGATTACAAAAGAAAATCCTCGATAAGAACAAATTCGTGTGATTTCAGGAACAAAAGATAAAAAGGGGTGACTGTCACTCCAAAACTTCCTTAGGTGTCAAACCATTAGTAGCATGGGTTCCTTAAAGATCATAAACCTTTTGAGAGATGAGCGGTTATGTCAGATTAACTGAACATAGGACTGGAGAACATCACGAAGAGTGGGTGGGCACCGATAAATTTTGAGCCGTAAGTCCTTTTTCTGAAACCGTGAACCAGACCACGTTACAACCCTTAAAAGTCCTAATTGAAACAGGGTTTATTCCGAAAGCGTACTTCAACAAGATAGCGTTCATGACTCCTATGAGTTGTGCTAATAGGATTTTTTGGTATTGCATGTGCGCATTGTTTTGTCATTCAAAAATCAAGGTCGCATCCCGGCTAGTGATTTGTTCACAAGGCTTGGCGACGCATTTTCAATAAAACTTCAAGGTTAACATATTTGTTGCATTATCATTCTCATAAATAACTTGTTCTGTTTGCATACATGTGCCTAAGCATCAATGCATCTTACACAGTGAACGTCAGTCAAGAAGCTTGATCCTGCCCAGTTGGGATGCTTGAAAATTCTGAAGGACAGTCATATCAAGGGGCATGCTGCCAAGAGACTCAGTGTAGAGTGGGCTCTCCCCAGTAAGTCGTGTTAAGATGTATCCAATCTGGGGCAGTCACGTCGAGAAATCTCTCCGAAATTCGGTTATTCTGGGGCATTCATTCTAAGATCAGGGGCAAAGTCACTTCAAAGCTCATATTGGGGCAGGCCACCTCAAGAGCGTGGGAGATTGTCCACTCCTGAAAATGGTTAATTGAAAACACCTCCTCAAGGTTCAAAATACTAATGCAGAGTATTTTCAAGTCATTACAATCCCTTTCGAGGTAATGTACTTCATGGATTATGAAGATTGGGGCAGTTATGTTGAGATATGGTAAATCTCTCCAAGAGTTTGAAGACCCTGGGGCAGTGCGAACGCCTGATCATCTATAAAATCCTCTTGAGATAATTTCTTCCATTAGACATGGTGGTCTGGGGTAAGTGAAAAAGTTCAAAGAGCCGCTTATGACCATAAAGAGAAGTCAGGTTGCAGGGCAACAAGATTGTACTTCCCCAGCAGTTTGCTCTCCCCAGCATTGAGATTGCACCTTCCTTAGCAGAGCAGATTTTCCTCTGGATCAAGACGTTGTTCCCCCATAGAATTAGGGTGTTCACCTTCCCAATCCAGTTAGGAAGCGTGCCTTCACCAAAGATGTCATATTCTAATCCCCAGCAAGGTGGGAGTAAAGTCATTCTCCCCATCAGCAGGCTAAGTTCAGCAGTATCCCCAAGCAGGATGGTATTATGGATTGTTTTCCCCAAGCAGGGTGGTATTATGGGCTGGCATCCCCCAGCAGGTCCTAAGCCCATCTGTTATTTGCAATTCTCAGTAACAGACTTTCGGTTCCGTTATTGGCATTCATTCTTAACTCCCCCCAGTAGAGGAGGAATCTCAGGTTTCGGATGTGACCTTCGTTAAAGGACAGGTGTAATCCCCGGTAGTGTGGATGTTCTGTTGGGATTTCATCCCCAGTAGAAGTTGTTGATCCAAAGGGTCGGTTAGCGTGATCCTTCTCAGCGGAGTTCTTGGATTCAGAAGATAATTTATTTTTGTCATCCCCAGCTGATTTGGTCTTTTCTCTCCAGCATTTATTTTGTTGGAGGGACCCCTTTTGCATATCATAAGCATTTGCATGGCATCCTCAAACGCGTAGCATTTCCACTTCGTGTGGAGCATTATGGCAAAATTCAAACATTTGCATTCGAAGCATAAGCCAGATTTGATGCTTTCCTCGCCAGTTCTCTTTCCCAGCAGAGATGGCATAACTCAGGAGATTTTGGAGGGATGCGTTCCTCATACTTGGGCTCCCCGACAGAGCCTTTTATTTAGACTTCTCCTTTCCCCAGCGGTGTCATCTTGCCTATGAATTAGGAGTCGGTTGGGAGTTTGCCTTTGTTTAGCCTTTTTCTTTTGTGAAATCCAGTTCTCGCCTGGTAGTCAGTTCTCACTTGACATATTTTGTTTGACATTTTCCCTTTCTCAGTAGGGGTGGTTTAAACCAGAAGTTTCGTTTCATGTTATCCCCGGCGAAGTCCACTTTATGTTGGTTATCCTTTGCGGGTACAATTGAGGTTGTATTCGTTTTGTGGGTGCGATTGAGGTCGTATTCAGGTTTTCTTTGTGGGTAGAGTGATTGAGGCCAGTCTTCCTTTGCAGGTACAATTGAGGTTGTATTCATTTTGTGGGTGCGATTGAGGTCGTATTCATATTTTCTTTGTGGGTAGAGTGATTGAGGTCAGTCTTCCTTTGTGGGTACAATTGAGGTTGTATTCATTTTGTGGGTGCAATTGAGGTCGCATTCATATTTTCTTTGTGGGTAGAGTGATTGAGGTCAGTCTTCCTTTGCGGGTACAATTGAGGTTGTATTCATTTTGTGGGTGCGATTGAGGTCGTATTCATATTTTCTTTGTGGGTAGAGTGATTGAGGTCAGTCTTCCTTTTCGGGTATAATTGAGGTTGTATTCATTTTTTGGGTACGATTGAGGTCGTATTTAGGTTTTCTTTGTGGGTAGAGTGATTGAGGTCAGTCTTCCTTTGCGGGTACAATTGAGGTTGTATTCATTTTGTGGGTGCGATTGAGGTCGTATTCATATTTTCTTTGTGGGTAGAGTGTTGAGGTCAGTCTTCCTTTGCGGGTATAATTGAGGTTGTATTCGTTTTTTGGGTGCGATTGAGGTTGTATTTAGGTTTTCTATGTGGGTAGAGTGATTGAGGTCAGTCTTCCTTTGCGGGTACAATTGAGGTTGTATTCATTTTGTGGGTACGATTGAGGTCGTATTCATATTTTCTTTGTGGGTAGAGTGATTGAGGTCAGTCTTCCTTTGCGGGTATAATTGAGGTTGTATTCATTTTGTGGGTGCGATTGAGGTCGTATTCATGTTTTCTTTGAGGGAGTGATTGAGGTCAGTCTTCCTTTGCGGGTACGGTTGAGGTCGTATTCGTCTTATTTTTGTGTGTGTGTATGGTTGAGGCCATACTCCTTATTTTTCAGCACGCTCCATTTCGTTATTCTCACCATTGGCAAATTTCTGAGGCTCTTCAGGTATTTAATCCCCGTGTATCCTGGAATGTCTGAGAGTCGTCGCTATCATACCTTATGGACCAAGTTGATTGAATAGGGGCAGCTGTAGCACCACAAAATTTGCTCTCTTACTTTAGTACTAACTGGCTAATGTTTCATTTCATTTTTGCATTATCATGTGTGCATATCATTGGTTCTTAGCATGGGGTCAAGGTGCCTGAGGCAGCTCAAGAGGAGAAGATGTTCTTCAAGCAAGACTCCTTATATTGTCCAAGAGAGCTCAAGTGGATCACTCTCTCCTAACCAGTGCAGAAATTAGGGTTTTGAGATTCTTGGGTTTATCGCTCCAATGGGCAAGTTTCTTGGGTTTTTATCATCACCAAATGGCATATCTTATCTTTGTTGTAGAGGATACACATCATATTCAGAGGAATTTGGATTTGGAGACTGTGTTATTTCCTCCTAGACTGAGGGTACCAAAATTAGGGTTTGCTATAAAGTCAGTTTATTTCTGATTTTTTGGGCAAGACTTGATTCCATGGTATTCCTTGGGTCCCTGAGTATCTATGAATAGAAGATTGTCCATCAGTTTGGTTCAGGAGAAGTTCAGTTGGCCAATGGATTGGGAATCAGGAGAATTGGATAAAAGTCAACAGTGAGAGGGGAAGTCAACTGTGGAATTTTGAGGTTCTCTCCAAGGTTTTCAAGGTCTCACATCCTCATATGGTCTTCAAGGGTCAAGTTTCATACCATTTATCAAGGATCAAGGGTTGGTACAAAAGTTACTAACTATGGAAATGACCTATAATTTGAAAGTTTCCTTTTTGGGCAAGTTCTTACACTACATTCAACTTGACTTTTCATCATCAAGGAAGCTTCAAATGAATTTTCCTCAAACATGAAAGTTGAAGATATTTTTCTCCCCTTTCCAACAAGTACTAGATGGTCTCCATATCATCTGTGAAACTCAAGTTATGACCAAAAGAAGGCAAGGTGGTTTTTAGGGTTCCATTTTCACAACTTTTGCATTTTGGGACATAGTGACCTATATTTGATTCCATTGCTTCATGTCACATTATAACATCAAAAAACAATCCATAAGGATAATTTTTGGCCTTTGAATCAAGTGGATCCATGGTTTATTCATCCCTTATTTTCCATGGTGCAAAATTGCAAAATCATTGAGAACTCATGAACCAAGACATCTCAAGGCCCAAATCCAATTCAGGTGTGATTAGCAATTGCTAAATAAGTGATCCATCATCAAGGGTTTGGATATACATGCATGGAGGAGGGTGTATTTAACATTATGCAAATTTCTAAAATCACCCAAAACTCATTAAGTGAGGAATTAACAAGGCCCAAGTAATCATCAGTGGATTAACCCTAGGTATTTAAGATTACTCATGCACTGGTTGGAGAAAAACACACGTGATTTTGAGGAGGAAAAAAGTTTGAACCCTAAAGCTTCAATCATTCGAATCTCACAATCCACAAAGGCTTTGGGCGAAATTCTTTCACAGTCTTCATCCTTGGGATTCATAGAGCACTAACCACCCATCGTTGGAAGCTAAAAGCAAGGATACGGATTGCTTGACCTCAGGTTAGTGATGATTTGCATGTTCTCAAAAATCTATTTTTAAATATGCATAATGATCTGTGATTGTTGATGATGACTCTGATGTGTTTTATGTTAAGTTTAGACGTGTATTATGTGCATATGGTGAGATTTAAGTTTTGGACCCAAACCTCTTTTCATTCAATTTGCTTTATGCGTTGTGTATTTGCAAAAAATAGCATGATATTTGGAATCCTCGTGTTTTTCTGATTGAAATGATGTACCCATATGCCGTTTCTGGGAATTTTTTGGGTGGTGGTCGCCGGAGAAGACGACCGGAGCTAGGGCTCCGGCGACTAGTTCTTTCTCCGGTCAGGCTAGGGTTTTTGGGGAGGAGACGCAATCTGGGTCATCCGTAGCTTTGATCCAAGGGTCCTCATTGGGCCATGTTTTTATTTTTTAAGATTTTATTTTTTTGCTTGCGTGTTTACTACCCCATGGTAGTTATCATGTGCCACCAAATCATGACCACTCATCTTGCATACTATTTGATTATTTGACTGATTATCATGCGTGTGATTGATCTTGTGGATATTATTTTGACAACAGATTAAAATAGTTATGTCCCTATCACGTGGAATTCTATGGTATGCTGAGTGCTTTAGTGTACGCGTGTGTATGTTGGTTACAGTGTGCGTATTAATCTGGGCCATAGATCTTGAATACTTGTTGATTGCATTGACTGATTGGTGAGCGTATGATTGATCATGTGGTGTGTGTGAGTCTTCAGAGTTGACTGATTCCATGTGAGCCCCTTTGACTTTCGTTTATTGGGCTTTGTGCTTTAGACTTGCTATTTCCACCCCCTCCTTTGGGCCCTTTATTATTTCTAACGTGCATTGGCTGCTAAACACACCCCCATGCTTATTTCTATTTTTATTTAATTATTGCATTTCATTTTTATTTTTTTTAAATAGTTTCTTGCATTAAAAAAATTCCCAGAAAAATCATGAATCATATTTATAGTTTTATAAAATTTTCCCAAATTTTATTTTTTATTTTTATTTTATTTTTATCATCTAAATTAATTATTTGAATAGTTCTTTTTGAATTTGCTTCATTTTGCACACATTGCATTGTAAAATTTATTTCTCAACATCCATAAAATATTATGAACTCATTCCTTTTGAATTGTTTCATCAACATATTGAATTGCATTAAAATATTTTTCTCTCATTTTAAAAACTTTTTCATATTGCATTTTAGTCCTCCTCCTTTGCATATTGAACCATGTTTCTTGTCTGAACTTTGCATAATTGTTTGAGTGACTTATATTTTGAATTTTTGCATGAGTTTTTAACATGTTGTTTACCACTGGTTGGGGTGTGTTGAGTTTTAATTTGGTGATTTTATAAGATGTTTTTCTAATTATGAGATTGCTCTTTGTTTGAGGTCTTCTTGTATGCACATCCTTGATCATGTCTGACTACTTGTTTGAGAAGGCACTTGTGCCATCATTTGGGATTGCTTATTTGACTTCATAAACCATGTTTTAATTGTTATGGGTCACTTGATTGCCATTATATGTCATTGGTGTGAGGTTGTTGCATGCTTTGTGCCTATGTTCAATGTTTGATTTACGTGCCTCTTTGTATTTCATATCCCATTTCTTCTCATCTGTGTCTCTTCATGATTTATGTTTGGTTCAAGTATGCCATGCCATATCATTCATTTGCATTTCATTTTGATGTATGTTTCTGACTTTGGAGCTTTACATTCATATCATATGTCATTCATGTTTCATCTCGCATACTTGAACATGTTTCCCTTATATGCTCCCTTCTTCTTCTATTGATGTTGATGTTTGGATATCTGTTCGCATGCCTCATGGGACATTTGCATAGCATGTTTAGGCACATGTTTAGGTCATCCAAATTCTGACTTGGATGAGTTTCTTTGGTTTGTAACCATTTCTCTTTGGTTTATGGCTTGCTTGGGGTTTCATTTGTCTTATAGTTACTTATGTCTGTTTTGTATTAACCTTGTATGCAGAGGCTGAGGTAAGTTATTTAAGGGTGTGGATAGTTATCCATGCTCACTCTCATTCTTTCTTTCTTTCATCTTTTATTTTCCTTAGGCTTAGGTTGTTGTCAAACCTCCCCTTAGGGCCATCTTTGCATGATAACATTAGGATAGATTTTCCCCGTAGTGTTTTTTCTTTTCCTTTGAGTCCTTCTTCTCATCTCATAAAATCTCTAAGATACTTAATAAGGTCAACTTGCCTTGCACACGAGCCTTAAACATAGGAAATGAAGATTAAGGGGCCCCCCTTCTCTCTTCTAGAGTGTTGAGCATACGTTCCATTGGGGACGACCATGCGACGCATTCGCTCCCGTGTCATAGACTTTGGTTCAAGTTGAGTTACGAACTAACTCAAGTCACTTCTGTCCTAAAAAATACAAACAAACTTCAAACCTTTTTATCCTACGGGATTGTCAAACTAAAGGCTATTTTCAAAAAGGGCACGTTATTTTCCGTCTGAGTCGCAAACAGGCATCGACCCTAACTGCCGGACGCGAACTTAACGTCGCTCATAAAAAACACAAAAAAACTTGGTCCGAACTACGTTGACTCTGAATTCCCCATTGCACAAAGGGGGTACGTAGGCCTAGGACGTCGACGTCCTACCGAGTCTGTCTTTGTTTTCCCTTCCCCCGTTTTAGTGCACCCATAGATTTTAGGATAACTCATCCTTAGAATAGACAACAAGCGTGGATCCCATTGAGTACGATGGACGCGTGGGGTGCTAGCACATTCCCCTCGCGTAACCGACTCCCGAACCCAGGCTATGGTTGCGATGACCATTCCTTTCTCTCTTCCTCAGGTTTATGCGGTGTTCCCTTTCCCTCTCTTGGGGATAAATTTACACGGCTGGCGACTCTGTGTTCCGCGCCACTTTCGCGTTTGTACCAGGATGAAAATCCTGGGAGCGACATTATACAATAAGTGAGGCCCAAAAATAGGTTTGTATTTACAAAGGATTGGGTCTTACACTCTATTAGAGGCCCAAAAGTGTTTGAAATTGTTTGATAAGGGTGAAAATCAAAGAAACCCTAATTTGTTATTCTTTAAAAGTAAATATTTAAAGAAAATCAAATAAAATACCAAATAAGTTTGAATAAACCATTTGTGATTTTTGTTTAAGGTTTGAAAAATGAGGGATTAATCACAAGGTGAATTAAAACTCACTTGGTTTTGATTTTCAAAGTAAATATTCACTTTTAAAATGTTTAAAAACATTAAAAAAGAATTTATTCACAAAAATACTAATTATATTAAATAAATAATATAAACTTATTTTTTTTTATGGAATAAAATATTTCAACATTTTTGTGATTTTTTTGCAAAAATAACCAATCAAAAATAATTAAAATTGAAGGAGTTATTAATTTTCCAATTAATTAATAAAACATGAAAATATTGGAAAAAATAGCAAAAATGTGAGAAACACAAAATGGCATTGGTGGGGTTTGAACCCACGACCTCAAGGTTATAGGGCGCGCGCCTTACTACTAGGGTGGTGATACATCCATTGCTTGAAGTGAAACCACAAATATACAAGGCATGCCTTATTTTCTAGGCCTAGCCAAGGCAAGGCAAGGCAAGTTTTGCCAGGAAACGGGAAGGTCCATAACTTTCTCATTTCTCAATGGTTGGGGACAAAATTTATATGCATCTGGCCTAGAATTTCACAAGGAATCCAATGGTGGTGGTATTTTTTTCAGATCATACTCCCTCATCAAAACCTAATAATGGTTTTGAAAAAGGCCTATAATTGCATTTTCTATGCTACACTTTGATACAGGCATGAATTACATGATGAATTGGTCCAAACATAACATATATAACATGTATGAGGTGTGTATGATCAGTGGACTTCAAAGCAATGCATATTTTGGAAAGTTCAAGTCATGATGCTTACCTCTTTTTGAGCTTTTGGAGTTTTATGTGCAATCTGCCAAACTTCTTGTTCCAGAAATGGTTTGATGCTTTGGACACTCTCAAATGATCCCTTAGAAGCTTTGAGGATGGCTGGAATCAGCTAGAACCTGCAAAAACACAAACTGACCCTTTCTTGCAAAAGGGGTTAAAATGACCAAAATAACAACTCTCTCAAATGGTTTCCAGATGGGGGGAACCATTTGGGACAGTTCAAGGATGTTATTTGGAGTATGTTTTTATCTGGTTTGGAAAGTGACTGAATCAAGACATGGCTTGAAAAATGCACAAAAGGCCTATTTTGAGGTTTTGAGAGGTAACTTTGTGATTTTGGTGTTACAGGTCACTTTTGATAGTTTGGATCACCTACATGTGATGTTTATGAGGTTTTAGGATCATGAGTTGTGATGGAAATGCTCTCTAACTCAAAAACTCAGAGCTACCTTGCTAAAGATGGCATTTTGGCCTAAAGAGAGGGATTTTGAGGAAAGCATCTGTTTGATGGCTTTGGTGTACTCAAAATGAGCACAAATGAGCTCTATTTATAGTAGAGCAAGTTTGTTTTGGGATCAATAGTGAATGGCAACTGCAGCAGAGGTTTGGCCAATGGTTGCACTTTGGAATCCAAGTCTCCTCTAGCCATTGACTAGAGGTTAGGGCACATGGTTGTGGTTCCCTTGGTCTTGGATAAGTCTTGACTGAATTCAGTTGCAAATAGCTCAGTCCATGCCACCTTGGTGTATGCATCGAATGCTCCAATCCAAAATTGGAGTCTTGTCCCTCTTTTAGGCAATTCTAGGTTTGGCATGCTACTTCTTATTCCAAGGACTTTGGAGGCTTGGCTTAGTGTTTGTCCCCTCTACTGGGGAAAACGAGTCTCTTTGAGAGACTGTTTCTTGCTTGGGGATATTATATCATACTTTTCTCGGAGATCTTCTCGGAGAAATGCCATATGATGTGATCCAAGTTTGAGGTGCTGATGACCTTTTCATCAGCGGTTTTTTTTTTCGGAGAAAAACTGCTGTATTGCCGAATCTCTGCTTAAGAGGCTTCCTCTAGGGATTTTCCTCAATCTGGGAAAGCGGAGATATCATCTTCAATGGCGAAGAGTGACATCGGTTGAAGGTTCTCTGGTCTTTTAGAGGTTCAAATTATCAAAGTGGTCAAGGATTAATTCTGATCCAGGAATAAACTGGAGGAGAGAGATTGTTCAGATGCAGCCTTTCCTGACGAGGAAAGAACTTGACAACTCGATTGAGAAGACTGTCACCACTACGGGGCAAGACCGATGGGAGTGATAGTGATGCAATATGAATGTGAATGCAAATCAATAATGCATGATGTATGTATGTATATGTCGACAAAACTGACGCGCCATACAGACTAATAGATGAACATGACTGGATACTCGGCCATCGCGGGGCGAAGAAGTACCGCTGGTTCAAGATAGCAATTCCGCCTTGCTTAGGAGAAACGGTCCCTGTTGGGAGCGACGCTGGTCGAGCTTAGGAGATGGGAACTCGGCCGAAGAGGTCAGATGGAGCATTCGTATCTGACATAGCTGATCCTTCATTCAGGCATACTGGTTTAGAAGGAGTACTTTGATTCTGCACTTTGAGGCTCGAACACCTTTGGAGAAGCGATCGATGTTCTTTTGATGTTTAACCGTTAAAAGAAATTGTCGTCTTTATTTTTTAAAAGCAGGACAATTTTAACAAGTAAATTCATTTTTGTTTCGTTTCAAGAATCGTTGATCATGTTAAAATGTCGTTCTGTAAAGCTAAACAAATAAGAATTGCAAACAAAAGCACAAGGGCTCAAATTTTATTGATAGGATGGAAATCAGCCAAACGCGTGATTCCATAGAGTATTTACAAAATTTAGCAAATGGTAATTTACAGGGAAAAGGGGCTACATTGAAACATAACGACCACTATCCTTCTACCAACTTTGAATTCTGGGGATCCTGAGCTTCTGTCGAAGATGACCTTAACTGGAGTTTTCCTGACGGATGATGTAACTGATGCCGAGGGACTTGCCCCTTTGTCGAACGTAGTTACTTGCCATTATCCCTAATTTTTTCCAGGATTGTACTTTGAGATTTCAAATCCACCGGGATGATTTTTGATCATGTCTCTAATTTTTTCCTGGACCGCCTTTTCGGTTTTTCAATCCACCGAGACGTTTTTTTAGGCAAAGTATTTCTTGACTACATCTACATTTGTGGGGTGGGCAAATTCCTCTCCGTCCATGGTTGCAAGTCTCAAGACGCCGCCTGAGAAAGCTTTCTTGACCACGTAGGGGCCGTCATAATTTAGAGTCCATTTACCCCGAGAATCAGTGAGAAATGATTGTATCTTTTTTAGCACAAGGTCTCCTTTCCTGAAGACGCGAGGTCGGACCTTTTTGTCAAACGCCTTCTTCATTCTCTGTTGATACAACTGACCATGGCATAGAGCCGTTATTCATTTCTCTTCGATCAGGTTGAGTTCGTCGTGTCGACTTTGACACCATTCAGCTTCTGTTAGCTTAGCTTCCATCAATACCTAGATTGATGGGATCTCTACTTCTATGGGAAGCACTGCTTCCATGCCATATACTAGAGAGAAAGGGGTTGCCCCTGTTGAAGTGCAGACAGATGTTCGATAACCGTGAAGAGCAAAGGGTAGCATCTCGTGCCAATCTTTGTAGATTACAACCATCTTTTGAACAATCTTCTTGATGTTCTTGTTAGCCGCTTCTACCGCTCCGTTCATCTTTGGTCGGTAGGGAGATGAGTTATGGTGTTCGATCTTGAACTCTACGCATAACTCTTTCATCATCTTATTGTTCAAGTTGGATCCATTATCGGTAATGATCTGGCCTAGAACACTATAACGGCAGATGATATTGTTTTGGATAAATCGGACCACCACTTGTCGGGTTACATTAGCGTACGACGCTGCTTCGACCCACTTAGTGAAGTAATCAATGGCTACCAGGATGAACCGATGTCCGTTTGAAGCTTTGGTTCAATCATGCCGATCATGTCGATTCCCCATATGAAAAAAGGCCATGGGGAAGAGAGAACTTTGAGATGCGTTAGCGGTACATGGATTTTGTCGGAGTATATCTGACACTTGTGACACCTCCTCATGTACTTGTAGCAGTTGGATTCCATGGTCAACCAGTAGTACCCTGTTGTCAAAATTTTTCTCGCCATTGTATGTCCGTTGGCATGAGTGCCAAAGGATCCTTCATGAATTTCTTTTATCAGCATGTCTGCTTCTGGTCTGTCTACACATCAGAGCAAAACCATGTCAAAATTTCTCTTATAGAGTGTATCACCGCTCAGGAAGAAACTGTCTGCCAGCCTTCTGAGGGTTTTCCTGTCCTTCCTTAGTGCCCCAGGTGGGTACTCTTGTTTCTGAAGGAAGCATTTGATATCGTGATACCAAGGTTTGTCGTCTATGATTGCTTCAATCGTGAAGATGTAAGCGGGCCGTTCAAGGCACATTATGTCGATCTTAGGTATGACATTCCGTTGACCTACACTAATCATGGAAGAGAGAGTGGCTAATGCATCATCCAGGTGATTCTCCTCACGAGGGATGTGATGAAACTCAACTCTGTTGAAGAAGGGTAGCAACCTTCTCGCGTAGTATTTGTAAGGAATCAATCCTGATTGGTGTGTGTTCCAATCTCCTTTAATCTGATTGATAACCAGGGCTGAGTCACCATATACGTCCAAGCTTTTGATCCTCAAATCAATCGCATCCTCGAGACCCATAATACAAGCTTCGTATTCAGCCTCGTTGTTTGTGCACTTGAATGTCTGTCTGGCGGTGAAAGGAATGTGGGTACCCTGAGGGGTGATAATGATTGCCCCAATTTCGTTTCCGTAATGATGGACAGCTCCATCAAAGATAAGCCCCCATTGGGAACCTGGTTTTGGCCCTTCACTGGGTAGCGGTTCATCGCAATCTTTCATTTTCAAATACAAGACATCTTCGTCTGGGAAGTCAAACCCGATTGATTCCTGATCGTTAATCGGTTGATGAGCCAAATGATCGGCTAAAATACTTCCCTTGACGGCTTTCTGAGCATGGTATTCGATGTCGTATTCTGACAGCAACATCTGCCAACGGGCAATCCTTCCCGTGAGAGCAGGTTTTCAAAGACATACTTGATTGGATCCATCTCGGAAATCAACCAAGTAGTGTGACGAATCATGTACTGGCGCAGACATTTGGCTGCCCAAGCCAAAGCGCAGCAAGTCTTCACAAGCATAGTGTACCAAGTCTCGCAGTCGGTGAATTTCTTGCTCAAATAGTAGATGGCAGACTCCTTCCTTTTGGTTTTGTCTTGTTGGCCAAGTACACATCCCATTGAGTCCTCTAGGACTGTGAGGTAGATAATCAGTGGTCTTCCATCCACTGGAGGTGATAAAATCGGAGGGTTCAATAGGTATTCCTTAATACTATCGAAGGCAGTTTGGTAGTCTTCTGTCCAAATGCAGTCCTGATTCTTTTTAAGTAATTTTAAAATCGGCGCACATGTCGCGGTCATGAGGAATATGAATTTGGATATGTAGTTCAAACGTCCCAGGAATCCCCTGACTTGTTTTTCAGTTTTCGGAGAAGGCATTTCTCGAATGGCCTTGACCTTGTCAGGATCAACCTCAATTCCTTTCTGGCTGACGATGAACCCTAAGAGTTTCCTTGAATAGACACCGAAGGTGCATTTGTTGGGATTCAAGTGGAGTTTGTACTTTCTCAACCGCTCGAATAACTTTGACAGATGGGTCACATGCTCCTCTTTTGTCTTAGATTTGGCAATCATATCATCGACATATACCTCGATTTCATTGTGTATCATGTCATAAAAGAGACTAGTCATGGCCCTTTGATAGGTTGCCCCGGCGTTCTTCAAACCGAACGGCATCACCTTGTAACAAAAGGTACCCCAGGGGGTAATGAACGAAGTTTTCTCCATGTCTTTCTGCGCCATTTTGATTTGATTATAGCCCGAGAATTCATCCATGAAGGAGAAAATTTTGAACTTTGTTGTACTGCCAACCAGCATGTCAATGTGTGGTAAAGGAAAGTCGTCCTTTGGACTAGCCTTGTTTAGATCTCTGTAATCCACACACATTCTGACTTTTCCGTCCTTTTTTGGAACGGGTACGATGTTGGCTAACCATTGAGGATATTCTGATGTGGCGAGGAAACCCGCGTCAACCTGTTTCTATACCTCCTCTTTGATTTTGATGGCCATGTCCGGGTGAGTCCGTCTCAACCTTTGTTTTACTGGCGGACATTCTGACCGCAACGGTAAGTGATGTTCCACGATGCTGGTATCCAACCCTGGCATGTCCTGATAGGACCAAGCAAACACATCGGGGAATTCTTTGAGAAGCTTTACTAAACCCTCTCTGGCAGTTGGACTGAGCAGTGCCCCAATCCTGATTTCTTTTCTCTCTTTTTCCGAACCTAATTTTACCGTTTCCAACGACTCTTTATGAGGTTCAATGGACCTTTCCTCCTGTCTGAGTAATCGGGAGATCTCTTCTGGAATTTCGTCGTCATTCTCTTCTTCAGCCCCAAATACCGGGAACTCAAAGTTGGGAGAAGGCATCAGATTGTATGTTTCGACGGGGTTTAAAATAAGCAATCTGCATGACGTGATGATTTGTGTTTAGAAGAGATAGAGAGAATGCAAGAGTGTGTGCAGTGTATTTCTTTGAAAAACTGCTTGTTTATTAATTTATTTTTTAGGATTACCATTTTTTGAAAAAAGCAAAAAGAGAAAACAACAATTAATGCGGAAATTACAGAACGACGTTATTTTATTAATGAACAAGTCGATTCTTGAAACTACAGCCCTATAAAACAAAGCTCTGTCGCTTTGGGCGAAGTGAAGAAGGAAATTTACAGAAAGTGAGCCCTATCAAAACATCCGTTTCACCTGGGTAGGGTGAAAGGTTAAAGACGACAATTACTTTTACTTATGAACAATCTTCAGAACATCGACAGCAACCCATTGGCAGCGAACTCCTCGGTGAATCACAAAGTCTGGCACCTTCCTTGATTTGTCTTCAGAAATAACGCTGATTTTTGGTGGAGCAGGATCATTAGAATCTGTCTCCCAGACATATTTGTCGTAGGAGGATTCCTCTGTTGCATTTTGCATAGCATTTGTGCTCTCAAGTAGATCTCCCAATTCAGTTGGCTGGATGTCTTCGAGCCTGATACGAGAGCTTTTGGGAGCAGTGTACTTGACCATATAGTCGTATTTCCCACTTGGTCTTCCCAGGGTATCCCACACTTCTTTGAAACTGGATGAGTCATCCTTCTCGATGACATTGACCTCTGGAAAAGTATAGTTGATGAATTCAAGTCCTACAAACGTTGCAAATTCATCATCGTACTGGACATTTTCTGAATGACCTAATTGTTGATCCCATGACATGGTGGGGACGCAGGTATTCTTTTCAATGATGCTCAGCTGATTTTCATTGTTCGGCTGATTTCTTTGCCCCAAGTCTCCTGGATACGGCTGCCACATTGGCAGGCCATCCATCAGGCCATAATAGTTGTGGTCAAAGTTTTCCTTCATCAGAGTGTCCTCCTCTAATGAGTTTGGTGGAGCACGACATCCTTCTGGATCACAATCTCCGTATATCATTTCGACGTCTGACCTGGGTATAAATTCGGACTCTGTGTAGGAAAGCAAAAGGGAGTCTGCGTTTCGTTCTGAGACATATAACTGTCCTTGTTAAGATAGGACTCCCATTTTTCCTCCATGTCGGAGGAGTCTCCCTCATTGATGGTATGTACTTCTTGAGACAATGGGTGAAGGAAACCTCCACTGTGGAAGAAGTCTTGAATGGGATGAAGACTTTGATTGCTGGTAGTAGTTGTCTGGGTACAGGTTGCAGAAAAGCCAAGACCCTTCCTTGTTTTATTTTCGGTAGGAATGACTAGCTGTCCCCATCCTGTTGTATTGGTACTCTCGACCTTTTTGATAGCATCTTAGTATGAGGAAATGGAAGTTCCCTCTTCGGATTGATTATCCTTGCTCACCGACAGTGCTTGGAACTGAGTTCCAATAACCTCCTCGGGTTCTACACCAGTAGATGATGATAAGTTACTCACGAGTAAGGCTTGTTCTCCACAAACCGTGACGAGTTGATCGTTCTGGACGAACTTTAACTTTTGGTGGAGGGTCGAGGTGACCGCCCCAGCCTGATGTATCCAAGGTCTTCCTAATAAACAATTGTACGTTGCTCGGATGTCCATGACCTAGAAAGCGACTTGGAACGTGTGAGGACCAATAGTTATGGGAAGGTCGACTTCGCCGATAACCGTTTTTATGGACCCGTTCTTTAAGGAAATGGGGAATCCAGAGGGTATTGGAGACTGTCCGAGTCTACTGGTGTTTTTCCCTACTTGAGAATGCTTTCGGGACTTAAGGAGATTAGACTGTCCAAGTCTAGAGTTTTATCTTTTGTACTATGCTTAAAGAAATAGTAGTAGTACGTTCACGGTAGAAAGATCTAGACTCTTTGAAAGACTGTTCTATTAAGATGACTAATTTCTGTTCCTATACCTCTAGGAGGTCATCGAGACAATTTGTACGAAGCCCAAGAGGAGGCTGGAAACTTTTAAGAAGCTGATGGACAATTTGTACGAAGCCCAAGAGGAGACTCTCATCCCGAAGGAAGAATCCTTATACGAAGCCTAAGAGGAGGCTGTGAATACTTCTAAGAAGCCGTAGGGTCCTTGTACAACGCCCAAGAGGAGGCGGGGATGCTTTTAGGAAGCCTGTGGGTCCCCAAACCTCAAGAAATTCAAGACAGACTATTCACAGAGAATATATCAAGCCAGGAAAGTCCGAGAATTTGGAAGAAACTCAAGAGATGCCATTCACGGAGAAAAGATCATCTATGGGGAGTAGAGTTTCTTTGACGATTTCTAAGGGTGACAGTCTGAGAAAGGGTTCACCGAGAATGCTGCCTTTCACGTCTCTATATTGTTTAACCCCAAGAGGAGGGAAGATTGTATCTGGTAATCCTATGGGGATCTAGTTTTGTCTATTTAAGAGTGACCAACAGGGCTTAGTGCTAGACGTAGTTGTCACGGAAACTCTACATATTTATACTAGTATTACACAGTTGGTATGAGTTTATGAAAGAAGACTTACAGTGAGACAGCCCCACAATACAGTTATATGTAGATGAAAGCGGATAAAGAAAGCATATAAACACTTACTCGGTTGTAGAGCTTCCATGCTGTTTGGTTAGTTGTTTAACAAAGAAAGATTGAAAACAACAGTATATTCAAAATTTAAAGGAGAAAGTATTTTGAAAAGATGTTGGGGCTTACAGCTCAAGGAGAGGCCCAAGGTTTATCAGTGATCGCACTGTCGTTTTGAACAGAGGGACTTATACAAGTGATTGAGGCCCAAGAAAGGTTTTCTGTACAAGGGGATGGGTCTTACACTCTCTCAAGAGGCCCAAAAGATTTATTTTTGTACAAGTGGTGGGGCTTACAGCTCAAGGAGAGGCACAGGGTCATTTGTTTGAAAATGGCGATCGCGCCAAGATTTTTGAAAACGCGGGGGGTCTTATACAATGTATTGAGGCCCAAAAATGATTTGGTTTTCAAAGGGGGTTGGGTCTTACACTCTAATAGAGGCCCAGTGATTTTGAATGGGCTTATAGCTCGAGGAGAGACCCAAGGTTTGTTTTTCAACGGACGATGATCGCGTCGAACTTTTTGAAATACAACGGGACTTATACAATAAGTGAGGCCCAAAAATAGGTTTGTATTTACAAAGGATTGGGTCTTACACTCTATTAGAGGCCTAAAAGTGTTTGAAATTGTTTGATAAGGGTGAAAATCAAAGAAACCCTAATTTGTTATTCTTTAAAAGTAAATATTTAAAGAAAATCAAATAAAATACCAAATAAGTTTGAATAAACCATTTGTGATTTTTGTTTAAGGTTTGAAAAATGAGGGATTAATCACAAGGTGAATTAAAACTCACTTGGTTTTGATTTTCAAAGTAAATATTCACTTTTAAAATGTTTAAAAACATTAAAAAGGAATTTATTCACAAAAATAATAATTATATTAAATAAATAATATAAACTTAATTTTTTTGTGGAATAAAATATTTCAACATTTTTGTGATTTTTTGCAAAAAAGAACCAATAAAAAATAATTAAAATTGAAGGAGTTATTAATTTTCCAATTAATTAATAAAACATGAAAATATTGGAAAAATAGCAAAAATGTGAGAAAACACAAAATGGCATGGGTGGGGTTTGAACCCACGACCTCAAGGTTATAGGGTGCGTGCCTTACCACTGGGGTGGTGATACATCCATTGCTTGAAGTGAAACCACAAATATACAAGGCATGCCTTGTTTTCTAGGCCTGGCCAAGGCAAGGCAAGGCAAGTTTTGCCAAGAAACGGGAAGGTCCATAACTTTCTCATTTCTCAATGGTTGGGGACAAAATTTATATGCATCTAGCCTAGAATTTCACAAGGATTCCAATGGTGGTGGTATTTTTTTCAGATCATACTCCCTCCTAAAAACCCGATAGTGGTTTTGAAAAAGGCCTATAATTGCATTTTCTATGCTACACTTTGATACAGGCATGAATTACATGATGAATTGGTCCAAACACAACATATATAACATGTATGAGGTGTGTATGATCAGTGGACTTCAAAGCAATGCATATTTTGGAAAGTTCAAGTCATGATGCTTACCTCTTTTTGAGCTTTTGGAGTTTTCTGTGCAATCTACCAAACTTCTTGTTCTAGAAATACTTTGATGCTTTAGACACTCTCAAATGATCCCTTAGAAGCTTTGAGGATGGCTGGAATCAGCTGGAACCTGCAAAAACACAAACTGGCCCTTTCTTGCAAAAGGGGTTAAAATGACCAAAATAGCAACTCTCTCAAATGGTGTTCCAGATGGGGGGAGCCATTTGGGACAGGTCAAGGATGTTATTTGGAGTGTGTTTGAGGTTTTATCTGGTTTGGAAAGTGACTGAATCAAGACATGGCTTGAAAAATGCACAAAAGACCTATTTTGAGGTTTTGAGAGGTAACTTTGTGATTTTGGTGTTACAGGTCACTTTTGATAGTTTGGATCACCTACATATGATGTTTATGAGGTTTTAGGATCATGAGTTGTGATGGAAATGCTCTCTAACTCAAAAACTCAGAGCTACCTTGCTAAAGATGGCATTTTGGCCTAAAGAGAGGGATTTTAAGGAAAGCATCTGTTTGATGGCTTTGGTGTACTCAAAATGAGCACAAATGAGCTCTATTTATAGTAGAGCAAGTTTGTTTTGGGATCAATAGTGAATGGCAACTGCAGCATAGGTTTGGCCAATGGTTGCACTTTGGAATCCAAGTCTCCTCTAGCCATTGACTAGAGGTTAGGGCACATGGTTGTGGTTCCCTTGGTCTTGGATAAGTCTTGACTGAATTCAGTTGCAAATAGCTCAGTCCATGCCACCTTGGTGTATGCATCGAATGCTTCAATCCAAAATTGGAGTCTTGTCCCTCTTTTAGGCAATTCTAGGTTTGGCATGCTACTTCTTATTCCAAGGACTTTGGAGGCTTGGCTTAGTGTTTGTCCCCTTTAGATTTGATCCTCAGATGTGTCCAAAGTGATGACAAGGCTTGGAATTATCTGATTTTTCCAAATCGAGCAAAAATGCAAAATTCTGCCTAGCCTTGGCAGTTTTCAGCAAGGCATATTGCCATTATCATATCTCTTGGCCCAAGTGGAATTTGGTGATGTTCTTGGCCATTTTGGAAAGCCCTCATATGATACAACAACTGTTTGATCATATTTGTTTTTTATACCTTTTGGATCCAAGTGAAAAATGCCCCTACATTTGGAAAAAAGTGAACGCAGATTTTGACTTAGTGAAATTTTCACTAAGTGTTGGAAAAAAGTGACATTTTCACTTTTTGTGATTTTGATCATTCCATAACTCATAATTCATGAGGAATTTGGAGGGAGGTCAGTTTTAAGCTTTTGTAGAGGGTAATGAGATCTACAAATCAAGCTTTGGATGGGGAAAAATGGCCTTGTGGTTTAGGAGTTATGATCCTCCAAAGTTGGTACCCTTGCCACTTTGTTCATAACTTAGAAAATTTTCTAAGTTTTTATGGTTACCCCTTTTACAAGTTATCCCACTTTTCTTGATTTTTCTTGATGAATGATGATTCAAATCATACATTAACATCATTTTAGGGTTAAAAACCCATTTTTGTGAAAAATCTCAAAAAGTCAAAGTTGACTTTTGTGCACAGTTGACTTTTTGTCAGATGAATTCCAAACTGTGCGATCCTCTATGAAATCAAGTCCTTGACCTAAATCAAACTTGATGGATTTATTTCATAGGTGTTACAGGGTGTACTGAATCATGCCCTAGGGTTTGGGAGGATGTCCTGGTCAAAAGTCAAAGATACAGTTGACTTTTTCCTTAAAACCCTAACTGTGGTATTGATGAAATTGAGACTTGCTGCTCAAGCTTCCTGGATCAATCCATTGTTACAAATGGATCAATGTGGTATTTTGGAGACCCTCAAATCCTCTCTTGCTCATGATTTGTCCCAAAAGTCAAGTTAGGAGTGAATTAGGTCAAGAAACCCTAATTCCTGATTTTTGATGTATGCATCCCCTAAGGTCAAATTGACTTGATACTTGAGCCCATGAGGTTCCATGGAGTATATTAGGTTATGCTTTGAAGCATTGGCTCATGCCCAGAGGAAAATTTCCATCTGGAGGCCCTGGTCGACCAAACCTTAATTTGGTGACACTGGCGATCTTGAGGCTTAATCCTCCTGGAAGGGAGCAGCTTTGTGATTAATCCTTAAAGTGGGAGTCCTCTTGATCCATTGTAGATATTTGGGAGGTTAGACAAGTTGAAGATCATGACATTTCTTGATTGATCCTTTGTCTAAGAACTCTGAGAGGGCTTGAAACCCTAAATATGATTGTAGTGGATGCTCACCCATCTTTGGGGAGACTGATGAGGTATGATGGTTCCTCCATATTGTGATGATGATTTTCACAATGATGGGAAATCTTAGTGGTCAAAATTTGGGGTATGTCAAATGTTCATGACTATTTTGTCGGTTTGTTGATGCGATGAACACGTTGAACACACTTCTTGAGCATGTTGATTGTGGATTATGGCTTATGTGCTGGAGTTGTGTTGCATATGCTTGTTTGCTTTTAATTCCATGAAATGCATGTTTGAATTAATTTGTTGATATGCTTAATAATGTGCATTCTTTCATGATGATTTCAAGAATTGTTTACCATGGTCTGTGGTGTGATGGTGATCATGTTTGATTGAAAAAAATGTGTAATGCTTGACGCACGTTCGTTATCCCATGATTGCATCGTTTCAAATGCATGGTGTGCTGCCCTGTTTCCACTGCTGTGTATACGCATATGTGTTGTTGTATATGCTGTTGTTTGGCCTTTTACACCTATTTGTGTGCTGGAACATAAGCTGTTGAATGTTGTTTGGTGTATTGTACTGGTTTTACCGTTGTGCAGGTGCTGGAGCGTTGTTGTAGCCGCTGTTTTTGATTTGTCGCTTTGGTTTTTGCCTTGCTTTCGCTTGTTCCCTTAGGATTTCCTAGTCTGACTTAATCTTTAATTAAGCTTGGCGTAGGGTAGACACTAGGCTTTCAACTATGCATGCTAACTTAGGTAGATGTTTCCCCTTCGAACTCAACCATAGGGCTACTTTTGCATGACAACATTAGGATAGAATTTGCCGTAGTCTTTTCTTTTCGACTTGATAAAGCACTTAATAAAGTTAACATGTATTCCGCATGAGCCTTGTATGTGGGAAGTGAAGAATAGAGGGTCTCCCTTCGTTCTTCTAGGGTGTTTAGTGTACGTCCTGTTGGGGACGATATGCGATGCATTCGTTCCTATGTTATAGACTTGGGTGCAATGCAAGTTACGAACTAACTTCAATTCACTTCTGTCTAAAAAACACAAAACAAATTTAAACCTTTTTTATCCTTCGGGATTGTTAAGTTTCAATTCTTTTTTCAGAAAAGAGCACGTTATTTTCTGTTTTTTTGCAAACAGGCATCGACCCTAACTGCCAGACGCGAACTTGACGTTGCTCATAAAAAACACCAAGAACTTGTTAGGTCAAACTACGACTGCTCTGATTTCCTCTCTCTGGTTAGATTGAGGATACGTAGGCACAAGATGGCGATGTCTTGGCGAGCAACCTCCCCCCATTAGTGTGTAGTCCGTCGAACTACATTGACTCTGACTTTCCCATTGCACAAGGGAATACGTAGGCCTAGGACGGTGATGTCCTATCGAGTCTCTTTTTCTCCTTTTTGTTTTCTGTCTCCGTTTAGCAGTAGTCTTTAGATGACTCACCCTTTGATTAGACAACAAGCATGGATCCCATCGAGTATGATGGACGCGTGGGGGTGCTAATACCTTCTCCCCGCGTAACTGACTCCCGAACCCTGACTATGGTTGCAATGACCATGTCTTTTCCTTCCCGCAGGTTTATGCAGGGTTTCCTTTCCCTCTCTCGGGATAAATACACATTGCTGGCGACTCTGTTTATGCGCCACTTTCGCGTTTGTACTTGGATGAAAATATCGGGAGCGACACTTGTATGTGAACAAGTGATGATTAATATATGATGAATATTTTTGTTCTTAATGATCCATTCTTGTTTTGTAAAACTCTAGACATGGATTTTATGGAACTTGACCTAAAATATTCATCTATCAATTCATAGATTGGAGAGATCGGTTTATGGTTGATATTTGCTTTGTGTTGAACTTAAAGCTTACTATATTGGTTGTTATATGAAGAAATCGTGTAGCGATGAATACAACATTTCTCACGTCACCACTCTATACATAGACGGTATTGAGAGAATACGTGATGATATTAATTGGATTCTACTTCACATGCAATATTAAGAGAATATGTATTAGTTAGGGTAGATTAAAACTAATTTTGATATACTTTATTAATCAAAAAACTTTATAATTTAAAGCTTTGCTACTAAAATCGTGACAGTTTATGAAACAAGCTTTGAAAACCCTTTTCTTGAAATGGTAAACTATTGAACGACAAGCATCCCATATCAGAACAATCCTTGTGGATACGCTAACAAAAAAAATTCCTTTCACTACGATTCAAACAAAATGGCGCCGTTGTCGGGATTTATGTTTGATATTCCAAGCATTGCAATAATTTATTGATTTTAAGATTTTTGTATTATGATCTCTTATCTCTGTTTATTTTTCTTGTGCTATTTGATTTGTTTGGTTAAGTATACAGATTCTGTTTATGCGAGGAAGTGTACCTGCAGACCAACTTCTTTTCGATCCTGAGATTGACAGAACCACGCATAAGTTCATTAGCAGAACTAAGCGGAGAAGGCAACTTTCCAAAGAAAGATGAGAGCGCGGAGAAAATTCTTCATTTACACCCATTGTTACACCAAACATGACAGCACCACCACCACAACCTCCAACTTCAACCCCATGTGTTAACAGTCCAAGACACAACACTCAGTTTGCACGTAACGCCAACAATGGAAGGTATTCTGAGATGAAGAGGGGAATCCTAGCTCTTTTATATGCAAATCCCTTTGCGGGGATGGACCATGAGGACCCGTTTACTCATCTCATGAAGTTTTACGAGATAGCGGGAGCAATTGGAGCACCGAAAGTCGAAGAGGAACCTTTTTTCAAAAGGCTATTCCCGCATTCCTTAATTGGGAAGGCGAAGGAGTGGTATCTTGACCAATCTACTCTTGTGATGATGGATTGGAACGTATTGGAGGAAACGTTTCTTGAACGATTCTTCCCTCATAATCAGTTTATGAAGGCCAAGACGACGATTTTGGTATTTGCCCAAGGAAGAAGCGAATCTCTCAATGAAGTGTGGGAGAGATTCAAATCTTTGTTGTGAAAGTGCAAGGGTCATGGTTTTGATGACTTGACTCAAGTGCATATATTCCGCAATGGACTTCAACTCGTTCATAAAACTCTTTTGGATGCTACGACGGGTGGATCTCTAATGTTAAAAAGCGCGGAAGATGCAGTTGCCATCATTGATAGGATGACACTAAATGATCATCAAGGTCAACACAACCGCGGTACTTGGAAAAGAAAGTCGGGAATTATTGAGTTGGGAACGAATGATGCAATTTTTGCGCAAAACAAATTGCTTTCACAACAAGTGGAGTTGTTGACATAATAAATGTCAAAAACTCCACAACAACTCAAAGAGATGCAAGAAGTTCCCAAAAAAGCTCAACAAATTGCAAGTTGTGAATTGTGCAAAGGTGATCATCCTACCGAATATTGTCCACCGGTCATTGAAGAAGCTGACTATGCGGGAAAACAAAATCAAGGCTATCAACCTAGACCACCGTATTAAAGCAATAACCAAAGCTATTAACTGAGAGGTAATAGCCAAGGTTACCAACAAGGGTGGAGGCAAGAACCGAGTATTTCTAACCGTCAACCATATCAAAATTACAACCAACCTCCACCAAGGTGGAAGTTCAAAGTCAGAGGAAACTTTTAACCAATTCATGCAAATGTCTATCTCCACTCAAAAGAGTACGGATGCGGCAATTCGGAACCTTGAAACTCAAGTTGGACAATTGTCCAAGCAATTAGCCGACCAACATAAAGAAAATTTTCTGGCTAATACTCAATTGAATCCGAAGGAATCTTGCAAAGCCATATTTACTAGGAGTGGGAGAACAATTTGTGTGGGAGTTGGTGAAAATGTTTTGGAGAAAGAGGTTGAAGTTGAAAAGGAGGATGAAATTGTTGAAGAGGTTGAAAAAAATAATGATAAGGAGTTAGTTGAAAAGGAGGAAGTAGAAAAGAAGTTAAGAAAGGAGAAGAAGAAAAAAAGTAAGAAAGGAAAGGAGCATGAGAGTGAATTTCCAATGAAAAAGCTGCCTTATCCAAATGCTCATACGAAAAAAAACAATGAGAAGCATTATGCTAGGTTCTTGGACAAATTTAGCCAGTTACAAATAACCATTCCATTTTCTGAGACTCTAGAGCAAATGCCAAAGTATGCAAAATTCATGAAAGACATACTTGAAATTCTGGTACATGTGCAGAATTCAGATGTCCTAGAACATGCCGTTCGACATCTGGTCTGACATGATCACAAGGGCAAGGTATATTGCACTAATCATGGTACTGAAAAGATAAGAGCAAGACACACAAAATTGTTAACCCAGTTCGGTCTAACACACCTACTCTGGGGGCTACCAAGCCAGGGATGAAGCCCACTATCAGCAGTATCAATTCAAAGCTAAACTCTCTGTTTACAACTCATCACTCAATCACTGCCCAATGACCCTTCTACCTAGATCCTCTCTAGCTATGAGAATCACTTCTCACTCCCAAGGAACGACACCTTTCCAAGACACAACTTAGAGTTACTTAAAAGCTTCCTCCAAGAACAATACTCCTCTTACTTAACAGCTTCGAGGATCACACTTACAAACTGTCCAACTCACAGGCCGAGTGGTATAGGAACCAACCCTGATACTAGAACTTTTACATCTTTGGTTGCGTTACAAAACTAGGTTACAAAACATCTATATATAACCTATTCCCAACTGGATTTGGGCCTTCAATCACAGCTTTAATAGCTGTTACAAATCAGTAGAAACTCCTGCTACAAAATAGGACTTCAATCTATAACTTCCTAAAATATCTCCATATTTAGAAAGTGTATATTTTCCAATATTCTTCTCAATTTCAGACGTGAATCTTCATACCTTTTAATTCAGTGCCACATGGAATTTGCATATTGTTTCCTGAATCTTCTGCATCTGTTAAGACATATCAGAATTCTAAATTCTCTTCAGTTCTGGTGCGATGTCGAATGAACCTGCATGGGACATCTTGATACGACATGTTATACCAGATGTTGAAACTACTTCAGCTCAACATGTTCCATTGCACACTAGAACTCCTTGCTCAACCTGTTCTTCCTTAGCAAGATAAACTATCCTATCTAACACATTGCTGCTATTATTTGTTTTACAAAATTAATGCCAACCCTTAAAAATAAAGAACTAACATTCTCCCCCCTTTGGCAAATTTTGGCTAAAACAAATACATAAACATTACAACTCAGAGTACAGCAGCAATCACAACTCTTATACTAATGTCAGTAGTCATCAACAACTACTGATCCTAACAGTAACCATCAGTAGCTACTGTGAACTGCAATCCTAGAGAATCATCTTCTAGGAAATACTTGAATGATGTTAGGACATCATGTTTGACAACTCTTTTGGCAGCACATTTCTATAACATCACCTTCGAGCACCACAGCACAATTACTTCAGGCAACACATCAGGAGGTAAGAAGTAGAAAGTCCCGAAGTTATGCACATGAGTAAGAAGATATCTGGTGTACATGAGGAAGAATATTTCTGACTCCCCCTTAATCCCACACATTTTTTTTTCATTCCAGCTCAGACCTGGATAATTGTAGAAGACTCCTCCAGAAAAGAAACGTCTGTCTTCACACAAAAGACCAATGATGGCATACGAGATTTCTGCACACCTTTCTTGATCAGACGCCCCCAATCAACCTGTGGCATAAGATAAAACTTAAGAAGTATCAATCTATCAACCCAGGTAACTCAGAACACAAGTCACAACTGTGTTCATAACTCAGGACACAAGTCACAATCGGAACTCAACACCAACACAAGGAAATGACACCCTCTTCGCAAACAATTGGAACTGCAGATTCCAAACAAAGCATCTGCATAACCCATTTCACACACTCTTTCTCCCCCTTTTTAGCCAAAACTTGGCAAAGGAGGCCCTCACAGAACCAGACCCAAGTGATGCTTACCCAAATACGAACAAACGCCATAATACTTGTGAAACTAGATCACTCACTTGGCTGAAGGAGAAGAGAACAAGCCCTATAAATAGCAGATCAGTTACTTTGGAATTAACGAGCTTTGAATATTTTAAGGTTCTTGGTCAAAGAAACGCTATTTTAGGTACCAAAAACTCCATTCAACATTCAATGCCTACCTTCCAAAAACTTCCTTGACAACCTTAAATGTTTCTCAACTGAATCTTACCATAAACTAAGCCAATAACGTTCCATGCATAGGCAGAGACACGTGTTTCACCTTATCCTTCCACTACCGACCAGAATAATTCCTTGTTTGGCTCAAGAGAAACATGTCCTGTACCATGTTCTGACATCTTACCAAAACAGTTTGTCTGCCTGCTCATAAAATTATCAGCCCAAGACTCCACAGAATCTTATACAAACCCATCTTCTTATCTAATGGATACTGAGACGACTTCTCTCAATCCCTTCTAGATTCCTTCAAGGCAGCAGAGCAAAAATAAAGTCACCTAGAACCACCAAATCTGCTTTTTAGACCTCTCCTACATAGCTATAATATGTCCCATCA
This sequence comes from Lathyrus tuberosus, assembly GCA_022829125.1. Classification (NCBI taxonomy): domain Eukaryota; kingdom Viridiplantae; phylum Streptophyta; class Magnoliopsida; order Fabales; family Fabaceae; genus Lathyrus; species Lathyrus tuberosus. Next base: position 17,454,070 of record JALAZF010000066.1, on the reverse strand, counting down.
TGAAGTTTGACATCACACTGCACAAACTTGACCAGCGCACATGCTACACAAAAATCTGCACCCTTGCAGTAAAAGACCATTGACAACAGCCTTAACTCCCCCTGACATGAATAACTAATGCTCCTTATGAAGATAAGCACTTGACACCAGATGATATTGCCACATTCTTAACATTAAGAACTGCCACTTCTTGTATTTGTTGAGCATAATCTCACAGTGTATATGCCAAGTCCAATATAAAAGCCCACTTGATTTGAAATTTCTCACATATTCCATAACAAATGCCTTTAGATTACTTGCAACACAAGACAAGGACTGCCACCACCTTTTACATGTATTAGAAGAAATCAACCTTCTGTCCTTACATCTAATGAAGTCTTCATCATGAAAGTAGTCATGTATTGCCAGAACAAACTACTTAACATCAAGATCAGAATCTGCCCATTCTAATCCACATTATGTCAGAACTGCCACTTCAGACAATAATGCTGCTTCTTCCAACTCCTTCATCCAGAATACACAACAAACAATGATGTTGTAACATTATTTAGGACATCAGCATTAGATAAAAGATCACACCTTCTGTATTTTATTCAGGTAATCACAACCACCTGATCACAACAGAGAGAAATAAACTCTCACACAATTCAGAAATCTGAATTGCATCCACACATCAGATAACTACCAAGCTCCTAACAAGGTATTTGTTTATCCAAGAAGGATTCACAATCAAACAGCAGATGATGCTCACTTCTTCATTCACACACTTCTGATACAGTCAGCTGATAAGGCTACCTCAGGTTGTTATCAATCATAACCACTCAGAAAGAATAAATTCCTGAACCATAATAACCAGACTGCAGACTTGCATAATTCTCTAGAAAAATACTTAGTCTCCCGTCAAAGTATTTACCCTTATACATAACATCAATAATAGACAAATACTAAGTCTCCCGTCAAAGTATCTACTATTAGACAGAATAAGATTACCTTTTCACACAAGGTATGACAATTTGTTTGTAATCTTCTGCATACGTCTGACAACTTCTGATTCATGACATATATTCACAAGTTACTTTAACTTGGATCAGTGGCTTGATCTTGGACTTCTTTCTGCGCAAAACAACCTTGGCTGAACAAGCAACCACCTGAATTGATGTTCCAACCTCAATCTCAGTCACACATCTTCACAGAGCTTTTCTGAAGATATCGTCTATAGTAAAGTTCTAGCACACGAGGATCAACCATCAGTACCTGATCAAGCTTTAAGGTCATATCACATTCAGCAACAGGAACAGCTCAAGAGTCTTCTCCTTAAGTCACAGCATCTTGCCTGAATTTGAGGTGTTGGATGTCATCAACATTCCACAACCAATTTGCCTCTTCTAATCCGTCAGCCAAACTCATCCAAGCACATAGTCACCACCCAACCCCCACCGGTTGATTCAACTTCACAATGCTTAACTCTTTAAAGTTCTCCACTACACCAGAATAAGAGTTCCATGCTCTCATAGACTTGATAAATGTTATCAAGTTTGAGTAAACAACCTCCATCCAGAATCAGAGAAACATCATCCAGACAGCTTGAGAGAATAAATTCTTAATACATCAGGTACTCTCCCTCAGAATATGCCAAGAGCACTTCAGAGAATCATACATTCTTCCCTTTAATGGCAGCACAAATTGTGATTAGATCATCTCAATCCTTAAGCACACACAGTCAATACTTATCTAGCTTCACAAGATTATTCAAATAATGCTTCCAAATAACAGAGAAAAAATCATGACTTTTTGATCTTTGACCTTCATGTCCAAGAAGTCTGCTAGAGATAATACTTCTTGAATCTCAGGTTCTCCACTCTTGCAGCAAGGACCAGAAATAAACTGACCTCAGGAGTAAATAACATGTTGATCACACCTTGACCAACTCACACCTCTAAGATAAGTTCCAGGACCAGAAACTTCTTAGATATACCACCCAGATGCCTCCTCTTCCAGATCAGGAGTAGGTTCTAAACCCATGTGATCAAACCACATTTGTTTAGCACCCATAGCATCTGTTATGCCATTCCTTTAGACAACAGAATTCGGCACACTTCTGACGTGATGTTCTAACACAAGATAGGACATCATTCCACTAAACACATCAAGAGATCAAAGACTGGAGATTAGCCCTTTTAGGAATAGAGGCAAAAGTAAATAGCTTTTCTTCCTTACACCTTCACTTATCAATGCCTTTATGAGTGGACTTGAACAAAAATCTTCAAGTATCATTGACAAAGTAAGTTGAAGCAGTTTTGTATATATCCCATCACCATAATGTATACATTCAGAGAAGAATAACCTCCTCAAAACCTTCAAGTGTCACATATCACCCCTAGCATCATAGTCCAGGCGACACCATAATACCATAGGTTTGAAAATAAATCAAACCTATCGTAACCACAACACAACAGCTTTTCAACCAAATCTCTAAGCCTTCAGCACATGCCACTGCCTGTCACGAACAGTCCATCCTCCACTTCTAGGGACCATTCTCACACCTATATGAACTACTCCAAGTTCAAACAACTTTTCAGTAGAAAGCTTCTACCTTGACCATGAACCAGAAAGTATCTTCCCTTGGATCTCATCCAGAAATAGAACAGAATGACCTGCTATGATACCAATTGAAATTCTGGTACATGTCCAGAATTCAAATGTCCTAGAACATGTTGTTCGACATCTGGTCTGACATGATCACAAGGGCAAGGTATATTGCACTAATCATGGTAATGAAAATATAAGAGCAAGACACATAGAATTGTTAACCCAGTTCGGTCTAACACACCTACTCTGGGGGCTACCAAGCCAGGGATGAAGCCCACTATCAACAGTATCAATTCAAAGCTAAACTCTCTGTTTACAACTCATCACTCAATCATTGCCCAATGACCCTTCTACCTAGATCCTCTCTAGCTATGAGAATCACTTCTCACTCCCAATCATCGCAATGATGTCTAGCAGTCGACAATCCGCCACTGCGTCAACGGCTCTTAACCTATACAACAATTCATCAAGGAACGACACCTTTCCAAGACACAACTTAGAGTTACTTAAAAGCTTCCTCCAAGAACAATACTCCTCTTACTTAATAGCTTCGAGGATCACACTTACAAACTGTCCAACTCACAGGTCGAGTGGTACAGGAACCAACCCTGATACTAGAACTTTTACATCTTTGGTTGCGTTACAAAACTAGATTACAAAACATCTATATATAACCTATTCCCAACTGGATTTGGGCCTTCAATCACAGCTTTAATAGCTGTTACAAATCAGTAGAAACACCTGCTACAAAATAGGACTTCAATCTATAACTTCCTAAAATATCTCCATATTTAGAAAGTGTATATTTTCCAATATTCTTCTCAATTTCATACGTGAATCTTCAGACCTTTTAATTCAGCGCCACATGGAATTTGCATATTGTTTCCTGAATCTTCTGCATTTGTTAAGACATATCAGAATTCTGAATTCTCTTCAGTTCTGGCGCGATGTCGAATGAACCTGCATGGGACATCTTGATACGACATGTTATACTAGATGTTGAAACTACTTCAGCTCAACATGTTCCATTGCACACTAGAACTCCTTGCTCAAGCTGTTCTTCCTTAGCAAGATAAACTATCCTATCTATCACATTGCTGCTATTATTTGTTTTACAAAATTAATGCCAACCCTTAAAAATAAAGAACTAACAATACTTACAAAATAGAAGAGGTATACGGATAAAGAAACCATTGAGCATAATGCAAATTGTAGTGCTATCGTCCAAAGCATTCTTCTGCGGAAGGAAGAAGATCCGGGAAGAGTAGTGCTACCAATAAATATAGGTAGTGATTTCAAGTTTAAGGCTTTGGTCGATATGGGTGCTAGTTTCAACTTGATTCCTTTGTCCGTGGTGAAAAGACTCGAGAACATGGAGATGAAATCAACCAACATGACTTTGCAACTAGCGGACAAGTCAAGGACTCGTCTTCATGATGTTGTTGAACACATGTTATTGAAAGTGTACAAGTTCTTATTTCTGGTTGATTTTGTTGTCATGGATATGGAAGTAGATGAGGATACACCAATAATTCTTGGAAGACCCTTCATGAAGACCGCAAGAATGTTAATTAATGTTGATTAAGGCATAATGAAGGTGAGGACTAATGATAAAGAAGTGTGTTTTACACTTTTCAAAGGTGTGGTGTATTCAAATCAAGTGGAGGATGATTATCATGTGGGAAAGGAAGATACAAGAGTTGCAACAAAGAAAAAGAAGGACGAATATGCAAAGATTGAAGCGGTAATGAAAAAGAAGGATGAAGAGGCTAAGGATGCTATGATAAAGTCTTGTTGGAATTTTTCATTCTTGACAAAAAGTGGACCAAAAACTGGGTATGACAATGGTTAAGGACCTTTTATGGTAGTGAGTTTCATCCAAAAGCTAATTCGATTGCTTTTAGTTATGTGGTTTCAACCATCGGACCATCGAGCTCTACTGACGTTAAACAAAGCGCTAGTTGGGAGGCACCCTAACATTGTTAGTATCCTTTCATTCTTATTGCATGTTTTAGCCTTAAAATATTTTAGGAAGTTTTGTGGTAGATTGAGAAGAAAAGAATAATTTTTTTTAAAAATCTCTCCCATTCGCCTTGAGTTCGCAGTGCGAACCTGGGGCGAATGCTCGCTTGAAGTTCGTAGTGCGAACTGTGCGAAACAGAACAAAAACTCACTTTTTTTCCACATCACTTAAGTTGTTTTTATTTGGTGGGCCAATTTCATGGGCCCAATGGCTTTTAGCCAGATTTTGTGGGGTAAAGCCTTTTCCACTCTCCCTTTTTCCTTTCCATTCCCTTTTTGTCTCTATCACTTTCCACACAAACACAAAAACATTCTCTTGTCTCTCTATCAACTGTATCAAGTAAGAATATTATTTTTCCAAGTTTTAATTTCAACTTCCATTCCCTCTAGCCACTTCATTTCACGTTTGATATTTGTTATAGTTTCAATGTTCTTTTAGAAGCATGTGGTTAGGGTTATGTGAAAAATTTTTGGAAACTATCTTCTAGGTTTGTAATATGTTTTTCATGAGTGATTATGATTGATGCATGTTGCTATACTTGTATGGGTACTGAACTGAAGTAATTTTTGAGAGATTGAGATGTTCTTGCTTAGGTTAAGTTGAACTTGTTTTGGATTATTTTTAAGAACTTTGATATTTGCATGAACAATGTTAACTTGGTTGTTGTTATTTGCTTGATACTCTAATGAAAACTGGATAACACTGTTTGAATTGAAGGGATTACATTGTTGTTGTGTTAATGATTGCAGAGGCAGAACTTGGAATTTCCAAAATTTGCAGGGTTCACCTTGAGTTCACTGTGCAAACCTAGGGCGAACGTTCGCTGAGTTCTCGTAGTGCGAATGCAGGGTGAACATGACAACAATTGGTTTTTTTATTCTATTTTGCTATATTTTCTTGTTCTGATCTTTTGCACCTTGCTTTTTTTTACTATTGTGTCATATATTTTTGCTGGTTATGTTTAGTGTTGTGCACATGGCACCTCCAAGAACCAGTCCTTCAAAGAAAAGAAAGACTGGAGGCTCCTCCCGTCAACAACCAATTTCTTATGACACCGAGCCTTTCAGAGGGGCAAAGTACGCTTCTAGGTACCTTGCTCTTGAGAAAAGGAGCATCTTTTCAGAAAAAGTGTTTAACATTAACCCCCAAGGAACCTACCAAGCGGTAGTCGCGATACTTCATGAGAAGAAGTGGGACAAGTTTATTACCCCAATGGACAACTACATTGTAGAAATTGTGAGAGAGTTTGCCATACCCCAAATTTTGACCACTAAGATTTCCCATCATTGTGCAAATCATCATCACAATATGGATGTACCAACATGCCTCAATCAATCTCCTCATAGATGTTTGGGCATTCACTACTATCAAAGATTAGGGTTTCAAGCCCTCTCAGAGCTTTTAGACAAAGGATCAATCAAGAAATGACATGATCTTTAACTTGTCTAACCTCTCAAACATTCATAAGGGATCAAGAGGACTCCCACATCAAGAATCAAGCACAAAGTTGCAGCATTCCAGGTGGATCAAGCCTCAAGATCGCCAGTGTCACCAAATTAGGGTTTTGGTCGACTGAGGCCTCCAGATGAAAATTTTCATCTGGGCATGAGCCAATGCTTCAAATCATAACCCAAGATACTTCAAGGGACCTCATAAACCCAATCATCAAGTCAATGTGACCTCAGGGGATGCATTCACCAAAAATCAGGAATTAGGGTTTCTTGACCTAATTCACCCCTAAGTTGACTTTTGGGACAAAGCATGAGCCAAGACCTCAAGACATGATTTGAGGGACTCCAATACACTACATTGATCCATTTGCAACAATGGATTTATCTAAGAAGCTTGTTCCACAAGTTTCAATTTCATCAGGACAACAATTAGGGTTTTGAGGAAAAAGTCAACTGTACCTTTGACTTTTGACCAGGACATGCTCCCAAACCTTGGGACATGATTCAATACACCCTATAACCCCTATGGAACATATCCATCAAGTTTGATTTAGGTCAAGGACTTGATTTCATAAAGGATCGCACAGTTCGGAATTCATTTGATAAAAAGTCAACTGTGCACAAAAAGTCAAAGTTTGAATTTTTGAGATTTTTCATAATTATGGTTCTTTAACCATAAAACAATGTTAATGTGTGATTTGAATCAATATTCATCAAGAAAAATCAGAGAAAGTGTTATAACTTGTAAAAGGGGTAACCATAAAAACTTAGAATTTTTCTAAGTTATGGAACAAAGTGGCTAGGGTACCAACTTCCAAGGATCATAACTTGAGATCCAAGCAACCATTTTGGCTGGTCCAAAGATGGATTTGTAGCTCTCATGGCATACTTAAAAGTGTCAACTACACCTTATTCCAATTCCTCATAGATTTCAAGTTATGATTGGATCAAAATCACTAAAAACATGAAAATACATCTTTTCCAACACTTAGACAAAATTTTGTCCAAGACAGATTTTGTTGAAAACACCAAAACTTAGGGAATTTTTCCACACAGTTGCAAGCTGAATCAATTCAAGATATAAATATCAAAGTTGTTGTACATATTGCCTACAATCCAAGGAACTCTTTGGCATGAAACAACTCAGCTTGAGCCAAGAGTTATGACTGATGCAACACACCATGGCAAGGCTGTCATGAAAAATCAGTTTGTAGGATTTCTTGCTTTACATGATTTTGATCCAAAGACCAATGATCCCTATGCCACAGTCATCTAATCTGATCCTAATCTAACTGATCTAACTTGTAAAGCTGAGTCAAAAAGGCAAGGGATCTTTCAACTTGTGATTAATGCATTTTGGCACATTATGCCTTGAATTCAAAGACATTTATGTGAAATAGGGCACTTTCAACAAAGCCACTCTACTCAGTCAAGATGCTCACTTAAAAAACAATTAAAATATCTGAAGAATCTGGATTTGGTCAAGACATAGCCCTGCTCTTGGGAGAGGCTAGGTTGCCTTGCATGAGAAGAAATGCCACCAAGCCAAAGCCATTGAATGTGATCTGATCTTGCAACCATTCACTATTCCTCCAAGACAAGAATTGATCCACTATAAATAGAGGTCCTAACTGATCATTCAAACCACACCAAAGCAGCTTGCAACATTGCTTTCTCTCATTCTCTCCTAAATTGCCAAAACTCCATATTTTGAGCAAACACTATCGGGTTTTGAATTGCAGCCTCAAGCAGCTCAAACCAACTTCTCAAACACATCACATATGATGTATATGAGATGTTCAAACACTTAAACCATCTCTGTAACACCTCTAGCCCAAAATCACTCTTCAACTAGTCCATTATGCATCCATTCTGCAACTTGGATACCACAACTTGATCTAAGCAATTTCCAAGTGTTCCAAGGCTTGCAATCCACTCACCAATATCCATTGAAGTTGTAGAGGTCATCAAATTACTTCTGGAACACCATTTGTGCAGAGATTCAATCTCACCTGCAGCAAGGTAAGCCTCAAAACTCTCATAACATGATCTATGCATATTTCCTCGCATGATACTTTTGGCAAATGTTTATTATCATGTTTTAAGTGTTTCCCCTCAAAAAATTTGATCATAGCACTCAAAAACATGTCTGCACGATTGCTTTTGCAAAATTAGGGTTCATACATTCATGTTGATATAACTTGCTGCACACTAAAAATAAATGAAATCAAATATTGCCATCATGTTCCTTGTTAAAAAACGCATGAGTTTGGTGTTTGAATCATGTCAAATGATTGAGAAATGAGTGAGATAGAGAGCTTCACGCATCTGAGCTTGAGGTTGAAGATGGCCATGGCGCCATGCTTCAGAAATCCATTCAAACTTGCCTTATATTTTTTCCTTGCCATGTATATTATGAATTGGCATTGCGCCCTAGTGGTTGATTAACTGGTTTGTGTGTACTAGCGGGTGGATGGTCTGGGGTTCGAATCCCCCTCGCCCCAGACCTCTTTTTTTTATCACTTTTTCCACTTTTTATTATTTTACATATTACTTTTATTAATGATTTGAAAAATTAATTTCTCATTCAATTTTAATCACTTTTGGTTGATTCTTTTTCTGAAAAATCACAAGAATAGTAAAATACTTTATTCTACAAAATAATAAAATTTATATTATTTATTTAATATAGTTGGTATATTTGTGAATAAATTCATTTTTTATTATTTTAAACATTTTAAAAATGAATATTCATCTTGAAAATCAAGACCAAATGAGTTTTAAATCATCTTGTGGTTAAAACGTCATTTTTCAAACCTTAACCAAAAATCACAAGTGGTTTATTTAAACTTATTTGGTACTTTTATCATTTTTTATTAATTTTCTTTGAAAAATTACTTTTAAAAAGTGAAAATTAGGGTTTCTTTGATTTTTAATCATACTCAAAATATTTCAAAACCTTTGGGCCTCTTAATAGAGTGTAAGTCCCAACCTCTTTATACATAAACCAGTTTGGGCCTCAATGTATTGTATAAGTCCCGATATAGTCAGAAATTTCAGCGCGATCGTCGCCTTTTTAACAAAACCAACTGGGCTTCTCTTTGAGCTATAAGTCCCACTTCTTTTCTTTTAAAATCATTTTTTGGGCCTCTAATAGAGTGTAAGACTCAACCCCTTTTGAAAACCAAAATAATTTGGGCCTCAGTCATTGTATAAGACCCACTATATTTTCAAAAATCTCGGTGCGATTGCCGGTTTAAAATAAAATCACTTGGGCCTCTCTTTGAGTTGTAAGCCCCATATCTTGTACAAAAGCAAACTTTTAGGCCTCTTGATAGAGTGTAAGTCCCATCCCTTTGTAAATAAACAATTTTGGGCCTCACATATCGTATAAGTCCCTCTGTATATTTTCAAAAGTTCGGCGCGGTCGTCGCCTTTTTAACAGAATCATCTGGGCCTACCCTCGTGTTGTAAGTCCTATTTCTTTTCTTTAAATAACATTTGGGATTCTCTTTAAAGTTATAAGACCCATCCCTTTGTATCGGAAACTTTTTGGGCCTCAGTTGTTGTATAAGTCCCGATACGATATTCAAAACGACAGTACAATCATTGTTCAAACCTTGGGCCTCTCCTTGAGTATAAGCCCCAACAAATTTTTCACAAACAACCCCCTTTTGATTTAGGTTCAAATGTACAGTTGTTATCAAAACTTTCTTTAATTTCCCTGAACAACTAACAATACAGCATGGAAGCTCGCTCACCTGTAAGTTTTAACAGCTTTCATTTACCCGCTTTAATATATATAACTGTATTGTGGGAAGCGGCGCATGGTTAGTCTTTTTTCATTCTTTTAAATACACGTCAGATATATATATAATTGTATTGTGGGAAGTTGCGCATGGTTAGTCTTCTTTCATACCTCTTAAAATACTTGTCATATATCAACTGTATATATACTAGTATAGTTATTTAGAGTTTTCCCCGACAACTAAGTCTAGAACTAAGTAAAGCCGTGTTGATCACTCTTAAATAAGAACAAAACTAGATCCCCATAGGATTTCCATATACAGTCTTCCCTTCTCTTGGGGTTAAACAATATGGAACAAATAGAAAGGCACTATTCTCGGTGAACCTTTCCTCAGACTGTCACCCTTAGAAATTGTCAAAGAAATTCTACTCCCCAGAGTTGATCTATTCTCTATGAATAGCATCTCCTGAGTTTCTTCCAAACCCTCGAACTTTCCTGTAATGATCTCTTCTCTGTGAATTGCATTTCTTGAACTTCTCTTTGTTTGGGGACCCACAGGCTTCCTAAAAACATCCCCGCCTCCTCTTGGGCTTTGTACAAGGACCCTTCGGCTTCTTAGAAGCTCTCGTGCCTTCTCTTAGGCTTGATACAAGGACCCTGACGACCTCTTAAAGGTATAAGAAAGAACTTAGTCATCCATTACTAGAGCATTCTTCCCAGTGTCAGACCTCAGGCCACTTTAGGGTTGATTCTCATCCCTTAATGCCTTTGCCTCCTCTTAGAGGCATCATACAAAAGATAAAACTCTTCCACACCAGTAGACTCGGACAGTCTATATCCCCTCTTGAGTCTCAAAGACATTCTCAAGCACTGTAGAAACCCTGGTCACTCTGGATCAATCTCCAGCAGAAACCCAGTCTCTCTCACGAGAGTTCCCCGACCAGGGTCAGCTCATCCCAAATCAGAACCTCAAGGCATCTGATACCTCAACTCTTCTGTAATCCTCTGCAAGAGTTGACTCCCCACTTGGACCTGCCTAGGGATCTCCATAATCCCCAGCAGTAAGATAGCCTCCTCTTAGGCTTTGTATAATGATTCTTCCTCAGCGAAGTCAGCCTCCTCTTGGGCTTCGTACAATGATTCTCTCCAGTGGAGCTAACCTTTTCAGACTCTCTTATTGAGTCCATCACTTTTCAAGATTTTCTTGATAAGTCAACCTCTTTTTAGCCTCAGTCTCGGGCTTCGTACGAGACATCAAACCACTCTTTTGTTGAGTATAAAAGACTCTCTTGTTGAGTCAATCAACTTTCAGGCTCTCTTGTTGAGTCAATCACTTTTTCAGACTCTCTTGTTGAGTCAACCTTTTTCAGCCTCCGTCTTGGGCTTTGTACAAGATAGATAAAACACTCTCTTGTTGAGTTAACCCTTTTAGCCTCCTCTTAGGCATTGTATAATGATTGTCCTCAGCAGACACCCATACAAGCACTCTCTTGTTGAGTCAACCTTTTTTAGCCTCAATCTTGGGCTTTGTACAAGAAAGATAAAGCACTCTCTTGTTGAGTCAACCCTTTTTAGCCTCAATCTTGGGCTTTGTACAAGACAGATAAAACACTGTCTTGTTGAGTCAAACCCTTTTAGCCTCAATCTTGGGCTATGTACAAGACATAAATCTCCCTCTCTTGAGCTTGGGACAAATATCTTCCCTAGCAGAGTCATTTCCCCTAGCCTTCGTCTAGGCTTTGAGAAATGATTTTCCCCAAGCAGAATCAAAACACATTTCATACTCCGTCTTGGGCTTGGTACAAGACACATAAAATATCCTCACCAGAGTCAGATAAATTTCCCATTTCAGCCTCCGTCTTGGGCTTTGTACAAGACACATACAAATTCTCCTCAATAGGAGTCAAAAAATTCTATATAAGCATTTCCCCAACGAAGTCCATTCTTCTTAGCTTTCTTTAAAGCTTTGAGAATTAAAAGCAAAGTCAAAACCCTTCTAGCCTCCAGTTAGGCTTTGTATAATGATATCCCTAAAGAGTCAGTCTCTTTTTTTGCCTCAATCTTGGGCTTTGTACAAGACACCAATATATACACTCTCTTGTTGAGTCGGTCCTATCCAGCCTCCTCTTAGGCTTTGTATAAAGAAATCCCCCATCTGTGTCAGTCAACTTCTTAGCATCAAACTGGTGCTTTGATCAAGGCATACAAAAATCAACAATTCCTCTTTAGAGATGACAAATTCTCTCTGAAACCTTTTAGCTTCAATCTTGGGCTTTGAATAAGACACAAATAACCCTTTAGCTTCATATCTTGGGCTTTGAACAAGATACCCAAAACATTTCTTTCCCCCTTATTATAGGAGGGACCTACGATTGCTCTGATTTCCTTATTTCATTTAAATGGGAATACGTAGGCATAAGATTGCGAAGTCTTAGCGAGCATACCAATCAAAAAACCTAAGTCCAGTACCTTCATATCAATCAAAACTTTAGGTTTCATACCTTAAGCCATCATCATCATCATCATTTTTCCACTGAAAACAAAAACTCACTCTCCCCGTCATACTTTCCCAAGAAACTTTCCCAACCCATTAACAGATAAACACCATCAGTTACAAAGCCGGAATCTATTTGCTAATATCATGTGGATAACCACATATAGGATGGATAACTGACAACTATCCATTGTATAACCTGGCCCTGGACTCCCCAATCTCTCTTAACCGTTTTGTTCAGTTAAACATTGCGCGTGCAAGGTTAGTTTTAGATAACTTCCCTTTCCTTTCCAGCTTCACGGGATAAATAAGAAATCAGAAAGTAGCACCCCCTTTCTCCATTGAGGAGAAAAACCCCCAGCGATAAGGTGGTTGCGTCACCGACGAAAATCGCTCGCTACAGAGTTCTACGTGAACGCCCTCCCAAATGATAATGAGGTTTTCGATTGGACCACACAAGTATGTGGAAGAGAGGTAAAGTTTTACCGAAAACGGTTAATGACGTATTGGGTAAACCTCTTACTTTGGGGAGGATGAGATGGATGAGTATCACAGGAACTTGAGATTACATAGAGATATTGAGGAGATTTCTGGTGACTTGTTGAGGGAAGGCAAGACAGTGGAGCTGAACCCATCTGGGGTTCCGAAGAGATATCATAGGGAGGATATGTGTCCCTTGGCACAGCTGGTGTTACTCTTGGTCTTAACTAACATTAAGCCAAGGACGCATACCTCTATTGTACCAATACCAGTGGCTCACTTGATCCATAGTATCATGATCGATATAGAGATTGATGTAGTGCAGATTATTGCAGATGAGATGTATGCGGTGGTGGAGAGTGATATTAAACCGGGGGCTTGAGCTAATTTCCCTTTGGTTGTCCCATGCTTGATCATGGCTTTGTGTGTGCACTCGAGGGTGAAGTTACCCTCCCGCCGTCAAGTTACTATTTCAGTTGCTATTGATGATAACTATGTGGACAAGTTTTGTAAGCCCAAGAGGAAGATTACGAGATGAGGAAAGACTGTAGGTACAAGTACAGGTACAGAAGCAGGAGAGACTTCTGGTTCCGGAGTTGCGGGTTTCCAGGGGTTTGACCCGATTTAGAGGGAGATCTGCAACTATAACTGGGATTGGATGGTGGCTACTAAGCATGCCATGATTGACATTCATGATTCTATGCAGGTTATGCAGCTACAACATTATGAGCCTACGGTGGAGCACTCTATCATGACTAAGGAGCAGTACCTAGCTCATGCTGGTTCGCCTGAGGCCAGGCCATTCTCTAGAGAGGGGGCAAGTGTAGCTGACACTGAAGAGGCTGAGGCTGAAGACATTGAGAAGGCTGGTGATGATGACGATGATACTGGTTTTAATTCTGGTTCAGGATCTGGTGAGGAGGTTAAGTTTGATGTTGAGGAGACTGAGTTCGATGAGGACTAGTTATTTTGTTGTTTTGAGCATGATCATAAGCTACTTCCTTTTGTTGCTACAAAGTGAAGTTATCTGTTAAGCTTTAGATCATTGCTATATTTATATTATGATTGTATTTTATTTTGTTGTTGTACACTATCCACCTTTGTGGATTATTTTGAATGATGTATTTATGTACCACTTTTGGGTACTTTTACTTTTGTTGGTGTTCTACACCATGACATTTTATTGTTATATGAGTTGAATTCTTCAGTTTACGAATGTTCAACTTTAGTTTTTTTTTATGTTATTTAGAATTGAATTCTTCAGTTTACGAATGTTCAAATTTAGTTTTTTATGGTTGTTTGGTAGCTTGTTGTGAATTTAATGCTTCTTTCTTTGATGAATGAATGTGAGAACTTCTAGATTGGTTGTTATTTACTAAAAGTATCCAATGAAGATTCTCCCAAGTTTGGATAGTGATGATAGTATTTGAATACCATGAATGCAAGCAAGGTGCATGGTTACCTCTTTCTAGAATTCTAGAATGTTTAAGAATTTTTTTTCTTTGTTCAAATGTAACTTTGTTTCATTGTACAACTTGTTTAAATGCTTGTTTCACTTAGGTTTCAAAAGCCACAAATTGTGAGAAATCTCCATTGTTTACTATATGCTTAGGATGACTGATAAATTTTTTTTAATACGTTTGATTCATGCTTAATCTTTTAATTATTTTGATTTTGTGGAAGCATTAGAAATGATTAACGCATTTGTTGATATTGAGCACAACCATATCCCAAAAATGTAACTTACCTGTAAGTAGTGAGAATTTTCTAACCCCTTTGGGCTTAATAGTTTAGATCCTAATTTAGTGATGAACTTGGTATTTGTACATAAATTAAAAGATAGTTCATCATTGAAATTTGTGGGATTCTAAAAAAAATTCTTGAACCTTTGAACATTGTTTTAAATTGTTTTTCTTTCCATAAAAAGCAAGGTGCATTCACTTAAGGTTTGGTTGAATTCAAGTTGGGGAGAGTAAAAAGAAAAGTGGTAGGTTACTCCAAATTTTGAAAAATTTCAAACAAGTATTGAAAAGAAAATTGTGAATATGAATGTAAAAAAGAAAAAGAAAAAGCATGCTTGTTTGAAAGAGAAAAATAGAGAATGAATAATGTGCATAAAGGAAGTTTGGAAGGGTGAACAACTGAGAAAAGAAAGTGTTGGATGAAGTTGTAGTGTGTACATAACCTTGGATAATGAATGTTTATTTTGCATTGGTAACTTTGATTCTATGGCCTTAGAAATGTCCCTTTGTTGTGAACCTAACCAAGCTACAACCTTACAAGCCCTTAGTGAGCTTCTTGCTTCCATAATTTCAATTGTGATTATTAGATGAATGCATGAATTGAATTATTATTAGCATTGTTTGTCAGGTGAGTGAGATTACCCAACGGTTGCAAACATGTTAATTTCTTCATTCTTATTTGAAGAGTTTGTTAGAGTGATTCAAGCATTAGAATTTAGTTGTTATTTGAAACATTGCATGATATTTGTTTACGAACTAAATTCCTTATCATTGTTCGATTCTAGGAAGTGGTGAACATTGCTTGTGCGCATTTGTATGTTTAATTTGAGCCATAAATCCATTCTTGGTTGATTTAATTACTTGAGAAAATCCTCTTGTTTTCAATGAGAGGCATACTTTGCTTGCGGACAAGCAAACATCTAGTTGGGGAGAGTTTGTTGAATTCCAAACATGTCTTATTTTGATCCATATTTCTTGGCATTTTTCAACTCATTTGTTATGTTTCAATGGATTTATTCCATGTTTCCATGCTATTCTTCTATTATGTTGAAAATACCTTTAGTTGCTTTGATATGTGTGTTATTGTGCAGGATTTAGGCATAAACTATCAAAGATTAAGACACAAGTGAAATGACAAGGAAACCAAAGAAGAGAAGAGGAATCAGCATGTTCGTTATGCGAACACCAGCGAGGTGAAAGTGAAAGTTTGTTGTGCAAGCTCCTAGTGAAGCCCCAACAAACCATCTCAGATTACAGGAAGAAAGAAAAGGACCCTAAGTTCGTTGTGCGGACTTGTAGGTTCAGGAAACACAAGAAAAGGTGGGGGTGAATTTGGTTTCAACGTATTTTTAATTTTGGTTCACCATTAACTAGGTTAATCTAGTCCACTCTTCATAGTGATTTCGCCTTCTCAACATGACTTAATTCAATAACTAAAATTGATTACAATCTGTAGCGAGCGATTTTGGACGTGGTTCTTAAGCACTGTCGCTCTGGGGTACAACAGGTCGATTCATTTTTTATCCTATTGAAGCTGACTAAGGAAGGGAAATAGATGTCTCCAATTAACCATGCTTGCATACTGAGTTTAAACAGATGACTGTTAGTTTACAGATACGGTTTAGATCGTGGGCCTCTCTCTGCTTATTTTGCTAAAAATGGAATGATGGGACTATGCTATTGGTAGGATGTTAGGACTGATGCTTTTCGATTGATGTGTGAAGGTACGGGATTTTGGGGTTTTGATTAGTGTGCTCGCTAAGACTTTTCAATCTTATGCCTACGTATTCCCGTTTAACAAAACAGGGAAATCAGAGCGATCGTAGTTCCTCCTATTCTATGGGAGGAAAAAGGTTGTTTTGGTGTCTTGTTCAAAGCCCAAGACGTGAAGCTAAAAGTGGTTTGTTTGTATCTTGTTCGAAGCCCAAGATGTGCAGCTGAAGGGTCTATTTGTACCTTGTTCGAAGCCTAAGGTATGAAGCTAAAAGGTTTTGACTTTAGAGAGAATTTGTCATCTCTAAAGGGGGTTTGTTTGTTACAACTATTGGGTGACTGGTTATAAAGGAGAATTACTTTAACTGGGATATGTGAATCCAACAATGCCATAATTTCCTTTAGAAGGGATTTTTAACCTGAAGGAGAAGACTTTAACTCAGTGTAGAGCAATGCAATCTTTCCTTAGGAATTTCTCATGCTAAAAGAGGGACAGTGGCGTAGATGTAAACAATCTAGAGGCTTGCCGCTTACAGCAATTAGATAGGGGGAAAAGGAGTTTTTGATGAACGAGGCACATATTTTGATGCTAAAAGGTTGATTGGCTCAACCGGGGGTTTCCTTATACAAAGCCTAAGAGGAAGCTATTGACCCAACAAGAGGGTGTTTTTATGTGTCTCATACGAAGCCCGAGAGAGAGGCTAAAAGGGTTGACTCAACAAGAGAGTGCTTTTGTTTGTGTCTTATACGAAGCCCAAGACGGAGGCTAAAGGCGCTTGACTCAACAAGAGAGTCTTTGTACCTCGTACGAAGCCCGAGATGGAGGCTGAAAATGTTTGACTAAACAAGAGAGTCTTTTATACTCAACAAGTGAGTGTTTTTGTATCTCGTACGAAGCCCGAGATGGAGGCTAAAAGGGGATGACTCAACAAGAGAGTCTTTTATACTCAACAAGAGAGTTTGAAAAGGTTAACTACGCTTGGAAGAATCTTTGTACAAAGCCCAAGAGGAGGCTAATGTGCTGGTGACTATTTCAATTTAGTGACAGGTCCAGTCTGTTGGATAAAAGAGAAAATTAGTTCTTATAGAGGGACTGATTGTTGTGCTTTGGCACTGATCAGAGGATCGGGGTTATTTCCTGTTCTTTAAGAAAATGGGAAATCCAAAGGGTATTGAGACTGTCCAAGTCTACGGGTGTTTTGAGGAGTTGATTCTTGGATAGTGGATGATCTTTGTACAATGCCCAAGAGAAGGTTGGTACGTTAAAGGGATGAAGGTCAACCCATTAACCGGTCTGACACTTGACTCAGAAAGACAGCTCTAGCAAATTGATGACTAGGTTCTGTTCCTATACCTGTAGAGGTCTCTAGGTCCTTGTACTAAGCCCAAGAGAAGGCGTGAGAGCTTTTAAGAAGCCGAAGGGTCCTTGTACAACGCTCAAGAGGAGGCGGGGATGCTTTTAAGAAGCCTGTGGGTCCCCAAGCCCCGAGAAATTCAAGACATGCGATTCACCGAGAATAGATCAAGCCAAGAAAGTCCGAGAATTTGGAAGAAACTCAAGAGATGCCATTTACGGAGAAAATATCATCTCTGGGGAGTAGAGTCTCTTTGACAATTTCTAAGGGTGACAGTCTGAGAAAGGGTTCACTGAGAATGTTGCCTTTTACGACTCCATATTGTTTAACCCCAAGAGGAGGAAAGACTGTGTCTGGTAATCCTATGGGGATCTAGTTTTGTTTGTATTTAAGAGTGACCAACAGGGATTTACCTAGTGCTAGACGTAGTTGCCAGGGAAAACTTTAAATAACTATACTAGTATTACACAGTGGATATTTGACGAGTATATAAAAGTTTGTGAAATAACACTTACAGTGAGCAGCCCCCCAATACAGTTATATATATGAAAGCGAATAAAGAAAGCGGTTAAACACTTACTCGGTTGTAGAGCTTCCATGCTGTTTTGTTAGTTTGTTCAACAAAGAAAGCTTTGATAACAATATTATATTCAAAATCAAAGGAGAAAGTGCTTTGAAAAGATTGTTGGGGCTTACAGCACAAGGAGAGGCCCAAGGTTTTATCAGTGATTGCACGTTGTTCATAGTTGTGTGGTGGCACCTGGCCACGCCCGCTTTGAATGCAGTGTAACCTCACCAGGTTTGTTTCCGTAGATCGGACATCCTGACTTCGATGCCGAGTAGGGTTCCCATCAACCACACTGATTTGTTGCGTGTCTTCATCCATATAGATTGGAAGCCACCAGTGGTTTAACAAGTGTTGCAAAGTTCTTTGAACGAGAGCGCACCCTTGGTTACTCTCACAACATACTTTGCAGTTTAGATAATCATGTGAAGTGAGACAACCAAGTTGGACTTACCTGGCTTGTAACTCCACCAAGCTGGTATTCATCAGACGAATATCGAAGATTTGAATCATGTTGATCTAATAAGGATTCCTATCCTCGTAGTCCTGGATCCATCCAAGATCCATCTGACGCTGGAGGGCCTCTTGTACAAAAGAGCATCCCTGTTTATTTACCGAGCAAGTCAGACAGGAATTGTAATCGTGCCGCGGAAGATTATGATACTGACTTTGCCTTGAGTGCATCGCCACCAAGTTGACATTCATTGTACGGATGTCATTGTTCTGAATGACGTTGGAATTCGTATAGGTCATGCTGACTCCATGAACTCGATGCTCTTGGATCCATCTGAGATCCAATTGTTCCTGTAGAGCTGATTGAACCACAGAACATCCCTGATTGTTCTTAGAGCAGATATCACACTGGTGATAATTATGAGGTGGAACATGGCCATAACCGCTCTGTCTACAATGTATCTTGACCAAGTTGGCCCTTAATAAGAGTACATTATGAATTTGATAGATGTTGTTAGACTCTCCCTCTATCAAATTAACTGCAGCTTTCTCATGTTGAGGCAGCGGGTTTGTGAGAACATTAGTATTCATATCTTTGAAACAAGCTTTTGCACATCGGATTTGAAACTGAGACAGTTTTCTATATTATGCCCTGGTCCTCCTTGATGGTAAGGACAAGTCTGATCCGTTTTGAACCAAAAAGGCAGATTTTCCAATACTGTAAGAGGAGACTTAGTCTAGACGTGCCCCTTGACCAGTAGTAATGGAAACAGTTCGGCGTACAACATGGGTATAGGGTCAAACCCTGATGGTCGCGTTGTACGGTTGTTGTTGTATGGAGAACGAGTCTGCTGAAGAGACTGTTGTGTCCTTTACTGAAATTGCTGTTGATTAGGTTGGCTCTGCGCAACCTGAGGTTGATACGTAGGAACAGGCGCAGGATTGATAGCATGAGTTACAGCTGCTACTGGTTGATATCATCGCCTTTGCTTTCCAAGAGAGATATTCTCGATATCTTGCTCTTTTTTCTTAGGGAGAGTACTACCGTATCGTTTTGTACTACTTGATGATCCAGCGTCTTTAACTAAACGTCCTTCTCGGACCGCTTCCTCAAGACGAACTCCCATGCCCACCATCTCGGTGAAGTCACTGGGCGTACTGGCGACTATTCTGTCGTAGTAAAATGAGCTTAAGGTCTTTAAGAAGATCTTTGTCATCTCTTTTTCCTCAAGAGGTGGACAAATCTGAGCAGCAATTTCACACCATCTTTGAGCGTACTCCTTAAAGGTTTCCTTGTCCTTTTGTGATATTGATCTGAGTTGATCTTTGTCTGGTGCCATGTCCAAATTATACTTATATTGCTGAACGAAGGCAACGACAAGATCTCTGAATGTGCCGATCGTAGTGCGGTTCAAACCCATGTACCATTTTAATGTGGCACCAGTTAAACTATCCTGAAAGTAGTGAATTAGTAGCTCCTAGTTCTTTGTCTGAGCTGACATTCGCCGAGCGTACATCACTAAATGACTCTGAGGGCAAGAGTTACCCTTGTATTTTTCAAAGTCAGGCACTTGGAACTTGTGCGGAACATTCACATTGGGGACCAAGCAGAGGTCTGCGGCGTCCTTTCCAAATAGATCTTAACCGCGAAGGGCTTGCAGTTCTTTCTGCATTTCCAAGAACTGTTCCTGGAACTCATTCATTCTGTCAAACATGCTTTCGTTTCCACCAGAAGGTATTTGTGGAATCTGTCCTGCCGGGACACTGTGTACCACGGACGGTGGTATAGTCATTATGGCCGAGACCCTCGGTGCCTCCCGAAGTTTGTAACCTTCAGGAGTTGCTGTCATGCCCCTGGCATCTTTGCTTTCCCGAAGTTTGTAACCTTCAGGCCCAGCGGTTCCTGCTACGGTTCCCTGATCCTCAGGGATCAGCGGAACATATCCTTCCGAGATATAGTTAAGTGGCATGCCCCAGGGGAGATCTTTCGGTATCTTGTACCTAGGATCATACTTCTCCACTATGGGCGTAGAGGTGATCTCCGAGATCACAGTCCTTTGTTGTTGCATCTGAGCTTCTACTAGAGCTTGTATGTCGTTATGAAGCTTTCTCAGATCCCCTTTCAGAGTGTCGATATCTTCTCTCAACTCTCTGCTCTCTTCCTCGAGATCATCTATATTTTTCTGACGATTGGCCCGAGTATTGTACGAATGAGACAGTTTGACTCTAGAATCGAGACGCAAAGGTGAGATTCGTAGGTAAGAATAATGCGTTTATGAGAATGATGAATGCAATGATTATTAATTATTTTTGTTTATTCAAAGTAAACTTCGACAATTGGATTGCAAATATCAAATAGTGGGGAAACCCCATATTATTGAATTCAAAGGATTGCGGAAATGGAAATACAGTAGATTACAAAGTGCGGGAAAAGGAAATCTAAACTAATGGATTTTGAGTCCTCTCTGAAGAGAGCTCAAGTGTTGGTTCGGGTGCTTTCCTTTTCTTTGACCGAGGCTCTAGAGCCGTTGTCGGGTTGTCATTCCTTTGCAGAGTGAAAGGAGCTAGCAAATTCCTTTGGTCATCCTGATTTTCTACAGCATGTTGCTCTAAAATCTCAATCAGAGCATCTTTTTCTCATAGCAGTTGCTGTATTTTCTTACATTCCACATTGAGAATATGGTACTTGTTCCTCCAAGACCTCTTCTCCTGCTGATCTTTGCTGAGAGTAACTTGAAGTTTTTCCGTCTCAGACATGAAATAAAGAGCAGAGTCCCTTAATGGAAGAACTTCCTGATGAGGGTAAGGCATCCTCAGCTTGAGAGCTCTAGTTTGTACCCAATGGAGATAAGGCTCCATCGAGACACAATCTGGTTTTCCTAGAGACTTTCGTCCTTTCCTGTGAACGTGTTTCCAAGCGTGCACTATTTCCGTATTTAGTGCCCTGTCATTTTCTCCTTCCTTGAAGAAAAGACCTTCCAGATGAGCATTCCGTGGGACATGCCTCATCGGGTATCCGAATTGACGACGAACAAGAATTGGATGATAGTTGATTCCCCCCTTAGTTCCTATAAGGGGTACATTTGGGAAATTTCCACAATGGTCAATGATCCTGATCCCGTCGTAGATTCGATTGTACCAATCGATGTCAGAGTTGGTAAGAGACATGATCCTCTGTGACCAACGTAAAGTATTCTTTTAATCCCAAAATATAGCAGACTTGGGCAAATGGGAAGTGAACCATTTGTATAGCAGGGGTACACAACATGTGATCATTCCTCCATTATGCAAATTCCTTAAGTGTACTGAATGATACGCATCTGCGAGTAAGGTCGGTACGGGGTTTCCAATCAGGAAAATCTTAATGGCGTTGATATCTACAAAGTTATCGATGTTGGGAAACAAAAATAACTCGTAGGTGAGCAAAACAAAGTTGCTCTCAAAAGCGGCCACGTTCCCTATACTAGCAAAGTACAGGGCTTTCTTTGTTAAGAACTGGGCTGGAAAACCCTGGATGCCACCCTTAGTTGTTATGTGAGTCCTGACTTCTGACTCGTCCAAATAAATTGCTCTTGCAATGGTCTGATCCTTTGGAATCTCCTCCAGTCCAGAAAAGGGAGCTAGATTAGTAATATGTAAACCAGTCAGGTGAGAATACTCCTCCAGCGTTGGTGCAAGCTGATAATCCGGGAATGTGAAACAGTGATAAACTGTATCGTAGAACTGAATGAGTGTGGACAGGATTCCTTCAATTACGTGGACCCTTAACAAGGACAACAGTCCCCCATACTTGGCTCTAAAAGCCTCGTGGTTGGTGATCATTCTCGCCAGACCTCTTAAATCCTCTAAATTTGGAACCTTGAAGGTATACTTATGAGTTTTCCTTCTACCGAAATCCATTAGCGCAATCTTTTTATCTGACATTTGCAATCATTGTATTAGTTTAATTTGAAAAAGAGAGACTAGAAGGGAAGATTTTCTTTTTGTATTAATGTTTTTTAAATGAATGTATGAATGCAGCACACAAAAACATAGAAAAAACATGGGTTCAAAGGGTCGGTGTCATGAAGTCGAGGCTCTACCCCCCCCCCCCCAAAGGTTTATACTGGTGATTTTTTGTACCTACCCGCAAAATCATTGACCCCTCTGGGATAACAACAGCAAGCGGATTGCCAGCGAGATGATGTATCCCGGGGTGATCTCAGATGAGGGTAGTATCACGTGACAACTATTTCCGATAGCTTCCGCACTACAAAATGGCTTAAGTCTGCTAAAAACCTCAGCTTCTCAGATAACCCAATCGACCACACTACTTTCAACAACCGAAGTCGTATATGCAATGTATCTGCAAAGGGAGTCTCCACTGAGTTTGATGGTCGATCGGGGGCTCTTAACTGGAATTCACTCCCAGTAAGATTACCCGCATTGCCATCACCTATCTTAGGTGTATACTCAATCTTTCCACATGCAGCATCACACACATTCCCATTAGCAGAAAAATAAACACAGATATCAATTAGGAAAAGCGGTATATATATTTATCTTAATCATCCTAGACCTCTAGTCTTATGATCCTATACAGACAATAACTCCCCAGCAGAGTCGTCATTTCTGTGACATGAATTTAGGGTTTCAACCAGAGAGATAAGAGGACAAAACACTTTGGGGCCCCACGGTGGGCGCCATTTTTCTGTAGCGAGCAATTTTGGACGTGGTTCTTAAGCACTGCCGCTCTGGGGTACTACAGGTTGATTCATTTTTTATCCTATTGAAGCTGACTAAGGAAGGGAAATATATGTCTCAAATCAACCCTGCTTGCATACTGAGTTTAAACAGATGACTGTCGGTTTACAGATGCGGTTTAGATCTTGGGCCTCTCTCTGCTTATTTTACTAAAAATGGAATGATGGGACTATGCTATTGGTAGGATGTTAGGACTGATGCTTTTCGTTTGATGTGTGAAGGTACGGGATTTTGGGTTTTTGATTAGTATGCTCGCTACGATTTTTCAATCTTATGCCTACGTATTCCCGTTTAACGAAACAGGGAAATCAGAGCGATCGGAGTTCCTCCTATTCTATGGGAAGAAAAAGGTTGTTTTGGTGTCTCGTTCAAAGCCCAAGACGTGAAGCTAAAAGTGGTTTGTTTGTATCTTGTTCGAAGCCCAAGATGTGAAGCTGAAGGGTCTATTTGTACCTTGTTCGTAGCCCAGGATATGAAGCTAAAAGGTTTTGACTTTAGAAAGAATTTGTCATCTCTAAAGGGGGTCTATTTGTTACAACTGTTGGGTGACTGGTTATAAAGGAGAATTACTTTAACTGGGATATGTGAATCCAGCAATGCCATAATTTCCTTTAGAGGGGATTTTTAACCTGAAGGAGAAGACTTTAACTCAGTGTAGAGCAATGCTATCTTTCTTTAGGAATTTCTCATGCTAAAAGAGGGACAGTGGCGTAGATGTAAACAATCCATAGGCTTGCCGCTTATAGCAATTAGATGGGGGGGAAAGGAGTTGTTGATGAACGAGGCACATATTTTGATGCTAAAAGGTTGATTGGGTCAACCGGGGGTTTCCTTATACAAAGCCTAAGAGGAAGCTATTGACCCAATAAGAGGGTGTTTTTATGTGTCTCATACGAAGCCCGAGAGAGAGGCTAAAAGGGTTGACTCAACAAGAAAGTGTTTTTGTCTGTGTCTTGTACGAAGCCCAAGAGGATGCTAAAGGTACTTGGCTCAACAAGAGAGTCTTTGTACCTCATACGAAGCCCGAGATGGAGGCTGAAAATATTTGACTCAACAAGAGAGTCTTTTATACTCAACAAGAAAGTGTTTTTGTATCTCGTACGAAGCCCGAGATGGATGCTAAAAGGTTTTGAATCAACAAGAAAGTCTTTTATACTCAACAAGAGAGTCTGAAAAGGTTAACTCCGCTTGGGAGAATCTTTGTACAAAGCCCAAGAGGAGGCTAATGTGTTGGTGACAGTTTCAGTTTAGTGACAGGTCCAGTCTATTGGATAAAAGAGAAAATCAGTTCTTATAGAGGGACTGATTGATGTGCTTTGGCATTGATAAGAGGATCGGGGTTATTTCCTGTTCTTTAAGAAAATGGGAAATCCAAAGGGTATTGAGACTGTCCAAGTCTACGGGTGTTTTGAGGAGTTGATTCTCGGATAGTGTATGATCTGTGTATGATGCCCAAGAGAAGGCTGGTACGTTAAAGGGATGAAGGTTAACCCATTAACAAGTCTGACACTTGACTCAGAAAGATAGCTCTAGCAAATTGATGACTAGGTTCTATTCCTATACCTATAGAGGTCTCTGGGTCCTTGTACTAAGCCCAAGAAGGCATGAGAGCTTTTAAGAAGCCGAAGGGTCCTTGTACAATGCCCAAGAGGACGCGGGGATGCTTTTAAGAAGCCAGTGGGTCCCCAAACCCCGAGAAATTCAAGAGATGCCATTAACCGTGAATAGATAAAACCAGGAAATTCCGAGAATTTGGAAAAACTCAAGAGATGCCATTCACGGAGAAAAGATCATCTCTGGGTTGTAGAGTCTCTTTGACAATTTCTAAAGGTGACAGTCTGAGAAAGGGTTCACTGAGAATGCTGCCTTTCACGTGTCCATATTGTTTAACCCCAAGAGGAGGGGAGACTGTGTCTGGTAATCCTATGGGGGTCTAGTTTTGTTTGTATTTAAGAGTGACCAACAGGGCTTTACCTAGTGCTAGACGTAGTTGCCAGGGAAATTTCTAAATAACTATACTAGTATTACACACTGGATATTTGACGAGTATATAAAAGTTTGTGAAAGAAGACTTACAGTGAGCAGCCCCACAATTCAGTTATATATATGAAAGCGGATAAAGAAAGCGGGTAAACACTTACTTGGTTGTAGAGCTTCCATGCTGTTTTGTTAGTTTGTTCAACAAAGAAAGCTTTGATAATAATATTATATTCAAAATCAAAGGATAAAGTGCTTTGAAAAGATTGTTGGGGCTTACAGCTCAAGGAGAGGCCCAAGGTTTTATCAGTGATTGCACTGTGGTTTTGAATTTGTACAGAGGGACTTATACAAGTGACTGAGGCCTGTAATACTCCAAATTTTGACCACTTAGATTTCCCATCATTGTGAAAATCATCATCACAATATGGATGAACCATCATGCTTCACCAGTCTCCCCAAAGATGGGTGAGCATCCAATACAAGCAAAATTAGGGTTTCAAGCCCTCTCTGAGTGCTTAGACAAAGGATCAATCAAGAAATGACATGATCTTCAACTTGTCTAATCTCTCAAACATCCTCAATGGATCAAAAAGGACTCCCACTTCAAGGATTAAGCACAAGGCTGCTCCCTTCTAGGTGGATCAAGTCTCAAGATCGACAGTGTCACCAAATTAGGGTTTTGGTTAACCAGGGCCTCCAGATGGAAATTTTCATCTGGGCACAAGGCAATGATCCAAAACATGACCTAATATACTTCATGGAACCTCATGAACCCATGCATCAAGTCAATTTTGCCTCAGGGGATGCATTCATCAAAAATCAGGAATTAGGGTTTCTTGACCTAATTCACCCCTAAGCTGACTTTTGGGACAAACCATGAGCCAAGACCTCAAGATATGATTTGAGGGTCTCTAATACACCATATTGATCCATTTGGAACAAAGGATTGATCCAAGAAGTTAGAGCAACAAGTCTCAATTTCACCTGCACCACAATTAGGGTTTTAAGAGAAAAGTCAACTGTAACTTTGACTTTTGACCAAGGCATGCTCCCAAACCCTAATACATGATTGAATATACCCTATGACATCCATGGAGCATGTCCATCAAGTTTGATTTAGGTCAAGGACATGATTTCCTGAAGAATTGCACAGTTTGGAATTCATTTGATAAAAAGTCAACTGTGCACAAAAGTCAACTTTGACTTTTTGAGATTTTTCACCAAAATGGATTTTTAACAATAAAATGATGTTAATGTATGATTTGAATCATCATTCATCAAGAAAAATCAAGAAAAGTGAGATAACTTGTAAAAGGGGTAACCATAAAACTTAGAAATTTTTCTAAGTTAAAAATAAAGTGGCAAAGGTACCAACTTTGGAGGACCATAACTCCTAAACCACAAGGCCATTTTTTCTCATCCAAAGATGGATTTGTAGCTCTCATTATCACCTACAAAAACTTCAACTACAAGTCATTCCAATTCATTAAGGATTTTGAGTTATGGAGTGATCAAAGTGGTTGAACCTACAAAATCAGCCAATTGTAATTGCTCCAATCCACTTGGACACCTCAGAGGATTGAATCCAAAGGGGACAATCATTGAGCCAAGCCTCCAAGGTCCAAGGAACAAGGAATAGCATGTTGAACCTAGAGTTTCCAAAATAGGGACAAGACTTCAAATTTGGAATGAGGCATTCAATGGAACCATCAAGGTGGCATGGACTGAGCCATTCTCATCTGAAATCAGTCAAGACTTATCCAAGACCAAGGGGACCAAAGCTCTGTGCCCTAACCTCTAGTTAATGGCTAGAGGATACTTTCATTTCCATTGGCCAACATTGAGGAAACCTACTTACCAGCTGCCATGTACTATTCCTTGCAAAACAAACTTGCTCTACTATAAATAGAGCTCAATTGTGGTCAGTTTGAGTACACCAAAGCCATCTAACAGATGCTTTCCTCAAAATCTCTTTCTCTTGGCAAAAATGCCTTTCTTAGCAAGGTAGCTATCGGGTTTTGAGTTTAAGAGCAATTCCAATCAAACCAATCACTCACACACCTCACATACATCACATATGAGCTGATCAAACACTCACATAACATCTGAAACATCAATTTCACAAAATCACTTGCCATCCACACAAGTTTGAAGTGAAGTTGCAGCTGAGATGCCATAAACTGATCCAGTCCATTTCAATTCAATCCAAGTGTTCAAACACACTCCATATGGTGTAGGGAAGCTGTCCAGATCATCACAACTTGTCTGTAACACCTCCAACTCAAAATCACATCTGCTCTTGCTGTCACGACTTAGAGGTAAGCCTAAACTTGGTCATCTCTTAATCTATGCATATTTCCTCGCACAATAATTTGGCCATATGTTCATAATCATGCATGGAATGTTTTCCCTCAATTAATTGCATTGTTTGAATCGTGTATCAAAAATCCTAGCCTTCATGCAGAAATTAGGGTTCTTGAGGTCTCTTCGTGATTTCTTGTTATATGTTTAATTTAAATGAAATTAAAGTACATAGACATGATCGTGAGGTTGAGGCGAGCATAATGATATGTGGATTGCATGTTATAATTACGTATTCAGTGAGATTGAATGGAAAATGCAAATCTGGGCAAACTGAAAAACGCGCGTGTTCTTGGTGATTCTTCTTGGCGCCATTTTCATATATTTGAATATTTGAATTTTGTGATTTTATTTAATTGATTCAAAAATTAATTTCTCTCTAAGTTTTAATGATTTTGAGTTGATTCTTTTTTTAATAATTCACAAAAATGTTAAAATATTTTATTTTATCAAAAAATCCCAAAAATATTATTTATTTTGTATAATTGATATTTTTGCAAAGAATTAATATTTTGATTGTTTTTGGCATTTTAAATATTTTTTCTACATTGATTTTGCAACTTTTAATGCTTTCTATTTGTTTTGTAGGTCAATACTTAATTTTTGAAACATTAATCCAAGATCACAATTTGTTTTCCATGTGCTAAACAATTTTTGATCATTTTAATTGAATTTTTATTCAATTAAATACATTTTGAAAACAAATTAGGGTTTTGGATTAATTCAACCCTCATAAATCATTTTCAAAACACTTTGGGCCTCTATTAGAGTGTAAGACCCAATCCTTTTTTTGACCAAATCATCTTTGGGCCTCACTTATTGTATAAGTTCCGATACCGTAAAAAAAAACAAATGGCGCGATCGTCGCCTTTTCAAAAATCATTTGGGCCTCTCCTTGAGCTATAAGACCCATTCAAAACTTTTGGGCCTCTTGAGAGAGTGTAAGACCCATCCCCCCTTGTACAAAAACTTTTTGGGCCTCACTCATTGTATAAGTCCCTCTGTACAAGTAAACGGCGCGATCGTCGCCCGTTTAAAATTAAAAACCATTTGGGCCTACCCTCGTGTTATAAGCCCCACTCTTTTTCTTTAAACCTTTTTGGGCCTCTTGAGAGAGTGTAAGACCCATCCTTTTGTACATAAAACCTTTTTGGGCCCCAGTCACTTATATAAGTCCCGCTGTACAAAGTCAAACAGTGCGCTCACTGATAAAACCCTGGGCCTCTCCTTGAGCTGTAAGCCCCAAATCTTTCTTTTTCAAAGCACTTTCTCCTTTGATTTTGAATATACTGTTGTTTTTAATCTTTCTTTGTTGAACAACTAACCAAACAGCATGGAAGCACTACAACCGAGTAAGTGGTTATCGCTTTCATTTACTGCTTTCATATTATAAACTGTATTGTGGGGCTGCTCACTGTAAGTCTCCTTTCATAAACTCATATCTACTGTGTAATAATAGTATAGATATTTCGAGTTTCCCCAGCTACTACGTCTAGAACTAAGTGACGCCGTTTCATTTATTTGTAGAAATAGACGCCTAGATCCCTAATAGGAGCACCAGATACAGTCTTCTCTTCGGCTGTCCTCCTTAGGAATCGTCAAGAAATTCTATCCCCCAGAGATGAATTATTCTCGGTGAAACTTCTCTTGAATTTCTTCGAACCGCCGAACGGTTCGGACTCTCTCTAAAAGTTAAAGTCACTGGATAGTAAACCTCGCACGTTTACCAGTGGTTTTAACTCTAAAAGAGTTTTCCTGAACTTTTCTTTGGTTTGGGACCCACGGGCTTCTTAAAAGCATCGGCCTCCTCTTGGGCATCATACAAGGACCCACAGGCTTCCTAAAAGCAACCCCGCCTCCTCTTGGGCATTATTCAAGGACCCTACGGCTTCTTAGAAGTATTCACAGCCTCCTCTTAGGCTTCGTATAATGATCTCTTCCTCCGGGAATGATAGCCTCCTCTTGGGCTTCGTACAAGGACCCGTCGGCTTCTTAAAAGTTCCCAGCCTCCTCTTGGGCTTCGTACTAATTGTCCCGACGACCTCCTAGAGGTATAGGAATAGAACTTTGTCATCCTCATAGAACAGTCATTTCATAGAGTCTACTATTGTTTCTCGAAGCATAGTACAAAAGATAAAACTCTAGACACGGACAGTCTAACTTCCTTGAGTCTCAAAGACATTCTCAAGCACCCTTCGTTAAATAGGAAGGAAACCCGCAGACTCGGATAGTCTCAATACCCTTTGGATTTCCCGTTTCCTCGAAGAGAGGGAAATATCCCTGATCCTCAAATCAAATCCCTGAGTACAGTGTTACTCATATAAGAACTGATTTTCTCTTTTAAATCAGTATATTGGATTTGTCACTCAACTGAAACAGTTACAATAGCCTCCATCTCGGGCTTCGTACGAGATACCAAAATTCTCCCCAGTGGAGTCAAAACCTTTTAGCCTCTCTCTCAGGCTTTGTATGAGACACAAAAGATTCCCTTGTTGAGTCAATCACCCCTTTTTTTGCCTCCATCTCGGGCCTCGTACGAGATATAAATCCCTTAAGAAAGAGTCGAACTCTTTGCTAGCCTCCTCTTAGGCTTTGTATAACGATATGCCCCACTGGGTCAAAAACTTTTAGCCTCTCTCCCAGGCTTTGTACGAGACACAAAATAGCCTCCTCTTAGGCTTTGTATAATGATTTTCCTAGCAGAAATTAGCCTCCTCTTAGGCTTTGTATAAGAAAACCACTGGTTGATCCAATCAACCTTTTAGCATCAAAGCTGTGCCTTGTTCACAGTACACAAACATCAACAACTCCTTTCCCTTCATCTAATCGCTGTAAGCGGCAAGCCTCTGGATCATCTATATCCATGCCACTGTCCCTCTTTTAGCATGAGAAATTCCTAAGGAAAGATGGCATTGCTCTACACTGAGTTAAAGTCTTCTCCTTCAGGTTAAAACCCTTTCTTCGGAAATTATGGCATTGCTCGGATCCGCGTATCCCAGTTAAAGTAATTCTCCTTCCCCCTCATTAGAGACGACAAATTCTCTCTAAAGTCGAGGTCTTTCAGCTTCACGTCTTGGGCTTTGAACAAGACACAAATAGACCTTTCAGCTTCACATCTTGGGCTTTGAACAAGATACAAACCACCTTTCGCTTCACGTCTTGGGCTTTGAACAAGACACCAAAAACCAATTTCCTCCCATAGAATAGGAGGAACTACGAACGCTCTGATTTCCCTGTTTCGGTAAACAGGAATACGTAGGCATAAGATCGAAAGAAAAGATCTTAGCGAGCGCAATCAACAAAAAACCCAAATCCCATATCTCCATCAATTAAAATCAGTAATTCAAAAGCATCAGTCCTAACATCCTAATCCTTATTCCCCGCCAGAAACCCTTTGCCTAGAAAAAAGAAAGAAAGAACCGTATTGGCGAAATACGAATAACCAGTACAAAAGCCCCCCCCCCACACATTGATAGCATCCGTAACCTAACAGACCGCTGTTTAAACTCAGTATGCAAGCAGGGTTAATTGGAGACATCTATTTCCCTTCCTTATTCAGCTCACAATAGGATAAAAAATGAATCGACCTGTAGTTTTAAGCTCAACCGCAGAGAGCGACCACCGCTTAAGAACCGCATCCAAAATCGCTCGCTACAGAAAAGTGGCGCCCACCGTGGGGCCTGTCTCTTTCTTTCTACTTCTCTTATGTGAAAAATTACACAAATGGCGACTCTGCTGGGGAGTCTCCTTTTCTGCCTTAGGGCATCATCCCCGTTTTCTACGAAAAATGGGAACTCTACCGAAGAGAAAGATTGACCTATGTTGGTCCATCTCTTAGGCAGGGAACCACAGATTGGGGCTTCCGCCGGGGAACCCATTTCTGTCAGGAACTTAAGATTCATAGCTTTATAAGTCTAGGATGATTAGGACAAATATATATACTGCTTTTCCTAATTGCTATACGTGTTTATTTTTCTGCTACTGGGAATGCGTGTGATGCCGCATGTGGTGAGATTGAGTATACACCTAGAAAAGCCAACCCTTTCGTAGTGCGGAAGCTATCGGAAATAGCTATTACGCGATACTACCCTCATTTGAGGCTGGTGATCTATTCTCGGTGAATGGCACTTACTCTAAGATTGCACACAACTCGCTGGCGATCCGCTTGTTGTTTTGCTTTCCTGGGAGGAGCTGATGATAATGAGTACAGGTACAAAAATCACCCTAGTATAAACCGTTGGGGATGGGTAGAGCCTTGACTTCATGACAACGACCCTTTGACCCCATGTTTTTTCTATGTTTTTGTGTGCTACATTCATGCATCCATTTAATAAAACATTAAAACATTCAAAAAACTTTCTCTTCTAGTCTCTCTGTTTTTCAAATTAAACTAAGACTGTGATTGCAAATATCAGAGAAAAAGATTGCATTAATGGATTTCGGTAGAAGGAGAACTCGCCAGTATACCTTCAAGGTTCCAAAATTAGGGGATTTGAGAAGGTTAGCAAGGATGATCGTTAACCCAGAGGCTTTCAGAGCCAAGCACGGTGGTTTGCTACCACTGTTAAGAGTCCATGTGATTGAGGGGATCATGGACGCGCTCATTCAGTTCTATGATCCGGTTTTTCACTGTTTCACATTCCCGGATTACCAGCTATCACCAACGCTGGAGGAGTATTCTCATCTGGCTGATTTACATATCACTGATCGAGCTCCATTTTCTGGACCGGAAGAAATTCCAAAGAATCAGACTATTGCAAGAGCAATTCATTTGGACGAGTCTGAGGTCAAGACTCACATGATTACTAAGGGTGGCATCCAAGGTTTGCCAGCCCAGTTCTTGACAAAAAAGGCTCTATACTTCGCTAGTATAGGGAACGGGACTGCTTTTGAAAGCATCTTTGTCTTGCTCACCTACGGATTATTTTTGTTTCCCAACATCAATAACTTCGTCGATATCAACGCTATTAAGGTTTTTCTCATTGGAAACCCTGTGCCGACTTTGTTCGCAGATGCGTATCATTCTATACACTTAGGAAATTTGTACAGCGGAGGGGAGATCACATGTTGTGTACCTTTGCTCTACAAATGGTTTATCTCACACTTGCCCAAGTCTGCTGCTTTTTGGGATTGCAAGAGTGTCTTACGTTGGTCGCAGATGATCATGTCCCTCACCAACTCTGATGTAGATTGGTGTAATAGGATTTATGAGGGAATCAGAATCATTGACCGTTGTGGAAACTTCCCCAGCGTACCCCTCATAGGAACTAAAGGAGGAATCAACTATCATCCGATATTAGTTCTTCGTCAATTTGGATACCCGATGAGACACATCCCGCTGGGTGTTCATATGGAACGTCTTTTCTTCAAGGAAGGAGAAAGTGACAGGGCACTAAAGATGGAAATAGTGCAAGATTGGAAACATGTTCATAAGAAAGGACGAGAGTCTATGGGAAAACCGGACTGTGTCTCGGTGGAGCCTTATCTCCATTGGGTACAAACTAGAGCTCTCAAGCTAAAGATGCCTTATCCTCGTTACGGAATTTTTCCACCGAGGGAAACTGTCATGTACTTCATGACGGAAACTGAAAAGCTTCAGGTTACTCTCAACAAAGTTCAAAAGGAAAGAAGGTCTTGGAAGAACAAGTACCGCACCCTCGACGTAGAGTGTATCCAAATACAGCAACTACTAAAAGAGAAAGATGCTCTGATTGAAATTTTGGAGCAACATGCTGTAGAGAATCAAGATGACCAAAGGAATTTGCTCGCTCCTTTCACCTGGCAAAGGAATGACAACCCGACAACGGCCCAAGCGCCCCGGTCAAAGAAAAGGAAGATACCAGAATCAGCACCCGATTTCTCTTCAGAGAGGACTCGGGACCCATTAGTTAGGTTTCTGTTTCTGCACTTTGTAATCTACTGTATTTCCATTTCTGTAATCCTTTGAATTTCAATAAAAAGGGGTTTCCCCACTGTTTGATATTTGCAATCTAATTTTCGAAGTTTATTTTGATTAAACCAAAAAAGAAACAATTAATATAATCATTGCATTCATCATTCTCACATTGCGTATTCTTCTTCCCTACGAATCTCACGTTTGTGTCTCGATTCTAGGGTCAAACTGTCTCATTCGTATAATACTCGGGCCAATCGTCAGAAAAAGATGGATGATCTTGAGGAAGAAAACAGAGAGTTGAAAGAAGAGATCGACACTCTGAGAGAGGATATGAGAAAGCTTCGTAACGACATGCAAGCCATGGCAGAAGCTCAACTACAAAGAACTGTGATCTCAGAGATCACCTCAACGCCCATCATAGAAAAGTATGATCCTAGGTATCAGATACCGAAATATCGTCCTTGGGGCATGCCTATTAACTATATCCCGGAAGGATATGTTCCGCCGATCACTGAAGATTAGGGAATCGCAACAGAAGCCGCTGGGCCAGAAGGTTACAAACTTCGGGAAAGCGAAGATGCCAGGGGCATACTCAAGACTCCTAAAGGTTACAAACTTCAGGAGGCGCCAAGACTTACTGCCGTAGTCACGGTACCACCCCCTGTGGTGCACACTGTCCCGGAGGGATAGATTCCACAGACACCTTCTGGTAAGAAGGAAACTATGTTTGACAGAATGGATGAATTCCAGGAGCAGTTCTTGGAAATGCAGAAAGAGCTGCAGGCCATTCGCGGTCAGGATTTATTTGGAAAGGACGCCGCAGATCTCTGCTTGGTCCCAAATGTGAAAGTCCCGCAGAAGTTCCAAGTGCCCGACTTTGAAAAATATAAGGGTAACTCTTGCCCTCAAAGCCATCTGGTGATGTACGCTCGGCGGATGTCAGCTCAAACGGAGAATCAGGACCTGCTGATTCACTACTTCCAGGATAGTTTAACCGGTGCCGAACTCAAATGGTACATGGGTTTAAACCGTACTACAATCAGTACTTTCAGAGATCTTGGTACTGCCTTCGTCCAACAATACAAGTACAATTTGGACATGGCACCCGACAGAGATCAACTCAGATCAATGTCACAAAAGGACAAGGAAACCTTTAAGGAGTATGCTCAAAGGTGGCGTGAAATTGCCGCTCAAATTTGTCCACCTCTTGAGGAAAAAGAGATGACAAAGATCTTCTTAAAGACCTTAAGCTCATTTTACTATGACCGAATGGTCGCCAGTGCGCCCAGTGATTTCACCGAAATGGTCGGCATGGGTGTACGTCTTGAGGAAGCTGTCCGAGAAGGACGTTTGGTAAAAGACACTGGATCAACGAGCGGTACTAAAAAATACGGTAGTGCTCTCCCTAAGAAAAAAGAGCAAGATATTGGGAATATCTCTCTCGAAAAGCAAAGGCGACGTTATCAGCCAGTAGCAGCTATTACTCCTGCTATCGGCCCCGTGCCCGTTCCTATGTATCAACCTCAGGTTGCGCAGAGCCAACCTGCCCAACAAAGGACACAACAGCCTCTTCAGCAGGCTCGTCCTCCATA
Organism: Lathyrus tuberosus; assembly: GCA_022829125.1. Taxonomy (NCBI): domain Eukaryota; kingdom Viridiplantae; phylum Streptophyta; class Magnoliopsida; order Fabales; family Fabaceae; genus Lathyrus; species Lathyrus tuberosus. The sequence continues at coordinate 17,418,885 of JALAZF010000066.1, read as the reverse complement.
TAACAACAACCGTATAATACGGCCACCAGGATTTGATCCTATACCCGTAACATACGCAGAGTTGTTTCCGTTACTACTGGCTAAGGGGCACATCCAGACTAAGTCTCCTCTTACAGTACTGGAAAATCTGCCTTTTTGGTTTAAAGCGGATCAAACATGCCCTTATCATCAAGGAGGTTCAGGGCATAACATTGAGACTTGCCTCAATTTCAAGTCCGACGTGCAAAATCTTGTTAGGAGCGGGCTCTTATCTTTCAAAGATACGAATCCCAATATTCTTACGAACCCGCTGCCTCAACACGAGAAAGCTGCAGTTAATCTGATTGAGAAAGAAACTAACAATGTCTATCAAATTCACGATGTACTCTTACTGGGGACCAATCTGGTCAAGATGCATTGTAGACAGAGTGGATATGGCCATGCGCCACCTCATAACTATCACCAGTGTGATATTTGCTCTAAAGATAACCAAGGATGTTCTGTGGTGCAAGCAGCTCTGCAGGAACAGATGGATCTCGGATGGATCTAAGAGCACCGAGTTCGTGGAGTTAACCTGGTCTCTACGAATTCTAACGTCATTCAAAACCACGACATCCGTGCGATGAATGTCAACTTGGTGGCGATGCACTCAAGGCAAAGCCAGTATCATAATCTGCCGCGGCACGATTACAGTTCCTGTCTGATTTGCTCGGTAAACAAACAGGGATGCTCTTTCATACAAGAGGCCCTCCAGCGTCAGATGGATCTTGGATGGATCCAAGACTACCATGATAGGAACTCCTATCAAATCAATATGGTTCAGATCTTCGATATCCGCGTAATGGATACCAACCTGGTAGAGTTACATGCTGAGCAGGTCCGACTCGGATTCTTAATATCACATGATTACCAAAGCTGTAAAGCAGGTTGCGAAAATGATCGAGGTTGTACCCTTGTCCAGGAGGCACTTCAGCACTTGTTAAATCACTGGTGGATGCCAATCTATATGGACGAAGATACTCAGCGGATTAGTATCAATCACAGGAATCCTACTCGTCGTCAAAGTCAGGATGTCCGATCAATGGAAGATAACCTAGTGAGGTTACATTGTATTCAAAGTGGGCGTGGCCAGGTGCCACCACACAACTATGACAGTTGTAGCGTCTGTTCGGAAAGTAACCAAGGGTGTTACCTTGTGAGAGCAGCTCTTCAGGGTCAGGTCGATCATGGAGAAATTCGTCCATATCCAGGTTCAGGACCCATCATTTGGTCGCCGAACTACCTTGCCGATCAAGTTGAGGATGTTGTCACAATCTCTGGTCATCACCAGATCAGGGATGTTTTTGCCATCATTCCTCTACTTGACGAATCTAAAGTTCCCAACCGGGAACGGATCAAGATTACTTATGACGGTCAGAAAAATCAGAAGGTTCCCATAGTCATCTATCTACCGGGGCCACTACCGTATGAATCAGCTAAGGCAATCCCTTACAAATATGGTGCAACAATAATCGAGAATGGAAAGGAAATTCCATTACCCTCCGTCGTGAATATTGCAGACATCAGTCGTGTAACACGGAGCGGTCGAATCTTCAACCGAGGGGTTGGAGAGCCCAACAAAGAAAAGGAACTTCAGGCGGAAATTCCTGATCCACCAGTCAGTCAATCTGGTAATCCCGACTTTTCAAAAGACAAAGATGAGATGCTAAAGCTCATCCAAAGGAGTGAATACAACATTGTTGATCAACTGTTACAAACTCCTTCAAAGATCTCGGTATTATCACTGTTACTCAGTTCAGAAGCGCACAGGGAGGCTCTGCAGAAAGTCTTGGAGCAAGCCTTTGTGGAACAGGATGTAACAATCAGACAATTCGATAGCATTGTCTCTAACATCACTTCCTGCAATAATTTGGGATTTAGTGATGAAGAATTACCTGAAGAGGGTCGTCGTCATAACATGGCGCTCAACATTACGGTTAACTGCCAGGGCGATGCTTTAGCCAACGTACTGGTAGACACAGGGTCAGCCCTGAATGTTATGCCGAAGTCCACTTTGATGCAATTATCATTCAAGGGCCCTCCGATGAGAGCCAGCGAGGTCATCGTCAAAGCATTCGACGGATCCAGAAAAACAGTTATCGGCGAAGTGGATCTTCCCATAACTATTGGTCCTCACACTTTCCAAGTCATTTTCAGGTCATGGACATCCGGGCAACATACAGTTGTTTATTAGGAAGACCTGGATACATCAGGCTGGAGCGGTTACTTTAACCCTCCACCAAAAGCTAAAGTTCGTCAAGAACGATCAACTTGTCACGGTTTGTGGGGAACAAGCCTTGCTTGTGAGTAACCTATCATCATCTACTTGTGTGGAACCCGAGGAGGTTATTGGAACTCAGTTCCAAGCACTATCAGTAAGCAAGAATGATCAATCCAAAGAAGGAACTTCAATTTCTTCATACAAAGATGCTATCAAAGCAGTCGAGAGTACCGATACGACAGGATGGGGACGGCTTGTCATTCCTATTGACAATAAAACAAAGAAGGGTCTTGGTTTTTCTGCAACCTGTACCCAGACAGCCGCCAACGATGAAAGTCTTCATCCCCTTCAAAACTTCTTCCACAGTGGAGGTTTTCTTCCCCTAGTGTCTCAAACAGTTCATGCTATCAATGAGGAAGATTCCCCTGACACAGATGAAGAATGGAAGTCCTACCTTAACAAGGACGGCTATATGTCTCAGGACGAAACGCAAACTCCTTTTTGCTTTCCTACACGAAGTCCGAGATTTATACCCAGATCAGACGTCGAAATGATCTATGGAGATTGTGATCCGGAAGGATGTCGTGCTCTGCCAAATTCATTAGAGGAAGACACTCCGATGAAAGACAATTTTGACTACAATTACTATGGCCTGATGGATGGTCTGCCAATGTGGCAACCTTACCCAGGAAACTTGGGGCAAGAAAGTCAGCCGAGTAATGAAACTCAGTTGACCATCATTGAACAGAATACCTGTGTCCCCGCCATGTCATGGGATCAACACTCAGGTCATTCGGAAACTACTCAACATGAAGATGAATTCGCAACGTTTGCAGGACTAGAATTCATCAACTATGCTTTTCCTGAGGTCAACGTCATCGAGAGGGATGACTTCTCCAGTTCCAAAGAAGTTTGGGACAACCAAGTGGAAAATACGACTTTATGGTCAAGTACACCGCTCCCGAAAGCTCTCATATCAGGCTCGAAGATATCCAGCCTACTGGATGGGGAGATGCAGCTGAGAGCACAAATACTATGCAAAATACAACAGAGGAATTCTCCTACGACAACTCTGCTTGGGAGACAGATTCCAATGATCCTGCTCCACCAGAAATCAGCGTCATTTCTGAAGACAAATCAAGGAAGGTGCCAGACTTTGTGATTCACCGAGGAGTTCGCCGCCAAGGGGTTGCTGTCGAGGTTCCAAAGGTCGTTCGTCAGTCAAAGTAATTGCCATCTTTAACCTTTCACCCTGCCCAGGTGAAACAGATGTTTTGATAGGGCTCGCTTTCTGTAAATTTCCCTCTTCGCTTTGCCTAAAGCGAGTGAGTTTTGTTTTATAGGGCTGTAGTTTCAAGATTCGACTTGTTCATTAATACAATAACGTCGTTCTATAATTTCCGCATTAATTGCTGTTTTCTCTTTTTGCTTTTTCAGAAAATGGTAATCCTAAAAAATATTCAATAATAAAAACAAGCAGTAAAATCAAAACACTGCACACACTTGCATTTTTCTCTATCTCTTCTAAACACGAATCATCACGTCATGCAGATTGCTTGTTTTATACCCCGTTGAAACATACGATCCGATGCCTTCTTCCAACTTTGAGTTCCCGGTATTCGAGGCTGAAGAAGAAAATGACAACGAAATTCCAGAAGAGATCTCCCAACTACTCAGACAAGAGAAAAGGTCCATTGAACCTTACAAAGAGCCGTTGGAAACGGTAAACTTGGGTTCAGAGCAAGAGAGAAAAGAAATCAGGATTTGGGCACTGCTCAGTCCAACTGTCAAAGAAAGTTTGATAAAGCTTCTCAAAGAATTCCCCGATGTATTCGCTTGGTCCTATCAGGATATGCCAGGGTTGGATACCAACATCGTGGAACATCATTTACCGTTAAGATCGGAATGTCCGCCAGTAAAGCAAAGGTTGAGACGCACTCACCCGGACATGGCCATCAAAATCAAGGAGGAGGTACAGAAACAGATCGACGCGGGTTTCCTCGCTACATCTGAATATCCTCAATGGTTAGCCAACATCGTACCCGTTCCCAAAAAGGACGGAAAGGTCAGAATGTGTGTTGATTACAGAGATCTGAACAAGGCAAGTCCAAAGGACGACTTTCCTTTACCACACATTGACATGCTGGTTGACAGCACAACAAAGTTCAAAGTATTCTCCTTCATGGATGGATTCTCAGGCTATAACCAGATCAAAATGGCGCCGAAAGACATGGAGAAAACTTCGTTCATCACCCCATGGGGAACCTTTTGTTACAAGGTAATGCCGTTCGGTTTGAAGAACGCCGGGGCAACCTATCAAAGGGCCATGACTACTCTGTTTCATGACATGATACACAAAGAAATCAAGGTATATATCGATGATTTGATTGCAAAATTAAGAACAGAGGATGAGCACGTTGAACATCTGTCAAAATTGTTCGAACGTCTAAGAAAATTCAAGCTCCGCTTGAATCCTAACAAGTGCACCTTCGGTGTCCGTTCGGGGAAATTACTAGGGTTCATCGTCAGCCAGAAAGGAATTGAAGTTGATCCTGACAGGGTCAAGGCCATTCAAGAAATGCTTTCTTCGAAAACTGAAAAACAAGTCAGAGGATTCCTGGGATGTTTGAACTATATCTCCATATTCATATTCCTTATGACCGCCACTTGTGCGCCGATTTTCAAGTTATTGAAAAAGAACCAGGATTGCGTTTGGTCAGAAGATTGCCAAACTGCCTTTGACAGTATTAATGAATATCTATTGAATCCTCCGATTCTATCACCTCCAGTGGAAGGAAGACCACTAATCATTTACCTCACAGTCCTAGAGGACTCAATGGGATGTGTACTTGGCCAACAAGACGAAACTAAAAGGAAAGAGTCTGCCATTTACTATCTAAGCAAGAAATTCACCGACTGCGAGACTCGGTACACAATGCTTGAGAAAACTTGTTGCGTTTTGGCTTGGGCAGCCAAACGTCTTCGCCAGTACATGATTCGTCATACTACTTGGTTGGTCTCTGAAATGGATCCAATCAAGTACGTTTTCGAAAAACCTGCTCTCACGGGAAGGATTGCCCGTTGGCAGATGTTACTATCAGAATATGACATAGAGTACCATGCTCAGAAAGCCGTTAAAGGAAGTATTTTAGCTGATCATTTGGCTCATCAATCGATTGACGATCAAGAATCAATCGGGTTTGACTTTCCAGACGAAGATGTCATGTATCTAAAGATGAAAGATTGCGATGAACCGCTACCCAGTGAAGGGCCAGAACCAGGTTCCCAGTGGGGACTTATCTTTGACGGAGCAGTCAATCGTTATGGAAACGGAATTGGGGCAATCATTGTTACCCCTCAGGGTTCCCACATTCCTTTCACTGCCAGACTTACGTTCAAATGTACGAACAATGAGGTCGAATACGAAGCATGTATCATGGGTCTCGAAGAAGCGATTGATTTAAGGATCAAAAACTTGGATGTATACGGCGATTCAGCTCTGGTTATTAACCAGATAAAAGGAGATTGGAACACATACCAATCAGGATTGATTCCTTACAAAGACTATGCAAGAAGGTCGTTACCCTTCTTCAACAGAGTCGACTTTCATCACATCCCTCGTGATGAGAATCACATGGCTAATGCATTAGCCACTCTCTCTTCCATGATTAGTGTAGGTCAATGGAATGACATACCTAAGATCGACATCATGCGCCTTGAACGGCCCGCTTACATCTTCATGATTGAAGTAGTCATAGACGACAGACCTTGGTATCACGATATCAAATGCTTCCTTCAGAAACAAGAGTACCCATCTGGGGCACTCAGAAAAGACAGGAAAACCCTTAGAAGATTGGCTGGAAACTTCTTCCTGAGCGGTGACACTCTTTATAAGAGAAATTTTGACATGGTTTTGCTCCGATGTGTCGACAGACCAGAAACAGACATGCTCATGAAAGAAATTCATGAAGGATCCTTTGGCACTCATGTCAATGGACACACAATGGCGAGAAAAATTCTGAGAGTAGGGTATTATTGGTTGACCATGGAATCCAACTGCTACAAGTACACGAGGAGGTGTCACAAGTGTCAGATATACTCCGACAAAATTCATGTACCGCCATCACATCTCAAAGTTCTTTCTTCCCCGTGGCCTTTTTCCATATGGGGAATCGACATGATTGGTATGATTGAGCCCAAGGCTTCAAACGGACATCGGTTCATCCTGGTAGCCATTGGCTATTTCACCAAGTGGGTCGAAGCAGCGTCATTCGCCAATGTAACCCGACAAGTGGTGGTCCGATTTATCAAAAACAATATCATCTGCCGTTATGGTGTTCCAAGCGAGATCATTACTGATAATGGATCTAACTTGAACAATAAGATGATGAAAGAGTTGTGTGCAGAGTTCAAGATTGAACACCATAACTCATCTCCCTACCGACCCAAGATGAACGGAGCGGTAGAAGCGGCTAACAAGAACATCAAGAAGATCGTTCAAAAAATGGTTGTAACCTATAAAGATTGGCACGAGATGCTACCCTTTGCTCTTCATGGTTATCGCACATCTGTCTGCACTTCAACAGGGGCTACCCCTTTCTCTCTAGTATATGGCATGGAGGCAGTTCTCCCCATAGAAGTAGAGATCCCATCAATCCGGGTATTGATGGAAGCTCAGCTCACCGAAGCTGAATGGTGTCGAAGTCGACACGACGAACTGAACCTGATCGAAGAGAAGAGAATCACGGCACTATGCCACGGTCAGTTGTATCAACAGAGAATGAAAAGGGCGTTCGACAAAAAAGTCCGACCTCGTGTCTTCAGAAAAGGAGACCTCGTGCTCAAGAAGATACAATCATTTCTCACTGACTCTCGGGGTAAATGGACCCCGAATTATGATGGCCCCTATGTGGTCACGAAAGCTTTCTCAGGCGGCGCCTTGAGACTTGCAACCATGGACGGAGAGGAATTTGCCTACCCCACGAATGTTGATGTAGTCAAGAAATACTTCGCCTAAAACAAAAAAACAAAAAAACGTCTCGGTGGATTGAAAACCCGAAAGGGCGGTCCAGGCAAAAGTTAGAGACATGAAAAAAAATCATCCCGATGGATTGGAAATCTCATAGTACAATCCAGGCAAAAATTAGGGATAATGGCAAGTAACTATGTTCAACAGAGGCAAGTCCCTCAGCAGCAGTTAACATCATCTATCGGAGGAAATCTCCAGTCAACGGTCATCTTCGACAGAAGCTCAGGATGCCCCGAATTCAAAGTTGGTAGAAGGATAGTGGTCGTTATGTTTCAACGTAGCCCTTTTCCCTGTAAATTACCATTTTCTAACTTTGTATATACTCTTTGGAATCACGCGTTTGGCTGATCTCCATCTTATCAATAAAATTTGAGCCCTTGTGCTTTTGTTTGTAATTCTTAACTTGTTTTAGCTTTACAGAACGACGTTGTTTAAACTTAATCAGCGATTCTTGAAATAAAACAAAAATGAATTTACTTGTTAAAACTTTTTCTGCTTTTAAATTAAAGATGGCATTTCTTTTGACTGTTGAACATCAGAAGAACATCGATTGCTTCTCCCGAAGTAAGCGAATTTCAAAGTGCAGAATCAAAGTACTCCTTCTAAGCCAGTATGCCTGAATGAAGGGATCAACTGCGTCAGAGACCTTGTTTCGTCTGACACGCCTCGGCCGAGTTCTCATCTCCTAAGCCCGATCAACATAGCTCCCAACGGGACTATCTCCCCTAAGCAAGGTGGAATTTCTATTTTGAATCAACGGTACTTCTTCGCCCCGCGATGGCCGAGTATCCAATTGTGTTCATCCATTAGTCTGTATGTCGCGTCTGTTTTGTCAGCATATACATACATACTTCATGCATTTTATTTGCATTCACATTTCATATTGCATCACTATCACTTGAGTCGGTCTTGTCCCCTAGTGATAAACAGTTTTCTCAATCGAGTTTGTCAGTTCTTTCCTCGTCAGGAAGTGTTGCGTCTGCACAATCTCGCCACCAGTGTATCTTTAGATCAGAGTCGGTCCTTGACCACTTTGATAACTTGAACCTCTGAAAAGCCAGAGAAAACTCTCAATAAACATCACTCTTCGCCATTGAAGATGATATCCTTGCTTTCCCGGATTAAGGAAAATCCCCAGAGAAAGCCTCGTGATCAGAGATTCGGCAGCACGCCAGTTTTTCTCCGAAAGGACCACTGATGAAAAGGTCATTGGCACCTCAAAATTGGACCCCATCATATGGCGTTTCTCCGGGAAGATCCCGAGAAAAGTATGATGAAAGATCCCAAACGAAAACAGTCTCTCAAGAGACTCGCTTTCCCCAGTAGAATCGACAAATGGCGTCTCCAACAGAGAAGTTTGTACACCTCTACAACTCAGACGAATGGGTTCCCCAGCAAGTCTGACATCAAAACTTTTTCCACTCAAATGGCATCTCCCCAGGAAAATTCGGCGAGAAGTTTGAAGGAAAGCCGCTACGAATAGCGTCCCTTGTCAAGAAAGTTTATTGACAAAAGAAACTAAGACCAGTTCTTGGTAGGAAACCAGGATCGAGGGGAAGTTTAAATCAGAAACTAAGACCAGTTCTTGGTAGGAAACCAGGATCGAGGGGAAGTTTAAATCAGAAACTAAGACCAGTTCTTGGTAGGAAACCAGGATCGAGGGGAAGTTCAAATCAGAAACTAAGACCAATTCCTTGGTAGGAAACCAAGAACGAGGGGAGGTTTATTTCAAAAGAAAACTGAGACCAGTTCCTTGGCTGAAGACCAGGATCGAGGGGAAGTTTACCTTTTCTAAGCATCATTGCTTAGTTAAAGAAGATGAATGCGTAAGCTACCATTCATAACCACCATCAAAATTTCGGATATTCCGATATTTAATCCTCTTGCACCCCGAATGCTCGAATCCCTTCGTCATTCATACCTTCGGGTCCAAGAAGATTAAATAGGGGCATCTGTAATACCCCAAACTTTGACCACTTATATTTCCCATCATTGTGAAAATCATCATCACAATATGGATGAACCATCATGCTTCATCAGTCTCCCCAAAGATGGGTGAGATCCAATACAAGCAAAATTTGGGTTTCAAGCCTTCTCTGAGTACTTAGACAAAGGATCAATCAAGAAATGACATGATCTTCAACTTGTCTAATCTCTCAAACATCCTCAATGGATCAAAAAGGACTCCCACTTCAAGGATTAAGCACAAGGCTGCTCCCTTCTAGGTGGATCAAGTCTCAAGATCGACAGTGTCACCAAATTAGGGTTTTGGTCAACCAGGGCCTCCAGATGGAAATTTTCATCTGGGCACAAGGCAATGATCCAAAACATGACCTAATATACTTCATGGAACCTCATGAACCCATGCATCAAGTCAATTTTGCCTCAGGGGATGCGTTCATCAAAAATCAGGAATTAGGGTTTCTTGACCTAATTCACCCCTAAGTTGACTTTTGGGACAAACCATGAGCCAAGACCTCAAGAGATGATTTGAGGGTCTCTAATACACCATATTGATCCATTTGGAACAATGGATTGATCCAAGAAGTTTGAGCAACAAGTCTCAATTTCATCTGCACCACAATTAGGGTTTTAAGAGAAAAGTCAACTGTAACTTTGACTTTTGACCAAGGCATGCTCCCAAACCCTAATACATGATTGAATATACCCTATGACACCCATGGAACATGTCCATCAAGTTTAATTTAGGTCAAGGACATGATTTCCTGAAGAATTGCACAGTTTGGAATTCATCTGATAAAAAGTCAACTGTGCACAAAAGTCAACTTTGACTTTTTGAGATTTTTCACCAAAATGGATTTTTAACCCTAAAATGATGTTAATGTATGATTTGAATCATCATTCATCAAGAAAAATCAAGAAAAGTGAGATAACTTGTAAAAGGGGTAACCATAAAACTTAGAAATTTTTCTAAGTTAAAAATAAAGTGGCAAAGGTACCAACTTTGGAGGACCATAACTCCTTAACCACAAGGCTATTTTTTCTCATCCAAAGATGGATTTGTAGCCCTCATTATCACCTACAAAAACTTCAACTACAAGTCATTCCAATTCATTAAGGATTTTGAGTTATGGAGTGATCAAAGTGGCTGAAAAGTGAAAATGTCACTTTTTCCAACACTTAGTGAAATTTTCACTAAGTCGGAATTTGCCTTCACTTTTTGCCAAATGTAGGGGGATTTTTCACTTGGAATCAAAAGAGATCAAAACCAAACTTGTTCAAACAGTTGTTGTATCATGTAAGAGCTTTCCAAAATGGCCAAGAACATTGCCAAATTCAACCTACACCATGAGATACAACATTGGCAAGTTGCCTTGCTGAAATCTGTCAAAGCAAGGCAGAATTTGCATTTTGGCTCGATTTTCCAAAATCAGCCAATTGCAATTGCTTCAATCCACTTGGAGACCTCAGAGGATTGAATCCAAAGGGGACAATCCCTGAGCCAAGCCTCCAAGGTCCAAGGAACAAGGAATAGCATGTTGAACCTATAGTTTCCAAAATAGGGACAAGACTTCAAATTTGGAATGAGGCATTCAATGGAACCATCAAGGTGGCATGGACTGAGCCATTCTCATCTGAAATCAGTCAAGACTTATCCAAGACCAAGGGGACCAAAGCTCTGTGCCCTAACCTCTAGTCAATGGCTAGAGGAGACTTTCATTTCCATTGGCCAACATTGAGGAAACCTACTTACCAACTGCCATGTACTATTCCTTGCAAAACAAACTTGCTCTACTATAAATAGAGCTCAATTGTGGTCAGTTTGAGTACACCAAAGCCATCTAACAGATGCTTTCCTCAAAATCTCTTTCTCTTGGCAAAAATGCCTTTCTTAGCAAGGTAGCTATCGGGTTTTGAGTTTGAGAGCAATTCCAATCAAACCAATCACTCACACACCTCACATACATCACATATGAGCTGATCAAACACTCACATAACATCTGAAACATCAATTTCACAAAATCACTTGCCATCCACACAAGTTTGAAGTGAAGTTGCAGCTGAGATGCCATAAACTGATCCAGTCCATTTCAATTCAATCCAAGTGTTCAAACATACTCCATATGGTGTAGGGAAGTTGTCCAGATCATCACAACTTGTCTGTAACACCTCCAACTCAAAATCACATCTGCTCTTGCTGTCACGACTTGGAGGTAAGCCTAAACTTGGTCATCTCTCAATCTATGCATATTTCCTCGCACAATAATTTGGCCCTGTGTTCATAATCGTGCATGGAATGTTTTCCCTCAATTAATTGCATTGTTTGAATCATGTATCAAAAATCCTAGCCTTCATGCAGAAATTAGGGTTCTTGAGGTCTCTTCGTGATTTCTTGTTATATGTTTAATTTAAATGAAATTAAAGTACATAGACATGATCGTGAGGTTGAGGCGAGCATAATGATATGTGGATTGCATGTTATAATTACGTATTCAGTGAGATTGAATGGAAAATGCAAATCTGGGCAAACTGAAAAACGCGCGTGTTCTTGGTGATTCTTCTTGGCGCCATTTTCATATATTTGAATATTTGAATTTTGTGATTTTATTTAATTGATTCAAAAATTAATTTCTCTCTGAGTTTTAATGATTTTGAGTTGATTCTTTTTTTAATAATTCACAAAAATGTTAAAATATTTTATTTTATCAAAAAATCCAAAAAATATTATTTATTTTGTATAATTGATATTTTTGCAAAGAATTAATATTTTGATTGTTATTGGCATTTTAAATATTTTTTCTACATTGATTTTGCAACTTTTAATGCTTTCTATTTGTTTTGTAGGTCAATACTTAATTTTTGAAACATTAATCCAAGATCACAATTTGTTTTCCATGTGTTAAACAATTTTTGATCATTTTAATTGAATTTTTATTCAATTAAATACATTTTGAAAACAAATTAGGGTTTTGGATTAATTCAACCCTCATAAATCATTTTCAAAACACTTTGGGCCTCTATTAGAGTGTAAGACCCAATCCTTTTTTTGACCAAATCATCTTTGGGCCTCACTTATTGTATAAGTCCCGATACCGTAAAAAAAAACAAATGGCGCGATCGTCGCCTTTTCAAAAATCATTTGGGCCTCTCCTTGAGCTATAAGACCCATTCAAAACTTTTGGGCCTCTTGAGAGAGTGTAAGACCCATCCCCCCTTGTACAAAAACTTTTTGGGCCTCACTCATTGTATAAGTCCCTCTGTACAAGTAAACGGCGCGATCGTCGCCCGTTTAAAATTAAAAACCATTTGGGCCTACCCTCGTGTTATAAGCCCCACTCTTTTTCTTTAAACCTTTTTGGGCCTCTTGAGAGAGTGTAAGACCCATCCTTTTGTACATAAAACCTTTTTGGGCCCCAGTCACTTGTATAAGTCCCGCTGTACAAAGTCAAACAGTGCGCTCACTGATAAAACCCTGGGCCTCTCCTTGAGCTGTAAGCCCCAAATCTTTCTTTTTCAAAGCACTTTCTCCTTTGATTTTGAATATACTGTTGTTTTTAATCTTTCTTTGTTGAACAACTAACCAAACAGCATGGAAGCACTACAACCGAGTAAGTGGTTATCGCTTTCATTTACTGCTTTCATATTATAAACTGTATTGTGGGGCTGCTCACTATAAGTCTCCTTTCATAAACTCATATCTACTGTGTAATAATAGTATAGATATTTCGAGTTTCCCCAGCTACTACGTCTAGAACTAAGTGACGTCGTTTCATTTATTTGTAGAAATAGATGCCTAGATCCCTAATAGGAGCACCAGATACAGTCTTCTCTTCGGCTGTCCTCCTTAGGAATCGTCAAGAAATTCTATCCCCCAGAGATGAATTATTCTCGGTGAAACTTCTCTTGAATTTCTTCAAACCGCCGAACGGTTCGGACTCTCTCTAAAAGTTAAAGTCACTGGATAGTAAACCTCGCACGTTTACCAGTGGTTTTAACTCTAAAAGAGTTTTCCTGAACTTTTCTTTGGTTTGGGACCCACGGGCTTCTTAAAAGCATCGGCCTCCTCTTGGGCATCATACAAGGACCCACAGGCTTCCTAAAAGCAACCCCGCCTCCTCTTGGGCATTATTCAAGGACCCTACGGCTTCTTAGAAGTATTCACAGCCTCCTCTTAGGCTTCGTATAATGATCTCTTCCTCCGGGAATGATAGCCTCCTCTTGGGCTTCGTACAAGGACCCGTCGGCTTCTTAAAAGTTTCCAGCCTCCTCTTGGGCTTCGTACAAATTGTCCCGACGACCTCCTAGAGGTATAGGAACAGAACTTAGTCATCCTCATAGAACAGTCCTTTCATAGAGTCTACTACTGTTTCTCGAAGCATAGTACAAAAGATAAAACTCTAGACACGGACAGTCTAACTTCCTTGAGTCTCAAAGACATTCTCAAGCACCCTTCGTTAAATAGGAAGGAAACCCGCAGACTCGGATAGTCTCAATACCCTTTGGATTTCCCGTTTCCTCGAAGAGAGGGAAATATCCCTGATCCTCAAATCAAATCCCTGAGTACAGTGTTACTTATATAAGAACTGATTTTCTCTTTTAAATCAATATATTGGATCTGTCACTCAATTGAAACAGTTATAATAGCCTCCATCTCGGGCTTCGTACGAGATACCAAAATTCTCCCCAGTGGAGTCAAAACCTTTTAGCCTCTCTCTCAGGCTTTGTATGAGACACAAAAGATTCCCTTGTTGAGTCAATCACCCCTTTTTTTGCCTCCATCTCGGGCCTCGTACGAGATATAAATCCCTTAAGCAAGAGTCGAACTCTTTGCTAGCCTCCTCTTAGGCTTTGTATAACGATATGCCCCACTGGGTCAAAAACTTTTAGCCTCTCTTTCAGGCTTTGTACGAGACACAAAATAGCCTCCTCTTAGGCTTTGTATAATGATTTTCCTAGCGGAAATTAGCCTCCTCTTAGGCTTTGTATAAGAAAACCACTAGTTGATCCAATCAACCTTTTAGCATCAAAGTTGTGCCTCGTTCACAGTGCACAAACATCAACAACTCCTTTCCCTTCATCTAATCGCTGTAAGCGGCAAGCCTCTGGATCATCTATATCCATGCCATTGTCCCTCTTTTAGCATGAGAAATTCCTAAGGAAAGATGGCATTGCTCTACACTGAGTTAAAGTCTTCTCCTTCAGGTTAAAACCCTTTCTTCGGAAATTATGGCATTGCTCGGATCCGCGTATCCCAGTTAAAGTAATTCTCCTTCCCCCTCTTTAGAGACGACAAATTCTCTCTAAAGTCGAGGTCTTTCAGCTTCACGTCTTGGCCTTTGAACAAGACACAAATAGACCTTTCAGCTTCACATCTTGGGCTTTGAACAAGATACAAACCACCTTTCGCTTCACGTCTTGGGCTTTGAACAAGACACCAAAAACCAATTTCCTCCCATAGAATAGGAGGAACTACGAACGCTCTGATTTCCCTGTTTCGGTAAACGGGAATACGTAGGCATAAGATCGAAAGAAAAGATCTTAGCGAGCGCAATCAACAAAAAACCCAAATCCCATATCTCCATCAATTAAAAGCAGTAATTCAAAAGCATCAGTCCTAACATCCTAATCCTTATTCCCCGCCAGAAACCCTTTGCCTAGAAAAAAGAAAGAAAGAACCGTATTAGTGAAATACGAATAACCAGTACAAAAGCCCCCCCACATTGATAGCATCCGTAACCTAACAGACCGCTGTTTAAACTCAGTATGCAAGCAGGGTTAATTGGAGACATCTATTTCCCTTCCTTATTCAGCTCACAATAGGATAAAAAATGAATCGACCTGTAGTTTTAAGCTCAACCGCAGAGAGCGACCAGCGCTTAAGAACCACGTCCAAAATCGCTCGCTACAAGGCCCAAAAAGGTTTTCTGTACAAAGGGATGGGTCTTACACTCTCTCAAGAGGCCCAAAGGTTTATTTTTGTACAAGTGGTGGGGCTTACAGCTCTAGCAGAGGCCCAAAAAGTTTTGTTTTAAAAGGCGACGATCGCGCCGAACTTTTTGATGGTATCGGGATTTATACAATACACTGAGGCCCAAATTACCTTGGGTTTCAAAAAGGGTTGGGTCTTACACTCTACTAGAGGCCCAATGATTTTTAAAGAATGGGGCTTATAACACGAGGGTAGGCCCAAGGGTTTGATTTTTCAACTGGCGATCGCGCCGAGATTTTCTTTTAACGCAGAGGGACTTATACAATATCTGAGGCCCAAAATTGTTTTGGTTAAAAGGGGATTGGGTCTTACACTCTATTAGAGGCCCAAAGTAATTTAAAGAAAAGAATTGGGGCTTATAACACGAGGGTAGGCCCATATAATTTTCGTTTTGAAATGGTGATTGCGCTGAGATTTTTGAAAACGCAGTGGGTCTTATACAATAAAATATTTTAACATTTTTCTGAATTATTAAAAAAATAATCAACTCAAAATCATTAAAACTCAGAGAGAAATTAATTTTTGAATCAATTAAATAAAATCACAAAATTCAAATATTCAAATATTTGAAAAAGGACGCCAAGAACATGGCAAGAACACACGCCCTTCCTCTGTTTCTGCAGATTTGTGTTTTCTATCCAATCTCACTGAATACTTGATGATATCATACAATCTACATATCAATCTACTCGTTTTTACCTCACGATCATGTTTATGGCCTTTAATTTCATTTATTTTAAACATGGAATAAGAAATCAAAGAGAAACCTCAAGAACCCTAAAATTTGCATGAAGGTTCAGAAATTCCATACACGATTCAAACAATGCAATTGATTGAGGGAAAACACTCCATGCATGATTATGAACATATGGCCAAATTATTGTGCAACAAAAAATGCATGGATCATAGAGTTAGAAGAGCTCATGCTTACCTCTTGCAGTTGGTGATCGTGTTTTATGTTAGAGGTGTTACAGCTTGGTTCCAAGGCTATGGACAGCTTCCCTAGGTGCTATGGAGTGTGTCTGAGTGCTTGGAATGGTTTGAAATAATCTGGAACTGAAGATGGTATCCCAACTGCAACTTTGTTAAAACCTTGAGCAGCTGGCTGGTGATTATGAGAAATCAGTGTTCCAAATGTTGTTTAAGTGTTTGGGTCACTTCTATATGATGTTTATGAGGTGTGTGTGTGTGTGTGTGTGTGTGTGTGTGTGTGTGTGTGTGTGTGTGATTGGTTTGGTTGGAATAGCTCTCAAACTCAAAACCTGATAGTGACTTGCATTGGAAGGCAATTTTGGAGTGAAAGAAGAGATTTTGAGGAAAGCATCTGTTGGATGGCTTTGGTGTACTCAAACTGATCACAAATGATCTCTATTTATAGTAAGTTTGTTTTGCAAGGAATAGTGAATGGCAACTGCTGCATAGGTTTGGCCAATGTTGAGCAATGAGAATCCAAGTCTCCTCTAGCCATTGACTAGAGGTTAGGGCACAGGCTGCTGGCCCCCTTGGTCTTGGATAAGTCTTGACTAAATTCAGTTGGAAATGGCTCAGTCCATACCACCTTGGTGTATGCATTGAATGCTCCAATCCAAAATTGGAGTCTTGTCCCTCTTTTAGGGATTTCTAGGTTTGGCATGCTATTTTTGGTTCCAAAGACTTGGGAGGCTTGGGATCAGAGTTAGTTCCTCCTTGGTCCCCCCTTGAGGTGTTCAGATGGATAGAGTTGCTTGCCCTTTGCAAAATTTGAGCAAATCGAGCAAAACTCCAAAATCTTCCTTGCCATGACAGTTTGCAGCAAGGCATATTGGCATTGTCATATCTCATGGCTC
Source organism: Lathyrus tuberosus (assembly GCA_022829125.1). Taxonomy (NCBI): domain Eukaryota; kingdom Viridiplantae; phylum Streptophyta; class Magnoliopsida; order Fabales; family Fabaceae; genus Lathyrus; species Lathyrus tuberosus. The sequence goes on along the minus strand of JALAZF010000066.1, from coordinate 17,401,840 downwards.
AAGTGGAATTTAATGGAGTTCTTGGCCATTTTGGAAAGCCCTCATATGATACAACAACTGTTTGATCATAATTGGTTTTGATACTTTTTGGATCCAAGTGAAAAATGCCCCTACATTTGGAAAAAAGTAAGGCAGATTCAGACTTAGTGAAAATTTCACTAAGTGTTAGAAAAAAGTGACATTTTCACTTTTTGTGATTTTGATCATTCCATAACTCAAAATCCATGATGAATTGGAATGAGGTGTAGTTGAAGCTTTTGTATAGGGCCATGAGAGCTACAAATCCAGCTTTGGATGGGGAAAAATGGCCTTGTGGTTTAGGAGTTATGATCCTCCAAAGTTGGTACCCTAGCCACTTTGTTCCATAACTTAGAAAAATTTCTAAATTTTTATGGTTACCCCTTTTACAAGTTATCCCACTTTTCTTGATTTTTCTTGATGAATGATGATTCCAACCATACATTAACATCATTTTAGGGTCAAAGAACCATAATTGTGAAAAATATAAAAAAGTCAAAGTTGACTTTTGTGCACAGTTGACTTTTTGTCAGATGAATTCCAAACTGTGCGATCCTCTATGAAATCAAGTCCTTGACCTAAATCAAACTTGATGGATTGATTTCATAGGTGTTATAGGGTGTATTGAATCATGTCCTAGGGTTTGGGAGCATGTCCTGGTCAAAAGTCAAAGGTACAGTTGACTTTTCTCGCGAAACCCTAATTATGGTTCAGATGAAATTGAAACTTGTTGCTCAAGCTTCTTGGATCAATCCATTGTTACAAATGGACCAATGTGGTTTATTAGAGACCCTCAAATCCTCCTTTGAGGTCTTGGCTCATGTTTTGTCCCAAAAGTCAACTTAGGGGTGAATTAGGTCAAGAAACCCTAATTCTTGATTTTTTTGTGAATGCATCCCCTGAGGTTAAATTAACTTGATGATTGGGTTCATGATGTTCCATGGAGTATTTTAGGATATGCTTTGAAGCATTGGCTCATACCCATAGGAAAATTCCCCTCTGGAGGCCCTGGTCGACCAAACTCTAATTTGGTGACACTGGCGATTTTGAGGCTTGATCCACTTAGAAGGTTGCAGCCTTGTGCTTAATCCTTGATGTGGGAGTCCTCTTGATCCATTGTGGATGTTTGAGAGGCTAGACAAGTTAAAGATCATGTCATTCCTTGATTGATCCTTTTCCTAAGCACTCAGAGAGGGCCTGAAACCCTAAATTTGATTGTAGCGGATGCTCACCCATCTTTGGGGAGACTAATGAGGTATGATGGCCCATCCATATTGTGATGATGATTTGTACAATGATGGGAAATATTAGTGGTCAAAATTTGGGGTATGACACAATCTCAAAGACTACCCGTCAATAAATTCTCAACGATTCTGACTAAACTTAGTCTCTCAAGGAATTACAACTCAAAATCTACCCGTTAATTACTTATTCAGGTTTCTAACTTAAACCTGGTCCCTCAAGGAATTTAACAACTATTAAATACAAGGTTTGTGTTTACAATATTGCTTATAAAATAAGCAAATACACAAAGTGATTAACAAACTTCAGACTTAAGAAAATATACAAAATGAAAATCTAAGTGTAGTCAGTGTTGTTCTTATCTTTTCTTTTCGTTCGTTGGTTTCTTTTTACTTTCACAATTCCTATGTCCTCTTTATGTAGATGATGAATAATACTATTGGAGGATAGAGTTATAAGCTTCTTCAATTCTACAACTGTAATAGTGGTGCTAGGTTCAGCAGTGAAACATGGCGTACTGTTGGTAATATATTCCTTAATAATTCAAACATATTTGTCCTTTAAGGAAACAGTTGATTTTTCTACTTCAATGTAATATTATCAGGAATATTCTTTCAATCATTATTCTCTAAATCATTGGCTTCATATATGAGACATTTTGAAGCTTGATTAGAGTTAAGAGCCTTGAAGATAGACTTTAGAGTCTTGTGAATATGAGGCTTGAATATAACTGAGTAATTTTTGATTGTGTACTTCAGAAGCGTTGAATGGGATATCCAGAGTTGACTTTAAGCACATCTTCATATTATAACCTTGGTTCTGAATCTGATGGTGCTCAAAGTCTCTCTTTCCAGAGTCTAAAGTCTAATGATGTCTAGAGTCCAGAGTCTCTTTATTCACAGTCCAGAGTCTGATGATGTCCAGAGTCCATAGTATTTTTATCCAGAGTCTAGTGTCTGTTTTGTCTAGCTTTGTTCAGCGTCTGCCTTGTTCAAAGTCTTCTTTATCCAATATCCGGCTTGTACAAATTCTACACACTTAAAAAACTCTTAGAGTACAAAATTGTCCTTTATACTTTCTTATCATCAAAACTTAAGTATTATAGATATATAACCAAACTTGCTCCAACAATCTCCTAATTTAGTAATGAGTGGACAATTGTAAGAGAAAAAAGACATTATCATAAAAGCACATATAGCTAAAAGCACACACATACAAAAATGTTTTCAAAATGTTTTTACAAAAGAAAATATTTTCAAAAACATTTTAAAATTGTGCCAGGTGAATTAGGAACTATCAATATTGGAAGAAGCAAAATTTTGACTAATCAAATCAATTAGAGCTTTTATCTAATCAGTTAGATTAGTTCAAAATTGAGTCACAAGTGACTAGGATAGTACCTTAATGATGTGCATCGGCTAAATAACTTTTCATGCCTTTTATAAACTTAAAATTGATTGTATTTTAAATTCTAATCAATTATGATAATGTGCTAATCGATTAGAAGGTCATAAAAATCTTTTATTAAAATTTCCATTTCTTATTCCAAACCATCCATAATCGTGTTTTGACACTTTCATCTCTCTCCCCCCACCCCCCCTCTCTCTCTCTCTCTAAAATTTTCTTAAACTTTCTCCCACAAATGTATTAGCCTAAGTGCTTTTGTGAGAAAAGTCCTTTTGTGAGTGAGGATATATTTTTAATTTTGGAAATGGTAGAATTGTAAATTCACCAAGGGAATCTTTTGTGTACACTATGGTTGAATATTACCCATTTAGGAATTTGTTTGGGCTAGAAGCTAAACATGTAAAAATCTTTGGTTTCATACTGTAATTAAGTACTAGTTTAGGTTGGAGATCAACCTGTGATAAAATCTCCTAGGTTCTTGGTCAGCCCAGTATTAAATCCTAGATTGGTTTAAGCCCATCCAAGTATTCAAAGTCTCACAGGTTCGAGATCAACCCGATGTTAAAATCTCATTGGTTATTGGTTATTGAAAGACTAGCACTAAATATACAGATGTCATATACGATGTGAGGAAATTAGGATGTCAAATGCAATGTCAAGACATCATAATAGTAGAATTAACAATGAACAATTTAAACAAAATTGCAGGAAGTAAATAACACAAGGAAGTTGTTAACCCAGTTCGGTGCAACCTCACCTACATCTGCGGGCATCCAAGCCAGGAAGGAAATCCACTATAATAGTATTAGTTTGAAGCCACAACAAACAACCTCAGGTTTACAAGCTTCTCACCTAATGACTACCCATGTTACTTCTACCTAGGAACTCCTAGATATGAGACCCCTCTCACTTCCCACCAGTCACACAATAGTGACAAACTCAACAATAAAGAATACTGGAAGTCACACTTCCAAAGAAACAAAAATCCGCTCTTTGCTTAAAAGTTTAGTAGTGATTATAACTCAAAACTGAGTCCAATTCAAGTACCTAAGGGGTACATGCATGGCTCACAAATGCATAAACAACACAGTCCAACTCAGATGTCAAAAGACATACGAGAGGATCACAAAGAAAAAAGAACACACTAAACCCTAAAACCCCTTACACATACACGGTTTAGTTGCTAATTTTAGGTTTAGAAACACCATTAAATAGCCTTCTAAAAATCTGGACTTGATGAGCAAATTGGTCTAAATTAAATAGCACTTCCATAATATTTTTTTTATAATAATATATTATTAAATTCCATAATATTTAGAAAATAATATATTATTAAATGCAGTCCAACTCTATATTATTTCCTAAAGATCAGGTCCATATCAAATCTTCTGTAGGAACAAATCAAATCAAATCTCATCAAACATCATGTTTCCCTAAATGTCTCAAAGTCCCTTTTTATGAAATACATGCATTTCTGGCATAGACAGAAGTTCCTAAATCACCCTCCTTGGATTGCGACAGTGCGTGAACTAAAGAAAGAGAGAATCTCACACTTTAAATAACAAATCTCCCAAACCATAATCTTCTGGTATAACATGTCCTGACCACATGTCACGACATCGTGCTAATCATGATGTCTGATCAACCTGTCAAGACATCTAGGTTAACATCTTAGTGTGAACTTGTTTTAACAAATTTGCTGCCAATCCAAAACAACGGAACTTACAGTCTCCCTCTTTTGTAAATTTTTGCTAAAACAACATTTGCATGGAATACTGGAGACACAGAAACAACCATAACCGCAACAACCCAAAAGAACCACAAGAAAAACATACACAAGATAACCAAAAGCACACAAGTACAAATCAGAGGCACACACAACGGAAATAAAAGGACCATACAAAGAGAAATAAACTCTCACGCAACAAGTACCAAGAACTTCCAAGACAACTGGAGCACCATGTCAAAACATCCAGTCTGAAATTACACCAATAGAAGCAAACCTATACACTAACACACCAAAAACTTAACTGCCCCTAAATTGCATGAACTACAATTCATATCTTTACTCCCCATGTTACATAAAATCACATAGTAGAATAAACACAAGCTCATAGAAGCTTAAAAAAATTTGCTAAGAAAAATAAATTCTACCAAACGAGATGTTAAGGCATCAGGTATGACATCAGTTACAAAGTAATCTCCAGTCAGGATGTCAGCAACAAAAACATCATGCTCTCCCTAAACAACAGATCAGGTGCAAAAGCAACTACTCCCCTCAAGTAATACTAAGGGCAACAAATATCTACCAAGAAAACATACTAATTACTCCCCCTTTTTAGCCACAAATTAGTCAAAAACAACCATACATTCACCAGGAGAAAAAAAAAACAACCTCTGTAGCAGATACAAACACAAAAATAGGGCACAACAGATGTCAGCACTGCTATATGTTTCCTCATCTTTATCACCACCTCACCAGATGTCACAACATTGTTTGAGACATGTGTCCCTGCAAACAACTTATAGTGCAAAGAAAGAGAAAATTTCCTCTTACATGCAACATCAGAGCTGACTAAAATATCAGCGTGCTGACTAAGAATAACACCATTATCAGTCACTTCCACCTCAGCTTGCTCCTCCTCACTCCTACCCAATAACTTGTTGATAATTTCTAGAGAAAACTCCACACATTTACCTCTGTAATAAACCTTCATGTACTCCTTGCTCATCTTACTGTTACAATCCTCAGAAATATGTTTAATGAATTTCTTCGCCAGCATCCCATAACGGTCACCAACACTAGAAAAACTATTCATCAAACCAGCATCCTCACTAAGATTCACCACCGAATGGAGGGAAGAGAAAGTATTATTTGCACTCTTCCACACCTGTAATTGCTATAACTTCTCAAACGTGAAAATTCCCAATTCGCCCCTTAACTTCTCAAACTGATTTGAATCTAAAGCCTTATTATTAAATGTGTCTGCCAATTGCTTCTCAGTAGCCACATGATCAAGAGTAACAATTTTGTCCTCAACAAGATCCCTAATAAAATGATGACGAATGTCAATATGCTTTGTCCTGCTATGTTGGATGGGATTCTTTGATAAATTGATTGCACTCAGATTTTCACAATATAATGTCATGACATCTTGTTTGACATTATATTTCTTTAGCATTTGTTTCATCCCAATAAATTGAGAGCAACTGCTTCTTGCAACAATATACTCATCCTCAGCTGCCCGGTCTACATCACCATGCCCTACAAGCATGGAATTTGGACTATGAGAATACAACATTCCATAATCACTAGTACCATTAATGTATTTCAAGATCCTCTTCACTTGATTAATAAGGCTCATTTTAGGCTCAACCTGATATCTAGCACAAACTCCTACAACAAAAGTGATGTCTGGTATGCTAGATATAAGATACCGCAGGCTACCAATCATCCTCTTATATAAACTTTGATCCACATCAGCATCTTTTTTCTTAGCAGAAGGCGTGATGTCTTGAACATCTTGTTCGACATCATACTCAGAGTCACTTGAGGGCACTTCCTTTCTTGTCAATGACTTTTTCTTGGTAGCAAAGGCCACACGTTTACTCTATCCTTTGTCAGGTACAACCTTAGTACTTTTCTTGGATGCCTTAGAAGGCTTGCTTGTAGACACAACAACCTTCCCCTTTTTGTTCCTCAATCCTTTAACAATACCAGGAACCAGTTTCTTTCCTATATGCTCATCATCAGAAGCTAGACTATCTACATTGACAATGTCAGTAGACTGATCCTTCTTTACACCAGCACTTTCTTCTTTATCTTCAACAGACATACTATTATCATCATAATCATGTCTTTTACCACCAACAGAATCATCTTCAACCATATTCTCATGATATTTTTCAGGAGACTCACTCTGAAAAGTTTTCTTGTGTGGTTTCAATAAGATGATCAAGTCGGGCCAAGGATGTTGCGACATCCGACACAACATCAGGCTCAGGGTCAGTAACCAATATCTTAGAGAGAGATATATGAATACATATATCAACAGTGTCATTAACAGCAACATTCAAATTAGATTGACTTAGAGTTTCTTCCGCTTTAGGGTTATCTAGACTCACAGTTTCAGAGGTAACAACATTTGAAACATTTGAAACAACAACATTCAAACCAGAAGTTTCAACAACACCCACAAAGGCATACCTCTTTACACCAAGTTTTTCAACTTGCATCTGCCCCATTAAGTCCATATGAAGAAGTTCTAAAACTCTGGTCGCAGCCTGATGTTGTGACTTTGGGTGTGACATCTTGATTTGCTTCTCAATTTTATACTTACTACATATTTTGGATTCTTCAATTTTGAACTTGGGTAGACCTCTAACAGCTTCTCCAGACATAATCATCTTCATACCTTTGAGATTCAGATGTCCAAGCTTCTCGTGCCATAACTTTACTTCATCTTCCTTGGACATTAAACATATGGAAGAATAACTAGTTTCTTGAGGTACCCATAAATAGCAATTGTCTTTAGTTCTAACTCCCTTCATCAGAACATCATTCTTTTCATTCGAAACCAAACATTTAGAATTGGTGAATTTTACATTTAAACCTTGATCACATAATTGATTGATACTGATCAGATTAGTAGTCAAGCCTTTCACAAGTAGAACATCATCTAGTATAGGAAGTCTAGTACACCCTAACTTTCTTACTCCCTTAATTTTTCCTTTAGCTCCATCATGAAACGTGTCAAAACTTGTGGAATAAGACTTAATGTCCACCAAATACTTCTTGACTCCAGTTATATGTCTAGAACACCCACTGTCAAAGTACCAGCCTCCTCTAGATGAAGCCCAAAAGGAAGTATGGGCTATATGACTATAATTACCAACCTTAGGTTTCTAATCCTTTCTAGTTTTAGTCATCACATGATTAGTCTTAGGTTGTGTTGGATACTTTGGATACCCATACAGTCTATAACAGAAAGGCTTTATATGACCATATTTAACACAACAATGACATTTCTAAGGCAAGAACCTGCCTTTGGTCTGAGTTTTCTGAATTCTGACAAGATGTTGTAACATTTGGTCAGACATTATGAGCTCACCGTTTACTTCAACAGAAACAAACTTTGTGACAAGGGTTTTTCTTTGATTATTTAAAGACTGATAATCAAACTGTATACCAGTAAACATTTTACCTCCTTTCCCAACTTGAAGAATCTCGTCCAATGCATCAGATCCATTGTTCCCCATTCTTATAGATTTGGTCATGTTTTCAAGTTTAGAATTCAATAGGGTTACCTCATCTTGAAGACCAGAGACTATAGATAAAAGCTTCTTTTTTTCATGATGCAGTTGATTTATAAGAATCTTCTGCTTTTCTCCTATCTTGCACACTTCTTCAATTTTAATACAAAGTTCCTTGTAGGAAGCAGCTAATTCTTCATAAGTGACCTCTTCATCATAAGAATCTTCATCAGAATCACATCTACCAGTGAGTGTTGTAGCATGCTTAACAGTTTCATCATCAGGTTCACTTTCAGAATCATCATCAGACAATCTCTTCTTTTGTTTCTTGAGGTACGTGGGACATTCTAATCTAACGTGACCAAAACCCTCACATTCATGACGCTGAATACCTTTTCCTTTATTTGGCTTCTCCTTTATTCTTGATTTTCTCTAAAAATTATTGTTCTTCCTGATGTCGAATGACATGTCCTTGACATCTGGTCTTGACTTCCTATTCATACTCTTCAACGTCGTATTGAATTGCCTCCCAAGAAGCACAATATCACTAGAAATTCCTTCATCAGTCTCCATGTCACATTGAACCTCTTCATCATTAGTGTTGGAGATAAAAGTTATTCTTTTGTTCTTCTTTTTAGATCTTTCATTGATAGCCAATTCAAACATTTATAGTGACCTAACAAGTTCATCCACTCTTAGTTTGCTTATGTCTTGGGCTTCATCAATGACTGTGACCTTCATGTCAAATCTCTTAGGTAGACACCTGATAATTTTTCTAACCAGCTTCTCTTCAGTCATCTTTTCTCCATAGGCAGTAAAAGAATTCGTTATTTCAAGAACATTCATGCGAAAGTCATGAATGCTTTCATCATCTTTCATCTTTAAATTTTTAAATCCGGTAGTGAGAAACTGAAGTCTAGACATTTTTACCTTAGATGTACCTTCATGAGTGATTTTGAGAATTTCCCAAGCATCTTTGGCCACAATACAGGTGTTTATTAATCTGAACATGTTTTTGTCAACTCCATTGAATATGGCATTCAAAGCTTTGGAGTTTCCAAGAGCAGTTTCATCTTCTTCCTTAGACCAGTCCTCCTCTGGCTTCAAAGTCTCCTTCCCATCTTTATCCTTAACAACAAGATGTTCCCAATCCTTGATGATAGCTTTCCAAGTTTTGTTATCCATAGATTTTAGGAAAGCCACCATATGTGCCTTCCAGTAGTCATAGTTGGTGCCATCTAAGATGGGGGGTCTGTTAACATTTCCTCCTCCTTCCTTATCCATAGTACCAGAAAATATCTCCCCATAGCTCACCAAAAACAGGGTGTCTGCTCTAATGCCAATTGAAATTCTAGCACTAAGGGGATAGATATTGTATACAATGTCAGGAAATTAGGATGTCGAATGCAATGCCAAGACGTCATAATAGCATAATTAACATTGAATAATTTAAACAAAATTACAGGAAGTAAATAACATAAGGAAGTTGTTAACCCAGTTCGGTGCAACCTCACCTACATCCGGGGGCATCCAAGCTAGGAAGGAAATCCACTATAATAGTACTAGTTTAAAGCCACAACAAACAACCTCAGGTTTACAAGCTTCTCACTTAATCACTACCCGTGTTACTTCCACCTAGGAACTCCTAGATATGAGACCCCTCTCACTTCCCACCAGTGACACAACACTGACAAACTCAACAATATAGAATACTGGAAGTCACACTTCCAAAGACACAAAAATCCACTTTTTTCTTAAAATCTTATGAGTGATTACAACTCAAAACTCAGTCCAATTCAAGTACCTAAGGGCTACATGAATGGCTCACAAATGCACTAACAACACAGTCCAACACAGATGTCAAAAGACATAAGAGAGGATCACAAAGAACAAAGAACACACTAAACCCTAAAATCTCCTTGCACACACACGACTTAGTTGCTTATTTTAGGTTTAGAAACACCCTTAAATAGCCTTCTAAAAATCTGGACTTGATGAGCAAATTGGGCTAAATTAAATAGCACATCCATAAAATTTTTAGATAATAATATATTATTAAATTCTATAATATTCAAAAAATAATATATTATTAAATGTAGTCCAATTCTATATTATATCCTAAAGATCAGGTCCATATCAAATCTTCTGCAAGAATAAATCAAATCAAATTTCATTAAATCTCATGTTTCCTTAAATGTCTCAAAGTCCCTTTTTATGAAATACATGTATTTCTGGCATAGACAGAAGTTCCTAAATCACCCTCCTTGGATTATGACAGTGTGTGAACTAAAGCAAAAGAGAATCTCACACTTTAAATAAAAAATATTCCAAACCCTAATCTTCTGGTATAACATTTCCTAATCACATGCCACGACATCGTGCTGATCATGATGTCTGTAACGCCCCGAAAATCTAAATTAATCATTTATTTATTAATTTAACTAATTTAGAAGGAATTACGAAGTTTTGTTAAGTTTGGAAGAATTTTGGATCAAAAAGAGTATTCTTAAATAATTTAATAGAATGAATAATTAGTGTATTATTTATACTATTATTATCATTATTTAAAAATATTAAGAAAAAGGGCAAGGTGGTCTTAAAGGAAAAAGAGTAAGGATAGAAGAGGAAGTCCATTAACTGGGATATTTTGTCTAAAGAAGAAAATACCGATCACTTTTCTAATTGATCGTGTTTTTGTGAAGAACGCTGAAGAAGAAAAGAGGAGGAGAAGGAGAAGAACCCTAAGACTTGAAAGGTTGCTGAAGAATCTTAGAGAAGGAGGGAAGTTACTGATTTCCCTAAGGTATGGGGAGTTTTCATGGTTTATTATAGTTCTATAGGATTGGTTATGAATAGATTAGGTATTAATGGATTTTGGGTAATTGTGGTGTTTAATGATGTAGAATGAGTTAGGGATGAATGATTCGATGAAATATAATGATATAGAATGTTATGTGTTGATGTATGTGTATTGTGTGAGTCTTTTGGCCAAATTTTCGAATTGGAAAAACTGAATTTTTGGGATATTTGAAGTTTAAACGCAGCAGAAAAATCCTTTGGGAAATTTTGGGTTTTCGCATCCTGACACGGGTCGTGTCACAAGACACGGGCGGCCGTATCAGACTACTGTTCCGGCTGTATTTTTTTATGTTTTGGATTTGTGCTACAGGGCTTCTGACACGGGTCGTGTCACAGGACACGGGCGGCCGTGTCAAACTACTGTGTTTGTTGTATTTTAGTTGTTTTGTGTTTTGAGCGCAGGTTTCCTGACATGGGCCGTGTCCCAGGACACGGGTGGCCGTGTCAGACAGCTATTTTGCTGTTTTCTTGTTGTTGTTCTTCTTGAGGTTCATTGACGTTTTCTTGTGCTGATCTTTTGTTGTCGAGTTGTTGTTGATGTAAGACGATCAAACATGATTGTATGATAAATATTTGTTGAATATGAAATGAATGATGCACACGTTGATGTTTGATGAATTACGGAGAATTAGCATCATTGCATTTCATAGCATTTTATGTTGGGGCTTCGGTCCATTGGTAGCTTCAATCCCATCGTGCGGATTGAAGTGATATGTTGATTATGTTGTGCTCCTTTTGGAGGGTTGATGCCTAGTTATCATCCACGTTGAACCGGTACCACATGCATTCTAGCATTCCATTATAGTTGACATTGCATATAAATGATGTAATTGTGATTGTGTTGTGAAGATTCTGTTGATGATGCTATGATGTTGTGTTGCTTACTCTGTTATTTTCCATGTACTTATATTACTATAATGAATTGTGATTTCTCACCCTGCCTGCTTGAAAATGTTGCCTCTTATGTGGGTAACTTGCAGATAACCAAGAGTAGACTTGTGGTGCTAGAGGATTGAGTATTGGAGCGTTCTTTTGGTCGCTTTAGTCGTGTTTAAGTGGTGTCCTGCTCTGTGTCATGTAACATTGGGTTAGGACTAGTTGTGAACCTCGTGTTTTCCCTTTTTGGTTTATGTTGGAATTCCTTTTCATATTGATGATGTCATTTTGAATCGGATACTTTTATCCATGAAGTATTTTATTGATTTTAATTAAAAAGTTTGATTCCGCTGTGTAGTTGCCAATTTATGTTAATGAAGAATGAATAACCCGTGTTACGGGATAAGACAATGATTTTGAATGTTGTTTAAATATATGTGGCACCTTTCTTGCTAATTTTTACTCTGATAATATTAAGTGTTTTCTTAAAATGGTATGTGGGGTAGAAAGGTGTTACATTAGTGGTATCAGAGCAGGTCGGTCCGTCCGACCAAGTTGTCGAGTCGTAGTTTGTTTAACAATCGAGTATTGTTAACTAGTTCTAACTTTTGTTTATGTTGAAGTGACAAGTTGAGATGGCTGGAAGGAACGATACTGCAATTGCTACTGCGTTGGAAGCAATGGCTCAGGCTTTGCAGAATCAGCCGAACGCTGACGAGAATGTTGGATCTAGCAGTTTGGCAACTTTCAGAGGGAGAATCCGCCTACCTTAATGGGCAAGTATGATCCTGATGGAGCGTTGGATTGGTTGAAAGAGATGGAGAGAATCTTCTGTGTGATGGACTACACTCCAGAGCAGAAGGTTCGATATGGGACTTATATACTAACATTCGAGGCTGATGACTGGTGGCTAGAGACTCGTCAGAGGTTGGAAACTGCAGGTGAAGGTATCACTTGGGATGTGTTCCGAAGAGAGTTCCTGAGGAAGTATTATCCAGAGGATGTTCGTGGTAAAAAGCAAATCGAGTTTCTTGAGCTGAAGCAAGGAAACATGTCGGTTACTGATTATGCTGCAAGGTTTGTTGAATTGGCTATGTTTTATCCACACTATAATAATGATGATGCTGAGTTTTCAAAATGCCTCAAGTTTGAGAGTGGGTTGCGCCCAGAGATCAAGAAGGCAGTTGGATATCATAAGATTCATATTTTTACTGATTTGATTGATAGTTGCAGAATTTTTGAAGAGGATAGAAATGCTCATTATAAGATCATTAATGAGAGGAAGAGTAAGCACCAACAGAATCGTGGCAAACCTTATGATGCCCCAGCTGGAAAAGGTAAACAGAAGGTGGTTGATGGCAAGAGGACTAGTGGGGGAGATGCTTCTACTGGCATAACTTGTTTCAAATGTGGAAAACCTGGTTATAAGAGTAATGCGTGTACTGCTGAAGTGAAGAGGTGTTTCCGTTGTGGTAAGACTGGGCATGCCATATCTGAATGCAAGCATAAAGAGATGATTTGTTTCAACTGTGGCAAAGAAGGACACATTAGTAGTCAGTGTCAAAAACCAAAGAAGGTGCAAACCGGTGGGAAAGTGTTCGCTTTGGCTGGGACTCAGACAACTAATGAGGACAGACTCATCAGAGGTACATGTTTCATTAATAGTACTCCTTTAATTACTATGATTGACACTGGTGCTACTCATTTCTTTATTGCTGCTGAATGCGTTGAAAGATTGGGTCTTGTGTTGTCTTCTATGAATGGAGAAATGGTTGTCGAGATTCCGGCTAAGGGATCGGACACTACTTCTCTTGTGTGTTTAAAGTGTCCCTTGACGATCTTCGACAGAGACTTTACTATTGATTTGGTGTGTTTTCCGTTATCTGGAATGGATGTAATCTTGGGAATAAACTGGTTAGAATATAACTATGTTCATATCAATTATTATAGCAAGTCTGTGAGATTTTCTACTCCTGAAGAGGAAGAAGCTAGTTTGTTGTCTTTTAGGGAGTTACAGCAGTTGATGCAAGGAGGAGCTCAGATGTTCTCATTGGTGGCGTCGTTATCCGTTGAGAGCCGAACTGTAATTGTGGAGTTGCAAGTGGTGCGTGAATTTCCTGAAGTTTTCCCTGATGAAATTCCTGATGTGCCTCCAGAAAGAGAAGTGGAATTTGCAATTGACCTTGTACCTGGTACCAGACCTGTTTCTATGGCAACATACAGGATGTCTGCATCTGAATTGTTGGAATTAAAGAAGCAATTGGAGGACTTACTTGAAAAGAAATTTGTGAGGCCAAGTGTATCGCCGTGGGGAGCTCCAGTGTTGTTAGTAAAGAAGAAAGATGGAGGTATGAGGCTCTGTGTTGATTATAGGCAATTAAATAAAGTGACGATTAAAAACAAGTATCCGCTCTCAAGAATAGATGACTTGATGGATCAGTTGGTAGGTGCTCGTGTGTTTAGCAAGATTGATTTGAGGTCGGGCTATCATCAGATTAAAGTGAAAGATGAAGATATTCAGAAGACGGCCTTCAGAATGCGTTATGGACATTATGAGTACTCAGTGATGTCCTTCGGTGTTACTAATGTGCCGGGAGTATTCATGGAGTACATGAATCGTATCTTTCACACTTATTTGTATCAGTTTGTGGTGGTGTTCATTGATGATATATTGATTTACTCTAAATTGGAAATAGAGAATGCAAAACACTTAAGACGAGTATTTCAAGTTTTGAAGGAGAAGAAGTTATATGCAAAGCTGTCTAAATGTGAATTTTGGTTAAAGGAGGTTAGTTTTCTCGGTCATGTCATTTCAGGTAGTGGCATTGCTGTGGATCCGTCTAAAGTAGATGATGTGTTACAATGGGAAACCCCAAAGTCGGCTACCGAGATTAGATGTTTCTTGGGACTAGCCGGTTATTACCGGAGGTTCATCGAGGGATTTTATAAGTTAGCACTTCCGTTGACTAAGTTGACTTGTAAAGGTAAAGCTTTTGTGTGGGACATTCAATGCGAAGAAAGTTTCACGGAATTGAAGAAGAGATTGACATCGGCTTTGGTTTTGACATTACCTAATCCAGGAGAACCTTTTGTGGTATATTGTGACGCTTCTAAGATGGGTTTAGGGGTGTACTTATGCAGAATGATAAGGTAGTTGCTTATGCATCGAGACAGTTGAGAACTCATGAAAAGAACTATCCTACGCATGATTTGGAACTTGCTGCAGTTGTTTTTGTGCTGAAGATTTGGAGACATTATCTTCATGGTTCTATATTTGATCATAAGAGTTTAAAATATTTATTTGATCAAAAGGAACTGAATATGAGACAACGAAGATGGTTGGAATTATTAAAGGATTATGATTTCGGTTTGAACTATCATCCAGGTAAAGCTAATGTTGTGGCTGATGCCCTAAGTCAGAAAACTCTGCATATGTCGGCGATGATGGTTAAAGAAATAGAATTAATTGAGCAGTTCAGAGACATGAGCTTAGTTTGCGAAGTGACACCGCAGAGTGTGATGTTGGGGATGCTGAAGATTAACAATGATTTTCTAGACAGTGTCAAGGAAGCTCAGAAGTTAGACGTGAAGCTGGTAGATTCGATGGTTGGGATCGATCAGTCCGAAGATGATGATTTCAAGTTAGATGCCTATGGTGTGTTGAGATTCCGTAATCGAATTTGTATTCCTGATGATGCGGAGATGAAGAAGGCGATTCTTGAGGAATGTCATAGAAGTAAATTGAGTATTCATCCGGGGGCTACAAAGATGTATCAGGACTTGAAGAAATTGTTTTGGTGGCCTGGGATGAAGCGTGATGTAGCTCGTTTTGTGTATGCATGTTTAACTTGTCAGAAGTCGAAAGTTGAACATCAGAAGCCTACGGGGTTGATGCAACCGTTAGAAGTTCCAGAATAGAAATGGGATAGCATATCAATGGACTTTGTGATGGGATTGCCTAATACTTCAAGAGGACACGATTCGATTTGGGTGATCGTTGATAGGCTTACGAAGTCGGCTCATTTTATCCTTGTTAACATCAGTTTTCCAGTATCGAAGTTGGCGAAGATTTATGTTCGTGTAATTGTGAAGCTGCACGGTGTTCCTTTGTGTATTCTGTCGGATAGTGATCCGATGTTTACTTCTAATTTTTGGAAGAGTTTACAAGAAGCGTTGGGTTCTAAGTTGAGGTTGAGTTCGGCGTATCACCCTCAGACGGATGGTCAAACAGAGAGGACTATTCAGTCGTTGGAGGATTTGTTGCGAGCATGTGTTCTCGAGCAGGGAGGTTCTTGGGACACTCATTTACCGTTAATAAAGTTCACTTATAATAACAGTTATCATTCTAGTATCGAAATGGCACCTTTTGAAGCATTGTATGGTCGGAGATGTATGACTCCTTTATGTTGGCATGAATCTGGAGAAAGTGTAGTGCTGGGACCTGAAATTGTTCGAGAGACTACTGAGAAGGTGAAGTTGATCTGAGAAAAGATGAAATCTTCCCAAAGTAGGCAGAAGAGTTATCATGACAAGCGAAGAAAAGATTTAGAATTCCAAGCAAGTGACCATGTGTTTTTGAGAGTTACACCTGTGACAGGTATTGGGTGTGCGCTGAAGTCTAAAAAGCTTACTCCTCATTTTATTGGTTCGTATCAGATTTCAGACAGGGTTGGAAATGTTGCTTATAGAGTGGCTTTGCTGCCTAATCTGTCTAATTTATTAGATGTATTTCATGTGTCATAACTCCGGAAGTATGTTCCAGATCCGTCTCATGTGATTCATATGGATGATGTGCAAGTACGGGATAATCTTACTATGGAAACGATGCCTGTATGAATTGCGGAACGTGAGATGAAGATTTTAAGAGGCAAGGAGATTGCGGTGGTGAAAGTTGTCTGGTTAGGAGCTGCCGGAGAAAGCATGACTTGGGAGCTGGAAAGCAAGATGAGGGAATCCTATCCCGAGGTATTCGAATCAGGTAAATTTTCGAGGACGAAAATTCTTAAAGTAGGGGAGAGTTGTAATGCCCCGAAAATCTAAATTAATCATTTATTTATTTATTTATTTAATTTAGAAGGAATTACGAAGTTTTGGTAAGTTTGGGAGAATTTTGGATCAAAAAGAGTATTCTTAAATAATTTAATAGAATGAATAATTAGTGTATTATTTATACTATTATTATCATTATTTAAAAATATTAAGAAAAAGGGCAAGGTGGTCTTAAAGGAAAAAGAGTAAGGATAGAAGTGGAAGTCCATTAACTGGGATATTTTGTCTAAAGAAGAAAATACCGATCACTTTTCTAACTGATCGTGTTTTTGTGAAGAACGCTGAAGAAGAAAAGAGGAGGAGAAGGAGAAGAACCCTACGACTTGAAAGGTTGCTGAAGAATCTTAGAGAAGGAGGAAAGCTACTGATTTCCCTAAGGTATGGGGAGTTTTCATGGTTTATTATAGTTCTATAGGATTGGCTATGAATAGATTAGGTATTAGTGGATTTTGGGTAATTGTGGTGTTTGATGATGTAGAATGAGTTAGGGATGAATGATTCGATGAAATATAATGAGATAGAATGTCATGTGTTGATGTATGTGTATTGTGTGAGTCTTTTGGCCAAATTTTCGTATTGGAAAAACTGAATTTTTGGGATATTTGAAGTCTAAACGCAGCAGAAAAATCCTTTGGGAAATTTCGGGTTTTTGCATCCTGACACGGGCCGTGTCACAGGACACGGGCGGCCGTGTCAGACTACTGTTCCGGCTGTATTTTTTTATGTTTTGGATTTGTGCTACAGGGCTTCTGACACGGGCCGTGTCAGACTACTGTGTTTGCTGTATTTTGGCTGTTTTGTGTTTTGAGCGCAGGTTTCCTGACACGGGTCGTGTCCTAGGACACGGGTGGCCATGTCAGACAGCTGTTTTGTTGTTTTCTTGTTGTTGTTCTTCTTGAGGTTTCTTGACGTTTTCTTGTGCTGATCTTTTGTTGTCGAGTTGTTGTTGATGTAAGACGATCAAGCATGATTGTATGATAAATATTTGTTGAATATGAAATGAATGATGCACACGTTGATGTTTGATGAATTGCATATAAATGATGTAATTGTGATTGTGTTGTGAAGATTCTATTGATGATGCTATGATGTTGTGTTGCTTACTCTGTTTATTTTCCATGTACTTATATTACTATAATGAATTGTGATTTCTCACCCTGCCTGCTTGAAAATGTTGCCTCTTATGTGGGTAACTTGTAGATAACCAAGAGTAGACTTACGGTGCTGGAGGATTGAGTCTTGGAGCGTTCTTTTGGTCGCTTTAGTCATGTTTAAGTGGTGTTCTGCTCTGTGTCATGTAACATCGGGTTGGGACTAGTTGTGAACCTCGTGTTTTCCCTTTTTAGTTTATGTTGGAATTCCTTTTCATATTGATGATGTCATTTTGAATCGGATACTTTTATCCATGAAGTATTTTATTGACTTGAATTAAAAAGTTTGATTCCGCTGCGTAGTTGCCAATTTATGTTAATGAAGAATGAATAACTCGTGTTACGGGACAGGACAATGATTTTGAATGTTGTTTAAATATATGTGGCACCTTTCTAGCTAATTTTTACTCTGATAATATTAAGTGTTTTCTTAAAATGGTATGTGGGGTAGAAAGGTGTTACAATGTCTGACCAACCTGTCAAGACATCTGGCTCAACATCTTGGTGTGAACTTGTTTTAACAAAATTGCTGCCAATCCAAAACCACAGAACTTACAGTTATTGAGTGTAAAACCAAGGTTTTGAGCTCCAAGGTTTAGGAACTTGAAGACTGTCGTAACCCAAAATTTGATCTCCCCTGTTGTCTTTTGCATAACCATGAGCATTCGCATTGTCGGCATACACATTAGCATTTTTCTCTGTGGTTTTGTTGTAGGAATATTCAGAATTTCAGAGGATTTCAAAACCCGATTAATTACATCATTACAAAGTCATCACATCATCAATACAAGAAAAATACAAGGATTTCCATGCCTATTTATCAAAGCAAATAGTCGAAGTTCATCGCCACAGCCATAACACCTCATTTCAAGCAAAAAAAGGCCAACTTTGTTTGTGTTAATCGATTAACATATATTGGTTAATCGATTAACACCCTGTTACAGCGCCACTTTTAGCTTTTGAACAGCTATTAATAGGTTAACTTGATTTGGTTAATCGATTAACACCTGTTATTTCTGCAAAAAATTCAGCATTTTCATCACATTGCAGCAACACTCTCCATTCTCTTGTGGTTTATTTTATTCTAGCATTTGTGGAATATTCTAGACATTTTAAGACACTTTAAGACATTTGCTACAATACATCATTTTCAATCAAGACCACCATGTAACTTCATTTCTAAGTATGTGAACCATTGGTTTGTTAGCTTGCATTAGGATTGCTCCACTGAGTTAACAAATAACTAACGGAGTCAACTTTCGACTCGGTGAGTTAGATGTAACTAACTCTAAAGCTAGCTCCAAACCAAAGTCCAAACCTATCCCACTCCAAACCTCCACTCTATATAAAGAAACCTTCACATTTGTGAAGGGGGTTTAACCATTCTCACTATTTTCAGTTGATCACTCTTTCCTTTCTCTCTGATTTTTTTGCAACTTCTTCACATTTATCTTCATCTTCTTCCCAAACCACACACAAAAGCTCAATTTCCACCATTAGAGTGTAACAACCTTCACATCAAAATTTTTATTCTCTTGAGCTAAAAATCCTTTCCACTACATTTCTACTTGGATTTCTAGATTTACAGTAGCTTTTACTTCAATTCAAGTGATCATTTCAATTGTTTGGATGGAAATTCGTAGTCGGAGCATTTTACGCGTTCTTATCAATTTCGCTACTATTTGATCTCAAGCTTGGAATTCTCTGGTTTTCTTGGCTTATTCTCACTATATTTTACTTACAACAATTACCAAGGCAATCCTCTGCCTTGTAGGTTGGTAATTCTTACTCAGTTTACTATTTTTGATCACTTTCACATGTTCTTAATGTAGTTTCGCTAGCTTTTCGGTGTTAATTAATCATGTGATTGTTTGATTTGTTGATCTTGATGTTTGATGCTTTCAATTGATGATTAATTGCTTCGACTTTGTCGCGACCGGCAAAATTATTCAAGTCGCCATCATATTTTTTAAGGAAAATAAATGATAAACCTAAGATCCTAATCCCAATGGCAGAGATTCCTAAGGTTCGGGAATTGGTTAAGTGAGGGGAAGGTGCATGTTAGGCACCCCTCACCTCCATTGTACTCAATGGGATCCTCCTTACGTTCTAGGGTTTGTTTGTTTGTTGTCTAATTATTTATTTATTTATTAAAAACCTATTATTATTCAAAGAAGAAAAGTTAATTTAAGAGGGGACCCTAAGTTTTATTATTAATGTACTCGCTAGGGTTTACAACCATATGCCTACGTACCTTCAATTTTGAAGGATCAGAGTAACCGTAGTTCACCTCCCCTATTCCTACCTCCTAATCCTATCCCTAACCCTAATCCCAAACTTAATCCACTATTTATACTCTTGGATAAAGAGTTATATCCCCATATCTATTATTTATACTCCTAGATAAGGAGTTCTATCCCTTAATCTATTATTTATACTCCTAGATTAGGAGTTCTATCCCTTAAATCCCTATCCATTATTTATACTCTCAGATGGAGAGTTCTATCCCTTAAAAATCCCCTTATCCATTGTTTATACTCTCGGATGGAGAGTTCTATCCCTTAATCCCTTATCCATTATTTATACTCTCAGACGGAGAGTTTTATCCCAAAAAATCATATCTATTATTTATACTCTCGGGCAGAGAGTTTTATCCCTTATCCATTGTTTATACTGTCGGATGAAGAGTTATATCCCAAAAATCCTAATCCATTTGTTTATACTCTCGGATATCAAGAGTTCTATCCCTAATCCAATGTTTATACTCTCGGATATCAAGAGTTTTATCCCATAGAAATCTATTATTTATACTCCTATATAAGGAGTTTTATCCCTTAATCCCTTGGCCTTTATTTATACTCTTGGAACCTAAGAGTTTTATCCCTTATCCCATCCCTTATTTAGGCTCTCAGACCAAGAGCTTTATCCCAACTTTTAAATCCTTATTATATCCCTTATATCCCTTTGAAATATTCCTTAATCCTATTCCTTTATTTATGCTCTCGGAAATTAGAGCTCTATCCCATGTTTTAATCCGTTAACTAAATTCTTAAACCCTAAATATACCCCTTTGAACCATCATTATGAAACCCCTATTTCCTTTTATAAAACCCCTTTAAGTATCCCTTAAATGAAATCCCTAAAAGTGGAACCCCAACTCAATCCCTTATATCAATTCCAATCCCTAAACAATAGGACCCTTAGAATGAAAATTTAACCAATAAATTTTAATTAAACAAAACAATAAGTGAAACCCCATTTAAATTCAAAACCTTAATCCATGCATTAAACCCTATAATTTTATATTAACCCCAAAATAAATAAAATTTAAATCCCCAAGATATTTATCAAATAAATAAAATTTAATCCCAATTTGATAAACCTTTAGTAAATAGAATTCAAACCCCCAACAGTAATAAAATTATGTCCCAAAAATATGAAAATTTAATTCCCAAAGATATTTAACAATTTCAATCCCAAAAATTTATAATTTCAATCCCAAAATTACTTAATAATTTAAACCCCAAAATTTTTAATTTCAAACCCCAAAATTAACCCTAAGACCCTACATAAAAATCCTATATAAAATAAAACCCTTATTTTTTTAAAAAACGAAAGTAGCCCAATTATATATAAAAACCAAGTAATTATAAAAACAAAACCAAAAATAAAATAAAACTCAAATATTTATCCTAATAATAATATCCTCAAAACCCTATTTCTAACCCCTAATCACAATCTAAATCCTAATTAAGTAATTAAACTAAGTTATTAATTTAATTATTAAAAAAATCCTAAACCCTATTTATAAACCCTAAATCAAATTTAACCTAATTGAATAATTAAATTAAGTAATTAATTTAATTATAAAAAATCTAAACCCTATTTCTAAACCCTAATTAATATTTAAACCCTAATTACATAATTAAATTAAGTAATTAACTTAATTATGTAAAATAAAATATGGGGGTGTATTTCTACTGAAGAAGAGCACTTGGGCTAATAACCTGGGTGCAGAGAGTAATCTGGGCGCAAGGCCCAATTACCAAACCCAGCTTTGAGAGAAAGAAAACGAATAAAAAGTTCACGGTGGAGAAAGATTAACTTTTACTCTCTCCTAGCCATTTGATGAAAATCACACAGATTCTATTGAAACTAACGTCAATCGTTGATCATCCAGTAGGACGAACGAATGATCATGATTCAGAGTCAAAGGCAGACTCACGGTGGAACTCACGCACTGGATCTTCTAGTTGATTGGAAAGTTAACCGATCAAGGGGAGTTGACGTGCGCCACTTGGCACGCATCAGAGGGCCCTTAGGGAAGGGTATAAGATCTAATCTCCCTTCAGACCATTCTCATTTCGCCTCTTCCATTCTCTCTCAAATTCATTCTCTCTCTCTAAGTCTCTCACTCTCTCTCGCCTTTCCCTTCTCTTCTTTCTCCGGTGAGCTTCCGGCCATCGTGTGCAACCACCAACCACCACCCCAAACCCAGATCTACGGTTGACATTCAACCAGAATCTTCATCACTTAAGAACCCTAACCCCACCCCAACCCAGATTCACGTGGTTCTTTAGGGTTCGCGAGGAACCCTAAGAACCCTAACCCCTAACCTTCATCCAAACCCAGAAAACCTTAAGAACCCTAACTGGGTTCTACGAACCCTAGCCCTGGCCGTATGAACCCTAACCCTAACCTTAGAACCCTAACCCTCTTTAAGAGCCCTAACCCTAAACAAACCCAGAAATCCCACAAATCGCAACAAACACCAACAAAAACCTAACAACTATAGCTCAATGATCAAAATGAAAAAAAGCTAAGTGCTTTGGGTTTACCTCTCCTGCCGTGTCCAATATTAAGCTGCTATCCCTTCCTCTTCTTTACCTTATTTTCATATTACTAATCCTTTTCCCTCTTGTTTGCAGGTGGCGATTTATGGAGGTTAAGCTCGAAGACCTTAAGGTTTCAATGCGACACCTTAAGGATTTCTGGAAAAATGAGCTTTGGTGTAGGGTTTGGAGGTCGCGGCTTCATATTAGACTTAGGGTTTTTTCATCCTCTCCCCTTTTTTGAAATTAGTTTTGTTTATATAACACATAAATTAGTTTAGAAATTAAGTTAGATTGATTTCGCTTTAGGAAAGTTCTGATGTTATTTTTATTTGATTTAATTTAGTTGTAATTAGAACTTGGATCCTGACTGTTGTAAATTGTAAATCTGCTTTGTACCTTTGATTATGAATAAATGAGAATTGATTCGTTTGATCCATTTTTCCAAATTCTGTGCACAATTAGGGTTAGACGAAATGGGGAAGACGGTGACCCTTTGGGTCAACAATTTTGACCCAAAAAATAAAAATAAAAATATAATTAATGACTAAAATAAAATAATAGTAAAATAAATAATAAAAGAAGACAATAATATAGTAACCCTAATAATGGTAAAAGACCGGTCCCCCTCCCAATTAAATCTAAATGTCACTAAAACTCTTAATTAGCGATAAAAAAAATGACCCTAATTACTAATTAAGTTTAAATAACCACACTTAAAACTTAGACCTATAATTTAATTCTAATGACCTTTATTATTTAAAAAAAAATAGCAAAGCAAATAATTAATTAACTCTAAAATAAAACAAATCCTAACTATTAAAGGAATACGCTAAATAGGCCCCAAACTTCTCTAGTTGATAAACTTTAATAAATTATTAAAACTAAATAAACTCCCTTTAAATAGTAAGAACTAAATAAAACCCTGTATGCAAAACCAAACCTAAAATGGGCCTAAAAAACTAACAATCTCAGAAGCCCCCAAAGACACCTGCATGACACCCCTGATAGCACAAAAACACTGGTCAAAATTTAGGGTACTCAAGCTGTCCATATTTAATCGTCTTCGAATCAGAAGGATGATGTCAATGAGCCTTCCTCCTTTTGAGGAGGAGACGGTTAAATATAGGAAGGATCCTAATTTTGACCGCAGAACTCGATAGGTGCTAAGTAGATATCCTAAAATCCCTGGTAATTAACCCTGGGTAGAGAAGTTAAGTAAGATTATGACAATCTTCCAATTCCGTAGTAATAAACCCTTATAGAACCCTTGACGAAATCCTGAATTTTGATAGAACCTCCGAAATGCTTCTCGATGGAACCCCCAATAAACCTTGACGAGGTTGTGAAACCCGGTGGAACCCCTTAATACTAATACTTGAATAAGAATCCCTTGATGGAATCCCCTGATAAAATCCCTTAGTGAACTCCCCTTGGTAAAACCCTTTGATGAAATCCCTTAAAACTTAAATAAAAAACCCTTAACAGAATCCCCTGATAAAATCCCTTGGTGATTATGAACCCTATGCATGTATGCATGTTTGTGTATATGAGTGCATGTATGCGTGCTCTTATGCATGATGCATTATTTGGGCTAACGCCTCTTTTATGATATGCGATGTATGTCTTTGTCTGAAATAGTGCTTTCCATAACGTCCTGACTCCCTGACCCTTGAAACCTTGATAATTGTAGTAAACCATGATATCCTTGATTCCTGTTTAACATGCCGTTAAAGAACCTCCCCTGTTGGTTAGATTGTAACGTATATTCCTGTCAGTGCATAGACCCTATATCCTGCTTTGGAAGAATATGATCCCTTTGATGATTCCAAAAACCGAAGTAAAAATCCATTTTCCCTTTTTAAAGCTTTTATTTATGCATTATTTCACAATTAATCGATACCTTGTAATCAAGTGGAATGATTTAGGAGGCAAAGAAATATATTTGAAAAACAAATTTATTGAGAATTGGCTCGAAAATGGGCAATGATAAGTAAGGAGGGTAATTCTCATAAGGAGATATTACCGTAAATCCAGAAAAATGTAAAATGGCAATAAGAAAATAAATTTATTTATGTTCCTATTAAATTTAACCCCAGCTAATATCCCTAAGACTCCAAGATCACGACACTTTGCTTCTGAAGATGATGGCTGGAATGATCGTTCCCTTCTGAATTCCTGTTACGGGGTGACTTGAGTGTTTTCAGTCATATGCCTTTTGGATATCCCTAACTTTTGCCTGGACCGCTCTTTTTAGAGTCCTAGTCCACCGGAATGATATACCATTTTTTCAACTAAGCCGCCCTTTAGGGTTTTCGACTTGTCGGGTATCATTTTTATCCAAGTCCCTAATTTTTGCCTGGATCGTTCTTTCGAGTTTTTAATCCACCGGGACGCCCTAATTTTTGCCTAAGTCGCCCTTTAGGGTTTTCGACTTAGCAGGCTTTTATCCTCTTTTTCTAGGCATAGCATTTTTTACCGAATCGGAGTTCACCGGTCGCGGTAAATCCGCTCCATCCACGGTTGTTAACATTAGTGCTCCGCCAGAGGAGGCACTCTTCACGACGTATGGCCCTTCATAGGGTGGGGTCCATTTGACGTGGTGGTCTTTATGGATGGGTAATATTTTCCTTAACCCCAAGTCTCCCTCTTCGAGTAGGCGAGGATGAAATTTCTTGTCGAACGCTCTCTTAATTCCCTGTTGATATAATTGCCTGCAGCCACACGTTTCCCTTATACAAGGTTTAGCTGATCGAGTCTAGTCTGTACCCATTTAGCTTCCTTTATGATCCTAAACTCCAATTAATAGCCCATATCCTTATGCAAATATATAAGTTTCCCTCGAGATCCAGGTCTAGATCCTTCATAGGAGTCCGAAGTTTCACAATCCATTGGATTCTCAAATATTGTTAAGTACATTATGAGTGGTCTCCTTGGGACTGGTGGCACCAACATAGGTGGCTTTTGTAAACATTCCTTGATCCCATCGAAATCCTTTTAACAATCTTCATTCCATTCAATGATTTGATCCTTTTCCGAGTAATTTGAAGATTGGGTCACAAGTAGCTGTAAAGTGTGAGATGAACCCCGTAATATAGCTTAATCTCCCCAAAAATCCATCCCTTGAATGGCTTTCATTTTGTCATTTATTCCCCTTTGACTGACCATGGACCCTGATATTTTCCAGATCTGATTACATAGGTACACCTTGTGGGCTTTAATCGTAACTTAAATTTCCTTAACTGATCCAACAACTTTTGCAAGTTAGTTATGTGATCTTCTTCCTTTTGCGACTTGGTAATCGTATCATCCACCTGAAACTCTATCTCCTTATGCCCCATATTACCATAGTCCTTTGATAAGTTACTGTCGCTCCCAGGATTTTCATCCAGGTACAAACGCGAGAGTGGCGTGGAAAAACAGAGTCGCCAGCCGTGTAAATTTATCCCAAGAGAGGGAAAGGGAACACCGCATAAACCTGAGGAAGAGGGAAAGGAATGGTCATCGCAACCATAACCTGGGTTCGGGAGTCGGTTACGCGAGGGGAAGGTGCTAGCACCCCACGCGTCCATCGTACTCGATGGGATCCACGCTTGTTGTCTATTCTAAGGGTGAGTTATCCTATCATCTATGGTTGTACTAAGACGAGGGAGACAAAGACAGACTCGGTAGGACGTCAACGTCCTAGGCCTACGTACCCCATTTGTGCAATGGGGAATTCAGAGTCAACGTAGTTCGGACCAAGTTCTTTTTGTGTTTTTTATGAGCGACGTTAAGTTCACGTCCGGCAGTTAGGGTCGATGCCTGTTTACGACTCAGACGGAAGGTAACGTGCCCTTTTTGAAAATATCCTTTAGTTTGACGATCCTGAAGGACAAAAAGGTTTGAAGTTGGTTTGTATTTTTTAAGACAGAAGTGGCTTAAGTTAGTTCATAAGTTGCATTGCACCAAAGTCTAGGGCACAGGGGCGAATACTTAACGCATCGTCCCAAGACAGGACGCTCGCTAAGCACTCTAGAAAGATGAGAGGAAGCCCCTCATTTCTCATTCCCCACGCTTAAGGCTCGTGCGCAATACACTTTATTCTTATTAAGTGTTTTAAAGAAATTTGAGATGAGAAGAGAGAAGACACAAAGGTAACTCTAAAGGGGAACTAAGGATCCTAAAGTTATCATGCATAGGTGACCTATGTTTAGTGAGGTTTGACAACAACCTAAACCTAAAGGAAAAAGAAGATGAGAGAAGGGAAGAGTAAGGGTGACCATGGATACTTATCCACACCCTTAAAGAACTTACCTAAGTCCCTGCATAAAAGGTTAGTATGAAACGGACATAAATAATATCAAGGCAAATGAAAATCAAACAATGGCATATAATGGTGATGACAATCCAAACATGCATTAAGAAATCAAATAAACAACCCCAAAACAATGGCACAAGTGCCTTTTCAAACAAATAATCAGACAGGATCAAGGATACGCATACAAGAAAATCTCATGCAAAGAGCCATTAAACAAATAGTAAGACAACTTCTAAAATCACCAAATTAAATATAAAAGTTGCTCAACCAGAGACAAACCAAAAACCAAAAACTCCTGCAAAAAATCAAGATGTTAGCCACTTAAACAATTGGGCAAAGTTCAGATGAAGAATATGACTTAATGTGCAGAAAAGGAGGACCAAAATGCAATATGAAATAATTTTAAAAATGATGGAAAAAATATTTTAATGCACTTCAGAATGTTATATGACAAATACAAAAATAATGGATTGAAAATATTTTATAGATGCAGAGAAATAAAATAAACAAATTAGGTATGCATTGTATGGATAATTCAAAAAGAAAATAGACTAAATAATTAATTTAGATGATAAAAATAAAATAAAATTTGTAAAAATTTTATAAAATAATAAAAATGATGCATGAATTTTATTAGAATTTTTTAATGCAAGAACATATTTTTAATAATTGAAAATGAGATATAATGATTAAAATAAAAATAAAATGGAACAAAATGTAAGGGGGGTGCGTTTAGTAAAGAAAATGTATTGGAATTGGGAAATGGGCTGAAGGTGGGGGGGGGGGGGGTGCGAATAGCAGCCCAACGCATCAGCGAAAAAAAATAAAATAAAAAAAGAACAATGGTCTTCAGTCAACGAATTGACTGAACATAGGCCATTGGATCGATCCTGCGTTCACAAACGGTCAAACAAAATAAAAAATAATCTAGATGAGGGGTCTAGATTAAATACACACCATAATAACGGTGCACACCCCTGCATGCAATTGGTCAGAAATAAAATAAAAACATAAAATAAAAATAAAATAAAAAAAGTGTGCATAATATGCACCTCATTAATGCGTTGGCATGCCTTCAATCACATGATCCATCACACGGTCAGAGTTAAGTCAACAAAAACAAAAGTAATTGAAATCAAATAACCTGATTGGATGAGCATGATAGCTATGATGGGGTGATGTACATACAATCAATGGATAAAAATCAGAAAAAAAATAAAAAAACAAAACACATGCGCGATCTAGACCGTGTGATCAACACAATGGATGGCTGAGGAGTCGTCTTCTTCCTTGGAACCCCTCACCGGCCGGAAATCCCCAGGTCGCCGGAGCCCTAGCTCAGGCCGCCCCTTGCTTCACCTGCAATCTTAAAAAATACCCAGAAAACACAAAGGGGTACATGTTCTTGACCAGAAAATCGTGAGGATTCCAAATATTCAATCAAAAACCGCAAACAACGCATGGATAATGAGATTCGAATAAAATAAGTTTAGGGCTCCGAACTTTAAATTCACCATACAAGCGATATACACGTCCAAACATAACAAAAACTATATCAGGATGATCCATGGATGCTACACATCAATATGCATACTTAAAAATTGAGTTTCGTGATCATGCAAAAAGTGACTAACCTGAGATGGCACAGTCTGAATCCTTGCTTTTAGCTGCAAATGATGGTTGGTCTTTACTCTATGGATCACCAGGAAGAGGTCTGTGGAAGAAGTTCGTGAAGAAACCTTGTGGATTGTGAGATTTTTTGAAGAAAAGCTTTAGGGTTGCACACTTCAATTCTCCTCCAAATGCACGTGAATGAATCCTAACCAGTGCATGGATAGGGTTAAATAGACTAGGGTTTTCCACTGATAATGAATTGGGCTTGGGCAATTGCTTGTTTAATGAGTTTTGGACAAATTTGGAAAATCACATAATGTTAGATACACCTTATCCCATGCATGGATATCCCAATATTCTATGATGGATCACTTGAGTTTGAATTTCTAATCACACCCACATTGAGATTGGGCCTTGAAACTTTTTGATTCATGACTTTTAAATAATTTGGGAATTTTGAATAATGGAGAATAAGTGATACATACACCATGAAATTTCTTAATTCTTGGGCCCAAAATAATCCTCAAGGAATGTTCTTTGATATTAGAATGTGGCATGAAGCAATGGAATTGATTATAGGTCATTATGCCCAAAGTTGTGAAAATGGAATCATGAGAAACCCTAAAAACCACTTTGCCTTCTTTTGATCATAAGTTGAGTTTCACAAATGATATGGAGACCCACTAGTACTTGTTGGAAAGAGGAGAAAAAGATCTTCAACTTTCATGTTGGAGAAAAATTAATTTGAAGCTTCTTTGATGATGAAAAGTCCAGTTGAATGCAGTGCAGAAACTTGCCCAAAAAGGAAACTTTCAAATTATAGGTCATTTCCATTTTTAGTAACTTTTGTACCAACTCCTGATTTTTTATGAATGGCATGAAACTTGAATTTTGAAGACCATATGAGGATGTGAGACCTTGAAACCCTTGAAGAGAACCTCAAAATTCCACAGCTGACTTCTCCTTTCACTGTTGACTTTTACCCCATTCACCTGATTTCCAATCCATTGGCCAATTGAACTTCTCCTGAACCAAACTGATGGACAACCTCCCATCCCTAGGTACTTAGGGACCCAAGAAATATAATAGAATCAAGTCTTACCCAAAATATTAGAAATAAACTGACTTTATAGCAAACCCTAGTTTTGGTACCCTCAGTCTAGGAGGAAATAACACAGTTTCCAAATCCAAATTCCTCTGAATATGATGTGTATTCTCTCCAACAAAGATGAGATATGCCATTTGGTGATGATAAAAACCCAAGGAGCTTTCCCGTTGGAGCAATAAACCCAAGAATCTCAAAACCCTAATTTATGCACTGGTTAGGAGAGAGTGGTCCATTTGAGCTCTCTTGCTTGACCCTTTGAAGGACATCTTCTCCTCTTGAACTTACCTCAGGCACCTTGACCCCATGCTAAGAACCAATGCTATGCACACATGATAATGCAAAAATGAAATGAAACATAAGCCAGTTAGTAATAAAGTAAGGAGGGCAAATTTTGGGGTGCAACAGTTACTCCTACGTTCTTTAACCCAGCAGGCGTTACCTTGTGACAAAATGTCGAATTGCTTCTTGACTTCTTCCCTGATCTGGAGGATCATATCTGATCTTGTCTTCCTCAGCTCTTGCTTGATTGGCGTGCATTCTAGTTTGAGTAGTGGTTGGTGCTCGACGACGTTCGTATCACGTCCAGGCATATCCTGGTATGACCAGGTGAACACATATGTGTACTCTTGCAATAGCTCGATCAACCTTTCCTTTATATCCTTATTCGGAGAAGCGCTAACTTTGACCTCTTCTTATCTTCCTCAGTTCCCAAATTGATCACATCCAATGGTTCCTGGTGAGGTTGTATTTCCTTGTCCTCTTGCCTCAACACTCTGGCTAACTCTTCGGGAAACTCACACTCGTCCTCATCACCCTTTTCTGCTTGGTTAATCGGTAATTCGAAGTCATTCGAGATCATAGCGGTGTCATTTTTAATAGGTTCATTTTTGAATTTGCATGGGGAAGAAGATTTTTTTTGTATCCCTTTTGGAATGGAGTGCTAGAAATGAAAATATTGAAAGAAGGTATATTGCCATTTTGAATAAACAGAAAATGAAAGAAAAAAGATCTTGATTGAAAACAAAATGAAATTTTATTGATATAAAATAATCCAATGAAATAAAAGGTTGCCCTACAAAGCTTTGTCCACTTTCCTTGGGCATAGCAAGGGACTTATTATTATTTTAAGAAAAAAGTAAATTACTTCGAAACAGAAATCATCTTAGAAATCCCGATGGTTCTCCAATTGTCAAGATTAGGCATTCCTTTCTTCCTCTTCCATTAAGGCCACATGATCCTCAATTATGAATCCCACACTATGGAAATTGTCTTTTATCCCTTTACTAGCCGGTTTGTAACCCAGCCCGAACAAAACCTTCTCCTCAGGTGACTCTCATTGTTTACCCTAGTTTGTTAGGTCTCCCTTATTAACCGGGAATTCATCTTCCATCCCTTCCATGGCGCTGACTGTTGCCCCAATGTGCCCCAGTAATGCATAATCTCCCAGATTTGGTCCTTCAGGGTCTACAACACCGACGTCGTGATTTCCGGAATACCTTTTATTGTTATGTTGATCGGAGGATGACAACCTAATATTTCCTGTCTTTAAACCGTTCTCAATCCTCTCTCCAATGATAACCAAGTCAGCAAATCCTGTTGAGACTGCCCCAATCATCCCCTTGTAGTATATTCCTTGTAGGGTATCCATAAACATATCCACAAGTTCACTTTCCAATAATGGAGGTTGCACACGAGAAGCTAGTTCCCTCCATCTTTGGGCATATTCCTTGAAGGACTCGTTCCCTTTTTGAGACATGTTTTGCAAGTGTGTGCGGTTAGGAGCCATGTCCATGTTGTACTGGTATTGCTTCAGAAAGGCGCTTGCAAGGTATTCCCAAGTCTTAATGTGAATCCTCTCCAATTGCATGTACCAGTCCAAGGATGCCCCACTAAGGCTGTCTTGGAAAGTGTGCATCATCAGCTTCTTATTAGTAGCATGGGCACCCATTTTTTGAGCAAACTTCCTAAGGTGATTCTTAGGACAACTGAAACCCTTGTATTTCTCGAAGTTCGGAGCCTTAAACTTGGGAGGTATGACCACATCGGGCACCAGACACATTTCCATGGCATCCACTCCAAAAATATTGAATCCCTCCACGACCTTCCCTCAAGTGATTTATACTTATCAGCAGCCCCTCTACTTTCCTTAACAGTGGTTCCTTTATTTTCGAGGGCCACTTATCTTGGGTTTTCACCCTCGTATTGGAGGTTCCAATCTGCGCGATCCTCACGCAGAATAGTCATGTAAATAGTACAAGGTTCCCCATTGGAAATAAGTGGAGAGACGGTTTCTTCGAGAGGTTGGTTAACAGTTTTGTGCTTAGCAGTTTCGGCCTCCGCACGTTCCAGATCATGGACAAACCCTAGTGGAGGGTTATTGTCTTCAACATGGGGGATAGGAGTAGGAACCTTCCTTTGACGACTTGACTCAGTTCCTCTGGCTATCAAATGCTGGATGGCAAGTGTCAGTTGATCAATCTGGCTTTTCATACCTTCCACGTTCTCCTTAACAGTATCCATTTCTCCTCTTAGAGTAACCATATCCTTCTACATCTGATCCATAGCTTCCCTTTGGTACGCTCGAGTGTGAGGTCGGGAAGTCAAATTGTTATGCTCAACGACTCTGAGACAAAGTTTGTAAAACAAAATGATTTTTTTATTCCTTTTTTCCTTATTTTGAATGCATGTTGATGATGAATGTATGGATATGCATGATGTATGCTAAATAATTTTAAAATTTTATTTGGGGGGAATTCCAAAATCCATTATAGGTAGAGATGAATATAAAATTAGGAAAAAAACCCAAAACAATAATCCCAAAATGGAAACTCCTGAACTTAAGAAGGCGTAAACTAAATAGATGCCCCCAATGCCTTCTTCAAATGAGCTTTGAACTCCTCCAAGTACCCTTTCTTGAGCCCTTGCATTTTCCTATCCTCTTAGATCTTCCACAGGTACATCTAAGTCCTTAGGCTTGACCCCTTTTCCCTTTTTTTTCTTTTGCTTTTTGTTTATTTTTTTTTATTTTTTTTTTATTTTTTTTTATTTTTTTTATTTTTATTTTTGCCCCATGCCCCTTGTAAGGTTTTTCCCTCTCCTTGTAAATCTAAGTATAGCCCAAATTGTTCCAGCGTAGAAAATAGTTGAAGATCCTTGAAGAGGAAGTCACACAGAGGGGGATCATAAAATTGTGCAAAGGCAATTATGGCCTCTACCTTCATAGGGATCCCTAAGAGATCGAGGATCCTTCCATACTTGTGTATAAACATCCTTTGAGCAAATTAAGTCTTGAAGGTCTTTGAGACTTTGTAAATCAGCACTTAGCACTCTAATGCGTAGGGTAGCCCTTTCTTGTTCGAATCCATCTTTCTAATGTTCCTACCACACATCTTGAAATTCCCCACAAAAATGCATATATGCAAAAAAAATGTTTTTAAATGCATGATGACATGGACAATTTGTTCTTTTTTGTTTTTTTACTTGGTTAGGGTAAGTTGAGATGCAAGCATGACCCTAACTTGGTAGGCTCCCTATAGTAAGTTAGATCTAAGTCTTGTCTACCCAATCCCCTCACATGTAGGATAAATAGTTTTGGACAGCATAACGACCCTATAATGTACAGACTATACCATTGTTTTACCATGAGAAGGAGCAAGTCTTCCTATGGTAATCCTTCGGGATAAGTCTCATCTGGGTAGGACCCTAGTAACAGCCCTTGAGGGTTGAATACTTAGGGTCTCCATGAGTTGGTAAGGGGTAGGCTAAAAGTTCTCAGAGTCTCAGACCACATCCAAATCATCCTCTACGTTAGGGGCTAGCCCTTTCATGAGGACACCTTTAGAGGGATCTATTCTGAGTGTGGCATCAATGAATTGTTGGGGATGTCACATCCTCCCCCAAAACATTTCCGTTCCACGTCCTAATCTAGGGTTATACTCCAAGCTTGGGCTTTGGCTTCACACATCATATGCCCCAATCCAAAGTATGATGACAAAAATAAAAATATAAATATAACAAATATAATTAAAATAAAAAACAAAATATAAAAAAAAAATGAGAATAATAAAAAAACAAATAAACACCCAAGACTCTCTTTAGGGAGGAATCCCCAGCAGAGTCGCCAGCTGTCGCGACCGGCAAAATTATTCGAGTCGCCATCATATTTTTTAAGGAAAATAAATGATAAACCTAAGATCCTAATCCCAAGGGCAGAGATTCCTAAGGTTCGGGAGTCGGTTAAGTGAGGGGAAGGTGTTAGGCACCCCACACCTCCATTGTACTCAATGGGATCCTCCTTAAGTTCTAGGGTTTGTTTGTTTGTTGTCTAATTATTTATTTATTTATTAAACACCTATTATTATTCAAAGAAGAAAAGTTAATTTAAGAGGGGACCCTAAGTTTTATTATTAATGTACTCACTAGGGTTTACAACCTAATGCCTACGTACCTTCAATTTTGAAGGATCAGGGTAACCGTAGTTCACCTCCCCTATTCCTACCCCCTAATCCTATTCCTAACCCTAATCCCAAACTTAATCCACTATTTATACTCTTGGATAAAGAGTTCTATTCCCATATCTATTATTTATACTCCTAGATAAGGAGTTCTATCCCTTAATCTATTATTTATACTCTTAGATAAGGAGTTCTATCCCTTAAATCCCTATCCATTATTTATACTCTCGGATGGAGAGTTCTATCCCTTAAAAATCCCCTTATCCATTGTTTATACTCTCGGATGGAGAGTCCTATCCCTTAATCCCTTATCCATTTTTTTATACTCTCGGACAGAGAGTTTTATCCCTAAAAACCATATCTATTATTTATACTCTCGGACGGAGAGTTTTATCCCTTATCCATTGTTTATACTCTCGGATGAAGAGTTTTATCCCAAAAATCCTAATCCATTTGTTTATACTCTCGGATATCAAGAGTTCTATCCCTAATCCAATGTTTATACTCTTGGATATCAAGAGTTTTATCCCATAGAAATCTATTATTTATACTCCTAGATAAGGAGTTTTATCCCTTAATCCCTTGGCCTTTATTTATACTCTTTGAACCTAAGAGTTTTATCCCTTATCCCATCCCTTATTTAGGCTCTCTGACCAAGAGCTTTATCCCAACTTTTAAATCCTTATTATATCCCTTATATCCCTTTGAAATATTCCTTAATCCTATTCCTTTATTTATGCTCTCGGAATTTAGAGCTCTATCCCATGTTTTAATCCCTTAACTAAATTCTTAAACCCTAAATATACCCCTTTGAACCTTCATTATGAAACCCCTAATTCCTTTTATAAAACCCCTTCAAGTATCCCTTAAATGAAATCCCTAAAAGTGGAACCCCAACTCAATCCCTTATATCAATTCCAATCCCTAAACAATAGGACCCTTAGAATGAAAATTTAACCAATAAATTTTAATTGGACAAAACGATAAGTGAAACCCTATTTGAATTCAAAACCTTAATCCATGCATTAAACCCTATAATTTTATATTAACCCCAAAATAAATAAAAATTAAATCCCCAAGATATTTATCAAATAAATAAAATTTAATCCCAATTTGATAAATCTTTAGCAAATAGAATTCAAACCCCCAACAATAATAAAATTATGTCCCAAAAATATGAAAATTTAATCCCCAAAGATATTTAACAATTTCAATCCCAAAAATTTATAATTTCAATCCCAAAATTACTTAATAATTTAAACCCCAAAATATTTAATTTCAAACCCCAAAATTAACCCTAAGACCCTACATAAAAATCCTAAATAAAATTAAACCCTTATTTGTTTAAAAAACGAAAGTAGCCCAATTATATATAAAAACCAAGTAATTATAAAAACAAAACCAAAAATAAAATAAAACTCAAATATTTATCCTAATAATAATATCCTCAAAACCCTATTTCTAACCCCTAATCACAATCTAAATCCTAATTAAGTAATTAAACTAAGTTATTAATTTAATTATTAAAAAAACCCTAAACCCTATTTATAAACCCTAAATCAAATTTAACCTAATTGAATAATTAAATTAAGTAATTAATTTAATTATAAAAAATCTAAACCCTATTTCTAAACCCTAATTACATAATTAAATTAAGTAATTAACTTAATTATGTAAAATAAAATTCGGGGGTGTATTTCTACTGAAGAAGAGCACTTGGGCTAATAACCTGGGTGCAGATAGTAATCTGGGCGCAAGGCCCAATTACCAAACCCAACTTTGAGAGAAAGAAAACGAATAAAAAGTTCACGGTGGAGAAAGTTTAACTATTACTCTCTCCTGGCCATTTGATGAAAATCACACGGATTCTATTGAAACTAACGTCAACCGTTGATCATCCAGTAGGAAGAACGAATGATCATGATTCAGAGTCAAAGGCAGACTCACGGTGGAACTCACGCACTGGATCTTCTGGTTGACTGGAAAGTCAACCGATCAAGGGGAGTTGACGTACGCCACTTCGCACGCATCAGAGGGCCCTTAGGGAGGGGCATAAGATCTAATCTCCCTTCAGACCATTCTTATTTCGCCTCTTCCATTCTCTCTCTAATTCGCTCTCTCTCTCTAAGTCTCTCACTCTCTCTCGCCTTTCCCTTCTCTTCTTTCTCCGGTGAACTTTCGGCCACCGTGTGCAACCACCAACCACCACCCCAAACCCAGATCTCCGATTGACATTCAACCAGAATCTTCATCACTTAAGAACCCTAACCCCACCCTAACCCAGAATCAAGTGGTTCTTTAGGGTTCGCGAGGAACCCTAAGAACCCTAACCGCTAACCTTCATCCAAACCCATAAAACCTTAAGAATCCCAAGAACCCTAACTAGGTTCTACGAACCCTAGCCCTGGCCGTATGAACCCTAACCCTAACCTTAGAACCCTACCCCTCTTTAAGAGCCCTAACCCTAAACAAACCCAAAAATCCCACAAATCACAATAAACACCAACAAAAACCTAACAACTATAGCTCAATGCTCAAAACGAAGAAAAGCTAAGTGCTTTGGGTTTACCTCTCCTGCGGTGTCCAATATTAAGTTGTTATCCCTTCCTCTTCTTTGCCTTATTTTCTGATTACTAATCATTTTCCCTCTTGTTTGCAGGTGGTGATTTATGGAGGTTAAGCTCGAAGACCTTAAGGTTTCAATGCGACACTTTAAGGATTTCTGGAAAAATGAGCTTTGGTGTAGGGTTTGGAGGTCGCGGCTGTAGATTAGACTTAGGGTTTTTTTCATCCTCTCCTTTTTTTGAAATTAGTTTTGTTTATATAACACAGAAATTAGGTTAGAAATTAAGTTAGATTGATTTTGCTTTAGGAAAGTTCTGATGTTATTTTTATTTGATTTGATTCAGTTGTAATTAGAACTTGGATCCTGATTGTTGTAAATTGTAAATCTACTTTGTACCTTTGATTGTGAATAAATGAGAATTGATTCGTTTGATCCATTTTTTCCAAATTCTGCGCACAATTAGGGTTAGACGAAATGGGGAAGACAGAGACCCTTTGGGTCAACAATTTTGACCCAAAAAATAAAAATAAAAATATAATTAATGACTAAAATAAAATAATAGTAAAATAAATAATAAAAGAAGACAATAATATAGTAACCCTAATAATGGTAAAAGACCAGTTCCCCTCCCAATTAAATCTAAATGACACTAAAACTCTTAATTAGCGATAAAAAAAATGACCCTAATTACTAATTAAGTTTAAATAACCATACTTAAAACTTAGACCTATAATTTGATTCTAATGACCTTTATTATTTTTTTTTAAAAACAGCAAAGCAAATAATTAATTAACTCTAAAATAAAACAAATCCTAACTATTAAACGAATAAGCTAAATAGGCCCCAAACTTCTCTAGTTGATAAACTTTAATAAATTATTAAAACTGAATAAATTCCCTTTAAATATTAAGAACTAAATAAAACTCTGTATGCAAAACCAAACCTAAAATGGGCCTTGTCATACCCCAAATTTTGACCACTAAGATTTCACAATATGGATGGGCCATCATACCTCATTAGTCTCCCCAAAGATGGGTGAGCATCCACTACAATCAAATTTAGGGTTTCAGATCCTCTCTGAGTGCTTAGGCAAAGGATCAATCAAGGAATGACATGATCTTCAACTTGTCTAGCCTCTCAAACATCCATAATGGATCAAGAGGACTCCCACATCAAGGATTAAGCACAAGGCTACAACCTTCTAAGTGGATCAAGCCTCAAAATCGCCAGTGTCACCAAATTAGGGATTGGTCGACCAGGGCCTCCAGAGGGGAATTTTCCTCTGGGCATAAGCCAGTGCTTTAAAGCATATCCTAAAATACTCCATGGAACATCATGAACCCAATCATCAAGTCAATTTAACCTCAGGGGATGCATTC
This sequence comes from Lathyrus tuberosus, assembly GCA_022829125.1. Taxonomy (NCBI): domain Eukaryota; kingdom Viridiplantae; phylum Streptophyta; class Magnoliopsida; order Fabales; family Fabaceae; genus Lathyrus; species Lathyrus tuberosus. Next base: position 17,363,732 of record JALAZF010000066.1, on the reverse strand, counting down.
ACAAAAAAATCAGGAATTAGGGTTTCTTGACCTAATTCACCCCTAAGTTGACTTTTGGGACAAAACATGAGCCAAGACTTCCAAGGAGGATTTGAGGGTCTCTAATAAACCACATTGGTCCATTTGTAACAATGGATTGATCCAAGAAGCTTGAGCAACAAGTTTCAATTTCATCTGAACCACACTTAGGGTTTCGCAAGAAAAGTCAACTGTACCTTTGACTTTTGACCAGGACATGCTCCCAACCCCTAGGACATGATTCAATACACCCTGTAACACCTATGAAATCAATCCATTAAGTTTGATTTAGGTCAAGGACTTGATTTCATAGAGGATCGCACAGTTTGGAATTCATCTGACAAAAAGTCAACTGTGCACAAAAGTCAACTGTGCACAAAAGTCAACTTTGACTTTTTGATATTTTTCACAATTATGGTTCTTTGACCCTAAAATGATGTTAATGTATGGTTGGAATCATCATTCATCAAGAAAAATCAAGAAAAGTGGGATAACTTGTAAAAGGGGTAACCATAAAAACTTAGAAATTTTTTTAAGTTATGGAACAAAATGGCTAGGGTACCAACTTTGGAGGATCATAACTCCTAAACCACAAGGCCATTTTTCCCCATACAAAGCTGGATTTGTAGCTCTCATGGCCCTCTACAAAAGCTTCAAATACACCTCATTCCAATTCATCATGGATTTTGAGTTATGGAATGATCAAAATCACAAAAAGTGAAAATGTCACTTTTTTCCAACACTTAGTGAAATTTTCACTAAGTCAGAATCTGCCTTACATTTTTCCAAATGTAGGGGCATTTTTCACTTGGATCCAAAAAGTATCAAAACCAATTATGATCAAACAGTTGTTGTATCATATGAGCGCTTTCCAAAATGGCCAAGAACTCCATCAAATTCCACTTGAGCCATGAGATATGACAATGCCAATATGCATTGCTGCAAACTGTCATGGCAAGGAAGATTTTGGAGTTTTCCTCGATTTGCTCAAATTTTTCAAAGGGTAAGAAACTTTATCCATATGAACACCTCAAGGGGGGACCAAGGAGGAACCAACTCTGATCCCAAGCCTCCCAAGTCTTTGGAACCAAAAATAGCATGCCAAACCTAGAAATCCCTAAAAGAGGGACAAGACTCCAATTTTGGATTGGAGCATTTAATGCATACACCAAGGTGGCATGGACTGAGCCATTTCCAACTGAATTCAGTCAAGACTTATCCAAGACCTAGGGGACCAGCAGCCTGTGCCCTAACTTCTAGTCAATGGCTAGAGGAGACTTGGATTCTCATTGCTCAACATTGGCCAAACCTATGCAGCAGTTGCCATTCACTATTCCTTGCAAAACAAACTTGCTCTACTATAAATAGAGCTCATTTTTTATCATTTTGAGTACGCCAAAGCCATCAAATAGATGCTTTCCTCAAAATATCTTCTTTCACTCCAAAATTGCCTTCTAAAGCAAGTCACTATCGGTTTTTGAGTTTGAGAGTTATTCCAACCAAACCAATCACACACACACACACACCCCTCATAAACATCATATAGAAGTGACCCAAACACTTAAACAACATCTGGAACACTGATTTCTCAGAATCACCAGCCAGCTGCTCAAGGGTTTAACCAAGTTGCAGTTGGGATACCATCTTCAGTTCCAGATCATTTCAAACCATTCCAAGCACTCAGAAACACTCCATAGCACCTAGGGAAGCTGTCCATAACCTTGGAACCAAGTTGTAACACCTCTAACACAAAACACGATCACCAGCTGCAAGAGGTAAGCATGAGATCTTCTAACTCTATGATCCATGCATTTTTTGTTGCACAATAATTTGGCCATATGTTCATAATCATGCATGGAGTGTTTTCCCTCAATCAATTGCATTGTTTGAATCGTGTATGGAATTTCTGAACCTTCATGCAAATTTTAGGGTTCTTGAGGTTTCTCTTTGATTTCTTATTCCATGTTTAAAATAAATGAAATTAAAGGCCATAGACATGATCGTGAGGTTAAAACGAGTAGATTGATATGTAGATTACATGATATCATCAAGTATTCAGTGAGATTGGATAGAAAACGCAAATATGCAGAAACAGAGGAAGGGCGCGTGTTCTTGCCATGTTCTTGGCGCCCTTTTTCAAATATTTGAATATTTAAATTTTGTGATTTTATTTAATTGATTCAAAAATTAATTTCTCTCTGAGTTTTAATGATTTTGAGTTGATTCTTTTTTTAATAATTCACAAAAATGTTAAAATATTTTATTTTCCCAAAAAAATCCCAAAAATATTATTTATTTCATATACTTGATATTTTTGAAAAGAATTAATATTTTAATTGTTTTTGACATTTAAAATATTTTCTCCTTCTTGATTTTTCAAATTTTAGTGATTTCCAATCATTTTGTGGATCAAAACCTAACTTTTGAAACATTAATCCAAGATCACAATTTGTTTTCCACATGTTTAACAATTTTGGTCATTTTAATTGAATTTTTTATTCAATTAAAATACATTTTGAAAACAAATTAGGGTTTTTGATTAATTCAACCCTCATCAAACTTTTTCAAACACTTTGGACCTCTAATAAAGTGTAAGACCCAACCCCTCTTTGAAACCAAAACATTTTTGGGCCTCAGTCATTGTATAATATACTCGTCAAATATCCACTATGTAATACTAATATAGTTATTTATAGTTTTCCCTGGTGTCGCTCCAGGGATTTTCATCCTAGTACAAACGCGAAAGTGGCACCGAAACAGAGTCGCCAGCAATGTGTATTTATCCCAAGAGAGGGAAAGGAAACACCGCATAAACCTGAGGGAAAGGAAAGAGCATGGTCTTGCGACCAAGAGAACTGGGTTCGGGAGTCGGTTACGCGAGAGGAAGGTATTAGGACCCCCTCGCGCCCATCGTACCTGATGGGATCCACACCTGCTGCTTCAATCAAAGGGTGTAAGGAAAGGATACTGGAAAAGGAACTGCTAGCTGGAGAACTGGAAAAGGAAAGGAGAGAGAAAGAGAAATAAATGTAGGGAAAATAAAAGAAGTGCTCGAATGGGCCCTACCCCACTGCCTACATATCTCATCGGGAACATGAGAATCAGAGCGATGTAGTTCCCCTCAGCTAAGGGAAAATTGTTTGTGTTTTTTTTAGTGGAAACGTCAGGGTGCGCGTTCCAGCAGTTAGGTGTTGCAGCTCGCTGTAGGGAGACTTAGGCATTACCTGTTTGTGTTGGAACGAACGTGACGCATCCTTAAGGAATGAGTGAATGAGATAAGGAGAGAAATCCCGAAGGAAAGACGTTATTGTTTGTTTGAAGTTTTTTAGAAAGAAGTGTTTTTGAAGTTGTTTGTAACTTGCATTGCACCCAAGTCTTGCAATATAGGAACGAATACGTCGCGTATCGTCCCCAACAGGACATACACTAGGTATCCTAGAAGAATGAAGGGACCCCCCCTCCCCCATTATTCACTTCCCATATTTAAGGCTCATGCGCAATACATGTTTAACCTTTATTAAGTATTTTAAAAAGATTATGAGATGAGAAGAAGAGAGACTCAAAAGGAAGTAAAAGGTGAAAGCTAATGAGGGAGACTAAGAATCACCCTAGTGTTATCATACATGGATGTACCTATGGTTAATGTGGTTTAAGAAACCTATTCCTAAGAGAAAGGAAAAGAAGAGCAAAAGAAACAACTTACTTCCAAGATGGAAATTAAGTTGATCTTAAGGAGGGATGAAGAAGGAGTTATTCAAGGAAAGCATATAAATGCTTATCACAATCACAAGTTGAATTATTAAAAGAAATAAGAGAAGATGAAAGAAAGAAGTATGTGGAAGCATATCCACACACTTACTTACCATTTGCACCTACATGAAAAGGTTAGTTCAACAACTATTTACAAGTAGTGGAATAAGGAAAGAATACCAAATAATGATCAAACAAATCAAGAACCAATGAATAAAGATCCTAAGAGATGAAAACCAACCAAGGTCAGAACCTACACTATGAGAGTGTTCCCTAATCCTAAGGTATCAAACACAAGTGAACTATACACAATTAAGTGCCCTAAACATCAAAGAAGTGTACTTATGAAAAGAATAGATGGAAGATGAGTGGAAATGCAAAGTGATCATGAATTAATGCTTCAAAAAAGATCAAAGTAGAACCATACTCCATTTACAAATGTCTTCTAATGCACATGAAACCTCACAAAAATCATGGATAAAAGAGTACAACTAGAAGAAGTAAGATGAAGGAGAAGTGGGCATAAGAGAAACATGTCAAAGTTCAAATTATAACACACAAACTCATATTAAATGCAAACACAAGTCACATGACCTATAATGAAACAAATATGACCTATAATATCATGCAAATGACATACAAAATATGCACAAACAATCATCAAATGGTGGCATAAATGCCTCATCAAAACATATGAGAATGAGGTAGAATAAAGTGCACAAAAAGTAACTTCAAATGCAAGGCATCAACAAATATCAAAGCACATGATAAAATTGTGAGAATTAAGTCCTAAACAATCCAAGTTAGAGGCAACATATGTATAAATGACTCATGGAAAAACTCAAGAGAAAACATGCCTCGAAGAATTCACAAAATCACATTGATCAAACCAAAAGGAAATGCAAAGATGAACATGCAAACATGTGATAAAATGACCTTAAAAATCAAAAGAAAATGGATTTAGATGCTTTAATGTGTTATCTAATCAATGAAAAAAGAATGAGTTAATAAAATGCACAAATTTGAGTATCATAGAAGAAATTCACTCAAAAGAAATTAAAAGAAAAATATGGAATTATGTGCAACAATTCACAAAGTTAGAATTAAAAATAAAAGAAAATCATTTAAATGTATAAAGAACACACATGAATTAATTTGGGATTTTTAGAGTTGATTTACTATTTTTAAAATAAGAAAATGAAACAACATATGAAATAAAAATGAAAATGTGAAAGAAATGGGAAGGGGGTGCAGCGACAGTAATTTGCACGTTTTAAAATGATTGGGCCTGAAAAGGTGGTGTGCAAATAGTAATTATAAACCCAATCCACTAAAGCGTGTAAGTGTGTTCAGGTGTACATGCACTCAACATAAGGATGCAATCGTGGCCATTAGATCCAACAGTCAACCATCAATCTAGAAATTATGATAATCAAACAAATGAGAACGCGCGTACATGTTGATCACCAAACACCCACACACATGCAAGCATCTGAAACTGTGAAGAGAGAACATGTGCAAGACCACACTTTCATTAATGCGTTGGCAACATATTAAGCATTGGATTAATCTCATGATGATCAAGCATGCAAGATAAGTGGATCAGATTGGAGACATACAATAGCAAGCATGATGCACACACACACAAACACTCAGGTCACAAAACAATGCACGTGAGATGCACATGGGATTTTAATGCGCTGGCAAAGTCTAAACCATTGGATGAAGATGATCCGACGGTCATGTTTAAATCTGGCCTAAAAACCCTAAACGCATGCTCACCGGCCGGAGAACGACCTCCGGTCGTCTTCTCCGACCATCTCCGTCACCTGCAACTCTCACATCTCCTAGAAACATGCAAACCGCACACCAAAATGAAGAGGAAGTCATGTACATTCCAAATCTAACATTGAAAATCACATAGCATGCACGTACAGAGAGATTCGAACACCAACAGTTTGCCCTAATTTTTCAACTATGCTCCTAAAGAGCCTAGCAACTAGCCAGGACTCACACAGCTTCTAGTAAGCTTCAAATCAAGATGAAACAAGCTCAAATCACATGAATACGAAGCAATAAGGTTGAGTACATTAGAACTTGAAACTTTGAAGAAACTTGAGTTGTAAGAAAACCAGAGAAAACCACTTGATCTTGAGCTTAAGTTGAGCAAAATAAATGCAGTTGAGTCTTGAAATCTTGAAAACAGGGGAAGATTTGAAAATGTGATGAAGATACACTTGGAGAATTGGTGTTGATTATGCTTGTTCTTGCTCAAAAAACCACACTGAAGATGATGATTGATGAAGATGAAATGTGGATGAAGATTGATGAATTCGTGTGAGATCAGAGGGAGAGAATAGAGAGATTCAGAGAGTGAGAGTGAGAGTGATTTGAGGTGAGAGTGAAAAAATGAAGTGTTGTTGTGAACTCTGTGAGTGATTTTTGAATATATACTTAAGGTTAGAAGTTAACTTCAATGGTTAAGTGAGTCAGTGAGTGAAGTTAACTGAGTTCACCCTAACTAACTGAGTTAAGTTAGTTAGGGGCGAGTTGGTCTTGGCTTGGCTATGCTGTGTGTGAGTTTCTTGGAGCTTATGGTGAGGTTAATGCAAGGAGAGGTGGTGATGATATTATTCTGATGTAGCAGCTTGTTGAACAAGTTTTATTCATTTCCTTTTTTATGCATGGTGAATGGTATGTAGCATAGTGTAAGAATTTTGCTTGGCCAAATGAAGTAATGGAATGGATGATGTAGAAATATGCGTGTGACTGTGGTAAACCAACAACAACAATATAAAACACTTCCTTTTGGACAGCATGATATCAATGAAAGCATGGAGGTTTGGTGATGAATTTCTCTATGTAAGGTTGACGATTTGGTGAGTTTTTGATATCAAATGAAAGAGGGAACATGGGAGAATAAGTTTGGTGTGGGAATTGAATTGAAATGGGCCCTCAAACACACTTGAAAATGGCCATGAACTCAAGGGAACAAAACTGATTTGTGGGCGTGGCAAACTTGGCATGGCATGGCAATGTGACCTATGGATTTTCAGTTTAGAGCAACCAGGTTTGAACCCTAATATCTCCTTCATAACTTGCTCAAATGAAAAAAATGTCAAACATGAACATTGTAGAGGGCATGGAAAGGAACAACTTTAATGTTCAACATTTTTTCATTTGAAGCCTCCCTCAATGAGAAAAATGGCTGGACATTTTGGCCACCAAGTGTTTGACAAAATTATGGTGCATGGGCCTGGTCTGGCTTGGTCATGACTTGGTTTTTGACCTAGTTATGTCAAACTTTGATGGATCATAACTCCCTCAATTTTGATCCAATGGAAAAGTTCTTTATATGGATTTGAAGCTTAGAATGTGAACTTTAATTGGCTCAACTTGGGCCTGAGGTTTGGAGCTTTTATCATGGAGAAAGGAAGCCTCAAAGTGTGTTGCAAAATGGTCCAAACTTGCCATTTTTGGAAACCCTAAGTTTCAAAAAATGGAAACTTTGTACATTTCTTGATTTTTCATGATTCCTCCATCATTTCTTGATCAAATCTTGTCCAATGAACATATGCAACTTAAATTTCATGAATTTGATCTTAAAAAGTCAGGAGTTGACTTTTTTCACTGCATAGTTGACTTTTTCCCCAATTTCTTGATTCTCAAGCATCTGATCAATTGAACCTCTTCTGAAATGAACAAATGGCCAATATTTCATCCTTAGACACTTGACATCATGTAGAAAACATTGAGATCAAGTTTGAATCAAAATTTCATCAGGAGACTGCTTGAACCAAAAACCCTAATTTTGACTGTTTGTTAGGAGATGATGCTCTGCCCAATCTTCTTGATGAATTCCCATCTTCTCATGACTTGTGGGATCAATTGAGATGACATATGATATAAGAGACCCTTGAGGCTTGGTTGAAGACCCTTGGCTCTTATCCTCTTGCTTTTCTTTGGTTTTCCATTGTTCACACCTTGAAGCACTAGATACCATGCCTTGCAACCAACGATATGCAATTTATGACCTACTATGGAATGCAAATGAGTAAAGCATAGACCAATTTATTGAGAAAACATGAAGGCAAATTTTGAGCTATTACAGCTGCCCCTATTCAATCAACTATGAATCTGAATGGATGAAAGCAAAGGCTATCAGGAATTCAAGATACATAGGGATTGAATACAAAAAATAACCGAGAAAATTTGCACTGGGTGGATAAAGAAAAAAGTTGCGAACGAAGCAATGGTAAGGGAGAAAAGTTTGTGAGAAAGAATTTGGAACCATTGAACCCCATAGGGAACCTGTCGGGAACTGGTGAACTACCTGTCGGGAACTGGCGAACTACCTGTCGGGAACTGGTGAACTACCTGTCGGGAACTGGTGAACTACCTGTCGGGAACGGGTGAACTACTTGTCGGGAATTGGTGAACTACCTGTCGAGAACTGGTGAACTACCTGTCGGGAACTGGTGAACTACCTGTCGGGAACTGGCAAGCTTGGACTTGAGTTACCTATCGGGGATGGGCAAGTGTACCTGTCGGGAACTGGCAAGGTTCAAACTAAAGGGAGCTGTCGGGGATGGTTATAGTTTATAACTACGGCTTACCTATCGGGAATGGGTAAATGGACCTGTCAGGAACTGGTATGGTTAAAACTCAAAGGAGCTGTCGGGGACGGATACAGTTTATAACCAAGGTTTACCTATCGGGGATGGGTAAATGGACCTGTCGGGAACTGGTATGGTTAAAACTCAAAGGTGCTGTCGGGACGGCTACAGTTTATAACCAAGGTTTACCTATCGGGGATGGGTAAATGGATCTGTCGGGAACTGGTATGGTTAAAACTCAAAGGTACTGTCGGGGACAGCTATAGGAATCCTATCGGGAATGGTTCCAAGAAACTTGTTAGCTGAGAGATGTGACTCTGTGGGGAGAAAAGTGATGAAACCCTTTGCGCTGCTTTGAAATGTCTGTTGGGGAATGAGGGAGGCATTCTTTCTGGCTTTGTCAATGATATAAGGAGCAAAGTTTTGGGCTCTTGCACGAGTTATCAAAACTAGCCTATGCTTCACATGCATATGTTTGAATTTTTCCATGGCGTAATGCTCCGTCTCGATGGAAATGCTACGTGTTTTGAGGATGCTATGCATACTATATGCAAAATGCAAAGAAATCCTCAGCAAAATAAATGCTGAGGAAAGGTAAGTAACTCTGCTGGGGGATAATGTGCTTACAACAAACTCTGCTGGGGAGAACCACTTCAGAGCGTCTCGTGCTAGGGAATGTTTCTTAAGAGAATTTTACAAAAGATCCAACATCTTCCAACTCTTGGACAAATACCGAGACTTGAGCTAGGATACAGTAATTGAGAGGCCACTCTACCGAGGATAATAGATTTGGAACACCTCCTACTAGGGAATTTTCATGATACTCCATGCTTGGGATGACCAACAACTTGCTTTTGCCCCATGATACCAGGCTGATCTGAAGAAAACGTCCCAAGAGGATTTTACAGAAGATTCGACATCTCCCCACTGCTGGACACTTACTGAGTCTTGAACATTAACTATAAGGCATGTGAAGCAACTCCACTGGGGAGTTTACAACCGTTACCGACACAGAAAAGCTTGTAGCTGTTGGAAGTACAGAATGGGAGAATCGACTTAATAAGATACAACACTACCCATTTGAAACTGACTTGTTAATATTGAATCGTCGTGCGCGACCGTCGGCCAAACGATGGATTCAATCAGTAAACGTTGTGACAAAAGAGTGAAATGAGAATCCTTTTCTAAACATGATGGCTTCAGTACTACCATTTGACAATGTTGTCGGGGATCATGAAGCTCTGTAAATACGCTGGTGATGACCACCTCCAAGAATAACTTTCCTGCTGAGAAACCGTCTCTGCTTGTGGAGGAACTATCATTTGCGCTTCGTAGAGGATTTTGGCTTGAAGACGTCACACATCTTTGAACAGCTACCCAGTGAACTCTCAACACCTGCAAACAAAAGAATGCGCACATATGCCCCAGGGTGACATGGGTTTTGTAGTATTCACCCAAGCACACCCGTCATTTAAAGCAATTTTAAATGTTTTCCTTTTTATGCATGTTATTGTAGAACCCCAATGTTTTCACATGCAAATGTTTATCAAAAATTTTTGGACGTTTGTGTAAACCAAACAAATTATACAAACAAAACAAACAGATAGAATTATTCTGAATAACGACCATTTTATTAATTGAAGAACCTGAAAATAGGCATTTACATCAAGAAGCAATTCCTGGAAAGAGGTAATTGCCAAAACAGAAAAGAAAATTGTCCTAATGGCAATGTGAAACTGGAACTCCATTGAGTTTCAACCCTGTTATGGTTCATATATCTTCAAGCCTCTCCAATTACCTTGCCTTCAAAGGGGACGGTTGGACTGATTCCTATCCTTCGGAATGCTCATTGATTTAGACAAGACGATACAGATTACTCAGATCGCAGTTTTCGCTAAATCTCTCTTTTGCCTGGATTGCCTTTTACGGGTTTTCAATCCACTGAGATACCCTTTTTTGCCTAAGTTGCCCTTGCGGGTTTTCAACTTACCGGGTGTACTTTCTATTTTATTTTTATCCCTAATTTTTGCCCGAACCCCCCCCCCCCTTTTTTTTTGGTTCGCCGGGATGCCCCTTTTTGCCTGGACTCTCTTTTTACTGTCCAGCGGGTCTATTCATGCGAAGTATTTTTTAACTGCGTCTGAGTTCACAGGTGACGGGAAATCTTCACCGTCCATTGTTGTAAGCATCAAGGCTCCACCCAAGAAAACCTTCTTAACAACATATGGACCTTTATAATTAGGGGTCCATTTGCCCCTGTGATCTGTATTCGGAGGAAGAATCCTTTTCAATACCAATTCGCCCATCTGGTAAGTCCGAGGACGCACTTTCTGGTCAAATTCCCATTTCATTCTCCTCTGATATAGTTGTCCATGACATACTGCAACCAACCGTCTTTCTTCGATGAGACTCAACTCGTTGAACCTCGCTCGGACCCATTCAGCCTCGTCAAGTTTAACATCCATCATGACCCTTAAAGAAGGGATCTCAACTTCAACCGGTAGCACTGCTTCCATACTGTATACAAGAGAAAACGGGGTTGCCCCAGTAGATGTACGAACAGAGGTACGGTACCCATGCAAAGCGAAAGGCAGCATTTCATGCCAATCCTTATACGTCACTAGCATATTTTGCACAATCTTCTTGATATTTTTGTTGGCTGCCTCAACGGCGTCATTCATCTTCGGGCGATAAGGAGAGGAATTGTGATGTTCAATCTTGAAGCTTTGGCATATCTCTTGCATCATCTTATTGTTGAGATTAGAACCATTGTCAGTAATGATCCTTTCGGGTACCCCATATCGGCAAATAATCTCCTTCTTAATGAATCGGGCTACCACCTGCCTGGTGACATTTGCAAAAGAGGCAACTTCCACCCACTTCGTAAAGTAATCAATAGCCACCAAAATGAATCGATGTCCGTTGGAAGCAGTAGGCTCAATCTTCCCAATCATATCAATGCCCCACATAGCAAAGGGCCACGGAGAACTCATCACATTCAGGGGGTTTGGTGGCACATGCACCTTGTCAGCATAGATTTGGCATTTGTGGCATTTTCGGGCATACTTAAAGCAATCAGCCTCCATAGTTAGCCAGTAATACCCGGCTCGTAATAATTTATTTTCCATAGAATGCCCACCGGCATGGGTGCCGAAAGATCCTTTGTGCACTTCCTGCATTAACAGGCCTACTTCGTGTCTATCCACACATCTGAGCAAGACCATGTCAAAGTTTCGCTTGTAAAGCACATCCTCATTCAAGAAGAAGCTTCCTGCTAACCTCCTCAGAGTCTTTTTGTCATTGTTTGATGCCCCAGTCGGATACTCTTGACTCTTCAAGAAATGCTTGATATCAAAATACCAAGGTTTATCATCAATCGTCGTATCGGCAGCAAACACATGAGCGGGTCTGTCTAGCCTCATCACATCGATCTTGGGTATATGGTTCCACCAATTCACCTGAATCATGGAAGACAATGTTGCTAAAGCATCAGCCATTTGATTCTCATCACGAGGTATATAGTACAATTTTATCGTTGTAAAGAAAGTCAACAGTCTTCTAGCATAGTCTCTGTAAGGAATCAAGTTCTGCTGGTTGGTATGCCAATCTCCATTGATCTGGTTGATCACTAGAGCAGAATCTCCAAATATCTCAAGAGTCTTGATCCTTAAATCAATGGCTTCTTCAATACCCATGATACAAGCCTCATATTCTGCTTCATTGTTGGTGACATCAAAAGTCAACCTGGCAGTGAAAGGTATATGTGATCCTTTCGGAGTGATAAGGACTGCCCCAACACCACTTCCATTCATGTTAACTGCCCCATCAAACATCAGTTTCCATTTGTCATCAGGATCCTGCCCTTCATCAACCGGGGGCTCTTCACAATCTTTAGCCTTGAGAAACATGATGTCTTCATCAGGAAAGTCATACCTCATTGGCTGATAATCATCAATAGGCGACTCGGCAAGATAATCAGACAACACACCCCCTTTGATAACTTTCTGGGAAGTGTATTGTATATCATACTCAGTGAAAACCATCTACCACCGAGCGACCCTTCCATTAAGAGCTGGCTTCTCAAAAATGTACTTGACTGGATCCATTTTTGAAATCAGTAGGGTTGTATGAGTCAGCATATATTGTCTCAATCGCTTAGCAGCCCATGCTAGCGCGCAACATGTCTTCTCAAGCATCGAGTACCTGGACTCGCAATCGGTGAATTTTTTGTTCAGGTAGTATATAGCATGCTCTTTCCTACCTGTCTCGTCATGTTGACCGAGAACACAACCCATTGATCCATCACATACAGAGAGATACATAATCAGTGGCCTCCCAGGAACTGGAGGCATGAGAATCGGAGGATTTTCCAAATAATCTTTTATTTTATCAAAGGCCTTTTGACAGTCATTGTTCCACTGGATTGATTGATCTTTTCTCAATAATTTGAATATTGGCTCGCAAGTCGTGGTAAGATGAGATATAAATCTTGCAATATAATTCAATCTTCCCAAAAATCCATGAACTTGTTTTTCTGTTCTTGGCTCCGGCATTTCTTGAATGGCTTTTACCTTTGCTGGATCCACCTCAATTCCTTTTTCACTGACAATGAAGCCCAGAAGCTTACCGGATCTTACCCCGAAAGTACACGTATTCGGGTTCAGCCTCAGTCTGAAATGTCTCAACCGTTCAAACAACTTTTTCAAATTTATCAAGTGCTCTTCTTCCGTTTGTGATTTGGCAATCATATCATCCACATAAACTTCAATTTCTTTGTGAATCATATCGTGGAAGAACGTCACCATGGCACGCTGATATGTGGCCCCAACGTTCTTTAAACTAAACGGCATCACCTTATAGCAGAATGTGCCCCAAGGGGTAATAAATGTAGTTTTCTCCATATCCTCCGGCACCATCTTAATCTGGTTATATCCGGAAAACCCATCCATGAAAGAAAACACAGAGAATTGAGCCGTATTATCTACCAACACATCAATGTGTGGTAATGGAAAATCATCTTTTGGACTCGCCCTATTCAAATCTCGATAATCCACGCACATTCTGACTTTGCCATCCTGTACAGGCACAATATTAGCGACCCATGGTGGATAACTAGTAACAGCTAGAAACCCCGAATCCAACTGCTTTTGCACCTCCTCTTTGATTTTGATGGCCATTTCAGGTTTGGTTCTCCGAAGCTTCTGCTTGACAGGAAAACAACCCTCTCTCAGCGGAAATCTCTGCACAACGATGTCCGTATCCAACCCCGGCATATCTTGATAAGACCATGCGAAGATGTCAACATACTCTCGTAACATCTCAATCAGCTCTTTCTTTACATTCTTTGCCAGGCTTGCCCCTACTTTGACCTTTTTCTTTACCTCTTCAGTACCGAGATTGACAACTTCTATAGATTCCTGATGAGGCTGAATGGCTCTTTCTTCCTGTTGCAATAATCTAGCCAACTCTTCAGGAAGTTCACAGTCTTCCTCATCCCCCTCTTCAGCTTGGTATATTGGATTATCAAAGTCATAATAAACCATAGCAGGGTCATCATCAACAAGATCCAGAGAATTATTTCTGCATGAATGATAATTCATGCTTTTAGAAATTACCGTTTGAAAGGAAAAGGAAAAAATGCAAGAAAACTGTGAAGAAAACATTGCCATTTTTATTTATCTGATAAAAATAAAATGAAAGACAGGGAACACAATTTTGAATACAAAACGTCCTTTTATTAATGATAAAAATTTGTATGAGAACAAATGGGGGCCCTACAATGAAGTCACTATGCCTTGGGCAGAGCATAGGACCTTTGCATGCTTAATGAAAGAAAACACAGAAAATTACTTATTCGGCAGAGTAACTTGGATGAGATCCTTCGAAAACCAATTGTTCAGCTTCACTCCTGGGCACATGGGCGCACCCAATTGTCCAGGTCACAGTCACTATCTTCAGCGTCTTCAATTGCTGCACAAATCTGGATTGGATGTATGACTCCTCCACTTGAGAAAATAACTGGCCCTTGGCGCTCTTGACCCTTTGGCAATGGAACTTGAGGAGGTTTATAACCAATTTCGCTCTTATCATCCTTAAAAGGTAGCTCAATCACTTGACCCCGACCTTCCGTATGACCAGACTGAACTACTTCCAAAGCCTGCTTATATGAAACCATAGAGGTTCCCACCCTTGCCTCACCAGACGGAGAATCTTTCACCATATTCATAGTTTCAAATGCCTGACAGAGAGTTACGTGGATTTCTCCGTCCATCTCCACGTACTTGAAGGATGATAGATGACTAACGAAAATATCTTCCTCTTCGCATACCGTAACAACCTGACCGTCAACTACAAATTTTATTTTCTGATGCAAGGTTGAAGATACGGCCCCAGCAGCGTGGATCCATGGACGACCCAATAGACAACTATAGGCCGATTGGATGTCCATCACACAAAACACTGTATTAAACACCTGGGGTCCGATTTGGACAGGCAGCTCTACCTCTCCAAACACTTATCTCTTTGAACCATCAAATGCTTTCACTACTAGATCACAAGGCCTAAGTACAACCCCTTCCACATCCAGCTTTGCTAATGCTTTCTTAGGCAACACATTGAGGGACAATCCAGTGTCCACCAATACATGGGATAACATAGCACCTTTACATTCCATTGATATGTGGAGACCCTTATTGTGGTTCCTTCCTTCTGGCGTTAAGTCAAAATCTGTGAACCCTAGACCGTTACCGGCATTAACATTGGAAATCACACTTTCAAGCTGGTTCACTGATATTTCTTGCAGTACGTACGCCATATTCAAAATTTTTAGCAAAGCCTTCCGATGTGCTTCGGAACATAGCAACAATGACAATATGGAGATCTTAGAAGGAGTTTGATATAGGTGATCAATGATCTTATAATCGCTCTTTCTGATTATTCTCATGAATTCCTCAGCATCACTTTCCAATGACTTATCAGATTCCGCCCCTGGCACTGGTTCATCACTTATCACCTGCTTTCCTTTGGCCTTTGCTAATGCTTCAGTATCGTCTCTCCTGAGTGTCTGAGGAGCAAAAAGCCTTCCGCTGCGGGTAAAACCGCCCATTCCTCCAACGTTTTCGATACTTGAACCATTTTCTTTAGGAGTCTGTACCTCTTGCCTCTGTCCTTGACTATTAGTTCCATAGTACCACGGAATCGCAACCTTGTTCTCATTTGGGACATGACCAGGAATAGTTATAGTTATAGGAGCTACTCGTTTAGGCGCAAATATCTGTACGGGAGCAGGCACCAGAATTTCCACAGGATCAAAGTAGATTGTAATAGTAGAAACTTCATCATCATTCTTTTTCGACTGATCAAATTGTAAATGTCCTTCATCCATCATGTTCTGAAGGCTATTTCTCAACTTCACACAACCATTATCAGCAATCAAACAATCTTCACAACTTTCTAAACAACCAGGAAATACAGCCCCTTTCAGTAGGCGGTCCTTCACAACTTTCAACGGAGTGTTGGCATCATTAATGTCCCTCACCAGATTCAAACTTCCATCTTCTTCAATGGAATTCACTCCTGGTCCACCATGCAGAGGCATGGGATTTTGAATTACATTAGGCCTCAGAGCGAAATTAATAGCCTTTGAATCAACAAGGTCTTGAACCACATGTTTGAAAGCCTTGCAATTTTCCACATTGTGACCCGGCGCATTTGAGTGAAATTCACACTTTTCATTTGCATCATACCCAAAAGGTAATTTGCCCACTGGGGGAGCTAAAGTCCTCAATTATACCAACTTCAAACGAAGTAAATTCTGTAGCACTTGTGAGCATGTCATAGGGAAAGCATCAAAATGTCGGTCATTCATTCTCTTTCTTGGGTGATACTGCCTTTGATCTGCAGGTTGAGCCTCAGTACTCAGAGTTGGAATAGTTATAGATGCTGCTTGGTGATATGGACCCTGTCGTCCTCTACCTCTCCCCCTTGTGCATATGCAGCATTAGCGTCACCTTCACGCTTTCTGTTATTGTTACTAAAAAACTTCTCTGCGGGAGCTGAACTTGTACCACTTTCGTCCTGAATCTTCCCCAGCTTTAGCAAACTCTCGATTCTCTCTCCAGCAATTACTATGTCAACAAACCCAGTGGATGGACAAGCAACCAACCGATCGAGATACAGACCTTACAAAGTATTCATGAACATATCAGCCATTTCTCTATCTGCCAATGGAGGTTGCACCTGAGCAGCAAGTTCACGCCACCTCTGGGCGTACTGCTTAAAACCTTCCTTAGGGTCTTGTGTCATGCTTTGTAACTGAGTGCGATTCGGTGCCATGTCAATGTTATACTGGTATTGCTTCAAGAATGCCAAGCACAACTCTTTCCAACTTCTGATGCGAGCCCTGTCCAACTTTATATACCATTCCAGTGAGGCTCTAGACAAGCTGTCTGGGAAAAAATACATCCATAACTTCTGATCATCAGAATAAACTGCTATCTTCCGATTATACGCCTGGAGATGAGTTTTAGGACAAGTGCTACCATTGTACTTGTCAAAAGTAGGTGGTTTAAACTTCGAGGGAATCTTGACACCCTGTACTAGTCCCATATCTTCAACATCAATTCCCAAAGGATTCTGACTTTCTATAGTTTTCACTCTTTCAGCCAGTCCCTCGTATTTCCTGTCATCATGGTAGAATCCCATATCAGCATTAAGTACGGAAAACTGATCATCCTGACAATCTTCCACCAGCCCATTGTTGCCAGGAACAAAACCCAAGTTAACTCCAACCGGAGGAGGAGTAACAACAGGAGGATTGCAACAGGAGGGTTAACTCGAGGGGGATTAACGTGGTCACTAGTAGGAATCTCTATCTCCAACCTCTGGAAGGTAGCTCGCATGTCTTCTTGCCCTGCTCTCAGGTCCTGTTGCCCCTGGGCAACGACCTGTATCAAATTCATAAATTGTTCCATGTGTGCCCTTAACTCAGCCAACTCTGTCTGTACCTGATCCATGGCTCTAGCTTGGTTTCGTCTGGTTGCGTATCGGTGAATGTGGGAATCAGCTATTATGCCTGAAACCAAATAAAGGTTAGAAATACCGGAGCAAGTACCTGTTATGCAAAAATGCTTATGATTATGAGGATGCAAATGCAAATGCAAACAATCATATTTAAACATTTCCAGGGCATATCCGCTTTGATTTCAGCTTTGGAATCGGGCAAGGGATCGGACACAACATTGGAAAATAAATCCGAATCCAGAAATATTGCAGAATCAAACAAAGGAAGACACCTTTCAAAAACTGAGAGCTGTAGAGACAAATATGGCCGAACCAAATACTTTAATGTCATATCATAAGAAATCATACAGATAGGTCCGATATAAACAAAAGTGATTCCATCAACAATCCTGATGGTAATCATAGCAAAATACAAACAACAGATCACTACAAATCGATTCCAAACAAACTGGCTTCAATCTCCTCAAGAAGGTTCACAGTGTCTGGATGATTAGGTCTTTCTAGCAGACCCTTGATCAGTCTGTTTCTCTTCTCGACATCCTGATTCAGCCTAGCAATCTGCTCTTCAACATCATTGCCTTTGAACCTTGACTTCTTGATTCCCGCTTGCAACTTGAGCTCTTCAATTTCTTTCTGGGCTTCTTTCCACTTACCAGAGAAGTGCTTCTTGTCTTCCTTCATTCTTTGAAGTTCTTCTTTTAACTCCCCATTCTCAATCTTAAGCTCTTCCCACATCTCCTTATACATGGCAAGCTTGTCTTCAATTTTGGTCAAGAGCTTTTTGGTTTCCCTGTAGGCTTTGCTTGACGATTCAGCAGTCATACTGATTTTTCTACAGTGTTGAGCTCTGTCATCAAGATCCTTCTCCCTTTTTTCCAAACGCTCTGTCAAATCTTGGACCTTCCATTTCAACTCCGAGTTGTCATGTAAAGCGCCCTGAAGTCTACTACTCATACTAGCATTTTCCTCCCTCAACTCCTGTACCACTCTTCGCTGCTTATCGAATTCTTCAATAGGTACGGTGATTCTTTCCTCTATCACTTTGGGATACAAGGGAGGCACCCAATCAAAAGGCAAATAATACTCTTCGACCCTCTTCTTTATCCATTGCTCATATGGAGGGAAAGTTTGATTATTAGGCAAACCCCAAATGGTTTTTCCTCTCTTCTATTTACTGAACCATGCTTTGGAAGCCTTCTGCGCCACATCTAATCCATCGCCGGCCATTTGAAAATACAAAGACTCTTCCAACTCCTTTTCAACTGGGGGACTTTTCAGTGCATACCCAAACTGCCAGATAGCCAAGGAAGGGTTATAATTAATACCTCATTTTCTCCCTATCAATGGTACATTGGGGTACTCACCACAACTGTGCAAAATGTCTTTACCCAGCACTCCGTGATTCACCCAAACAATATCCTTAGTGTCTAGACCCATCAGACATTGACTCCATTTCAGAGAATTCTTAGTATCCTTGAAAGCACCTGACTGGGGTAGACGATTGGCAAACCACTTATAGAAAAGAGGTGCACAACAATGAACTATCCCACCTCGTTTCTTCTCGTTCCTGTTGTATAAAGCATAATGGAGATCTCCTAATAAGGTCGGCACTGGACTCTGAGTTACAAATATCTTGATAGCATCCATGTCAACAAAACTAGGCTCATTCGGGAACAAGACAGTACCATATACACAGAGAGCCAACACTGCATTGAAGACATTCCACTTCTCCTCCTTTGCTGCCTCTTGAACGTTGTTTGCCAAGTATGATAGGTGATAGCCACGAACCTTTCCCTTTCCAGAAATATCAGCTTCCAAAGTTGACTTGCTCAAATAAAGAGCACCAGCCACAACTTGGAAATCAAGATCTGCCTTCGACCCACAGAAAGGAACACCTTCTTTGATGGAAATTCCCAGGATGTTAGAATACTCCTCCAGAGTGGGAACCAAAACATAATCTGTCAACACAAAGCATCTCAGGGACGGATCATAGAACTGCATCAAGGTGTGCAAGCCGTTATATTCATATTCACTGATGTTAGGAACAAAGGATAGGATCCAACCATACTTCTCTCCAAACATTCCTAACACTTCCGGACTAGCCATCTCTTGTAATCTACAAATCTGACCCAGGATAAGCTTCGGGAACTTGTACATAATTATATTCTTCCTACCCTTCTTGGTATCCATCCCTATGACTGCCCTTTGACTGGAATCAAAATCAGATACTACCTGGAAATGAAAAATATAAATGTTAGAGAAAAAGATGCAATGCAAAGTATGGGATCAAAGTGCCACATATCTGTGTTGGACTGTAATAGTTGAATAAATCCAAGGCTCAAGTTTTCCAGAATCCCAGAACAACAGCGTAACCACACAGATAAACCATACTGATAAGAAATCCAGTGTACCAGGTATGTTAAAAGTTAAGGTTACCTGCAAACCTGTAAACGACTCGTCCCTCTCACCTGTAGGTACTAGAAAGGTGAGGATCCTCAATATCACGGGCTCTCAGGTCGAGAAATGATGATACGTTCACCATTTCTGGTTTGGCATCATCATCAATCGAGGAGGCCTCAACTGATTCCCTTCAAAAAGGATATCCTATAGCGAGTTCCCAGCATTGGGTCCTTGGATCGAGAATGTGCAATGGGTTTGCCACAAAGTGTGGTCTGCCACTATCACAACTCGGGAGGAGTGCCGCAACTGAGTCCCCGAAAATGGTCACCAGAGTCGACAATTCCTCCAGAGAATATCTACTGGCCTGTATCAAACATACAGTAGCAGATAGCTCCGGATAGAACCTCGTCTGGTTGTAGGTCTCGTGAACACCCACACGTGGCCAAACACCACGGGAGTGACACGTCCACCCACACTAATACCTATGTGTATGCTCAAGCCTGGGTAGTGGGCTTATCTCTCAGAACACCCTGCCCACCAAACAGAAAACAACAACACAGTCCAGCATAATAATGGTATGTAATGTAGTGAATGCGATAAATACAGTAAAGTAGTAATACTATAAACAGCAATATAGTAAAACAGCAAAAACACAGCACCACAGTAAACACCCAATGAAAGAAAAATAGACAAGCGCTAGGACTGACTCGCTAAGGGAACCAGAGATTCTAGGTTCGATCCCCAGCAGAGTCGCCAGCTGTCGCTCCCGGGATTTTCATCCTAGTACAAACACGAAAGTGGCACCAAAACAGAGTCTCCAGCAATGTGTATTTATCCCAAGAGAGGGAAAGAAAACACCGCATAAACCTGAGGGAAAGGAAAGAGCATGGTCTTGCGACCAAGAGAACTGGGTTCGGGAGTCGGTTACGCGAGAGGAAGGTATTAGCACCCCCTCGCGTCCATCGTACCCGATGGGATACAAGCTTGCTGCTTCAATCAAAGGGTGTAAGGAAAGGATACTGGAAAAGGAACTGCTAGCTGGAGAACTGGAAAAGGAAACGAGAGAGAAAGAGAAACAAATGTAGGGAAAATAAAAGAAGTGCTCGAATGGGCCCTACCCCACTGCCTACGTATCTCATCGGGAATATGAGAATCAGAGCGACGTAGTTCCCCTCAGCTAAGGGAAAATTGTTTGTGTTTTTTTTAGTGGAAACGTCAGGGTGCGCGTTCCAACAGTTAGGTGTTGCAGCTCGCTGTTGGGAGACTTGGGCGTTACCTGTTTGCGGTGGAACAGACGTGACGTATCCTTAAGGAATGAGTGAATGAGATGAGGAGAGAAATCCTGAAGGAAAGACGTTATTGTTTGTTTGAAGTTTTTTAGAAAGAAGTGTTTTTGAAGTTGTTTGTAACTTGCATTGCACCCAAGTCTTGTAATATAGGAACGAATACGTCGCGTATCGTCCCCAACAGGATGGACACTAGGTATCCTAGAAGAATGAAGGGAAACCCCCCCCCCCCCCCATTATTCACTTCCCACATTTAAGGCTCATGCGCAATACATGTTTAACCTTTATTAAGTATTTTAAAAAGATTATGAGATGAGAAGAAGAGAGACTCAAAAGGAAGCAAAAGGTGAAAGCTAATGAGGGAGACTAAGACTCACCCTAGTGTTATCATACATGGATGTACCTATGGTTAATGTGGTTTAAGAAACCTAATCCTAAAAGAAAGGAAAAGAAGAGCAAAAGAAACAACTTACTTCCAAGATGGAAATTAAGTTGATCTTAAGGAGGGATGAAGAAGGCGTTATTCAAGGAAAGCATATAAATGCTTATCACAATCACAAGTTGAATTATTAAAAGAAATAAGAGAAGATGAAAGAAAGAAGTGTATGTGGAAGCATATCCACACACTTACTTACCATTTGCACCTACATGAAAAGGTTAGTTCAACAACTATTTACAAGTAGTGGAATAAGGAAAGAATACCAAATAATGATCAAACAAATCAAGAACCAATGAATAAAGATCCTAAGAGATGAAAACCAACCAAGGTCAGAACCTACACTATGAGAGTGTTCCCTAATCCTAAGGTATCAAACACATGTGAACTATACACAATTAAGTGCCCTAAACATCAAAGAAGTGTACTTATGAAAAGAATAGATGGAAGATGAGTGGAAATGCAAAGTGATCATGCATTAATGCTTCACAAAAGATCAAAGTCAGAACCATACTCCATTTAAAAATGTCTTCTAATGCACATGAAACATCACACAAATCATGGATAAAAGAGTACAACTAGAAGAAGTAAGATGAAGGAGAAGTGAGCATAAGAGAAACATGTCAAAGTTCAAATTATAACACACAAACTCATATTAAATGCAAACACAAGTCACATGACCTATAATGAAACAAATATGACCTATAATATCATGCAAATGACATACAAAATATGCACAAACAATCATCAAATGGTGGCATAAACGCCTCATCAAAACATATGAGAATGAGGTAGAATAAAGTGCACAATAAGTAACTTCAAATGCAAGGCATCAACAAATATCAAAGAACATGATAAAATTGTGAGAATTAAGTCCTAAACAATCCAAGTCAGAGGCAACACGTGTATAAAAGACTCATGGCAAAACTCAAGAGAAAACATGCCTCAAAGAATTCACAAAATCACATTGATCAAACCAAAAGGAAATGCAAAGATGAACATGCACACATGTGATAAAATGACCTTAAAAATCAAAAGAAAATGGATTTAGATGCTTTAATGTGTTATCTAATCAATACAAAAAGAATTAGTTAAAAATGTTGTGTGAGATGGGAGAAATAAAATGCACAAATTTGAGTATCAAAGAAGAAATTCACTCAAAAGAAATTAAAAGAAAAATATGGAATTATGTGAAACAATTCACAAAGTTAGAATTAATAATAAAATAAAATCATTTAAATGTATAAAGAACACACATGAATTAATTTGGGATTTTTAGAGTTGATTTACTATTTTTAAAATAAGAAAATGAAACAATATATGAAATAAAAATGAAAATGTGAAAGAAATGGGAAGGGGGTGCAGCGACAGTAATTTGCATGTTTTAAAATGATTGGGCCTGAAAAGGTGGTGTGCAAATTGTAATTATAAACCCAATCCACTAAAGCGTGTAAGTGTGTTCAGGTGTACATGCACTCAACATAAGGATGCAATCGTGGCCATTAGATCCAACAGTCAACCATCAATCCAAAAATTATGATAATCAAACGAATGAGAACGCGCGTACATGTTAATCACCAAACACCCACACACATGCAAGCATCTGATACTGTGAAGAGAGAACACGTGCAAGACCACACTTTCATTAATGCGTTGGCAACATATTAAGCATTGGATTAATATCATGATGATCAAGCATGCAAGATGAGTGGATCAGATTGGGGACATACAATAGCAAGCATGATGCACACACACACAAACACTCAGGTCACAAAACAATGCACGTGAGATGCACATGGGATTTTAATGCGCTGGTAAAGTCTAAACCATTGGATGAAGATGATCAGACGGTCATGTTTAAATCTGGCCTAAAAACCCTAAACGCATGTTCACCGGCCATCTCCGTCACTTGCAACTCTCACATCTCCCAGAAACATGCAAACCGCACACAAAAATGAAGAGGAAGTCATGTACATTCCAAATCTAACATTGAAAATCACATAGCATGCACGTACAGAGAGATTCGAACACCAACAGTTTGCCCTAATTTTTCAACTATGCTCCTAAAGAGCCTATCAACTAGCCAAGACTCACACAGCTTCTAGTAAGCTTCAAATCAAGATGAAACAAGCTCAAATCACATGAATACGAAGAAATAATGTTGAGTAAATTAGAACCTGAAACTGTGAAGAAACTTGAGTTGTAAGAAAACCAGAGAAAACCACTTGATCTTGAACTTAAGTTGAGCAAAATAAATGCAGTTGAGTCTTGAAATCTTGAAAACAGAGGAAGATTTGAAAATGTGATGAAGATACACTTGGAGCATTGGCGTTGATTATGCTTGTTCTTGCTCAAAAAACCACACTGAAGATGATGATTTATGAAGATGAAATGTGGATGAAGATTGATGAATTCGTGTGAGATCAGAGGGAGAGAATAGAGAGATTCAGAGAGTGAGAGTGAGAGTGATTTGAGGTGAGAGTGAAAAAATGAAGTGTTGTTGTGAACTCTGGGAGTGATTTTTGAATATATACTTGAGGTTAGAAGTTAACTCCAATGGTTAAGTGAGTCAGTGAGTGAAGTTAACTGAGTTCACCCTAACTAACTGAGTTAAGTTAGTTAGGGGCGAGTTGGTCTTGGCTTGGCTATGCTGTGTGTGAGTTTCTTGGAGCTTATGGTGAGGTTGATGCAAGGAGAGGTGGTGATGATATTATTCTGATGTAGCAGCTTGTTGAACAAGTTTTATTCATTTCCTTTTTTATGCATGGTGAATGGTATGTAGCATAGTGTAAGAATTTTGCTTGGCCGAATGAAGTAAAGGAATGGATGATGTAGAAACATGCGTGTGACTGTGGTAAACCAACAACAACAATATAAAACACTTCCTTTTGGACAGCATGATATCAATGAAAGCATAGAGGTTTGGTGATGAACTTCTCAATGTATGGTGGATGATTTGGTGAGTTTTTGATATCAAATGAAAGAGGGAACATGGGAGAATAAGTTTGGTGTGGGAATTGAATTGAAATGGGCCCTTAAACACACTTGAAAATGGCCATGAAATCAAGGGAACAAAACTTAATTGTGGGCGTGGCAAACTTGGCATGGCATGGCAATGTGACCTATGGATTTTCAGTGTAGAGCAACCATGTTTGAACCCTAATATCTCCTTCATAACTTGCTCAAATGAAAAAATGTCAAACATGAACATTGTAGAGGGCATGGAAAGGAACAACTTTGATGTTCAACATTTTTTTCATTTGAAGCCTCCCTCAATGAGAAAAACGGCTGGACATTTTACCCACCAATTGTTTGACAAAATTATGGCGAATGGGCCTGGTCTTGCTTGGTCATGACTTGGTTTTTGACCTAGTTTTGTCAAACTTTGATGGATCATAACTCCCTCAATTTTGATCTAATGGAAAAGTTCTTTATATGGATTTGAAGCTTAGAATGTGAACTTTAATTGGCTCAACTTGGGCCTGAGGTTTGGAGCTTTTATCATGGAGAAAGGAAGCCTCAAAGTGTGGTGTAAAATGGTCCAAACTTGCCATTTTTGGAAACCCTAAGTTTCTAAAAATGGAAACTTTGTACATTTCTTGATTTTTCATGATTCCTCCATAATTTCTTGATCAAATCTTGTTCAATGAACATATGCAACTTGAATTTCATGAATTTGATCTTAAAAAGTCAGGAGTTGACTTTTTTCACTGCATAGTTGACTTTTTCCCCAATTTCTTGATGCTCAAGCATCTGATCAATTGAACCTCTTCTGAAATGAACCAATGGCCAATATTTCATCCTTAGACACTTGACATCATGTAGAAAACATTGAGATCAATTTTGAATCAAAATTTCATCAGGAGACTGTTTGAACCAAAAACCCTAATTTTGACTGTTTGTTAGGAGATGATGCTCTGCCCAATCTTCTTGATGAATTCCTATCTTCTCATGACTTGTGGGATCAATTAAGATGACATATAATATAAGAGACCCTTGAGGCTTGTTTGAAGACCCTTGGCTCTTATCCTCTTGCTTTTCTTTGGCTTTCCATTGTTCACACCTTGAAGCACTTGATACCATGCCTTGCAACAATGATATGCAATTTATGACCTACTATGGAATGCAAATGAGTAAAGCATAGACCAATTTATTGAGAAAACATGAAGGAAAATTTTGAGGTATTACACCTGGCAACTACGTCTAGCACTAGGTGAAGCCCTGTTGGTCACTCTTAAATACAAACAAAACTAGATCCCCATAGGATTACTAGACACAGTCTTCCCTCCTCTTGGGGTTAAACAATATGGAGACGTGAAAGGCAGTATTCTCAGTGAACCCTTTCTCAGACTGTCACCCTTAGAAATTGTCAAAGAGACTCTACTCCCCAAAGATGATCTTTTCTCCGTGAATGGCATCTCTTGAGTTTCTTCCAAATTCTCGGACTTTCCTGGCTTGATCTATTCTCGGTGAATGGTATGTCTTCAATTTCTCGGGGTTTGGGGACCTACATGCTTCTTAAAAGCATCCCCGCCTCCTCTTGGGCGTTGTACAAGGACCCTTCGGCTTCTTAAAAGCTCTCACGCCTTCTCTTGGGCTTAGTACAAGGACCCAGAAACCTCTACATGTATAGGAACAGAACCTAGTTATCCATTTGCTAGAGTTGTCTTTCTGAGTCAAGTTTCAGACCGGTTAATGGGTTGACCTTCATCCCTTTAACGTACCAGGCTTCTCTTAGGCATCGTACAAAGATCATTCACTATCCGAGAATCAACTTCTCAAAACACCCGTAGACTTGGACAGTCTCAATACCCTTTGGATTTCCCATTTTCTTAAAGAACAGGAAATAACCCCGATCCCCTGATCAGTGCCAAAGCACAGCAATCAGTCCCTCTATAAGAACTGATTTTCTCTTATATCCAACAGACTGGACCTGTCACTAAACTGAAACAGTCACCAGCACATTAGCCTCCTCTTGGGCTTTGTACAAAGATTCTCCCAAGCGGAGTTAACCTTTTCAGACTCTCTTGTTGAGCATAAAAGACTTTCTTGTTGAGTCAAAACCTTTTAGCCTCCATCTCGGGCTTCGTACGAGATACAAAATCACTCTCTTGTTGAGTATAAAAGACTCTCTTGTTGAGTCAGCCCCTTTTAGCCTCCATCTCGGGCTTCGTACGAGATACAAAAACACTCTCTTGTTGAGTATAAAAGACTCTCTTGTTGAGTCAAACATTTTCAGCCTCCATCTCGGGCTTCATACGAGGTACAAAGACTCTCTTGTTGAGTCAAGAGCCTTTAGCCTCCGTCTTGGGCTTCGTACAAGACACAGACAAAAGCACTCTCTTGTTGAGTAAACCCTTTTAGCCTCTCTCTCGGGCTTCGTACGAGACACATAAAAATACCCTCTTGTTGGGTCAATAGCTTCCTCTTAGGCTTTGTATAAGGAAACCCCCGGTTGAGCCAATCAACCTTTTAGCATCAAAATATGTGCCTCGTTCATCAACAACTCCTTTTCCCCCATCTAATTGTTGTAAGCGATAAGCCTCTGGATTGTTTACATCCACGCCACTGTCCCTCTTTTAGCATGAGAAATTCCTAAGGAAAGATAACATTGCTCTACACTGAGTTAAAGTCTTCTCCTTCAGGTTAAAAATCCCCTCTAAAGGAAATTATGGTATTGCTGGATTCACATATCCCAGTTAAAGTAATTCTCCTTTATAACCAGTCACCCAACAGTTGTAACAAACAGACCTCCTTTAGAGATGACAAATTCTCTCTAAAGTCAAAACCTTTTAGCTTCACATCTTGGGCTTCGAACAAGGTACAAATAGACCTTTCAGGTTCACATCTTGGGCTTCGAGCAAGATACAAACAAACCACTTTTAGCTTCACGTCTTGGGCTTTGAACAAGACACCAAAACAACCTTTTGCCTCCCATAGAATAGGAGGAACTACGATCGCTCTGATTTCTCTGTTTCGTTAAATGGGAATACGTAGGCATAAGATTGAAAAATCTTAGCGAGCACACTAATCAAAAACCCAAAATCATGTACCTTCACACATCAATCGAAAAGCATCAGTCCTAACATCCTACCAATAGCATAGTCCAATCATTCCATTTTTAGCAAAATAAGCAGAGAAAGGCCCACGATCTAAACCGCATCTGTAAACCAACAGTCATCTGTTTAAACTCAGTATGCAAGATGGTTAATTGGAGACATCTATTTCCCTTCCTTAGTCAGCTTCAATAGGATAAAAAATGAATCGACCTGTAGTACCCCAGAGCGACAGTGCCTAAAAACCATGTCCAAAATCGCTCGCTACAGGCCTAAAAAGCTAACAATCTCAGAAGCCCCAAAAGACACCTACATGACACCCCTGATAGCACAAAAACACTGGTCAAAATATAGGGTACTACAGACTTGATGTAATTTTCATTAACAATTACATGCCATAACGTATGAGTGATTGGAAAAGTGATTAGTTGCTGGAAGTGCTTTTGGAAAATTGATTTTCTGCCACTGTCACGGTGTTAATTGATTAACCATTTGTAGTGCAAAATGGTTAATCGATTAACCAGTCATTTTCACGTTTTTCTGAACTTTTCAAGAGGTTAGCCGATTAACCATATATGGTTAACTGATTAACACTGTGACAGAATGCCATTTTTGGACTTTTTCATGCTTGTTTGGTTTTCTTTCCTCATTTAACTTCCATGGTTTGATATGCTTGATATTTGTGGATGCTTTAAGTGTTAGTTAGCCTCTATTTCAAGCATGTATGCAAATTTTAGACGCACGATTTATCGATTTATCGAATTGTTTTCATTCTTGACATTGTATGATCATGTCGGTTTTGGCATGCTTTTGTTTACATGATAACATGCTTAATGATGCATGCTAATTGATGTTTGTCATTGCTTTGCAAATTCATTCTTGATTGCATTATGTTTGTTCTTTATTGAGCAAATTTACTTTTGTATAATAACTACTTCGCACGTTTGCTTTGACGATTTTTCTACTCGTGTAAAAGATTGTTGGTTTGTTCATTCCCTTTGATAGATTGATCGAAACCTTATTTCGATTGGTCAATCTCCCCTCTCTTCTCTCTTTAGGATATTTCAGAGCCTTGTTCTCTTTATCCCCTGCTGAGTCGGAAGTCTGCACAACGCATTAGAGCATTGTATAAGATGGCGCTGTTACACTGTCGGTTTCAATTTTTGCACTATACTATGAGTGTTAGAGAAGGGATGAGAGTGGAGAATTCCTACACCCATTCTGATTATTTTGGGTAGGGGACGAATGACCCTGTGCCTGGAATAATCGTCTATATCTCCAGACTGTATTGTTTCCCAATTCCCAGCCGAGTCAATCCTTGATCACTCTTGCCCTTTAATCTTTCCTTTGATCACTCACCATGTCCTCTGTCCAAGATCTGTGTCACTTGGGTTAGCAACCGCTTTTGGTTCAAAACTTTTTCTTTTGGACAATCACTGTCTGTTGATTCCCTAGAAGAGTTCTAATCATTCTTCCTTTGGTTGATCACAGTCAGTCTATTAATTACTAAACTCAATTCTTCCCCAACGAAGTATCAATATTTTTCTTCAGTTAATAACATTTTTCCTGTTAAATACCGAATCCCTAGCGGAGTTCGCAACCTTCTCTTGGCTCTCTCTCTCCCTCTCCTTGATTGGCTAACCACTGCCAGTTAGTTAAAACACCAAGTTGCTCTATTTCTCACTTAATCACAGTATATGTGTTAATATATTGTGTTCCTTCTGGGTTAATCACCTTCTCTTGGTTAATCACCTGTTTCTCAGTTAATCACAGTCAATCTATTAACATATTGAGTTTCCTCCTGGGTTAATCACCTTCTCTTGGTTAATCACCCGTTCTTCAGTAAACCACAGTCTATCAGTTAACATACTGAGTTTCCTCCTGGGTAATCACCTTCTCTTCGTTAATCACCCGTTCCTCAATTTACCACAGTCTATCTGTTAACATACTGAGTTTCTCTTGATTTAACCTCCATTCTTTTGGTTAATAAAACATTTCTTTTAGTTAATCATAGTCTTTCTGTTAAAACTGATACCCCTGTGAGTTAGTAACCTTCTTTTGGTTCAAACACTCACACCTTTGAGTTAGTAACCTTATTTTGGTTCAAATACCCCTTTCTTCGGTCAAGTATTGCTTGTTCAGTCAATGTACCGAAACTCTTTGGGTCGCAACCTTCGCTTGGTTCCACACCCGTCCTTTGGGTCATAACCTTCGCTTGGTTCCACACCCATCCTTTGGGTCGCAACCTTTGCTTGGTTCCACACCCGTCCTTTGGGTCACAACCTTCGCTTGGTTTCACACCCGTCCTTTGGGTCATAACCTTCGCTTGGTTCTACACCTGTTCTATCACTTAACCACTATTTATCAGTTAACATACCGAGTCCCTAGAGAGTCAAACACCTTCTCTTGGTTCAACACTTTCTTTCCGGTTTATCACAATACGTCTATTAATACCAACCCCTTTTCCCCACAGAATCATACTCTTTTCTTTTCTTTGGTTACCCACTGTCTGTCAGTTAATATACCGAATCCCCAGTGGATCTTATTTTGTCTCGATTCTTATTCCTTTGCTCCTTTTTTTTCTTGGTTTCGACACATTCCTTTGTTTTCTCCTAAGTGGAGTTGCCAGCATTCCTTTACCTTTCTTTCTTGGTTTTGACACCATTCTTGGGCGTTCCCCAGTAGAGTCATTCTACCTCCTTTCGCTCTTGGTTTTGACACCATTTTCCGTTTCATTCTCTATATTTGTTCTCCGAACTACGTAGACTCTGAATTCCTCATTGCACTATGAGGATATGTAGGCACGAGATTGCGAAATCTTGGCGAGCCACCTTCTTTTTCCTCTTTTCTTGGTTCCATGAACTACGGAGCTCTGAATTCCTCATTGCACTGTGAGGATACGTAGGCACGAGGGCCCCAATCCTCTGCTAGCACTTTCTTTTTCCTTTTCCCTTTCCTCTTTAGCTAGAAGCCTTTAGATAGATAACCTATCCTAGCCTAAGAGTAAGAAAAGCGGTTCCCGTCGAGTACGACGGATGCGTGAGGTGCTAGTACCTTCCTCTCGCATAACCGACCCCCTTACCCGTTTATCTTCCCCTTGTGTTTTATCGATATTTTCCCGGTGTAGCGGCAAAATCATGAGTGTAAGCTATTGATTAACTTAACTCATAAAGCAAGAGTCGCCATCACACTTTTATTTTATCCAAAAAGGAAAGGAAAAAGAGCGAACAAAACCTACACAAGCTCTACAACAAGAACAAGTGAACAGAGACTGGGTAAGGGGGTTGGTTACGTTAAGGGAAGGTGTTAGCACCCAAAACGTCTATAGTACTCTATAGGAACCCTTTGAAATATCTACGGCTTTTGGTCTGAAAATGTTTACTTGAAAAGAGATTGAGGAGATGAGAAAAGAATTTTTTTTTAAAGATTTTTGAGTTTGGAGAGACTTGTCACCTTATGCCTACGTACCCACGACGTGCAATGTAGGATCAAAACCCCGTAGTTCATGGTACAAAGAATGAAATTTGTTTGTTTTGGTTGATTTTAAAATGTAAAGACAAGTCGTCATTTCCAAGCGAATAATTCCGCTTAAAGAAATGAATCATGTCTAAATTTATGAAACAGTTTTGAAAAAGAAAGGTGCACAAGGGCACAAAAAGAGTTTGATGAGTTTGATGTTTTTTAAAGTCTTTTGAAAAAGGTGTCAACATGCTTATATAGTTTAGCATTTGTTAAGAAATGAAAAGAAAAGAGTAAAATCACTTGACAAAGTCAAGGTTTGATTATGAAAAAGATGAAAGTTTGAAATCAAGAATGTTTTGAAAAAGAGAGAGAGTTTTGAAAATTGAAGAATGGGGAGGAGAAGAAATGACTATCCTAAAGCATAAAGTAAAAGCTAAGGATAAGAATAGCCTAACCACACAAGCAAGCTCCATAGTCTTCGACCATAATTCCAAAGCAAAGGGAGAAGGTCCTAGTTCTAAGTCCAAGGATCCAAAAATAGCATTGAAGTACAAGGTCTAGGTGCAAAACTCCATGTCCATTGCAAAGGATAGTAACCATAGTCCAGGATTAGAAGCACAAGTTTTTTACAGGTTTTGGCCTTTATTAGTGTTTTTTGGTCCAAGTGGACAAAGAGAAAAAGGCATAAGCATAAACATGTGTCCAACGGATATAGGAAAAATTGCGGAAGCATAAACATGTGTCCAACGGACAAAGGAAAAATATGTGGAAGCATAAATATGTGTCCAATGGACAAAGGAAAAAGTTGCATAAAAGTAAAAGAGAGATAGGGAGAGAGAAGGAATTGTAAAGAAGTTAGAAGTTAGTAATTAGTTGTTAGTTGTTAGTTGTTAGAGTAAATGATCAATAATGATTGAATAGTGTACTTAGGTCAAGGTTAATGAAGACTCGTTAGAAGATTGATAGAATCAAAGCCTCTACAACAACAAACTTCATAGATTTTGAACCAAATACAAAAGATCAATCAACATTGAGTTGTTTTCTGATACGGGACATAATGTTATGCTATGTTAAGCAATCGCTGAGTAATTTACAGAGTAATTACCCTACAATGAGGCCGGTCAATAGCTCTTTATGCTAATGCATGCTAGATGAACGATATGTAGATCGTCATCCGAAAGCAATACCGCACGAAAAGAAAAGAAGGTATTGATCTAGTCTTGATCAAAATTCAACAAAGGAATTCTATGATCCATAAGACTTTCATTGATCAAAAGAAAAGAGAAATAGATGAAGAGAAAGCAAAATTAAACCACACAATTATGTGATCTAAGGCTAAGAACAAAAGGAATGGGAATAAAATGGAAAAGGAACCAAAACAGCCCCAAAAACAAGCAAAAAACATAATTCTGCCTCTGTGTAATCGATTGCACAAAAGGTGCAATCGATTGCACCTGTTCAAAAACAGCAAATCTGCACAAATTTTACACTGCGCAATCCATTGCGCAAAAGGTGCAATCGATTGCACCTATTCAAAAAACATAAAATCAGCATTTTAAGAGGCAAATCCTTGATCAATCATTTCATCAAACATCTATTGATCATGGATTCAATTGTGCATAAATTATAAAGTAAAATAATAGTAAAAACTTGCAATCAAACACAATTACAAGATCCAAAGGATCAAGTAACACAAAGCAACCAAATATCTACATGATGAATGATGGATATGAAGCTTTAACAATGGTGTGAGATGAATTACCACTCTAAATCTGAAAATTCCTTCAAATTGCTTCAAGATCTACACTCCAAAGCCTTGATCTACTATAATTGATGAACAAAAACAAGAATGGATGAAGGTTTAGCTCAAAGTTGAACAAGATTCAATGTGAATTCTTGTTAACTTTCAAAGGAAGAAATGTGAGCTTTGGTGAATTTTTGTGGTTGGGGAGAGAATTTGCAAGAGGTTTTTTGGCTCTCAAAAGCTTGAATGAATGAAATGAAGGCTCTATTTAAAGCGTTTAGGCTTGGGAATTTGGTGGTTTGGAATTTGGTTTGAAAGATCAAAATTAGGCTTGGAATTTGATTTTGGAGGGAAATTAACAAAAGAGTGGTGATTAGTGAAGGAGTATGGTGGGAATTAATTGTGTTGAGGTAGGGGAATTATTTTTGGGTGATCTAGAATATTCTCATGTGATAAAATTGTTGCCAAGTGCTTCAAATTTGAAAATTGCTGAATTTGGCCAATTTTGCCTCTGTGCAATCGATTACAGTGCTGATGCAATCCATTGCGCCTGTACAAAAATTCAAAAATTGGCACGCAATGTGAGGGGTCCAATCAATTGCTGTTTTAGTGCAATCAATTGTTGTTTTAGTGCAATTGATTGCATCAGTGAAAAATGGCAAAAATTGCTTTGTTTGATTGGATTGCTCCGGCTTTGGCTCGATTCTTTTGCTTGTCGAAGAAGGCATGGAAATAAACACATGAACCTTGGAGTCTCTTGAATAATAATTAATTAAATCTTGGAAACTCTTGATCAGATGAATTTTGAATTGTTTGTAGATCAACTTTGACATTGTTCAGATGAATTTCATTCGAGCTGAGGGACTGTTTGATATCCTTGATTCCCTTCCTGAAAAAGTTAGTGAAGACAAAAACAAACATATTTTTGGATTTTTATTAAAGGTTAGTAAACATAAGCAAATAAAGGTAAATAAGAAATACACAGATGATCAGTTATCCCTGCAAGGCATAAACCCAAAGAAGAGAGGGATAAAGGAACCAAAGCATGATCTTGTTTGTGGTATAAGATGCAAAATGAAATGTGAATGATATGTGGAATCTTAGGGGTCAAAAATTAGGGTCTTACAGCTGCCCCTATTTAAGTTTCTTCCATCAGGAGATATGAAGGTTTAAAACTTCGTCTCGACAAGATTGAAGATACTTAAATACAGAAAACCAATATTTTTAGCCCTAAGATGCCACAAGATATTATGAATACAAAGGATGAAACAGACTGCGGGGAAACTTGAAACAAGAGATACGGTAATTGAGTGGGAAGACGCAAAAAGACACGTCGGGGGAACACAGGCTATTTCTAGAGATCTGTCAAGGTGACAAGAAGTATCCATCAATAATTGGAAAGAGAGGGACAAGACCCTGAGAAGACTAGTAGTGACATCCAAGAATAGCATTGGATAGAAACTACAAACGAGACAAAAGTATGCCAAAAGATGTCCAAGAATGGCATTGGACAGCAACAAGAAAGTTTATGGTAAAACAACAGCGTCATCCAAGAATAGCATTGGATGGAGGTGAAAAACACTCTATTGAGGATAAGTTATCCAAGAATGGCATTGGATGAAAGGAACTACAATATTCAAGAATGGCATTGAATGAGGCAACAGTAAACATCAGAGACATCCAAGAATAGCATTGGATATAAACAAAATTCCATTTGAACAAATTCACTGGGGACATCCAAGAATGGCATTGGATGGCAAGGTCAAATATCAGAGATATCCAAGAATGGCATTGGACTCGGTTGGGGAAAAGGTGTCCAAGAATGGCATTGGACGAAAGTAATCTCAACATCCAAGAATGGCATTGAATGAAGTGAGAAAAGTTCTGGAAAATACATCAGAAGTATCCAAGAATGGCATTGGATAAAAAGAGTTCACGATATCCAATACTGGCGTTGAATAAAGTGAGAAAAGACTTTCAGGAATGCCACTGAAAGGTAAAGGTAAATCACTACATTCAAGAATGGCATTAAATGATAATGAGAAAGACATCCAGGAATGGCACTGAATACAAAGGAGAAAACTCATTCAGGAATGACACTGAATGAACAGATAAAACTTTCAGGAATGGCACTGAAAGATATCCAAGCAGATCTGTTGGGGATTATAGAAGAGACGCAAAACTTCCAAGAATAGCACTGGGAGAAACAAGAGGAACAAGGTATCTAGGAATGGCACTGGAAATCAAAAGAGACAGACATCCAGGAATGGAACTGGAGTGAAAGAATAACAAAGGTCCAGGAATAGCACTAGAATGGAAGAAAACAAACATCTAACAACAGCAATAGATGCACAGGGAAACAACAATATCCAGGAATGGCACTGGAAAGAAAGAAAATAAACAAGACATCCAGGAATAGCACTGGGTGAAAAGACAGGTAAACGACAACATTCAGGAATGACACTGAATGAAGAGGCAAGTAAATGTTTTGGTAGGTGCCAAGTAAGTTGGACTTTGACCACAAGGTAAGATGCTGAAAGCAACAGGACCTCAGGAAATGCATATGAGCGTCAAGCACACTTCGAGCTATGAAAATATTTCTATGTATGATAGATGAATGATTTATGTATGCAATGCATGTGATAGGGACAACTGAGATGGACTCTTTTGTGAGAGAAGAAAGGAACTCTGATTCCTCAACACAGGGAACACCACCCACTCTTCTTGGAGAGAAGATATTGAACATATCTCTGTCACGCTTGTGAATTGTATCAGGATGATGGTCTTTTGAGGAAAGACATCTTGAGGGTTCTTGAAGAAGACTGCCCCAGATTGATTGACTGATGAGGATAAACTGATCATAGCTTCAGTTTGACTACTGCAGTGGAAGAATGAACTGATAATGGCTTCAATTCTTGAAAAGACTGTTGAGGATAAACTGATCATGGCTTCAGTTTGACTATTGACGGGGATGAACTGATCATGGCTTCAGTTCTGGAAACAAATGTTGAGAAGGCTAAACTAAGTATGGGTCTTGAAAGAGATATTCTGGTTAACCAATTCTGAGAATAACTTGCACTGAGCAATAAATCTTGAATTAATCCACAACAGGATCTAGAAGTAATGTGCCCCTGATAGGATCACTGACCAAGTTTCTCAACTATTTGAAATTTTCTTGCTGAGGAAAGTTTGCCTTCAAATAGGATTATTCAAACAAACATGGTAATTTTAATGCAAAGCTCAATGCAATTTTGAAATCAAAAATCATTTTTGGAATGATATTATTGATGCAAAGAAAAATGAATTACTTGTCAAAACACAGCGGTTTAGACATTCAAAAATGAAAGATAAAGCACAGGTAAGACATCAAAACAAATGATTGGCAACAAACACAGGAGTCAGTTTACGCAACCTTGCTGTAGTATGCTTTCAAAAGAAACCTGGCTTCAATTATGTCTTTTGAAGGTTGTAACGTGGTCTGGTTCACAATTTTTGAAACAAAGGATACAGGCTCAAAGTTTATTTGTACCCAACCCATTCTTCGTGATAACCTTCAGTCCTATGCTCAGTTAATTCAAACTATGCATTCAGGTTCCAAGCGATTTTGGAATTGCAACGTTTTTATGATGATGGCTCAAGGGCCAAGGGATTTTTTGAAATGGCAGTCACTCTTTCTTACAACATTTTGTTGTTTTTGATGAGGACCTCAGTCAACTCGTTCTGTCTTTGAGTATATTGGCAACCTCTTGATTTTTCTTTTATTATCCCTAATTTTTTCCTGAACTGTGTCATTTGAGCTTACAGTCAGCGGGATGCCCCAATTTTTGCCTAAGTCTCCTTCATACGTTTTGACTTAGAGGGCTATTCTTTTGATTTTTTTTTCATTTCTTTTTTATTTTTTGAAAGGTAGTGACTGCCTGGCTTAATGATTATGGTGAATCATCATTGGATTTTAATTTGAAAGACATCTTCGACATTTCTTTGATGTGTGTGAAGGAAAGCTTGTGATTGCAATGATTCTCTTGTGTTTAAATACACAGTCAAATTAACTGAAAACTACCCATCCCCATGTTAAAATTGCGGGTTTTTTCATACAAAAAAAACCTCCAACTTCTAGGCTCGAAGGGGTTGACAAAGGATTAACTTCCTTATTTCTCCAGTGTTTGGGAGTTGAAACAATATCTCTACATCATCAGCCAAGTTTCAATTGAAAGCATACAGTTCAGCAATTTCAGGTATTTCGTTTTCATCATCCTCCCTCCAATCTTTGCATAAACAAAAGTTGATAAAGAAAGTGAACAGGAGGTATATTTTTTGTTTTGTGAAAAAAAAGAAAGCATAAAGATGCACACAGTGGATATAAATGAATTTGAATCAAAACATTGCAATGCTCATTTCATTGAAATTACCATGAAAGTACAAATAAAGTTCAAAAGCAAACAAACAATACAATCGAAGAAAAATGCAAACATAAAGAAACAAGGCCTAGTGACTAATCAGCAACAAGGATGAGTTGTCCTGTCTGAAACACTAGCTTTAGGAGATGATCTGTCTAAACTGACTCAAACTTTACTTGGCATGCTCTGGCAAAGGATTGTTGACAACATTTGGATTCTCATCAAGAAAAGTCACAATCTTTGAGTTCACCAATTCTTGTACTCTAGCTTTCAATGCATATCAACCTTCCAAGTTATGGCCTTCCCCACCTCGATGGAACTCACAGTGAAGATCAGCCCTATAGTCGGTTGGAAGAGGATTTGGAGGAGGACGTAGATCCCTTGTTGTAATTAAACCTTTCTTTACAAGACATGGGTACAACTCAGTGTAGGACATCAGGATATGATCAAAGTTAACCCTATTGTGATTCTGATTTTGTCGTCCAGCCAGACGAGCTTGAACTGTTTAAGCATTAACAACAGGAGCAACTGCAGCTACATATTGTTGTTGTCTGCGACGAGATTTCCCTTCAACTGAAACAACATGGGTGTCACCATCCTTTTTCTTTTGAAAATTCCCAGCATACTTTTTAGCACCACTAAAGGCTTCAGCATTAGCAATCTTTCCTTTCTTGATACCTTCTTCTAGTTTTTCTCCAATAATGACTAGATCAGCAAAACCAGATGATACACTGCCTATCATCTTTTCCCAAAAGAGTGGCTGAAGAGTATCCATTAATAGTCCAGTCAATTCTTTTTCTACCAAGGGTGGCTCTACTTGAGCAGCTAGCTCTCTCCAGCGCTGAGCGTACTCCTTAAAGGATTCTTTTTCTTTCTGAGACATATGTTGTAATTAGCGACGGTCAGGTGCCATGTCCAAATTGTACTTATATTGCTTTAAGAAAGCATCGGCCAAGTCTTTCCAGCTTTGGATACGGTTCTTCTCAAGTCCCATATACCATTTCATTGAAGCCCCACTCAAGCTGTCTTGGAAACAGTGAATGAGCAGTTTGTCATTTTTGGCATGAGCAGCCATCTTGCAGCAGTACATCACCAAGTGGCTTCTGGGACAGGTGTGCCCCTTGTATTTCTCAAAATCAGGATTTTTGACTTTTGCAGGCATAACCAAATCTGAAACCAAGCACATGTCCATTGCGGCAGCACTAAAGACATCACTTACTTCCATGACTCTTATCCTTTTGTCTAGAGTTTGCCATTTCTCTCTGACTTCTTCAATGTATCCAAGTTCTCCCTGACTTTCAGATTATGGACCAGCAGCATGGTACAAGAAAGGAGGATTCTTAAGAATAGCTTGAGCAACAGAATGTACAACAGGCTGAGGTTCAGTGAACAATGGAGCTGAAGATACTAGCAATACAGACAGGACAAACACAAGAGTAGTTGCAAAGGGTGGCGAGTAATTCGGAGGTAACCCAAATTATGGCCAAGTAGAAGCTGGTTGCTGAGTCAGTGGAGGGTCAAAAACAGCAGGTGAGATTTCAGAGATCACAGTCCTCTGAGGTGGTTCACCTCTAGCAATCAGAACTTGCATCATTTCTATGAGCTTCGTCATGCTGGCCTTCAACTCATCAATTTCCATTCTGACTTCAGCGTTGTGTTGTTCTTGGTTTTCCATTCTCAATCTGACAGCAGCTCTAGTTCCGTAGTTGTGTTGAGGAAACAACTTGACTGGGAACAGATAACTGGAGAAGGAGACAGTTGAAATGAGTTTCTAAGGCAACTTGGAAGAATGAAGATGTATGCTCATGGATGCAAGAGTGCATGGATGCAACAACCACAAACAAGATCACTCAAAGCACACGGGGTTCAAGGTTCAAGTCACGAGCATGAAGCCAAGGTTAAGAAACCAACCCACAAAAGTATGTACTAAGGTTTTGTCTTTATTGTACCTGCAAAAAACAGTGGTTCTAACAGAGTGCCCAGGGTCCACAATCCACTGTTAGACACACCAGCGCACCGATTTGCTCGAAGGTTGGTAGTTATCTTCAAGAGAATCTAACGTGAGTGTGGCATCGCGTAACAGCTAAGTCAGATTTTCATCTTCATAGCTTCCACGCCACGATCCTAAAAAGGCTAAGATAGGTTAAGGGTTACTACGGTTCTCAGTGTTATAGGCTTCTATGGAAAAAGTAATGCTTTCAACGATCACTCGATCGAAATCAGTAATTCCAAAGAGGCAACCACTGAGTGGATGGATCTCAAGTTCTGCTCTTTTGGGATTCGACTCCCTCAAAGCTCCCTTAAATATACCATCCTCCTATCTCAAAGTACCCTCTGGTCCGGGTATAGGACCTATCTCGCAAACACAGAGGAATTTCCAAACAAAACAAACAAGTAACAAGCAAATCAGACAAAAAGCAGTAAATAAATCAAAGTAGGCTAAACCCCTCAAGGGAGACTATCCCCAACAGAGTCGCCACTTTTCTGTAGCGGCAAAATCATGAGTGTAAGCTATTGATTAACTTAACTCATAAAGCAAGAGTAGCCACCGTACTTTTATTTTATCCAAAAAGGAAAGGAAAAAGAGCAAACAAAACCTACACAAGCTCTACAACAAGAACAAGTGAACAGAGACTGGGTAAGGGGGTTGGTTACGTTAAGGGAAGGTATTAGCACCCAAAACGTCTATAGTACTCTATAGGAACCCTTTGAAATATCTACGGCTTTTGGTCTGAAAATGTTTACTTGAAAAGAGATTGAGGAGATGAGAAAAGAAATTTTTTTTAAAGATTTTTGAGTTTGGAGACACTTGTCACCTTATGCCTACGTACCCACGACGTGCAATGTAGGATCAAAACCCCGTAGTTCATGGTACAAAGAATGAAATTTGTTTGTTTTGGTTGATTTTAAAATGTAAAGAAAAGTCGTCATTTCCAAGCGAATAATTCCGCTTAAAGAAATGAATCATGTCTAAACTTATGAAACAGTTTTGAAAAAGAAAGGTGCCCAAGGGCACAAAAAGAGTTTGATGAGTTTGATGTTTTTTAAAGTCTTTTGAAAAAGGTGTCAACATGCTTATGTAGTTTAGCATTTGTTAAGAAATGAAAATAAAAGAGTAAAATCACTTGACAAAGTCAAGGTTTGATTATGAAAAAGGTGATAGTTTGAAATCAAGAAAGTTTTGAAAAAGAGAGAGAGAGAGTTTTGAAAATTGAAGAATAGGGAGGAGAAGAAGTGATTATCCTAAAGCATAAAGTAAAAGCTAAGGATAAGAATAGCCTAACCACACAAGCAAGCTTCATAGTCTTCGAACCATAATTCCAAAGCAAAGGGAGAAGGTCCTAGTTCTAAGTCCAAGGATCCAAGAATAGCATTGAAGTCCAAGGTCTAGGTGTAAAACTCCATGTCCATTGCAAAGGATAGTAACCATAGTCCAAGATTAGAAGCACAAGTTTTTTATAGGTTTTGGCCTTTATTAGTGTTTTTTGGTCCAAGTGGACAAAGAGAAAAATGCATAAGCATAAACATGTGTCCAACGGACAAAGGAAAAATTGCGGAAGCATAAACATGTGTCCAACGAACAAAGGAAAAATATGTGGAAGCATAAACATGTGTCCAACGGACAAAGGAAAAAGTTGCATAAAAGTAAAAGAGAGATAGGGAGCGAGAAGGAATTGTAAAGAAGTTAGAAGTTAGTAATTAGTTGTTAGTTGTTAGAGTAAATGATCAATAATGATTGAATAGTGTACTTAGGTCAAGGTTAATGAAGACTTGTTAGAAGATTGATAGAATCAAAGCCTCTACAACAACAAGCTTCATAGATTTTGAACCTAATACAAAAGATCAATCAATATTGACTTGTTTTCTGATGCGGGACATAATGTTGCGCTATGTTAAGCAATCGCCGAGTAATTTACGGAGTAATTACCCTACAATGAGGTCGGTCAATAGCTCTTTATGCTAATGCATGCTAGAAGAACGATATGTAGATCGTCATCCGAAAGCAATACCGCACGAAAAGAAAAGAAGGTAGCGATCTAGTCTTGATCAAAATTCAACAAAGGAATTCTATGATCCATAAGACTTTCATCGATCAAAAGAAAAGAGAAATAGATGAAGAGAAAGCCAAATTAAACCACACAATTATGTGATCTAAGGCTAAGAACAAAAGGAAAGGGAAGAAAATGGAAACGGAACCAAAACAGCCCCAAAAACAAGCAAAAAACACAATTCTGCCTCTGTGCAATCGATTGCACAAAA
This sequence comes from Lathyrus tuberosus, assembly GCA_022829125.1. Taxonomy (NCBI): domain Eukaryota; kingdom Viridiplantae; phylum Streptophyta; class Magnoliopsida; order Fabales; family Fabaceae; genus Lathyrus; species Lathyrus tuberosus. The sequence goes on along the minus strand of JALAZF010000066.1, from coordinate 17,322,286 downwards.
GGTGCAATCGATTGCACCTGTTCAAAAATTGCAAATCAGCACAAATTTTACACTGTGCAATCCAATGCGCAAAAGGTGCAATCGATTGTACCTATTCAAAAAACAGAAAATCAGCATTTTAAGAGGCAAATCCTTGATCAATCATTTCATCAAACATCTATTTATCATGGATTCAATTGTGCACGAATTTTAAAGTAAAATAACAGTAAAAACCTGCAATCAAACACAATTACAAGATCCAAAGGATCAAGTAACACAAAGCAACCAAAGATCTACATGATGAATGATGGATATGAAGCTTTAAAAATGGTGTAAGATGAATTACCACTCCAAATATGAAAATTCCTTCAAATTGCTTCAAGATCTACACTCCAAAGCCTTGATCTACTATAATTGATGAACAAAAACAAGAATGGATGAAGGTTTAGCTCAAAGTTGAACAAGATTCAATGTGAATTCTTGTTAACTTTCAAAGGAAGAAATGTGAGCTTTGGTGAATTTTTGTGGTTGGGGAGAGAATTTGCAAGAGGTTTTTTGGCTCTCAAAAGCTTGAATGAATGAAATGAAGGCTCTATTTAAAGAGTTTAGGCTTGGGAATTTCATGGTTTGGAATTTGGTTTGGAAGACAAAATTAGGCCTGGAATTTAATTTTGGAGGGAAATTAACAAAAGAGTGGTGATTAGTGAAAGTGTATGGTGGGAATTAATTGTGATGAGGTAGGGGAATTATTTTTGGGTGATCTAGAATATTCTCACGTGATAAAATTGGTGCCAAATGCTTCAAATTTGAAAATTGCTAAATTTGGCCAATTTTGCCTCTGTGCAATCGATTGTAGTGCTGATGCAGTCCATTGCGCCTGTACAATAATTCAAAAATTGGCACGCAATGTGAGGGGTGCAATCGATTGCTATTTTAGTGAAATCGATTGCATCAGTGAAAAATGGCAAAAATTTCTTTGTTTGATTGGATTGCTCTGGCTTTGGCTCGATTCTTTTGCTTGTCGAATAAGGCATGGAAATAAACACATGAACCTTGGAGTCTCTTGAATAATAATCAATTAAATCTTGGAAACTCTTGGTCATATGAATTTTGAATTGTTTGCAGATCAACTTTGACATTGTTCCGATGAAATTGATTCGAGCTGAGGGACTGTTTGATATCCTTGATTCCCTTCCTGAAAAAGTTAGTGAAGACAAAAACAAACATATTTTTGGATTTTGATTAAAGGTTAGTAAACATAAGCAAATAAAGGCAAATAAGAAATACACAGATGCTCAGTGATTCCTGCAAGGCATAAACCCAAAGAAGAGAGGGATAAAGGAACCAAAGCATGATCTTGTTTATGGTACAAGATGCAAAATGAAATGTGAATGATATGTGGAATCTTAGGGGTCAAAAATTAGGGTCTTACACCCAGTCCTTTGGGACTAAATAAAGTTCGGTGGCGACTCTGTTGTATTTTTGAGTGTGCGATTCACTCAGGTATAATCCTGTTAGCTTCAGCTGACGACTCTGCTGGGGAGTCCTTGCTCTTGCAAGTTGGGGTCTCGCCTAGTTTTGTTTGCTTTCTTGCTTGTTTGGGTGTTTATCTTTATGTTTTACTTGCTTTCTCTTTATGTTATTTACTGCATTTCTTTACTGCTTTAAATATTCATATGCTGCATATTCTAGATATCTGCTATATTTTATACTGTTGTTGGGATGGGTAGATATTACTTGAGAGATAAGCCCACTACACAGGCTTGAGCATACACAAAGGATAGAACGTGGATAGTCGTGACGCCTGCATTTTGCATGTTGGGTTGTCACGAGAACCACACCTAGACTATGTTTCGCTTGAGAATACCTTCGTCCTACGAGAATTCGCTATGGTTGGGTATTTTCACTTGATTCCATGACTCTGGGAGACCTTCTAGGGACCACCTTTGTGAGTCTAGATCACACCTGTGAGGGGATATTAGGTTTTTGCAGGAAACCAAGACTCTTCATTCTTTTATTCTCTCACGCACGTCAGATTTTTGTACCGACATAGAATTATATGTGCAAATATTCAAATTATTCATAATTGATTATTCAAGACTATGCTGGTTTCTTGATTCTTGTGTTGCATATTATTTCATCATGTTAATTAATTTTTGCATGTGTATTTCCAGGTTATTCGAAGGCTTATTTCTTTGTTGACATAATCATAGAAGATGAGTACTGGTTGCAAAGGTATCTTTAGCTACAAGTTTGTGGAGCCTAAGCTGAAGACTTTAAGAAGTTTAACATCTCATCTGGTTGAAGATAATAGAGGTATTTTCAAGGATGATTATGGTAATCTTTTGGCCATTCTCAACATTGAAGTCAACGTCACTGCCATTCATACACTTGTTCAGTTCTATGACTCGCCACTTAGGTGCCTCACATTTCAGGATTATCAGTTGGCACCTACACTTGAGGAGTACTCTCATATTTTGGGCATTGAGATAAAGGATCAGATTCCCTTGTCTATACCAGCAGTTGTCCGAAGTTCCCTCTTATTGTTGAGGCTCTTTTCATTAATAAGAAGGATGTGGAAGCTAGTCTCAAGGCTAAGGGGAATGGTATTCAAGGGTTTGCTTTAAAGTTTCTGGTAGACAAGGCCATCTCTTTTGCTGAAGCTAGAAGCTGGAAGGCTTTCAACGGTGTGCTTGCTTTGCTGATATATGGGATTGTTTTGTTTCTAAACATGGAGGATTTCGTGGATCAAGCTGCCATAAGTATCTTTTTGTCCAAGAACCCTGTTCCTACACTTCTTGCTGAGACCTATTATTCTATTCATTTGAGGAATGAAAGGAAAAAAGGAACTATTATCTATTGTGCTCCTATGTTGTACCATTGGTTCATGTCTCATCTTCCACATAAGGGTCCCTTCATTGAGAATAAGGGAAACCTTAAATGGTCTCAAAGGATCATGTCTCTTACTGCTGATGACATCTCTTGGTATTCTCGAGTCTACGACGACACTAAAATCATTTTTCATTGTAGTAAATTCTCCAATGTGCCACTCTTGGGAACAAAGGGTGGAATTATCTACAATCCGAGACTTGCCTTTCGCCAATTGGGGTATCCTATGCTTGACAAGCCAGATCCATAAGTAGTGGAAGAATTCATCTTTCATGAAGGGGTTGATGACATGGGATTACTTAAGAGGTTTAGTGCTTCTTGGGCACATATTCACCGTGAAGGAAGAGCCGAGTTGGCTAGGAATAATTGGATAGCCAAGAAAGCCTACATAGAATGGGTTAAAGAATGAGTCAAGTAGATCTTGCTACCATTTCCTTCTGAGCCTTCCATGAATGTTAAGCTCCCTGAACTTGTAATTGTTCCTCCATCTGAATTTGACCAACTCAAGCAGACTATTGAGAAGTTGAAGAAGGAGAATGCTGATCTTTGTCTCAACCTTGATAGAGTCACATCCGAGAAGGAAAGCTTACATATTGAGCTCCATCAGAAGAGAGAGCGCATGCTCAAAGAGGTGGAAGTCGAACAGAACAATTGGAGAAAAGTGGGTGATACTCTGAAGAGTACTTACGATGTACTTACCTCAAAGAAGAGACAACTTTCCAACACCCAGTATCAAGCCTATAAGGATGAGTTGAGCTAAAAGGGTGTATTGAATCATGTCCCAAGGTTTTGGAGCATGTCCTGGTCAAAAGTCAAAGGCATAGTTGACTTTTTCCGTGAAACCCTAACTGTGGTTCTGATGAACTTTAAACTTGTGAATCAAGCTTCTTGGATCAATCCTTGTTGTAAATGGATCAATGTGGTTTATTAGGGACCCTCAAATCATGTCTTGAGGTCTTGGCTCATGTTTTGTCCCAAAAGTCAACTTAGGGGTGAATTAGGTCAAGAAACCCTAATTCCTGATTTTTTATGAATGCATCCCCTAAGGCTATATTGACTTAATGATTGGGTTTATAAGGTCCCTTTGAGTATTTTAGGTTATGCTTTGAAGCATTGGCTCATGCCCAGATGAAAATTTCATCTGGAGGCCCTGGTCGACCAAAACCCTAATTTGGTGACACTGGCGATCTTGAGGCTTAATCCACTTGGAATGTTGCAGCCTTGTGCTTGATCCTTGATGTGGGAGTCCTCTTGATCCCTTGTGGATGTTGGAGAGGTTTGACAAGTTGAAGATCATGTCATTTCTTGATTGATCCTTTCTCTAAGAGCTCTGAGAGGGCTTGAAACCCTAAGTTTGATTGTAGTCAATGCTCACCCATCTTTGGGGAGACTAATGAGGTATGATGGTCCATCCATATTGTGATGATGGTTTGCACAATGATGGGAAATCTTAGTGGTCAAAATTTGAGGTATGACAGATGCCCCTATTTAATCTTCTTGGACCCGAAGGTGTGAATGGCGAAGGTATTCGGGCATTCGGGGTGCAAGAGGATTAAATATCAGAATACCCAAAATTTTGATGGTGGTTATGAATGGTAGCTTACGCATTCATCTTCTTTTGCTAAGCGATGATGCTTAGAAAAGGTAGAAACTTCCCCTCGATCCTGGTTTCCTACCAAGAAACTGGTCTCAGTTTCTGAAATAAACTTCCCCTCGATCCTGGTTTCCTACCAAGGAACTGGTCTCAGTTTCTTTTGTAAACTTTCCCTCGATCATGGTTTCCTACAAAGGAACTGGTCTCAGTTTCTTTTGTCAATAAACTTTATTAACAAGGGACGCTATTAGTATTGGTTTTCCTCAAACTTCTCACCGAATTTTCCTGGGGAGATGCCATTTGATGGGAAAAGGTTTTAATGTCAGACTTGCTGGGGAGAAACCCATTCATCTGAGTTGTAGTGGTACACAAACTTCTCTGTTTGAGACGCCATTTGCTGACTCTACTGGGGAAAACGAGCCTCTTCAGAGACTACTTTCTGCTTGGGGATATTAAATCATACTTTTCCCGAGACCTTCTTATTGAACCCTAATTTTTACCCCTAAGATTTCGCACATCTCATCTCATACCACAAACAAGATCACAATCTTTGTTTCTCCTGAGTATCTGTCTATTATTCTTACTTGCTTCTTACTTGTTTCTGTTTACTAACCTCTGACTAAAATATAAAAAAAATTTGCTGCAGTTTCTCTCTCTGTGTGTTGTGCAGGTTTGTCAAAGACAATGAAGTGATTTCATATCAATTGTGGCTATTCAGTTGTGGTCAAGTTCAGATGGATGTTTGACCTAATCTTGGTCAAACTATCAAGCAATTGTTGCAAGTGTAAGTTATCTGTTTCAGTGGGCTATTTCACAAGCAGTGATTGTCAAGTTGTTGTGAGGTGATATTCATCAAGTTCATATGAGTTCACCAGTCTAGATTGTGTTCATCTGTGGATTTATTTTCCCAGATAACTGATTCAGACAAATTCAAACAGATTCAAATGGTTGTTGTTCAGTTATGAATTGTTCAGTAGTGGTTGTGTGCACTTTATCAGAGGCTTGTGAAAAAGTTAAGATTGGTTTTGGGCTAAAAATAAAGATTTGCTATTCATGATCCATTTTCATTTCTATTCCTTAAACCATTTCTTTTTCTAAACCAATTCTTTTTTCCATTTGCTAATCATCTTCTTATCTATTTTGTGTCCAAAATTCTCATTTCTCCAAATTTCCATAACCATAACCATGTCTAGTTCACTTATCCATTCTAATCCATTTAATACCAATTTCATTATCCATATATCCATATTCCATTACCCAAACAATCATCCATTTTTTTATCCATTTCTCTAAAACCTATTTCAATTAGTCAATATCCAAATCCAATTTACAATTATTCATATTCAATTTTTATACCATTTTTAATCAACCCATTATTCAACCAAAAATGTTCCATCACAAAATCCAATTGAATTTATAAAAGTGAAACCATCTCATACAATAAGCCCATTTACATTATTTCAGCCCATGATACATAAAAAAAATGAAAAAATAAGCTCATAAGTTCTCACGGCCATGCTTTCAAGATACAACCAAGTTTCTTTTGCCTAGCTACTACTACCAAGCCTTTATGCGAGAAGTGATTCCAATCCCACACGATCAAATTATATGCTGCTACAAACTGCATGACAAGCTTTACGCTGCTAGCTGCTGTTATTCCAAACAATACACAAGCCATGAAACACACGACTCTTCTTCTTACTGCACAAGCTACAATTACAAACTACAGCTACCACGGCCCACTCTCCCATATTTCAGCCAAGCCAAAGCCGTGAGTTTCCAAATTTTGCGTAAGCCAAGCTGCTACCATTTTACAACGCAACACACCACTTAACCAAAATGGCATGAATAAAACACAGCCAAGAAGCAAAACGCAGCACTGCATTAGAGTTCAAAACGTAAAAACAATTCAAAAACGGCAACCGGTAATTTCATTTTAATCACTCCTCTCAATCTATAAATAGAGCCCTCCATTCACAATTTTTCTGAAGCTTGAACAGCCAATAAATCCCTGCAAAAATCAATTTCAAACCAAGCTTCAATTTCAATCCACCTTCCATCTTCAAACCTTCAATTTCAAGCCTCACACAATTCAAATTCACTGAAAAAAAATTCAAAACAGCTACACAACAATCATTCGTGCGAGCATCATTGGACTTCAACAACAACCGCATCACCATTTCATAAACACAACAAACCTTCACCTTCTTCATTAACTTTCATTCTCACCTTCAATAAACCGGCAACAAACCGCCATCCACTCATCAACAACAACAATGCACCTCAGATTCAACAACAACAACGATTTCGCGCAAAGCACAGAAGAAAAGAGGAAGAAGAATCAAAGTGTTGCTCACCATTTTCGAAGGTAATCGGAGCTTTTCGCGGTTCCGATTTGATCTACCGAAGCACTTTCACATGAAATCGAACACATATTCGGAATCTACTCTGATTTTCGATCGTAACCGTGTAAAATTCGTATCCCGTCGCGTCGTAGAATGGAGTGTCGATCACCTCCCTCCGCCGTGTGAATAGTGTCCGGGCGAGTCTCATGAAGAAGAAGATCAATTTCCCTTTTGATTTTTTCTGATACTTGGCATTTATTTTCTCTTGTTTGTTTTTTTATTTCATGTATCGTTGGGCCGTGTGGGCCGTGAATCCTTGGATCTACCACCACCTCCATCTTTCTGTTCACCTCCCTTTCTATTTTTTTTTTTTAATTCCTATTTTTTTTTTCATTTCTCTCTAAATCCTTTTTTTATATAAAATTTCTCTTGTTTTAGATTTTGATTCACTACTTGAATTTTATTTTTGAAAACATTTCTTGAAAAAGTCATTAAAAAATATATCATGGGTTTCTATTTTATTCTTGATTTTATTTTGATTTCTCATTTTCATTTACTTTTTTGTTGGTTGTGTGGATCATAAATGTTAGATCCACTTCTCTTCATCTTAATTCATTTTCTTTTTTATCGATGAAAGTCTAAGAGATCTTGGAATTCCTTTGTTGAATTTCGATCAAGACTAGATCGTTACCATTTTTCTTTTCGTGCGGTATTGCTTTTGGATGACGATTCACATATCGTTCATCTAGCATGCATTAGCACAAAGAGCTATTGACCGGCCTCATTTGTATGGTAATTACTCCGTAAATTACTCGGCGATTTCCTAACATAGCGCAATATTTGTCCCGCATCGGAAAACTATCAAGAATAGTTTATTATTTGTCTTTTGGTTCAAAACTTATGAAACTTGTTGTTATGAGGCTTTGGTCTTATCAATCCTCTAATGAGTTTTCATTAACCTTGACCTAAGTGCAATTATTCAATTATTATTGATCGCTTACTCTAACAACTAACAACTAATCACTAACTTTTAACTTTTACTTTTACAGTTCCTTCTCGCTCCTTATCTCTTTTACTTTTATGCTTCATTTTTATCATTTTATATCATGTTTATGCTTCCGCAATTTTTCCTTTGTCCGTTGGACACATGTTTATGCTTATGCCTTTTTTCTCTTTGTCCACTTGGACCAAAAACATTAATAACGGCCAAAACCTCTAAAAAACTTGTGCTTCTAATCTTGGACTATGGTTACTATCCTTTGCAATGGACATGGAGCTTCTACACCTAGACCTTGGACTTCAATGCTATTCTTGAATCCTTTATCTTAGACCTTGGACATCCAATGCAATTCTTGGAACCTTGGACTTAGACTTAGGACCTTTCTCCCTTTGCTTTGGAAATATGGTTCGAAGACTATGGAGCTTACTTGTGTGGTTAGGCTATTCTTCTCCTTAGCTTTTACTTTATGCTTTAGGATAGTCACTTCTTCTCCTCCCTATTCTTCAATTTTCAAAACTCTCTCCCTTTTTTCAAAACTTTCTTGATTTCAAACTATCATCTCTTTCATAAACAAACCTTGACTTTATCAAGTGATTTTTACTCTTTTCTTTTCATTTCTTAACAAATGCTAAACTACATAAGCATGTTGACACCTTTTTGAAAAGACTTTAAAAAACACCAAACTCATTCAAACTCTTTTGTGCATTCGTGCACTTTTCCTTTAACCTTTTCATAAGTTTAGACATGATTCATTTCTTTAAGCGGAATTATTCGCTTAGAAATGATGACTTGTCTTCACATTTTAAAATCAAACAAATTTCATTCTTTGTACCACGAACTACGGGGTTTTGATCCTACATTGTACATCGTGGGTACGTAGGCATGAGGTGATAAGTCTCTTCAAACACAAAAATTTTAAAAACAATTTCTCTTCTCATCTCCTCAATCTCTTTTCAAGCAAACATTTTTAGACCAAAAGCGGTAGATATTTCAAAGGGTTCCTATAAAGTACTATAGACGTTTTGGGTGCTAACACCTTCCCATTGCGTAACCAACCCCCCTTATCCAGTCTCTCTTCACTTGTTCTTGTTGTAGAGCTTATGTAGGTTTCGTTCGCTTTTTTTCTTTTCCTTTTTGGATAAAATAAAAGTGCGGTGGCGACTCTTGCTTTTCGAGTTAAGTTAATCAATAGCTTACACTCACCATTATGCCGCTACAGAAAAGTGGTGACTCTGCTGGGGACAAGATCCTTGAGGGGTTTAGCCTACTTTGATTTATTTACTGCCTTTTGCCTGATTTGCTTGTTACTTGATTGTTCTGTTTTGGAGTTCCTCTGTGTGCAAGATAGGTCCTATACCCAGACCAGAGTGTACTTTGAGATAGGAGGATGGTATAGTCAAGGGAACTTTGAGGGAGTCGAATCCTGAAAAAGTAGAACTTGAGAATCCATCCACTCGGTGGTTGCCTCTTTGGAATTACTGTTGTCGATCGAGCAATTGTGAAGGCATTACTTTTTCCATAGAATCCTATAACACTGAGGACCGTAGTAACCCTTAACCCATCTTAGACTTTTTAGGATCATGGCGCGAAAGCTATGAAGATGCAAATCCGACTTAGCTGTTACTCGATGCCACACTCAGGTTAGATTCTCTTGAGGATAACTACTAACCTCCGAGAAAATAGGTGCGCTGGTGTGTCTGATAGCGGATTGTGGACCCTGGGCACTCTGTTAGAACCACTGTTTTCTGCAGGTACAATGAAGACAAAACCTTAGTGCACACCTTTTGTGGGATGGTTCTTAACCTTGGCTTCATGCTCATGACTCGGACCTTTGAATCCGTGTGCTTTTTGTGATCTTGTTGTGGTTGTTGCATCCATGAGCATACATATGCATTCTTTCGAGTTGTCTCAGAAACTCATTTCAACTGTCTCCTTCTTCAGTTATCTGTTCACCGTCAAGCTGTTTCCTTAACACAACTACGGAACTAGAGCTGCTGTCAGATTGAGAATGGAAAACCAAGAACAACACAACGCCGAAGTCAGAATGGAAATTGATGAGTTGAAGGCTGGTATGACCAAGCTCACAGAAATGCTGCAAGTTCTGATTGCTAGAGTTGAACCACCTCAGAGGACTATGATTGTTGAAACTTCAACTGTTGCTGTTGACCCTCCACTGACTCAGCAACCACCTTCTACTTGGCCAGAATTTGGGTTACCTCCGAATTAATCGCCACCCTTTGCAACTACTCCTGTGTTTGCCTCGCCAGTATCTTCAGCTCCATTGTTCACTGAACCTCAGCCTGTTGTGCATTATGTTGCTCAAGTTATTCCTGAGAATCCTTTCATGTACCATGCTACTGGTCCACAATCTGAAAGTCAGGGAGAACCTGGATACATTGAAGAAGTCAGAGAGCAATGGCAAACTCTAGACAAAAGGATAAGATCCGTGGAAGGAAGTGATGTCTTTAGTGTTGCCGCAATGGACATGTGATTGGTTTCAGACTTGGTTATACCTGCAAAATTCAAGACTCCTGATTTTGATAAATACAAGGGGCACACCTGTTCTAGAACCCACTTGGTGATGTACTGCTGCAAGATGGCTGCTCATGCCAAAAATGACAAACTGCTCATTCACTGTTTCCAAGACAGCTTGAGTGGGGCTTCAATGAAATGGTATATGGGACTTGATAAGAACCGTATCCAAAGCTGGAAGGACTTGGGTGATGCTTTCTTAAAGCAATACAAGTACAATATGGACATGGCACCTAATCACCGTCAATTGCAAAACATGTCTCAAAAAGAAAAAGAATCCTTTAAGGAGTATGCTCAGCGCTGGAGAGAGCTAGCTGCTCAAGTGGAGCCACCCTTGGCTGAAAAAGAATTGACTGGTTTGTTCATAGACACTCTTCAGCCACTCTTTTGGGAAAAGATGATAGGCAGTTTATCATCTGGTTTTGTTGACCTAGTCACTATCGGAGAAAGACTAGAAGAAGGTATCAAGAAAGGAAATATTACTAATGCTAAAGCCTTTAGTGGTGCTAAAAAGTATACGAGGAATTTTCAAAAGAAAAAGGATGGCGATACCCATACTGTTTCAGTTGAAGGGAAACCTCGTCGTGGACAACAACAATATGAAGCTGCAGTTGCTCCTGTTGTCAATGCTCAACCAGTTCAAGGTCCTCGCCAGCCTGTTAGACAAAATTAGAATCGTAATAGGGTTAACTTTGATCCTATCCCGGTGTCCTACACTGAGTTGTATCCATGTCTTGTAAAGAAAGGTTTGATTATAACGAGGGATCTACCTCCTCCTCCAAATCCTCTCCCAACCGGCTATAGGGTTGATCTTCATTGTGAGTTCCATCGAGGTGGGGTAGGCCATAACTTGGAAGGTTGCTTTGCATTGAAAGCTAGAGTACAAGAATTGGTGAACTCCAAGATTCTGACTTTTCATGATGATAATCCCAATGTTGTCAACAATCCTTTGCCAGAACATACCAAGTGAAGTTTGAGTCAGTTCAGACGGGTCATCTCCTAAAGCCAGTGTTTCAGACAGGACAGCTCATCCTTATTGCTGATTAGTCACTAGGCCTTGTTTCTTTCTGTTTGCATTTTTCTTTGATTGTATTGACTGTTTGCTTTCGAACTTTATTTGTAATTTCATGGTAATTTCAATGAAATGAGCAATGCAATGTTTTGATTCAATTCATTTGCATCCACTGTGTGCATCTTTATGCTTTCTTTTTCACAAAACAAAAATTTATCTCCTGTTCACTTTCCTTATCAAGCTTTTGTTTATGCAAAGATTGGAGGGAGGATGATGAAAATGAAATACCTAAAACTGCTGAACTGTATGCTTTTAATTGAAACTTGGCTGATGATGTACATGCATTGTTTCAACTCCCAAACACTAGAGAAATAAGGAATTTAATCCCTTGTCAACCCTTCGAGCCTAGAAGTTGGAGTTTCTTTTTGTACGAAAAAACGTGCAATTTTAACCTGGGGGTGGGTAGTTCTCAGTTAATTTCACTGTGCATGCAAAACACTTTTCAATAAAGGTTGCAATCACAAGCTTTCCTTCGCACACATTAAAGAAGTGTTGAAGATGTCTTTCAAGTCAAAAGCCAATGATGGTTCACCATAATCATTAAGCCATGCAGTCACTATCTTTCAAAAAAGAGAGAAAAAAAATCAAATGAAAAGCCCGCTAAGTCAAAACCTATGAAGGAGACTTAGGCAAAAAATTGGGGCATCCCGCTGACTGTAAGCTCAAATGACACAGTTCAGGCAAAAGTTAGGGATAACAAAAGAAAAATAAAGAGGTTACAAAAATCCTCAAAGACAAAACGAGTTGACTAAGGTCCTCATCAAAAACAACAAAATATTGTAAGAAATTGTGACTGCCATCTCAAAAATCTCTTGAGCCATCATCATAACAGTGTTGCAATTCCAAAATCACTTGGAACCCGAATGCATAGTTTGAATTAACTGAGCATAGTACTGGAGATCATCACGAAGAATGGGTTGGGTACAAATTAATTTTGAGCCTATATCCTTTGTTTCAAAAAACCGTGAACCAGACCACGTTACAACCTTTAAAAGACCTAATTAAAGCCAGTTTTCTTTTGAAAGCATACTACAGCAAGATTGTGTAAACTGACTCCTATGTTTGTTGCCAATCATTTGCTTTGATGTCTTACCTTTGCTTTATCTTTCATTTTTCATGTCTAAACCGCCGTGTTTTGGCAAGTGTTTCATTTGTTTTACATCAATAATATCATTCCAAAAATGATTTTTGATTTCAAAAATTGCATGAGCTTTGCATTAAAATTACCATGTTTTTTTTTAATAATCCTTGTTTGCAGGCAAACTTTCCTCATCAAGAAATTTCAAACAGTTGACAAACTTGGTCAGTGATCCTATCAGGGGCACATTACTCCCAGATCCTGTTATAAATCAGTTCAAGATTTGTTGCTCAATGTAAGCTATTCTCAGAATTTTTTAACCAGAAGATCTCCTTCAAGATTAATACTGAGTTTAGCCTTCTCAACATTTGTTTCAAGAACTGAAGCCATGATCAGTTCATCCCCAGCAACTGAAGCCATGATCAGTTTATTCTCAGCAGTCATTTCAAGAATTGAAACCATGATCATTTCATCTTTCCTTGCAGCAGTCAAACTGAAGCTATGATCAGTTTATCCTTATTAGTCAATCAATCTGGGGCAGTATTCTTCAAGAATCCTCAAGATGTCTTTCCTCAAAAGACCATCAACCTGATATAATTCACAAGTGTGACAAAGATGTGTTCAACATCTTCTCTCCAAGTAGAGTGGGAAGTGTTCCCTGTGTTGAGGAATCAGAGTCCCCTTTCTTCCCTCACAAAAGAGTTTATCTCAGTTGTCTCTATCATATGTATTGCATACATAAATCATTCATATACCATACATAGAAAGATTTTCATAGCTTGAAGTGTGCTTCGCGCTCATATGCATTTTTTCGAGGTCCTGTTGTTTTCAACATCTTACCTTGTGATCAAAGTCTAACTTACTTGGCGCCTACCAAAACGTTTACCTGCCTTTTCATTCAGTGTCATTCCTAAATGTTGTCATTTATCTGTCTTCTTTCTTTCCAGTGCCATTCCTGGATATAGTCGTTTCCTTGTGTATCTTGTCCTATTGTTAGATGTTTGTCTTCTTCCATTCCAGTGTCATTCCTGGATCTTTGTTTTTCTTTCATTCCAGTGCCATTCCTGGATATCTATCTCTTTTGATCTCCAGTGCCATTCCTGGATACCTTGTTCCTCTTGTTTCTCCCAGTGCTATTCCTGGAAGTTTTGCCTATCTCCTATAATCCCCAACAGATTTGCTTAGATATCTTTCAATGCCATTCCTGAAAGTTTTGTCTGTTCATTCAGTGCCATTCCTGAATGAGTTTTACCTTTACCTTTCAGTGCCATTCCTGAAAGCTCTTTCTCACTATCTTTCAACGCCATTTTTTAATGTAGTGATTTAGCTTTACTTTCAGTGTTATTCCTAAAAGTTTTTATCTGTTCATTCAGTGCCATTCCTGGATGAGTTTTCTCCTTTGCATTCAGTGCCATTCCTGGATGTCTTTCTCATTACCATTCAGTGACATTCCTGAATGTAGTGATTTACCTTTACCTTTCAGTGTCATTCCTGAAAGTCCATGCTCACTTTATTCAATGCCAGTCTTGGATAATGTGAACTCTTTTTATCCAATGCCATTCTTGGATAATTATGATATATTTTCCAGAACCTTTCTCACTTCATTCAATGCCATTCTTGGATGTTGTAATTCCTTTTGTCCAATGCCATTCTTGGACACCTTTTCCCCAGCCAAGTCCAATGATATTCTTGGATATCTCTGATGTTTAACCTTGTCATCCAATGCCATTCTTGGATGTCCCCAATGAAGTTGTTCAAGTTGAAGTTTTTCTCCATCCAATGCCATTCTTGGATGTCTCTGATGTTTGCTGTTGCCCCATTCATTGCCATTCTTGAATGTTTTAGTTCCTTTCATCCAATGCCATTCTTGGATATTTTATCCCCAATAGAGTGTTTTTCACCTTCATCCAATGCCATTCTTGGATGATGCTGCTGCTTTTACCAGAAACTTTCTTGTTGTAGTCCAATGCCATTCTTGGACATCTTTTGACATACCTTTTATCTCATTCGTAGTTTCTATCCAATGCTATTCTTGGATGCCACTACTCGTCTTCCCAAGGTCTTGTCCCTCTCTTTCCAACTACTGATGGATACTTCTTGTCACCTTGACAGATCTCCAAAGATAGCTTGTGTTCCCCGACGTGTCTTTTCACGTCATCTCTTTCAATTTACCATAAATCTTTTGTTTCAAGTTTCCCAACAGTCTGTTTCATCCTTTGCATTCATATCATCTTGTGACATCTTATGGCTAAAAAATTTGGTTTTCTGTATTTAAGTATCTTCAATCTTGTCGAGACGAAGTTTTCAACCTTCATATCTCCTAATTGAAGAAACTTAAATAGGGGCAGCTGTTGAACCCTAATTTTTACCCCTAAGATTTCACACATCTCATCTCATACCACAAACAAGATCACAAGCTTTGTTTCTCCTGAGTATCTGTATATTATTCTTACTTGCTTCTTACTTGTTTCTGTTTACTAACCTCTGACTAAAATACAAAAAAAATTTGCTGCAGTTTCTCTTTCTGTGTGTTGTGCAGGTTTGTCAAAGACAATGAAGTGATTTCATGTCAATTGTGGCTATTCAGTTGTGGTCAAGTTCAGATGGATGTTTGACCTAATCTTGGTCAAACTATCAAGCAATTGTTGCAAGTGCAAGTTATCTGTTTCAGTGGGCTATTTCTCAAATAATGATTGTCAAGTTGTTGTGAGGTGATATTCATCAAGTTCATATGAGTTCACCAGTCTAGATTGTGTTCATCTGTGGATTTATTTTCCCAGATAACTGATTCAGATAAGTTCAAATAGATTCAAATAGTTGTTGTTCAGTTGTGAATTGTTCAGTAGTGGTTGTGTGCACTTTATCAGAGGCTTGTGAAAAAGTCAAGATTGGTTTTGGGCTAAAAATAAAGATTTTCTATTCATGATACATTTTCATTTCTATTCCTT
Organism: Lathyrus tuberosus; assembly: GCA_022829125.1. Taxonomy (NCBI): domain Eukaryota; kingdom Viridiplantae; phylum Streptophyta; class Magnoliopsida; order Fabales; family Fabaceae; genus Lathyrus; species Lathyrus tuberosus. The sequence goes on along the minus strand of JALAZF010000066.1, from coordinate 17,306,849 downwards.
AAACCATTTCTTTTTCTAAACCAATTCCTTTTTCCATTTGCTAATCATTTTCTTATCCATTTTTTGTCCAAAATTCTCATTTCTCCAAATTTCCATAACCATAATGTAGCGAGCGATTTTGGACGTGGTTCTTAAGCACTGTCGCTCTAGGGTACTACAGATCGATTTATTTTTTATCCTATTGAAGCTGATGAAGGAAGGGAAATAGATGTCTCCAACTAACCCTGCTTGCATACTGAGGTTAAACAGTCAAAATTGTTGGTTTACAGATGTGGTTTTAGTTCGTGGGCCTCTCTCTGCTTATTTTGTTCAGAACGAATTACCGGGACTATTCATGGGGAATTTGTTGGGATACTGTGCTAGATTGGCCGGAGGTAGGGTACTTTGGGGTTTTTTTATTAGTGTGCTCGCTAAGATTTTTCAATCTTATGCCTACGTATTCCTGGGATAGGGAAATCAGAGCGATCATAGTTCCTCCTATTCTATGGGAGGAAATGGTGTTTTGGTGTCTTGTTCACAGCCCAAGACATGAAGCTAAAGGTGGTTTGTATCTTGTTCAAAGCCCAAGATGTGAAGCTGAAGGGTCTATTTGTATCTTGTTCGAAGCCCAAGATGTGAAGCTAAAAGGGTGTTGACTTTAGAGAGAATTTGTCATCTCTAAAGGGGGGGTATTTGGTATGTTTGTCACAACTGTTGGGTGACTGATTATAAAGGAGAATTACTTTAACTGGGATATGTGAATCTAGCAATGCCATAATTTCCTTTATAGGGGATTTTTAACCTGAAGGAGAAGACTTTAACTCATTGTAGAGTAATGCCATCTTTCCTTAGGAATTTCTCATGCTAAAAGAGGGACAGTGGTGTGGGTGTAAATAATCCAGAGGCTTGCCACTTACAGCAATTAGACGAGGAAAAGGAGTTGTTGATGTTTGTATACTGTGAGCGAGGCACAACTTTCGATGCTAAAAGGTCGATTGGCTCAACCGGGGTTTCCTTATACAAAGCCTAAGAGGAGGCTATTGACCCAACAAGAGGGTGTTTTTATGTGTCTCATACGAAGCCCGAGAGAGAGGCTAAAAGGGTTGACTCAATAAGAGAGTGTTTTATATGTGTCTTGTACGAAGCCCAAGAAGGAGGCTAAAAAGGTTTGACTCAACAAGAGAGTCTTTTATACTTACCAAGAGAGTGATTTGTATCTCGTATGAAGCCCGAGATGGAGGCTAAAGGTGATCGACTCAACAAGAGAGTCTTCTTATACTCAACAAGAGAGTGTTTTTGTATCTCGTACAAAGCCCGAGATGAAGGCTAAAAAATGTATGACTCAACAAGAGAGTCTTTTATACTCAACAAGAGAGGGATTTTGTATCTCGTACGAAGCCCGAGATGGAGGCTGAAAAGATTAGCTCCGCTGGGGAGAATCATTGTACAAAGCCCAAGATGAGGCTAATGTTACTGTTTCAGTTGAGTGACAGATCCAGTATGTTGGTTAAAAGAGAAAATCAGTTCTTATATGGGTAATGTTGTACTCATGGATTTGATCTGAGGACCGGGATTATTTCCTGTCCTTTAAGGAAACGAAGAATCCGAAGGGTATTGAGACTGCCCAAGTCTACGGGTGTTTTTCTCTATTTTTGAAAGGAACTTGAGAATGTCTTCGAGACTCAAGGAGATTAAACTGTCCAAGTCTAGAGTTTTATCTTTTGTACTATGCTTAAGAGAGATCAAGAGATAGTATGTTTGCCGTAGAAAGATCTAGACTCTTTGAAAGATTGTTCTATTAAGATGACTAATTTTTGTTCCTATACCTTTAAGAGGTTGTCGGGACAATTTGTACGAAGCCCAAGAGGAGGCGAGAAAAACTTTTAAGAAGCCAAAGGGACAATTTGTACGAAGCCCAAGAGAAGGTTATCTTCCCGGAGGAAGAATCATTATACGAAGCCTAAGAGGAGGTTGTGAAAACTTCTAAGAAGCCAACGGGTCCTTGTACAATGCCCAAGAGGAGGCGGGGATGCTTTTAGGAAGCCTGTGGGTCCTTGCACGAAGCCCAAGAGGAGGCTGATGAACAGTTTCAGAAGGGGTTTCACTTAGAACATTGGCCTTCTGTATATGAATTGTTCAAGGGGGGAGATTTCTTGGATCTAGTTATCTAACATTGTTGTAAAAGAAAATTCTCATGGTTTAGGTTATGTTGAAATATCCGGGAGAACGTCGGATGTAAGGAGACGAGGTTTTGTCTAGTTTTAGACGTAGTTGTTGGGGAAACTCTAAATATCTATACTAGTATTACACAGTCGATATGAGTTTATGAAAGAAGACTTACATTGAAACAGTCCCATAATACAGTTATATACATATGAAAGCGGTAAATGAAAGCGGGTAAACACTTACTCGGTTGTAGAGCTTCCATGTTGTTTGGTTAGTTGTTCAACAAAGAAATTGAAAATAATAGTATGTTACAAAATCAAAGGAGAAAGTGCTTTTGAAAGGAAAATTGGGGCTTACAGCTCAAGGAGAGGCCCAGGGTTTAATCAGTGATCGCACAGTCGTTTTGTACAAGGACTTATACAAGTAACTGAGGCCCAAGAAAGATTTTTTGTACAAGGGTATGGGTCTTACACTCTCTCAAGAGGCCCAAAATGATTAAAAGTGAACAAAGATGGGTCTTATAGCTCAAGGAGAGGCCCAATGGTTTATTTTGAAAAGGGCGACGATCGCCCTGAGGTTTTGAAAACACCGTGGGTCTTATACAATGACAGAGGCCCAAAAGTTTTTGGTTTCAAAAGAGGATTGGGTCTTACACTCTATTAGAGGCCCAAAATGATTTTGAATGGGTCTTATAGCTCGAGGAGAGGCCCAGATGGTTTGTTTTAAACGGGCGATGATCCCGCCCAACTTTTGAAATACAACGGGACTTATACAACATTTGAGGCCCAAAATAGGTTTGTATTTACAAAGGATAGTGTCTTACACTCTATTAGAGGCCCAAAAAGTTTGAAAAAGTTTGATGAGGGTTGAATTAATCAAAAACCCTAATTTGTTTCCAAAATGTATTTTAATTGAATAAAAATTCAATTAAAATGATCAAAATTGTTAAACATGTGGAAAACAAATTGTGATCTTGGATTAATGTTTCAAAAATCATGTTTTGACCTACAAAATGATTAGAAATCATTAAATTTTGCAAAATCAAGAAGGAAAAAATATTTTAAATGTCAAAAACAATTAAAATATTAATTCTTGGTAAAAATATCAATTATATGAAATAAATAATATTTTTGGGATTTTTTAGTAAAATAAAATATTTTAACATTTTTGTGAATTATTAAAAAAAGAATCAACTCAAAATCATTAAAACTCAGAGAGAAATTAATTTTTAAATCAATTAAATAAAATCACAAAATTCAAATATTCAAATATTTGAAGAAGGGCGCCAAGAACATGGCAAGAACACGCGCCCTTCCTCTGTTTCTGCAGATTTGCATTTTCTATTCAATCTTACTGAATACTTGATGATATCTTGCAATCTACATATCAATCTACTCGTTTCAACCTCACGATCATGTCTATGGTCTTTAATTTCATTTATTTTAAACATGGAGTAAGAAATCAAAGAGAAACCTCAAGAACCCTAAAATTTGCATGAAGGTTCAGAAATTCAATACACGATTCAAAGAATGCAATTGATTGAGGGAAAACACTCCATGCATGATTATGAACATATGGCCAAATTATTGTGCAGCAAAAATTGTATGGATCATAGAGTTAGAAGAGCCCATGTTTACCACTTGCAGCTGGTGATCGTGTTTTGTGTTAGAGGTGTTACAGCTTAGTTCCAAGGTTATGGACAACTTCCCTAGGTGCTATGGAGTCTGTCTGGATGCTTGGAGTGGATTGATTTGAGCTGGAACTTGATTTGGCACCTCAACTGCAAATCTGTCAAAGGCCTAAGCAATTGGCTAGTGATTTTGTGATTTTGGTGTTCCAGATGTTATGTGAGTGTTTAGATCACTTATATATGATGTTTATGAGGTGTGTGTGATTGGTTTGGTTAGAATAGCTCTCAAACTCAAAACCCGATAGTGACTTGCCTTAGAAGGAAAAATTGGAGTGAAAGAATAGATTTTGAGGAAAGCATCTATTTGATGGCTTTGGTGTACTCAAACTGATCTCAAATGAGCTCTATTTATAGTAGAGCAAGTTTGTTTTACAAGGAATAGTGAATGGCAACTGCCGCATAGGTTTGACCAATGTTGAGCAATGAGAATCCAAGTCTCCTCTAGCCATTGACTAGAGGTTAGGGCACAGGCTGCTGGTTCCCTTGGTCTTGGATAAGTCTTGACTGAATTCAGTTGGAAATGGATCAGTCCATGCCACCTTGGTGTATGCATTGAATGCTCCAATCCAAAATTGGAGTCTTGTCCCTCTTTTAGGCAATTCTAGGTTTGGCATGCTATTTTTGGTTCCAAAGACTTGGGAGGTTTGGGATCAGAGTTGGTTCCTCCTTGGTCCCCCTTGAGGTGTTCAGATGGATAGAGTTGCTTGGAATTGCACAAATTTGGCAAATCGAGCAAAACTCCAAAATCTTCCTTGCCTTGACAGTTTTCAGCAAGGCATGTTGCCATTGTCATATCTCATGGCTCAAGTGGAATTTGATGGAGTTCTTGGCCATTTTAGAAAACCCTTATATGATACAACAATTATGTGATCATAGTTGGTTTTGATACTTTTTGGATCCAAGTGAAAAATGCCCCTACATTTGGGAAAAAGTGAAGGCAGATTCTAACTTAGTGAAAATTTCACTAAGTGTTGGAAAAAGTGGCATTTCATGTTTTCAGCCATTTTGATCATTCCATAACTCAAAATCCATGATGAATTGGAATGAGGTGTAGTTGAAGCTTTTGTAGAGGGTAATGAGAGCTACAAATCCAGCTTTGGATGGAAAAAAATGGCCTTGTGGTTTAGGAGTTATGATCCTCCAAAGTTGGTACCCTAGCCACTTTATTCCATAACTTAGAAAATTTTCTAAGTTTTTTATGGTTACCCCTTTTACAAGTTATCCCACTTTTCTTGATTTTTCTTGGTGAATAATGATTCCAATCATACATTAACATCATTTTAGGTTTAAAAAACTATAATTGTGAAAAATCTCAAAAAGTCAAAGTTTGACTTTTGGGCACAGTTGACTTTTTGTCAGATGAATTCCAAACTGTGCGATCCTTTATTAAATCAAGTCCTTGACCTAAATCAAACTTGATGGATTGATTCCATAGATGTCATATGGTGTATTGGATCATGTCTTAGGGTTTGGGAGCATGTCCTGGTCAAAAGTCAAAGATACAGTTGACTTTTTCCGCAAAACCCTAATTGTGGTTCAGATGAAACTGAAACTTGTGAATCAAGCTTCTTAGATCAATCCATTGTTGTAAATGGATTAATATGATGTATTTGAGACCCTCAAATCCCCTCTTGAGGTCTTGGCTCATGTTTTGTCCCAAAAGTCAACTTAGGGGTGAATTAGGTCAAGAAACCCTAATTCCTTATCTTTTTATGAATGCCTCCCCTGAGGTAAAATTGACTTGATGATTGGGTTTATGATGTCCCTTGGAGCATCATATGTTAGGCTTTGAAGCATTGGCTCATGCCCAGAGGAAAATTTCCATCTGGAGGCCCTGGTCGACCAAACTCTAATTTGGTGACACTGGCGATCTTGAGGCTTAATCCACTCAAAAGGTTGCAGCCTTGTGCTTGATCCTTGAAGTGGGAGTCCTCTTGATCCTTTTTGAGAGATTAGACAAGTTGAAGATCATGTAATTTCTTGATTGATCCTTTGTTTAAGAACTCTGAGAGGGCTAAAAACCCTAATTTTTTATAATAGTGAATGCTCACCCATCTTTGGGGAGACTGATGAGGCATGATTGGTGGTCAAAATTTGGGGAATGACACATAACCATGTCTAGTTCACTTATCCATTCTAATCCATTTAATACCAAATTCATTATCCATATATCCATATTCCATTACCCAAACAATCATCCATTTTTTCTATCCATTTCTCTAAAACCTATTTCAATTAGTCAATATCCAAATCCAATTTACAATTATTCATATTCAATTTTTATACCATTTTTAATCAACCCATTATTCAACCAAAAAGGTTCCATCACTAAATCCAATTGAATTTATAAAAGTGAAATCATCTCATACAATAAGCCCATTTACATTATTTCAGCCCATGATACATAAAAAAATGAAAAAAAATAAGCTCATAAGTTCTCACGGCCATGCTTTCAAGTTACAACCAAGTTTCTTTTGCCTACTACTACTACCAAGCCTTTATGCGAGAAGTGATTCCAAGCCCACACGATCAAATTATATGCTGCTACAAACTGCATGACAAGCTTTACACTGCTAGTTGCTGTTATTCCAAACAATACACAAGCCATGAAACACACGACTCTTCTTCTTACTGCATAAGCTACAATTACAAACTACAGCTACCACGGCCCACTCTCCCATATTTCAGCCAAGCCAAAGCCGTGAGTTTCCAAAATTTGCGTAAGCCAAGCTGCTACCATTTTACAACGCAACACACCACTTAAACAAAATGGCATGAATAAAACACAACCAAGAAGCAAAACGCAGCACTTCATTAGAGTTCAAAACGCAAAAATAATTCAAAAATGACAACCGTCAATTTCATTTCAATCACTCCTCTCAATCTATAAATAGAGCCCTTCATTCACAATTTTTCTGAAGCTTGAACAGCCAATAAATCCCTGCAAAAATCAATTTCAAACCAAGCTTCAATTTCAATCCACCTTCCATCTTCAAACCTTCAATTTCAAGCCTCACACAATTCAAATTCACTAAAAAAAAATTATAAACATCTACACAACAATCATTCGTGCGAGCATCATTGGACTTCAACAACAACCGCATCACCATTTCATAAACACAACAAACCTTCACCTTCTTCATTAACTTTCATTCTCACCTTCAATAAACCGGCAACAAACCGCCATCCACTCATCAACAACAACAACGCACCTCAGATTCAACAACAACAACGATTTCGCGCAAAGCACAGAAGAAAAGAGGAAGAAGAATCAAAGTGTTGCTCACCATTTTCGAAGGTAATCGGAGCTTTTCGCGGTTCCGATTTGATCTACCGAAGCACTTTCACATGAAATCGAACACATATTCGGAATCTACTCTGATTTTCGATCGTAACCGTGTAAAATTCGTATCCCGTCGCGTCGTAGAATGGAGTATCGATCACCTCCCTCCGCCGTGTGAATAGTGTCCGGGCGAGTCTCATGAAGAAGAAGATCAATTTCCTTTTTTTATTTTTTCTGATACTTGGCATTTATTTTCTCTTGTTTTTTTTTTTTATTTCATGTATCATTGGGCCGTGTGGGCCATGAATCCTTGGATCTACCACCACCTCCATCTTTTTATTCACCTCCCTTTCTATTTTTTTAATTTTAATTCCAATTTTTTTTTTCATTTCTCTCTAAATCCTTTTTTTTATAAAATTTCTCTAGTTTTAGATTTTGATTTACTACTTGAATTTTATTTTTGAAAATATTTCTTAAAAAAGTCATAAAAAAATATATCATGAGTTTCTATTTTATTCTTGATTTTATTTTGATTTCTCATTTTCATTTACTTTTTTGTTGGTTGTGTGGATCATAAATGTTAGATCCACTTCTCTTCATCTTAATTCTTTTTCTTTTTGATCGATGAAAGTCTAAGAGATCTTGGAATTCCTTTGTTGAATTTCGATCAAAACTAGATCGTTACCATTTTTCTTTTCGTGCGGTATTGCTTCCGGGTGACGATTTACATATCGTTCATCTAGCATGCATTAGCACAAAGAGCTATTGACCGGCCTCATTTGTAGGGTAATTACTCCGTAAATTATTCAGCGATTACTTAACATAGCACAATATTTGTCCCGCATCGGAAAACTATCAAGAATAGTTGATTATTTGTCTTTTGGTTCAAAACTTATGAAACTTGTCGTTAGGAGGCTTTGGTCTTATCAATCCTCTAATGAGTTTTTATTAACCTTGACCTAAGTGCAATTATTCAATTATTATTGATCGCTTACTCTAACAACTAACAACTAATCACTAACTTTTAACTTTTACTTTTACAATTCCTTCTCGCTCCTTATCTCTTTTACTTTTATGCTTCATTTTTATCATTCCATATCATGTATATGCTTCCGCAATTTTTCCTTTGTCCGTTGGACACATGTTTATGCTTATGCCTTTTTTCTCTTTGTCCACTTGGACCAAAAACATTAATAAAGGCCAAAACCTCTAAAAAACTTGTGCTTCTAATCTTGGACTATAGTTACTATCCTTTTCAATGGACATGGAGCTTCTACACCTAGACCTTGGACTTTAATGCTATTCTTGAATCCTTGAACTTAGACCTTGGACATCCAATACAATTCTTGGAACCTTGGGCTTAAACTTAGGATCTTTCTCCCTTTGCTTTGGAATTATGGTTCAAAGACTATGGAGCTTACTTGTGTGGTTAGGCTATTCTTCTCCTTAGCTTTTACTTTATGCTTTAGGATAGTCACTTCTTCTCCTCCCCATTCTTCAATTTTCAAAACTCTCTCCCTTTTTTCAAAACTTTCTTGATTTCAAACTATCATCTCTTTCATAAACAAACCTTGACTTTATCAAGTGATTTTTACTCTTTTCTTTTCATTTCTTAACAAATTCTAAACTACATAAGCATGTTGACACCTTTTTCAAAAGACTTTAAAAAACACCAAACTCATTCAAACTCTTTTGTGCCCTTGTGCACTTTTCCTTTAACCTTTTCAAAAGTTTAGACATGATTCATTTCTTTAAGCGGAATTATTCGCTTAGAAATGACGACTTGTCTTTACATTTTAAAATCAACCAAAACAAACAAATTTCATTCTTTGTACCATGAACTACGGGGTTTTGATCCTACATTTCACATCGTGGATACGTAGGCATGAGGCGATAAGTCTCTTTAAACACAAAAATCTTAAAAACAATTTCTCTTATCATCTCCTCAATCTCTTTTCAAGTAAACTTTTTCAGACCAAAAGCGGTAGATATTTCAAAGGGTTCCTATAGAGTACTATAGACATTTTGGGTGCTAACACCTTCCCATTGCTTAACCAACCCCCCTTATCCAGTCTCTCTTCACTTGTTCTTGTTGTAGAGCTTGTGTAGGTTTTGTTCGCTCTTTTCCTTTTCTTTTTGGATAAAATAAAAGTGCGGTGGCGACTCTTGCTTTTCGAGTTAAGTTAATCAATAGCTTACACTCACGATTTTGCCGCTACACTTCTTGAAGAAATGACATACAATGTACCCCAACTTTAAGGTGTCGATGACTTCAGTGACATTGATTTTCTGGAGAGAAGAACCACTGTGTTGCTGAGAGTCTTTAGTTGCGAGGCTCTCTCTGGGATTTTCCTTAATCCGGGAAAGCAAAGATATTATCTTCAATGGCAAAGAGTTACATTTTTCAAGAGTTTTCTTGTCTTCCAGAGGTTCAAGTTATCAAAGTGGTCAAGGACCGGACATTTCCTGACAAGGAAAGAACTGGAAACTCGATTGATAAGAGGACTTTTATCACTTGGAGATAAGACTAACCAGAGTGATAGTGATGCAATATGAATATATATATGAATCAATAATGCATGATGTATGTATGTTTATGCTGCCAAAACTGACGCGACATACAGACTAGATAGATGAACATGATTGGATATTGGGCCACTGTGGGGGACGAAGAGGTACCACTGGGTTCAAAAGTAGCAATTATGCCTTGCTTAGGAGAGATAGTCCCTGCGGGGAACAACATTGGTCGGGCTTAGGTGATAAGAACTCTGTCGGGGGGTGTCAGATGAAACAAGGTCCCTGACACCGCTGATCCTTCATTCAGGTGCACTGGTTTAGAAGGCGTACTTTGATTCTGCACTTTGAGGTTCGATTACTTCTGGAGAAGCGATCGAGGTTCTTTCGATGTTCAACAGTCAAAAGAATTGCCATCTTTATTTTAAAAGCAGAAAAATGTTTACAAGTAAATTCATTTTCGTTTTATTTCAAGAATCGTTGATCATATTAAAATGTTGTTCTGTAAAGCTAAAACAAATAAGAATTGCTAACAAAAGCACTAGGGCTCAAATTTTATTGATAGGATGGAAATCAGCCAAGCGCGTGATTCCATAGAGTATTCACAAAGAAAATGGTAATTTAAGGGAAAAGGGCTACATTGAAACATAACGGCCGCTATCTGTCGCTCCCGAAAGATTTGCTTCCAACGGTACAAACCCGAGAGTGGCGTAGAAAACACAGAGTCGCCAGCAATGTGTATTTATCCCGAGAAAGGAAAAGGAAACACTGCATAAACCTGAAGAGAAAGGGGGAAAGACATGGTCATCGCAACCATAGTCCAGGTTCGGGAGTCGGTTATGCGAGGGGAAGGTGTTAGCACCCCACGCATCCATCGTACTCGATGGGATCCACGCTTGTTGTCTAAATGGAGGGTGAGTTGTCCTACTATTTATGGTTGTACAAAAGAAAACGGGGATGGGGTGACTAAGACGGACTCGGTAGGATGGGAAAGTCAGAGTCAATGTAGTTTAGATGGGAACTGTGGGGGAAGGTTGCTCGCCAAGACAATCGATGTCTTGTGCCTACATATCCTCAATCGGACAAGAGAGAGGAATCAGAGCTAATGTAGTTCGTGGGTACGACCACGGATGGGTAGGTGTTTTTTACGTGAGCGACGAGCTCTTTTCTGAAAATGAAATTTGAAACCCAACAATCCCGAAGGATAAAAAGATTTAAATTTGTTTTGTGTTTTTTAGACAGAAGTGTTTTCTTTTTAAGTTAGTTCATAACTTGAATTGCACAAAAGTCTAAGGCACAGGGACGAATACTTAACGAATCATCCCAAGATAGGCCGCCCGCTAAGCACTCTAGAAAGATGAGAGGAAGCCCCTCATTTCTCACTCCCCACACTTAAGGCTCGTGCGCAATACACTTTATCTTTATTAAGTGTTTTCAAGAAGTTTTGAGATGAGAAGAGAGAAGACCCAAAGGAAACTCTAAAGGGAAACTAAGAGTCCTAATGTTATCATGCATGGGTGACTTAGGATTAGTGAGGCTTAGGAGAGACGACTACCTAAAGCCTAATGCTAATCCTACTCCAAGCTTAATTAAAAATTAAGTTGGACTAGGTAGCTCTAAAGGGGGAGAATCCAAGACTTAAACAAGTCTTGAAATTCATGGGACAAAGAGAGTGAAAGAGAAGAATGAGAAAGAGAAGGATGAGATAAGAAACAAGATAGGGCAGCAAGCACATCATATCAAGTACATCTAACTTACCTCAATAAACAAGTCTCAAAGATCATGCAAAACATCTCAAGTAAGCATGTAAAGGTAATCATGAAAGAATGCAAGCATACTTATATGAAATGCACAATTAAGCACCAATGAACTTCATATCAAGATGAAATGAGAAACATAAGATGAAGATGAACACAAGTCATAATCAAGATCATACCATCATCAACAATTCTCATCTCCAAGAGAAGATCAAAACATGAAACATTATGCACCAAAGAAAGTCCACAAAACGAAGTCAAAGTTCAAGCACTTAAAGCATACCAAAACATGATACACAAATGGAAAAATTTGGTCACAAGGGACCTCAACCAGGGGTAAACATCATATCAAACACTCATGCAAAGAATCACAAAGAAACTCAATCAATTAGGCATGGCAAAACAATTAGGGTTAAGGGATGTCAATAGATGATCATGCATAATTCACTTAAGCACAAATAATCAAACATATAGCAAATGAAATTCAAAAATTGTGAAATTAAAACCTAAGTGACCTAAGTCAGAAGCTAGCAACATGCCAAAAGATCACACAAAAATTCACAAGTTATGTACCTCAAACAATGCTTCAAAATTGCATAAGAACAAAGAAGAACAATGCACAAATAGAGGGACTAAAATGCAATATGCAGAGAGTTTAAAAAAATGAGAAAAAAATTTTTAAGAACCTAAATATGTCTTATAAAATATACAAAAAGAATGGGATGTAAATCATACACCAATGATGAGAACAAAAATCAACAAGGCAAGGTGTGCACAATTGAGACAATTCACAAAGAAATTAATCAAACAATTAATTCAGATGCACAAAATAAAATAAAAATGGAAAAATAAAATTTGACAAAATTTTATAAAATCCTAAAGATGCTTCATGATTTTTTTGGTGATTTTTAGATGCATAAAACTAATTTTAAAAAATAAAAATGCAAAATGAACAATTAAATAAAATAAAAGAAAATAAAGAAGCCAGGGGTGCATACAAAGCAATTTCCACGTTGAAAATTAAATGGGCTCAGATAAAGGGGGTGGGAAAAGCAATGAAAGGCCCAACCCAAACCCAGCACAAGTCAATATAAGAATTGGAATTCAGTCAACAAGATTGACTCACACACGCCATCAGATCAATCAAACGCTCCACAATTAGTTCAAACAAAACACAAAGTACACAAGATCTGTGGCCAGGATTAAAGGTACATGGTAACAAGGTACACGCGCGTACATCACATCATTCAGAAATTAAAAACAAAACACGTGAATAACACATGATATTTTAATGCGTTGCCTGAATCACCACCATCAGATCAAATCAACGTTCCAGATCAAGTCAACCAAATCAAAATCATGCAAGATGTGTGGCTCAGATCCGTGTGTGCACAATAACAACCATGGAATAAAAACACACAAACAACAAAATAAGTGAATATTTTAAAAGACGTGGCTGAACGTGGACCGTCAGATCTGGACCACCAACGGTCCAGATTGCATCTTCTTCCTCCAAACCTCAGGTGACCTGCAAATGAACCAGACACCGGAGCCCTAGCTCCGGTCGTCTTCTCCGGCGACCATCAACTTAAAAATTCCCAGAAATCAAGAACAAGTACACCATTCCACTCAGATTTTAATAAGGATCAAGAATATCACCTTCATTTCAACAGATCATACACATATTAACCAAATCGAAGGAAAAAAGTTTGAACTCAAAAACTTCATATCCACATTACAACCATAATACACGTGCAAATCAAGATCTAAACACATCAGGATGATCAGCTAAGCACAAGGATCATTAAGCACACAAGAAAATCAAGTTCTATGATCAAGAAAATCACACTAACCTGAAACTTGTAGAGCTCAAAATACACCAAGAAATCCTTCAGAAAGCTGCAGATCTACTCCTTTGGACCTCTGATTGCAAAATAAATGCAACTAGAGACTTGAATCAAGCTGGATCTTGGATTTTGAAAGTGAGCACCTCAAATTCGAATCTGATGAAAACCTTGCTTAGAGCTTCAAACTATGGTTGATTCTTGTTTTATGGAGTGTGTAGATCAAGAATCTGAAAAAAAAATCTTCAGAAACCCTTGTGAGGAAAGAGTTTCGAAAGAGAGAAAGTTTGAGTGAAAAATGGAATTCTGAGCAAATGAGGGTGCATGATGTGTGAATGGACTTGTGAGTCTCCTTATATACACTTGGTTAGAGCTCTGAGCATGATTAGGGTATTATTAATCCCTTGATTAAGGCTAGCCAAAGTGATTTGCAAAAATGCAAGTTGTGATGCACCCCCTAATCCACACGTGCAAAGGTCATGGAATAAGCATGATTCACCTCCATTTCACTTGCTGATCATAATGGAATTGGGTTTGGGCTTTGTGGATGCTTAATTCATGAGATTCAATCCATCTTGCAAATTTGCATTTTGTGAAAATAGTGAGGTACATGGCACGGATTCCCTTGATTCAAGGGTCAAAAATGGTCCTCATGGAGTGTACTTGGATGTGGAAATGTGACTTTATACATTAGAAACAATTACAAGTCCTTTTGAACCAAAATACAAAAGGTGGAAAAAATGGATACATGTGAAAACCCAAAAAACACCTTGCCTTCTTTTGATCATAACTTGAGTTTCACAAATGGTATGGAGATAATCTAGTACTTTTTGGAAATGGGAGAGAGAGATCTTCAACTTTTATGTTTGAGGAAAATTCATTTGAAGCTTCTCTGATGATGAAAAGTCAAGTTGAAGATGGTTTGAAAAGTTGCCAAAAATGGAAGTTTCACATTATAGGTTATTTTCCAAAAATAGTAACTTTTGCACAAACTCTTGATTCTTGATGAATGATGCCATCCATGCTATTCCTTGACCAAATAAAGGTACATGGACTTGGGAAACATGATTTGAACCTTTGAAAACCCATGGTTGACTTTCCTCTCCACTGTTGACTTTTTCTTAATTCACAAGCAACTGATCCACTGAACATCTTCCACAATGAACCACTAGCCAAGCCTTCCTCTATGAATGTTTGGGAGCATATGGAACCCATGAGATCATGCTTGAATCCACAAAGTTTTCTCAAGAAGTCCTTGAACCCAAAAACCCTAATTTGGTCCCTCTGGTTAGGAGGGAAAGATTCACTTGAAATCCTTTGCCATTCTTGATCTTATGAAGATATGGTGACCTCCACAAAACACCCTGAGGCTTGAGACTCCTTTGAGATGAACCAAGTACCTTGATCCCATGCTAAGAACCAATGCTATCCATAAATGCTAATGCAAGAAATTCAAAGAAACATAAGCCAGTTAGCCTCAAAACAAAAGCAAATTTTGGGGTGTTACAGCTGCCCCTATTCAATCAACTTAGTCCTGAAGGTATGATAGCAATGGCTGTCATGCGTTCAAAGGATTCACGGAGATTGAATACCAAAAGAAACCTAAAATTTACAATCCTCAAAGGAGGGACGACTCCGCTGGGGAACAAGCAATAAATGTTGCACTGTCACAACACGGACGAGTGTTAGCTATGTCGGGGATAAACACGGACGGGTGTCAAGGAATCAAAAATATCAATACGGACGGGTACTGAAAAGATACACGGACGGGTGTAAAAGGGTTCAATACAGACGGGTATCGAAAAGATACACGGACGGGTGTAAAGAGATTCAATACGGACGGGTATAGAAAAGATTCACGGACGGGTGTAAAAGAGGTTCAATACGGACAGGTATCGAAAAGATACACGGACGGGTGTAAAGAGATTCAATACGGGCGGGTATCAAAAAGATACACGGACGGGTGTAATAAGATTCAATACGGACGAGTATTGAAAATATACACGGACGGGTGTAAAAAGATTCAATACGGACGGGTATCGAAAAGATACACTGACGGGTGTAAAAGGGGTTCAATATGAACGGGTATCGAAAAGGTACACGGACGGGTGTAAAGAGGGTTAAATTTACTGGGGATTGGCCTTATTGGGGATTAAAATGATGAACTGAACACGGATGGGCATTATCGACAGGTCAATACGGACGGGTATTGAAATCAAAGGCTCGAGCACGGACGGGTGTCGAAGGTAAAAACCTTAAAGGGATGAATCAAAAGACCGCCTGGACGAAAGGGGTGTAAAGAGATCATGGCTTCACAATCCTGGCAAAACACTCTGCCGTGGGATTGTCAAATATTGCTTTGAATGACTAAACCCAACACTTGTGGAGTAAAGTCGAATGAAATTTTCCTGAAATTCGGTTTTCCTGACGAAGGAAAACTCAAACCTGGCTTATGCTTCGGATGCATATGTTTGAATTTTTCCATAATGCTCCACACGAAGTGGAAATGCTACGCATTTAGGAGGATGCCATGTAAAAAATGCCTATGCAATGCAAAAAGACCGTCCCAGCAAAGTAAATGCTGAGAACAGAAGCAGCTCCACCGAGGACGACAAACTACATTGTCATCAAACCAAAGAACATGCTGAGGAAAACCTCACCCTGGTAGGGAAGATCACAATCACCAATTCTGCTGGAGATGGACGAATCTCCGAGAGAAAACCCACTCAATCGGGGAGGAACTGAAAACTGAAGATGGAAACTCCTCCGCTGGGGATCACCAAATACTTCAGAACTTGGATTTGACGCCTGCCAAAAATGATTGGACTTAAGACCTGCTGGAGATACCAATCACCACCAGACTCTGCTTGGGGATATGAGCACCTTTATCCTACTAAAGAGTACTGATCAACATCCACTCTGCTAGGGGATAAACAAATGTTTCCTGACTAGCTGAGGAAAAAACGACTGCCCCATATTCTGTGGGGAAACACCATCTTTGATCAAAGAAGATACTCCATCAATCTCTTGCTGGAGAGGCTGCAGAAATGACAATTTTTGGCTACCTGCAGAGGAAAGATGAGCCAAATCACAACTCTGGTTGGGGGTAAACCTCTTATATCCTGCTGAGGGGGACGATCCTCAATGACTCTGCTTGGGGAATCACTTCTTTATACTCTGTTGAGGAAGACGATCCTCGATACTCTGACTGGGGAGAGTAGTAAACTGCTGAGGACGATCAGACTTCAAAGTTGAAGAGAGCAGCTCTACTGGGGAGGTACACCTGTCATTCTGCAAAACCAACAGAAAGGTCTACGTGCAAAAATGATTACTTTGATTATCATCATAGTGACTGTCGTCTAAGCAATTGCCACTATTTTCCAACTTGTTTCACAAAGCTCAACATTTTAGCATGTAATGTTTATCAAAAATATCAGACATTTTCACGAACAAAACAGGTAAAACAAGAAACAAAAGCTCTTTGACTGAAATGCAAACTTTATTGAATGATCAGCCTGTAAATAGGCATTTACATTTGGAAGTAATCCCTGAAAAGAGGTAATTGCGTAAAAAGTAAAAGGAAATACACATGTCGGCAGTGTGGGGAACAGACATCCACCATGACTCGACTCAGCTATAACCCATATGACTTGTTTATCTGTAGATGCTTTGGCCTTTGAAGATGACTGACTGGATTGATTCCTTTCCTTTGAATTTTCTAAGTGTTAATATTGATCACAGATCGAACACGGATCGTAGTCTTTGCTTTTAAATCCCTAACTTTTGCCTGGATCGCCCTTTTCGGGTTTTCAATCCACCGGGATACCCATTTTTGCCAAAGTTACCTTTTCAGGTTTTCAACCTTGCGAGTTTATTTCTTTTTCCTTTTTTATCCCTAATTTTTGCCCGAACCTTTTCATTTTATGGTTCGCCAGGATGCCCCATTTTTGCCTGAACCTTCTTTTTATGTTCAGCGGGTCTTTTTTTATGCAAAGTATTTTTTGACTACATCCGCGTTCACAGGGGACGTAAAATCTTCGCCATCCATAGTTGAGAGTAACAAGGCTCCACCAGAGAAAACCTGTCTTACTACATATGGCCCTTCGTAATTCGGAGTCCACTTGCCCCTGTGATCTGTTTGAGGAGGAGTGATCCTTTTCAGGACTAATTCACCAGTTTGGAAACACCGAGGACGCACTTTCTGATCAAATTCTTTTTTCATCCTGCTCTGATACAACCGGCCATGCGCAATGGCTTTCAATCTCTTCTTTTCAATGAGGTTCAATTCATTCAGCCGGGAATGCACCCACTCAGCTTCATCAAGCTTCACATCTGTCAGAATTCTCAAAGAAGGAATCTCAACTTGTAATGGCAGAACTGCTTCCATACCATACACCAGTGAGAAAGGGGTTGCCCCAGTTGATGTGCGTACCAAAGTACGATATTCGTGCAAAGCGTAAGGTAACATCTCATGCCAGTCCTTGTATGTCACTACCATCTTCTGCACAATCTTCTTTATGTTCTTATTAGCCGCTTCAACAGCCCCATTCATCTTCGGGCGATATGGAGAAGAATTGTGATGTTCAATCTTAAAGCTATGGCATAGCTCCTTCATCATCTTATTGTTCAAATTTGAACCATTGTCAGTAATGATCCTCTCCGGGACTCCATACCGGCAGATGATGTCCTTCTTAATAAACTGGGCTACCACTTGTCTGGTGACGTTGGCATACGATGCTGCCTCCACCCACTTCGTGAAATAATCAATAGCCACCAGGATAAAATGATGTACATTCGAAGCAGTCGGCTCGATCTTCCCAATCATGTCAATGCCCCACATGGCAAAAGGCCAAGGTGACGACAAAACATTCAGAGGAGTAGGCGGTACGTGCACCTTATCAGCATAAATCTGGCATTTATGACATTTTCGGGCGTATTTAAAACAATCAGACTCCATAGTCATCCAATAATACCCCGCTCTTAACAATTTTCTTGCCATAGCATGCCCATTGGCATGAGTACCAAAGGAACCTTCGTGAACTTCTTCCATTAACAGGCCTGCCTCGTATTCATCAACACAACGTAGCAAGACCATGTCAAAGTTTCTCTTGTATAACACATCGTCTTTGTTCAAAAAGAAGTTTCCTAATAACCTCCTCAACGTCTTTTTATCCTTGGAAGATGCCCCGGCTGGGTATTCTTGACTCTTCAGAAATACCTTAATATCATGATACCAAGGCTTGCCATCTGATACACCTTCAACCGCAAATACAAAAGCAGGTCTGTCCAAACGCATGATTCTGATTGAAGGAGTTTCATTCCAACGATTCACTTGATACATTGAACACAACGTTGCCAACGCATCAGCCATCTGATTCTCTATCCGGGGAATGTGATGGAAGTCCACTCTTTCAAAGAAAGGTAACAACCTTCTGGCATAGTTGTTATACGGAACAAGATTCGCTTGACGAGTCTCCCATTCACCTGTGATCTGATTAACCACCAACGCAGAATCACCATAAACATCGAGGTTCTTGATTCTCAAATCAATTGCTTCTTCTAACCCCATGATGCATGCTTCATACTCTGCCTCGTTGTTGGTGCATACGAACGCTAATCGGGCAGTGAAGGGTATATGAGAACCCTTTGGAGTCATAATGACTGCCCCGATTCCGTTACCATATGAATTAATAGCCCCATCAAAAACCATCTTCCACTGAGATCCAATCTCAGGTCCTTCATCAGGAAAAGGTTCTTCACAATCCTTCATCTTCAGATACATGATATGCTCGTCCTAAAATTCAAACTTCATCGGTTGATAATCCTCAATTGGCTGTTCAGCAAGATATTCTGACAAAACACTTCCCTTAATGGCCTTCTGGGAAACATACTGAATATCGTATTCTGTCAAAACCATCTGCCAACGGGCTATTCTCCCCGAAAGTGCTTGTTTTTCAAACACATACTTGATCGGATCCATCTTTGAAATCAAGAGGGTTGTGTGGTTTAACATATACTGCCTCAAACGCTTAGCGGCCCAAGCGAGTGCACAACATGTTTTCTCCAGCATCGAGTACCTTGACTCGTAATCAGTAAACTTTTTACTCAGGTAGTAGATGGCATGCTCTTTTCTACCTGACTCGTCTTGTTGACCGAGCACACAGCCCATTGAGTTCTCAAGAACCGTGAGATACATAATCAAAGGTCGTCCTGGCACTGGTGGTATAAGGACCGGAGATTCCTGCAAGTATTCTTTAATCTTTTCAAACGCCTTTTGACAATTTTCATTCCACCTGACAGCTTGATCTTTTCTTAACAACTTGAAGATTGGTTCACACGTGGCTGTGAGATGCGAGATGAACCTAGCAATGTAGTTTAATCTCCCCAAGAAACCACGAACCTCTTTTTCTATTTTCGGCTCAGGCATTTCTTGTATGGCTTTTACCTTTGCAGGATCAACCTCGATACCTTTTTCACTAACAATAAACCCCCCAGCAATTTTCCTCATCTCACCCCGAAGGTGCATTTGTTTGGATTCAACCTCAGTCTGAATTTCCTCAATCTTTCAAATAGCTTCTGAAGATTCACCAGATGTTCTTCCTCCGTCTGTGACTTCGCAATCATGTCATCAACATAGACCTCAATCTCTTTGTGAATCATATCATGAAAGAGAGTCACCATCGCCCGCTGGTAAGTTGCCCCTGCATTTTTCAATCCAAAGGGCATCACTTTGTAGCAAAAAGTTCCCCACGGTGTTATGAATGTTGTTTTCACCATGTCCTCTGGGGCCATCTTGATTTGGTTATACCCAGAGAAGCCATCCATGAAGGAAAACACCGAATACTGAGCAGTATTGTCAACTAACACGTCAATGTGAGGAAGCGGGAAATCGTCCTTTGGGCTTGGTCTGTTCAAATCCCTGTAATCAACGCACATCCTAACCTTCCCATCCTTCTTAGGTACAGGCACGATGTTAGCAACCCATGGAGGATAATTTATTACGGCAAGAAAACCGGCATCTAGCTGTTTCTGAACCTCTTCCTTGATTTTGACAGACATCTCCGGTTTAGTTCTTCTCAACTTTTGTTTGACCGGAGCACAACCTTCTTTAAGTGGTAGCCGGTGTACAACAATATCAGTATCGAGCCCAGGCATGTCTTGGTAAGACCAGGCGAAGATGTCCACATACTCACGGAGCATTTTAATCAATCTTCCCTTGACACTGTCTTCCAATGCAGCCCCTATCCTTACTTCCTTTCTGGCGTCCTCGATTCTCAGATTCACAATCTCAATTTCCTCCTGATGAGGTAGGATGACCTTCTCCTCTTGCTTCAACAATCTGGCCAACTCTTCGGGCAGTTCACAATCTTTGTCAGTCTCTTCTTCAGCCTGATAGATTGGATTGTCAAAGTCATACCGAGCTATAGCTGAGTCATGATCGGTGTCATCTGAACAAAGAGACCTGCATGATTGATGAGGTATGTTTTATTATGTATGCAACAACAGAAACACATTGCCATTTTGATGTGGGTTTTTAATGCATAAAAATAAAACAGAAAGATAAAGATCAAATAATTTGAGTGTGAAAAGTCCTTTATTGATGATAAAGAAAAACATGCAACAGTTAAAAGCCCTACAAATAAAATCACTACATATTGGGCAGAACGCAGGATTAACATAATAGGAAAACAAAGCAATTACTCGAAGCCAGTCACTTGAATGACTTTTTCAGAAGACCAGTTGCACAGACTTTCTCCTGGGACACAAGGGCGGATCCAGCTATCCAAATCACAGTCACTGTCCCCTTCTTCCTCAATGGCATTAACTCTGTCGAAGAAAACACCGGCACTGGTGAAACGGACTGGGCCATAGAATTTGGGAGGATCCCCGGCTTTCCTGGGTGGCTTGTATCCCAATCCATAGGTATCCCTCTTCTCCTGAACTTCAACCATTTGGCCCCACCTCTGTGAGCCACCAGCCTCAACAATAGCCTTGGCGTCTTTAAACGAAGACATAGAAACCTCAGGTTGATCCGCCACTACGGGCTGCTCTGTGGTCTCGGACTGATCCTCAAGCTGAATAACCTCTTCAGACACCTTCACTTTTTCAAACCCCTGACACAGCGTCTCATGGATTTCACCATCCACTTCCACGTATTTAAAGGTTGACAGCTGACTAATCATTATGTCCTCCTCTCCGTACACTGTCACCACGTGACCATCTACCATGTATTTCAGCTTTTGATGCAAAGTGGAGGTTACAGCGCCTGCACCATGGATCCAAGGACGACCCAATAGACAGTTGTATGCCGGCTGATATCCATTATATAAAATGTTGCATCAAAGATTTCCGGCCCAACCTTGATCGGAAGCACAATCTCACCAAAGACAGATCTCTTCGAGCTATCGAAAGCTAGCACCACCAAGTCGCTTGGTGTACAAATAAGTCCCCTGGTATCTAACTTCATTAATGCTTTCTTTGGCAATACATTCAACGATGAACAAGTATCAACCAACACATGTGACATCAGTGAACCACAACACTCAATCGAAATATGCAGGGCATTGTTATGATTCCTCCCAGCGGGAGTCAAATCAAGATCTATAAAACCCAAGCCATTACCCACATTCACGTGCGCTACAACCCCTTCAAGTTGATTAACAGAAATCTTCTGGGGCACATATGCCGCATTCAAAACTTTCAGAAGAGCATTCCTACGAGCTTCAGAACATAACAGCAACGACAGAATAGAAATCTTGGACGGGGTCTGATGTAACTGGTCCATAATTTTGTAATCACTTTTCTGGATGAGTCTCATAAACTCCTTGACATTTTCAGAAAAGCATCACCAGCCGACTTTACTGTAGAATCAATAATCACCGGCGGCTGAACAGAACCATCCATTACCTGTTTTCCCCTATCTTGCCTAGAAGTACTGGGTTGATCATTAACAGGAGTAAGCACTCTACCACTTCTCGTTATAGCATCGGTCTCAACTTTAGCTTCTGAACCAGAACTCACTGTGAAGTAGTCATTAATTCCTGCTTTTGCCCATTGACAAACACCTCTGCGCCGTAATTCCAGGGAATAGTCTTAGTGCTTTCATACGGAATAGGTACAACCCTTGTGATAATAACTGGTGGTGGCCTTGCCGGACCTGAAATAGTAATCGTGTCGAACGGAATGGTAATGGTAGCAACCTTCTCGCTAACAACTTCTTCTTGCCGATTACCTTTATCAAACTGTAAGCAGCCCTCATCAATCAGATTCTGGATACCCATCTTCAACGAATCACAACCATTATCCTTCGTCAAACAATTTGAACAGTTCTCATCATAACCCAGATAGACGCCACCCTTCAATAACCTACTCTTAACCATAGCCAGTGGAGTGTTCAACTCCTCAACATTCATGATCAAATTCAAAGCTTCACACTCCTCAATTATCGCATTCACCCTCGGCCCATTGTGATCAGGCATCGGGTTTTGAATAACATTGGGCCCATCATTCGAGAAATTGATAGCCTTGGAGTCTACAAGGTCTTGCACCTTGTGATGAAACGCCCTACATTTCTCCACAGTGTGCCCAGGAGCACCAGAATGAAAATCGTAGTGTGCGTTAGCATCGTAGCCTCGTGGGAGTTCCCCTATTGGTGGAGCCAGGGTACAGAGCTCAACTAGACGCAACTGCAGCAAATGTTGCAACAACTGTGCATACGACATCGGTGGTTGCTCAAAATGCCTCTCTGCATTTCTTTGTCTATTCTGATATTGGTCCTGTTTCCTGTTCTGATTAACATTATTCCTTTGTTGCTGTGGTGGAGGTAACGTTGCTGGGATAGTTACCGATGCTACTTGTTGATTATTGTTCTGGCGCTGTTTCCCTTTTCTCCTGTAAGATGATACAGCATTGGCCTCTCCTTTCTTCTTATAACCATCAAATGGCTTCTTTCCATGCCCGGAGGACGATCCGTCACCACTAGAAACTTTTCCAGCCTTAATTCCAACCTCTACTTTCTGTCCGATCGCAATCACATCTGCAAACTTGCCTTGTGAACAAGGCAATAACTTTTCATAATAGTGCTTAGGCAGTGTGTCCATAAACATATCCAACATCTCTTTTTCCAGCATTGGTGGTTGTACCCTAGCCGCCAATTCACGCCACCTTTGCGCGTATTCTTTGAAGCTTTCATCATTTTTCTGGGACATACTTAACAGCTGAGTTTTGTTGGGAGCCATGTCTGTGTTGTATTGGTAATGCTTGATAAAAGCTGCAGCTAACTCTCTCCAAGTACGAACATCTCTACTTTCCAGCGCCATATACCATTCCAAAGACGTGCCGGACAGGCTGTCTTGGAAAAAGTGCATCATTAGCTTTTCGTCCTTGGCATGGGCAGCCATCTTCCTGGTATACGCCTTCACATGAGTTCTCGGGCAGGTAGAACCATTATACTTCTCCAGTGTAGGAATCTAAATCTTATGCAGAATGACAATATCAGGGACCTACCCTAGGTCGTCCAAATCTATTCCCAGATCATCCTGTTTCACAACCCCTTTCAATTGCGCCTCGATTAAACGGATCCTCTCATCACTGACCACAGGGGGGCCAGCGTCCAAGCTTCTGACTGAAAAAACATCATCCTGTTGATCATCAAAACGATGGCCATGGATATCTTGAATAGTGCTTTCTTCTCCAACCACTGAAGGAATCCCACCCTGTCCACCAGTACCAGGGATAGGAATGTTGTTACCAGCACCACCTCCGCCTGGAGGAATAACACGATTAAGAAGACCACCATGTAAGATACCATTCTCATCAACCTGCGCCACCAAAGGCTGAGCTAGAGTTCTGAATTCATTCTGGCTCTGCACCACACCTTGCATCATCTCCATGAATTAATCGATGCGAGCTTGCATAGCTGCCATGTCTGCCTGAACTTTGTCCATCACTCTGCTTTGATTAAGCCTGGTAGAATACCGATGAGCTGGTTGATCAATCCTGACTGTCAAAAAGAAAGAGCATAAGAAAACCAGAGAATCCGAGATAACCTGCTATGCAAAATGAGATGATTATGCAAATGCAAATGCAAACATGTATGAACATTTATCAAGGCGATCTATCCCTTGATTCCAGTTTTAACAACAGAAGAGAACTGAATTCCTGATTATATAAATAGAATAAGCATCAGTTACAACACAAGTCTGAATAAGCATAAACAAAGACCCCGACCAACAAGCCTGGCGGTGATCCCGGAAATACAAAGAAAACAGCAGCAAGGAAACTAAGGCATATCATCAAGACTCAGTCGTGCTAGAATTCCCCATTCGTCATTCTTTTTGCACCAATTCTGCACTTCCTTGAGAAGCTTCTTGGTATTAGGATGTTCTGGTCTCTGAATCAACTCCTGAATCAAAAGATCCCTCCTGTGCAAGATCCCTGTTAAATAACGACTATGCAATTGCCAATCATCTTCTCCAGAAGCTCCACCTAAACTTGGACCTTCGCTTCTGGCTCTTTTCACTTCGGCTTGGATCTTCAGCTGTTCCATATCCGCCATGGTTTCCTTGAGCTTTTCCTCAATTGCTTTCCTCTCAAAGATCCCTGATAAAATCTCTTTATCCTTTTTCCGAAGCTTTGTCTTCAAACCTTCAATCTGCTCCAGATACTTGTCCTCTTTCAACCTGTTGGCAGTAATTGCTGTATTCCGACGGTCACGGAACCTGTGAATTCTTGACATAGCATAAGCCAACTCTTTCTTTTTGGACGAAAGGACCTTGCTAACACTTTTCAACGCTTGAGCCACTTTCTCTCTGGCTGTGACTTTTTTGGACAATTCTTTCTCCTTCACAGCCAACAATTCTGATTTCAACCTGGCAACATGGATAGCTTCGCCTTTTTCGTGCTTCAACTGACCAACCTCTCTGCCCAGCTCACGATTCTCCTCTCGGAGTTTCTCCTTCTCAACCCATAACTTATCATACTTCTCTATATCAACAGTCGTGGGAGCCTCGATCATCAAAGGATACAAAGGTGGATCCTCCGGGAAGGGAAGAAGCTCCTTTTCTGCTCTTTTCTTAATCCACTCTTCATATGAAGGAAAAGCCCGGTTATTACATTTCCCGAATGAAGTTTTTCCCTTCTTTGTCACCTGCTTCCAAGCATTCACAATCTTCCTTATCATCTTTTGATCCCCAGTACCATTGAAGAATAAGGACTCTCTGATATCTCGCTCTTCAGGTGGACCTCTCAAAGGATAACCAAACTGCCTGATAACAAGTGAAGGATTATAGTTAATTACACCTTTTCTCCCTATCAAGGGTACATTAGGGAATTCTCCGCACTTGCAAATAATCTCCATCCCTAGCAAGTCATGATTGAACCAAACAATGTTGTTAGCAGTCAAGCCCATTAACCTCTTTGACCACTTCAGAGAATCTCTCGTATCAACGAAAGCGCCAGCTTCGGGGAGATGACTCAGAAACCAAGTAGATAAGAGTGGTGCACAACAATTCACAGTTCTTCCACGCCTATTCTCATTCTTGTAGTGGACTGAGTGATACACATCACCTAGCAAGGTAGGTATAGGATTCTTTGAAATAAAGATTCTGACAGCATGCATATCCACCAGATCAGGAACATTGGGAAATAGGACAATCCCATAGATGCACATAGCCAGAATAGCTTGGAAAGCAGTCCAATTCCTCTCCTTGACATGTATGCAAGCTTGATCAAACAAGAACTTCAATAAGAAACCCTTAGCCCTTTGTTTCTCCACAATATTACTGCTCAGAGCGGATTCACCAATATGAAGAGCCATGGCCATTTCTCCTATCCCGGGAGGTTCTTCAGAAAATAATACTATGTCATGCCTGATGGGGATTCCCAAAATAAATGAGAACTCCTCCAACGTTGGAGCCAAGATATAGACTGGGAAAGTGAAGCAACGCAAAGACGGATCATAGAACTGAAGAAGTGTATGAATGGCATCCTTCTCATTCTTAGAGATATTGTAGACAAACTTCAGAAGTCTCCCATACTCTCCACTGAACTCTGTATGAACTCTGGGACCAGCCATACTAATCAGCTTATGAATCAACGTCAAGGTCGGGTCTGGGAACGAATAAGCAATAGTCTTCTTTCTCTGGACATCCATGTTAAGGCAACCTCAGAAAACCGGAATCAAGAGTAAGATGCAAGCCCTGAAAAATGTCAAACATGTTAGAATGCAAGAAAAATGATATGCACATGCAAGCATGGGATCAAGGCATCACTGCTGGATGTGCTGTGCTGTTAACTGAATGAGAACCACAACCCAGGAAACCAGAATTCTAGAATACCAAACCACTGAGATAACCAGAAACCCAGATAATCAAACACTGATGAGAAATCTAGAAAACCGGGTAGGTTGAAGGTGTCAGTTACCTGCAGACCTGCAAACACCCATACCCCCTCACATGTGGGTTCTAGAAAGGCGAGGATCTTCAATATCATGGGCTCTCAGGTCGAGAAATGATGATACGTTCACCATTTCTGGTTTGGCATCATCATCAATCGAGGAGGCCTCAATTGATTTCCCTAAAAAATAAGGTCATCCTATGCGAGTCCCTCAGCATTGGGTCCTCGGATCGACAAGTGTAATTGGTTTGCCATTTCTGGTCTGCCATTATCACAAGTAGGGAGGAAGGCACAACTGAGGTATCGGAGAAACGGTCACCAGAGTCGACAGCTCTCTAGATCAACACCCTAACATGCGCAAGACACACACGTCAGAATGCGTCCCAAGATAGCCTCGTCTGGTTGTGAATTTCGTGAACACACAAATGCACCAAGATGGCACGTAGGTCCCACTACTCTCCACTCTAGTCCTAGGGTGTACTCAAGCCTGGGTATTGGGCTTATCTCTCAGAACAACCCAACCTGCCAAACAGAAACCAGCCAGCACAGCATAGCAATATCCAGTATGACAGTAATAAAATGAAATGCAATGCAATAAAAGCTGTAAAACAGTAATATACAACATAATAAAGCACAACAAATAAACACCCAAAGGAAAAAACAAACAAGCGCTAGGATCGACTCGCAAGAAGGGATGGACCAGCAAGAGGTCAACGTGTCCCCAGCAGAGTCGCCAGTTGTCGCTCCTAAAAGATTCGCATCCAACGGTACAAACGCGACAGTGGCACAGAAAACACAGAGTCGCCAGCAATGTGTATTTATCCCGAGAGAGGGAAAGGAAACACTGCATAAACCTGAAGAGAAAGGGGGAAAGACATGGTCATCGCAACCATAGTCCAGGTTCGAGAGTCGGTTATGCGAGGGGAAGGTGTTAGCACCCCACGCATCCATCGTACTCGATGGGATCCACGCTTGTTGTCTCAACGGAGGGTGAGTTGTCATACTATCTATGGTTGTACAAAAGAAAACGGGGATGGGAGTGACTAAGACGGACTCGGTAGGACATATTTGATGCCCTAGGCCTCGTACTCCATCAGTGCAATGGGAAAGTCAGAGTCAACGTAGTTCAGATGGGAACTGTGGGGGAAGGTTGCTCGCCAAGACAATCGTTGTCTTGTGCCTACATATCCTCAATCGGACGAGAGAGAGGAATCAGAGCTAATGTAGTTCGTGGGTACGACCACGGATAGGTAAGTGTTTTTTACGTGGGCGATGAGCTCTTTTCTGAAAATGAAATTTGAAACCCAACAATCCCGAAGGATAAAAAGATTTGTTTTCTTTTTAAGTTAGTTCATAACTTGCATTGCACCAAAGTCTAGGGCACGGGGACGAATACTTAACGAATCGTCCTGAGACAGGACGCCCGCTAAGCATTCTAGAAAGATGAGAGGAAGCCCCTCATTTCTCATTCCCCACGCTTAAGGCTAGTGCGCAATACACTTAATCTTTATTAAGTGTTTTCAAGAAGTTTTGAGATGAGAAGAGAGAAGACCCAAAGGAAACTCTAAAGGGAAACTAAGAGTCCTAATGTTATCATGCATGGGTGACTTAGGGTTAGTGAGGCTTAGGAGAGACGACTACCTAAAGCCTAATGCTAATCCTACTCCAAGCTTAATCAAAAATTAAGTTGGACTAGGTAGCTCTAAAGGGGGAGAATCCAAGACTTAAACAAGTCTTGAAATTCATGGGAGAAAGAAAGTGAAAGAGAAGAATGAGAAAGAGAAGGATGAGATAAGAAACAAGATAGGGCAGCAAGCACATCATATCAAGTACATCCAACTTACCTCAATAAAAAAGTCTCAAAGATCATGCAAAACATCTCAAGTAAGCATGTAAAGGTAATCATGAAAGAATGCAAGCATACTTATATGAAATGCACAATTAAGCACCAATGAACTTCATATCAATATGAAATGAGAAACATAAGATGAAGATGAACACAAGTCAGAATCAAGATCATGCCATCATCAACAATTCTCATGTGCAAGAGAAGATCAAAACATGAAACATTATGCACCAAAGAAAGTCCACAAAAGGAAGTCAAAGTTCAAGCACTTAAAGCATACCCAAACATGATCCACAAATGGAAAAACTTGGTCACAAGGGACCTCAACCAGGGGTAAACATCATATCAAACACTCATGCAAAGTATCACAAAGAAACTCAATCAATTAGGCATGGCAAAACAATTAGGGTTAAGGGATGTCAAGAGATGATCATGCACAATTCACTTAAGCACAAATAATTAAACATATAGAAAATGACATTCAAAAATTATGAAATTAAAACCCAAGTGACCTAAGTCAGAATCTAGCAACATGCCAAAATAACACACAAAAATTCACAAGTTAAGTGCCTCAAACAATGCTTCAAAATTGCATAAGAACAAAGAAGAAAAATGCACAAATAGAGGGACTAAAATGCAATATTCAAAGAGTTTAAAAAATGAAAAAAAATGTTTTTAAGAACCTAGAGATGTCTTCTAAAATATACAAAAAGAATGGGATGCAAATCATACACCAATGATGAGAACAAAAATCAACAAGGCAAGGTGTGCACAATTGAGATAATTCACAAAGAAATTAATCAAACAATTAATTCAGATGCACAAAATAAAATAAAAATGGAAAAATAAAATTTGACAAAATTTTATAAAATCCTAAAGATGCTTCATGATTTTTTTGGTGATTTTTAGATGCATAAAACTAATTTTAAAAAATAAAAATGCAAAATGAACAATTAAATAAAATAAAAGAAAATAAAGAAGCCAGGGGTGCATACAAAGCAATTTCCACGTTGAAAATTAAATATGCTCAGATAAAGGGGGTGGGAAAAGCAATGAAAGGCCCAACCCAAACCCAGCACAAGTCAACATAAGAATTGGAATTCAGTCAACAAGATTGACTCACACACGCCATCAGATCAATCAAACGCTCCACAATTAGTTCAAACAAAACACAAAGTACACAAGATCTGTGGCCAGGATTAAAGGTACATGGTAACAAGGTACACGCGCGTACATCACATCATTCAGAAATTAAAAACAAAACACGTGAATAGCACATGATATTTTAATGTGTTGGCTGAATCACCACCATCAGATCAAATCAACGTTCCAGATCAAGTCAACCAAATCAAAATCATGCAAGATGTGTGGCTCAGATCCGTGTGTGCACAATAACAACCATGGAATAAAAACACACAAACAACAAAATAAGCGAATATTTTAGAAGACGTGGCTGAACGTTGACCATCAGATCTGGACCACCAACGGTCCAGATTGCATCTTCTTCCTCCAAACCTCAGGTGACCTGCAAATGAACCAGACGCCGGAGCCCTAGCTCCGGTCGTCTTCTCCGGCGACCATCAACTTAAAAATTCCCAGAAATCAAGAACAAGTACACCATTCCACTCAGATTTTAATAAGGATCAAGAATATCACCTTCATTTCAACAGATCATACACATATTAACCAAATCGAAGGAAAAAAGTTTGAACTCAAAAACTTCAGATCCACATTACAACCATAATACACGTGCAAATCAAGATCTAAAGACATCAGGATGATCAGCAAAGCACAAGGATCATTAAGCATAAAAGAAAATCAAGTTCTATGATCAAGAAAATCACACTAACCTGAAACTTGTAGAGCTCAAAATACACCAAGAAATCCTCCAGAAAGCTGCAGATCTACTCCTTAGGACCTCTGATTACAAAATAAATGCAACTAGAGACTTGAATCAAGCTGGATCTTGGATTTTGAAAGTGAGCACCTCAAATTCGAATCTGATGAAAACCTTGCTTAGAGCTTCAAACAATGGTTGATTCTTGTTCTATGGAGTGAGTAGATCAAGAATCTGAAAAAAAAAAATCTTCAGAAACCCTTGTGAGGAGGGAGTTTTGAAGGAGTGAAAGTTTGAGTGAAAAATGGAATTCTGAGCAAATTAGGGTGCATGATGTGTGAATGGACTTGTGAGTCTCCTTATATACACTTGGTTAGAGCTCTGAGCATGATTAGGGTTTTATTAATCCCTTGATTAAGGCTATCCAAAGTGATTTGCAAAAATGCAAGTTGTGATGCACCCACTAATCCACACGTGCAAAGGTCATGGAATAAGCATGATTCACCTCCATTTCACTTGCTGATCATAATGGAATTGGGTTTGGGCTTTGTGGATGCTTAATTCATGAGATTCAATCCATCTTGCAAATTTGCATTTTGTGAAAATAGTGAGGTACATGGCATAGATTCCCTTGATTCAAGGGTCAAAAATGGTCCTCATGGAGTGTACTTGGATGTGGCAATGTGACTTGATGCATTTGAAACAATTACAAGTCCTTTTGAACCAAAATGCAAAATGTGGAAAAAATGGATACATGTGAAAACCCTAAAAAACACCTTGCCTTCTTTTGATCATAACTTGAGTTTCACAAATGGTGTGGAGACAACCTAGTACTTTTTGGAAATGGGAGAGAGAGATCTTAAACTTTTATGTTTGAGGAAAATTCATTTGAAGCTTCTATGATGATGAAAAGTCAAGTTGAAGATGGTTTGAAAAGTTGCCAAAAATGGAAGTTTCACATTATAGGTCATTTTCCAAAAATAGTAACTTTTGCACAAACTCTTGATTCTTGATGAATGATGTCATCCATGCTATTCCTTGACCAAATAAAGGTACATGGACTTGGGAAACATGATTTGAACCTTTGAAAACCCATGGTTGACTTTCCTCTCCACTATTGACTTTTTCTTAATTCATAAGCAACTGATCCACTGAACATCTTCCACAATGAACCACTAGCCAAGCCTTCCTCTATGAATGTTTGGGAGCATATGGAACCCATGAGAGCATGCTTGAATCCACAAAGTTTTCTCAAGAAGTCCTTGAACCCAAAAACCCTAATTTGGTCCCTCTGGTTAGGAGGGAAAGATTCACTTGAAATCCTTTGCCATTCTTAATCTTATGAAGATATGATGACCTCCACAAAACACCCTGAGGCTTGAGACTCCTTTGAGATGAACCAAGTACCTTGATCCCATGCTAAGAACCAATGTTATGCACAAATGCTAATGCAAGAAATGCAAAGAAACATAAGCCAGTTAGCCTCAAAACAAAAGCAAATTTTGGGGTGTTACACTATCCTTCTACCAACTTTGAATTCTGGACATCCTGAGCTTCCGTCGAAGATGACCTTGATTGGAGTTTTCCTGATGGATGGCATAACTGCTGCTGAGGGATTTTCCCCTTTGTTGGACGTAGTTAGTTGCCACTAATCCCTAACTTTTGCCTGGATTGTACTTTGAGTTTCCCAATCCATCGGGATGATTTTTGCTTATGTCTCTAATTTTTTCCTGGACCGTCCTTTCGGGTTTTCAATCCACTGAGATGTTTTTTTTATTTATTTAGGCGATGTATTTCTTGACTATGTCAACATTTGTGGTGTAGGGAAACTCTTCTCCATCCATGGTTGCAAGTCTCAGGGGACTGTCGCTACTCGAAAAATAGTCGATTGAAGGCGAAAGATGAAGAAACAGGAGAGTCGCCATCGAACTTTATTTATCCCATGAAGGGAAGGGAAAACATCGAGAAAACCTAGAGAAGAAAGGATAAGATGGTCTCGTAACCAAATTATGGGTTCGGAAGCCGGTAATGCGGAGGGAAGGTATTAGCACCCTCCACATCCATCGTACTCGATGGGAACCATTCGCTTGTCTATGTGTAAGGATGTTTGCTAAGGAAATTGCTTTCTAAGAGTGCTCTAAGAAGGAAAGAGAAGGGTGATAACCAAAGAATGTGAAAGAAAATAAAAGAAAAGGTAGAGAGAAGAAGAGGGGAAAAGAAAAGGAGAAGAAGGAGAAGGAGACTCGATAGGACTTCGCGATCCTATGCCTACGTATTCCCTCGTGCAATGGGAAAGTCAGAGTCAACGTAGTTCGAAGGACTACGAGTAAAGAAAATGGAAGGGGGCTCACCAAGATTATTGTAATCTTGTGCCTACGTATCTTACATTCGGACGAGAATGAAGAATCAGAGCAATCGTAGTTCGACCGACTACGGTTTGTTGGTGTTTTTTATGGACAATGCTAACATGCGGGCTCTAGCAGTTAGGTGTATTGTGGCTCACTCGTGGAGTCTTATGTGTTACCTGTTTGTGGTAAAACGGACGCAACATGTCCTTTTTGAAAAGGTTGATTTTTGCCATCAAGGCAAGATGTCACATTTGATTTGTTGAGGTTGATTTTAAGGGGCGAAATAAGTCCTCGGATAGGAACCCCTTTGGGTAGTATCCAATTCTTTATCTCAAAAGATTTGTTTTGAAAATGGTGTGGCGAATATAATCCATCTTTGTATTGAAAGACGAGTATCAAGACCACACACTCTAAAGTGAGCATCCTAATACTCGGAGAGGAAGAAGTCTTCATCCAATCCTCTCTCTTTAGTTCATTACAAAGAGAAATTTATTCTCTTATTAAGGAAGTTTTTTTTATTTAGATGGTAAGTGCTTTACGACAGTGAACCCTAAAGGTAATGTCAAGCACTCGGGATAGGAGAAGGCCTTCGCCTAACCACTCCACGACCATCTAAGTTTATTAAGAAAAGGTTTGAAAATGCACTTGGTACAAGACCAAGGTTTTTAGATACAAGGAGATGAAATAAAGAGAGAAAAAGGTTTTTGAAAGAAATGGGTGGTGAATATAGTCACGTCTTCGTATTGAAAGACGAGTATCGAGACCACACACTCTAAAGTGAGCATCCTAATACTCGAAGAGGAAGAGGTCTTCACCCAATCCTCTCTCTTTAGTTCAATACAAAGAGAACTTTATTCTCTTATTAAGGAAGTGTTTTGATTTTAGATGGTAAATGCTTTACGACAGTGAACCCTAAAGGTAATATCAAGCACTCGGGATAGGAGAAGGCCTTCGCCTAACCACTCCACGACCATCTAAGTTTATTGAGAAAAATAAGTTTTTAAAATGAGCACTTGGTACAAGATCCAGGTTTTTGACTTAAGAAGAGAATGAAAATGAGAAATGAAATAGAAACCGAAATGAAATCGAAAATGATTCGTGGAAATTAATATGGAAATGATCAAAAATGAATTCTAAATATAAATAAATAATTCCAAGGATTAATTCGCGATTTCATCGGCGGTGGTTTGTTGTGTTTTTTCGGCCGGAGTTAATGGTTGTTGTAACGGTTTTTGCGATGGTGACAGGGGGAGTTTGAAAGAGGGAATTCGTGAGGTTCCAGATGATGAGTTTGGATCTGTGGATTGAAGGGGTTGTTAAGAGCTAACGCCGTCGAGATTGAAGGAAGGCTGTAACGGAAATAGTCCGTATATGTTCAACCATTGGTGGATAGATGGTGTAGGTTGTTAGAAGTGTAATATTTTCATGTCACAGTGGTTTGTATGTAAATTAATGATGGTTCAATGAAGATGGTGGAGTGTGACAGTGTCGAGGAATGTTTGTGAGGGCTGAACGGTGAGCAACAATGGCAGAGCGGTGGGCTTGAGTTTGTCACGGTTTTGTGTAAGGTATTGAAGTGTGTTGATGATGGTTGTTAGTGGTGAAAACAGAGGAAGCTGATGGTTGTGGTTCCAAGAAGGTTATGGAGGTATTTATGGTGTTTGTAGGGTGTGAAAGGAGGTCATGGAATGCATTCGAAGATTGATGAAGCAGGTAAGTTTTCACCCAGGTTTTTTGTTTGCTAATTTCTCTCCCCTTTTCGATTTCTCTTCGTTCTCCTCCTTAAAATGAAACACAAACCTCTCTTTAAAAATCAATGAAGACTTGTGTATTAAGTTTGTAGTACAGTGGACATGTCTTGTAATGTTGTGTTGTCCTTTTCAGTTACAACTTTTGTTGTCTGTTTGTTGTTGGTCTTTTTCAGTTTTGCTACCCCAAAAATTTGTCTTATGGTTTATGATAAGTTTCTTTCATCTTTTGCAGCATGTTGGTTGGTGAGCCTTGTAGTAAGATGTCGCAGGCTATGGCTTTGTGTTAAAAATGCAGGACTTGAACCGTTTTGGTATGGCGTGGAGGTCTTGGTATACTGAAGTTGTGCAAACATAGTTGGAATTTCCACAGATGGCAATGTACGGTTTTGAAAGTTTGACCGTGTAGGATCTGTTTGGCAAACTTACATTCACATTCATTTTTTCTTTTTTTTCTCTTTTTGTGTTTACTCTCCTTTTTGTGTAAATGGGCTTTGAAAAATGATTATGGACTTTGTTGAATTTGTAGAATGAATTTTGTTTTGGATTATGGTTTGTAATTAAAATGAGATGTGAATTTAGAAATGGATTTGAATATAGATTAAGAATTGGATATTGGATATTAAAGAGTGGATAATGAACATAAAAACGAAAAGAAAAGAGAAATGGATATTTATAAAATGGATTGAAAATGGGTATTTATTGGATAATGAGATGAAATTAAACATGGATATGGAAATGGTTCAAAATGGATTTAGAAAAATGGCTAATGAAAATTAAATGGACCAAAAAGTAGTTAAAATGGATATTGACCTATAGAAATGGTTTATGGACAATGGATAGTCAAAATGGAAAGGGAAAGTGAAATAATGGGTATGGAATGAGTTTTGCCATATGCTTCCACAACACTTACAACCTTGACAACTAAATTTGAACACCACTCATCAAATCAAGGAGGATCTGCCTTGAATTGAACTGATTAATCATTACAAACGAATCCACTTGATCCTGGCCACTTGAGTACCAATAAGTCGAAATCTTCCTTTTGAACCAACTGAACAAGAATATGCTTTTAAAATCAGAAGATTAAGAATTGAACCATGAATCTCGATACGCTGCACCAAACCCTGATTGGAAAGCAAATATGGTCCTTTGGTAATCGTTAACCATGAAGCACTTGACTTACACACAACCTGATAACTTGGTCCACACAGAAACAACCTGCATTGAATCTTCAGACACAAACACTTGAATCAACCACACCCATGCCTTGATCTTGAAACAAAACTTTGGTTGACCAAGCTTAGGTCAAACCATTGAACCTCTAACAATACTGCCTTTGCGCACCTGACCTGACAAGCCTGATGAATCTTGATGAGGAGTTAAGACAATTAGAACTCAAACCTTGCTTCAGACTTGAATGGAAGAACCTCAAAGCAAATAGGAAACCCTGATTCAAAGAACCTCTTGATCCCAAGCCTTAGGAGCTCAAGGAAACGCATGATTGATATAACCTAATGGGATGCATAGATGATGGAAATGTTATGCTATGCCAGGTTAGGGTTAGGGTGAAAATGAGGGTGTGATAGATGCCCCTATTTAATCTTCTTGGACTTGAAGGTGAGAGTGGCAGAGGCTTTCTTACAGTCAAGGTACAGGGAGATTAAATATAAGAATACCCAGAATTTTCAGCCGAAAAGGTGTGGAATGAAAGGTGTTGAATCAGTTGGATGACTTGAAAAAGGCATCTGTCATTGGGAAAAGGTAATTGGTTATGAGGGATATGATGATATGCTTGAGATGCAATGCGAGATGAACACGAGTGCTTTTCCAGTCTTGAAAGGGGGGCATCCCTGTAGCATTCTGAGGATATATAAAAGGTCATGAGATATTCCTTCTACAAAACGTAGATAGGACTCTAGAAATAAAGGATGAGATATTCCTTCTACGAAAGGTAGAGAGGACTAAGAATAAAAGGTTAGAAAATGGTTTTCCTCTTGCGAAAGGCAAAGAGGACCCCTGAACGAAAGGTTAGGAGAAAAAGTTTCCTTCTACAAAAGGCAAAGAGGACCCCACAACGAAAGGTTTGGAGAAAAAAATTCCTGCTACAACAAGTAGAGGAGACTCCCTTAGGAGAAGACGGTCGTACTATTTTCTGCAATAGCAGAAACGATTCCAGAACGAAAGTCTTGGAGACAAATTCCTTCTACAAAAGGTAGAGATGACCCCTGAACAAAAGGTTAGGAGACAAAGTTTCCTCCTACAAAAGGTACAGAGGACTCCAGAACAAAAGGCTTGGAGACAAATTCCTTCTACGAAAGGTAGAGAGGAGACCTACAGCAGGTAATCTGGGAAGAAATTATGCAAAAGGCACGGGAAGACTCTTACTAAAGGTAAGTTGAACACATTACAAAAGGTAAGGAGGAGATACATCGTGAAAAATGATACGAAAGACTCACAAAAGGTAAGTTAGGGGCAATAACCATCTTCCTGCATAAGGCATAGGCAACTTGCTTAGGGTATCAGAATATCATAGACCTCACAGGCACAATGGCGGGGGTGAAATTCTCTGAGTTGCGACCATTCAGTTCTTGGCCACATAGGCATCAAGCGTCCAAATCGATCGAAGATACCTAATACAAAGTTCTGTCGCGTGCGTAAGGCAGCGAGAATGCTTACAAAAGGAAAGCGAAAGGATAAGATTTCACACGTAAGGTGATGAAATCCCTTACGAAAGGTAAGGTAAGGAAACACTCATGTGTAAGGCACGAGAGGAGTTGGAAGTAGCAATCGATGGGGGAGACAATGTCCACAAGAATGCCCCTATCCTCTATAGGAACTAGCTAAACAAGCGTGCAAATGATGCAGAAATGTATGCAAGATGCTGGGGATATGAGGAGGGAGAGTCTGAAGTGACGGTCGTGCCAAACGTGGTTGGGCTTTGGTTAAGGTGCCAAGGAATAGTTGGGCTTTTGTTGAAATGCTTGCTGGGGAAAAGGAGATGGGTAAGGTGAAGGATACCAACCAGAGATGACTTTTAAAAGGGTTACCAGACGAGAACTGGTTTTTAAGGGGTAGACTACCAGACGAGAACTGGTGGCAAAAGGTTAAGTTGTCAGACGAGAACTGACTTTATGGTTTACCAGACGAGAACTGGACTTTGAAACTGTGTTTACCAGACGAGAACTAGTTTTAAAAAGGCTAAAGAATAGGTGACTAGACGGGAACTAGCATAGAAGTTGTTTACCAGATGAGAACTGGTATCTTGTTTTGGTTTTCCAGACGGGAACTGGTTTCATTGTTTGCCAGACGAGAACTGGACTTTAAAGTTGTGCAAGCAAGGTGGATTTTGTATCTGGTTAAGGGTACCGAGTATGTTTGGGCTTATGGTGGGAGGTGACAAGTATGGTTGGGCTTTGGTTGGTGTGCCAAGTATGATTGGCCTTTGGGTTGGATGGGGAATGAGCTTAACTTCCCGACACTCGAAACCTGGCGATGCTACGATCGGATGATAGGCGTGGATGCTTCTAATGCTCCAAGTTTGGTCTTTTGCAGAAGTTGCACTTGCTCCTAGGAGAATCTCAATCCTAACTGAGATGCCACGATGGCTTCGTAAATGACAGTATGAGCGTAGCGACACGACTAGTGCATGTTGGTTGCGCTTTTGCTCTTCCCCAAGGCTTTTTGACACTTGTTATGAACTCAACATTTACTAGTTCCTGACAGGGTCTGCTCGACCAATCTTGAAATTGTAGAGGAAATCTGCCCCTTTGCAATTCATCTGCCCCAGTTTGTAGGGTTTTTGAATGAATCCTCCTCGAATAGAAACTTTGGGGGTGATTATACCAAGACATAGTCGGAGATAACTTGGCCCAGATTCACAAGGTTATGAGAAGGTCTTGATTTGAGTCAGCACCAACAAATTA
Organism: Lathyrus tuberosus; assembly: GCA_022829125.1. NCBI lineage: Eukaryota > Viridiplantae > Streptophyta > Magnoliopsida > Fabales > Fabaceae > Lathyrus > Lathyrus tuberosus. The sequence goes on along the minus strand of JALAZF010000066.1, from coordinate 17,268,516 downwards.
TCAAGTTTCTCTCTGAATGCACTTTGTCAGAATTTTTTTAATGTCAAGTACTTTCTTGCAGTTAAAATTGTTCGCTTAGAAATGGTAATTTTAATGCGACATTCATGCAAGTTTTGAAAGAAATCGCTTATTGTAATGATGTGAAAGTGTGTGACGAATGGACCATTAGTCTAAACGCAGTGTTGATTTACTGGTGTGCGAAATATATAGCAAGAATATGACACCAATGATGAAGATTAGTAAATCAGTGGGGAATCAGTTTACGCAACCTTGCTGTAGTATGCTTTCAGAATAAACCCCGCCTCAATTAGGTCTTTCGAGGGTTGTAACATGGTCTGGTTCACGGTTATTGAAACAAGGGATATAAGGCTCAAAATTGATTTGTACCCACCCTTTCTTCGTGATGATTCTCCAGTCCTACGTTCAGTTATATTACACACATTTATCTTTCAAAAGGGTTGACGGTGTAAGGGCAAATTTGCTTGGAATGGCAGTCACCTTATTTTGTTTTTATGGATGTCAGTGACCTTTCTAATCCATTTTAGTGGCCACTGAATCGAGTTTTGCTTTTGCTGAGGATTTGAGGGCCTCTTTTGCTTCATTTATTTTTTTATCCCTAACTTTTGCATGGACCGACTTCACTTTTCTAGTTCATCAGGATTGCCCTAATTTTGCCTAAGTTTTCCCTTTGGGGTGGCGGACTTAGCGGGTTATCTTCTTTTTTTTTTTTGAAGGGTCGTGACTGCCAAGTCTTTGGTCTTTGAAGAATAACTGCCATAACAAGAGGGTTCATCTTGAAATTCGAATGTGTAACAGGATAACTGAACACTACCCATGCCCTAGGTTAAGCGTAAGGGTTTAGAAATCCGAAGGAAACTCCTACTTCTAGGCTCGAAGAGGTTGACTAGGGACTAACTCCTTATCTCTCCAGTGTTTAGGGGATTTGAAACAATGCATGTACATCATCAGCAGGATTTTATTCGAAAGCATACTATTAGCAATTATGAGTATTTCATTTTCATCATCCTCCCTCAAATCTTTACTAAGACAACAACTGATAAAGGGAGTGAAATGTTGGGAAAAAAAATTTTGTGATTTTTTTCAATATATGAGAAAAAAATTAGTGGATACGAATGAACTTGTTCAAAAAAGCACGTTCATTACATTAACAAAACCATTAGTAAGCAACAATGTTTAAAAACAAGTAGCACTTAACAGAGAAGAAACTACAAATGCAAATAAATGACAAGATCTAAAAATTGCCAATCCTGGGGATGTCTTCTGTCTGACCCACTGCCTCGGGGAGATGACCCATGTAGTCTTTGAACTCAAACAGACGAGAGGTTGACGTGCATAACCAAGCTTCCTTCTGGAAAGGATATGTAACCTTTGTCAACCAGTTGTTGCACTTTGGCTTGGTAGGCTTTGCAATCTTCAGTCGAATGCCCCATTGATCCAGCATGATATCCACATTGCACATCGGGATCGTACCCAGGAGGGTATGGCTCTGGAAATGGCTTGAGAGACTTGGGAACCACCAGCGATCTTTGAATCAGATGCGGTAAGAGTTTACTGTATGACATAGGGACTGTATGAAGAGGAGCATTCCTTCTTTCTAGATTGTTGCGAGGCCTATGCTGACTCTGGCGCTGATATCCTCGACCATGGGCTCATTGATTTACATGAGGAGCAATCCACGGTTTCTGGTACGAAGCTATAGGCATTGTTGGTTGCCCATAAGGATAGCATGGCGCTGGAAATGATGACTGCTGAGAAGATGAGGGACCAAAAGGTTTTGCTGGTACACCATGAGAATACTCAACATTTGCTATGACTGCATTGGTTTCATCCTCCTCTTCCTCTTGGGAGTTGCTGAGGGATTCAGTCTCACCGGCTTGGCTATTCGAGACGTTCTGGATTAGTCCACTCTTAAGGTAGCTCTCGATGCGTTCCCCTACCATTACAAGGTCAGAGAAGCTTGATGGCGTACTGCCAGCCATTCTTTCCAGATAAGAGCCTTGCAGACTATTTATGAACATGTCAATTAATTCCCGGTCAAAGAGTGGTGGTTGCACCCTAGCTGCTAATTCTCTCCATCGTCGTGCGTATTCCTTGAAGGATTCGCTACTCTTCTGAGATAGGCTTTACAATTGCGTGCGAGCGGGAGCCACATCTAGATTGTACTAATATCGCTTTAGAAAAGCGCTGGATAAGTCCTTCCATGATTGGATATGGCTTCTTTCTAAATCCATGTACCAACTTAAAGATGCCCCACTCAAACTATCTTGAAAACAGTGAATCATCAGCTTATCATCATGGGTATATGTGGTCATTTTTTGGCAGAACATCACCAAATGACGCTTCGGGCAACTAAGGCCTGTGTACTTCTCGAAGTTGGGTACCTTGAATTTCAGAGGGATTACAAAATCTGGCACTAGGCACATATCAGCAGCATCGAGCCCAGGCGTATCATGCACTTTCATAGCTTGGAGTTTTTCCTCAATGTCACGAAGTATTTCCTTCATAGGATCAGTCAATGGCTTCCTCTGGGGTCGAGTAGGAACATTTAATCGTGGAGGATCATCATCAGGCAGAAGACCATACAGTGGATTAGTTGTCACAGTGAAACCTCATGGGGGATCAACATTCTGACGGTTGCTATCTAACATGGCTACCTCAGCTTGCTTTGTCTATCTGGCCTTTCAAGTCGTCTATGTTCCACTTGCTTCAAATGCTTCACATCTACCACAGGTTCAATGCGAGTGTCGAGAAATCAACTGCGGGTTATGGACAAAGGACTGAATGAGCTTCCCGGTTTTTAGTTGGAGAATGATATGCAAAATGATGCAAAAGATGCTGATGCAAATGAAATTGTTATGAATGCAATGGGATCAAAGATCACTGAATCAGAGGTTCACACTACAGGTGTCAAGGTCACAGATTTTTTAGGCCATAAAACAAGATATCCCTCACCTCGGGTAGGCAATCTATTGGTTTAAAATAGGGCATTCCAAGGGTTTTCAAACAAGTTCCCATGCACTAACCCTCAAAAGTTTCCCATCATAACGACGATTCGTAAGACGGTAATCCCTTCAAAAGAAGAGCACAGAGTTATGTCTTAGTGACCTTTGGAATAGGGTTCTAAAAGTCCTCAGAATCACGGACTCCCAAGTTGGAAACAAAGACGCCATTACGACTAATCGTAAGACATAATCATTCCTAAAGGGGCCTCATCTGAGCGGTGGAAGTCAAACCGACTCGACGAGTCCTAAGTCTCGCAAATCAGTAAGCAACCACCTCCTAGCTTAGTGTATACTCGAAAAGCTCGGGTAGAAAGCCTTTCTCCTCACCAACCATCCCCAATATACCCAACAGATAAGAGAAACACAAGATAATAAAGCAAACAAAAGTACACACATGACAAACAAATTAGGCTTGGCTTTCTTAGGGATTTCCATATAATCCCCAGCAGAGTCGCCAGCTGTCGTTACTCGGAAAATAGTCGACTGAAGGAGAAAGATGAAGAAACAGGAGAGTCGCCATCGAACTTTATTTATCCCATGAAGGGAAGGGAAAACATCGAGAAAACCCAGAGAAGAAAGGATAAGATGGTCTTGCAACCAAATTATGGGTTCGGAAGCCGGTTATGCGGAGGGAAGGTATTATCACCCTCCACATCCATCGTACTCGATGCGAACCATTCGCTTGTCTATGTGTAAGGATGTTTGCTAAGGAAATTGCTTTCTAAGAGTGCTCTAAGAGGGAAAGAGAAGGGTGATAACCAAAGAATGTGAAAGAAAATAAAAGAAAAGGTAGGGAGAAGAAGAGGGGAAAAGAAAATACAAAGAGAACTTTATTCTCTTATTAAGGAAGTTTTTTTGATTTAGATGGTAAGTGCTTTACGATAGTGAACCCTAAAGGTAATGTCAAGCACTCGGGATAGGAGAAGGCCTTCGCCTAACCACTCCACGACCATCTAAGTTTATTAAGAAAAGGTTTGAAAATGCACTTGGTACAAGACCAAGGTTTTTAGATACAAGGAGATGAAATAAAGAGAGAAAAAGGTTTTTGAAAGAAATGGGTGGTGAATATAGTCACGTCTTCGTATTGAAAGACGAGTATCGAGACCACACACTCTAAAGTGTGCATCCTAATACTCGAAGAGGAAGAGGTCTTCACCCAATCCTCTCTCTTTAGTTCAATACAAAGAGAACTTTATTCTCTTATTAAGGAAGTGTTTTGATTTTAGATGGTAAATGCTTTACGACAGTGAACCCTAAAGGCAATGTCAAGCACTCGGGATAGGAGAAGGCCTTCGCCTAACCACTCCACGACCATCTAAGTTTATTGAGAAAAAGAAGTTTTGAAAATGAGCACTTGGTACAAGACCCAGGTTTTTGACTTAAGAAGAGAATGAAAATGAGAAATGAAATAGAAACCGAAATGAAATCGAAATGGAAATAAAATCGAAAAGTAAGAAAGGAAGTGGTCTCATATTGATCAAGAATTTTCAATCTATGATCTTTTGTTATATCATCGACCTAAAGAAATCATCGACACGAGACAAAAAGAAAGTCAAACAAGAAATTGAAATCGCGAGGTTTAGTCTAAGCTACAAACTTGCTAAGTTAAAAAGTTGATGACATTAAAAGAAATTAATATGGAAATGATCAAAAATGAATTCTAAATATAAATAAATAAATAAAAAATAAAAAATATTTTTAGATTTTTCTATTTTAAATGAAAAGAAATTAAATTAATTAATCTAAACAAAAATTAATAGCTCTAAATAAAAGTAAATAAGTCTAGAAAACTAATTAGGAAATATTCAAATTTTTTTTAGGAAAAGAATTTTTAAAGTTCACTAAATAAAGGAGAATACTTATTAGGATTATTTTGAAAAAAATTAAAATAATAATAATTATAATGATATTAATAATAATAATAATAATAATAATAATAATAATAATAATAATAATAATAATAACTGAAATTAGTTAGTAATAATTAAAAACAAAGAATAAATAAAATAAAATAACAAAAATGTTGCAGATTAAGGTTAAAGAATAAAAACCACCAGTTGGACTAACAGGATGTGGGTCGCGGATCAGTCCATAGCCCATGACCCGTTTGGTCTTAAGAAAACAACACAACCTAATGAAGAAGATGGCAAACACGGCTACAGCTGTAATGAAGCTGAGAAGCGCTTTCAAAAAACAAAATGATCTTCCACTTCTTTTCAAAACATGAACTTGAACCCGCCTCCATATTCGCTCAACTAAATCGCGTCTCACTCACATCTCTCCACATGATCACTCTCTCTATCGCGTAACCCTATCTCTCTCTCTCTCTCGTTGATACTCTCCGCTCAGACTCTCTCATGTCTGCGAATCCGATTTTGATTCGTGGATCTCTCTGTTTATTCTTGTTGCGGCGGCGTTGCTTCTTCCATCACCGCGTTTCATCGGCGGTGGTTTGTTGTGTTTTTTCGGCTGGAGTTAATGGTTGTTATAACGGTTTTCGCGATGGTGACAGGGGGAGTATGAAAGAGGGAATTCGTGAGGTTCCAGATGATGAGTTTGGATCTGTGGATTGAAGGGGTTGTTGAGAGCTAACGCCGTCGAGATTGAAGGAAGGCTGTAACAGAAATAGTCCGTATATGTTCAACCATTGGTGGATAGATGGTGTAGGTTATTAGAAGTGTAAGATTTTCATGTCACAGTGTTTTGTATGTAAATTAATGATGGTTGAATGAAGATGGTGGAGTGTGACAGTGTCGAGGAATGTTTGTGAGGGCTGAACGGTGAGCAACAATGGCAGAGCGGTGGGCTTGAGTTTGTCACGGTTTTGTGTAAGGTATTGAAGTGTGTTGATGATGGTTGTTAGTGGTGAAAACAGAGGAAGCTGATGGTTGTGGTTCCAAGAAGGTCATGGAGGTATTTATGGTGTTTGTAGGGTGTGAAAGGAGGTCATGGAATGCATTCGAAGATTGGTGAAGCAGGTAAGTTTTCACCCAGGTTTTTTGTTCGCTAATTTCTCTCCCCTTTTCTATTTCTCTTCGTTCTCCTCCTTAAAATGAAACACAAACCTCTCTTTAAAAATCAATGAAGACTTGTGTATTAAGTTTGTAGTACAGTGGACTTGTCTTGTAATGTTGTGTTGTCCTTTTCAGTTACAACTTTTGTTGTCTGTTTGTTGTTGGTCTTTTTCAGTTTTGCTACCCCAAAAATTTGTCTTATGGTTTATGATAAGTTTCTTTCATCTTTTGCAGCATGTTGGTTGGTGAGCCTTGTAGTAAGATGTCGCAGGCTATGGCTTTGTGTTAAAAATGCAGGACTTGCACCATTTTGGTATGGCGTGGAGGTCTTGGTATACTGAAGTTGTGCAAACATAGCTGGAATTTCCACAGATGGCAATGTATGGTTTTGAAAGTTTGACCGTGTAGGATCTGTTTGGCAAACTTACATTCACATTCATTTTTTCTTTTTTTTTCTCTTTTTGTGTTTACTCTCCTTTTTGTGTAAATGGCCTTTGAAAAATGATTATGGACTTTGTTGAATTTGTAGAATGAATTTTGTTTTGGATTATGGTTTGTAATTAAAATGAGATGTGAATTTAGAAATGGATTTGAATATAGATTAAGAATTGGAGATTGGATATTAAAGAGTGGATAATGAACATAAAAACGAAAAGAAAAGAGAAATGGATATTTATAAAATGGATTGAAAATGGGTATTTATTGGATAATGAGATGAAATTAAACATGGATATGGAAATGGTTCAAAATGGATTTTAAAAAATGGCTAATGAAAATTAAATGGACCAAAAAGCGGTTAAAATGGATATTAACCTATAGAAATGGTTTATGGACAATGGATAGTCAAAATGGAAAGGGAAAGTGAAATAATGGGTAAGGAATGAGTTTTGCCATATGCTTCCACAACACTTACAACCTTGACAACTAAATTTGAACGCCACTCATCAAATCAAGGAGGATCTGCCTTGAATTGAACTGATTAATCATAACAAATGAATCCACTTGATCCTGGCCACTTAAGTACCAATAAGTCAAAATCTTCCTTTTGAACCAACTGAACAAGAATATGTTTTTAAAATCAGAAGATTATGAATTGAACCATGAATCTCGATACGCTGCACCAAACCCTGATTGGAAAGCAAAAATGGTCCTTTGGTAATCGTTAACCATGAAGCACTTGACTTACACACAACCTGATAACTTGGTCCACACACAGACAACCTGCATTGAATCTTCAGACACAACCACGGGAATGAATCACACCCTAGCCTTGATCTTGAAATAAAACTCGTCCGACCAAGATTAGGTCAAGACCATTGAACCTCTATCAGTGCTGCATACGTGCACCTGCCCTGACAAGCCTCATGAACCTTGATGAGGAGTTAAAACAATTAGAACTCAACCCTTGCTTCAGACTTGAATGGAAAAACCTCAAAGCAAATAGGAAACCCTAATTCAAAGAACCTCTTGATCCCAAGCCCTAGGAGCTCAATGAAACGCATGATTGATATGACCTAATGGGATGCATATATGATGGAAATGTTACGCTATGCCAGGTTAGGGTTAGGAAAATGAGGGTGTGACAGATGCCCCTATTTAATCTTCTTGGACTTGAAGGTGAGAGTGGCAGAGGCTTTCTTACAGACAAGGTATAAGGAGATTAAATATAAGAATATCCGAAATTTTCAGCCCGGAAAGGAGTGGAGTGAATGGTGATGAATCAGTGGGATGACTTGAAAAAGGCATCTGTCAGTGAGAAAATGTAATTGGTTATGAGGGATATGATGATATGCTTGAGATGTAATGCGAGATGAACACGAGTACTTTGCCAGTCTTGAAAGGGGGGCATCCCTGTAGCATTCTGAGCATGTATAAAAGGTCATGAGATATTCCTTCTACAAAACATAGATAGGACTCTAGAAATAAAGGATGAGATATTCCTTCTACGAAAGGTAGAGAGGACTCAAGAATAAAAGGTTAGAAAATGGTTTTCCTCTTGCGAAAGGCAAAGAGGACCCCTGAATGAAAAGTTAGGAGAAAAAGTTTCCTTCTACAAAAGGCAGAGAGGACCCCACAACGAAAGGTTTGGAGAAAAAAATTCCTGCTACAACAAGAAGAGGAGATTCCCTTGGGGGAAGACGATCGTACTATTTTCTGTAACAGCAAAAACGACTCCAGAACGAAAGGCTTGGAGATAAATTCCTTCTACAAAAGGTAGAGAGGACCCCTGAACAAAAGGTTAGGAGACAAAGTTTCCTCCTACAAAAGGTAGAGAGGAATCCAGAACAAAAGGCTTGGAGACAAATTCCTTCTACGAAAGGAGAGAGGAGACCTACAACAGGTAAGCTGGGAAGAAATTATGCAAAAGGCACGGGAAGACTCTTACTAAAGGTAAGTTGAACACATTGCAAAAGGCAAGGAGGAGATACATCGTGAAAAACGATACGAAAGGCTCACAAAAGGTAAGTTAGGGGCAATAACCATCTTCCTGCATAAGGCATAGGCAACTTGCTTAGGGTATCAGAATATCATAGACCTCATAGGCACAATGGCGGGGGTGAAATTCTCTGAGTTGCGACCATTTAATTTTTGGCCACATAGGCATCAAGTGTCCAAATCGATCTAAGATACCTAATACAAAATTTTGTCGCGTGCGTAAGGCAGCGAGAACGCTTACGAAAGGAAAGAGAAAGGATAATATTTCACGCGTAAGGCGATGAAATCCCTTAAGAAAGATAAGGTAAGGAAACACTCATGCGAAAGGCATGAGAGGAGTTGGAAGTAGTAATCGATGGGGGAGACAATGTCCATTAGAATGCCCCTATCCTCTACAGGAACTAGCTAAACAAGCGTGCAAATGATGTAGAAATGTATGCAAAATGCTGGGGATATGAGGATACGGATTGATGGTCGTGCCAAACGTGGTTGGACTTAGGTTAAGGTGCCAAGGAATGGTTGGGCTTTGGTTAAGGTTCCAAGGAGTGGTTGGCCTTGCTGGGGAAAAGGAGATAGATAAGGTGAAGGATACCAACCAAAGATGGCCTTTAAATGGGTTACCAGACGAGAACTGGTTTTTAAGGGGTAAGAAAATGGAAGGGGGGCTCGCCAAGATCATCGTGATCTTGTGCCTATGTATCTTACATTCGGACAAGAATGAAGAATCAGAGCAATCGTAGTCCGACCGACTACGGTTTGTTGGTGTTTTTTATGGACGTTGCTAACGTGCGGGTTCTAGCAGTTAGGTGTTTTGCGGCTCGCTTGTGGAGTCTTATACGTTACCTGTTTGCGGTAGAACAGACGTAACATGTCCTTTTTGAAAAGGTTGATTTTCGCCATCAAGGCAAGATGTCTCATTTAATTTGTTGAGGTTGATTTTAAGGGTGAAATAAGTCCTCGGATAGGAACCCCTTCGGGTAGTACTGTAGCGAGCGATTTTGGAAGCAGTTCTTAAGCGCGGTCGCTCTCTGCGGTTGAGTTTACTACAGGTCGATTCAGTTTTTTATCCTATTAAAGCTGATGAAGGAAGGGAAATAGATGTCTCTAATTAACCCTACTTGCATACTGAGTTTAAACATCAATCTGTTAGGTTACGGATGCGATCAGTGTAGTGGGGCCTTTCTTGTGTTATTTTGACAGAATGGTTTCTGGCGGGGAACAAGGATTAGGATGTTAGGACTGATGCTTTTTGATAGATATATGAGAGTATGGGATTTTGGGTTTTTATTTAGTGTGCTCTCTAAGATTTTTCTTTCAATCTTATGCCTACGTATTCCCGTTTACCAAAATAGGGAAATCAGAGCGTTCATAGTTCCTCCTATTCTATGGGAGGAAATGGTTGTTTTTTGGTGTCTTGTTCAAAGCCCAAGACGTGAAGCGAAAGGTAGTTTGTATCTTGTTCAAAGCCCAAGATATGAAGCTAAAGGTGGTTTGTATCCTGTTCAAAGCCCAAGATATGAAGCTAAAGGTGTTGACCTTAGAGAGAATTTGTCATCTCTAAAGGGGGTCTGTTTGTCACAACTGTTGGGTGACTGACTGTAAAGGAGGATTACTTTAACCGGGATACGCAGATCCTAGCAATGCCATAATTTTCTTTGTAGGGAGTTTTAACCTGAAGGAGAAGACATTAACTCAGTGTAGAGAAATGACATCTTTCCTTAGGAATTTCTCATGCTAAAAGAGGGACAGTGGCATGGATGTAGATGATCCAGAGGCTTGCCACTTACAGCGATTAGATGAAGGGTTGTTGATGTTTGTGTACTGTGAACGAGGCACAGCTTTGATGCTAAAAGGTTGATTGGATCAACCAGTGATTTTCTTATACAAAGCCTAAGAGGAGGCTAAAAGGTTTTGACTCGACGATAGAGTCTTTTGGTATCTCGTATAAAGCCCGAGATGGAGGCTATTTGACTCAACAAGAGAGTTTTTGTATCTCATATAAAGCCCGAGATGGAGGCTATTTGATTCAACAAGAGAGTTTTTATATCTCGTATAAAGCCCGAGATGGATGCTGAAATTTGTTTGGCTCAATAAGAACCTTTTTGTATCTCATATGAAGCCCGAGATGGAGGCGAAAGGGTGATTGACTCAACGAGGGAGTCTCTTATGTGTCTCGTACAAAGCCCGAGAGAGAGGCTAAACGTTGTTTGACTCCGCTGGGGAGAATCATTGTATAAAGCCCAAGAGGAGGCTATGGTAACTGTTTCAGTTGAGTGACAGGTCCAGTATACTGATTTTGAAAGAGAAAATCAGTTCTTATATGAGCAACACTGTACTCAAGGATTTGATTCGAGGATCCGGGTTATTCCTGTTCTTTAAGGAAGTGGGAAATCTGAAGGGTATCGAGACTATCCGAGTCTACGGGTTTTCTTCCTATTTAACGAAGGGGTCACTTGAGAATATCTTCAAGACTCAAGGATATTAGACTGTCCAAGTCTAGAGTTTCATCTTTTGTACTATGCTTTGAGAAACAGTAGTAGACTCTTTGAAAGGACTGTTCTATGCAGATGATTATACGAAGCCTAAGAGGAGGCTGTGAATACTTCTAAGAAGCCGACGGGTCCTTGTACTAAGCCCAAGAGGAGGCGGGGTTGCTTTTAGGAAGCCTGTGGGTCCTTGTACGATGCCCAAGAAGAGGCCGATGCTTTTAAGAAGCCTGTGGGTCCCCAAACCCCGAGAAATTCAAGGCAAGCTATTCACAAGGAATAGATCAAGTCAGGAAAGTTCGAGAATTTGGAAGAAACTCAAGAGATGCCATTCACGGAGAAAATATCATCTCTGGGGAGTAGAGTTTCTTGACAAGTGCTTTTAAGAAGCCTGTGGGTCCCCAAACCCCGAGAAGTTCAAGACATGCCATTCATCGAGAATAGATCAAGCCAGGAAAGTCCGAGAATTTGGAAGAAACTCAAGAGATGTCATTCACAGTGAAAAGATCATCTCTGGGGAATAGAGTTTCTTTGACAACTTCTACGAGTGACAGTCTATGAAAGGGTTCACCGAGAATGCTTCCTTTCATGTCTCCATATTGTTTAACCCCAAGAGGAGGGAAGACTGTGTCTGGTAATCCTATGGGGATCTAGTTTTGACTATTTAAGAGTGATCAACGGGCTTAATGCTAGACGTAGTTGCCGGGGAAACTCTAAATATCTATACTATTATTACATAGTTGATATGAGTTTATGAAAGAAGACTTACAGCGAAATAGCCCCACAATACAGTTATATGTATATGAAAGCGATAAATGAAAGCAATAACCACTTACTCGGTTGTAAAGCTTCCATGCTGTTTGGTTAGTTATTCAACAAAGGAAGATTGAAAACAACAGTATATTTCAAAATAAAAGGAGAAAGTGCTTTGAAAGAGAAAGATTTGGGGCTTACAGCTCAAGGAGAGGCCCAGGGTTTTATCAGTGAGTGCACTGTTTGAATTTGTACACAGGGACTTATACATGTGACTGAGGCCCAAAAAGGTTTTCTGTACAAAAAGGGATGGGTCTTACACTCTCTTAAGAGGCCCAAAAAGTTTTAAAAGAGTGAGAGTCGGGCTTATAACACGAGGGTAGGCCCAGTTGACTTTTCGTTTGAAATGGCGATCGCGCCGAGATTTTCTTTTAACGCGAAGGGGCTTATACAATATCTGAGGCCCAAAAGGTTTTGGTTAAAAGGGGATTGGGTCTTACACTCTATTAGAGGCCCAAAATTTTTGAATGGGTCTTATAGCTCGGGGAGAGGCCCATGGTTTATTTTTCAACGGATGATGATCGCGTCGAACGTTTTGAAATACAACGGGACTTATACAATAAGTGAGGCCCAAAGTAGGTTGTATTTACAAAGGGTTGGGTCTTACACTCTATTAGAGGCCCAAAAATGATTTGGTCAAAAAAAGATTGGGTCTTACACTCTATTAGAGGCCCATGAGTGTTTGACAATGATTTGTTTGAGTGAAAATCAAAGAAACCCTAATTTTATTCTTTAAAAGTAAATATTTAAAGAAAATCAATGAAAAATACCAAATAGGTTTGAATAAACCACTTGTGATTTTTGTTTAAGGTTTGAAAAATGAGGTATAAATCACAAGGGATATTAAAACTCATTTGGTCTTGATTTTTCAAGATGAATATTCATTTTAAAATGTTTAAAAACAAATAAAAATGAATTTATTCACAAAAATACTAATTATATTAAATAAATAATATAAACTCAATTTTTTGTGGAATAAAATATTTCAACATTTTTGTGATTTTTTGCAAAAAGAACCAATCAAAAATAATTAAAATTGAAAGAGTTATTAATTTCCCAATTAATTAATAAACCATGAAAATATTGGAAAAAATGGCAAAATGTGAAAAAACACAAAATGGCATAGGTGGGGTTTGAACCCAAGACCTCAAGGTTACAAGGCGCGCGCCTTACCACTGGGTTGGTGATACATCCATTGTTTGAAACAAAACAACAAATATACAAGTCATGCCTTGGTTTTAGGCTTGGCCCAAGGCAAGTTTTGGCAAGTTTTGGCTCAGAAACGTGAAGGTCATAACTTTCTCAATTCTTAATGGTTTGAGACAAAATTTATATGCATCTGGACCAGAATTTCATAAGGAATCCAATGGTGGTGGTAGTTTTTTCAGATCACACTCCCTCCTCAAAACCCGATAGTGGTTTTGAAAATGACCTATAATTGCATTTTTTATGCTACAACTTGGTACAAGCATGGATTACATGGTGAATTAGCTCAAACACAACATATACAACATGTATGAGATGTTTATGATCAGTGGACTTCAAAGCATTGCATGATTCAAAGATTCCAAGTTGTGAGGCTTACCTCTTTTTTTGAGATTTTGGAGCTTTTGTGCAATCTGTCAAACCTCTTGTTCCAGAAATGATTTGATGCTTTAGACACACTCAAATGATCCCTTAGAAGCTTTTAGGATGATTGGAATTGACTGGTACCTGCAAAAACACAAACAGTCCCTTTCTTGCAAAAGGGGTTAAAAGTGACCAAAATAGCAACTCTCTCAAATGGTGATCCAGATGGGGGGGACCATTTGAGATAGTTCAAGGATGATATTTGGAGTGTGTTTGAGGTTTTATCTGGTTTGGAAAGTGACTGACTCAAGACATGGCTTGAAAAATGCAAAAAAAAAGCCAATTTTGAGGTTTTGAGAGGTGACTTTGTGATTTTGTGATTACAGGTCACTTGTGATAGTTTGCACAGCTTACATATGATATATATGAGGTGTGTGTGTGATTGATTGTGATGGAAAAGCTCTCAAGCTCAAAAACTCAAAGTTGCCTTGCTAAAGAAGGCATTTTTGCCAAGAGAAAGAGGTTTTGAGGAAAGCATCTGTTTGATGGCTTTGGTGTACTCAAACTGATCACAATTGAGTCCACAGTGAATGGAAACTGCTGCAGAGGTTTGGCCAATGTTGTCCAATGGAAATCCAAGTCTCCTCTAGCCATTGACTAGAGGTTAGGACACAGGGTTGTGGTTCCCTTGGTCTTGGATAAGTCTTGACTGAATTCAGTTGAGAATGGCTCAGTCCATGCCACCTTGATGCTTCCATTGAATGCTCCAATCCAAAATTGGAGTCTTGTCCCTATTTTGGCAATTCTAGGTTCAACATGCTATTTCTTGTTCCCAAGACTTTGGAGGCTTGGCTCAGTGATTGTCCCCTTTAGATTCAATCCTCAGAGGTGTCCAAGTGGATAGGAGCATTTGGATTTGACTGATTTTGGCAAATCGAGCAAAAATGCAAAATCTGCCTTGCCTTGATAGATTTCAACAAGGCAACTTGCCAATGTCATATCTCATGACTCAAATTGAATTTGGTAATGTTCTTGGCCATTTTGGAAAGCCCTTACATGATACAACAACTGTTTGAACATGTTTGGTTTTGATCTCTTTTGAATCCAAGTCAAAAACCCCCCTACATTTGGCAAAAAGTAGGGTAAAATCTGAGTTAGTGAAATTTTCACTAAGTGTTGGAACAAAGTGACTTTTCTTGATTTTGATCACTCCATAACTCAAAATCCATGAGGAATTTGGACATAGGTCAGTATGAAGCTTTTGTAGAGGGCAATGAGATCTACAAATCAAGCTTTGAATGGGGAACAATTGCCTTGTGGTTTAGGAGTTATGGTCCTCCAAAGTTGGCACATTAGTGTCACTTTTTCCATAACTTAGAAATTTTTCTAAGTTTTTATGGTTACCCCTTTTACAAGTTATCCCACTTTCTTTGATTTTTCTTGATGAATGATGATTCAAATCATACATTAACATCATTTTAGGGTTAAAAATCCATTTTGGTGAAAAATCTCAAAAAGTCAAAGTTGACTTTTGTGCACAGTTGACTTTTTATCAGATGAATTCCAAACTGTGCAATCCTTTATGAAATCATGTCCTTGACCTAAATCGAACTTGATGGACATGTTCTATGGATGTCATAGGGTATATTGAATCATGTCTTAGGGCTTGGGAGCATGTCTTGGTCAAAAGTTAAAGTTACTGTTGACTTTCCTCGCGAAACCCTAATTGTGGTGCAGATGAAATTGAGACTTGTTGCTCAAACTTCTTGGATCAATCCATTATTCCAAATGGATCAATATAGTATATTAGAGACCCTCAAACTCTCTCTTGAGGTCTTGGCTCATGATTTTCCCTAAAAGTCAACTTAGGGGTGAATTAGGTCAAGAAACCCTAATTCCTGATTTTTGATGAATGCATCCCCTGAGGCAAAATTGACTTGATGATTGGGTTTATGATGTCCCTTGGAGCATCATAGGTTATGCCTTGAAGCATTGGCTCATGCCCAGAGGAGAATTTCCATCTGGAGGCCCTGGTTGACCAAAACCCTAATTTGGTGACGCTGGCGATCTTGGGGCTTGATCCACTTAAAGGGAAGCAGTCTTGTGCTTAATCCTTGAAGTGGGAGTCATTTTGATCCATTGTAGATGTTGGAGAGGTTTGGACAAGTTGAAGATCATGTCATTTCTTGATTGATCATTTGTCTAAGAGCTCTGAGAGGGCTTGAAACCCTAATTTTAATTGTAGTGGATGCTCACCCATCTTTGGGGAGACTGATGAAATATAATGGTTCCTCCATATTGTGATGATGATTTGCACAATGATGGGAAATCTTAGTGGTCAAAATTTGGGGTATGACAGATGCCCCTATTTAATCTTCTTGGACTCGAAGGTGTGAATGACGAAGGTATTCGGGCATTCGGGGTGCAAGAGGATTAAATATCGGAATATCCGAAATTTTGACGGCTATGAATGGCAGCTTGCACATTCATCTTCTTTTGCTAAGCAATGATGCTTAGAAAAGGTAAACTTCCCCTCGATCCTGGTCTTCATCCAAGGAACTGGTCTTAGTTTCTGAAATAAAATTCCCCTCGATCCTGGTTTCCTACCAAGGAACTGGTCTCAGTTTCTGATGTAAACTTCCCCTCGATCCTGGTTTCCTACCAAGGAACTGGTCTCAGTTTCTGATGTAAACTTCCCCTCGGTCCTGGTTTCCTACCAAAGAACTGGTCTCAGTTTCTGATGTCAATAAAATTTCTTGACAAGGGACGCTATTCGTAGCGGTTTTCCTCAAACTTCTCACCGAATTTTCCTGGAGAGATGCCATTTGACGGAAAAACTTTTGATGTCAGACTTGCTGGGGAACCCAGTCGTCTGAGTTGTAGAGTTGCACAAACTTCTCTGTTGGAGATGCCATTTGTTTCTACTGGGGGGAAAGCAGGTCTCTTGGGAGACTGCTGTAGTTTGGGATCTTACATCATACTTTTCTCGGGATCTTCCCGGAGAAATTCCATATGATGGGGTCCAATTTTGAGGTGTCGATGACCTTTTCATCAGCAATCTTTTCAGAGCGAAACTGGCGTGCTGCCGAATCTCTGATTACGAGGCTTTCTCTGTGGATTTTCCTTAATCCGGGAAAGCAAGGATATCATCTTCAATGGCGAAGAATGATGTTGACTGAGGGTTCTCTGATGTTTTAGAGGTTCAAGTTATCAAAGTGGTCCAGAGCCTATCTCCAATTTAGAAATAACTGGAGGCGAGATTGTTCGGGCGCCGCGCTTCTTGACGAGACAAGAACTGATAACTCGATTGAGAGGACTGTTACCACTACAGGACAATACCAACTAGAGTGATAGTGATGCAATATGAAATGTGAATGAAAATCAATAATGCATGATATATGTATGTATATGCTGACAAAATTGACACGACATACAAACTGACGGGTGAACACGACTGGATACTCGGCCATTGCGGGGCGTGTAGAAATATCGCTGGTTCAAGATAGCAATTCCACCTTGCTTAGGAGAGATAGTCCCTATTGGGAGCTACCATTGGTCGTGCTTAGGAGGTAAGAACTCTGCCGTGGCGTGTCAGACGAAACAAGGTCTCTGACACAGTTGATCCCTTCATTCAGGCGTACTAGGTTAGAATGAGTACTTTGATTCTGCACTTTGAAGTTCGCTTATTTCTGGAGAAGCGGTCGATGTTCCTTTGATGTTCAACAGTCAAAAGAAATTGCCGACTTTATTTTAAAAGTAGAAAAAGTTTTAACAAGTAAATTCATTTTTGTTTTAAGAATCGCTAATCATGTTAAAACGCCATTTTGTAAAGCTAAAACAAATAAGAATTACAAACAAAAGCACAAGGGCTCAAATTTTATTGATAAGATAGAAATCAGCCAAACACGTGATTCCAAAGAGTGTATACAAAGTTAGAAAATGGTAATTTACAGGGAAAAGGGCTACGTTGAAACATAACGACCACTATCCTTCTACCAACTTTGAATTCGGGGCATCCTGAGCTTCTGTCGAAGATGACCTTGACTGGAGTTTTCTGACAGATGATGTAACTGCTGCTACTGAGGGATTTGCCTCTGTTGAACATAGTTACTTGCCATTATCCCTGATTTTTGCCTGGATTGTACTTTGATGTTTCCAATCCACCGGGATGATTTTTTTCATGTCTCTAACGTTTCCCTGGACCGCCCTTTCGGGTTTTCAATCCACCGAGACATTTTTTTTTTAGTTTTTTTTTTAAGGCGAAGTATTTCTTGACTACATCAACATTCGTGGGTTAGGCAAATTCCTCTCCGTCCATGGTTGCAAATCTCAAGGCGCCGCCTGACAAAGCTTGCGTGACCACATAGGGGCCATCATAATTTGGAGTCCACTTGCCTCGAGAATCAGTGAGAAACGATTGTATCTTCTTGAGCACGAGGTCTCCTTTTCTGAAGACGCGAGGTCGGACTTTTTTGTCAAACGCCCTCTTCATTCTCTGCTGATACAAATGACCGTAGCATAGTGTCGTTATTCTCTTCTCTTCGATCAGATTCAATTCGTCGTGTCGGCTTTGACACCATTCAGCTTCGGTGAGCTTAGCTTCCATCAATACTCGGATTGATGGGATCTCTACTTCTATGGGGAGCACTGCTTCCATGCCATACACTAGAGAGAAAGGGGTAGCCCCTGTTGAAGTGCGGACAGATGTGCGATAACCGTGAAGAGCAAAGGGTAGCATGTCGTGCCAGTCTTTGTGGGTTACAACCATCTTTTGAACAATCTTCTTGATGTTCTTATTGGCCGCTTCTACTGCTCCGTTCATCTTGGGTCGGTAGGGAGATGAGTTATGGTGTTCAATCTTGAACTATACGCACAACTCTTTCATTATCTTGTTGTTTAAGTTAGATCCATTATCAATAATGATCTCACTTGGAACACCATAACGGCAGATGATATTGTTTTTGATAAATCGGACCACCACTTGTCGGGTTATATTAGCGAATGACGCTGCTTCGACCCACTTGGTGAAGTAGTCAATGGCTACTAGGATGAACCGATGTCCGTTTGAATCCTTGGGCTCAATCATGCCAATCATGTCGATTCCCCATATCGAGAATGGCCATGGGGAAGAGAGAACTTTGAGATGTGATGGCGGTACATGAATTTTGTCAGAGTATATCTGACATTTGTGACACCTCCTCATGTACTTGTAGCAGTTGGATTCCATTGTCAACCAATAGTACCCTGCTCTTAGAATTTTTCTCGCCATTGTGTGTCCGTTGGCATGAGTGCCAAAGGATCCTTTATGAATTTCTTTCATAAGCATGTCTGCTTCTGGTCTGTCTACGCATCAGAGCAAGACCATGTCAAAATTTCTCTTATAGAGAGTGTCACCGCTCAGGAAGAAGTTTCCAGCCAATCTTCTGAGGGTCTTTCTATCTTTCCTGGATGCCCCAGGTGGGTACTCTTGTTTCTGAAGGAAGCATTTGATATCGTGATACCAAGGTCTGTCGTCTATGACTGCTTCAATCGTGAAGATGTAAGCAGGCCGTTCAAGGCGCATTATGTCGATCTTAGGTAGGTCAGTCCATTGACCTACACTAATCATGGAAGAGATGGTGGCTAATGCATCATCCATGTGATTCTCATCACGTGGGATGTGATGAAACTCGACTCTGTTGAAGAAAGGTAGCAACATTCTTGCGTAGTCTTTGTAAGGAATCAATCATGATTGGTATGTGTTCCAATCTCCTTTTATCTGATTGATAACCAGGGTTGAGTCGCCATATACGTCCAAGTTTTTGATCCTTAAATCAATTGCTTCTTCGAGACCCATAATACAAGCTTCATATTCGGCCTCGTTGTTCGTACATTTGAACGTAAGTCTGGCGGTGAAAGGAATGTGGGTACCCTGAGGGGTAACAATTATTGCCCCAATTCATTTTCCATAATGATTAACTGCTCCGTCAAAGATAATTCCCCATTGGGAACCTGGTTCTGGCCCTTCACTGGGTAACGGTTCATCGCAATCTTTCATTTTTAAATACATGACATCTTCGTCTGGGAAGTCAAACCCGATTGATTCTTGATTGTCAATCGGTTGATGAGCCAAATGATCGGCTAAAATACTTCCCTTAACGGCTTTCTGAGCGTGGTACTCTATGTCATATTCTGATAACAACATCTGCCAACGGGCAATCCTTCCCGTAAGAGCAGGTTTTTCAAAAACGTACTTGATTGGATCCATTTCGGAGACCAACCAAGCAGTATGACGAATCATGTACTGGCGACGACGTTTGGCTGCCCAAGCCAAAGCACAACAAGTTTTCTCAAGCATCGTGTACCGAGTTTCGCAGTCGGTGAATTTCTTGCTTAGATAGTAGATGGCAGACTCTTTCCTTTTGGTTTCATCTTGTTGGCCAAGTACACATCCCATTGAGTCCTCTAGAACTGTGAGGTAAATGATCAGTGGTCTTCCTTCCACTGGAGGTGATAGAATCAGAGGATTCAACAGATATTCCTTGATACTGTTGAAGGCGGTTTGGCAATCTTCTGACCAAACGCAATCCTGGTTCTTTTTTAGTAACTTGAAAATCAGCGCACAGGTCGCGGTCATAAGGATTATGAATCTGGAGATGTAGTTCAAACGTCCCAGGAATCCTCTGACTTGTTTTTCAATTTTCGGAGAAGGCATTTCTTGAATGGCCTTGACCTTGTCAGGATCAACCTCAATTTCTTTCTGGCTGACGATGAACCCTAGTAGTTTCCCTGAACGGACACCAAAGGTGCACTTGTTAGGATTCAAGTGGAGCTTGAATTTTCTTAAACGTTCGAACAATTTTGACAGATGTTCAACGTTCTCACTCTCTGTTTTTGATTTTGCAATCATATCATCGACATATACCTCGATTTCTTTGTGTATCATATCATGAAACAGAGTAGTCATGGCCCTTTGATAGGTCGCCCCGGCGTTCTTCAAACCGAACGGCATTACCTTGTAACAAAAGGTACCCCAGGGGGTAATGAACGATGTTTTCTCCATGTCTTTCGGCGCCATTTTGATCTGATTATAGCCCGAAAACCCATCCATGAAGGAGAAAACTTTGAACTTTGCTGTACTGTCCACCAGCATGTCAATGTGTGGTAAAGGAAAGTCGTCTTTTGGACTAGCCTTGTTCAGATCCCTGTAGTCGACACACATTCTAACCTTTCCGTCCTTTTTGGGAACAAGTACAATGTTGGCTAACCATTGAGGATATTCAGATGTAGCGAGGAAACCTGCGTCAATCTGTTTCTGTACCTCCTCCTTGATTTTGATGGCCATGTCCGGGTGAGTGCGTCTCAACCTTTGCTTTACTGGCGGACATTCCAATCTTAACGGTAAATGATGTTCCACGATGCTGGTATCCAACCCTGGCATATCCTGATAAGACCAAGCGAATACATCGGGAAATTCTCTGAGAAGCTTTATCAAACTCTCTTTGGCAGTTGGACTGAGCAGTGCCCCAATCCTGATTTCTTTTCTCTCTTTTTCTGAACCCAAGTTTACCGTTTCCAACGGTTCTTTGTGAGGTTCAATGGACCTTTCCTCTTGTCTTATTAATCGGGAGATCTCTTCTGGGATTTGGTCGTCATTTTCTTCTTCAGCCTCGAATACCGGGAACTCAAAGTTGGGAGAAGGCACCGGATCGTATGTTTCAACTGGGTTTAAAACAACCAATTTGCATGACGTGATGATTCGTGTTTAGAAGAGATAGAGAAAATGCAAGTGTGTGCAGTGTATTTTTTTTTACTGCTTGTTTTTATTATTGAGTTGTTTTTTTAGGATTACCATTTTCTGAAAAAGCAAAAAAAGATAACAGCAATAAATGCGGAAATTACAAAACGACGTTATTTTATTAATGAACAAGTCGATTCTTGAAACTACAGCCCTATAAAACAAAACTCTGTCGCTTTGGGCAAAGCGAAGAGGGAAATTTACAGAAAGCGAGCCCTATCAAAACACCCATTTCACCTGGGCAGGGTGAAAGGTTAAAAGATGGCAATTACTTTGACTGATGAACAATCCTTGGAACATCGACAGCAACCCATTGGCGGCGAACTCCTCGGTGAATCACAAAGTCTGGCACCTTCCTTGATTTGTCTTCAGAAATAACACTGACTTCTGGTGGAGCAGGATCATTGGAATCTATCTCCCAGGCAGAGTTGTCGTAGGAGAATTCCTCAGTTGCATTTTGCATAGCATTTGTGCTCTAAGCTGTATCTCCCCATCCAGTTGGCTGGATGTCTTCGAACCTGATACGAGAGCTTTCGGGAGCGGTGTACTTGACCATAAAGTCGTATTTTCCACTTGGTTGTCCCAGGGTGTCCCAAACTTCTTTGGAACTGGAAGAGTCATCTCTCTCGATGACGTTGACCTCGGGAAAAGCATAGTTGATGAATTCAAGTCCTGCAAACGTTGCGAATTCATCTTCATGTTGAGTAGTTTCAGGATAACCTGAATGTTGATCCCATGACATAGTGGGGACACAGGTATTCTGTTCAATGATGCTCAACTGATTTTCATAATTCGGCTGACTTTCTTGCCCCAAATCTCCTAGATAAAGTTGCCACATTGGCAGACCATCCATCGGGCCATAATAGTTGTGGTCAAAGTTGTCTTTCATCAGAGTGTCCTCCTCTAATGAATTTGGCGGAGCACGGCATCCTTCCGGATCACAATCTCCATATGTCATTTCGACATCTGATCGTGGTATAAATCTCAGACTCTGTGCGGGATAGCAAAATGGCGTAGGCACCTCTTCTTGAGACATATAACCGTCCTCGTTAAGGTAGGACTTCCATTCTTCATCTGTGTCAGAGGGATCTTCCTCATTGATAGCATGTACTGCTTGAGACACTGGGTGAAGGAAACCTCCATTGTGGAAGAATTTTTGAAGGGGATCAAGACCTTCATCGTTGGCAGTTGTCCGGGTACAGGTTGCAGAAAAACCAAGACCCTTCTTTGTTGTATTGCTAGTAGGAATGACAAGCTGTCCCCATCCCTTTGTATTGGTACTCTCGACTGCTTTGATAGCATCGTTGTATGAAGAAATGGAAGTTCCTTCTTTGAACTGATTGTTCTTGCTCACCGACAGTGCTTGGAACTGAGTTCCAATAACCTCCTCGGGTTCTATACCAGTAGATGATGACAAGTTACTCACAAGCAAGGCTTGTTCCCCACAAACTGTGACAAGTTCATCGTCCTTGACGAACTTTAGCTTTTGGTGGAGGGTTGAAGTGACCACTCCAGCCTGATGTATCCAAGGTCTTCCTAATAAACAATTGTACGTTACCTGGATGTCCATGACCTAGAAAGTGACTTGGAAAGTGTGAGGACCGATAGTTATGGGAAGATCAACTTCGTCGATAACCATTTTTCTGGATCCGTCGAATGCTTTAACGACAACCTCACTGATTCTCATCAGAGGTCCTTTGAAGGATAATTGTATCAAGGTAGACTTCGGCATAACATTCAGGGCTGACCCTGTGTCTACCAGTACGCTGGCCAACGCATCGTCCTGGCAATTAACCGTGATATTGAGCGCCATGTTATGACGGTGACCCTCTTCGGGTAATTCCTCATCACTAAATCCCAAATTATTGCAGGAAGTGATGTTAGAGACAATACTATCGAATTGTCTAATTGTTACATCATGTTCCACAAAGGCTTGCTCCAAGACTTTCTGTAGAGCCTCCCTATGCGCTTCTGAACTGAGTAACAGTGATAACATAGAGATCTTTGAAGGAGTCTGTAACAGTTGATCTACAATGTTGTATTTACTCCTTTGGATGAGCTTCAGCATCTCATCATTGTTTTTTGAAAGGTCGGGATTACTGGATTGACCGACTGATGGATCGGGAGCTTCTGTCTGAAGTTCCTTTTCCTTGTTAGGTTCTCCAACTCCTCTGTTGAAGATTCTACCACTCCGTGTTACTCGACTGATGTCTGCAATATTCACGACGGAGGGTAATGGAATTTCCTTTCCATTTTCAATGGTCGTCGCACCGTATTTGTAAGGGATAGCCTTAGTTGATTCATACGGTTGTGGTCCCGGCAGATAAATGACTACAGGAGCCTTCTGATTTTTCTGACCATCATAAGTAATCTCAATCCGTTCCTGGTTGGGAACTTTAGATTCGTCAAGTAGAGGGATGATGGTAAAAACATCCCTGGTCCTGTGATGACCAGAGATTGTGACAACATCCTTAACTTGATCGGCAGGGTATTTCGGCGTCCAGTTGATGGGTCCAGAACCCGGATATGGACGAATCTCTCCACGATTCACCTGACCCTGAAGAGCTGCTCTCACAAGGTAACACCCTTGGTTACTTTTCGAACAGACGCTACAACGGTCGTAATTGTGTGGTGGCACCTGGCCACGCCCACTTTGAATAGAATGTAACCTTACTAGGTTAGCTTCCACTGATCAGACATCCTGACTCTGACGCCGAGTAGGATTCCTGTTACTGATACTAATTTGCTGAGTATCTTCATCCATATAAATTGGCATTCACCAGTGATTTAACAAGTGCTGAAGTGCCTCCTGGACAAGGGTACAACCTTGATCGTTTTCGCAACCCGCTTTACAGCTTTGATAGTCATGTGATATTAGGAATCCGAGTCAGACCTGTTCAACATGTAACTCTACCAGGTTGGTATTCATCACACGAATGTCAAAGATCTAAACCATATTGATCTGATAGGGGTTCCTATCATGGTAGTCTTGGATCCATCCAAGATCCATCTGACGCTGGAGGGCCTCTTGTATGAAAGAGCATCCCTGTTTGTTTACCGAGCAAGTCAGACAAGAACTGTAATCGTGCCGCGGCAGATTATGATACTAGCTTTGCCTTGAGTGCATTGCCACCAAGTTGACATTCATTGCACAGATGTTGTGGTTCTGAATGACGTTGGAATTCGTGTAAACCATGTTAACTCCACGAACTTGGTGCTCTTGGATCCATCCGATATCTATCTGTTCCAGTAGGGCTGCTTGTACCACAGAACATCCTTGATTATTTTTAGAGCAGACATCACACTGATGATAGTTATGAGGTGGCACATGGCCATATCCACTCTGTCTACAATGCATCTTGACCAGATTGGTCTTCAATAAGAGTACATCGTGAATTTGATAGACGTTGTTAGTCCTTCTTCTATCAAATTGACTGCAGCCTTCTCATGTTGAGGCAGCGGGTTTGTGAGAACATTAGGATTTGTATCCTTGAAGGATAAGACCCTGCTCCTAACAAGCTTTTGCACATCGGATTTGAAATTGAGACAAGTCTCAATGTTATGCCCTGGTCCTCCTTGGTGGTAAGGGCAAATTTGATCCACCTTAAACCAAAAAGGTGGATTTTCCGGTACTGTAAGAGGGGACTTAGTCTAAATGTGCCCCTTGGCTAGCAGTAATGGAAACAGCTCTGCGTACGATACGGGTATAGGATCAAATCTTGGTGGCCGTGTTGTACGGTTGTTGTTGTATGGAGGACAAGCCTGCTGAAGAGGCTGTTGTGTCCTTTACTGATTAGGTTGGCTCTGTACAACCTGAGGTTGATACGTAGGCGCGGGGTTGATAGCAGGAGTTACAGCTGCTACCGGTTGATAACGTCGCCTTTGCTTTCCGAGAGATATTCCCAATATCTTGCTCTTTTTTCTTAGGGAGAGCACTACCGTATTTTTTAGTACCGCTCGTCTATCCAGTGTCTTTTACCAAACGTCCTTCTCGGACGGCTTCCTCAAGACGTACGTCCATGCCCACCATCTCGGTGAAATCACTGGGTGCACTGGCAACCATTCAGTCATAGTAAAATGAGCTTAAGGTTTTTAAGAAGATCTTTGTCATCTCTTTTTCCTCAAGAGGTGGACAAATTTGAGCGGCAATTTCACGCCACCTTTGAGCATACTCCTTAAAGGTTTCCTTGTCCTTTTGCGACATCGATCTGAGTTGATCTCTGTCCGGTGCCATGTCCAAATTGTATTTGTATTGTTGGACGAAGGCAGTACCAAGATCTCTGAATGTATTGATCGTAGTACGGTTTAAACCCATGTACCATTTTAATACGGCACCGGTTAAACTATCCTGGAAGTAGTGAATCACTAGGTCCTGATTCTCTGTCTGTGCTGACATCTGCCGAGCGTACATCACCAGATGGCTTTCAGGGCAAGAGTTACCCTTGTACTTTTCAAAGTCGGGCACTTGGAACTTGTGCGGAACTTTCACATTGGGGACCAAGCAAAGGTCTGCGGCGTCCTTTCCAAATAGATCTTGACCGCGAATGGCTTGCAGCTCCTTCTGCATTTCCAAGAACTATTCCTAGAACTCATCCATTCTATCGAACAAAGTTTCCTTTTTACCAGAAGGTATCGGTGGAATCTGTCCTTCCGGGACAGTGTGCACCACAGGGGGTGGTACCGTGACTACGGTAGCGAATCTTGGCGTCTCCCGAAGTTTGTAACCTTCAGGAGTCTTCAGTATGCCCCTGGCATCTTTGCTTTCCCGAAGTTTATAACCTTCAGGCCCAGCGGCTTCTGTTGAGATTCCCTGATCTTCAGTGATCGGCGGAACATATCCTTCAAGGATATAGTTAACAGGCATGCCCCAAGGACGATCTTTCGGAATTTGATACCTAGGATCATACTTCTCCACTATGGGCGTTGAGGTGATCTCTGAGATCACAGTTCTTTGTAGATGAGCTTCTGCCATGGCTTGCATGTCATTACGAAGCTTTCTCATATCCTCTCTCAGAGCGTCGATCTCTTCTTTCAACTCTCTGTTTTCTTCCTCAAGATCATCCATCTTTTTCTGACGATTGGCCCGAGTATTGTACGAATGAGACAGTTTGACTCTAGAACCGAGACACAAACGTGAGATTCGTAGGGAAGAAGAATACGCGATGTGAGAATGATGAATGCAATGATTATATTAATTGTTTTTTGGTTTAATCAAAATAAACTTCGACAATTAGATTGCAAATATCAAACAGTGGGGAAACCCCTTTTTATTGAATTCAAAGGATTACAGAAATGGAAATACAGTAGATTACAAGGTGCGGAAACAGAAACCTAAGCTAATGGGTCCCAAGTCCTCTCTGAAGAGAAATCGGGTGCTGACTCTGGTACTTTCCTTTTCTTTGACCGGGGCTCTTGGGCCGTTGTCGGGTTGTCATTCCTTTGCCAGGTGAAAGGAGCGAGCAAATTCCTTTAGTCATCTTGATTCTCTACAGCATGTTGCTCCAAAATTTCAATCAGAGCATCTTTTTCTTTTAGTAATTATTGTATTTTGATGCACTCTACGTCGAGGGTGCGGTACTTGTTCTTCCAAGACCTTCTCTCCTTTTGAACTTTGTTGAGAGTAACCTGAAGCTTTTCAATTTCCGACATGAAGTACATGACAGATTCCCTCGACGAAAGAATCCCGTAACGAGGATAAAGCATTTTTAGCTTGAGAGCTCTAGTTTGTACCCAATGGAGATAAGGCTCCACCGAGACACAATCTGGTTTTCCCAGAGACTCTCGTCCTTTCTTATGAACGTGTTTCCAAGCATGCACTATTTCCATCTTTAGTGCTCTGTCGTTTTCTCCTTCCTTGAAGAAAATACCTTCCAGATGAACACCCCGTGGGACGTGTCTCATCGGGTATCCAAATTGACGACGAACGAGAACTGGATGGTAATTGATTCCTCCCTTAGTTCCTATAAGGGGTACATTGGGGATGTTTCCACAACGATCAATGATTTTGATCCCATCATAGATCCTATTACACCAATCTATATCAGAGTTGGTAAGAGACATGATCTTCTGCGACCAGCGCAAGGCACTCTTATGATCCCAGAAAGCAGCAGACTTAGGCAAATGAGAGATAAACCATTTGTAAAGCAAAGGTACACAGCATGTGATCTCCCCTCCGCTGTACAAATTTCCCAAGTGTACAGAATGATACGCATCTGCGAGCAAAGTCGGCACAGGGTTTCCAATGAGAAAAACCTTAATGGAATTGATATCGACGAAGTTATTGATGTTGGGAAACAAAAATAACCCGTAGGTGAGCAAGACAAAGATGCTTTCAAAAGCAGTCACGTTTCCTATACTGGCAAAATACAGGGTTTTCTTTGTCAAGAATTGGACTGGCAAACCTTGGATGCCACCCTTAGTGGTTAGATGAGTCCTGACTTCAGACTCGTTCAAATGAAATGCTCTTGCAATGGTCTGATTCTTTGGAATTTCTTCCAATCCAGAAAATGGAGCTTGATCAGTAATGTGTAGATCAGTTAGATGAGAATATTCCTCCAGCGTTGGTGCGAGCTGGTAATCCGGGAATGTAAAGCAGTGATAAACCGGATCGTAGAATTGGACGAGCGCGTCCATGATTCCCTCAATCACATGGACTCTTAACAGAGATAGCAAACCTCCGTACTTGGCTCTGAAAGCCTCTTGGTTTGTGATCATTCTCGCCAAACCTCTTAAATTCTCTAGCTTTGGAATCCTGAAGGTGTACCTATGGGTTTTCCTTCTACCGAAATCCATTAGTGCAATCCTTTTCTCTGATATTTGCAATCACAGTCTTAGTTTAATTTGAAAAACAGAGAGACTAGAAGAGAAATTTTTTGAATGTTTTAATGTTTTTTAAATGAATGCAGCACACAAAAACATAGAAAAAACATGGGGTCAAAGGGTCGTTTTCATGAAGTCAAGGCTCTACCCATCCCTAAAGGTTTATACTAGGGTGATTTTTGTACCTGTACTCATTATCATCAGCTCCTCCCAGGAAAGCAAAACAACAAGCGGATCACCAGCGAGTTATAGAGCAATCTTAGAGTAAGTGTCATTCACCGAGAATAGATCACCAGCCTCAAATGAGGGTAGTATCGCATAACAACTATTTCCGATAGTTTCTGCACTACAAAAGGGTTTGGCTCCTCAGCTTCTCAGACATCACAATCGGCCCATTGTCTAGGTGAGAGAATGGGTTGCATTGGTCAGCCTCCACTGAGGTTGATGGTCGACCTCGTCGCCATCACTTATCTTAAGTGTATACTCAATCTTTCCACATGCGGCATCACACGCATTCCCATTAGCAGAAAAATAAACATGTATAGCAATTAGGAAAAGCAGTATATATATTTGTCCTAAACATCCTAGACCTTTAAAGCTATGAATCCTAAGTTCCTGACAGAAAATGGGTACCCCGGTGGAAGTCCCAATCTGTGGTATTCACACAAGTGAAGAGAAAAAAGGTTAGAAGTGGTATTCACACAAGTGAAGAGAAAAAAGGTTAGAAAGGCCCCACGGTGGGCGCCATTTTTCTGTAGCGAGCAATTTTGGACGCGGTTCTTAAGTGTGGTCGTTCTCTGCAGTTGAGTTTACTACAGGTCGATTCATTTTTTATCCTATTAAAGCTGATGAAGGAAGGGAAATAGATGTCTCCAATTAACCCTGCTTGCATACTGAGTTTAAACAGCGGTCTGTTAGGTTACGGATGTGATCAATATGGTGGGGCATTTCTTGTGTTATTTTGACAGAATGGTTTGTGGCGGGGAACAAGGATTAGGATATTAGGACTGATGCTTTTTTATAGATATATGAGAGTACGGGATTTTGGGTTTTTGTTTAGTGTATTCGCTAAGATTTTTCTTTCAATCTTATGCCTACGTATTCCCGTTTACCGAAATAGGGAAATCAGAGCGTTCGTAGTTCCTCCTATTCTATGGGAGGAAATGGTTGTTTTTTGGTGTCTTGTTCAAAGCCCAAGACGTGAAGCGAAAGGTAGTTTGTATCTTGTTCAAAGCCTAAGATATGAAGCTAAAGGTGGTTTGTATCTTGTTCAAAGCCCAAGATATGAAGCTAAAGGTGTTGACCTTAGAGAGAATTTGTCATCTCTAAAGGGGGTCTGTTTGTCACAACTGTTGGGTGACTGACTGTAAAGGAGGATTACTTTAACCGGGATACGAAGATCCTAGCAATGCCATAATTTCCTTTGTAGGGAGTTTTAACCCGAAGGAGAAAACTTTAACTCAGTGTAGAGCAATGCCATCTTTCCTTAGGAATTTCTCATGCTAAAAGAGGGACAGTGGCATGGATGTAGATGATCCAGAGGCTTGCCACTTACAGCGATTAGATGAAAGGGTTGTTGATGTTTGTGTACTGTGAACGAGGCACAGCTTTGATGCTAAAAGGTTGATTGGATCAACCAGTGATTTTCTTATACAAAGCCTAAGAGGAGGCTAAAAGGTTTTGACTCGACGATGGAGTCTTTTGGTATCTCGTATAAAGCCCGAGATGGAGGCTATTTGACTCAACAAGAGAGTTTTTGTATCTCGTATAAAGCCCGAGATGGAGGCTAAAATTTGTTTGGCTCAATAAGAACCTTTTTGTATCTCGTAGGAAGCCCAAGATGGTGGCGAAAGGGTGATTGACTCAACGAGGGAGTCTCTTATGTGTCTCGTACAAAGCCCGAGAGAGAGGCTAAACGTTGTTTGACTCCGCTGGGGAGAATCAATGTATAAAGCCCAAGAGGAGGCTATGGTAACTGTTTCAGTTGAGTGACAGGTCCAGTATACTGAATTTGAAAGAGAAAATCAGTTCTTATATGAGCAACACTGTACTCAAGGATTTGATTCGAGGATCCGGGTTATTCCTGTTCTTTAAGGAAGTGGGAAATCCGAAGGGTATCGAGACTGTCCGAGTCTACAGGTTTTCTTCCTATTTAACGAAGGGGTCACTTGAGAATATCTTCGAGACTCAAGGATATTAGACTGTCTAAGTCTAGAGTTTCATCTTTTGTACTATGCTTTGAGAAACAGTAGTAGACTCTTTGAAATGACTGTTCTATGCAGATGATTAAGTTCTGCTCCTATACCTCTAGGAGGTCGTCGGGACAATTTGTACGAAGCCCAAGAGGAGGCTGGAATCTTTTAAGAAGCCGACAGGTCCTTGTACGAAGCCCAAGAGGAGGCTATCATTCTCGGAGGAAGAGATCATTATACGAAGCCTAAGAGGAGGTTGTGAATACTTCTAAGAAGCCGACGGGTCCTTGTATTAAGCCCAAGAGGAGGCGGGGTTGCTTTTAGGAAGCCTGTGGGTCCTTGTACGATGCCCAAGAGGAGGCCGGTGCTTTTAAGAAGCCCGTGGGTCCCCAAACTCTGAGAAATTCAAGGCAAGCTATTCACAAGGAATAGATTAAGTCAGGAAAGTTTGAGAATTTGGAAGAAACTCAAGAGATGCCATTCACGGAGAAAAGATCATCTCTGGGGAGTAGAGTTTCTTGACAAGTGCTTTTAAGAAGCCTGTGGGTCCCCAAACCCCGAGAAGTTTAAGACATGCCATTCACCGAGAATAGATCAAGCCAGGAAAGTCCGAGAATTTGGAAGAAACTCAAGAGATGCCATTCACGGAGAAAAGATCATCTCTGGGGAATAGAGTTTCTTTGACAACTTCTACGAGTGACAGTCTATGAAAGGGTTCACCGAGAATGCTGCCTTTCATGTCTCCATATTATTTAACCCCAAGAGGAGGGAAGACTGTGTCTAGTAATCCTATGGGGATCTAGTTTTGACTACTTAAGAGTGATCAACGGGCTTAATGCTAGACGTAGTTGCCAGGGAAACTCTAAATATCTATACTATTATTACACATTTGATATGAGTTTATGAAAGAAGACTTACAGCGAAACAGCCCCACAATACAGTTATATGTATATGAAAGCGATAAATGAAAGCAATAACCACTTACTCGGTTGTAGAGCTTCCATGCTGTTTGGTTAGTTGTTCAACAAAGAAAGATTGAAAACAACAGTATATTTCAAAATCAAAGGAGAAAGTGCTTTGAAAGAGAAAGATTTGGGGCTTACAGCTCAAGGAGAGACCCAGGGTTTTATCAGTGAGTGCACTGTTTGAATTTGTACACAGGGACTTATACATGTGACTGAGGCCCAAAAAGGTTTTCTGTGCAAAATGGGATGGGTCTTACACTCTCTTAAGAGGCCCAAAATGTTTTAAAAGAGTGAGAGTGGGGCTTATAACACGAGGGTAGGCCCAGTTGACTTTTCGTTTGAAATGGCGATCGCGCCGAGATTTTCTTTTAACGCGAAGGGGCTTATACAATATCTGAGGCCCAAAAGGTTTTGGTTAAAAGGGGATTGGGTCTTACACTCTATTAGAGGCCCAAAAGTTTTGAATGGGTCTTATAGCTCGAGGAGAGGCCCAGGGTTTGTTTTTCAACGGATGATGATCGTGTCGAACGTTTTGAAATACAACGGGACTTATACAATAAGTGAGGCCCAAAGTAGGTTGTATTTACAAAGGGTTGGGTCTTACACTCTATTAGAGGCCCAAAAATGATTTGGTCAAAAAAAGATTGGGTCTTACACTCTATTAGAGGCCCATGAGTGTTTGACAATGATTTGTTTGAGTGAAAATCAAATAAACCCCAATTTTATTCTTTAAAAGTAAATATTTAAAGAAAATCAATGAAAAATACCAAATAGGTTTGAATAAACCACTTGTGATTTTTGTTTAAGGTTTGAAAAATGAGGTATAAATCGCAAGGGATATTAAAACTCATTTGGTCTTGATTTTTCAAGATGAATATTCATTTTAAAATGTTTAAAAACAAATAAAAATGAATTTATTCACCAAAATACTAATTATATTAAATAAATAATATAAACTCAATTTTTTGTGGAATAAAATATTTCAACATTTTTGTGATATTTTGCAAAAAGAACCAATAAAAAATAATTAAAATTGAAAGAGTTATTAATTTTCCAATTAATTAATAAACCATGAAAATATTGGAAAAAATGGCAAAATGTGAAAAAACACAAAATGGCATAGGTGGGGTTTGAACCCAAGACCTCAAGGTTACAAGGCGCGCGCCTTACCACTAGGGTGGTGATACATCCATTGTTTGAAATAAAACAACAAATATACAAGTCATGCCTTGGTTTTAGGCCTGGCCTAAGGCAAGTTTTGGCTCAGAAACGTGAAGGTCATAACTTTCTCAATTCTTAATGGTTTGAGACAAAATTTATATGCATCTGGACCAGAATTTCATAAGGAATCCAATGGTGGTGGTAGTTTTTTCAGATCACACTCCCTCCTCAAAACCCGATAGTGGTTTTGAAAATGACCTATAATTGCATTTTCTATGCTACAACTTGGTACAAGCATGGATTACATGGTGAATTAGCTCAAACACAACATATACAACATGTATGAGACGTTTATGATCAATGGACTTCAAAGCATTGCATGATTCAAAGATTCCAAGTTGTGAGGCTTACCTCTTTTTTTGAGATTTTGGAGCTTTTGTACAATCTGTCAAACCTCTTGTTCCAAAAATGATTTGATGCTTTAGACACACTCAAATGATCCCTTAGAAACTTTTAGGATGATTGGAATTGACTGGTACCTGCAAAAACACAAACAGTCCCTTTCTTGCAAAAGGGGTTAAAAGTGACCAAAATAGCAACTCTCTCAAATGGTGTTCTAGATGGGGGGAACCATTTGGGACAGTTCAAGGATGATATTTGGAGTGTGTTTGAGGTTTTATCTGGTTTGGAAAGTGACTGAATCAAGACATGGCTTGAAAAATGCAAAAAAAGCTTATTTTGAGGTTTTGAGAGGTGACTTTGTGATTTTGTGATTACAGGTCACTTATGATAGTTTGTACAGCTTACATATGATATATATGAGGTGTGTGTGTGATTGATTGTGATGGAAAAGCTCTCAAGCTCAAAAACTCAAAGTTGCCTTGCTAAAGAAGGCATTTTTGCCAAGAGAAAGATGTTTTGAGGAAAGCATCTGTTTGATGGCTTTGGTGTACTCAAACTGATCATAATTGAGCTCTATTTATAGTAGAGCAAGTTTGTTTTGGGATCCACAGTGAATGGCAACTGCTGCAGAGGTTTGGCCAATGTTGTCCAATGGAAATCCAAGTCTCCTCTAGCCATTGACTAGAGGTTAGGGCACAGGGTTGTGGTTCCCTTGGTTTTGGATAAGTCTTGACTGAATTCAGTTGAGAATGGCTTAGTCCATGCCACCTTGATGCTTCCATTGAATGCTCCAATCCAAAATTGGAGTCTTGTCCCTATTTTGGCAATTCTAGGTTCAACATGTTATTTCTTGTTCCCAAGACTTTGGAGGCTTGGCTCAGTGATTGTCCCCTTTAGATTCAATCCTCAGAGGTGTCCAAGTGGATAGGAGCATTTCGATTTGGCTGATTTTGGCAAATCGAGCAAAAATGCAAAATCTGCCTTGCCTTGACAGATTTCAACAAGCCAACTTGCCAATGTCATATCTCATGACTCAAATTGAATTTGGCAATGTTCTTAGCCATTTTGGAAAGCCCTTACATGATACAACAACTGTTTGAACATGTTTGGTTTTGATCTCTTTTGAATCCAAGTGAAAAATCCCCCTACATTTGACAAAAAGTAGGGTAAAATCTGACTTAGTGAAATTTTCACTAAGTGTTGGAACAAAGTGACTTTTCTTGATTTTGATCACTCCATAACTCAAAATCCATGAGGAATTTGGACATAGGTCAGTATGAAGCTTTTGTAGAGGGCAATGAGATCTACAAATCAAGCTTTGAATGGGGAACAATGGCCTTGTGGTTTAGGAGTTATGGTCCTCCAAAGTTGGCACATTAGTGTCACTTTTTCCATAACTTAGAAATTTTTCTAAGTTTTTATGGTTACCCCTTTTACAAGTTATCCCACTTTCTTTGATTTTTCTTGATGAATGATGATTCAAATCATACATTAACATCATTTTAGGGTTAAAAATCCATTTTGGTGAAAAATCTCAAAAAGTCAAAGTTGACTTTTGTGCACAGTTGACTTTTTATCAGATGAATTCCAAACTGTGCAATCCTTTATGAAATCATGTCCTTGACCTAAATCAAACTTGATGAACATGTTCTATGGGTGTCATAGGGTATATTGAATCATGTCTTAGGGCTTGAGAGCATGTCCTGGTCAAAAGTCAATGTTACAGTTGACTTTCCTCGCGAAACCCTAATTGTGGTGCAGATGAAATTAAAACTTGTTGCTCAAACTTCTTGGATCAATCAATTGTTCCAAATGGATCAATATAGTATATTAGAGACCCTCAAACCCTCTCTTGAGGTCTTGGCTCATGATTTGCCTTAAAAGTCAACTTAGGGGTGAATTAGGTCAAGAAACCCTAATTCCTTATTTTTGATGAATGCATCCCATGAGGCAAAATTGACTTGATGATTGGGTTTATGATGTCCC
Source organism: Lathyrus tuberosus (assembly GCA_022829125.1). NCBI lineage: Eukaryota > Viridiplantae > Streptophyta > Magnoliopsida > Fabales > Fabaceae > Lathyrus > Lathyrus tuberosus. The sequence goes on along the minus strand of JALAZF010000066.1, from coordinate 17,233,873 downwards.
TTGGAGCATCATAGGTTATGCCTTGAAGCATTGGCTCATGCCCAGAGGAGAATTTCCATCTGGAGGCCCTGGTTGACCAAAACCCTAATTTAGTGACACTGGCGATCTTGGGGCTTGATCCACTTAAAGGGAAGCAGCCTTGTGCTTAATCCTTGAAGTGGGAGTCCTTTTGATCCATTGTAGATGTTGGAGAGGTTTGGACAAGTTGAATATCATGTCATTTCTTGATTGATCCTTTGCCTAAGATCTCTAAGAGGGCTCGAAACCCTAATTTTAATTGTAGTGGATGCTCACCCATCTTTGGGGAGACTGATGAAATATAATGGTTCCTACATATTGTGATGATGATTTGCACAATGATGGGAAATCTTAGTGGTCAAAATTTGGGGTATGACAAGTACCCAATTCTTTATCTCAAAATATTTATTGTGAAAGATGGTGTGGCGAACATAGTTGCGTCTCGCCAGCTGTCGCTTCTCGAAAAATAGTCGACCGGAGGCGAAAGAGGAAGAAACAGAAGAGTCGCCGTCGAACTTTATTTATCCCATGAGGGGAAGGGAAAACATCGATAAAACCCAAAGAAGAAAAGGATAAGATGGTCTCACAACCAAATTATGGGTTCGGAAGCCGGTTATGCGAGGGGAAGGTATTAACACCCCTCACATCCATCGTATTCGATGGGAACCATTCGCTTGTCTATATGTAAGGATGTTTGCTAAGGAAATTGCTTTCTAAGAGTGTTCTAAAGAGGTAGAGAGAAAGGTGAGAATCAAAGGAAATAAAAAGAAAAGGTGGGGAGAAGAAGAGGAGACTCGATAGGACTTTGCGGTCCTATGCCTACGTATTCCCTCGTGCAATGGGAAAGTCAGAGTCAACGTAGTTCAAAGGACTACGGGTGAAGAAAATGGAAGGGGGGCTCGCCAAGATCATCGCGATCTTGTGCCTATGTATCTTACATTCTGACAAGAATGAAGAATCAGAGCAATCATAGTTTGACCGACTACGGTTTGTTGGTGTTTTTTATGGACGATGCTAACGTGCGGGTTCTAGCAGTTAGGTGTTTTGCGGCTCGCTTGTGGAGTCTTATGCGTTACCTGTTTGCGGTAGAACGGACGTAACATGTCCTTTTTGAAAAGGTTGATTTTCGCCATCAAGGCAAGATGTCTCATTTGATTTGTTGAGGTTGATTTTAAGGGCGAAATAAGTCCTCGAATAGGAACCCCTTCGGGTAGTACCCAATTCTTTATCTCAAAAGATTTATTGTGAAAGATGGTGTGGCGAACATAGTTACGTCTTCGTATTGAAAGACGAGTATCGAGACCACACACTCTAAAGTGAGCACCCTAATACTCGAAGAGGAAGAGGTCTTCAGCCAATCCTCTCTCTTTAATTCAATACAAAGAGAACCTTATTCTCTTATTAAGGATGCGTTTTGATTTAGATGGTAAGTGCTTCATGACAGTGAACCCTAAAGGTAATGTCAAGCACTCGGGATAGGAGAAGGCCTTCGCCTAACCACTCCACGCCATCTAAGTTTATTAAGAAAAGGTTTGAAAATGCACTTGGTACAAGACCAAGGGTTTTAGACACAAGGAGATAAAATAAAGGTTTTTGAAAGAATGGGTGGTGAATATAGTCACGTCTTCGTATTGAAAGATGAGTATCGAGACCACACACTCTAAAGTGAGCATCCTAATACTCGAAGAGGAAGAGGTCTTCACCCAATCCTCTCTTTTTAGTTCAATACAAAGAGAACTTTATTCTCTTATTTAAAGAAGTTTTCTGATTTTAGATGGTAAGTGCTTTACGACAGTGAACCCTAAAGGTAATGTCAAGCACTCGGGATAGGAGAAGGCCTTCACCTAACCACTCCATGACCATCTAGGTTTATTAAGAAAATGTTTTGAAAATGCACTTGGTACAAGACCAAGGTTTTTGACTTAAGAAGAGAATGAAAACGAGGAATGAAATAGAAACCGAAATGAAATCGAAATGGTCTCGTCTTAATCAGGATTTTGAATTGGTAAATCGATAATCTTTGATTTTAGACTTTCATTGACCTATAAAATAAAAGCCGAAAAGCAAGAAAGAAAGTGGTCTCATATTGATCAAGATTTTGCAATCCATGATCTTTTGTTATATCATCGACCAAAAAAATGAGAAAATCAAATAGAAATTGGAATTAAAAGATAAATTGAGATGAACTAGCTAAATAAATTTAAAAAAAACATAAACCATTATTCTTAAAAAAATCTTTTTTTAGAATCAAATAGGAAACCTAAAAAAAAAGAAATTATTTAAAACCAATTAAATTTATAAAAAAACAAGGACAGGGGTGTGGTACTGAAATGGGTGTGAGGTGTTGAAATGAGTAAGTCGTTTGGGCTTAGAGCCCATTCACTTAAGACAAGGCTAGGCATACCAGAAACTTCCTACAAGGGTTTGTATCATCAGCCAAAATGACATTGGGTGCACTACGATGGCATGGTTCACTATTTTAAACAAGTTGAGAATAAAAAATAAAAAATAAACACTAAGTGCAACCTTTATTAAAACAAATTGGAAAAAAACGAAAGTAAAAAAAAAATGAATGACAAAGCCACAGCATCAACATCAACTTGTCTAAAAGAGGAAGAGCGAAGATGAATGTGTTCTCAACCTCCGTCTTGTCTCCGTTCGCCGAATTTCTCCCCTATTTCCCCTCGATTTGGTTACGTCGCTCTCCTCTCCCTGTCACGCTCTACGATCTAGTTTGAATATCTCTCGCTTGCAACTCAGATCTAGGTTTGATTTCGGTTTCGTTTCAAATCATCTTCTCTCCTTCTTACTGATTATGGTTTTCTGATATTAGGTTTGAAACGCATTATTCTCTGTCTCTTTCGGTGATTTCGGGTTATGGGGTTTTGGGTTTGTTCGTGTAGTTATTGTAAATGTTGTGAGTTGAGATGGTAAGGTTAATGGAGGTCGTGTGTGGAAGGCAAGGAAGGTGGCGTGTTAAGGTGAATGTGCAGTGGTTGATGCTTGTGTGAAGAAGAAGAAATTGTCGGTGTGTTCGTTGATGTGTTATGGTTGTGTTGTTTAAGCGATGAATAGAGAACAGAGAAGATTGTCGATGTTCACAGCTAGGAGGGAGTACATGATAGCTATGGAATCAGAGAAGCAGGGCATTTGTGATTTAGTGGCTGAGTGGAAAATAATGATGGTGGTGGCGAGTTTGTGTAAGGTTGGAATGGCAGTGAGGTTGTGAATACGGTCATCAGCTGCAGTTCATGTTGTTGTTGCAGAGATGTCGTGATGTCAAAGGTGAGGGTTTATGAGTTGAGGATTTGAAGGGTTCTCTGTTGCGGTTGGAGTTTTGAATGGAATGAGAGTAATGTTTAAAGGTGTGTTTAAGGGTGATTGTATGTGGGGTTTATGGAAGTTAGGAAGAAGAACTGTGGAAAGGGTGTTACGATGGAAAGAAATATGGTGAACACGGTTTGAGTTGGGTTGTGATGTGAGCAGTAGGTGAGGGGGTTTTGTAATGGAAAGAAGGAAATGAAGAAGATTAAATTTTGAGCTTTTTTTAGGGTGAGAGGTGTGAGGTTCAGCGGAAACTTTCAGAGTGAAGGTATGAGTTCCAATTCCTCTCCCCTTTATCTTTTTTGTTCCTCCCTCCAATTGTTGAAACTTTTTCTTTTTTTTTTTAACAATTCAAAAACTTCTCCAATAAGTTTTGTGGTACAAGCTTTTTGTCTTGTTACTATTGAGAAATCACTTTCAGTGCAGGTTTGCTATTGTATTATCATGGTTTGGAGTGTATCTTAAAGTATGTCTGGAGGTTGATGTTGTAAGGTCATGGCGCAGTAGTTTGAATTAGGTTGGCATTTAGTCTTTTGTGTATTTTGCAGGTTTCCATTGTGGTGCAAGTGTGGTACGGCCTTGACTTTGTATTGCAGGTTGTTTAGCTACGGTTGGAGTGTAGAGTCAATATCAGAATGCAGAATTTTGTTTTGGTATGGAAGGGGATGGCACGGTTTCCATGCTATAGGAAATGCAGTTTTTTTTCTTTGTTTTGCTTCGTATTTGGTTGTAAAAAAGGAATTATGGGCTTCAAAAAAGAATTTAATTGTATTGGGCTTTTGGGATGTAAATTAGACTTAATTGATTTTTGTGTGTAATGGATAAAGAGTTTATGGTTGAAAAAAAATGGTAAGAAACATGGAATGAAATTAAATGGATAAATGGATATTGGATAAATGAAAAATGAATAAAAAATGGGAAATTGAATTGGAAAATGGGTACGAAAATATGAATGGATGAATTTGATAAAATTGGTTTGTAAATGGGTTAGGAAAGTGGATATGGATTTTGTTAATGATATGGACATGAAAATGGATAGTCGAATGAAAAATTGGATTGAAAAATGGGTAAATAACAAAATGGTTGCGGGAATGGATATGGATAACGGTAATGTGCATCCACCTTTGATCAACACTCAAAACCTCTGACAAACGAAACTTTCATACCATAATTCTTGAATTAAGTCGAAGAAGATCCTCCTTGAATCAACTTTTAATTAATGATACCACAATCTCAAATCCGTCTTAACATGGTTTTGTTTGAACAATAAATCTGACGAATCCTAGATCAATGACAAAGAACTTGAACCACACAATCAATACTTGCACACAACTTGATAACTTGATCCACACACGGATAATCTGAATTGGCACAAAAACCATGATCTAAGCTTCAGACACAAACACTTGAATCAACCACACCCATGCCTTGATCTTGAAACAAAACTTTGGTTGACCAAGATTAGGTCAAACCATTGAACCTCTAACAATACTTCCTTTGCGCACCTGACCTGACAAGCCTGATGAATCTTGATGAGGAGTTAAGACAATTAGAACTCAACCCTTGCTTCAGACTTGAATGGAAGAACCTCAAAGCAAATAGGAAACCCTGATTCAAAGAACCTCTTGATCCCAAGCCTTAGGAGCTCAAGGAAACGCATGATTGATATGACCTAATGGGATGCATAGATTATGGAAATGTTATGTTATGCCAGGTTAGGGTTAGGGTGAAAATGAGGGTGTAACAGGCACCGCCTGAGAAATCTTTCTTGACCACATAGGGGCCGTCATAGTTCGGGGTCCATTTGCCCCTAGAATCAGTGAGAAATGATTGTATCTTCTTGAGCACAAGGTCTCCTTTCCTGAAGACACGAGGTCGGACCTTTTTGTCGAACGCCTTCTTCATTCTTTGCTGATACAAATGACCATGGCATAATTCCGTTATTCATTTCTTTTCTATCAGATTCAGCTCATCGTGTCGATTTTGACACCATTCAGCCTCTGTTAATTTAGCTTTCATCAATACCTGGATTGATGGGATCTCTACTTCTATGGGAAGCACTGCTTTCATACCATATACTAGAGAGAAAGGGGTTGCCCCTGTTGAAGTGCGGACAGATGTACGATAACCGTGAAGAGCAAAGGGTAGCATTTCATGCCAGTCTTTGTAGGTTACAACCATCTTCTGAACAATCTTCTTGATGTTCTTGTTAGCCACTTCTACCGCTCCGTTCATCTTAGGTCGGTAGGGAGATGAGTTATGGTGTTCGATCTTGAACTCAGCGCACAACTCTTTCATCATTTTGTTGTTCAAGTTGGATCCATTATCGGTAATAATCTGGCTTGGAACACCATAACGGCAGATGATATTGTTTTTGATAAATCGGACCACCACTTGTCGGGTTACATTGGCGTATGACGCTGCTTCGACCCACTTGGTGAAGTAATCAATGGCTACTAGGATGAACCGATGTCCATTTGAAGCCTTGGGTTTGATCAGGCCAATCATGTCGATTCCCCATATGGAAAAAGGCCATGGGGAAGAAAGAACTTTGAGATGTGTTGGCGATACATGGATTTTGTCAACGTATATTTGACACTTGTGACACTTCCTCATGTACTTATTGCAATCGGATTCCATGGCCAACCAATAGTACCCTGCTCTCAGAATTTTCCTGGCCATTGTGTGTCCGTTGGCATGAGTGCCAAAGGATCCTTCATGAATTTCTTTTATCAGTATGTTTGCTTCTGGTCCGTCTACGCAGCAGAGCAAGACCATGTCGAAGCTTCTCTTATAGAGCGTGTCAACGCTTAGAAAGAAGCTGACATCCACTCTTTTGAGGGTCTTTCTGTCCTTTCTGGATGCCCCAGGTGGGTATTCTTATTTCTGAAGGAAGCATTTGATATCATGATACTAGGGTTTGTCGTCTATGACTGCTTCAACTGTAAAGATGTAAGTGGGCCTTTCACGGTGCATTATGTCGATCTTAGGTATGTCATTCCATTGACCTACACTAATCATGGAATAGAGAGTGGCTAATGCATCAGCCATGTGATTCTCTTCACGAGGGATGTGATGAAATTCGATTCTGTTGAAGAAGGGTAACAACCTTCTCGCGTAATCTTTGTAAGAAATTAGTCCTGATTGGTATGTGTTCCAATCTCCTTTGATCTGATTGATAACCAGGGCTGAGTCGCCATATACATCCAAGTTCTTAATTCTCAAGTCGATCGCTTCTTCGAGACCCATGATACAAGCTTCGTATTCGGCCTCGTTGTTTGTGCACTTGAATGTCAGTCGGGCGGTGAAAGGGATGTGGGTACCTTGCGGTGTTATGATGATTGCCTCAATTCCTTTTCCGTAATAATTGACAGCTCCGTTAAAGATTAGTCCCCATTGGGAACCTGACTCTGGCCCTTCACTTGGTAGCGGTTCATCGCAATCTTTCATTTTTTGATACATAACATCTTCATCTGGGAAGTTAAATCCAATTGATTCTTGATCGTCAATCGGTTGATAAGCCAAATGATTAGCTAAAATACTTCCCTTAATGGATTTCTGAGCGTGGTACTCGATGTCGTATTCTGACAACAACATCTGCCAACGGGCAATCCTTCCCGTGAGAGCAGGCTTTTCGAAGACGTACTTGATTGGATCCATTTCGGAGATTAACCAAGTAGTGTGACGAATCATATACTGGCGAAGGCGTTTGGCTGCCCAAGCCAAAGCACAGCAAGTTTTCTCAAGCATAATGTACCGAGTCTCGTAGTCGATGAATTTCTTGCTCAAATAGTAAATGGCAGACTCTTTCCTTTTGGTTTCGTCTTGTTGGCCAAGTACACAATCCATTGAGTCTTCCAAGACTGTTAGGTAGATGATCAATGGTCTCCCCTCTACAGGAGGTGACAGGATAGGTGGGTTCAACAGGTATTCCTTGATATTGTCGAAGGCGGTTTGGCAGTCTTCTGTCCAAACGCAATCCTGATTCTTTTTTAGTAATTTGAAAATCGACGCACATGTTGCAGTCATGAGGAATATAAATCTGGAAATGTAGTTCAAACGTCCCAGGAATCCCCTGACTTGTTTCTCAGTCTTTGGAGAAGGCATTTCTTGAATGGCCTTGACCTTGTCAGGATCAACCTCAATTCCTTTCTGGCTGATGATGAACCCTAAAAGTTTCCCTGAGTGAACACCGAACGTGCATTTGTTGGGATTCAAGCAGAGCTTATACTTTCTCATATGCTCGAATAGTTTTGATAGGTGGGTCACATGCTCCTCCTCTGTCTTAGATTTGGCAATCATGTCATCGACATATACCTCTATTTCTTTGTGTATCATGTCGTGGAACAGAGTAGTCATGGCCCTTTGATAGGTTGCTCGGCATTCTTCAACCCGAACGACATTACCTTTTAACAAAAGGTACCCCATGGGGTAATTAATGAAGTTTTCTCCATATCTTTCGGTGCCATTTTTATCTGATTATAGCCCGAGAATCCATCCATGAAGAAGAAGACTTTGAACTTTGTTGTACTGTCAACCAGCATGTCAATGTGTGGTAAAGGAAATTCGTCCTTTGGAGTAGCCTTATTTAGATCCCTGTAATCCACATGCATTCTGACCTTTCCGTCCTTTTTCGGAACTAGTAAGATGTTGGCTAACCATTGAGGATATTCTGATGTGGCGAGGAAACCCGCGTCAATCTGTTTCTGTACTTCCTCTTTGATTTTGATGGCCATGTTCGGATGAGTCTGTCTCAACCTCTGTTTTACTGGCGGACATTCTGATCTTAACGGTAAATGATGTTCCACGATGCTGGTATCCAACCCTGGCATATCCTGATAGGACTAAGCGAATACATCGGGAAACTCTTTGAGAAGCTTTATCAAACTTTCTTTGACAATCGGACCAAGCAGTGCCCCAATCGTGACTTCTTTTCTCTCTTCCTATGAACCCAAGTTGACTATTTCCAACGGCTCTTTGTGAGGTTTAATGGACCTTTCCTCTTGTCTAAGTAATCGGGAGATCTCCTCTAGAATTTCTTTGTCGTCTTCTTCTTCATCCTCAAATACCGGGAATTCAAAGTTGGGAGAAGGCATCAGATCGTACATTTGAATGGGGTTTAAAACAAGCAATTTAGACTTATGAACGATCTTCAGAACATTGACTGCAACCCATTGGTGGCGAACTCCTCGATGAATCACAAAGTCTGGTACCTTCCTTTATTTGTCTTCAGAAATAACGCTGATTTCTGGTGGAGCAGGATCGTTGAAATCTGTCTCCCAGGTAGAGTTATCGTAGGAGGATTCCTGAGTTGTATTTTGCATAGTATTTGTGCTCTCGGGCAAATCCCCCCATCCAGTTGGCTGGATGCCCTTGAGCCTGAAATGAGAGCTTTTATGAGCAGTGTACTTGACCAATAAGTCGTACTTGCCACTCGGTTGTCCTAAGGTGTCCCACACTTCTTTGGAACTGGAGGAGTTATCTCTCTCGATGACGTTGACCTCGGGAAAGGCATAGTTGATGAACTCTATTCCTGCAAACTTTGCAAATTCATCGTCGCACTGGATATTTTTCTAAATGACCTGAGTGTTGATCTCATAACATAGTGGGGACACAGGTATTTTTTCCAACGATGCTCAGCAGATTTTCATTGTTTGGCTGATTTTCTTGCCCCAAGTCTCCTAGGTACCAGGCAGGCCATCCATCGGGCCATAATAGTCGTGGTCAAAGTTGTCTTTCATCAGAGTGTCTTCTTCTAATGAGTTTGGTGAAGCATGGCATCCTTCCGGATTACAATCTCCGTATATCATTTTGACGTCTGACCTTGATATAAATATCGGACTCTGTGCGGGATAGCAAAATGGCGTAGTCACCTCTTCCTGAGACATATAACCGTCCTCATTAAGATAGGACTTCCATTCCTCATCTGTGTCGGAGGAATCTCCCTCGTTGATGGTATGTACTTCTTGAGACACTGGGTGAAGGAAACCTACACTATGGAAGAAGTTCTGAATGGGATGAAGACTTTCACCATTAGCGGCAGTCTGGGTACAGGTTGCAGAAAAACCAAGACCCTTCTTTGTTTTATTATCAGTAGGAATGACAAGATGTCCTCATCCCTTTGCATTGTTACTTTTGATCACCTCGAGAGCATCTTTGTACGAGTATATTGATGTTCCCTTCTCTAATTGATTCTCGCTGCTTACTAAAAGTGCCTGGAACTAAGTTCCAACAACCTCCCTGGGTTCTACACGAGTGGACAATGATAGGTTACTCACGATCAAGGCTTATTCTCCACATACCGTGATGAGTTGGTCATTCTTGACGAACTTCAGCTTCTAGTGAAGTGTCGAAGTGACTGCCCCAGCCTGGTGTATCCAAGGTCTTCCCAACAAACAACTGTATGTTTCTCGGATGTCCATGACCTAGAAATTGACTTGGAAAGTGTGAGGACCGATAGTTATGGGAAGGTCGACTTCGCCGATAATCGTATTTTGGGATCCTTCAAATGCTTTTACGATGACCTCACTGCCTCTCATCGGAGATCCTTTAAATAATAGTTGCATTAGAGTGGACTTCAGCATAACATTGAGAGCCAATCCGATGTCTACCCGTACGCTGGCTAAGGCATCGTTCTAGCAGTTGACTGTGATATTGAGCGCCATGTTGTGGCTTTTGCCTTCTTCTGGCAATTCCTCTTCGCTAAACCCCAAGTTGTTGCAGGAAGTGATGTTAGAGACGATACTGTCGAATTACCTTATCGACACATCCTGTTCCATAAAGGCCTATTCTAAGACTTTCTATAGAGCTTCTTGGTTAGCTTCGGAACTGAGTAAAAGAGACAGCACCGAGATTTTTGAAGGAGTTTGTAACAGCTGATCAACAATGTTGTATTCACTCCTTTGGATGAGCTTCAACATCTCATCATCGTTCTTTGAAAGGTCAGGATCACTGGATTGACCGACTGGTGGATTGGGAACTTCTGTTTGAGGTTCCTTTTCTCTTCTGGGTTTTCCAACTCCTCTGTTGAAGATTCGATCGCTCCGTGTTACTCGACTGATGTCTGCAATATTCACGACGGAGGGTAATGGAATTTCCTTTCCATTCTCAATTGTTGTTGCACCGTATTTGTAAGGGCTCACCTTATCGGATTTGTACGGCACTGGTCCCGGTAGATAGATAACTACATGAACCTTCTAATTTATCTGACTGTCGTAAGTAACTTCAATTAATTCCTGGTTAAGAACCTTCGATTCGTCAAGTAGAGGGATGATGGTACAAACATCTTTGGTCCTTTTGTGATCAGAGATCAAGACAACATCCTTAATCTGATCAGTAAAATAGTCTGGCGTCCAGTTGATTGATCCAGAACTTGGACACGGTTGAATCTCCTTGGGAGCCACCTAACTTTGAAGGGCTGCTCGCACGAGGTAACATCCTTGATTATTTTCCGAGCAGACTCTACAGCGCTCGTAATTGTGTGGTGGCACCTGACCACGTCCGCTTTGAATGCAGTGCAACCTTACTAGGTCTATTTCCATAGATCGGACATCCGGACTTTGATGTCTAGTAGGGTTCCCGTTTGTCTCACAAAATTGTTGCGTGCCTTCGTCTAGATAGATCGAAAGCCACCAATGGTTTAACAAGTGTTGTAAAGTTCTTTGAATGAGAGCGCACCCTTAGTTACTCTCACAACATACTTTACAGTTCTGATAATTATGTGAAGTGAGAAAACCGAGTTGGACTTGCTTGGCGTGTAACTCCACCAAGTTGGTATTCATCAAACGAATATCAAAGATTTGAATCATGTTAACTTGATAAGGATTTCTATCATGGTAGTCCTGGATCCACCCAAGATCCATCTGACGCTGGAGGGCCTCTTGTACAAAAGAGCATCCCTGTTTGTTTACCGAGCAAATCAGACAGGAATTGTAGTCGTGCCGTGGCAGATTATGATACTGGCTTTGCCTTGAGTGCATTGCCACTAAGTTGACATTCATTGCACGGATGTCGTGGTTTTGAATGATGTTGGAATTTGTATAAGTCATGTTAACTCCACGAACTCGGTGCTCTTGGATCCATCCGAGATCCAATTGTTCCTGTAGAGTTGATTGTACCACAGAACATCCTTGATTGTTTTTAGAGCAAATATCACACTGGTGATAATTATGAGGTGGCACATGGTTGTATCCACTCTGTCTATAAAGCATCTTGACCAAGTTGGGCCTCAATAAGTGTACATCATGAATTTGATAGCTGTTGTTAGACTCTCCTTCTATCAAATTTACCGCAACTTTCTCGTGTTGAGGCAGCAGGTTCGTGAGAACATTCGGATTCGTATATTCGAAAGATAAGACCCCACTCCTAACAAGCTTTTGCACATCGGATTTGAAACTGAGACAGTTTTCTATGTTATGCCCTGGTCCTCCTTAATGGTAAGGGCAAGTCTGATCCGCTTTGAACTAAAAAGGAGGATTTTCTGGTACTGTAGGAGGAGACCTGGTTTGGACGTGCCCCTTGACCAGTAAGAGTGGAAACAATTCTGCGTACAACATCGGTATAGGGTCAAATCCTGGTGGTCGCGTTATACGGTTATTGTTGTACTGAGGACGAGCCTGCTGAAGAGGCTGTTGTGTCCTTTGCTGATATTGCTGTTGATTCGGTTGACTCTGAGCAACCTGAGGTTAATACGTAGGAACAGGCGCAGAGTTGATAGCAGGAGTTACAGTTGCAACTGGTTGGTACCGTCGCCTTTGCTTTCTGAGAGAGATATTGCCAATATCTTGCTCTTTTTTCTTAGGGAGAGTACTACCGTATCGTTTTGTACTACTTGATGATGCAGCGTCTTTAACTAAACGTCCTTCTTGGACTGCTTCCTCAAGACGAACTCCCATGCCTGCCATTTTAGTAAAGTCACTAGGCGCACTGGCAACCATTCATTCGTAGTAAAATGAGCTCAAGGTCTTTAAGAAGATCTTTGTCATCTCTTTTTCCTCAAGAGGTGGACAAATCTGGGCGGAAATTTCACGCCATCTCTGAGCGTACTCCTTAAAGGTTTCCTTATCCTTTTGCGACATGGCTCTGAGTTGATATCTGTCCGGTGCCATGTTCATGTTATACTTATATTGTTAAACGAAAGTAGCACCAAGATCTCTGAAAGTGAGAAACTTAGTGCGGTTTGAACCCATGTACCATTTGAGTGCGGCACCGGTTAAACTATCTTAGAAATAGTGGATCAGTAGCTGTTGGTTCTCTGTCTGAGTTGACATCCTCCGAGCGTACATCACCAAATGACTTTGAGGGCAAGAGTTACCCTTGTACTTTTCAAATTCGGGCACTTTGAATTTGTGTGGAACTTTCACATTGGGGACCAAACAAAGGTCTGCGGCGTCCTTTCCAAATAGATCCTGACAGCGAAGGGCTTGTAGTTCCTTCTGCATCTCCGGGAACTGTTCCTGGAATTCCCTCATTCTCTCGTCCGTACTTTCATTTCTACCAGAAGGTATCTGTGGAATCTGTCCTTCCGAGACAGTGTGTACCACGGGTGGTGGTATAGTCATCATGGAAGTGACTCTAGGTCCTTCCCTTTCCCGAAGTTTGTAACCTTCAGGAGTTGCCGTCATGCCCCTGGCATCTTTGCTTTCCCGAAGTTTGTAACCTTCAGGCCCAGCGGTCCCTGCTGTGGTTCCCTGATCTTCAGTGATTAGCGGAACATATCCTTCCGGGATATAGTTAATAGGCATGCCCCATGGACGATCTTTAGGCATGTTATACCGAGGATCATACTTTTCCACTATGGGTGTTGATGTGATCTCTAAGATCACAATCCTTTGTTGTTGCATCTGAGCTTCTGCTAGAGCTTTCATGTCGTTATGAAGATTTCTCATATCCTCTTTCAGAGTGTCGATCTCTTCCCTCAACTCTCTGTTCTCTTCCTCGAGATCATCCATCTTTTTCTGTCGATTGGCCTGAGTATTGTACGAATGAGACAGTTTGACTCTAGAATCGAGACACAAACGTGAGATTCGTAGGGAAGAAGAATGCGTTTATGCGAGAATGATGAATGATATGCAATGATTATATTTATTTTTTTTTGTTTAATCAAAATAAACTTTGACAATTGGATTGCAAATATCAAACAGTTGGGAAACCCTGTTTTATTGAATTCAAAGATTGCGGAATGGAAATACAGTAATTTACAAAGTGCTGTAAAAGGAAATCTAACTTATGGGTCCTGAGTCCTCTATGAGGGGAGCTCAGGTGATGGTTCTGGTGCTTTCCTTTTCTTTGATCGGGGCTTCTGAGTCGTTGTCGGGTTGTCATTCCTTTGCCAAGTGAAAGGAGCGAGCAAATTCCTTTGGTCCTCTTGATTTTCTACAGCATGTTGCTCTAAAATCTCAACCAGAGCATCTTTTTCTTTTAACAGTTGCTGTATTTTCTTACACTCCACATTGAGAATACGATACTTGTTCTTCCAAGACTTCTTCTCCTGTTGCAGACATAAAATAAAGGACAGGGTCCCTTAATGGCAGAACTTCCTGACGAGGGTAAGGCATCCTCAGCTTGAAAGCTCTAGTTTGTACCCAGTGGAGATAAAGTTCCACCGAAACACGGTCTGGCTTTCCTAGAAACTCTCTTCCTTTCCTGTGAACATGTTTCCAAACATGCACTATTTCTATCTTTAGTGCCCTGTCATTTTCTCCTTCCTTGAAGAAACGACCTTCCAAATGAGCATTACGCGGGACATGCCTCATCGGGTATCCAAATTGATGACGAACCAAAACTGGATGATAATTGATTCCTCCTTTAATTCCTATGAGGGGTGCATTTGGGAAATTTCCACAATGGTCAATGATCCTGATCCCGTCATAGATTTGATTATACCAATCGATGTCAGAGTTGGTAAGAGACATGATTCTATGCGACCAACGTCAAGTATTCTTTTGATCCCAAAATGCAGCAGACTTTGGCAAATGGGAAATGAACCATTTGTACAGTAGGGGTACACAGCAGGTGATCCGCTGTACAAATTCCTTAGGTGTACCGAATGATAAGCATCTGCGAGCAAGGTCAGTACAGGGTTTCCAATTAGAAAAATCTTAATGGCATTGATATCTACGAAGTTATTGATGTTGGGAAACAAAAATAACCCGTAGGTGAGCAAAACAAAGATGCTTTCAAAAGCGGTCACGTTCCCTATACTAGCAAAGCATAGAGCTTTCTTTATTAAGAACTGGGCTGGCAAACCTTGGATACCACCCTTAATGATCATGTGAGTCCTGACTTCTGACTCGTCCAAATAAATTGCTATTGCAATGGTTTGATCCTTTGGAATTTCTTCTACTCCAGAAAAGAGAGCTTGATCAGTAATATGTAAATCGGTCAGGTGAGAGTACTCCTCCAGTGTTGGTGCTAGTTGATAATCCGGGAATGTGAAATAGTGATAGACCGGATCGTAGAACTGGATTAGTCTGGACAGGATTCCTTCAATTACATGGACCCTTAACAAAGACATCAGTCCTCCATACTTAGCTCTGAAAGCCTCAGGGTTGGTTATCATCCTCTCCAGACCTCTTAAATGCTCTAGTTTTGGAACCTTGAAGCTATACTTGTGAGTCTTCCTTCTACCGAAATCCATTAGCAATCTCTTTATCTAACATTTGCAATCATTGTCTTAGTTTAATTTGAAAAAGAGAGACTAGAAAAGAAAATTTTTCTTTGTTTTAATGTTTTTTTAAATGAATGCATGAATTCAGCACAGAAAAACATAGAAGAAACATGGGGTCAAAGGGTCGGTGTCATGAAGTCAAGGCTCTACCCATCCCCAAAGGTTTATACTGGTCAATTTTTGTACCTGTCCTCAAAATCACTGACCCCTCTTGGGATAACAACAGCAAGCCGTAGTATCTTAGAGTAATCTCAAATGAGGGTAGTATTGCATGACAACTATTTCTGATAGCTTCCGCACTACAAAATGGTTTCAGTCTACTAAAATCCTCAGCTTCTCAAATAACCCAATGGAACAATCTACTTTCAACAACCGAAGTCGTATAGGCATTGAATCCGCAAAGGGAATCTCCACTAATTTGATGGTCGACCGGGACCTTTTATCTGGGATTCACTCCCCGTAAGATTACCCGTATAATGCCATCACTTATCTTAGGCGTATACTCAATCTTTCCACATGCGACATCACACGCATTCCCATTAGCAGAAAAATAAACACGGATATCAATTAGGTATAGCAGTATATATATTTATCCTAACATCCTAGACCCCTAGTCTTATGATCCTATACAGACAATGACTCCTCTGCAGAGTTGTTATTTCTATGACACTTTGTGAATTTAAGGCCTTCTACTTAAGCCTGTAAAAGGTCTTCTCTTACCGAAAGACTGCAAGAGATAAATACCTCCCGATGTGGTCGCCATTCTTCTGTAGCGTGATTTTTGTGGTTTCGAATCACTATCGCTTTGGTACTACAGTTCAATTCATTTTTTATCCTGTGAAGCTGATTAATGAAGGGAAATAGATGTCTCCAATTAACCCTGCTTGCATACTGAGGTTAAACAGTCAAAACTGTTGGTTTACAGATGCTATCAAAAGGGGGGGTCTGTCTTAGGTGATTTACTTAAAAAAAACAGTGTCTGGACTATTTATGAGGCTTTTGGTAAGGTGTTAGGTCTGATGCTTCTTGATTGATGTATGGAGGTATTGGATTTTGAGTTTTTTTTATTAGTATGCTCGCTAAGATTTTGCAATCTTATGCCTACGTATTCCCGTTTAACGAAACAGGGAAATCAGAGCGATCGTAATTCCTCCTATTCTATGGGAGGAAAGAGATGTTGTAGTGTCTTGTTCAAGGCCCAAAACATGAAGCTAAAGGTGATTTGTATCTTGTTCAAAGCCCAAGATGTTAAGCTAAAGGGTTTTGACTGAAATAGAATTTATCATCTCTAAAGAGGAATTATTGATGTTTGTATGCTGTGAGCAAGGCACAAATTTGATGCTAAAAGGTTGATTGACTCAACCGGGGATTTCTTTATACAAAGCCTAAGAGGAGGTTAGAAGTTTGACTTTTCTGGGGAAAATGTTCTTTCTGTCTTGTACAAAGTCCAAGATTGAGGCTAAAAGGGATTTTGACTCCGTTGGGGAGAATGTATCTTGTATAAAGCCCAAGATGGAGGCTGAAATGGTTTTGACTTAACAAGAGAGTAATTTTATCTGTCCTATATAAAGCCCAAGACGGAGGCTAAAAAGGTTGACTCAACAAGAGAGTCTGAAGGTTGATTGACTCAACGAGAGAGTCTTTTATACTCAACAGGAGAGTGATTTGCTGTCTCGTACGAAGCCCGAGATTGAGGCTAAAAGGTGATTGAATCAATAAGAGAATCTTTTATACTCAACAAGAGAGTGTTTTTCTATCTCGTACGAAGTCCAAAATTGAGGCTAAAAAGAGATTGACTCAACAAGAGAGTCTTTTATACTCAACAAGAGAGTGTTTTTCTATCTCGTACGAAGCCCGAGATTGAGGCTAAAAGGAAGTTGACTCAACAAGAGAGTCTTTTATACTCAACAAGAGAGTGTTTTTATATGTCTTGCACAAAGCCCAAGACGGAGGCTAAAAGTGGTTGACTCAACAAGAGAGTCTTTTATACTCAACAAGAGAGTGTTTTTCTATGTCTTGTACAAAGCCCGAGACGGAGGCTAAAAGCAGTTGACTCAACAAGAGAGTCTGAAAAGGTTAGCTCTGCAGGGGAGAATCATTTGTACAAAGCCCGAGAGGAGGCTGACTTACTGCTAAGGATTATTGAGATCCTGAAGCGGGTCCAAGTGTGGGGAACTCTCATGAGAGAGACCGGTTTTTAGCTAGAGATTGATCCAGAGTGATCGGTGTTTTTTCCTATGTTTGAAAGGAACTTGAGAATGTCTTTGAGACTCAAGAGGTTTAGACTGTCCAAGCCTAGAGTTTTATCTTTCGTACAATGCCCAAGAGGAGGCGCGAGCATTAAGGGATGAGTATCAACCCTAAAATAGCCAGAGTTTTTGACGCGGGAAAGATCGCTCTAGCAAAGGATGACTAAGTTCTATCTTATACCTTTAAGAGGTCGTCAGGGTCCTTGTATTAAGCCCAAGAGAAGGCATGAGAACTTCTAAGAAGCCGAAGGGTCCTTGTACAATGCCCAAGAGGAGGCGGGGATGCTCTTAGGAAACCTGTGGGT
Organism: Lathyrus tuberosus; assembly: GCA_022829125.1. Taxonomy (NCBI): domain Eukaryota; kingdom Viridiplantae; phylum Streptophyta; class Magnoliopsida; order Fabales; family Fabaceae; genus Lathyrus; species Lathyrus tuberosus. Next base: position 17,216,309 of record JALAZF010000066.1, on the reverse strand, counting down.
CCCCAACCCAAGAGAAATTCAAGAAATGCAATTCACAAAGAAGAAATCATTCCAGGAAAGTTCGAGAATTTGGAAGAAACTCAAGAGATGCCATTCACGTAGAAAAGATCATCTTTGGGGAGTTAGAGTTTCTTTGACGATTTCTAAGGGTGACAGTCTGAGAAAAGGTTCACCGAGAATACTGCCTTTCTCTTTGTTCCATATTGTTTAACCCCAAGAGAAGGGAAGACTGTATCTGGAAATCCTATGGGGATCTAGTTTTGTTTGTGTTAAAGAGTGACCAACAGGGCTTTACCTAGTTCTAGACGTAGTTGCGGGGGAAAACTCTAAATAACTATACTAGTATTACACAGTGGATATGTGACAAGTATATAAAAGGATGTGAAAGAAGACTTAGAGTGAAACAGCCCCACAATACAGTTATATACATATGAAAACGGTAAATAAAAGCGGATAAACACTTACCCGTTGTAGAGCTTCCATGCTATTTTGTAGGGCTTTACCTAGTTCCAGTTGTGGTTTAAGTGTTTGGACCACTTCTATATGATGTTTATGAGGTGTGTGCGTGTGATTGGTTTGGTTGGAATGGCTCTCAAACTCAAAACCCGATAGTGACTTGCTTTGGAAGGCAATTTTGGAGTGAAAGAAGAGATTTTGAGGAAAGCATCAGTTTGATGGCATTGGTGTACTCAAACTGAGTACAAATGAGCTCTATTTATAGTAGAGCGAGTTTCTTTTGCAAGCAATAGTGAATGGTAACTGCAACAGCTCATTGTCTAATTGCATCACTTTGGAATTTTAAGTCTCCTCTAGCCATTGACTAGAGGTTAGAGCACAGGCATATGGTTCTTTGATTGAGAGCTTATCCTTTACTCATTCAGTTGGAAATGGCTCAGTTCATGTCACCTTGGTGCATCCATTGAATGCTTGGAGATAAAATTGGAGTCTTGGCCTCTTTTAGGCTTTTTAGGGTTTGGCATGCTACTTTGGGAATCTTGGACTTGGGAGGCTGATGAATCAGTGCTTGTCCCTTGGTTGTTCCCCCTTGAGGTGTTCAGATGGATAAGCATGCTTGGAATTTCACAATTTGAGCAAATCGTGCCTTTATTCACAAATCTGCCTTGCCAAGACAGTTTGCAGCAAGGCATGTTGCAGCTGTCATAACTCCTAGCACATATGGAGTTTGATGAAGCTCTTGGACATTTTGGAAAGCCCTTATGTGACACAACATATGTGTGATCATAGTTTGTCTTGAAACTTTTTGGATCCAGGTGAAAAATCCTCCTACATTTTGAAAAAAAAAGCAAGACAGATTCTGACTTAGTGAAAATTTCACCAAGTGTTGGAAAAAGTGGCATTTTCATGTTTTTGTCATTTTGGTCACTCCATAACTAAAAATTCATGAAGAATTAGAGTGAGGTGTAGTTGACACTTTTAAATTATGCCATGAGAGCTACAAATCCATCTTCGGATCAGCCAAAATGGTTGGTTGGATCTCAAGTTATGATCCTTGGAAGTTGGTACCCTAGCCACTTTGTTCCATAACTTAGAAAATTTCTAAGTCTTTTATGGTTACCCCTTTTACAATTTATCCCACTTTTCTTGATTTTTCTTAATGAATGATGATTCCAATCACACATTATCATCATTTTAGGGTTAGGGAACCATAATTGATCAAAAAATCAAAAATTCAAACTTTGACTTTTGGGCACAGTTGACTTTTTATCAGATGAATTCCAAACTGTGCGATCCTCTATGAAATCAAGTCCTTGACCTAAATCAAACTTGATAGATTGATTTCATAGGGGTTATAGGGTGTATTGAATCATTTCCCAAGGTTTGGGAGCATGTCCTGGTCAAAAGTCAAGGGCACAGTTGACTTTTTCCGTGAAACCCTAACTGTGGTTCTGATGAACTTGAAACTTGTGAATCAAGATTCTTGGATCAATCCATTGTTTCAAATGGATCAATGTGGTTTATTAGGGACCCTCAAATCATGTCTTGAGGTCTTGGCTCATGTTTTGTCCCAAAAGTCAACTTAGGGGTGAGTTAGGTCAAGAAACCCTAATTCCTGATTTTTTATGAATGCATCCCCTGAGGCTATATTGACTTAATGATTGGGTTTATAAGGTCACTTTGAGTATTTTGGGTTATGCTTTGAAGCATTGGCTCATGCCCAGATGAAAATTTCATCTGGAGGCCCTGGTCGACCAAAACCCTAATTTGGTGACACTGGCGATCTTGAGGCTTAATCCACTTGAAATGTTGCAGCCTTGTGCTTGATCCTTGATGTGGGAGTCCTCTTAATCCCTTGTGGATGTTGGAGAGGTTTGACAAGTTGAAGATCATGTCATTTCTTAATTGATCCTTTGTCTAAGAGCTATGAGAGGGCTTAAAACCCTAAGTTTGATTGTAGTGGATGCTCGCCCATCTTTGGGGAGACTAATGAGGTATGATGGTTCATCCATATTGTGATGATGGTTTGCACAATGATGGGAAATCTTAGTGGTCAAAATTTGGGGTATGACAGCACGGGTTTTTAGAAGGGTGATATTGTAGCAGCCATGGATGATGCAGTCCTAGCAACCGGAGCGCAAGTTTTGTACGCAAGTGTCCGCCTGGCTTCAAGCTCAACAATTGAACGTCTACTATGGTTCCTGTGGTTTTTACTACAAGTATGTAATGCATTTTGCTTTCCTGTTCCCTCGTCCTTGCCCAAGATGAGTGGATAGCTTGTAAAGGGCCTCCCGCTTTTAAAATATTATGTGATCAATAAATAAAAGTTTTTTTTTACATTTCAAATCATGCTCAATTTTCTTTCTTTACTTTACCTTTTCACAAATAATAAATGGAAAAAGTTTCTTTTATTTTCACCTTTCAAAATAGCTCATTCTAAACAAATTCATAAACATGCAAAACAAATAAATGCATTGATAACAACATGGCAAACATCCATTGTAATTCTTGGATCCCAATCAACCAAGCCGAAGAAGATGGTGAGGAAGATTGTGAATTACCGGCTGAGCTAGCAAGGCTCCTTGAGCATGAGCAGAAAGAGATTCAGCCACACAAAGAGCAAGTGGAAGTTGTTAACCTTGGTACTGATGAAGTCAGAAAAGAAGTCAAGGTTGGGGCATCCCTCACTAAGCATGTACACTCTGAGTTGGTCAAGTTATTGCAAGAGTATGTTGATATCTTCGCCTGGTCTTATCAAGATATGCCTGGGTTGGATACCAATATCGTTGAACATCACTTGCCACTCAAGCCCGGATGTCCTCCTGTCAAGCAGAAACTCAGAAGGACTAGACCCAACATGGCACTTAAGATCAGAGAAGAGGTGAAGAAATAGCTTTATGCTGGGTTCCTAGCCACTTCCAAATATCCTGAATGGATTGCTAACATCGTCTTGGTCCCTAAGAAAGATGGGAAGGTCAGAATGTGCGTGGATTATCGAGATCTCAATAAGGCAATCCCGAAAGATGATTTCCCTTTTCCTCATATCGATGTCTTGGTAGATAACACTGCGCAGTTCTCTGTCTTTTCGTTCACGGACAGTTTCTTAGGGTATAATCAGATCAAGATGTCCCCAACTGATATGGAGAAGACCACCTTCATCATGCCTTGGGGTACATATTACTACAAAGGCATGCCATTCGGTTTGAAAAATGCAGGGGCAACATACCAACGTGCCATGACAACACTCTTTCATGATATGGTCCATAAAGATATTGAGGTTTAGGTGGACGATATGATTTCCAAGTCCAAGACTGAAGAAGATCACTTGGACTATTTAAAGAAATTGTTTGACAAACTCCAGAAGTTTAGACTGCGGTTGAATCTTGCAAAATGCACCTTCGGAGTTTGATCTAGTAAACTGTTAGGCTTTATTGTGAGTCAGAAGGGCATTGAAGTTGATCCCGATAAGGTTCGAGCAATTCAAAACATGCTGCCTCCCAAAACTGAAAAAAGAAGTTCGTGGCTTTCTGGGCAGACTTAATTACATCTTGTTGCAGTGAGAATTGGATATCAAGATATTAATTAAACTTGAATCACAAATCTTTTAAAGATTCACCACCGAGCTTTGATTTATCCAAGGGAAAGGGTAAAGATCGTAAAAAAAACCTTAAGTTTGCAATGTAACAACAATGCTAAGAGATTTTAGGGGTCGGGGATTGGTTATACCTAGGGAAGGTGTTAGCACCCTAAGTATCTATAGTACTTTATAGTTTACTATTGTTTTGTGTTTGGGTTATATGGTGAGAGATAGGAACCTAAAGGGTTAGTCACTAACTATGCTCGCCAAAACTTCGCGGTCTTGTGCCTATATATCCTTACAAGGATGGAATCAGAGCAATTGTAGTTCACCTTACTAAGGATGGATGAACACTTTGATTATGATCAAGATTCAAATGGGAGCTAAGTGTTATGGTCTTAACACTTACTTGACTTGACAAGTCAAAAGATTTGTTTATTCTAATCTTAAGTCTAAGACTCAAAAAACCTAATGACTCTAACAAGGTCAAAAGGAGTAGGTAATGCTAAGCTATCTATGACATGGAGTCAATAGAGAGACTTTCCCTTGGATTATGGAATAGAGGGCAACCTTAAGGATGAAAGCTAACAAGCCAACATCACTTGGGGGAATAACTTTAACAAAGTTAAAGAAGTATGATTAAGATTAATGATATGAACAAACATGATATCAAATCGAAGAAAAATCAAAGTAACATTCAAACATGATGTCATATTAAAGACAAATCAAAGTAACATTCAAACATGATGTTATATGGAAGACAAACCAAAGTAACATTCAAACATAATGTTATATGGAAGATAAACCAAAGTAACATTCAAACATGATGTTATATGGAAGAGAAACCAAAGTAACATTCAAACATGATGTTATATGGAAGCATGACAAAGGTAGAAGGTATGGTTACAACCAAAGCATAAAGATAAATGTGACAACATTTAGAGTAAGGACCTAATAAATTCATGAATTAGACAAGGTAACTACCTAGTATGTTCAAAGGTTCAAAGAAGTTTTAGATTTACATGGTGACAACCAAGGTAAGTTCAATCAAACAAAGATGGTACAACATCTAAACAAACATGAGATATAGTTCTAACAAGACCAAGGTATCATGGATGATAAGTTCAAGTACATAATTAAGGCAAACATGCTTTTGGGTTTACTAACACCACTTAATCATGAATACAAGACAAAGGAAGATAAGTTGCAACAACACTTAATCATGAATAGAATTTAAACATTTCAAAGCATAGATAAGTTATTACAACACTTAAACATGGATAAAGACAAGGGTTCAAAGTTAACATGTATAAGTCAAAACATCACTTAAACATAAATGAAAGTTAGGCATATGCAAGTCATGATAACAATCAAAGTTCATAGCATACATGAATAAGTTAAGGCATTACTTAATAATTAATACAATTTAAAACAAGTAAATGGTAACAAGCAATCATACTTGAACACCAAGAACGTGTTTATGGCAACAACATGTGGATGAATATGCAAGCATACAAAGGATGGCATGTGAGAATGCTTAAAGATGACATGTTGAAAGTTCAAACATCATGTGAAAAAGTTAAGGCATTAATTGAACATTTAGGCATAATTACAAGTTGGACATAAGTCAATCATGGTCATGAACAAGTAAGAACATCACAAAGGCCAAGGTAAACTAACATGTATTTAATGGCATATTCATGACAACATCCAAATGTTTAAGAACACATAAACATGGTGAAATCATTCACAAAGGCAAACATGCACATCATGGTCATGTAAACATGGAGAGGACATCTCATGTTAAGGCAAGATAGTTGTACAAAGGTTCATGGCGTGGTTGGAAATTCAACATACATTTACATGTAAACATACACTTGAAAACACATCAAAATCAAGTTGAAACAAAGATGTACAAGTCTACAACATAACACAAGGTTCACCTAAGTTGTAAATGGTTCAAACATGTCCATATGTACAAAGAAAATCAAAGGAATCAACCAAAGAAAACAAATTGATCCTTAAGAAAACCTAAAAAGGTCACTCACCTTAAACATGAGTAAGTTTCACAAAAATAATTATTTTTGGAAATCTAATTTCATAAATAGAAAATAGACAACATCATGAACATTTTTCAAAAAAGTGGGTCAAAATGATTAAAACTGAAGAAGTTATAAGGTTTCAAGGTTGTGAAGAAACTTGAGAAAATAAGTGCTAAAAATAAGGGAAAGTGGTCTGGCCAGGTCTTGAACACGCATCCTGGGGGTCAGGTTAAAACTCTCAACCAACTGAGCCAAGTGATTGGCTTGTAATAAGGATGCACGTATGAATATATATTTAAAAACTTGACCTAAATGCTTAATCAAAATGAAAAGCGCTGAAAAATAGCAAAAGGGTGATCTCTAAGGATCGAACCCATGACACATTGGTTTCAAGACACGGCAAGGCAAGGTTTGCACCGCTGGGATGGCCTGTTACATCCATTTATTCCATGGAACCAAAAAAATATAAAGGGAACCTAGTTGAAAAACAAAAAAAAAAACACGCCATGGCCAGAATTGTAACCAAACATCATCAATTTGCTAAAGCACCCATAAATCCATCAATTCTTAATGAAAATTGATGAAACAAAAATCAAACCTGCCTAGAATACTCTAAGGATCACAATGGTCCAATTGGTTTTACATAAAAAAACTCCTAAAGTAAAACACGATAACATAACTTAAAAAGCTACATTTTTACAATTTCTAAGGCATACCATCATACAGTCTACAACAACGCCACAAAATGGTTCAAACATGACACAAATAGCATATTAAACATGTTCAGATTTAAAAGCCATCAAAGCACATCATGTTTCAAAGGTTCAAAGTTTCTTGGTACTTACCTCTTGAATCAAAACTTGGAACCTTCAAGATGAGCAACTATAGAAATGAAATAAAGCCTTAGACACCTCCAATGTACCTCTAAGAGCCTTGTTGAATGCTGAGAATCAAAGGGAAACAGCTGAAGAAGAACAGGGCTTCCATCTTGCAAAATGTGAAGAGTGACCAAAGTGAAACTTCAAATAAGTGAAGTTACAGATGCAAAACCAAATTTGGAACAACTTGAGGATGATTTATGGAGTGTTTTGGAGGGGTTTAGAGACTTGGAAATGAATTAGGCAATGTTTTAGATGGAAAAATGTAGAAAGTCAAACTTTCAAGGGGTTGTGGGTTGACTTTTTGATTACGAGGTTTTGGATGGTTGTGATGGTTTAGAAACTCTTAAGAAGTATTTTGTGGTTTGTGTGAATGGTTGGAATGGAGGTTTTATGACTATAACAGGTTTTGGAGGAGTTTTTTGCAAATGAGGATTCTTGGTTTTCAAGTGGTGACTTGAAATACCAATTCTGATATGGGAAGGTTTTGATGTTCTTTGAGGTGTATTTTTGTTGTTTTTGAAACACGAATTCAACCTCTATTTATAGGAGAAGAGTGGAGGTAAAGAGCTGGTCAGAATTGTAACTTGATGGTTCCATGGCTTGGTTGGAATTCAATTTGGTGGTTTGATGGTTTTCATGGTTCCAATGCAAGGTACAAAGATATCTTGAGTAATTGGAATCTTTTAGACCTTACTTCTGCAAAAAAAACAAAAAAACAAGTTGGGGTCTCAAGGAAAAACAGGTTTGTGATTAAAGTCACTTTTCAAGAGTGTCATTGTGAACTTTATGGCCAAAACCTCCATAAATGGAATGTAATTTTGAATTGATGCTTAAACCTTTGTGTAGTGCCTCAAAACTAGTACAAAACCTCTGATCAAAGGTAGATTTAGAAGCAACAAGGTCTGAAAAGCAAGATCATGCAGGTTTGGAATGGTTTTGCTACATGAATTAACATGGTCATGACTTAAAAATCAAGTTTAGGACCTCAACTTCTTCCTTTCGAAACTCCTTGCTCACAAATGCCATGGAGGAGTTTTTGTACTCTTTAAAAAGCCCCAAACATGCTCTAAAATTTTCATGTTTGAAAAAAATCTTGAATCTCAAAGGATCATAGTGAAAACCGGCTCCAAAGATTGTTGTTTCTAAGAACCAAAAACTGTCTTGAAAAATTTCTAAGTGTCCAAAGATTTTTCAAAACTTTGAAGCTTCATAACTCAAAATCTAAGCATTTTTTGAGGTTTCCACCTCTATACAAAGTTGTAGTATGTTGTGAAGGCTTTAATTTGAGATTTGGAGCACACAAAATGGTTGTGTAGATTGAGAGTTATGACCTTCCAAAGTAGGCACCAAAAATAGGGTTTTTTCTATACTTATAAAAAATTCAAGTTTCTTAACTTTGCCCCTTTTGCAAGAAACCATTCAAATCTTGATTTTTTCATGCTCAAACTCATTGATCAAACATGTCTTGATGAAATTTGGCTTGGATACTTCAATTTGGACCAAAAACCCTAAAAGTCAAAGGGTTGACTTTGTCAGATAAAGTTTATATACCAGATAATTCAACTATGTGATCTTCAATGATCTTGCATTCTTGAACCTTTCAAACATCATCGATGGACTCCAAGGATGTATTTGAGTGTCTTGGATCATGTCCCAAGGCTTGGGATCATGCCTTGATCAAAAGTCAAAGGCACAGTTGACTTTTCCTGATAAAACCCTAATTTGTGACCAAATTAATTTGAGCTTCATAGAACTTGTAATGTGACCATATTGCACTTTATTCTTGACAAGAAGAAGCCTCTTGAGTGTATGTAAGCTTGATGGTTTGATGATCACTCCAAAAAATTGACTGATCATGCGAGGATTCTCTTGATTCTCTTGAGCAAAACCCTAATTTCATGAAGCAAAGACAAGGAACAAACTTGAACAAGGGTTAGGGTAAGCAATGTAATGTGGAATGCTTTTTAGAATGATGATGAAATCTAGGGTCAAAATTTGGGGTATGACACATCTCCAGATTCATTTCACATTTGACGGCTACCTGTGAACCAATTTTTAAATTACTAAGGAAAAATCAATAGGTTGAATGGAACAATGATTGTCAAGAAGCATTTGACAAAATAAAAAAATATTTGCAAGAGCCACCGATTTTAGTACCGCCGATTCTTGGTAGGCCTTTAATCATGTATCTCACTGTTCTCGATGAATCTATAGGTTGTGTATTGCGTCAGCATGACGATACTGGAAGAAAAAAACATGCAATTTATTATCTAAGCAAGAAGTTCACCGATTGTGAGACCAGCTACTCACTCTTGGAGAAAACTTATTGTGCTCTGGTCTGGGCTGCTCGACGCCTAAGACAATACATGATTTTCCATACTACTTTATTGATATCTAAAATGGATCCGATAAAGTACATATTCGAAAAGCCTTCTGTCTCTGGAAGAATTGCTCGGTGGCAAATGCTGTTAATTGAGTATGATATCCAACATGTTACCTAGAAAGAAATAAAAGGGAGCGTCTTGACTGATTACCTTGCTCATCAACCTGTGGAAGGCTATCAATAAATGAATTTTGACTTTCCCGACGAGGATGTTCTATTTATCAGAGATTATGAGACTCTAAACCCTCACATAGGACCCAAACCAGGGGCGCGATGAACGCTCGTGTTCGATGGTGCCTCCAATGCTAAAGGTCATGAAATTGGTGATATCCTCATCTCTCCGACAGGTTTTCGTCTCCCCTTCACCACCAGATTATGCTTTGCATGTACCAACAATATGGTTGGGTACGAAACATATATCTACGGAGATTCCGCCCTGGTTATTGGCCAAGTCAGAGGGGACTTTGTAACTCGGGATTCCAAGCCGGTTCCATTCCAAAAGCACATCAAAAAATTGATTCCCTATTTTGATTAAATCTCTTTTCATCATATCCCTAGGGAAGAGAATCAATTAGTTGATGCCCTTGCCACCCTGGCATCCATGTTCAAAGTCAAGTGGAGGAATGAAGCTTCTGCTATCCGCATTGATCATTTGAACGAACCAGCACACTATTTAGCAATCAAGGACGAGTCTGAGGACAAGCCTTGGTTTTGCGACATCAAAAGATATCTGGAAAAACAGGAATATCCCGAGGGTATCACTATCACCGATAAGAAAGCTCTTAGAAGGCTCTGTGCCAAATTCTTCTCGAGTGGGGGTGTACTATACAAAAGGAATTATGATTTTGTGTTGCTCAGATGCGTGGATAGACACGAGGCAAACACGATCATAAAATCCATACATGAAGGCTATGAGGGTGTACATACCAAAGGGTCAGCCATGGCTAAGAAGATCCTTTGAGTTGGTTATTATTGGACAACAATGGAAGTCGATTATTACAACGTTTCCAAAAGACGTCACAAATGCCAAATTTATGGTGACAAGATCCTTGTCCCTCCAAATCCATTGAATGTTTTGACTTCTCCTTGGCCCTTCTCTATGTGGTGTATTGATATGATTGTGATGATCAAGCCAAAAGCTTCCAAAGGTCATCACTTCATTCTAGTTGCTATCAGCTACTTCACCAAGTGGGTTGAAGCTACTTCTTACACAAACGTCACACGACAAGTGGTTGGTAGATTTATCAAGAAAGAGATAATTTCTCGCTATGGTATTCCTAGTAGTATTATCAATGACAACGAAAGCAACCTAAACAACAAAATGATGAAGGAGTTGTGTCAAGAATTCAAGATCGAGCACCACAATTCTTTACCATATCGGCCCAAGATGAATGGTGTCATCGAAGCAGCAAACAAAAACATCAAGAGGATTGTCCAGAAAATGGTATCAAGGTCGTTCTGCCCATTGAAGTCGAAATTCCGTCGCTCAGAGTCATCATTGAGGCAGATCTTGATGAAGCTGAATGGGTTCAATCCAGATACAACCAGCTAAATCTCATTGAAGAGAATCTCCTAACAGCCGTTTGTCATGGCAGATGCCTCAAGCGAGCTTTTGACAAGAAAGTTCTTCCTCGAACATTCCAAGAGGGCGAACTCGTGCTCAAGAGATATTCTCATGTTCACTCGGATCCACGTAGCAAGTGGACTCCCAATTACGAATGACCATTTGTTGTCAAGAAGGCCTTCTCAGGCGGGGCCCTGATCCTCACCACCATGGATAGGGAGGAGTTGCCATCACCCGTGAATTCTGACGCACTCAAAAAATATTATGCCTGAAAAAAATAATGAGGAATAAAGAGCCTGCTAGGTTGACATCCGTAAATGGGTATCCCGATGGACAAAAAAAGAAATGTCCATGCAAAAGTTAGGGACAAAGCAAAAAAAAATAATAATAATAATAGCTCGCTAAGTTGAAAACCCGAAAGGGCGACTTAGGCAAAAAAGGGTATCCCGGTGGACGGAAAAATAAACAAAAAAATGTCTAGGAAAAAATTAGGGATAAAAACATTTGACTGTGAACACTTGAGCCTATCTTCATCATAGCTGGACCTCAGACGGTAACAGAACAATCAAGTCATCATCAACTAGTGTAAGGCGTTGGAACCTAGACTTGTAGTGGATGGTAGCCAATGTTGTAATCAATGCAAAACATAATTTCCCATTGCCATTTACCTTTGTTTTTCAATTTTATTGCAAATTTCCTCATCAAGGATTTTTGCATCCTTGTACGCACCTTATGTACAAATATTTTCATATTCAATAAAATCCATCATTTGATTTCTCATTTGTCTCTTTTTAGTATTTTGTTTGCAAAATAAATTATTATTTGCGATCACATAATACTATAAAGCGTTAAGAATAATAAAAAGCTAAATCAACAGAGAAAACATTATGCATTGCATGCTTTACCGGAAATCCCTAAGGGATGATCGGTAGCCTCCATTTGCAAGTCTGATCCCCAGCGAGTATCGTCATGGTTGTTTGGGAAGGCATGCTTACCTTCAATTTCCCCAGCAAAGCCCTGATTGGTCCCTAAGCAAAGATATGTTTGATCTTATCATCCCCAGGAAGAGTGAGATCCATGCAACATTCCCAACAGGTAGCAGTCGTCATTCCCCAATAGCAGTAATGTCACAGTCTTCTCTTTTTCCCGAGCAGTGAAGATCATCTAGATCTTGCTTTTCCCCAAGTTGAGTCAGTCATGGTTGGGATGTCGTCCAGGTTCCTTCATTCTCATCAACAATAATGATAGTAGCTTGGAAATTTGAAATTCTAGGCGCTTTCCCCAGCGGAGTCGTCGCCATGTGTGGTTTCCTTCCCCAGCTGAGGATGTCGAGTTTGTTTTACTACGGTCCCTGCCTACTTATAACACAATATCTTAACCCGCATCGTTGCATAACACAATATCAAACATCATGTAAGATAGAGCATACATAGCATATGCATCAAGCATACCCCCATTTGACCAATTCATCTCCCCGGCAGATATTCAGTCAATTTCCACTTAATCAAGCTCTTTACATATACACCTTTTCATCTTTTGTTCGGCCAAATTTTTGAGCTACTCTTTTATTTAATCCGCTTCCACCTCGAATAATCGAAAAGCTGGTGCAATTCAAACATTCAGGTCCAAGAGGATTAAATAGGGGTAGTTGTCGTAACCCAAAATTTGACATCCCCTTTTGGATTTTGCATAAGCATGAGCATTCGCATTGCCAGCATACACATTAGCATTTTTCTCTGTGGTTTTGTTGTAGGAATATTCAGAATTTCAAAGGATTTCAAAACCCGATTAATCACATCATTACAAAGTCATCACATCATCAATACAAGAAAAATACAAGGGTTTCCATGCCTATTTATCAAAGCAAAGAGTCGAAGTTCATCGCCACAACCATAACACCTCATTTCAAGCCAAAAAAGGAAAACTTTGTCTGTGTTAATTGATTAACATATATTGGTTAATCGATTAACACTCTGTTACAGCGCCACTTTCAGCTTTTGAATAGCTGTTAATCGGTTAACTTGATTTGGTTAATCGATTAACACCTGTTATTTATGCAAAAGTTCAGTATTTTCATCATATTGCAGCAACACTCTCCATTCTCTTGTGGTCTATTTTATTCTACCATTGTGTGGAATATTCTAGTAATTTCAAGACACTTCAAGACATTTGCTATAATACATCATTTTCAATCAAGACCACCATGTAACTTCATTTCCAAGTATGTGAACCATTGGATTGTTAGCTTGCATTGGGATTGCTCCACTGATTTAACAAATAACTAACTGATTCAACTTCCGACTCAGTGAGTTAGATGTAACTAACTCTAAAGCTAGCTCCAAAGCAAGCTCCAAACCAAAGTCCAAACATATCTCACTCCAAACCTCCACTCTATATAAAGAAACCTTCACATTTGTGAAGGGGGTTCAACCATTCTCACTATTTTCACTTGATCACTCTTTTCTTTCTCTCAATTTTCTCTGATTTTTCTGCAACTTCTTCACATTCATCTTCATCTTCTTCCCAAACCACACACAAAAGCTCAATTTCCACCATTAGAGTGTAATAATCTTCACATCGAAATTGTTATTCTCTTGAGCTAAACCTCCTTCCCACTACATTTCTACTTGGATTTCAAGATTTATAGTAGCTTCTACTTCAATTCAAGTGATTGTTTCAATCGTTTCGGTATAAATTCGCATTCGGAGCATTTTTCGCGTTCTTATCGGTTTCGCTACGATTTGATCTCAAGCTTGGAATTCTCTGGTTTTCTTGGCTTATTCTCACTATATTTTACTTACAACAATTACCAAGGCAATCCTCCGCCTTGTTGGTTGGTAATTCTTACTCAATTTATTGTTTTCGGTCACTTTTGCATGTTTGCAATGTAGTTCCTATAGCTTTTCGGTGTTAATTAATCATGTGATTGTTTGATTTGTTGATCTTGATGTTTGATGCTTTCAATTGATGATTAATTGCTACTACTTGATGTAATTTTCGTGAACAATTGCATGCCATAACATGTGAGTGATTGGAAAAGTCATTAGTTGCTGGAAGTGCTTTTGTAAAATTGATTTTCTGCCACTGTCACAGTGTTAATCGATTAACCATTTGTAGTTCAAAATGGTTAGTCGATTAACCAGTCATTTTCACGTTTTTCTGAACTTTTCAAGAGGTTAACCGATTAACCATATATTGTTAACCGATTAACACTGTGACAGAATGCCATTTTTGGACTTTTTCATGCTTGTTTGGTTTTCTTTCCTCATTTAACTTACATGGTTTGATATGCTTGATATTTGTGGATATTTTAAGTGTTGTTTAGCCTCTGTTTGAAGCATGTATGCAAATTTTTTATGCACGATTTATCGATTTATCAAATTGTTTGCATTCTTGACATTGTATGATCATGTTGCTTTTGACATGCTTTTGTTTACATGATAACATGCTTAGTGATGCATGCTAATTGATGTTTGTCATTGCTTTGCAAATTCATTCTTGATTGCATTAAGTTTGTTCTTTATTGAGCAAATTTACTTTTGTATAATCACTACTTCGCACGTTTGCTTTGACGATCTTTTGACTCGCGTGAAAGATTGTTGGCTTGTTCATTCCCTTTGATCGATTGATCAAAACCTTGTTTCGATTAGTCAATCTCCCCTCTCTTCTCTCTTTAGGATCTTTTAGAGCCTTGTTCTCTTTATCCCCTGTTGAGTCGGAAGCCTGCACAACACATTGGAGTACTGTATAAGATGGCGCTGTCACTCTGTCGGTTTCAATTTCTGCACTATACTCTGAGTGCTAGAGAAGTGATGAGAGTGGAAAATTCCTACACTCATTCTGATTATTTAGGGTAGGGGATGAATGACACTGTGCCTGGAATAATCGTCTCTATCTCCAGACTGTAGTGTTTCCTAATTCCCAGCCGAGTCAATCCTTGATCACTCTTGCCCTTTAATCTTTCCTTTGATCAATCACCATTTCCTTGGTTCAAGATCTGTGTCACTTGGGTTAGCAACCTCTTTTGGTTCAACACTTTTTCTTTTGGTTAATCACTGTCAGTTGATTCCCCAGAAGAGTTCTAATCATTCTTCCTTTGGTTGATCACAGTCAGTCTGTTAATTACCAATCTCGATTCTTCCCCAACGAAGTAATAATCTTTTTCTTCAGTTAATCATAGTTTTCCTGTTAAATACTGAATCCCTAGCGGAGTTTGCAACCTTCTCTTGGTTCTCTCTCCCTCTCCTTGATTGGTTAACCACTGCCTATCAGTTAAAACACCAAGTTGCTATGTTTCTCAGTTAATCACAGTTTATCTGTTAATATACTGAGTTCCTTCTGGGATAATCACCTTCTCTTGGTTAATCACCCGTTTCTCAGTTAATCATAGTCAATCTGTTAACATACTGAGTTTCCTCTTGGGTTAATCACATTCTCTTGGTTAATCACCCATTCCTCAGTTAACCACAGTCTATCTGTTAACATACTGAGTTTCCTCCTAGGTTAATCACCTTCTCTTGGTTAATCACCCATTCCTCAGTTAACCACAATCTATCTGTCAACATACTGAGTTTCTCTTGGGTTAATCATCGTTCTCTTGGTTAATCACTCATTCCTTTTGGTTAATCAAAATCTTTCTGTTAAAACTGATATCCCTGTGAGTTAGTAACCTTCTTTTGGTTCAAACACTCACACCTTTGGGTTAGTAACCTTCTTTTGGTTCAAATACCCCTTCCTTCGGTCAAGTATTGCTTGTTCAGTCAATGTACCGAACCTTTTTGGGTCACAACCTTCGCTTGGTTCCACACCCGTCCTTTGGGTCATAACCTTCGCTTGGTTTCACACTCGTCCTTTGGGTCACAACCTTCGCTTGGTTCCACACTCGTCCTTTGGGTCACAACCTTCGCTTGGTTTCACACTCGTTATTTGGTTCATAACCTTCGTTTAGTTCTACACCTGTTCTATCGGTTAACGATTGTTTATCAGTTAACATACTGAGTCCCCATAGATTTAAACACCTTCTCTTGGTTCAACACTCTTTTTCCGAATCATCGCAATCCGTCTGTTAATACCAACCCCTTTTCCCCACAGAATCACACGCTTTTCTTTTCTTCGGTTAACCACTGCCTGTCAGTTAATATATTGAATCCCCAATGGATCTTATTTTGTCTCGATTCATATTCATTTGCTCCTTTTTTCTCCTGGTTTTGACACATTCCTTTGTTTTCTTCTAAGTGGAGTCTCCAGCATTCCTTCAATCCACTGTTGGGAAGGAAGATTGGCCATTTCACTTCTATGTTCATTTGAAGAAAAGACACAAACACCCACATATATCGTCTTGTATTATTTGGTTTAAGATCAACCATCATTTCCTTGTATAAGGGGGTTCGTGAGTATTTCTTACTAAAAGCTCTCAATGTTTATTGGAAACTCTCAAGATCAATTCTTGGGGACATGACTAAGTCATTTTTTACTGAACCTGTTTAGTTCTTTGTGCTCTTCTTCTTCTTCCCTTAACTCCTTTAAGTTTCCATAATTTATTTTCTGCCTTTTTCACTACTAAGTTTTAAAAATTGTTTTTAAACTATGATTTTATTTCCCTAAGATTCTCAATACCACGATTTTCCAAACCACACAATTCACCCTCTCTTGTGTGTGAAGTCTCAAGTCCAACAACATAGACCTCTCAAGTTTATGTGTCCATACTTGTGATGTTATAGCCAGTTCTTGTCTTTGACAATGCTCAAAGCAAGACATTGATGATCAATCATGTTGATCTCTTTGAAGATTTTGTTATCTGCCAATGGTGCCTTCAGGATCATCTTTCATTCACCATTATACACCTTCATAATATTTTCTTCCAACGTCACGTTATATCCTTTGGCAAGTAATTCACCTATGCTTATCAAATTACTTGTCATTGAAGGTACATACAATACTACAGTAATACTGACCCTCTACCATCTTTTCTTACCACAACCATGTTTACTTTTCCACTTGATGTGACATGTCTTCCATTTGTAAACTTGATCACCTTCTTGAGCGATTCATCTAACTTGGTGAACCAATTTTTATTATCGGTCATGTAGTTACTGCAACCTGAATCTAGGTACCACATATTGGTTTGTTCATTATTGAATTCTGCATTTTCCATGAGTATCATATCATCATATTCGTTTCCTCCAGCATGTGCATATTGCACTTTGTCATTGCCTTTCGCTATTGACTCCTTCTTTCTTCAACCATATCGAGAATAATGACCAAATCTTTGATAGTTGTAACACTACATCTCCTTTATGTCAACTTTCTTCTCCGAATACTTGTTGCCCATGACTTTCTTGGTTGAATCAGAGTGATTCTTTGAATTCTTGCTTGACTTCTCATCATTTGCTAGACTCTTTCTCTACTTTGCCTTTTCTTTTCCAAACTTTTAGATGAATCTTGTTTCCAATGCCTGTTCAACCACCTTCTCCCTTTCCGAGTTCCTCTACTTCAGCCTCATCTTATAAGCCTTTAATGAAGCTTGAAGTTCTTCTAACTTCATCTCAGCTTGGTTCTTGGACTCTTTAATAGACACTACAATATAATTAAAATTTGCACTCAGAAATCTTAATACATTCTCAATCTTTTACAAATGATTGATCGATTCACCACACACCTTCAAATGGTTTGCAAGGAACACTAATCTTGAAAAGAAATCAACAACCGATTCATCTTCTTTCATATGTGTTATCTCAAACTGCTTTCTCAGTGTCTGCAACTTCACCCTCTTCAGTTTTTCATCTCTGCCGTACAAGTTCTTTAACTTGTCCCACACTCATTTGGACGTTTCTTCTTCATTGATCTTCTCGAGCACGTTAGGATCTACACATTGATGAGTCAAGAAAATAGATTTTTCATCTTTCTTCCTTTGTTCCTTGTGCATAGCTTCCTGAACATCATTTGTATTCGCTTCTAACGCAGGTACTCCATCACTCACGATTTCAGCCACATCTTGAAATCTGAAGATGGCTTCCATCTACAGAATCCACCTCTCGTAGTTCTAGCCTTTGAAAACCGGTAGATTCATTGGAAACTGTGCTGATATTGTATCACCGTTTGCCATTACAGATTCTGACTGATTCGCCACCGGGCTCGTTGATACCAATTTGTTGGAACAATTAGAGTTTTTCAAGAAGAATGAAGAAGAAGAAGAAGAGAGAGAAAGATATATATATATATATATATATATATATATATATATATATATATATATATATAGACAATATTATGTGAAAAGGATTTTATTAAAGTGAAGTTTCTATCCTGATTTACGACGTTACTGATATATATATATAGACAATAAAACATACAATTTATAAATTGAAGTATTCAACTCTATCGAAAACATGTTTATATTTCGACACGCATGTTGTATTCGACTTAACACAATTACATCGATACAACATTCCTAAAATACTGAATTATATCCTCTAACTAAGAGAAGAGAAGTGTTTGGGATTATGTGTTTGCAAGATAGAAGGAAAATAAGAAAGTATTGTATGTAAGTTGAAAAATGAGTGTCACATGTCATTACGGAAAATACATAATATGTATATTAATTAGTACATTTGTTAAAAACCCATTAATCATATATGTAATGTAAAATTTTTGAACAAATGAGAATAAATTAAAGAAAGTGATTGGAGTTTACTTTCTAAGTTATATAGTTGAAGAAGAGGATCATAATCTTATTATAGTGCATGTCTTCCATCATATACTATTTATTGGAATATTCCATCAAACATGTCTTCCTCAATTTCTTTAAAAAAATAGCTTAATTATGAGCATGACTGATATAGCATATGACTTTAAATAAAATTATGATAAAGGTAAAATATTTTAAAACATAGTTTTAATTCATTACACCAATTATCAACTTGTATTCCTTTCTTATTTCTATTTTCCAAAAATAAAATGAGATGAGTTTGATTCCATCACCAAACAAAATTAAACCCGTTAATCACATGTTACCATTTTAAGCACAACCTTTGTAGCTTAGGTTCATTCATCATAGTGCTCTTCTGCAAAAGCTACCTAACCATGTGTTCACATTTCCGTTCAAAATGCAGAGCACTAACCACCACCATGTTCTTCCTTTTACCACTCATCTCTTCTCTTTTCTTCACCTCTTCCACCGCCTGTTCTAACGGAAATTGTCAGGTTTTTCTTTTTTCCTTTCAGTACAAGAGATCTGTGAAAATTTGTTTTGTTTCTTTCATACTTTACTGAATTTAGCAGGTTCTGGAAGCTTGTTCTGCTGCTACGGATTGTGGGTCGGGGCTTTTTTGCGGTAATTGTCCTGCTTTGGGATTGAACCAACCCATATGTACCAGAGGGCAGCCCATACTGCCCACATCAACTGTAAGTTCATTCCTTTCACTTGTTCAAACTTTTCTTTACTTTTCTAGCTTTAAAAGCATGTGGGTTTTGAAAAAAAATAAGCTTTTCTGATATACATAGCACATATACAAATATAGACACGGACACCGGACACGACACTATCCATGCAGTATTGGTGTGTATATTATATAGCTTTTGATTGTGATCCTACTTTACCTTTTGGGGCATGGTGCAGGTGAATGGATTGCCCTTCAATAAGTACTCATGGATAGTGACTCACAATGCCTTCAGCATTGTTGATTCACCTCCTTTGCCGGGTGTTCAGAGACTAACATTTTACAATCAAGAAGACAGTGTAACAAATCAGTTGAGGGTATGTGTAAATTCGTAATCACTGTTGTGCTTGCAATTGAATGGTTTTGCTGGATTAAGTTGGATTCTATTCTAATTCTGCTTGTCATGTTTGTTTTGGGAATTTAATTATTTGTTGTATTCTTTGTTTGATTTTGATGATTTAGAATGGAGTGCGAGGACTAATGTTGGATATGTACGACTTTCAAAATGATATCTGGCTCTGTCATTCATTTCATGGGCAATGCTTCAACTTCACTGCCTTTGTAATCTAACTCTAACCCTCTTGCTATACCGATTTTAAAATCTAAGATTGCTTTTTTGTGGTTGTTATGCGGTTGAGTGGTTGTAACCACTGAAATGTTGTTGCTTTCAGCAACCTGCAATCAATACTTTGAAAGAAGTGGAAGCATTTTTGACGCAAAATCCAACTGAGATTGTTACCATCATAATTGAAGACTATGTGCATACTCCGAAGGGGTTGACTAATCTTTTCACAAGTGCTGGATTGGATAAGTATTGGTTTCCCGTGTCCAAGATGCCAAAAAAAGGAGATGACTGGCCTACTGTAACCGAGATGGTTCAAGCGAATCATCGGCTTATTGTTTTCACTTCCGATGCTTCAAAGGAAGCTCAAGAAGGAATAGCTTATCAATGGAAGCACATTGTTGAAAATGAGTGTAAGCATAATACCATAATATATATAACTCCTTTACACACGATTTTAATGAAAGTTTCATGATTCACTTGTTTTCAGCTGGAGACCCTGGAGTTCAAAAGGGTTCTTGCCCACATAGGAAAGAATCAAAGGCATTAAACTCTAAAGGTGCATCACTTTTCTTGATGAATTACTTTCCAACATATCCGGTTCAAGCTGACTCGTGCAAAGAGCATTCCGCTCCACTTGCTGAGATGGTGAACACATGTTATAAAGCTGCAGGGAATGTGGTTCCTAACTTCATAGCTGTTAACTTCTACATGGTATATCTCATTTTTCAGCGTTGTTAATGGAAACTTAATCATAACACACATGTTGCATACACTTTAACATTTTGATTGGAAATTATCGCAGAGGAGTGATGGCGGTGGTGTTTTTGATATTGTGGATAAAATGAATGGCCACTCATTGTGTGGATGTAGCACAGTTGCTGCTTGCCAGGTTTGTCTGCGTTTCTTGCCTTTACGCCCTTAGCGTGTGTTTGGTTCTGCAGTGAAAAGAATTGATTTTGGATGAATTGTTTCTGAGATTATGCAGGCAGGTGCAACGTACGGGTCTTGCAAGAATATTTCTGTACCAAGTACAAGTCCAGCGAGCAGCACTGGTGGCAGTGGAAGCTTTACTGGATCTGTTCAGTTCTCTAAATCTGCTTCACCCGTCCGTTATCCAAATTCATTGCTTGTTTTCTTGTTTTACTTTCTGCTTATTGTAGTCTTGTTTAAACTCTGATCACTAAACATTATCATATACCTTATGCAAGCTAGTCTGTCAAAAAAAGCTTCTAATGTCTTTGCTTGTACACTAGTATATTACTTCAAGCCGTGAAATTCATGAAACTGGTACTAGGTTAGGAAATTAGATGAGCTTTTGCTTATGCTTAGGCTATATTCAAGAATATTTTATGTAGATTGTAATCAAGAGAGATCAAGAGTTTATCTGGAGCTATAAGAAATTCAGGATGTTATATTCTTTGGTTGTAGAAGTCAAATTCGAGATGTTGTAAATTTCGATGCTTAATTGTTCGTTATTTTCTCTCAGTGCACTTGGGTGCACCGATTCTATTTTTCAATTTTCAATAATGTCATTTTTCCAGATGCAAATAGTTGATACAGTGTCTTTGATTGTTGTAAACCCTGGGTGCTGAGTTTGATTCTTACTGATAAAAAAGAAAATCCGAGTTTAAGTTGGGTTAGATAATTCTTCTCTCCTTGGAAGTTTGTGATTTCACTAGTTGGTAGCCTATGTTCTAAATGAGCTTAATTGTCTCCAGACAAGTTCATATTTACTAGGGTTTCAAAAAATTTGTTACTGATTTGATGTTTTGTGGAAAAGTTACTTATGATGCCAAATAATTGAATTCTTTGTGTTGATCATTTATGCTGATTGTAATTGAAGATTCAGCTTCAATGCTCGAGTTTATATCAAATAAGGAAAGACAAGAGTGTAACACCATAATCTTATTGTGTATATTCTTAAAATAAGGAAATATATCTGTATCCTAAATAACATAACAGAGTGACACACAATACAAAAGCGTAATCCTAAGTGGTTTGAAGGCCAATAATGAATGGACATGTTTAGAGGAAGCATACTTTCTAGGGTTAATTGTCATATATCCCCTGCAATATAGACAAGTTTTGATTTACCTCCCTTTAAAAAAATAATTTTGGATTACCTCCTGAAATTTTGGGGTACCCCCTAAGCGTGTAAAAATCAAGGGGGTAAATAAATAAAAAATATTTTACAAGGGGGTAATTTTTCTATTTGGGAGAAAAAAACTTAGAATTTTAAAATTTTAGGAGGTAATCCAAATTTTTTTTTTTAAATAGGAATAAATCAAAACTCACTTATATTGTAGGAGGTAAATGACTATTAACCCTACTTTCTACAAAGAATTGTGATGGTGATGTATTAGTGGAGTTAAAAGATTGTTGTGGAGCATTTTACTTGTATCTGACTTTCACTATTTTGAACACTTTTATCATTATATTCTTTTATAAAAATCAGTTTTTTTTTTTAATTTATCCGTTTCTACTGAAAATTTACAGTATTTATCGGAAATTTTTGAGTTTTTCATTTTTTTGTCAAAAATTTCAAAATTTTAGGTAAAAATTAATAGTTTCATAAAAAATATGAAGAATACTGGAATTTTCAAATATTTTTTAACACTATTTAAAAATTCGAAATTTCCAATAGTGTTATAAATTTTTTTATTAAATATGAACTACCAGAAATTTCATTTTAGTTAAAATTTCTGGTATAAAATGAAACATTTAAAATTTTTTTCAGAAATTCTGATATACCGGAAATTATAAACACACTACTAGAAATTTAGTGTGTACTGGAAATTCTGATAGGCCTACCGGAAATTATAAATACACATTGTACCTTAGGCTCAAATGTTTCTTTTTCAATATTTTAATTAATTAATTTCTAAAATAAATTAATTAAGGTTATTTACTATTAATTTATTTTGCAAAAAAAAATTAAATAATAAATTATCTTAATCATCATTTCCATGTCTTTAAAAATAATATTTTTATCCTAATAATTGTTACATATGTAATTTTTTGTGTCGAAGTCGAAATGGTGTGTCTATATTCGACGGGTGTCGAAATATGTTTTAGTCTGTATGTTGAAATAACGTGTTATAACTTGTGTCTAACAGAGTCTGTATTTATTGTATTTGACAGATAGTCAAATACAGTTTGTCAAAACATGCAGTCAAAGCATATAGTTTTCGAAAGAGTTGACAGTGTCGAAATGCTCTGACTTATCTTAGTTTTACTTGAGTTAGTTATATTGTGATTACTTGGAGTGCAAGTAATCTCTTCTATAAATAGAAAGGAGCTCTATTTTATTTGTAACTAAGTGATAATCAAGTGTAAGAAAGCATTGTGTAGATTCTGAAATCATAATTGTGATTAACACACACTATCAAACACTTAGAGTGTAGTATGCACAACAACATACATTGTTCTTCTTCATCTAGAATCTTTTATTTTCTCTTAATTTCAATTGCATTATTTTCTTCTTTCAGTTCTCTCTGTAGTGTAGAATCATCTTGGAACCAAGGAGCAGTTGTTTCACCTGAGTAAAGAGTGAAGAACAAGAGGCGTGTTTAATCGGTGAGATTGATTCTTGTTCATCAAGATTTGTTCGGTGAACTTCAAGATTAGAGTTTTCCCAACATCTGGTATCCAGAGCACTGGTTGCGAGATCTTTGGGACACATTGAATCACAATGAATCATCCAAACAAGCATTTTCCAGCGAATCTACCAATCTTGAATGGTAAGAATTATGAAAATTAGTGTAAGTAGGTGAAGGTTGTTTTCTGTTATCAAGATATTTGGGATCTTGTGAAGAATAGAGTAACACCAATCAGAGATAATGCTACAGATGAACAAAAGGCTGCACACAAAGATTTGAAGAAGAAAGATTACAAGGCTCTCTTTATAATCCATCAATGTGTTGATCCAAACAACTTTGATAAAGTTGGTGATGTAGATTCAACAAAGGAAGCATGTGACATCCTGGAAAAATCATTTGGAGGCGCTGAGAAAGTTAAGGAGGTGAGGTTACAAACTCAAAAAAGAATGTATGAATTGCTTCATATGGAAGACAATGAAAGTGTGATTGATTTCTTCACCAGAGTAACGAAACTGGTGAATCAAATCAAGACGCGTGGAGAAGTGCTGACATCAAAATTTGTAGTGTCAAAGATTTTGAGGTCATTGGCTCCAAAGTTCGATCATGTGGTAGTATCCATAGAAGAATCGAAGGATTGTCAAGCATGGCAAAAGAAGAGCTTCAAGGAACTCTTGAATCTCACGAATAAAGAATGGCTGAAAGAACTGCAAGCAAGTCGAAGACTGATGTGGCTTTGCAAGCTCAATCGAATAAGGAAGACAAAGAAAGATGGAATGGAAATAAAGGCAAAGGAAGTTACAACAATTTGATAGGAAGAGGAAACCATAAAAAAGGTAGTTCGTTGAATCAGAGTCTTTTAACCAAGGCAATCACAGAGGTGATGGTTTAGGTAGAGGAAGAGGCAATGGAAGAAAGCCTGATAAAAGTCATATTTAGTGCTAAAATTGTCAAGAGTATGGCCATTATGCAAGTCAATGTCGAGGAGGCAAGAAAGATCAAGAAAGTGTTGCAAAGCTTTCAGAAGACGGGGTGATGCTAATGGTTACAATAAAATAAGAAGAAAGATTCAAATACCAATGGTATCTCAAGTCAAGTTGTTCGTCACACATGTGTGGAAGAAAATATTGGTTTATCAACATCAATCCCTTGTCGAAGAACAAGGTAAAATTTTCAAACGACAATACCTTATCCACTGAAGGTATTGGCGATGTTATGATCAGGAGAAAGGATAGTAAATAATAATTAATTTCCAATGTGTTGTACATACCTGGCATGAAGAGTAATCTAATAACTATAGCTTAGCTAATTTAGAGTAATTAAAAAGTATTGATCGAAGATAGAATGATGAGAGTGATATACTCGAGAAACAGGTTAATCTTGAAGGCTCCTATGTCTCAGAATAAAACCTTCAAGATTGAACTTGATGTGTTGGAACACAAGTGCTTGGCGACTGCAGCTAGCGGAGATGAATGGTTATGGCGCTATAGACGTGGTCACTTGAATTTCAATGACATTAGTAATCTGAAGAGGAAGAGTATGGTTTCATGCCTACTAGAAATCCATATTCTAGAAGAAGTATGTAATGAAAGTGTTTAAGCAAAGCAACACAAGAATAACATCAGCAAGGATGCAAGAAGCAATTCGAAATCCACTCTCGAGATAGTCTACTCATGTGTGTGTGGTCCTCTCCAGGTAGATTCACTTGGAGGTAACAAGTACTTTGTTAGATTTATTGACGAGTACAAAAAAAAGTTGTGGACTTATTTGATCAATAAGAAAAGTGATATGATTGATGTTTTCACCAAGTTCAAAGCAATGGTCAAAAGACAGAGTGGTCGCAAGATTAAGGTTTTGAGGACAGATGAAGGTGGAGAGTATGTGTTGAAAGATTTTGACGCACTGTGTACAAAAGAAGGAATTGTGCATGAGGTGGTTCCACCATACACTCCTCAACAAAATGGTATTGCTGAAAGAAAAAACATAACCATTATGAATATGGTGAGAAGTGTGTTGAAAGGCAAACACCTCTCAAATGAGCTATGGCGTAAGGGTGTGTCGAATGCAACATACATATTGAACAGATGTCCAACAAAGAGGCTTAAAGGTATCACACCAGAAGAATGTTGGTCTGGCGTCAAACCTAGTTTAAGCCACTTAAAGGTGTTTGGATCCATATCACATAGAAAGATGGATGATAACTCGAGTCAGATGATCCTAGTGGGATATCATTAGAACGGTGGATACAAATTGTTCGACCCAATGAACAAGTGTAACACCCCGTTTTGTCCGATTTATTTAATCGAGTCGATTTAATTATTTTTTTTTATATTATTTTATTCTTGACTTTTATTTGGCAATATGCTTTATATATACATATAGTATGACTTGTGTGCTGTTATATGATGTGAATGCATGTGATGAAATGTTGTGATGATGGTTTGTAGCCTAAGGGCAAGAAAATGCATTGTGTTGTGTTTGATTGTATATGCATGATTGTGGATGTGTATATGTGTGCATTTGAATGTCAAGAGTCATTGTATGCTAAGCATCATGATATGCATTCTTGTGATGTCGTGTGCCCTAGTGGGTGTGAGCGACGAAACGGTTCCAAAGGGAATCCGCTATAACATCGTGAGCCTTATACCGAGAGGACCTAAAACAATGATTATAGACGATCGTGAGCCTTATACAAAGAGGACCTAAAGCGATCGGATCGTGAGCCTTATACAAAGAGGACCTAAAGCAATCCATAAACGTCGTGAGCCTTATACCAAGAGGACCTAAAGCAACGGGGAACATCTTTTGCCCGACGGGGAGTTACACTAAGTAACAAGCGATGATTCCAATAGTTCCTGAGTGAACTAATGATGAGAATGATGGATGGATGGTACCACATTTGCATAGAGTCGTTGTGTTGGTCTCTTTGCATTTGCATAAATCATGAATGGATTGATTATGTGTGGAAAATCATGAATGGATTGATTATGTGTGGAAAATCATGAATGGATTGACTATGTGTGGAAAATCATGAATTGATTGAGTATGTGTTGAGATTTATGTTTGAATTGGTGAATTGATGTGCATATGTGATAAATGCAGTGGTTGTGGATAATATGTTTTATGCATAGACATATGCTATGTGATGTGGTGGGGTGTTTCCATATGTTATGACTTTGGTGTGCCTTATGTGTGAATATGTAATTATATTGGTGTAATTGATATATGCTATGTGTATTAGTATGTGATACTTGTGGTGAGAATAATTATGCATGTGAATTTATATGTGTTGCATATTATTATGCAATCTTGATTTAGTTGTTATTTCTCACCCTTCTGCTGTGGTTTGTTGCTCTATGAGGCAATTGCAAATCTGTGTCTTGGAGGCTTTTGTGAAGATTAGTTCTCCATCCTTTTGTCGGTTTGTCTACTCTGATACGTAACACAGGAGTCGGGGGAACGCTTTTGTTATATATGTATACAATTGTAGGATCTATTTTGTATTACCTTTGTATGAATATTTTGATGTTATAAAATGATTTATTTTGTAAAACAAGTCAGTCATGGATCTTTCCGCTTTATTCCATAATTGGCAGGAAGTCACAGTGATGGGCCGTCAGTTGTGCATGGTTTTCAGATGGAACATTAGGGTGTTGTCTTAGAGAGCTCCAGTATTGTTAGTAACAAAAAGGATGGATGATTGAACGGAATAACAAGCATGATGTGTATAATGGTATTGAGACTATGGAAAGTAAAACTTAGAGTTCTGGTGAGGTTTGGAGTCTTTGGAGTTTTAGAGCATTAATGGAAATCTTGAGAAAACCCTAGGTGTGGATGTAATATTTGAGAGTTCTTTTTGGTTGGTTGTTCTACATGTTGAGATTTATGGAATTTGGACTGTTAAGAGAAGAAATTGTGTATGGATTACTAATAGTTGAATAAGGTAACGATTGAGAACAAGTGTCCATTTTCATGAATAGATAACTGGAATTGGTTTGGTTGAGTTTGAGTGAATTCACAATTGTTTGGAATGTTTGATAAGAGTGGTGAATTGTGTGAGTTGAGGCTTTGATCGACGTAATGTGACTGGTTATGTTTGTTATCGTCGGGGTATGCTGTTATTTACTCGGTTAAGCTTGTGTGTGAGTAACCAATTACCCAGTGAAATTTTTTCCAAAAGCTTTAAGAATTTATATCTTTTGGAATTTGGTTGGGCATTACAACGTATAGTGATGTTATTTGGTGTTAGTAGTGCGTCTGTAATGTTTCTGGAGTAGATGAATCGTATCTTCCATAGTTACTTGAATGAGGTCGTGGTGGTTTTGAGTGAGGATATTCGGATCTGTTATAAACTCAGAGGAAGAACAGGTAGAGTGTTTGAGATTTGAATTACAAGTGTTGAAAAGAGACAAAATTTTATGCTAAGTTATTCAAGTGAGAATTTGGGTTGAAAGGGTTAGTTTTCTTGGATATGTTATTTCAGATGAGAGTATGGTTAATGGATCCATCGGGAGTAGATGCAGTTCTACAATGAGAGACTCCGAAGTCGGTTAAGGAGATTAGAAATTTTTGGGCTTAGTTGGTTGTTACTGCAGGCTATGGAAGACTTTGCTAAGTTCGTACTTCTGGTAACTCAGTTGACTTGCAATGGGTGAGTCGTTTGTTTTGGATGTTCGTTGTGAGTGAGTTTTGGTGAGCTGAAGTAGAAGTTATCTACGGCTCTAGTTTTGATTCTGTGTGATCCTAATAAACAGTATGCGAGGTATTGTGATGTGTCTTTGATGAGTTAGCCAGTGTGTTAATGCAAGAGGGTAAAGTCGTGACTTATGCTTTACGACAATTGAGGAGTCATAGAAGGATCTATACTATTTTGGATTTGGAATTGGTTGCGGTTGTCTTGTGTTGGAATATTTGGAGGTATTATCTTTATGGTTCTAGGTTCGAAGTGTTTAGTAATCACAAGAATATTGAGTACTTGTTTGGGATGAACGAATAGAGTATGAGACAACGAGGATGGGTAGAATTCGTGACGAGTTATGAATTTGGATTGGATTATCCTTAGTGAAGAGTTAATGTCGTGCGTGGTGAGTTAAGTCAAAAGTTGTTATACATGTCTGTTTTGATGGTCAGAGAATTAAAATTATTTGAGCAATTCCGAGACTTGTGTCTGGTGTATGAGATAACACGTGAGAGTGTGAGGTTGGGAATATTAAAAGTGAACAATGATTTTTGGTGAATATGAGGAAGAGTTAGACTTTGGACGTGAGATTGGTAGTTTGATGGTTACGGGTAATCAGAGTGCGCAGCGGAAGCGTGATGTGGCACATTTTGTATATGCGGGTGGGACTTGTAAGAGTTCATAGGTCGAACATTGGGAATATGTAGGAATGGTGAGACTATTGGACGTTTCAGGATGGAAGTGTTAGGCGAAAGATTTAAATATTATTCATGGGCTACTATGTAGATGGACGTTTTGGTTGTATGTTCGATTGGGGAATCGTAGCATTGTTGTAATATTGTTGTGTGACAAGGATGTTGGTATGGTGGTTATGTAGGGATTGTTGAACGATGTTGGGTTGTGGAACTTTATGTTCTTGTTTGTGTTGTTGCCTCGTTTCCATAGTGATGGTCCGAGTGCGAGTAGCTAATTCCTGTGTGTGTTCGTAGCTTGGGTATTCTTTGAGTCGTGCGTTAGTCGTCAAGTGCATTGTATGGGCTTTGTACCTTGTCATTGTAGTTGTCTTCGTTGTTGTGTCGTTGTTGTAGCTACTGTTAGCAAAGTGGTTTGTCAGTTTGTGTTATTCGTGGTGTGCCTTAAGTTGGCATGTTGGTTTGTTAGTCAGATGTGAGAGTCGTATCCGGAGTTGTTCGTATCGGTTATATTTTCGAGGACGAAAATGTCTAAGTGGGGGAGAATTGTAACGCCCCGTTTTGTCCGATTTATTTAATCGAGTCGATTTAATTATTTTTGTTTTTATATTATTTTATTATTGACTTTTATTTGGCAATATGCTTTATATATATATATATATATATCGTATGACTTGTGTCCTGTTATATGATGTGAATGCATGTGATGAAATGTTGTGATGATGGTTTGTGGCCTAAGGGCAAGAAAATGCATTGTGTTGTGTTTGATTGTATATGCATGATTGTGGACGTGTATATGTGTGCATTTGAATGTCATGAGTCATTGTATGCCAAGCATCATGATATGCATTCTTGTGATGTCATGTGCCCTAGTGGGTGTGAGCGACGAAACGGTTCTAGAGGGAATCCGCTATAACATCGCGAGCCTTATACCGAGAGGACCTAAAGTGATGATTATAGACGATCGCGTACCTTATACAAAGAGGACCTAAAGCGATCGGATCGTGAGCCTTATACAAAGAGGACCTAAAGCGATCGATAAACGTCGTGAGCCTTATACCAAGAGGACCTAAAGCGACGGGGAACATCGTTTGCCCGACGGGGAGTTACACTAAGTAACAAGCGATGATTCCAATAGTTCCTGAGTGAACTAATGATGAGAATGATGGATGAATGGTACCGCATTTGCATAGAGTCGTTGTGTCGGTCTCTTTGCATTTGCATAAATCATGAATGGATTGATTATGTGTGGAAAATCATGAATGGATTGATTATGTGTGGAAAATCATGAATGGCTTGATTATTTGTGGAAAATCATGAATTGATTGAGTATGTGTTGAGATTTATGTTTGAATTGGTGAATTGATGTGCATATGTGATAAATGCAGTGGTTGTGGATAATATGTTTTATGCATAGACATATGCTATGTGATGTGGTGGGGTGTTTCCATATGTTATGACTTTGGTGTGCCTTATGTATGAATATGTGATTATATTGGTGTAACTGATATATGTTATGTGTATTAGTATGTGATGCTTGTGGTGAGAATAATTATGCATGTGAATTTATATGTGTTGCATATTATTATGCAATCTTGATTTAGTTGTTATTTCTCACCCTTCTGCTGTGGTTTGTTGCTCTATGAGGCAATTGTAGATCTGTGTCTTGGAGGCTTTTGTGAAGATTAGTTCTCCATCCTTTTGTTGATCTGTCTGCTCTGATACGTAACACGGGAGTCGGGGGAACGCTTTTGTTATATATGTATACAATTGTAGGATCTATTTTGTATTACATTTGTATGAATATTTTGATGTTATAAAATGATTTATTTTGTAAAATAAGTCAGTTATGGATCTTTCCACTTTATTTCATAATTGAATTTTCCTTTTGTATGGAAAAATTTTCCCTTTGATGTTATTCCATTTTGTGTTATGTATCAAATTTATGAGCAGGGATTATGTTTTCTTTCTATTGATGTGGCATCCTTGTTTCTGTTGGAAAAATAAATTTTTACTTACTCTGATTTAATTATGTATTATTATTCGCGATGGGAATTGGGGTGTTACAAAAGTGGTATCAGAGCAGGTCGGTCCGTCCGACCAAGTTGTTGAGTCAGTTGGTGTGACAGTTGAATATTGTCGATGTTGTTTGTTCCTTAGTATGTGATATGTTTGTGAACACTGTCAGTACTTTTTGGTTTTCTAATCCTTGATTTGCAGGATTTAGAATGAGATAAATGGGGGAGAAGCTGGTGCTTCTCCAAGTTGCTTCAGTTGTGGAGTGTTGGCTCAGTGTGTTGTAGATTGCAAGAGTGTAAGTGTTATTTGGACAATGTTATTCCCGATTCCGGAAGGAATGCAGAGGTAAGGTTTATGTCGACTAAGGATTTGTGCCTTAGGTAGTTTTGTGCACAGGATGTAAGGAATGCTATTATAGTTTGGTAAAGACGGTTTATGCCCCATCATGATTGTCGGCTGTCTATTGACAAATTGAGGAACTGATCACCCTTAATCTCTTGTTGATAGCAGACGGGAATTATGTTGGATGGAATAGACGTGTCTTTCAGGCTTTGATAGTGTGTGAAATGAATTGTTTGGAATTAAGGAAATGGTTACGGATTGTTTTGTTGAGTCGATAAAGATTCTTATATCGGAAAATGAGGCGGATTCGAGGTTTTTGTATGTTGGTCAAGTTGGGAAGTCATTGAGAGAGAACGATTGGGTATTATTAAGGGCTGCTTCTTAGAGAGTAGAGATTGAACTTAATTGGACGAAGGTGAATAGTTGAGGTTTATATCTGCTAAGTAAGTAGAAAACTCTTAGTAGATGGGACTAAGATGTTTGTTTTGTCTGTGATGATAGTGTTCTGGAAATTGGTAGGAAGTCAAGTGATGGGCCGTCAGTTGTGCATGGTTTTCAGATGTGTTTTTGGATGGAACATTAGGGTGTTGTCTTAGAGAGCTCCAGTATTGTTAGTAACAAAAAGGATGGATGATTAAACGGAATAACAAGCATGATGTGTATAATGGTATTGAGACTATGGAAAGTAAAACTTAGAGTTCTGGTGAGGTTTGGAGTCTTTGGAGTTTTAGAGCATTAATGGAAATCTTGAGAAAACCCTAGGTGTGGATGTAATATTTGAGAGTTCTTTTTGGTTGGTTGTTGCTATATGTTGGGATTTATGGAATTTGGATTGTTAAGAGCAGAAATTGTGTATGGATTACTAACAGTTGAATAAGGTAACGATTGAGAACAAGTGTCCACTTTCATGAATAGATAACTGGAATTGGTTTAGTTGAGTTTGAGTGAATTCACAATTGTTTGGAATGTTTGATAAGAGTGGTGAATTGTGTGAGTTGAGGCTTTGATCGACGTAATGTGACTGGTTATGTTTGTTATCGTCGGGGTAGGCTGTTATTTACTCGGTTAAGCTTGTGTGTGAGTAACCAATTACCCAGTGAAAATTTTTGAAAAAGCTTTAAGAATTTATATCTTTTGGAATTTGGTTGGGCATTACAACGTACAATGATGTTATTTGGTGTTAGTAGTGCGTCTGTAATGTTTCTGGAGTAGATGAATCGTATCTTCCATAGTTACTTGGATGAGGTCGTGGTGGTTTTGAGTGAGGATATTCAGATCTGTTATAAACTCAGAGGAAGAACAGGTAGAGTGTTTGAGATTTGAATTACAAGTGTTGAAAAGAGACGAAATTTTATGCTAAGTTATTCAAGTGAGAATTTGGGTTGAAAGGGTTAGTTTTCTTGGATATGTTATTTCGGATGAGAGTATTGTTAATGGATCCATCGGGAGTAGATGCAGTTCTACAATGAGAGACTCCAAAGTCGGTTAAGGAGATTATAAATTTTTGGGCTTAGTTGGTTGTTACTACAGGCTATGGAAGACTTTGCTAAGTTCGTACTTCTGGTATCTCAGTTGACTTGCAAAGGGTGAGTCGTTTGTTTTTGATGTTCGTTGTGAGTGAGTTTTGGTGAGTTGAAGTAGAAGTTGTCTATGGCTCCAGTTTTGATTCTGTGCGATCCTAATAAACCGTTTGCAAGGTATTTTGATGTGTCTTTGATGAGTTAGTCAGTGTGTTAATGCAAGAGGGTAAAGTCGTCACTTATGCTTTACGACAATTGAGGAGTCATAGAAGGATCTATACTATTTTGGATTTGGAATTGGTTGCGGTTGTCTTGTGTTGGAATATTTGGAGGTATTATCTTTATGGTTCTAGGTTCGAAGTGTTTAGTAATCACAAGAATATTGAGTACTTGTTTGGGCTGAAGGAATAGAGTATGAGACAACGAGGATGGGTAGAATTCGTGACGAGTTATGAATTTGGATTGGATTATCCTTAGTGAAGAGTTAATGTCGTGCGTGGTGAGTTAAGTCGAAAGTTGTTATACATGTCTGTTTTGATGGTCAGAGAATTAAAATTATTTGAGCAATTCCGAGACTTGTGTCTGGTGTATGAGATAACACGTGAGAGTGTGAGGTTGGGAATATTAAAAGTGAACAATGATTTTTGGTGAATATGAGGAAGAGTTAGACTTTGGACGTGAGATTGGTAGTTTGATGGTTACGGGTAATCAGAGTGTGCAGCGGAAGCGTGATGTGGCACATTTTGTATATGCGGGTGGGACTTGTAAGAGTTCATAGGTCGAACATTGGGAATATGTAGGAATGGTGAGACTATTGGACGTTTCAGGATGGAAGTGTTAGGCGAAAGATTTAAATATTATTCATGGGCTACTATGTAGATGGACGTTTTGGTTGTATGTTCGATTGGGGAATCGTAGCATTGTTGTAATATTGTTGTGTGACAAGGATGTTGGTATGGTGGTTATGTAGGGATTGTTGAACGATGTTGGGTTGTGGAACTTTATGTTCTTATTTGTGTTGTTGCCTCGTTTCCATAGTGATGGTCCGAGTGCGAGTAGATAATTTCTGTGTCTTTTCGTAGCTTGGGTATTCTTTGAGTCGTGCGTTAGTCGTCAAGTGCATTGTATGGGCTTTGCACCTTGTTGTTGTAGTTGTCGTCGTTATCGTGTCGTTGTTGTAGCTGCTGTTAGCAAGGTCGTTTGTCAGTTTGTGTTATTCGTGGTGTGCCTTAAGTTGGCATGTTGGTTTGTTAGTCGGATGTGATAGTCGTATCCGGAGTTGTTCGTATCGGTTATATTTTCGAGGACGAAAATGTCTATGTGGGGGAGAATTGTAACACCCCGTTTTGTCTGATTTATTTAATCGAGTCGATTTAATTATTTTTGTTTTTATACTATTTTATTCTTGACTTTTATTTGGCAATATGCTTTATATATATATCGTATGACTTGTGTGCTGTTATATGATGTGAATGCATGTGATGAAATGTTGTGATGATGGTTTGTGGCCTATACCAAGAGGACCTAAAGCGACGGGGAACATTGTTTGCCCGACGGGGAGTTACACTAAGTAACAAGCGATGATTCCAATAGTTCCTGAGTGAACTAATGATGAGAATGATGGATGGATGGTACCGCATTTGCATAGAGTCGTTGTGTCGGTCTCTTTGCATTTGCATAAATCATGAATGGATTGATTATGTGTGGAAAATCATGAATGGATTGATTATGTGTGGAAAATCATGAATGTATTGATTATGTGTGGAAAATCATGAATTGATTGAGTATGTGTTGAGATTTATGTTTGAATTGGTGAATTGATGTGCATATGTGATAAATGCAGTGGTTGTGGATAATATGTTTTATGCATAGACATATGCTATGTGATGTGGTGGGGTGTTTCCATATGTTATGACTTTGGTGTGCCTTATGTGTGAATATGTGATTATATTGGTGTAACTGATATATGCTATGTGTATTAGTATGTGATGCTTGTGGTGAGAAAAATTATGCATGTGAATTTATATGTGTTACATATTATTATGCAATCTTGATTTAGTTGTTATTTCTCACCCTTCTGCTGTGGTTTGTTGCTCTATGAGGCAATTGCAGATCTGTGTCTTGGAGGCTTTTGTGAAGATTAGTTCTCCATCCTTTTGTCGGTATGTCTGCTCTGATACGTAACACGGGAGTCGGGGGAACGCTTTTGTTATATATGTATACAATTGTAGGATCTATTTTGTATTACCTTTGTATGAATATTTTGATGTTATAAAATGATTTATTTTGTAAAACAAGTCAGTTATGGATCTTTCCGCTTTATTCCATAATTGAACTTTCCTTTTGTATGGAAAAAGTTTCCCTTTGAGGTTATTCCATTTTGTGTTATGTATCAAATTTATGAGCAGGGATTATGTTTTCTTTCTATTGATGTGGCATCCTTGTTTCTGTCGGAAAAATAAATTTTTACTTACTCTGATTTAATTATGTATTATTTATTCGCGATGGGAATTGGGGTGTTACAACAAGCAAGTCATGATCACCAGGGATGTGATTGTATATGAGATTAAGAAGTGAGATTGGACTAAGAACATCAAGAAGGATTCATTGAGAATCCTATGTGATGAACCAGCTAGTGAAGCTATTAGAGAATTTTGACAAGCTGGTAGAGAAGTTCAACAAGAAGTTGTTGAAGGTCAAGCTAACACAATTAGACCTTAGAGAACAAGAAACATGCTTGTAAGACTGTAGGAATGTGTAATCACATCAGATGATGTGGTCGATGATGAAGATGAGTTAGTACATTATGCCTTCCATGCAAATATTGAGCCAGTCAATGCATCTGAAGCATTGAAAGACTCAAGGTGGATGGAAGCTATGGTAGATCAGATAAAATTCATAAAAGACAATAATACCTGGTCATTAGTCGAATTGCCAAAAGGGAAGAAGGAAATTGAAGTGAATTGGGTATACAAAGTTAAGCTGAATCCAAAAGGTGAAGTAGTTCGACACAAGGCAAGACTTGTAGTAAATGGGGTTCTTCAAAGAGAAGGAATCAATTATGATGAAGTCCTTGCACTAGTAGCTAGAATCAAAACACTCAGGTTGATTGTGGGTCTAGGCAATATGCATATCTGGTCGATATGTCGGATGGACGTAAAATGTGCATTCATAAATGACCCTCTAGGCGAAGAGGTGTATGTAACACAACCAATTGGGTTTGTTAAACAGGACCAAGAAAGGAAAGTATACAGGCTGCATAAAGCCATATATGGACTGAAACAAGCTCCAAGAGCTTGGAACAAGAAAATAGACTACTTTCTAAGAGAGAAAGAGTTTGAGAAGTGTTCGACAGAGCATGGTGTGTATGTCAAGAGAACCAAAAGTGATCTGTTTATAATATGTCTCTATGTCGATGACCTGTTGTTAACATGCAGTTGCAAGAAGAAGATCAAAGACTTCAAAAATGACTTAAGTGAGGATTTAGAAATGTTAGACTTGGGAAATCTCTCAGACTTCCTTGGTATCGAATACTCAAGAGTAGTAGAGGCTTGATGATGCACCAAAGACTATATGCAGGAAAATACTCAAGATATTTGATATGCAAGAATGCAACCCAACTTCTAATCCAATTGAGCCCAAATTTCAATTGACAAAAGATTCGAATGAAGATTATGTTGATCCAAGGAAGTGCAGAAGACTCATTGGATCACTTCGATACCACTGTCACACAAGGCCAGATTTAGCTTATGGTGTAGGCATGGTTAACAGATTTATGCAGCCACCAAGAGTATAATAAAGGCATCTTAAAGGAACACTCTTATATGGTATTTTGTTTCCCTCATATGATGAAGGAAAATAATGCAAACTTGTGGGCTACACTGACTCTAGTTGGTGTGGTGATGCTGAAGATAGAAAATCGATAGCAGGATATGTGTTCATGTTAGGTGGTACACCATTCGTATGGAGTTCAAGAAAGGAACCAGTGGTAGCTTTATCATAATGTGAGGCAGAATATATAACAACTTTGCAATGTGCATGTCAAAGAACTTTGATTATGAATCTAGTCGAAGAAATTACAAAGAAGAACTATGGAGATATGACCATGAAGATCGACAATATATCAGGTATCAACCTAGCGAAGAATCCAATAGCACACGGATAAAGAAACACACATCGCAATGAGGTTCTATTACCTGAGAGAGCAGATAGCAAATGGAAAGTTGAGCCTGAAGCATTGTTGATCAAAGAACCAGATTGCAGATATAATGACGAAGGATGTGCATGTCGAATTATTTAAGAGATTAAGAACAATGATGAATATAGATATTTTAGGCACAATGAATTAGATGATGTGTTAAATATGCAACTATTTGTGTCGAAGTCGAAATGGTATGTCTATATATTCGACGTAAGGTATGTATGTGCAATTCTTAATGATATGTTTGTTTCGCATGAATGATGCAGAAAAGAATGAATATGGATGACAACCACGCACATAAACAAATCTTATTCAATAATAGGTGAAAAATATTGATTTTCTTGCTGTTCCACTTTTACCCATATGTCTACATAAAATACATTATTAAAAAACTATTATAAAATGAATATTTTATTAAACATAATAATGATAAATATTTATATTTATATAACATATATACACACACACATATATATATATATATATATATATATATATATATATATATATATATATATATATATATATATATATATATGCACATTTACATCAGGTGTAACTCTATTTAATCATCAATAGGAATAAATCAAACAGTCATATAAGTAAACTATTTTTTAGGAAAAATAAATGGTCATATATACTTTTTATTTTTTATTTCATTTAATATGATCGTTTGATTCAATCCTATTAATGGTTGAGATTTGGTGTAAGACTTTTAAACTTACACCTGGTGCCAATGGATCTTGATTCATACACTACTACGAAAAATACCTATCACAACAGTTGGAAATGGAAAACCACCAC
Source organism: Lathyrus tuberosus (assembly GCA_022829125.1). Taxonomy (NCBI): domain Eukaryota; kingdom Viridiplantae; phylum Streptophyta; class Magnoliopsida; order Fabales; family Fabaceae; genus Lathyrus; species Lathyrus tuberosus. The sequence goes on along the minus strand of JALAZF010000066.1, from coordinate 17,178,551 downwards.
GTTCCTCAAATGGTTGTGAGGTAAGGTGTGATTGTATGTATGATGCTTTCCACCACGAACGTGTAACTGTGTTTGTATCTATGTACCACGCTACCTACTACAACAGTTACTTTATACAACTGTTGTGATATCATTTAATGCAACATATTTAACAACAGTTGTGCTAAACAACCGTTGTGATATATAGACCTAAGTTTATTATAAATTATGTGGAATACTTATTTTGCCAATGCTCACTAAACATATAGGCTTTCAATCTGCACTAGAACATTAAAACATAACAAATTAAGTTATATTAGAAGTACAAGTTCATGTTCAATGCTAGACAAGAGTTCTTCAACACCTTATCTATATTTTGTATGAAGACAAGCTTCTCCAAATAATAGTTTTGATGAAGAAAAGCTACGAGAATGTGCTCATGTCAATAGCTAGTGCATCAAAGTCTAGATTTCAAGTCTTAAAGATTAAACTTTGGATGTTTTTGAAGAATGATCATGACATTTCAAGGTACAAGTAGGCACTCTCTCTATGTTAATTATACGTGCTAAAGAATTTCATGCAAAAACATAACATATTACATTCATACGTTTTAACTACATAAAACCTGGCCAAATTTCTTTTTGCTTAAGTATCTTTCCGCTTCAAAGCAGTGGTAACCGGTTACCACAATTCTTGAAATCGGTTACATGTGTGTAATATTTACTTCATTGGCCTTGATCAGATATTGTAACCAGTTACACCATTTCCTGTAACCGGTTACACACGCGATATTTTCAATTTTTTGCACCACTTCAGGTGTAACCGATTACGCTCTTTTTGGTAACCAGTTACCACTAAATCAGTGGCAATGGTTCACTCATATTTTTATCCAAACAAGTTTTTGAATTCATATATCAACCATGGCATATTTTCATGCATTCACAAACTTTTAGAGATGTGTTAAGACACTATAAATACCATACATTTTAGAATTTGAAACTCACCTCTCTCATTTACAATTCAAAACTTATAATCTCTCATTTTCAAAATCAAGTGTTCTTGACATAATATTTTTGCTAAAACTTTTACATATCAATTTCATTGCATTTTCAAGAGTTTCAACTTCATAAAATCATTGAGAACTTGTACTACATTTTGAGAATTTCTTACTTGAAAGAGAAGATCAATCTTAGTGATTGATACATTGTTATACAACTTTAAATACTTGTAAAAATTCAAATTATTGTTGAATTCCTTGTTGTCCGGGATTGTTGGAAGCAAGAGAGTGATCAAAGGAGGATTGTTCTCTTATTTAACTTTGAATAGATCATAAAAGGATTATCCTTATTGATTGGTTTAAGATCTTATGTATAGTGGCTAGGATAAGCTTCTACAAAGTCCAAACAAGATAGTAAAATCTCTTATTGTGTAAGGGGACCGGAATACTCTCAGATTGTGAGGGGAACCCGAATATATTATTGTGTCCTTTATTTTTCCGCTCTTTACTACTTTCCTCACTTAACATTCAACCGAAAAAATAATCACATCTAATTCTAAAACCAAAAAATTTTAAAGTACTTAATTCACCCCCTTTTAGGTGCATTCTATACTTACAATTAGAATCAGAGCAAGTTATAGGTAACATGTTCTTACAAATCCATAATGGCTTTCGCAAGTACAAATCCTACATTTCAAAGATGGTGATAGTAGTAATAAACCTCCACTATTTTCTGGTGAATATTTCGATTTTTGGAAAATTCACATGAAGACTTATTTGGAAGCACAAGGAGAAGGAATATGGGAATCTGTCCAAAATGGTCCATATCAACTTGTAAGTGTTGTTAATGGTTTCGATACTCTTGTTCTGGACTGGGCCGTGATTTCCTACAATCAAACAAGCCCAATCCATACAACTTGAAGAAGCCCAATAAAGTCCTAGAGAAGAACACATGACCGCCATACGCGAAGCCAAAAGCATGTCGGGCACCCTGAGAATCCGAGGACACTTGAGCATCCAAAGACAAAGAAAGACATCACACCCTGATGAGGACCTCCTCGACAGAGTAGCCTCTCCCCGCGAGAATACTCCCAATCCCCGCTGACTCATAGGTCCTCAACATACGTGGATCGCCTCCATTAGGTCAAGTCCAAACCACGACCACCACATCTCCTCGAAATCATAGACTCTTCTCCGAGGAACCCATCAACGGTCTTGTTCACACAAATACGTTTCATATAACCGTCTAATAATGGCATTAAAGGGACAATTACACTAGGGCGTTGACCACGAGCTGGTCATTATTACTACACGTAAGCCCTAGCAGTTACTTGGAACGGGTCACACGCTGGTCCCACCCGTTGCAAGTAACCGTTGGCCATGCGCTGGGGGTCTCCTATAAATACCCTCTCACTTGAGAGGGTCAGGATAAGTTAACTTCTGACTCTCACTCACATTCTCTGTATTTGTTGCGCACTCACTGACTTAAGCATCGGAGTGTCCTACAGGTACACCCCCCCGCTGTCTCTCATCATCATTGAAGTAGCAATTATTCCAGACACCGTTGGCCACTTTCAAATAATCTGATCCAGGTACGATCAGTGGCGCCGACTGTGGGGATTTTCATAAACTTCCCTATTTTTCCTTTGCGATAAACCAAAGTTTCCTCATTCAACTACCAGCAATGGCCAACCCGTCCGCGAATCAAGCCGTAGATAATGTCATTGCACAACTTGGTGGTAACGCCCATGGCGACAACAACGCTCTTCAGCCCGTCGTGGAGAATGACGTCAGAGATGGAGTCACCGCTTCCCCGTCTTCCGATGAGGTAGAATACGAGACTGCTCAACAAGATGCACAGGAAGCAATCCTCCAGCCCACATATCACCCCGTGGATCCACCACCAAATAAAGATCCGAGCACTGCTGCTTTGTTTGCATTGGTCAATCAGACCAATCAAATGATCTTCAACCAAAACTTACGGATCAAGAAGCTAGAAAAGGGCCGTGGTCGATCTTCCCCGCGAAAGCATCGACCACCTCCTTATCCCGGACATTCACTGTCTCCAGTGGAGTCTCACAGCCCCTCCCTAGTAAATAAAGGTCGCAGGCCACGTTTGGAGCGTAACCAGACCGAGCATCCACTGAAGCGTCATCGCTCCCCGCTTTCAAAAGCGGCCACTCATCCCATGAAGTTTAAGAAGAGCAAGCCTTATGTCGAGGAGCCAAGAGTCCGTCACAAAGAAAACTCCCCGAGACATCCCTATGTTCGGGGTCATACTTCTCCTTAGATATACCCAGGAGATAGCGATGACGAAGACTACCGGACTCCCCTATCCAGACAAATAATGGAAGCCCCTATTCCTAAAACCTTGGAGAGACCTTCATCCTTGGGGATGTACGACGGGACATCTGATCCAGACGACCATGTCGAGAGCTTCGAGGCTCTTCTCGACTTTAGAAACGTCTCCGGCGCTATCAAATGTCGACTATTCCCTACGACTCTTCGGAAAGGGGCCATGGCTTGGTATAAAAACCTGGCACCTGAATCAATAACGTCGTGGAAAGCTCTAAGAGAACATTTCAGGAAGCATTTCACAGCTTCTCGAAGACATCCGAAAACTATATCCTCCTTGGAGGCCATCTTTCAAGATAAGAGAGAATCTCTCCGGAGCTATATAGAGAGATTCAACAAAGAAGCGGTCGAGGTCCATACGACTAACCATATAAAATTATATCTCATCATCAAAGGACTGCGGGTTGGTTCCAAGTTCGCAGAATCTGTCGGATTACACCGTCCTCGCAGCTTCGAAGGTTTCCTCGAATGAGCTCAATCACACATCGAGTTCGAGGAAGCAGAAGCAGCCCAGATTGCGCTTGACTTAAGAAGCAGAGAAGGCCCCCGCTGTAACACCCCTATTCCCACCGCGAATAAATAATACATAAATAAATCAGAGTAACTAAAAATTTATTTTTCCGACAGAAACAAGGATGCCACATTTAAATAAATAAAACACAATCCGTGCTCATAAATTTGATACATAGCATAAAATAGAATACCCTCAAAGGGGAAACTTTTTCCATATAAAATTAAAGTTCAATTATGGAATAAAGCGGAAAGATCCATAACTGACTTGTTTTTACAAATAAGTTGTTTTATAACACCAAAATATACATACAAAAGTAATACCAAATATATTCAACAATTGTATACATATATATCACAAAAGTGTTCTCCGACTCCCGTGCTACGTATCAGAGCAGACACCAAGACCGACAACAGAACAGAGGGATAATCTTCACAAAAAGACCTCCAGCAACTCTAGTCTGCAATGCCTCATAGAGCATTATAAAATAGCAGAAGGGTGAGAAATAACAACTAAATCAAGATTGCATAATAATATGCAAACACACATTCAAACACATGTATAAATCATCTCACCGATACCATCACATACTAACACATATAGCATGTCACAAATACAAAACATATCACACATAATCCAACCACAATTATGACATATGGAACCACACCACCACATCACCACAAAATATAGCATATATCAATTATACCGACATAATCACATATTCACACATAATGCACACCAAAGTTATGACATAAAGAATCACATCACCACATCACATAACATATGTCTACGTATAAACATATTGCCCACAACCAATGCATTTATCACGTATGCACATCAAATTACCAATGTTATCACAATCTCAACACATCACAAATTCAATGCACAATTTCCACACATAATTAATCAAATCATGATTTTCCACACATAATGCATTCATTCACAATTATCACACATAATCAATCCATGATTTATGCAAATGCACAGAGACCGACACAACGACTCTATGCCAATGCCATGCGGTACCGACTTCCCACATTTCTCATCACTAGTTCACTCAGGAACTCTGTTGGAACCATCGCTCATTACTGAGGATCACTCACGTAACACCCCGTCGGGCAAACGATGTTCCCCGTCGCTTTCGGCCCTCTTTGTATAAGGCTCACGACGTTTATGGATCGCTTTCGGTCCTCTTTGTATAAGGCTCACGATCCGATCGCTCACACGCCACATGGGCACACGATCGTCTATAACCATCGCTTTCGGTCCTCTTATTTTTAAGGCTCACGATCCAATCAGATCGCTTTCAGTCCTCTTATTTTTAAGGCTCACGATGTTATAGCAGATTCCCTCTGGAATCAATCCGTCCCTCAGGACATCACAAGAATGCATATCATGATGCTTGGTATACAATGAATCATGACATCACATGCATCTTCACACATATATGCAACCACAATCATGCATATATTTCAACTCCTCAATTCCATACATTCACAATTCAACCATAAGAATTAATCAACCTCATCACATTCATGCATTGCAAATCAATTCAAACAATGCATTTCAAACCATAAAGGCCACCAATCAACATACATTGAATTTCATATAAACAATGCATTTCATCACAAAACACAAACCACAAAAATCATACAATCACCATTACTTCCACAAGGGATTCACACCACAAAGGCTACCCACCACATATCATAACAACATACATTGATATTCAATCAAACAATGTATTTTACCACACAACAACGTCATTAATCACACATCAAAGTCTAATCCAAAACAATGCACATACTTGCCATAAGGCCACAACCCATCATCACAACATTCCATCATGTATATTCACATCCTATAACAGCACACAAGCTACACGTTACATATCAAAAGCATATAGCATGATAACACATCAATCGCACACATTGTACGCGATAAAAACCCGACAACCCGACTATTTTGCAAAAAACACGAATTAATTAAATAATCTTTTACCCTCCAAACCATTTTTAATAGAAAGAACTTTTCATTAGCTTTCCAACGCTTCAAACGGGAGTCAAAACGGACTTACGGTTCAAAAGTTATGAAGAAAACAAAATCGGACATTTTGGAAAATTCTGTGATCATGCGTCGACGCATGAGGCTGGGGGTCAGCGCATGATCCTGGAAATTTCGCCCGGGTTAGCGCATAAACCTGGGGGTTAGCGCATAATTCTGGGGGTTAGCGCATGAATGCGCAGATTTTGCTAAAAACTCAGTTTTCAATCGTTAAATGACTTCCGGACATCCGATTTTGATTCCATAAAAAACTGCGATCTCAGAATTCAACATACTACAATATTTCTACCATTAAAAAGCCATCTAACACATTTTCCATTTTTGAAATATTTTGAAACATAATTTTATCAGTTTATCCCAACTCCAAACTCGCTCAAAACCACTCGAAAACACACAAATAACCATTCCCGATTAATTCCTATCCTTACCCGATTAAATATCAACCTATACCAATGTTACCAGACATATCCAAACACTTTTACTCGATCACAACATTAATTTGTACAAAAACATCGATATATATCAAAAACTCAAAAGTTACAGATTCAACTCGATTCAATCAAACGATCACGCTAAATCAAGACCCAACATCACACGACTCTACTACGCGATTTATTCCGACTTTCGTCCGTAAAAACATCGATTTCTACTCATTTTTACCATTTCGACCTAAAATGAAAACTATAAGAGAATATCCAAAACAATCCAAGAAAACATACACATATACATACACAAGCAAGATATAATTGAAACTTCTCACCCTTACCCGATTAATCGCGATTGAAACGGAGCTATGACGATTTTTCCACTTTTCCTCTTCTCCCTTTTCTTTCCTCTCTTTTCTCTTCTCTTCTCTTTCTCTTATTTCTTTTTCTTTTCCTTACTATCTTTTCTGTCTTTTCTTTCTATTTATATAAAAACATAAAACTTACCCAAGCAAAAGACCAAAATACCCCTCAGCTCAAATATCTCCCAAACGCTCTCAAAATGCGATAAAACATAAACAACGATGAAAAATAATATATTGTCAAATAAAAGTCAATAATAAAATAATATTAAAAGAAAATAATTAAATCGACTCGATTAAATAAATAAGACAAAACGGGGCGTTACAATTCTCCCCCACTTAGACATTTTCGTCCTAAAAAATATAACTGATACGAACAACTCCGGATACGACTCTCGCATCCGACCAACAAACTAACATGCCAACAAAAGCACACCACGAATAACACAAACTGACAAACCACCTTGCTAACAGCAACCACAACAACGACACGACACAGATAACAACTACAACGACAAGATGCAAAGCCCATACAATGCACTTGACGACCAACTCACGACTCAAGGAAAACCCAAGCTACGAACACACACCGGAATTAGCTACTCGCACTCGAACCAACACGATGGAAACGAGGCAACAACACAAATAAGAACACAAGTTCCACGACACAACATCGATTAAACAACCTCCACATAACCATAATACCAACATCCTTGTCACACAACATTATTACAACCATGCTACGATTCCCCATTCGACCATATAACCAAAACATCCATCTACATAGTAGCCCATGAATAACATTTAAACCTTTCACCTAACACTTCCATTCAGAAACGTCCAAAGGTCTCATCATTCCTACATGCTTCCAATGTTCAACCTATGAACTCTTACCAATCACGCACGCATATACGAATTGTGCCACATCACGCTTTCGCTACGTACTCTGAGTACTTGTAACCATCAAAACTACCAATTCCACGTCCAAAGTCTAACTCTTTCTCATATTCAGCAAAAATCATTGTTCGCCTTTTAATATATCCAACTTCATACTCTACTGTGTTATCTCACACACTAGACACAAGTCTCTGAACTGCTCAAATAATTCTAACTCCCTGACCATCAAAACTGACATGTATAAAAACTTTCGACTTAACTCATCAGGCACAACCTCAGCTTTTCCCCAAAGGATAATCCAAGCCAAATTCATAACCCGCCACGAATTCCAATTAAAGTCATAACTCATCACAAATTCTAACCATTCTCATTGTCTCATACTCTATTCCTTCAGACCAAACAAGTACTCTAAACTCTTGTGGTTACCAAACCCTTCAAACCTAGAAAAAAAAAGATAATACCTCCAAATTTTCCAACACAATACAACCGCAACCAATTCCAAATCTAGAATAGTATAGATCCTTTTATGAATCCTCAATTGTCGTAAAGCATAAGCTACGACTTTACCCTCTCGCATTAACACACTGACTAAACTCATCAAAGACACATCCCAAAACCTCACAAACGGTTGAACAGGATCACACAGAATCAAAACTGGAGCCGTAGACAACTTCTACATCAGTTCTCTGAAACTTTCCTCACAATGAACATCCAAAACAAACGACTTACCCTTTGCGCGTCAACTGAGATAACAGAAGTACTAACTTAGCAAAGTCTTCCATAACCTGCAGTAACAACCAACTAAGCCCAAAAGTTTTAATCTTCTTAACCAACTTCGGAGTCTCTCAATGTAGAATGGCATCTACTTCCGAGGGATCCATAATCATACTCTCATCTGAAATAACATATCCAAGAAGACTAACCTTTTTCCAACCCAAATTCTCACTTGAATAATTTAGCACAAAACTTCGCCTCTGTTCAACACTTGTAATTCAAATCTCATACACTATACCTGTTCTTCCTCCGAGTTCATAACAGATCCGAATATCCTCAATTAAAACCACTACGAACTTATCCAAATAAATATGAAAGATACGATTCGTCTACTCCACAAACATTACAGATTCATTGTAATACCCCAAAATTTGCTCTCCCCTTTTGTCATCATAGCATGGCATTATCATTTATCATATCATATCCACCTCATTAACATTACATTGCATTTAACATAGAAAAATGAAGCATGGCATCCTTCTTACCATCAGGGCATGTGATCAGGGGGAAGGTGGACAATCAAGGAATCATTCAAAGCACAAAAAGGTCAATCAAGTTGGCTCTAGGCAAGCCAAGAGGTCTCTCATGTCTCATACTATCTCAATTGATCTTCCAAAATCTCAAGGAAGTGAGATTCAATGGGAGATTGAAGCACTACATCTTTCACTATGCAAGAGGTTCAAAAATTGAAGGAAAATCCTCAAAAGAGATAGCTCATTGATCCAAAATCATCCTCAAATGGCATATACCATCATCCTTTAAGAAGGTACACAACATACTCTGAGGAATTTGAAATTGAAGACTGCACTTTTTCCTCCTAGGAGGTGGGCACCAAAACTAGGGTTTCCCATTAAATCAGGGAATCTTTGATTTTTTGGACAAAACTTGATGTCATGGTATTCTACATGTTCTTAAGTGTATGTGTATGGAGAATTGCCCCTCAATTGGTTTTGGAGGTGGTTCAATTGAAAAAAGATCAAAAATCAGGAAATTTGGGGCCAAGTCAAATAATCAGGGGAAAAAGTCAACTCTTGACTTTTTGAGGCCAAATTCATGAAATTCATGTTACATATGTCCAATGTACAAAATTTGGTCAAGAAACTCCAAAGGAATCATGAAAAAATCAAGATGTGGAAAGTTGCCATTTTTGGAAGAGGAAGGGTTACTAAAAATAGCAAGTTTTGGCCATTTTGCATCAGAATTTGAACCAAGGCCATTCAAATTTGGAGTACCAAATGAAAATTCCACTCTGCCTCAATGAAAGGCCTTGCTTTAAGCTTCAAATCCATGTGTGGAACATCTCCATTGGATAAAAATTGAGTGAGATATGATTGATCAAAGTTTGAGCAAAGTAGGTTCAAAACTAGGTCATGACCAAGATTTTCAAGGCACGCGCGCAGTCATTTTCACAAACACATGGTGGGACAAATGTATTGATCAATTACTCATGGTTAGAGGCCTCAAATGAAAAATCTTTCAACATGAAAGTTGTTCCTCTATGTGAGATCTTCAAAAGTGGTGTTTATGATTTTTTCATTTGATCAAAGGTTGAGAAGTTATGATGGGTCCAATTTACTATGATCATGCTGAAAACCTAAGTGCCATGTTGCTTTGTCAAACGACCATATGCCACGCCCTTATATCAGTTCCAAATTTGTGTGTTCCAATCCCTTTTTCAACCTATTCCAAGCCTCAATTCAATTCATTTCTCATACCAAAGTTGTTCTATTATGATTCTTCTTTCCAATGACCTCAAAAACACATCAAACCACCCATTGGGTAGAGACAAAATCATCACCAAAACCACCATATCTCCATTGTTCCAAACTGCCATAAAAAACCAGAAAAAACAAATGTTGTTGATGTTGTTATTACCAAGCTTGCACGTGCATTACTCATACCACTCATCCATTGCCCTTTTAAACCAAACACTTTTCATGAACACCACATCACGTGCCTCACTATACATGGAAATGGAAGGAGAAAGCTTGTAGAACAAGTTTATGTTGTTGCAGCATATATGAGTTTTCTTTATTCAATTAATCTCCACCATAACACTCTAAACATCCACCTCACCTTAGCACAGCCATTGATAACTCGTCCCCTAACTAACTTGACTCAGTTAGTTAGGATGGAGTCACTTTAACCATGATAACTCACCACAACTCACTCACTTAACCACCTATGGTTCACTTCTAACTCACACTATAAAATCAAATCTCACTCACATTTCTCATAACAACACTGATTTCTCTCACTCACTTCAGAATTTTTCTCTCACTCTCTCTGATTTTGCTCATTTTCTTCTCCATGATCTCAACTCCATTGTGCTTCCATTGCTCATTGTTTTGGTGTGGTTGAATCAAGAACAACTAGAGCAACTCCATTTATGCAAGTTTAGCATCACTGCAAATCCATATCCATCATCATTTTTCAAAAGTTGAAAGCCTTTATTTGGCCAAGTGAAGCTCAAGGAAGGAGCAGTTTCCTCTGGTATTCTTGTGTACTCAAAGCTTCATCAACTTCAGGTTTGAGTTCTTGAACTTTGATTGCACGTTTTCTCTTCATTATCACTTGTTTCTTGTTGGTTTCAGCTCAATAGGAGCATTCCTAACTCCGGCTAGTTGATAGGCCTTTTAAAGGCGTAGTTGCAAAACTTAGGGCACAAATTCATCTCCTCTGTTCTTGCTATGAGTGCATGATATGTTGTTTTTGGGAGTGAATTCTTAACCTACATAAGCTCAGCTTCAATTTGGTATCATATTTGTGGATTTTTGTGAGATGTGAGAGTTGCAGGTGGTGGTTCTCGCCGGAGAAGGTGACCGGAGGTCCCTCTCCGGCCGGTAGCTTCGTTCTAGGGTTTTTCTTGCCAGTTGGAATTACAGCCGTTTGATCTTGTTGATCCAACGCGTGAAACATTGCCAGCGCATTAATAGAAGCATGCACCTCACGTGCCTATTTTCTGAATTCACTTATGCAACGTGTGGTGCAGTGCATGTTAATGAATGTGTTCCCTCGCGTGTGTGTGTTGATTCCAACTACTTTGACCATGAATTGACTTTGACTTGATCCATTGGCTAAGAATGAGTCAATTTCTGTTGACTGAAGTGCATGATTGTTATGGTGTTTTGCGCAGACTTGGACCTATTCAGATTGATAATTACACCCCCATGTATTGAAGCCCAATGATTTTGAACTGTGACTTTGCTATGTTCATACCCCCCGTCATTTTGCATTCATTTTTTATTTTTATTTCTTTCATACATGTTTCATTTCTAATTGTTAAAAATACCAAATTACATAAGAAAATTCTACAAAAATTCATGAACATTATCAAGACATTTAGAAAATTTTTGACATTTTTATCTCATGATTTTATGACATTTTTACCCCTGTTCCATAATTTTCTTTGAATTTCCATTTGTGTGCTTTCTAATTGTGATACATGAATTTGTTTAATTTTGTTCTTGCTCATTACCAACTATTTTGACATGATTCTTTTTGCATTGATTCACTAATACATTGAAGCATGTTAGATGATTTTTGTTTGATTTTTTAGGTCACTTTATTACATGTTTTGATGCCTATATTTGCACCACTTTGCATGATGTTTCAATTTGACCTAATTGCTTTGTTTGAAGTCATTTTGCTTTGAATTTTGATATGCTATTTTGATATGTGATTCATCTCTGATTAGTGAACTCCAATACCATGTTTTCATAATTTTCATGAGGACATTTGATTTTTGCTTGATGCATTTCATTTAAAGCATTATGACATGTTATATCATTGTAATCTTTAGTGCATGTTTGCATGAATTCTTTTGTGCACATTTGTATGAGCATTTGCATATGTTATGAGCCATTCATATGATATTATAGGTCTTTGATACACATTATAGGTCATCTTTACATGTTCATTTCAATTTGAACTTTGTGCATCATTAACATGTTTTGTTTGCACTTTCTTTTTGAACTTTCATTTCAATTCTTCTTATATTACTTCTTGAATGCCTTGAAGTTGATTCATAAATACTTTTGAGATGTTTATAAACCCTTTTCCATTTAGTTTCAATTCTGGTTGTTGATTTACATGTTCCATTTATGCATGTCCTCTTCATTTCTGTCCATCTTTCATCTACTTCTTCTTCTTGTAACATGTTTAAATGCTAATGGGTGATGATGGTTGCTTATTCACTTGCACTTGTATGATAATAACCATTGGTTTCCATATGATGCCCATTCTGGTTGTGGTTCTAGGATTTGTTTTCTCATTTAATTCTTGTGAGTTTTATGATGCATTACATGTTCTTTTACTTCTTATACTTCTTACACATGTTTACTAACCATGTAGGGGCTTCGGTAAGTTTCAATTGAGTGTGGATAAGGAATCCACATTCAACTTCTATCCTTTCTCTTTTACAATTCCATTTTGTGTTTTGCTAAGCACTTATGTGCTTTCTTTTAATAACTCATTACTTTCCCTTTTTGAATTACAATTCATCTTCTACTTTGGAAGTGAATTGTTTAATTCTTTCTTTCTTTAGACTTTAGGTTGAAACCTCACAAACCTTAGGATCACTCCCTTAACTAATCAATTAGGATTGAGTCTTAGTCCATATAGATTTTTACCTTTATCCTCCCTTGAGTCTCTTTTCTCATCTCAAAGAAAATTCAAAACATATAATAAAGGTAGGCATTTATTGCATTTAGGCCTTTCATATAAAGAAAAGATTATAAGGGGTCTTCTCTTATAATCTTAAGATGTGTAGCATATGGCCCATCTTAGGTCAATGTGTTACATATTTGATCTTGTATGGGGGACTTAAATGCAATACTTGTTGAAGGTGCAAATAATAAAAAACACTTCTTCACTTCATAATCAACAAAACACTTAATAAACACAAGTATGCTAGTGTGTTTGAACCTTGACAATTGGAGCTAAGTGTGAGGGTCTTCTTCACCCTTAGTGTGCTTTCTTACTCATTCCATCTTGGAATGTGAGAATGTACACATTCCAATGACTAAGATTCAGATACACTGTCATATGCAAATAAATGGAAAAAACTTCTAAAAGACAAAAACAAACAATAACGTCTTTCCTTCGGGAATTCTTTTCTCACCTCATTCACTCTTAGCATACGAACGCGCTTCTACTCGTTCTCTTGCAAGACGGTAACGCACTCGGACCAGCGAGCCTGCAACACCTGAGCTAGAACGTTAGCCGTTCCTTAAAAAATGCAAACAATCCATCCCTAGTGAGGGGAACTACGTCGCTCTGATTCTCATGCTCTCGATGAGATACGTAGGCAGTGGGGTAGGGCCCATGCGAGCACTTCTTTTATTTTCCCTACATTTGTTCTCCTTCCTTCCTTTCTTTCTTTCAGTTCCTTTTCCGGTATCCTTTCTTTACACCCTTTGATCGAAACAAGCAAGCGTGGATCCCATCGGGTACGATGGACGCGTGGGGGTGCTAATACCTTCCTCTCACGTAACCGACTCCCGAACCCATTTCTCTTGGTCGCGAGACCATGCTCTTTCCTTCTCTTCAGGTTTATGCGGTGTTTCCTTTCCCTCTCTTGGGATAAATACACATTGCTGGCGACTCTGTTTCGGTGCCACTTTCGCGTTTGTACTAGGATGAAAATCCCGGGAGCGACAGCTGGCGACTCTGCTGGGGAATAAAACTCAGAATCTTTGGTTTCCTTAGCGAGTCAATCCTAGCGCTTGTCTGCTTTTCTTTCATTGGGTGTTTACTGTTGTGCTATATGTTGCTGTTTATTTATTTTACTGTATTTACCGCATTTTAGCATTTTCATTTCACATGATATATTATGCTATACTGGACTGTGTTGTTTTCTGTTTGGCGGGATGGGTGTTCTGAGAGATAAGCCCACTACCAAGGCTTGAGTACACACATAGGTATTAGAGTGGATAGTCATGACGCTTGCGTGGTGGTGACCACGTATTGTTGTTCATGAGACCCACAACCAGACGAGGTTCTATCAGGAGCTTTCTGCTACTGCATGTTATGCAGGCCAGTGGTTATTCTCTTGAGGAACTGTCGACTCTGGGGACCATTACCGAGGACTCAGTTGCGGCACTCCTCCCGAGATGTGACAGTGGCAGACCACATTCCGTGGCAAACCCATTGCACATTCTCGATCCGAGGACCCAATGCTGGGAACTTGCTATAGGACATCCCCTTTTGAAAGAGAATCAGCGGAGGCACTCCTCGATTGGCGGTAGTACTGTACCCTGAGGGAGGAATGTACTATTGCTTCTCGACCTCAGTGCCAGAAGCTGAGGACCTTTTTGTTTTGGAGAATCAGTTGAGGCCTCCTCGATTGATGATGATGCCAAACCAGAAATGGTGAACGTATCATCATTTCTCGACCTGAGAGCCCGGGATACTGAATATCCTAGTACCCACATGTGAGAAGGGCGGGTTGTTTACAGGTTTGCAGGTAACCATGACCTCCTACATACCCGGTTTTCTATCATCATTGCACAAAAAGGAAGTTTCATCCTATTGTATTCAGATGGTTCTTATCTATGGTTCTATATTAGTCTCAGAGCTACACTGACACCATTCACAGTTCAGCACAGACACCTGATTACCTGATCACATTGCCCTTTGCATTGCATTATCATATCCTAACATACATGTTTATTCATTTTCAGGTGCATATATTACCCTTGATTCCAGTCATCAGGTCCCTGCAAAGATGAACACTAAAGAGAGGAAGAATATCATCAGCTATAAGTTCCTTACGCCTACTTTGGGCCCTATTGTTGTGCTGAAGGGAATGGCGAGCCCGGCAGCACGAGAAGCTTTTGAAGAGAAATATGGGTGGATTTTATCTATGGTTCGTAATGTCAGTGATTATGAAGCCAGAGGTCTCCATACGTTGATGCAGTTCTATGATCCGCCTCTGAGATGTTTTGTATTTCCAGACTATGTGTTGGTTCCTACCCTGGAGGAGTATTCCAACATGTTGGGGATTGCTATCAAGGAGGAGCCCCCTTTCTTTGGATCAGTGGGGGATCTTGACTTTGGGAAGTTGGCTGGTGCTCTTTATTTGAGCAAATCAGAGTTAAGTGACAATGTCTCCAACAAAGGAAAGATTCGTGGTTACAAGCTGGAATATCTGATTAAGAAGGCCCAGGAAGCAGCTAAAGGCGAGAATTGGCTTGTTTTTAATGCTTTGCTAGCCCTTTGTATATACGGCATAGTGTTGTTTCCCAACGAGCCGGATTTCATTGATACGGACGCTATACGAATATTCATGATGAAGAACCCGGTGCCAACGCTACTGGGAGATCTTCACTACTCATTGTACAACCGAAATGAAAAGAAAAGAGGAGGGATAATTCGCTGTTGTGCACCTTTGTTCTATAAGTGGTTCGCAGGCCGTTTACCACAATCAGGGGCTTTTGTGGATTCCAAAGATTCTCTAGAGTGGAAACAGCGTTTAATGGGATTGGTGGCCAAGGACATCGTATGGGTAGATCATGGGCTGATTGGTAAGAATATTATCCACAGCTGTGGTAAGTTCCCTAACGTTCCACTGATAGGAAGACTGGGTGGGATTAACTACAATCCTTCTTTGGCCATTCGACAATTTGGGTATGCCCTGACAGGTCCGCCTATTAAGAGAGATGTGGAGGAGTCCCTCTATTTTCATACATCAGAAGGATGGGAAGCAGCACAGAAAGCTTCTGAAAGCTGGGGTAGCATACTGAAAAAGGGAAAAGTTACTCTAGGAAAGCCTAACAACCGGGTTTATCCAGCATATGAAGAGTGGGTGAAGAAAAGAGTTGAAGATTTTCTCTTGCCTTTTGGTAAGGCACCCCTTTTGTATCCGGAGAATGAGAAAGCAAAAAGCACTGCTACGGTGGAAGAAGTTGACAAGTTGCAAGCCTTGGTGAAAAAGCTCCAAGGAGAGAATTCCGAGTTGAGTAGCCGTCTTCAGAATGCTCTACATGCCAACAAAGAGCTGGAGCGGAAAACCCAAGATGCTGAACAAATCCTAACTGCAAAAGAGAAAGACTTTGCTGGAAGAGCCCAACATTTCCGGAAGATTAGTAAAGGTGCTGATGATGCTACTCAAGCCCACAAGCAAACCAAACAGGCGTTAGCACAGACCAAAGAAAAGTTAACAAAGTTTCAGCACGCTTGGGACGAAGTTAGGATAGAGAATGCTGAATTACAGGAACGGTTGCAGATTAAGGACGAAGAGCTTGAAAAGGCGCATGAGCAGAGGAGAAAGTATCGGGAAAGCCTCGGTAAGAGTCAAGAACAGCTAGAAGAAGCTAGAGGTGAGCTGAGGAATACCAAGAAAGAGCTTGAAGAAGTCATGATAGAAAGGGAGATACTCAAGACGCAAGCCGGCATAAAGAGACACAAAGGAGTGTGTGATGACGAGGCTCTGATGCTGCACATGGGTTCTTTAACTGAAGCTCTTGAGAAAAGGGATGTCTTGATCAAAGAAATGATTGAAAAGCCGAATCACCAGCGTACCCGTATACTTTTTGAGGAGATCAAATACTCAAGTGATAAGCTGAAGGGTGTGGAATTGTCAGACTGATGTTCTTTTCCTTATATTTTGTTATTAATGGTTACCATCAGGCTTGTTGATGGATCCATTTTTCCTTGTATTGCATTTGCGGATGAATCTTTCTTAAATGTACTTGAATACTTTGTTGAATGAGTATGAGCAGTTTTATTCAGAATTATTCCTTATCAGATAGCTGCACACAAGCACATGACCACGACACGTCTCTTTATATCACAATTTCTGGTCTTCAGATTTCTGTGGTTGGATTGGAATCAGGGTATAAAGCACCTCGGAAATGACAAACATGGCATTGCATGGCATTGCATATCATTTTGCATTTTTTTTGTTACTTGCTTTTCAGGTACTCGTTGCGGGGTCTCTAACCTTTATTTGGTTTCAGGCAGTATAGCGGAGAGTCATATTCACCGATATTCGACGCGAAGGAATCAAGTAAGAATCATGGATCAAGTGCAAAGTGATTTGGCGGAAATGAGGGCGCGTATGGACCAGTTCATGACCCTCATGACTGGCATGGCGCAAAATCAGGAGAGACTGAGGCTTCTGGTAGAGCGTCCCGACAATGGGCCCGAAGGTGATCATCATGACAATTCACAGGGACATGGCATTCCTCCTCCCGGTGGCAACCCTCCTCCTGGTGGTAACAATCGGGGTAATGGAAATGGTAGGCAGGCTGGTGTTACTCTTGAAGATACTCTAGAAGACCAATTTACTCTGCTGGATGCTGATGTGGGAAATCAAGGGGATCGAAGGTATGATGAGCTAGCAGAGAAGATCAGGGCCATAGAATGCAAGAACTCTATGGGTATTGATGTTACCAGCTTGGGGCTGGTCTCAGGAGTCAGAATTCCCCCTAAATTCAAGCCTCCCACTTTTGATAAGTATCACGGCAATGCGTGTCCCCAAACGCATCTTCAAGCTTACTTTGGGAAGATTTCAGCCCATACGGATGACGAGAAGCTATGGATGCACTATTTTCAGGACAGTCTGGCTGGGGCGTCCTTGACCTGGTACATGAAGTTGAATAGAGCTGCTGTGAAGAATTGGAAAGATCTGGCAGAAGCGTTCCTGAAGCAATACCAGTATAATATCGACATGGCGCCCAACCGCACCCAATTGCAGGGATTGTCCCAGAATGCCAAGGAGAGTTTCAAAGAATATGCACAGAGGTGGAGGGAAATGGCTGCCCAGGTCCAACCTCCCTTGTCAGACAGAGAAATGGCAGATATGTTCATGGGCACCTTGCAAGGGGCCTATCTTGACAGATTAGCTGCTTGTCCGTCGACTGGATTTGCTGATATTGTGATTGCGGGAGAAAGAATAGAAAGTCTGTTAAAGCTTGGAAAGATCCAGGATGTGAGTGGGGCTGGCTCTTCGGGGACGAAGAAACCGTTTGCTAGTAACCAGAAAAGAAGAGAAGGTGATACGAATGCTGTGTTTAGAGGACGAGGCAGAGGGCGTTCTCGAGCTTATTATCAGGTAGATGCTGTGACAATCCCCACACCGTCTGTTCAGAAACAACAACCCCAACAACAAGTTCAACAGCAACAACCTTTTTTCCAGCAAAGGTCTAGACAGAGGGATCGTAAGATGGATCCTCTCCCTATGACTTATGCCGCGCTGTTGCCCCGGCTACTCGAGTTAAAGTTGGTAGAACTCCGTACTATGAAAGCTCCGGTTGCTGGAAACCTGCCACCTAACTTCGATGCTAATGCTCGTTGTGAGTTCCACTCAGGTGCTCAGGGGCACTCCATTGAAAAATGCTGGGCTTTCCATCATAAAGTACAAGATTTGATTGATGCTAAAGCCATCAATTTCTCTCCCGCTCCTAATATTACTCAGCATCCCATGCCTGATCATAGTGCATCAAATGTGTACGCTATTGAAGATGGGAGGAGATTGAATTTGGTGTTAGACGTTCATCAAGTGAAAACTTCTTTGTTGGTGGTAAAAGATCGTTTATTGAAGGGACAGGTGTTCCCGGGCTGTAATCAAGATTGCTCTGAGTGTATGAATCAGGAGAACGACTGTGATAAGTTGAAGATGGGTTTACAAAATCTGATCGATGAAGGATGTCTACAGTTCGACAGAGTTGTGAAAGACACTGATGAGATATCAACCGTGACCATCTATTACACTCCCGCTGAGATTCAAATGCCGGTCAATGCAGTTCCCGTGGCGAGTGTTGCGCCAGAAGGGCCCAGTCCTGTCACTATCACGGTGCCAGGACCAATTCCGTTCACATCCACGAAAGCTATCCCATGGCACTATGGGGCAGATGTATATTACGAAGGTAAAAAGCAGGAAGTTGAGCCGTCAGTCAGCCCAAATATTGATAACGTAGGGGGTGTAGGGGGCTTTACAAGGAGTGGAAGGTTGTTCGCTCCCCAAACCTTGAGAAGTGATAAAGAGGTAGAAGCTGCAGCAAAGGCTAAAGGTAAACAGGTGGTTGAAAGTGCGCCTACACCTGAAGCAGAGACAAAGATTATTTTTGATAAGGAAATGGAAGAATTTATGAAGATAATCAAGAAAAGCGATTATAAGATTGTGGACCAACTGAATCAGACCCCTTCAAAGATTTCAATCTTGTCACTATTGATGTGCTCTGATGCGCACCGGCAGGCGTTGTTGAAAGTGTTGAAGAGTGCATACGTGCCACAAGAAATTACTGTTAATCAGCTCGAGGGCGTAATCTCCAATGTTAATGTCAGCCATGGCTTGGGCTTTACAAGTAGAGATTTGACTGTTGAAGGAAGAAACCATAATAAGGCTTTGCATATCACGATGGAGTGTAAGGGCGCAGTGTTATCTCATGTACTGGTAGACACTGGTTCATCACTTAATGTCTTGCCCAAGAAGGCATTGATGAAGCTGGAAGTTGATGGTTTGATCTTAAGGCCTAGTGAATTGGTGGTCAGAGCATTCGATGGGACCAGACGATCTGTGTTTGGTGAGGTGGAATTGCCCGTACAAATTGGACCACAGGTATTCAAATCCACGTTCCATGTAATGGACATACAACCTGCATATAGCTGCCTATTGGGACGCCCTTGGATTCACGGAGCCGGGGCTGTTACTTCTACTCTACATCAAAAGCTGAAGTATGAGTTTGAAGGGCAGGTTGTGACAGTGTGTGGGGAGGAAGACATCTTTGTGAGTCACTTGTCCACATTCAAGTACATTGAAATGGATGGGGAAATTCATGAGATGATGTGCCAATCATTTGAAGCAGTCAATATTGACGATGCACCTGAGTCTTCTTCTGTACCAGTTGGGGCTGGTACCTCCATTTCATCTTACAAACAAGCTGTCGAAGTCGTCAGGGCAGGCAACGCCCAAGGTTGGGGCAGGTTGATAGAGACCCCAATGAAGGAAGACAAATTTGGTATTGGTTATCATCCCTCTACAACTTCAGATGCGGGAAGCAGGGGACCCATTACTTTCAATAGTGGGGGAATTATCTACATGGACCAGTCTTGTGCAGCCACGGAGGATAGTGTTGACAGTGATTGTGACCTGGACAACTGGGTACGCCCTCATGTTCCGGGACAACAAGTGCAAAACTGGTTCGTTGAAGAAGTCATCCGGGTTACTCTTCAGACAGAGTAATTTTTCTTTGTTTTTTCTAACCATAATGCATGACAAAATCTTGCGCTCTGCCCAAGGCGTATAGATTCATTTGTAGGGCCACCATGGTTGCATTTGCAATGTTTAATCATTAATAAAGGACGTTTTGCAATCAAATTTTGTTCTCTGTCTTTCAGTTTTTATTTTTGCACAAAAAATATATAATGGCAATGTTTCATTTTCTTTTGTTTTGCTTAAAAATAAATTCTAAAATAAGGCATGAACCCGTTCATGCAGACTTGATCCTCCGGATACCACTGATAACGATTTTGATATGGCCATGTATGACTTTGACAATCCGATTTATCAAGCCGAAGAAGGGGATGAGAAAGATTGTGAACTTTCTGAAGAACTGGCCAGATTGTTGAAACAAGAGGAAAGGGTCATCCAGCCTCATCAGGAGACTGTAGAAATCATCAATATTGGTACCAAGGACGCCAAGAAAGAGATCAGGATTGGTGCCAGCTTGCAAACAGATGTGAAGCAAACTTTGACGGAAATGTTGCGCGAGTATGTTGACATCTTCGCCTGGTCGTATCAAGACATGCCGGGGTTGGATACGGATATTGTCGTGCACAGGCTACCATTGAGAGAAGAATGTCCGCCAGTCAAGCAGAAACTTCGTCGGACTCACCCCGACATGGCCTTAAAGATTAAGGAGGAAGTCCAGAAGCAGTGGGACGCTGGTTTTCTTGCTGTGACAAAGTATCCTCCATGGGTAGCCAACATCGTGCCAGTACCGAAGAAAGATGGAAAAGTGAGAATGTGTGTGGATTATCGAGATCTTAATAAAGCTAGCCCGAAAGATGATTTTCCACTACCTCATATTGATGTGCTGGTCATTAATGCAGCTCAGTTTTCAGTGTTCTCATTTATGGACGGTTTCTCCGGGTACAACCAGATCAAGATGGCACCTGAAGATATGGAGAAAACCACGTTCATTACTCCGTGGGGTACATATTGTTATAAAGTAATGCCTTTTGGGTTGAAAAACGCAGGGGCAACGTACCAGCGGGCGATGGTGACATTGTTTCATGACTTGATTCATAAGGAGATCGAATGTTATGTAGATGATATGATTGCCAAGTCGAGAACAAAAGAGGAACATCTGGTTAACCTGAAAAAGCTGTTTGAAAGGTTGAGAAAGTTCCGTCTGAGATTAAATCCAAACAAGTGCACGTTTGGGGTGCGTTCTGGAAAGTTGCTGGGTTTCATTGTGAGCGAAAGAGGAATTGAGGTTGATCCTGCCAAGGTGAAAGCAATACAAGAAATGCCTGAACCGAGAACAGAAAAAGAGGTTCGTGGTTTCTTGGGTAGATTGAACTACATTGCAAGGTTCATATCTCATCTAACAGCCACGTGTGAGCCAATATTTAAATTGTTAAGGAAAGATCAAACGGTCAGGTGGAATGACGATTGCCAATTGGCATTCGATAAGATAAAAGAATACTTGCAGGAACCTCCGATTCTAATGCCTCCAGTTGAAGGGAGACCGCTGATAATGTATCTGACAGTGCTTGAAGGTTCCATGGGTTGTGTTCTCGGTCAACATGACGAGACAGGTAGGAAGGAGCATGCTATTTACTACCTGAGCAAAAAGTTCAATTATTGTGAGTCCCGATACTCAATGCTTGAAAAGACATGCTGTGCACTTGCATGGGCCGCTAAGCGATTGAGGCAATATATGGTTAGGCACACAACCTTGTTGATTTCAAAAATGGATCCTATCAAGTACATTTTCGAGAAACCAGCATTGACAGGCAGAGTTGCACGGTGGCAAATGGTCTTGACAGAGTATGACATTCAGTACACTTCACAAAAGGCCATCAAAGGAAGTATCTTGTCCGATTATCTTGCGCAACAGCCAATGGATGATTACCAACCCATGAAGTTTGACTTCCCTGATGAGGACATCATGTTTCTCAAAGCTAAAGACTGTGAGGAACCACTCCCGGAGGAGGGGCCAGACCCTGAATCCAAATGGAGTCTGATGTTTGATGGGGCTGTCAATATGAATGGGTGCGGAGTTGGAGCAGTTCTTATCACGCCGGAAGGTGTTCATATGCCTTTCACTGCACGAATAACTTTCGGGTGCACCAACAATGAAGCAGAGTACGAAGCTTGTATAATGGGGATCGAGGAGGCGATTAATCTACGGATTAAAACCCTTGATATATTCGGTGATTCAGCTTTGGTAATCAATCAAGTGAAAGGGAGTTGGTACACGCACCAAGCAAATCTAGTGCCGTATAGAGATTATACGAGGAGATTGCTGACATTTTTCACAACAGTGAAACTGTACCACATTCCTCGAGATGAGAATAGGTTCGCTGATGCCTTGGCCACTTTGTCTTCCATGATCAAAGTGCAAGGATGGAACCATGTACCTAAGATTGAGGTATCCCGCCTTGACAGACCAGCATTTGTGTTTGCGGTAGATGCAACGTCTGATGACAAGCCATGGTTTCATGACATTAAGTGTTTCTTGAAAAGTCAAGAGTACCCGTCCGGGGCATCGTCCAAAGACAGGAAGACGTTGAGAAGGTTAGCTGGTAGTTTCTTCTTGAATAAAGATGGCGTGCTGTATAAAAGAAATTTTGACACGGTCCTGCTTAGATGTGTGGATAGACATGAAGCAGACTTGTTGATGATTGAAGTGCACGAAGGCTCTTTCGGTACTCATGCCGGAGGGCAGGCAATGGCTAAAAAGTTGTTAAGGTCGGGATATTATTGGTTGACTATGGAGTCAGATTGTTGCAAATATGCCCGCAAATGCCATAAATGCCAGATCTATGCAGACAAGGTGCATGTGCCTCCAAATCCGTTGAGTATCATGTCGTCGCCTTGGCCGTTTGCCATGTGGGGCATTGATATGATCGGAAAGATTGAGCCTACAGCTTCCAATGGTCATCGTTTCATCTTGGTGGCAATTGATTACTTCACCAAATGGGTTGAAGCCTCATCCTATGCCAATGTTACAAAACAAGTGGTCGCTCGTTTCTTAAAGCGGGATATCATTTGCCGATATGGAGTTCCCGAAAGAATCATTACTGATAATGGTTCTAATTTGAACAATAAGATGATGGCTGAGTTATGCCGGGACTTCAAAATCGAACACCACAATTCTTCTCCGTACCGCCCAAAGATGAATGGCGCGGTCGAAGCGGCCAACAAAAATATCAAGAAGATTGTACAGAAGATGGTTGTCACGTACAAAGATTGGCATGAGATGTTACCATTTGCTTTGCATGGGTATCGAACGTCGGTACGCACGTCCACTGGGGCAACCCCATTCTCACTTGTATATGGTATGGAGGCAGTGCTACCGGTTGAAGTAGAGATTCCGTCCCTCAGAGTCATGATGGATGTTAAGCTAGATGAAGCTGAATGGGTACGAGCCAGATTTGATCAGTTGAGCCTTATTGAGGAAAAGCGATTGGCGGCTGTATGTCATGGGCAACTATACCAGCGCAGAATGAAGCAGGCATTTGACCAAAAGGTGCGTCCTCGGGTTTACAAAGTCGGAGATGTGGTACTCAAAAGGATCCTTCCTCCCAATACAGATCACAGGGGCAAATGGACTCCTAATTATGAAGGTCCATTCGTGGTTAAAAAGGTCTTTTCGGGCGGAGCCTTATTGCTTACAACCATGGATGGCGAAGAATTTTCATCCCCTGTCAACTCGGACGTAGTCAAAAAATACTTCGCATGAATAGACCCGCTGGATAATAAAAATAAAAAAATCCAGGCAAAAAAGGGCATCCCGGCGAACCAAAAACAGAATAAGGTTCGGGCAAAAATTAGGGATATAATTGAAAAAATTGTACACCCGGTAAGTTGAAAACCCGAAAGGGCAACTTAGGCAAAAAAGGGTATCCTGGTGGATCGAAAACCTGAAAGGGCGGTCCACACAAAAGAGGGATTTAAGCGAATGACTACAGTCTGAGTTATCTGTACCCATTACCGTTTGAACAACTGACGTTCTGAAGAATAGGAATCGGTCTGATCATTCCTCAGAAGGCAAGGTCGGGGAGTTTTGAAGACATACTGGTCATAACAGAATGGAAACTCAGTGGAATTCCATTTTCACATTGCCATTAGGATAGTTTCTTTTCTCAATTTTCAGCGATCACCTCTTTCCAGGGATTGCTTCCAGATGTAATTGCCTATTCTGGGCTCTCAGTCAATAAATTGAATTTCAGTAAAAAGCTTTCCATTTTTGTTTTATTGCTTTGTTTGCAAAAACGTCCTAATTTTTGATAAAACATTGCATTTGAAAACATGACAGCCTTGCAATAACATGCGCAGAAAAAATATTTGAAATTACTTCGAATGTTGAATACTCCCGGATGGTGGATTCTAGCCACGCAATATTCGGGGCATGTGGGCATATTCTTTTGTTGCAGGTAGCAGGTGCAGATGATTTTAAGCACAAGACTAGCAATAAATCACCCCACGCAAAAGACTGGGGCAATTATGGGTAAGGAGATCGGCGTTCATCGGGTCGATCTCAGTGAATTAAGTTCAACTGGGTACCGTTGTATCTTATTAAGTCGATTCTCTCATTCAGTACTTCCAACAACTACAAGCTTTTCTGTGTTGATAACGGTCACAGGTTCCCCAAAAGGGTGGTCTCGTTGACACCGAAACTGATGGTCATTATCCCCAGCGAAGTCACAAGAGTTGGAAGAGGCTAGATCTTCTGTAAAATCCTCTTATGACATCCGCTTCGGGGACAAATTGTTGGTTTTCTTAAGCATGGGGCATGTTGTTTCCCCAGCATGAAGTGTTGATCACCCCCTAGTAGAGTTTGATGGTCATTATCCCCAGCGAAGTCGCAGGAGTTTGAAGAAGATAAATTTTCTGTAAGATCCTCTTATGACATCCTCTTCGGGGACAAATTGTTTGGTTCCCCAGCATGAAGTGTTGATCATCCCCAGTAGAGTTTGAGGACAGTTGGTCTTCTGTAAAATCCTCTCAAAAGGCATTCCCCAACACGAGACGCTTTAAAGCAGTTTTCTCCAGCAGAGTTTGTTATAAACCCGTCATCCCTAACGGAATTGTCTAAAGGGAAGTTCGCCTAACATGGGGCATTATAGTACTTATCCTAAGCTCGACAGTCACATTCTTCAGCAGACTACTGTGGATTTGCTTTGGGTTTCCCCAACAGATCTCTAAGGACTCTTTCTAGCAAGTTGCAGTGGAATGTTCTAACCAGGATTTGCATATCCCTGGCAGAGTAGCCCTGATACCCAGCAAGATTGTATCTCTGGTCATGGTATCCCCACAGAGGTCAGCATCGAATCTTGTCAGCAACTTCCAGCTGAGTTGTTGTTCTCTCCGCAGAGGTTTATCAGATCGACAGAATCTATTCCTCAACAAGGATGGTACAGCCTTTCCCCAGCCGGGTCAGAAGGTGGATAACCCCTACAAAGGATCTTGGATTGGACAAATCCCCAAGCAGAGTTTTTATGACTTCCCTCCCCTAGAAAGACGCCATACAAAGAAATTCTCATCCCCAGCGGAATCGCTGTGACCAGAATTCATTCCCCCAACAGATGAAGTGATTCCTGGCAGATTTATTATTCTTCAAGTCCAATTTATTTTTGGCAAGCTTGACAATTCGAAGCAGACGGATTATTCATTCATTCTCCAGTGGAGAGGTTATCCTTTCAGGAGTCTCCAAAGTCAAATCATTGGTCTTTGCTCCTCAGCAGAGTCAGCAGAGATGTCTGACACAGACGCAGAGAGTAATACAATTTTGCAAATTCTAAAAGTCCAACAGTGGATTGGCAAAAGTCCATCTTCGGGTGGCAAAGCAGCTAAAAGTCCAACAGTGGATTGGCGAAAGGTCCATCTAAGGGTGGCATATTCTAAAAGTCCAACAGTGGATTGGCAAAAGTCCATCTTCGGGTGGCAAAGCAGCTAAAAGTCCAACAGTGGATTGGCAAAAGTCCGTCTTCGGGTGGCAAAAGTCCAAAAGTCCAACAGTGGATTGGCAAAAGTCCGTCTTCGGGTGGCAAAAGTCCAACAGTGGATTGGCAAAAGTCCGTCTTCGGGTGGCATATTCCAAAAGTCCAACAGTGGATTGGCAAAAGTCCGTCTTCGGGTGGCAAAAGTCCAACAGTGGATTGGCAGAAGTCCATCTTCGGGTGGCACGAAGCTGCAAAGTCCACCAGTAGCGTGGCAGGCCAGTAGTCGTCTGGAATTGCATAAAAGACATTATCAAAGTCCACCAGTAGTGTGGCAGGCCAGTAGTCGTCTGGAATTGCATAAAAGACATTATTAAAGTCCACCAGTAGTGTGGCAGGCCAGTAGTCGTCTGGAATTGCATAAAAGACATCATTAAAGTCCACCAGTAGTGTGGCAGGCCAGTAGTCGTCTGGAATTGCATAAAAGACATTATTAAAGTCCACCAGTAGTGTGGCAAGCCAGTAGTCGTCTGGCATCGTTCAAAAGACAGATCTCTCCGACGTTTCATCGAGGATTCAATCCAGCGGTCTCGTTGGGTTTATATCCCTTTTCTTCTTCACCCAGAGCAAATTTTTGGTTATTTTTGGTATTCAATCACTATATACCTTGAAAGTCTGAAAGCATTTGCTTTCAGGCATTCAGGTCTACAGCGCTTGAATAGGGGCAGCTGTAATACCCCAAAATTTGCTCTCCCCTTTTGTCATCATAGCATGGCATTATCATTTATCATATCATATCCACCTCATTAACATTACATTGCATTTAACATAGAAAAATGAAGCATGGCATCCTTCTTACCATCAGGGCATGTGATCAGGGGGAAGGTGGACAATCAAGGAATCATTCAAAGCACAAAAAGGTCAATCAAGTTGGCTCTAGGCAAGCCAAGAGGTCTCTCATGTCTCATACTATCTCAATTGATCTTCCAAAATCTCAAGGAAGTGAGATTCAATGGGAGATTGAAGCACTACATCTTTCACTATGCAAGAGGTTCAAAAATTGAAGGAAAATCCTCAAAAGAGATAGCTCATTGATCCAAAATCATCCTCAAATGGCATATACCATCATCCTTTAAGAAGGTACACAACATACTCTGAGGAATTTGAAATTGAAGACTGCACTTTTTCCTCCTAGGAGGTGGGCACCAAAACTAGGGTTTCCCATTAAATCAGGGAATCTTTGATTTTTTGGACAAAACTTGATGTCATGGTATTCTACATGTTCTTAAGTGTATGTGTATGGAGAATTGCCCCTCAATTGGTTTTGGAGGTGGTTCAATTGAAAAAAGATCAAAAATCAGGAAATTTGGGGCCAAGTCAAATAATCAGGGGAAAAAGTCAACTCTTGACTTTTTGAGGCCAAATTCATGAAATTCATGTTACATATGTCCAATGTACAAAATTTGGTCAAGAAACTCCAAAGGAATCATGAAAAAATCAAGATGTGGAAAGTTGCCATTTTTGGAAGAGGAAGGGTTACTAAAAATAGCAAGTTTTGGCCATTTTGCATCAGAATTTGAACCAAGGCCATTCAAATTTGGAGTACCAAATGAAAATTCCACTCTGCCTCAATGAAAGGCCTTGCTTTAAGCTTCAAATCCATGTGTGGAACATCTCCATTGGATAAAAATTGAGTGAGATATGATTGATCAAAGTTTGAGCAAAGTAGGTTCAAAACTAGGTCATGACCAAGATTTTCAAGGCACGCGCGCAGTCATTTTCACAAACACATGGTGGGCCAAATGTATTGATCAATTACTCATGGTTAGAGGCCTCAAATGAAAAATCTTTCAACATGAAAGTTGTTCCTCTATGTGAGATCTTCAAAAGTGGTGTTTATGATTTTTTCATTTGATCAAAGGTTGAGAAGTTATGATGGGTCCAATTTACTATGATCATGCTGAAAACCTAAGTGCCATGTTGCTTTGTCAAACGACCATATGCCACGCCCTTATATCAGTTCCAAATTTGTGTGTTCCAATCCCTTTTTCAACCTATTCCAAGCCTCAATTCAATTCATTTCTCATACCAAAGTTGTTCTATTATGATTCTTCTTTCCAATGACCTCAAAAACACATCAAACCACCCATTGGGTAGAGACAAAATCATCACCAAAACCACCATATCTCCATTGTTCCAAACTGCCATAAAAAACCAGAAAAAACAAATGTTGTTGATGTTGTTATTACCAAGCTTGCACGTGCATTACTCATACCACTCATCCATTGCCCTTTTAAACCAAACACTTTTCATGAACACCACATCACGTGCCTCACTATACATGGAAATGGAAGGAGAAAGCTTGTAGAACAAGTTTATGTTGTTGCAGCATATATGAGTTTTCTTTATTCAATTAATCTCCACCATAACACTCTAAACATCCACCTCACCTTAGCACAGCCATTGATAACTCGTCCCCTAACTAACTTGACTCAGTTAGTTAGGATGGACTCACTTTAACCATGATAACTCACCACAACTCACTCACTTAACCACCTATGGTTCACTTCTAACTCACACTATAAAATCAAATCTCACTCACATTTCTCATAACAACACTGATTTCTCTCACTCACTTCAGAATTTTTCTCTCACTCTCTCTGATTTTGCTCATTTTCTTCTCCATGATCTCAACTCCATTGTGCTTCCATTGCTCATTGTTTTGGTGTGGTTGAATCAAGAACAACTAGAGCAACTCCATTTCTGCAAGTTTAGCATCACTGCAAATCCATATCCATCATCATTTTTCAAAAGTTGAAAGCCTTTATTTGGCCAAGTGAAGCTCAAGGAAGGAGCAGTTTCCTCTGGTATTCTTGTGTACTCAAAGCTTCATCAACTTCAGGTTTGAGTTCTTGAACTTTGATTGCACGTTTTCTCTTCATTATCACTTGTTTCTTGTTGGTTTCAGCTCAATAGGAGCATTCCTAACTCCGGCTAGTTGATAGGCCTTTTAAAGGCGTAGTTGCAAAACTTAGGGCACAAATTCATCTCCTCTGTTCTTGCTATGAGTGCATGATATGTTGTTTTTGGGAGTGAATTCTTAACCTACATAAGCTCAGCTTCAATTTGGTATCATATTTGTGGATTTTTGTGAGATGTGAGAGTTGCAGGTGGTGGTTCTCGCCGGAGAAGGTGACCGGAGGTCCCTCTCCGGCCGGTAGCTTCGTTCTAGGGTTTTTCTTGCCAGTTGGAATTACAGCCGTTTGATCTTGTTGATCCAACGCGTGAAACATTGCCAGCGCATTAATAGAAGCATGCACCTCACGTGCCTATTTTCTGAATTCACTTATGCAACGTGTGGTGCAGTGCATGTTAATGAATGTGTTCCCTCGCGTGTGTGTGTTGATTCCAACTACTTTGACCATGAATTGACTTTGACTTGATCCATTGGCTAAGAATGAGTCAATTTCTGTTGACTGAAGTGCATGATTGTTATGGTGTTTTGCGCAGACTTGGACCTATTCAGATTGATAATTACACCCCCATGTATTGAAGCCCAATGATTTTGAACTGTGACTTTGCTATGTTCATACCCCCCTTCATTTTGCATTCATTTTTTATTTTTATTTCTTTCATACATGTTTCATTTCTAATTGTTAAAAATACCAAATTACATAAGAAAATTCTACAAAAATTCATGAACATTCTCAAGACATTTAGAAAATTTTTGACATTTTTATCTCATGATTTTATGACATTTTTACCCCTGTTCCATAATTTTCTTTGAATTTCCATTTGTGTGCTTTCTAATTGTGATACATGAATTTGTTTAATTTTGTTCTTGCTCATTACCAACTATTTTGACATGATTCTTTTTGCATTGATTCACTAATACATTGAAGCATGTTAGATGATTTTTGTTTGATTTTTTAGGTCACTTTATTACATGTTTTGATGCCTATATTTGCACCACTTTGCATGATGTTTCAATTTGACCTAATTGCTTTGTTTGAAGTCATTTTGCTTTGAATTTTGATATGCTATTTTGATATGTGATTCATCTCTGATTAGTGAACTCCAATACCATGTTTTCATAATTTTCATGAGGACATTTGATTTTTGCTTGATGCATTTCATTTAAAGCATTATGACATGTTATATCATTGTAATCTTTAGTGCATGTTTGCATGAATTCTTTTGTGCACATTTGTATGAGCATTTGCATATGTTATGAGCCATTCATATGATATTATAGGTCTTTGATACACATTATAGGTCATCTTTACATGTTCATTTCAATTTGAACTTTGTGCATCATTAACATGTTTTGTTTGCACTTTCTTTTTGAACTTTCATTTCAATTCTTCTTATATTACTTCTTGAATGCCTTGAAGTTGATTCATAAATACTTTTGAGATGTTTATAAACCCTTTTCCATTTAGTTTCAATTCTGGTTGTTGATTTACATGTTCCATTTATGCATGTCCTCTTCATTTCTGTCCATCTTTCATCTACTTCTTCTTCTTGTAACATGTTTAAATGCTAATGGGTGATGATGGTTGCTTATTCACTTGCACTTGTATGATAATAACCATTGGTTTCCATATGATGCCCATTCTGGTTGTGGTTCTAGGATTTGTTTTCTCATTTAATTCTTGTGAGTTTTATGATGCATTACATGTTCTTTTACTTCTTATACTTCTTACACATGTTTACTAACCATGTAGGGGCTTCGGTAAGTTTCAATTGAGTGTGGATAAGGAATCCACATTCAACTTCTATCCTTTCTCTTTTACAATTCCATTTTGTGTTTTGCTAAGCACTTATGTGCTTTCTTTTAATAACTCATTACTTTCCCTTTTTGAATTACAATTCATCTTCTACTTTGGAAGTGAATTGTTTAATTCTTTCTTTCTTTAGACTTTAGGTTGAAACCTCACAAACCTTAGGATCACTCCCTTAACTAATCAATTAGGATTGAGTCTTAGTCCATATAGATTTTTACCTTTATCCTCCCTTGAGTCTCTTTTCTCATCTCAAAGAAAATTCAAAACATATAATAAAGGTAGGCATTTATTGCATTTAGGCCTTTCATATAAAGAAAAGGTTATAAGGGGTCTTCTCTTATAATCTTAGAATGTATAGCATATAGCCCATCTTGGGTCAATGTGTTACATATTTGATCTTGTATGGGGGACTTAAATGCAATACTTGTTGAAGGTGCAAATAATAAAAAACACTTCTTCACTTCATAATCAACAAAACACTTAATAAACACAAGTATGCTAGTGTGTTTGAACCTTGACAATTGGAGCTAAGTGTGAGGGTCTTCTTCACCCTTAGTGTGCTTTCTTACTCATTCCATCTTGGAATGTGAGAATGTACACATTCCAATGACTAAGATTCAGATACACTGTCATATGCAAATAAATGGAAAAAACTTCTAAAAGACAAAAACAAACAATAACGTCTTTTCTTCGGGAATTCTTTTCTCACCTCATTCACTCTTAGCATACGAACGCGCTTCTACTCGTTCTCTTGCAAGACGGTAACGCACTCGGACCAGCGAGCCTGCAACACCTGAGCTAGAACGTTAGCCGTTCCTTAAAAAATGCAAACAATCCATCCCTAGTGAGGGGAACTACGTCGCTCTGATTCTCATGCTCTCGATGAGATACGTAGGCAGTGGGGTAGGGCCCATGCGAGCACTTCTTTTATTTTCCCTACATTTGTTCTCCTTCCTTCCTTTCTTTCTTTCAGTTCCTTTTCCGGTATCCTTTCTTTACACCCTTTGATCGAAACAAGCAAGCGTGGATCCCATCGGGTACGATGGACGCGTGGGGGTGCTAATACCTTCCTCTCACGTAACCGACTCCCGAACCCATTTCTCTTGGTCGCGAGACCATGCTCTTTCCTTCTCTTCAGGTTTATGCGGTGTTTCCTTTCCCTCTCTTGGGATAAATACACATTGCTGGCGACTCT
Organism: Lathyrus tuberosus; assembly: GCA_022829125.1. Lineage (NCBI taxonomy): Eukaryota > Viridiplantae > Streptophyta > Magnoliopsida > Fabales > Fabaceae > Lathyrus > Lathyrus tuberosus. Next base: position 17,146,088 of record JALAZF010000066.1, on the reverse strand, counting down.
GTTTCGGTGCCACTTTCGCGTTTGTACTAGGATGAAAATCCCGGGAGCGACATTCATTACTAACACCAAATAACATCATTGCACGTTGTAATGCCCAAACAAATTCCAAAAGATATAAATTCTTAAAGTTCTTGCAAAATTATTTTCCCTGGGTAACTGGTTACTCACACACAAGCTTAACCGAGTACATAACAGCCTATCCCAACGATAACAACCATAACCAGTCATATTAAATCGATCAAAGCCTCAACTCACACAATTCACCACTCTTATCAAACATTCCAAACAATTGCAATTTCACTCAAACTCAACCAAACCATTCCAGTCATCCGTTCATGAAAGTGGACACTTGTTCTCAATCGTTACCTTATTCAACTGTTAGCAATCCATACACAATTTCTTCTCTTAACAATCCAAATTCCATAAATCCCCACGTGTAGCAACAACCATCCCAAAAGAACTCTCAAATACTACATCCACCCTTAAGGTTTTCTCAAAATTCCCATTAATGCTCTATAATTCCAAAGACTCCAAACCCCTCAAGAACTCTAAGTTTTGCTTTCCATAGTCTCAATACCATCATACACATCATGCTCGTTATTCCATTCCATCATCATTCCCTTTTGGTACTAACAAAGCTGGAGCTCTCTAGGACCACGCCTTAATGTTCCATCCAAAAACACATCCGAAAACCATGCACAACTGACGACCCATCATTATGGCTTCCTGCCAATTTCCAGAACACTATCATCATAGACAAAACAAATTTCTTAGTCCCATCTACTAAGAGTTTCCTACTTACTTGGCAGACATAAACCTCAACTATTCACCTTCGTCCAATTAAGTTCAATATCTACTCTCTGAGAAGCAGTCCTTAATAATACCCAATCATTCTCTCTCAATGACTTCCCAACTTGACCAACATACGGAAACCTCGAATCCGTCTCATCTTCCAGTATAAGAGTCTTCATCAAATCATCGAAGCAATCCGTAATCATTTTCTCAATTCCAAACAATTCATTGCACACACTATCAAAGCCGGAAAGACACGCCTATTCCATCCAACATAATTCCCATCTGTTATCAACAAGAGATTAAGGGTGATCAGTTCCTCAATTTGTCAATAGACAGTCGACAATCATGATGGGGCATAAACCGTCTTTACCAAACTATAATAGCATTACTTACATCTCATGCACAACACTACCTAAGGCACAAATCCTTAGTTAACATAAACCTTACCTCCACATTCCCTCCGGAACCGGGAATAACACTGTCCAAACAACACTTACACTCTGGCAACCAACGGCACACTGAGCCAACGCTCCACAACCGAAGCAACTTAGAGAAGTTCCAACTTCTCCCTCACTTATCTCATTCTCAATCCTGTAGACAAAGGATTAGAAAAACCAGAAAGCACTGACAGTGTTTCACACACATATCACGTACTAAGGGACAAACAACAACGATAGTATTCAACTGTCACACCAACTGACTCAACAACTTGGCCGGACGGACCGACTAGCTCTGATACCACTAATGTAACACCCCAATTCCCATCGCGAATAAATAATACATAAATAAATCAGAGTAACTAAAAATTTATTTTTCTGACAGAAACAAGGATGCCACATTTAAATAAATAAAACACAATCCCTGCTAATAAATTTGATACATAGTGTCATACCCCAAATTTTGACCACTAAGATTTCCCATCATTGTGCAAATCATCATCACAATATGGAGGAACCATCATACTTCATCAGTCTCCCCAAAGATGGGTGAGCATCCACTACAATCAAAATTAGGGTTTCAAGCCCTCTCAGAGCCTTAGACAAAGGGTCAATCAAGGAATGACATGATCTTCAACTTGTCTAAACCTCTCAAACATACACAAAGGATCAAAAAGGACTCCCACTTCAAGTATTAAGCACAAGGCTGCTCCCTTCTAGGTGGATCAAGTCTCAAAATCGACAGTGTCACCAAATTAGGGTTTTGGTCGACCAGGGCCTCCAGATGGAAATTTTCCTCTGGGCACAAGCCAATGATCCAAGTATTAACCTAATATACTCCATGGAACCTCATGGACCCAATCATCAAGTCAATTTTGCCTCAGGGGATGCATTCATAAAAAATCAGGAATTAGGGTTTCTTGACCTAATTCACCCCTAAGTTGACTTTTGGGGCAAACCATGAGCCAAGACCTCAAGAGAAGGTTTTAGGGTCTCTAATATACTATTTTGATCCATTTGGAACAATGGATTAATCCAAGAAGCTTGAGCAACAAGTCTCAATTTAATCTGCACCACAGTTAGGGTTTTAAGGGAATAGTCAACTGTAACTTTGACTTTTGACCAGGACATGCTCCCAAGCCCTAAGACATGATTCAATATACCCTATGACACCCATGGAACATGTCCATCAAGTTTCATTTAGGTCAAGGACATGATTTCCTGAAGAATTGCACAGTTTGGAATTCATCTGATAAAAAGTCAACTGTGCACAAAAGTCAACTTTGACTTTTTGAGATTTTTCACCAAAATGGATTTTTAACACTAAAATGATGTTAATGTATGATTTGAATCATCATTTATCAAGAAAACTCAAGAAAAGTTGGATAACTTGTAAAAGGGGTAACCATAAAAACTTGGAAAATTTTCTAATTTAAAAATAAAGTGACAAGGGTACCAACTTTGGAGGATCATAACTCCTAAACCACAAAGCCATTTTTCCTCATCCAAAGATGGATTTGTAGCCCTCATTACCCTCTACAAAAACTTCAACTAGACCTAAGTCCAATTCATTAAGGATTTTGAGTTATGGAGTGATCAAAATGGCTGAAAAATGAAAATGTCACTTTTTCCAACACTTAGTGAAATTTTCACTAAGTCCAAATCTGTCTTCATTTTTTTCCAAATGTAGGGGGATTTTTCACTTGGATTCAAAAGAGATCAAAACCAAACATGTTCAAACAGTTGTTGTATCATGTAAGGGCTTTCCAAAATGGCCAAGAACATTGCCAAATTCCATTTGGGCTATGAGTTATGACATTGTCAAATTGCCTTGTTGAAATTTGTCAAGGCAAGGCAGAATTTGGATTTTTGCTCGATTTGCCAAAAACAGCCAAATCCAAATGCTCCTATCCACTTGGACACATCAGAGGATTAAATCTAAAGGGGACAATCACTGAGCCAAGTCTCCAAAGTCTTTGGAACAAGAAATAACATGTTGAACCTAGAATGGCCAAAATAGGGACAAGACTCCAAATTTGGATTGGAGCATTCAATGGAAGCATCAAGGTGGCATAGACTGAGCCATTTTCATTTGAATTCAGTCAAGACTTATCCAAGACCAAAGGAACCACAACCCTGTGCCCTAACCTCTAGTCAATGGCTGGAGGAGACTTGGATTTCCATTGGCCAACATTGAACAAACACCTGCTGCAGTTGCCATTCACTGTGGATCCCAAAACAAACTTGCTCTACTATAAATAGAGCTTAATTGTGATCAGTTTAAGTACACCAAAGGCCTACAACACTTGCCTTTCTCAAAATCTCTTTCTCTTGGCAAAAATGCCTTTCTTAGCAAGGTAGCTATCCGGTTTTGAGCTAGAGGGCAATTCCACTCAAACCAATCACTCACACACCTCACATACATCACATATGAGCTGATCAAACACTTAAACAACAACTGGAACACTAATTTCTCAGAATCACCAGTCAATTGCTCAAGGTTTTAACCAAAGTGCAGTTGAGATGCCATGAAATGATCCAGCCAATTTCAATCAAGTCCAAGCATTCAAACACACTCCATAGCGTGTAGGGAAGCTGTTCAGATCATCACCATTCATCTGTAACACCTCCAAATCAAAAATCACATTGCACTTGCTGTCACGGCCTAGAGGTAAGCATATACTTGGTCATCTCTCAATCTATGCATATTTCCTCGCACAATAATTTGGCCATATGTTCATAATCATGCATAGAATGTTTCCCCTCAATTAATTGCATTGTTTGAATCGTGTATCAAAAATCCTATCCTTCATGCAGAAATTAGGGTTCTTGAGGATTTTTCGTGATTTCTTGTTATATGTTTAATTTAAATGAAATTAAATGCCATAGACATGATCGTGAGTTTGAAACGAGTTGATTGGTATGTGGATTGCATGATATAATCAAGTATTCAGTGAGATTGGATAGAAAATGCAAATCTGGCCAAACCCAGAACACGCGCGTGTTCTTGGTGTGTTCTTGGCGCCATTTCTTTCAAATTCAAATATTTGAATTTTGTGATTTTATTTAATTGATTCAAAAAATAATTTCTCTCTGAGTTTTAATGATTTTGAGTTGATTCTTTTTTTAATAATTCACAAAAATGTTAAAATATTTTATTTTATAAAAAAAATCCCAAAAATATTGTTTATTTCATATAATTGATATTTTTACAAAGAATTAATATTTTAATTGTTTTTGACATTTTAAATATTTTTTCCACATTGATTTTGCAACTTTTAATGCTTTCTAATTATTTTGTAGGTCAATACTTAATTTTTGAAGCATTAATCCAAGATCACAATTTGTTTTTCATATGTTAAACAATTTTGATCATTTTAATTGAATTTTTATTCAATTAAATACATTTTTGAAAACAAATTAGGGTTTTTGGATTAATTCAACCCTCATAAATCCTTCTTTTTTCAAAACTTTTGGGCCTCTAATAGAGTGTAAGACCCAATCCTTTTTTTGACCAAATCATTTTTTGGGCCTCAGTGTATTGTATAAGTCCCGATACCGTAAAAAACAAACGGCGCGATCGTCGCCTTTTGAAAAATAACCATGGGCCTCTCCTCGAGCTATAAGACCCATTCAAAACTTTTGGGCCTCTAATAGAGTGTAAGACCCAATCCTTTTTTTGACCAAATCATTTTTTGGGCCTCAGTGTATTGTATAAGTCCCGATACCGTAAAAAACAAACGGCGCGATCGTCGTCTTTTGAAAAATAACCTCGGGTCTCTCCTCGAGCTATAAGACCCATTCAAAACTTTTGGGCCTCTATTAGAGTGTAAGACCCAAACCCCCTTGTACATATAACATTTTTGGGCCTCACTTATTGTATAAGTCCCTCTGTACATTTTCAAATAAACGGCACGATCGTCGCCTTTTCAAAATAACACTGGGCCTACCCTCGTGTTATAAGCCCCACTCTTTTTCTTTAAACCTTTTTGGGCCTCTTGAGAGAGTGTAAGACCCATCCCTTTGTACAAAACAATTTTTGGGCCTCAGTCACTTGTATAAGTTCCTCTGTACAAATTCAAACAGTGCGCTCACTGATAAAACCCTGGGCCTCTCCTTGAGCTGTAAGCCCCAAATCTTTCTTTTTCAAAGCACTTTCTCCTTTGATTTTGAATATACTGTTGTTTTCAATTTTTCTTTGTTGAACAACTAACCAAACAGCATGGAAGCTCTACAACCGAGTAAGTGGTTATTGCTTTCATTTACCGCTTTCATATACATATAACTGTATTGTGGGGCTGTTTCACTGTAAGTCTTCTTTCATAAACTCATATCAACTGTGTAATAATAGTATAGATATTTAGAGTTTCCCCGACAACTACGTCTAGCATTAAGCCTGTTGATCACTCTTAGAAATAGTCTAAACTAGATCCCCATAGGATTACCAGACACAGTCTTCCCTCCTCTTGGGGTTAAACAATATGGAGACATGAAAGACAGCATTCTCTGTGAACCCTTTCATAGACTGTCACTCATAGAAGTTGTCAAGAAACTCTATTCCCCAAAGATGATCTTTTCTCCGTGAATGGCATCTCTTGAGTTTCTTCCAAATTCTCAGACTTTCCTGGCTTGATCTATTCTCGGTGAATGGCATGTCTTGAATTTCTCGGGGTTTGGGGACCCACAGGCTTCTTAAAAGCATTTGTCAAGAAACTCTATTCCCCAGAGATGATCTTTTCTCCGTGAATGGCATCTCTTGAGTTTCTTCCAAATTCTCAAACTTTCCTGACTTGATCTATTCCTTGTGAATAGCTTGCCTTGAATTTCTCGGGGTTTGGGGACCCATCGGCTTCTTAAAAGCAATCGGCCTCCTCTTGGGCATCGTACAAGGACCCACGGGCTTCCTAAAAGCAACCCCGCCTCCTCTTGGGCTTAGTACAAGGACCCTACGGCTTCTTAGAAGTATTCACAGCCTCCTCTTAGGCTTCGTATAATGATCTCTTCCTCCGGGAATGATAGCCTCCTCTTGGGCTTCATACAAGGACCCGTCGGCTTCTTAAAAGTTTCCAGCCTCCTCTTGGGCTTCGAACAAATTGTCCCAGCGACCTCCTAGAGGTATAGGAACAGAACCTAACCATCTGCATAGAACAGTCCTTTCATAGAGTCTACTACTGTTTCTCAAAGCATAGTACAAAAGATGACACTCTAGACTTGGACAGTCTACTTTCCTTGAGTCTCAAAGACATTCTCAAGCACCCTTCAAAAATAGGAAGAAAATCCGTAGACTCGGACAGTCTCAATACCCTTCGAATTTCCCATTTCCTTAAAGAACAGGAATAACCCGGATCCTCGAATCAAATCCTTGAGTACAATGTTGCTCATATAAGAACTGATTTTCTCTTTCAAAACCAGTATACTGGACCTGTCACTCAACTGAAACAGTCATTATAGCCTCCTCTTGGGCTTTGTACAAATGATTTTCCCCAGCGGAGTCAAATAACGTTTAGCCTCTCTCTCGGGCTTTGTACGAGACACATAAGAGACTCCCTCGTTGAGTCAATAACCCCTTTCGCCTCCATCTCGGGCTTTATACGAGATACAAAAAGGTTCATATTGAGCCGAACAAATGTTAGCCTTCATCTCGGGCTTTATACGAGATACCAAAAGACTCCATCGTCGGGTCAAAAACCTTTTAGCCTCTCTCTCGGGCTTTGTACGAGACACATAATAGCCTCCTCTTAGGCTTTGTATAAGAAAACCACTGGTTGATCCAATCAACCTTTTAGCATCAAAGTTGTGCCTCGTTCACAGTACACAAACATCAACAACTCCTTCCCCTTCATTTAATTACTGTAAGCGGCAAGCCTCTGGATCATCTACATCCATGCCACTGTCCCTCTTTTAGCATGAGAAATTCCTAAGGAAAGATGGCATTGCTCTACATTGAGTTAAAGTCTTCTCCTTTAGGTTAAAATCCCTATAAAGGAAATTATGGCATTGCTAGGATCCGCGTATCTCGGTTAAAGTAATCCTCCTTTACAGTCAGTCACCCAACAGTTGTGACATACAGACCCCTCTTTAGAGATGACAAATTCTCTTTAAAGACAAAACTTTTAGCTTCACATCTTGGGCTTTGAACAAGATATAAATCACCTTTCGCTTCACGTCTTGGGCTTTGAACAAGACACAAAAACAACCATTTCCTCCCATAGAATAGGAGGAACTATGAACGCTCTGATTTCCCTGTTTCGGTAAACGAGAATACTTAGGCATAAGATTGAAAGAAAAAAATCTTAGCGAGCACACTAAACAAAAACCAAAAATCCCATACTCTCATGTATCTATCAAAAGCATCAGTCCAAACATCCTAATCCTTGTTCCCCGCCATAAAATCCCAGAAAGAGAGAAAACTGTATTGGCGAAAATACAAATAACCAGTACAAAGTCCCCCCCACATTGATAGCATTCGTAACCTAACAGACCGCTGTTTAAACTCAGTATGCAAAGCAGGGTTAATTGGAGACATCTATTTCCATTCCTTCATCAGCTTTAATAGGATAAAAAATGAATCGACCTGTAGTAAACTCAACCGCAGAGAGCGACCAGCGCTTAAGAACCGCGTCCAAAATCGCTCGCTACAGAAAAGTGGCGCCCACCATGGGGCCTTTCAAAGTTAGATCTGTCAGGAACTTAGGATTCATAGCTTTAAGGTCTAGGATGTTTAGGACAAATATATATACTGTTTTTCCTAATTGCTGTACATGTTTATTTTTTTGCTAATGGGAATGCGTGTGATGCCGCGTGTGGAAAGATCGAGTATACACTTAAGATAAGTGATGGCGACGAGGTCGACCATCAACCTCAGTGGAGGCTGACCAATGCAACCCATTCTCTCACCTAGACAATAGGCCAATTGTTAAGTCTGAGAAGCTGAGGAGCCAAACCCTTTCGTAGTGCAGAAACTATCGAGAATAGTTGTTACGCGATACTACCCTCATTTGAGGCTGGTGATCTATTCTCGGTGAATGGCACTTACTCTAAGATTGCTCTACAACTCGCTGGCGATCCGCTTGTTGTTTTTCTTTCCTGGGAGGAGCTGATGATAATGAGTACAGGTACAAAAATCACCCTAGTATAAACCTTTGGGGATGGGTAGAGCCTTGACTTCATGACAATGACCCTTTGACCCCATGTTTTTTCTATGTTTTTGTGTGCTGCATTCATGCATTCATTTAAAACAAACATTAAAACATTCAAAATTTTTTTTCTCTTCTAGTCTCTCTGTTTTTCAAATTAAACTAAGACTGTGATTGCAAATATCAGAGAAAAGGATTGCACTAATGGATTTCGGTAGAAGGAGAACTCATACGTATACCTTCAAGGTTCAAAAACTAGAGGATTTGAGAAGGTTAGCAAGGATGATCACTAACCAAGAGGCTTTCAGAGCCAAGCATGGAGGTTTGCTACCACTGTTAAGAGTCCATGTGATTGAGGGAATCATGGATGCGCTCATTCAGTTTTACGATCCGGTTTATCACTGTTTCACATTCCCGGATTACCAGCTCGCACCAACGCTGGAGGAGTAATCTCATCTGATCGATCTACACATTACAGATCGAGCTCCATTTTATGGACTGGAAGAAATTCCAAAGAATCAAGCCATTGCAAGAGCAATTCATTTGGACGAGTCTGAGGTCAGGACTCACTTAACTACCAGGGGTGGCATCCAAGGTTTGCCAGCCCAGTTCTTGACAAAGAAGGCCCTGTATTTTGTCAGTATAGGAAACATGACTGGTTTTGAAAGCATCTTTGTCTTGCTCATCTACGGGTTATTTTTGTTTCCCAACATCAATAATTTCGTCGATATCAACTCCATTAAGGTTTTTTCTCATTGGAAACCCTGTGCCGACTTTGCTCGCAGATGCGTATCATTCTGTACACTTGGGAAATTTGTACAGCGGAGGGGAGATCACATGATGTGTACCTCTGCTTTACAAATGGTTTATCTCTCACTTGCCCAAGTCTGCTGCTTTTTGGGATTGTAAGAGCGCCTTACGTTGGTCGCAGAAGATCATGTCTCTTACAAACTCTGATATAGATTGGTGTAATAGGATCTTTGAGGGAATCAGAATCATTGACCATTGTGGAAACTTTCCCAACGTACCCCTTATAGGAACTAAGGGAGGAATCAACTACCATCCAGTTCTCGTTCATCATCAATTTGGATACCCGATGAGACACATCCCACGGGGTGTTCATCTGGAAGGTCTTTTCTTCAAGGAAGGAGAAAATGACAGAGCACTAAAGACGGAAATAGTGCACGCTTGGAAGCATGTTCATAAGCAAGGACGAGAGTCTCTGGGAAAACCAGACTGTGTCTCGGTGGAGCCTTATCTCCATTGGGTACAAACTAGAGCTCTCAAGCTAAAAATGCCTTATCCTCGTTACGGAATTCTTCCGCCGAGGGAATCTGTCATGTACTTCATGACGGAAACTGAAAACCTTCAGGTTACTCTCAACAAAGTTCAAAAGGAGAGGAGGTCTTGGAAGAACAAGTACCGCACCCTCGACGTAGAGTGCATCAAAATACAGCAATTACTAAAAGAGAAAGATGCTCTGATTGAAATTTTGGAGCAACATGCTGTGGATAATCAGGATGACCAAAGGAATTTGCTCGCTCCTTTCACTTGGCAAAGGAATGACAACCCGACAACGGCCCAAGAGCCCCGGTCAAAGAAAAGGAAGATACCAGAATCAGCACCCGATTTCTCCTCAGATAGGACTCTGGGCCCATTAGCTTAGGTTTCTATTTCCGCACTTTGTAATCTACTGTATTTCCATTTCTGTAATCCTTTGAATTTCAATAAAAAGGGGTTTCCCCACCGTTTGATATTTGCAATCTAATTGTCGAAGTTTATTTTAATTAAACCATAAACAATTAATATAATCATTGCATTCATCATTCTCACATCGCGTATTCTTCTTACCTACGAATCTCACGTTTGTGTCTCGGTTCTAGAGTCAAACTGTCTCATTCGTATAATACTCGGGCCAATCGTCAGAAAAAGATGGATGATCTTAAGGAAGAAAACAGAGAGTTGAAGGAAGAGATCGACGCTCTGAGAGAGGATATGAGAAAGCTTCGTAACGACATGCAAGCCATGGCAGAAGCTCAGCTACAAAGAACTATGATCTCAGAGATCACCTCAACGCCCATAGTGGAGAAGTATGATCCTAGGTATCAAATGCCGAAAGATCGTCCTTGGGGCATGCCAGTTAACTATATCCCGGAAGGATATGTTCTGCCGATCACTGAAGATCAGGGAATCACAACAGAAGCCGCTGGGCCTGAAGGTTACAAACTTCGGGAAAGCGAAGATGTGAAGGCTCCTGAAGGTTACAAACTTCGGGAAACGCCAAGATTTACTACCGTAGTCACGGTACCACCCCCTGTGGTGCACACTGTCCCGGAAGGACAGATTCCACAGATACCTGCTGGTAAAAAGGAAATTATGTTTGACCGAATGGAGGAATTCCAGGAGCAGTTCCTGGAAATGCAGAAGGAGCTGCAAGCCATTCGCGGTCAGGATCTATTTGGAAAGGACGCCGCAGATCTCTGCTTGGTCCCAAATGTGAAAGTCCCGCACAAATTTCAAGTGCCCAACTTTGAAAAGTACAAGGTTAACTCTTGCCCTCAGAGCCATCTGGTGATGTACGCTCGGCGAATGTCAGCTCAGACGGAGAATCAGGACCTACTGATTCACTACTTTCAGGATAGTTTAACCGGTGCCGCACTCAAATGGTACATGGGTTTAAACCGTGCCACGATCAGCACATTTAGAGATCTTGGCACTGCCTTCGTCCAACAATACAAATACAATTTGGACATGGCACCCGACAGAGATCAACTCAGATCAATATCGCAAAAGGACAAGGAAACCTTTAAGGAGTATGCTCAAAGGTGGCGTGAAATTGCCGCTCAAATTTGTCCACCTCTTGAGGAAAAAGAGATGACAAAGATCTTCTTAAAAACCTTAAGCTCATTTTACTATGACCGAATGGTTGCCAGTGCGCCCAGTGACTTCACCGAAATGGTCGGCATGGGCGTACGTCTTGAGGAAGCCGTCCGAGAGGGACGTTTGGTAAAAGACACTGGATCGACGAGCGGTACTAAAAAATACAGTAGTGCTCTCCCTAAGAAAAAAGAGCAAGATATTGGGAATATCTCTCTCGGAAAGCAAAGGCGACGTTATCAACCAGTAGCAGCTGTAACTCCTGCTATCGACCCTGCGCCTATTCCTAAGTATCAACCTCAGGTTGTACAGAGCCAACCTGATCAACAAAGGACACAACAGCCTCTTCAGCAGGCTCGTCCTCCATACAACAACAACCGTACAACACGGCCACCAGGATTTGATCCTATACCCGTGTCGTACGCAGAGCTATTTCCATTACTACTGGCTAAGGGGCACATTCAGACTAAATCTCCTCTTACAGTACCGGAAAATCCGCCTTTTTGGTTTAAGGTGGATCAAACTTGCCCTTATCATCAAGGAGGTTCAGGGCATAACATAGAGACTTGTCTCAATTTCAAGTCCAACGTGCAAAAACTTGTTAGGAGCGGGGTCTTATCCTTCAAGGATACGAATCCTAATGTTCTCACGAACCCGCTGCCTCAACATGAGAAGGCTGCAGTCAATTTGATAGAAGGAGAGACTAACGATGTCTATCAAATTCACGATGTACTCTTGTTAAAGACCAATCTGGTCAAGATGCATTGTAGACATAGTGGATATGGCCATGTGCCACCTCATAATTATCACCAGTGTGATATCTGCTCTAAAGACAATCAGGGATGTTCTGTAGTGCAAGCAGCTCTACAGGAACAAATGGATCTCGGATGGATCCAAGAGCACTGAGTTCGTGGAGTTAACATGGTTTACACGGATTCTAACGTCATTCAGAACCACGATATCCGTGCAATGAATGCCAACTTAGTGGCGATGCACTCAAGGCAAAGCCAGTATCATAATCTACCACGGTACGATTACAGTTCCTGTCTGATTTGCTCGGTAAACAAATAGGGATGCTCTTTCATACAGGAGGCCCTCCAGCGTCAGATGGATCTTGGATGGATCCAAGACTACCATGATAGGAACTCCTGTCAAATCAACATGGTTCAGATCTTTGATATTCGCGTGATGAATACCGACCTGGTAGAGTTACATGCTGAGCAGGTCCGACTCAGATTCTTAACATCACATGACTATCAAAGCGGTAAGGCAGGTTGCGAAAATGATTGAGGTTGTACCCTTGTCCAAGAGGCACTTCAGCACTTGTTAAATCACTGGTGAATGCCAATTTATATGGATGAAGATACTCAGCAGATTAGTATCAATAATAGGAATCCTACTCGACGTCAGAGTCAGGATGTCCGATCTGTGGAAGCTAACCTAGTGAGGTTACATTGTATTCAAAGTGGGCGTGGCCAGGTGCCACTACACAACTATGAACGTTGCGGCATCTTTTCGGAAAGTAACCAAGGGTGTTACCTTGTGAGAGCAGCTCTTCAGGGTCAGGTAGATCGTGGAGAAATTCGTCCATATCCGGGTTCTGGACCCATCAACTGGACGCCGAACTACCTTGCCGAGCAAGTTGAGGATGTTGTCACGATCTCTGGTCATCACAGGACCAGGGATGTTTTTGCCATTATCCCTCTACTTGACGAATCTAAAGTTCCCAACCGGGAACGGGTCGAGATTAATAATGATGGTCAGAAAAATCAGAAGGCTCCCATAGTCATCTATCTACCGGGACCACCACCGTATGAATCAACTAAGGCTATCCCTTACAAATACGGTGCAACGACAATTGAAAATGGAAAGGAAATTCCATTACCCTCTGTCGTGAATATTGCAGACATCAGTCGTGTAACACGGAGTGGTAGAATCTTCAACCGAGGGGTTGGGGAAGCTAACAAAGAAAAGGAACTTCAGACGGAAACTCCTGATCTACCAGTCGGTCAATCCAGTAATCCCGACCTTTCGAAAAACGATGATGAGATGCTAAAACTCATCCAAAGGAGTGAATATAACATTGTTGATCAGCTGTTACAGACTCCTTCAAAGATCTCGGTATTATCATTGTTACTCAGTTCAGAAGCCCATAGGGAGGCTCTACAGAAAGCCTTGGAGCAAGCCTTTGTGGAACAGGATGTAACGATCAGACAGTTCGATAGCATTGTCTCTAACTTCACTTCCTGCAATAATTTGGGATATAGTGATGAGGAATTACCCGAAGAGGGTCGCCGTCATAACATGGCGCTCAATATCACAGTTAACTGCCAGGACGATGCTTTAGCCAGCGTACTGGTAGACACAGGGTCAGCCCTGAATGTTATGCCGAAGTCCACTTTGATGCAATTATCATTCAAAGGCCCTCCGATGAGAATCAGCGAGGTCGTCGTCAAAGCGTTCGACGGATCCAGAAAAATAGTTATCGGCGAAGTTGATCTTCCCATAACTATTGGTCCTCACACTTTCCAAGTCACTTTCCAGGTCATGGACATCCGGGCAACGTACAGTTGTTTATTAGGAAGACCTTGGATACATCAGGCTAGAGCGGTTACTTCAACCCTCCACCAAAAGCTAAAGTTTATCAATAATGATCAACTTGTCACAGTCTGCGGGGAGCAGGCATTGCTGGTGAGTAACTTGTCACCATCTACTGGTATAGAACCCGAGGAGGTTGTTGGAACTCAGTTCCAAGCACTGTCGGTAAGCAAGAACAATCAGTTCAGAGAAGGAACCTCGAATTCCTCATACAAAGATGCTATCAAAGCGGTCGAGAGTACCGATACAACAGGATGGGGACAGCTTGTCATTCCTATTAACAATAAAACAAAGAAGGGTCTTGGTTTTTCTGCAACTTGTACCCAGACAGCTGCTAACGATGAAAGTCTTCATCCCATTCTGAACTTCTTCCACAGTGGAGGTTTTCTTCACCCAGTGTCTCAGGCAGTACATGCTATCAATGAGGAAGATCCCTCTAACACAGATGAAGAATGGAAGTCCTATCTTAATGAGGACGGTTATATGTCTCAGGAAGAGGTGCCTATGCCAATTTGCTATCCCGTACAGAGTCCGAGATTTATACCAAGGTCAGACGTCGAAATGATATATGGAGATTGTGATCCGGAAGGATGCCGTGCTCCGCCAAATTCATTAGAGGAAGACACTCTGATGAAAGACAACTTTGACTACAACTACTATGGCCCAATGGATGGTCTGCCAATGTGGCAACCTTATCCAGGAGACTTGGGGCAAGAAAGTCAGCTGAACAATGAAAATCAGCTGACCGTCATTGAACAGAATACCTGTGTCCCCACCATGTCATGGGATCAACACTCAGGTCATTCAGAAACTACTCAACACGAAGATGAATTCGCAACATTTGCAGGACTTGAATTCATCAACTATGCTTTTCCTGAGGTTAACGTCATCGAGAGAGATGACTCCTCCAGTTCCAAAGAAGTTTGGGACACCTTGGGACAACCGAGTGGAAAATACGACTATATGGTCAAGTACACTGCTCCCGAAAGCTCTCGTATCAGGTTCGAAGGTATCCATCCAACTGGATGGGGAGATACAGTTGAGAGCACAAATACTATGCAAAATACAACTGAGGAATTCTCCTACGACAATTCTGCCTGGGAGACAGATTCCAATGATCCTGCTCCACCAGAAATCAGCGTCATTTCTGAAGACAAATCAAGGAAGGTGCCAGACTTTGTGATTCACCGAGGAGTTCACCGCCAATGGGTTGCCATCGAGGTTTCGGAGGTCGTTCATCAGTCAAAGTAATTGCCATCTTTTAACCTTTCACCCTGCCCAGGTGAAACAGATGTTTTGATAGGGCTCACTTTCTATAAATTTCCCTCTTCGCTTTGCCCGAAGCGACAGAGTTTTGTTTTATAGGGCTGTAGTTTCAAGATTCGACTTGTTCATTAATAAAATAACGTCGTTCTGTAATTTCCACATTTATTGCTGTTTTCTCTTTTCGCTTTTTCAAAAAATGGTAATCCTAAAAAAACAATTCAAATAAAAACAAGCAGTAAAATAAAACACTGCACACACTTGCATTTTCTCTATCTCTTCTAAACACGAATCATCACGTCATGCAGATTGCTTGTTTTAAACCCAGTTGAAACATACGATCCGATGCCTTATCCCAACTTTGAGTTCCCGGTATTCGAGGCTGAAGAAGAAGATGACAACGAAATTCCAGAAGAGATCTCCTGACTACTCAGACAAGAGGAAGCGTCCATCGAACCTCACAAAGAGCCGTTAGAAACGGTAAACTTGGGTTCAGAAAAAGAGAGAAAAGAAATCATGATTGGGGCACTGCTCAGTCCAACTGCCAGAGAGAGTTTGATAAAGCTTCTCAAAGAATTCCCCGATGTATTCGCTTGGTCCTATCAGGATATGCCAGGGTTGGATACCAGCATCGTGGAACATCACTTACCGTTAAGATTGGAATATCTGCCGGTAAAACAAAGGTTGAGACGGACTCACCCGGACATGGCCATCAAAATCAAAGAGGAGGTACAGAAACAGATTGACGCGGGTTTCCTCGCCACATCTGAATATCCTCAATGGTTAGCCAACATCGTACCCGTTCCCAAAAAGGACGGAAAGGTCAGAATGTGTGTCGACTACCGAGATCTGAACAAGGCTAGTCCAAAGGACGACTTTCCTTTACCACACATTGACATGCTGGTAGACAGCACAGCAAAGTTCAAAGTTTTCTCCTTCATGGATGGATTCTCGGGCTATAACCTGATCAAAATGGCGCCGAAAGACATGGAGAAAACTTCGTTCATTACCCCATGAGGCACCTTTTGTTACAAGGTAATGTCATTCGGTTTGAAGAACGCCGGGGAAACCTATCAAAGGGCCATGACTACTCTGATTCATGACATGATACACAAAGAGATAGAGGTATATGTCAATGATATGATTGCAAAATCAAAAACAGAGAGTGAGCACGCTGAACATCTGTCAAAATTGTTCGAACGTCTAAGAAAATTCAAGCTCCGCTTGAATCCCAACAAGTGCACCTTCGGTGTCCGTTCAGGGAAACTACTAGGGTTCATCGTCAGCCAGAAAGGAATTGAGGTTGATCCTGACAAGGTCAAGGCCATTCAAGAAATGCCTTCTCCGAAAACTGAAAAATAAGTCAGAGAATTCTTGGGACGTTCGAACTACATCTCCAGGTTCATATTCCTCATGACCGCCACGTGTGCGCCGATTTTCAAATTACTCAAAAAGAACCAGGATTGCATTTGGACAGAAGATTGTCAAATCGCCTTCGACAGTATCAAGGAATATCTGTTGAATCCTCCGATTCTATCACCTCCAGTGGAAGGAAAACCACTGATCATCTACCTTACAGTCTTGGAAGACTCAATGGGATGTGTACTTGGCCAACAAGACGAAAACAAAAGGAAAGAGTCTTCCATTTACTATTTGAGCAAGAAATTCACCGACTGCGAAACTCGGTACACGATGCTTGAAAAAACTTGCTATGCTTTGGCTTGGGCAGCCAAACGTCTTCGCCAATACATGATTTGTCATACTACATGGTTGGTCTCCGAAATGGATCCAATCAAGTACGTTTTCGAAAAACCTGCTCTCACGGGAAGAATTTCCCGTTGGCAGATGTTGTTATCAGAATATGACATAGAGTACCACGCTCAAAAAGCCGTTAAAGGAAGTATTTTAGCTGATCATTTGGCTCATCAACCGATTGACGATCAAGAATCAATCGGGTTTGACTTCCCGGACGAAGATGTCATGTATCTAAAGATGAAAGATTGCGATGAACCGTTACCTAGTGAAGGGCCAGAACCAGGTTCCCAATGGGGACTTATCTTTGACGGAGCAGTTAATCATTACGGAAACGGAATTGGGGCAATCATTGTTACCCCTCAGGGTACCCACATTCCTTTCACCTCCAGACTTACGTTCAAATGTACGAACAACGAGGCCGAATACGAAGCTTGTATTATGGGTCTCGAAGAAGCAATTGATTTAAGGATCAAAAACTTGGACGTATATGGCGATTCAGCCTTGGTTATCAATCATATAAAAGGAGATTGGAACACATACCAATCAGGACTGATTCCTTACAAAGACTATGCAAGAAGGTTGTTACCCTTCTTTAACAGAGTTGAGTTTCATCATATCCCTCGTGAGGAGAATCACATGGCTGATGCATTGGCCACTCTCTCTTCCATGATTAGTGTAGGTCAATGGAACGACTTACCTAAGATCGACATAATGCGCCTTGAATGGCCCGTCTACGTCTTCACAATTGAAGCAGTCATAGACGACAAACCTTGGTATCACGATATCAAATGCTTCCTTCAGAAACAAGAGTACCCACCTGGGGCATCCAGGAAAGACAGAAAAACCCTCAGAAGATTGGCTGGAAACTTCTTCCTGAGCGGGGACACTCTCTATAAGAGAAATTTTGACATGGTCTTGCTCCGATGCGTAGACAGACCAGAAGCAGACATGCTTATGAAAGAAATTCATGAAGGATCCTTTGGCACTCATGCCAACGGACACACAATGGTGAGAAGAATTCTAAGAGTAGGGTACTACTGGTTGACAATGGAATCTGACTGCTACAAGTACATGAGGAGGTGTCACAAGTGTCAGATATACTCCGACAAAATTCATGTACCGCCATCACATCTCAAAGTTCTTTCTTCCCCGTGGCCTTTTTCCATATGGGGAATCGACATGATTGGCATGATTGAGCCCAAGGCTTCAAACGGACATCGATTCATCCTGGTAGCCATTGACTATTTCACCAAGTGGGTCGAAGTAGCGTCATTTGCCAATGTAACCCGACAAGTGGTGGTCCGATTTATCAAAAACAATGCCATCTGCCGTTATGGCGTTCTGAGCTAGATCATTACTGATAATGGATCTAACTTGAACAACAAGATGATGAAGGAGTTGTGTGCAGAGTTCAAGATCGAACACCATAACTCATCTCCCTACCGACCTAAGATGAACGGAGCGGTAGAAGCGGCCAACAAGAACATCAAGAGGATCGTTCAAAAGATGGTTGTAACCTACAAAGATTGGCACGAGATGCTACCCTTTGCTCTTCACAGTTATCGCACATCTATCTGCACTTCAACAGGGGCTACCCCTTTCTCTCTAGTGTATGGCATGGAAGCAGTGCTCCCCATAGAAGTAGAGATCCCGTCAATCCGAGTATTGATGGAAGCTAAGCTCACCGAAGCTGAATGGTGTCAAAGTCGGCACGACGAATTGAATCTGATTGAGGAGAAGCGAATAACGGCACTATGCCATGGTCAGTTGTATCAACAGAGAATGAAGAGGGCGTTTGACAAAAAGGTCCAACCTCGCATCTTCAGGAAAGGAGACCTCGTGCTCAAAAAGATACAGTCATTTCTCACTGATTCTCGGGGCAAATGGACCCCAAATTATGATGGCCCCTATGTGGTCACGAAAGCTTTCTCAGGCGGTGCCTTGAGACTTGCAACTATGGACGGAGAGGAATTTGCCTACCCCACGAATGTTGATGTAGTCAAGAAATACTTCGCCTAAAAAAAAATAAATAAAAAAAGAGAAAAAAAACGTCTCGGTGGATTGAAAACCCGAAAGGGCGGTCCAGGCAAAAGTTAGAGACATAAAAAGAAAAAATCATCCTGGTGGATTGGAAACATCAAAGTACAATCCAGGCAAAAATTAGGGATAATGGCAAGTAACTATGTTCAACAGAGGTAGGTCCCTCAACAACAGTTACAACATCTGTCAGAAAACTCCAGTCAAGGTCATCTTCGACAGAAGCTCAGGATGTTCCGAATTCGAAGTTGGTAGAAGGATAGTGGTCGTTATGTTTCAACGTAGCCTTTTTCCCTGTAAATTACCATTTTCAAACTTTGTATATACTCTTTGGAATCACGCGTTTGGCTGATCTCCATCTTATCAATAAAATTTGAGCCCTTGTGCTTTTGTTTGTAATTCTTATTTGTTTTAGCTTTACAGAACGGCGTTGTTAACATGATTAGCGATTCTTGAAATAAAACAAAAATGAATTTACTTGTTAAAACTTTTTCTGCTTTTAAATTAAAGACGACAATTTCTTTTGACTGTTGAACATCAGAAGAACATCGACCGCTTCTCCAGAAGTAAGCGAACTTCAAAGTGCAGAATCAAAGTACTCCTTCTAACCCATTATGCCTGAATGAAGGGATCAACTGTGTCAGAGACCTTGTTTCGTCTGACACGCCTCGGTCGAGTTCTTACCTCCTAAGCCCGATTAACGGTAGCTCCCAACAGGGACTGTCTCTCCTAAGCAAGGTGGAATTGCTATCTTGAACCAGCGATATTTCTATACGCCCCGCGATGGCCGAGTATCCAGTCGTGTTCACCCGTCAGTTTGTATGTCGCGTCAGTTTTGTCAGCATAAACATACATACATCATGCATTATCGATTTACATTCGCATTTCATATTGCATCGCTATCACTATAGTCGGTCTTGTCTCCTAGTGATAATAGTTCTCTCAATCGAGTTGTCAACCCTTTCCTCGTCAGGAAGTGTCGCGTCTGAACAATCTCTCCCCCAGTTTATTTCTGGATGGAAGTTGGCCATTGACCACTTTGATAACTTGAACCTCTGAAAAGCCAGAGAGAACGTTCAACAAACATCACTCTTCGCCATTGAAGATGATATCCTTGCTTTTCCGGATCAAGGAAAATCCACAGAGAAAACCTCGTAATCAGAGATTCGGCAGCACGCCAGTTTCGCTCCGAAAGGATCGCTGATGAAAAGGTCATCGGCACCTCAAAATTGGACCCCATCATATGGCGTTTCTCCGGGAAGATCCCAAGAAAAGTATGATGTAATCCCAAACGAAGGCAGTCTCTCAAGAGACCCGTTTTCCCCAGACAGAGTCGGCAAATAGCATCTCCAACAGAGAAGTTTGTACACCTCTACAACCCAGACGACTGGGTTCCCCAACAAGTCTGGCGTCTAAACTTTTTCCGTCAAATGGCATCTCCCCAGGAAAATTCGGCGAGAAGTTTGAGGAAAATCGCTACGCATAGCGTCCCTTGTCAATTAAGTTTATTGACAAAAGAAACTAAGACCAGTTCCTCGGTAGGAAACCAGGATCGAGGGGAAGTTTAAATCAGAAACTAAGACCAGGTCCTTGGTAGGTAACCAGGATCGAGGGGAAGATTGTTCCAGCAACTGAGACCAGTTCCTTGGTAGGAAACCAGAACGAGGGGAAGTTGACAAAAGAAAACTGAGACCAGCTCCTTGGCTGAAGACCAGGATCGAGGGGAAGTTTACCTTTTCTAAGCATCATCGCTTAGCTAAAGAAGATGAATGCATAAGCTACCATTCATAACCACCATCAAAATTTCGGGTATTCCGATATTTAATCCTCTTGCACCCCGAATGCCCGAATACCTTCGTCACTCACACCTTCGTGTCCAAGAAGATTAAATAGGGGCATCTGTCATACCCCAAATTTTTACCACTAAGATTTCCCATCATTGTGAAAATCATCATCACAATATGGAGGAACCATCATACTTCATCAGTCTCCCCAAAGATGGGTGAGCATCCACTACAATCAAAATTAGGGTTTCAAGCCCTCTCAGGGCCTTAGACAAAGGGTTAATCAAGGAATGACATGATCTTCAACTTGTCTAAACCTCTCAAACATACACAAAGGATAAAAAAGAACTCCCACTTCAAGGATTAAGCACAAGGCTGCTCCCTTCTAGGTGGATCAAGTCTCAAAATCGACAGTGCCACCAAATTAGGGTTTTGGTCGACTAGGGCCTCCAGATGGAAATTTTCCTCAGGGCACAAGCCAATGATCCAAGACATAACCTAATATACTCCATGGAACCTCATGGACCCAATCATCAATTCAATTTTGCCTCAGGGGATGCATTCATAAAAAATCAGGAATTAGGGTTTCTTGACCTAATTCACCCCTAAGTTGACTTTTTGGGCAAACCATGAGCCAAGACATCAAGAGAGGGTTTGAGGGTCTCTAATATACTATATTGATCCATTTGGAACAATGGATTAATCCAAGAAGCTTGAGCAACAAGTCTCAATTTCATCTGCACCACAGTTAGGGTTTTAAGGGAAAAGTCAACTGTAACTTTGACTTTTGACCAGGACATGCTACCAAGCCCTAAGACATGATTCAATATACCCTATGACACCTATGGAACATGTCCATCAAGTTTCATTTAGGTCAAGGACATGATTTCCTGAAGAATTGCACAGTTTGGAATTCATCTGATAAAAAGTCAACTGTGCACAAAAGTCAACTTTGACTTTTTGAGATTTTTCACCAAAATGGATTTTTAACACTAAAATGATGTTAATGTATGATTTTAATTATCATTCATCAAGAAAAATCAAGAAAAGTTGGATAACTTGTAAAAGGGGTAACCATAAAAACTTAGAAAATTTTCTAAGTTAAAAATAAAGTGACAAGGGTACCAACTTTGGAGGATCATAACTCCTAAACCACAAAGCCATTTTTCCTCATCCAAAGATGGATTTGTAGCCCTCATTATCCTCTACAAAAACTTCAACTAGACCTAAGTCCAATTCATTAAGGATTTTGAGTTATGGAGTGATCAAAATGGCTGAAAAATGAAAATGTCACTTTTTCCAACACTTAGTGAAATTTTCACTAAGTCCAAATCTGCCTTCATTTTTTTCCAAATGTAGGGGGATTTTTCACTTGGATTCAAAAGTAATCAAAACCAAACATGTTCAAACAGTTGTTGTATCATGTAAGGGCTTTCCAAAATGGCCAAGAACATTGCCAAATTCCATTTGGGCTATGAGTTATGACATTGTCAAATTGCCTTGTTGAAATCTGTCAAGGTAAGCCAGATTTTGCATTTTTGCTCGATTTACCAAAAACAGCCAAATCCAAATGCTCCTATCCACTTGGACACATCAGAGGATTGAATCTAAAGGGGACAATCACTGAGCCAAGCCTCCAAAGTCTTTGGAACAAGAAATAGCATGTTGAACCTAGAATGGCCAAAATAGGGACAAGACTCCAAATTTGAATTGGAGCATTCAATGGAAGCATCAAGGTGGCATGGACTGAGCCATTTTCATTTGAATTCATTCAAGACTTATCCAAGACCAAGGGAACCACAGCCCTGTGCCCTAACCTCTACTCAATGGCTAGAGGAGACTTGGATTTCCATTGGCCAACATTGAACAAACACCTGTTGCAGTTGCCATTCACTGTGGATCCCAAAACAAACTTGCTCTACTATAAATAGAGCTCAATTGTGATCAGTTTAAGTACACCAAAGGCCTACAACACTTGCCTTTCTCAAAATCTCTTTCTCTTGGCAAAAATGCCTTTCTTAGCAAGGTAGCTATCCAGTTTTGAGCTAGAGGGCAATTCCACTCAAACCAATCACTCACACACCTCACATACATCACATATGAGCTGATCAAACACTTAAACAACAACTGGAACACTGATTTCTCAGAATCACCAGTCAATTGCTCAAGGTTTTAACCAAAGTGCAGTTGAGATGCCATGAAATGATCCAGCCAATTTCAATCAAGTCCAAGCATTCAAACACACTCCATAGCGTGTAGGGAAGCTGTTCAGATCATCACCATTCATCTGTAACACCTCCAAATCAAAAATCACATTGCACTTGCTGTCACGGCCTAGAGGTAAGCATATACTTGGTCATCTCTCAATCTATGCATATTTCCTCGCACAATAATTTGGCCATATGTTCATAATCATGCATAGAATGTTTCCCCTCAATTAATTGCATTGTTTGAATCTTGTATCAAAAATCCCAGCCTTCATGCAGAAATTAGGGTTCTTGAGGATTTTTCGTGATTTCTTGTTATATGTTTAATTTAAATGAAATTAAATGCCATAGACATGATCGTGAGGTTGAAACGAGTTGATTCTTATGTGGATTGCATGATATAATTAAGTATTCAGTGAGATTGGATAGAAAATGCAAATCTAGCCAAACCCAGAACACGCGCGTGTTCTTGGTGTGTTCTTGGCGCCATTTCTTTCAAATTCAAATATTTTAATTTTGTGATTTTATTTAATTGATTCAAAAATTAATTTCTCTCTGAGTTTTAATGATTTTGAGTTGATTCTTTTTTTAATAATTCACAAAAATGTTATAATATTTTATTTTATAAAAAAAATCCCAAAAATATTGTTTATTTCATATAATTGATATTTTTGCAAAGAATTAATATTTTAATTGTTTTTGACATTTTAAATATTTTTTCCGCATTGATTTTGCAACTTTTAATGCTTTCTAATTATTTTGTAGGTCAATACTTAATTTTTGAAGCATTAATCCAAGATCACAATTTGTTTTTCATATGTTAAACAATTTTGATCATTTTAATTGAATTTTTATTCTATTAAATACATTTTTGAAAACAAATTAGGGTTTTTGGATTAATTCAACCCTCATAAATCCTTCTTTTTTCAAAACTTTTGGGCCTCTAATAGAGTGTAAGACCCAATCCTTTTTTTGACCAAATCATTTTTTGGGCCTCAGTGTATTGTATAAGTCCCGATACCGTCAAAAACAAACGGCGCGATCGTCGCCTTTTGAAAAATAACCATGGGCCTCTCCTCGAGCTATAAGACCCATTCAAAACTTTTGGGCCTCTAATAGAGTGTAAGACCCAATCCTTTTTTTGACCGAATCATTTTTTGGGCCTCAGTGTATTGTATAAGTCCCGATACCGTAAAAAACAAACGGCGGGATCGTCGCCTTTTGAAAAATAACCATGGGCCTTTCCTCGAGCTATAAGACCCATTCAAAACTTTTGGGCCTCTATTAGAGTGTAAGACCCAAACCCCCTTGTACAGATAACATTTTTGGGCCTCACTTATTGTATAAGTCCCTCTGTACATTTTCAAATAAATGGCACGATCGTCGCCTTTTCAAAATAACACTGGGCCTACCCTCGTGTTATAAGCCCCACTCTTTTTCTTTAAACCTTTTTGGGCCTCTTGAGAGAGTGTAAGACCCATCCCTTTGTACAAAACAATTTTTGGGCCTCAGTCACTTGTATAAGTCCCTCTGTACAAATTTAAACAGTGCGCTCACTGATAAAACCCTGGGCCTCTCCTTGAGCTGTAAGCCCCAAATCTTTCTTTTTCAAAGCACTTTCTCCTTTGATTTTGAATATACTGTTGTTTTCAATTTTTCTTTGTTGAACAACTAACCAAACAGCATGGAAGCTCTACAACCGAGTAAGTGGTTATTGCTTTCATTTACCGCTTTCATATACATATAACTGTATTGTGGGGCTGTTTCACTGTAAGTCTTCTTCATAAACTCATATCAACTGTGTAATAATAGTATAGATATTTAGAGTTTCCCCGGCAACTACGTCTAGCATTAAGCTCGTTGATCACTCTTAGAAATAGTCTAAACTAGATCCCCATAGGATTACCAGACACAGTCTTCCCTCCTCTTGGGGTTAAACAATATGGAGACATGAAAGGCAGCATTCTCTGTGAACCCTTTCATAGACTGTCACTCATAGAAGTTGTCAAGAAACTCTATTCCCCAGAGATGATCTTTTCTTCGTGAATGGCATCTCTTGAGTTTCTTCCAAATTCTCAGACTTTCCTGGCTTGATCTATTCTCAGTGAATGGCATCTCTTGAATTTCTCGGGGTTTAGGGACCCACAGGCTTCTTAAAAGCATTTGTCAAGAAACTCTATTCCCCAGAGATGATCTTTTCTCCGTGAATGGTATCTCTTGAGTTTCTTCCAAATTCTTGAACTTTCCTGACTTGATCTATTCCTTGTGAATAGCTTGCCTTGAATTTCTCAGGGTTTGGGGACCCATCGGCTTCTTAAAAGCAACCGGCCTCCTCTTGGGCATCGTACAAGGACCCACGGGCTTCCTAAAAGCAACCCCGCCTCCTCTTGGGCTTAGTACAAGGACCCTACGGCTTCTTAGAAGTATTCACAGCCTCCTCTTAGGCTTCGTATAATGATCTCTTCCTCCGGGAATGATAGCCTCCTCTTGGGCTTCATACAAGGACCCGTCGACTTCTTAAAAGTTTCCAGCCTCCTCTTGGGCTTCGCACAAATTGTCCCGACGACCTCCTAGAGGTATAGGAACAGAACCTAATCATCTGCATAGAATAGTCATTTCATAGAGTCTACTACTGTTTCTCAAAGCATAGTACAAAAGATGACACTCTAGACTTGGACAGTCTACTTTCCCTGAGTCTCAAAGACATTCTCAAGCACCCTTCAAAAATAGGAAGAAAACCCGTAGACTCGGACAGTCTCAATACCCTTCGGATTTCCCATTTCCTTAAAGAACATGAATAACCCGGATCCTCGAATCAAATCCTTGAGTACAGTGTTGCTCATATAAGAACTGATTTTCTCTTTCAAAATCAGTATACTGGACCTGTCACTCAACAGAAACAGTCACTATAGCCTCCTCTTGGGCTTTGTACAAATGATTCTCCCCAGCGGAGTCAAACAACGTTTAGCCTATCTCTCGGGCTTTGTACGAGACACATAAGAGACTCCCTCGTTGAGTCAATAACCCCTTTCGCCTCCATCTCGGGCTTTATACGAGATACAAAAAGGTTCATATTGAGCCGAACAAATGTTAGCCTTCATCTCGGGCTTTATACGAGATACCAAAAGACTCCATCGTCGGGTCAAAAACCTTTTAGCCTTTCTCTCGGGCTTTGTACGAGACACATAATAGCCTCCTCTTAGGCTTTGTATAAGAAAACCACTGGTTGATCCAATAAACCTTTTAGCATCAAAGTTGTGCCTCGTTCATAGTACACAAACATCAACAACTCCTTCCCCTTCATTTAATTGTTGTAAGCGGCAAGCCTCTGGATCATCTACATCCATGCCACTGTCCCTCTTTTAGCATGAGAAATTCCTAAGGAAAGATGGTATTGCTCTACACTGAGTTAAAGTCTTCTCCTTCAGGTTAAAATCCCTATAAAGGAAATTATGGCATTGCAAGGATCCGCGTATCCCAATTAAAGTAATCCTCCTTTACAGTCAGTCACTCAACAGTTGTGACATACAGACCCCTCTTTAGAGATGACAAATTCTCTTTAAAGACAAAACTTTTAGCTTCACATCTTGGGCTTTGAACAAGACACAAAAACAACCATTTCCTCCCATAGAATAGGAGGAACTACGAACGCTCTGATTTCCCTGTTTCGGTAAACGGGAATACGTAGGCATAAGATTGAAAGAAAAAAATCTTAGCGAGCACACTAAACAAAAACCAAAAGTCCCATACTCTCATGTATCTATCAAAAGCATCAGTCCTAACATCCTAATCCTTGTTCCCCGCCAGAAAATCCCAGAAAGAGAGAAAACCGTATTGGCAAAAATACAAATAACCAATACAAAGGCCCCCCACATTAATAGCATTCGTAACCTAACAGACCGCTGTTTAAACTCAGTATGCAAAGCAGGGTTAATTGGAGACATCTATTTCCCTTCCTTCATCAACTTTAATAGGATAAAAAATGAATCGACCTGTAGTAAACTCAACCGCAGAGAGCGACCAGCGCTTAAGAACCGCATCCAAAATCGCTCGCTACACATAGCATAAAATAGAATACCCTCAAAGGGGAAACTTTTTCCGTATAAAATTAAAGTTCAATTATGGAATAAAGCGGAAAGATCCATAACTGACTTGTTTTACAAATAAGTTGTTTTATAACACCAAAATATACATACAAAAGTAATACCAAATATATTCAACAATTGTATACATATATATCACAAAAGCGTTCCCCGACTCCCGTGCTTCGTATCAGAGCAGACACTAAGACTGACAACAGAACATAGATCTAATCTTCACAAAAAGACCTTCAGCAACTCTAGTCTGCAATGCCTCATAGAGCATTATAAAACTGCAGAAGGGTGAGAAATAACAACTAAATCAAGATTGCATAATAATATGCAAACACACATTCAAACACATGTATAAATCATCTCACCCATACCATCACATACTAACACATATAGCATGTCACAAATACAAAACATATCACACATAATCCAACCACAATTATGACATATGGAACCACACCACCACAGCACCACAAAATATAGCATATATCAATTATACCGACATAATCACATATTCACACATAATGCACACCAAAGTTATGATATAAAGAATCACATCACCACATCACATAACATATGTCTACGTATAAACATATTGCCCACAACCAATGCATTTATCACGTATGCACATCAAATTACCAATGCTATCACAATCTCAACACATCACAAATTCAATGCACAATTTCCACACATAATCAATCAAATCATGATTTTCCACACATAATGCATCCATTCACAATTATCACACATAATCAATCCATGATTTATGCAAATGCACAGAGACCGACACAACGACTCTATGCCAATGCCATGCGGTACCGACTTCCCACATTTCTCATCACTAGTTCACTCAGGAACTCTGTTGGAACCATCGCTCATTACTGAGGATCACTCACGTAACACCCCGTCGGGCAAACGATGTTCCCCGTCGCTTTCGGTCCTCTTTGTATAAGGCTCACGACGTTTATGGATCGCTTTCGGTCTTCTTTGAATAAGGCTCACGATCCGATCGCTCACACCCCACATGGGCACACGATCGTCTATAACCATCACTTTCGGTCCTCTTATTTTTAAGGCTCGCGATCCAATCAGATCGCTTTCAGTCCTCTTATTTTTAAGGCTCCCGATGTTATAGCAGATTCCCTCTGGAATCAATCCATCCCTCAGGACATCACAAGAATGCATATCATGATGCTTGGCATACAATGACTCATGACATCACATGCATCTTCACACATATATGCAACAACAATCATGCATATATTTCAACTCCTCAATTCCATACATTCACAATTCAACCATAAGAATTAATCAACCTCATCACATTCATGCATTGCAAATCAATTCAAACAATGCATTTCAAACCATAAAGGCCACCAAACAACATACATTGAATTTCATATAAAAAATGCATTTCATCACAAAACACAAACCACAACAATCATACAATCACCATTACTTCCACAAGGGATTCACACCACAAAGGCTACCCACCACACATCATAACAACATACATTGATATTCAATCAAACAATGTATTTTACCACACAACAACATCATTAATCACGCATCAAAGTCTAATCCAAAAAAATGAACATACTTTCCATAAGGCCACAACCCATCATCACAACATTCAATCATGTATATTCACATCCTATAACAGTACACAAGCTACACGTTACATATCAAAAGCATATAGCATGATAACACATCAATCGCACACATTGTACGCGATAAAAACCCGACAACCCGACTATTTTTCAAAAAAAACGAATTAATTAAATCATATTTTACCCTCCAAACCATTTTTAATAGAAAGAACTTTTCATTAGCTTTCCAACGCTTCAAACGGGAGTCAAAACGGACTTACGGTTCAAAAGTTATGAAGAAAACAAAATCGGACATTTTGGAAAATTCTGTGATCATGCGTCGACGCATGAGGCTGGGGGTCAGCGCATGATCCTGGAAATTTCGCCCGGGTTAGCGCATAAACCTTGGGGGTTAGCGCATAATTCTGGGGGTTAGCGCATGAATGCGCAGATTTTTCTAAAAACTCAGTTTTCGATCGTTAAATGACTTCCGGACCTCCGATTTCGATTCCGTAAAAAGTTACGATCTCAGAATTCAACATACTACAATTAAATATCAACCTATACCAATGTTACTAGACATATCCAAACACTTTTACTCGATCACAACATCAATTTTTACAAAAACATCGATATATATCAAAAACTCAAAAGTTACAGATTCAACTCGATTCAATCAAACGATCACGCTAAATCAAGACCCAACATCACACGACTCTACTACGCGATTTATTCCGACTTTCATCCGTAAAAACATCGATTTCTACTCATTTTTACCATTTCGACCTAAAATGAAAACTATAAGAGAATATTCAAAACAATCCAAGAAAACATACACATATACATACACAAGCAAGATATAATTGAAACTTCTCACCCTTACCCGATTAATCGCGATTGAAACGGAGCTATGACGATTTTTCCATTTTTCCTCTTCTCCCTTTTCTTTCCTCTCTTTTCTCTTCTCTTCTCTTTCTCTTATTTCTTTTTCTTTTCCTTACTATCTTTTCTCTCTTTTCTTTCTATTTATATAAAAACATAAAACTTACCCAAGCAAAAGACCAAAATACCCCTCAGCTCAAATATCTCCCAAACGCTCTCAAAATGCGATAAAACATAAACAACGATGAAAAATAATATATTGTCAAATAAAAGTCAATAATAAAATAATATAAAAAGAAAATAATTAAATCGACTCGATTAAATAAATAAGACAAAACGGGGCATTACACCCGCGGGCAGAACAGGGAAGACTCCCCGACACCTAGGCGAGGAGGGGAAAGGAAAAGAGAAGATTCCCCTCCACCTAAGCGAGGTGGGGAGAAGAAAAAAGAAAATTGGAATAAAGAGTCCCGCGAATCTCGGGGACCTGCCGGTCTTTTCAAAGAGTACACTCCACTAAACGTGTCCCGTGCACGCATTTTCAGTGACTGTGCAAATTCGGAGTTCGTAAAAGGAGGAATCCGCTTCCCAAAACCAACAGCTCCCAAGCCAAATACTGACAAATCCAAGTACTGTCGGTTACATCGTAGTCACGGGCATGTTACTGAGGATTGCATCCACCTTAAGGACGCAATCGAAACGTTGATTAAAGAAGGCTACCTGAAAAAGTACGCCAAACAGGACGAGGCTCCTCGACCCTCCGGCCAAGAAGCCCTAAATACCGAGGAGTCAAACCATCTGGACACCGGAAAACTACAGGTTGCCTTAAGCATCACATGACCTGAAGACTTCGGTTTCCAAGGAAATGTTAGCGATGCCGAAGCTGTTCGAAACATGTGGAAGAGCTTCCCAGAGGAAGAACTAGTAAGTGTTCGCAGTACCTGGGAAAGTTTCCCCCAAGCCCTAGTCATATCAGGCGGAGATCCTGAACGAGTGACCTTCGGTTCAATAAAAAGGAAGTTCGACGAACTAAGGACATCCACTCCTCGAGATCCAACTCTCAGCTTATCTCGTGGAAAGTCGTGCCCTATAAGTTTCTATCTCGAGGAATTACCAGGTGGATCCCCGAATGCTAATATACCCGTCCTAATTCGAGCACAAATGGCCAACTTTGATGTGTATCGGATTTTGGTCGATCAGGGAAGCTCGGTGGACATCATGTACACTCACCTCTTCGATACTCTCCAGCTGACAAAGCATCACCTGTCCCCATATATGGGATCCGACCTACAAGGCTTCAGCGGCGCATATACTAGACCTCGAGGTTATTTAGAATTATTGGTCACATTCAGAGCAGGTGAAACGGCTCGACAGGCGAAGACTAGTTTCCTAGTGGTTGATTGTCCTTCTCTCTACAACTGCATCTTGGGAAGAACCACCTTGGCCGAAATAACAGCTGTACCATCCACTGTCCACCTAAAAATGAAATATTATGACTCGAGGACGTGTGGTAACCCTACACGGGGATATTGAAGCAGCTAGAAGATGTTTCGATGCAGCGATCAAAGGCCTAAGTGTCGTCGGTGGCGTCCACCCCAAAAGGGTAGCTTCAGATGTTGCACAGGTTCCACTACCGCCGGTCAGCGCGGTCGACCTTGATAGCAGGTTCTCCGGGGAACAGGAAGAAGTTGCAGGAAAAGACCTCCCAGTTGAAGTCAACGGGCAGCCTACCTACCCAACGCGCCCCATCCCATATGGGGATTTCGAATTGATCCCTCTTGGCGATGACCCAAAGCGAACTGTGAAGATCAGCCATGGACTCCCCAACCTGGAGAGGAGACAACTGAAGGCATGTCTCCGAGAGAATGCAGATTTGTTCGCTTGGAGCGCTTCGGAAATACCCGGATTAGATCCTCAAGTGGCTTGTCACCAGCTAACCATATATCCAAATGCTAGGGTTGTAGCTCAACGTAGGCGTAGGCAGTCTCCACAAAAAATGGAGGCTGCTGAAAAAGCTGTAAAATACCTCCTAGAGGCAAACTTTATTTCGGAAGCCAAGTACACCACTTGGTTGTCCAATGTTGTACTTGTTAAAAAATCTAATGGAAAATGGAGGATGTGCATTGACTACACGGATCTTAATCGGGCATGCCCGAAAGACTCTTACCCATTGCCTAATATCGACCAATTGGTCGACAACTCTGCAGGATTTAAACTGTTATCTTTCATGGACGCTTATTTGGGATATAACCAAATCCCCATGGATGAGGCGGACAGAAAGCACACAGCTTTTATGACTGAGTCGGGCAATTACTATTATAATGTAATGCCCTTTGGTCTGAAGAATGTTGGCGCCACCTACCAACGAATGATGAACAAGGACTTCTAAGCGGAAATTAGTGACATGCTCGAAGTCTATATGGACGACATGATCGTCAAATCCGCAGAAGAAGTCGACCACGCAGCTCATCTTAAAAAGGTGTTCGACACAGCGAGGAAATGCCGCATGAGATTCAACCCCGACAAGTGCACTTTCGGTGTTCGAGCAGGTAAATTCCTCAGCTTTTACCTTACGGAGAGAGGAATTGAAGTGAATCCCGACAAATGTAAGGCCTTTTCCGAGATTCCCACTCCGAACTCAAAGAAATCGATACAGTCGCTTAACGGGATGCTCACTGCTCTCTCTCGTTTTGTCGCTGAATCCGCCCAATACGCACTCCCATTTTTCAAACTTCTTCGACAAAAAGCAACATTTGAATGGAGTGAAGAATGCGAACAAGCCCTCCTCCATCTAAAACAAGTCTTGTCGCAACCCCCGGTCTTGTCCCGACCAGACGACGGAGAAACATTTTTCTTATACCTGGCCATCACCGCCGAAGCGGTAAGTGCTGTCCTCATATGGAAGACCCCCGACGGACAGAAACCGGTTTATTTCACGAACAAAGCTCTCCAGGGTCCCGAGCTCAGATACCAACAGATTGAAAAAGTCGCCTTGGCCCTCGTAACTGTAGCCAGAAGACTACACCATTACTTCCTGGCCCACAAAATTGTGGTAAGAACTGAGCAGCCTATCAGACAGCTCCTTAGTCGGCCATATATGGCGGGGAGAATGCTCCGGTGGTCTCTCGAGCTATCCGAATTCGAAGTTCGATACAAAGGGAGAAAAGCCTTGAAGGCTCAGGTACTGGCCGACTTCGTAGCTGAAATGACAGTCCCCGAATCCTCGACCAATGGCTCCCATAGATGGACAATTTATGTCGACGGAGCCTCCAGTGCAAAGGGCAGCGGGGTAGGCATTATCCTCGAAAACGAGGAAGGCATCTTGATAGAAGTCTCACTAGAGCTATCTTTAAAAACATCAAATAACCAAGCCGAGTATGAAGCATTCGTCGCAGGACTTCGACTCGCAGAGGACCTTGGCGCAAAAGAAGTCAAAATCTTTACGGACTCTCAGCTCATAGCATCACAAGTTAGTGGAGAATTTCAAGCCAAAAATGATAATCTCATTGAATACCTAACCTTGGTACAAGAAAAGTTGA
The DNA here is from genome assembly GCA_022829125.1 of Lathyrus tuberosus. Taxonomy (NCBI): domain Eukaryota; kingdom Viridiplantae; phylum Streptophyta; class Magnoliopsida; order Fabales; family Fabaceae; genus Lathyrus; species Lathyrus tuberosus. The sequence goes on along the minus strand of JALAZF010000066.1, from coordinate 17,113,098 downwards.
AGAAATTTGTCTCCGCGGAGGTGGCTCACATCCCGCGCGAGCATAACACTCGAGCAGACGTGCTCTCCAAGCTTGCGAGCACTAAGAAGAGAGGAGGGCACAAATCAGTGATCCAAGAGATACTGACCCATCCGAGCATCAACAAATCTACCTCGACCACAGAGGTGAACGTTATCAGGGACGCAAACTGTTGGATGACTCCAATTTACGAATACCTGATGACGGGCATAATGCCCGACGATCCTAAAGAAGCTGGGATAGTTAGAAGGCGGGCATGTGCATACACCATAGTCGACGGTAAGCTATATCGTCGAGGATTCTCCATCCCTCTACTCCGCTGCGTCGAAGAAAGCAAAGTTTCCGAGATTCTCCAGGAAATTCATGAAGGAATCAACGCGCAACATCTAGGCGGAAGATCTTTAGCTCGAAAAGCCCTCCGAGCAGGATATTACTGGCCCACTATGCAACTAGACGCAAAGGAACACGTCAAAAAGTGCGACCGTTGTCAGAGGCATGGAGACATGCATCTCGCTCCTCCAAACGAGCTTAAATCATTGTCATCCCCATGGCCCTTCGCGTGGTGGGGAATGGATATCCTCGTACCTTTCGTCGTAGGATCGTACCAAAATAAGTACCTCATCGTCGGGGTAGATTACTTCACAAAGTGGATCGAGGCAGAAGCATTAGCCAAGATCACTGCTTTCAACATATTACGTTTCTACAAGAGAAATATACTCGCCCGATTCGGCGTGCCTCAGGCCATTGTCACAAACAATGGGACACAGTTCACCGACAGAAATTTCCAAGACTTCGTCGCCAAACTGGGTACGAAACAACATTTTACGTCAGTCGAACACCCACAAACCAATGGGCAAGCTGAAGCGGCGAACAGAGTAATACTCCGAGGACTCAAACGATGACTCGGCGAAGCCAAACAACGGTGGGTCGAGGAGTTACACAGAGTTCTCTGGGCATATCGAACTACCCCTCATCCACGACCGGGGAGACCCCGTTCCGGTTAACATATGGAACCGAGGCAGTAATTCTCGTGGAAATCAGGGAACCTTCGAGAAGGACAAAAGCTCCTCTTGACGAAGAAGCAAACAACGAAGCCCTTCGCGAAGAACTCAACCTTGTCGAAGAAATAAGGACGGGCGCATCCCTCAAAGAAGCCTCTTTAAAACAAAAAATAACTTTGTGCTATAATGACAGAGTCATCAAATGAGATTTCCAAGTAGGCAGTCTTGTCTTACGGCGAAATCAGAAAAATTCACGTGAAGGAAAGCTGGCCGCAAACTGGGAGGGCCCCTACCGCGTCATTGCAAAGACGGGGACAGGTACTTATTACCTCGAAAACCTCCAAGGTGAACAACTCGCTCGACCATGGAATGCTGAGAAGCTTAAACAATATTACAGTTGAACGCCACTTGTAACTATACAAAAGTTGCCATTATGGGGAGCGTGCCATGGTACAAGCACGACACCTCTATATGCTAACGAAGGTCAAAAGTCACGTGGTGTGTGCATTGAATTTTGACCTGTCGAGGAGTACTCTATCGAGCTCCGTCGTCGACGTACCTTATAGGCAGAACACCCAGCTCGCGATGGGAAGTTCACGCCATGAAACTAAGACCTCGATCGACCTCTTAGCTTCATTGAAGGTCGGGGTACAACCCCTGACCGCTCGACCAGCCCTCTTCGCAGTCGAGGATCACTAGAGTCGAGCAAACTCCTAAGTATCCAGCAATTTCAAAATAACTTAGATAAAACTAAGTAAAATACCACACACAGAACACATAAAGAGGTAAAATGGAAATACTGAGTCGGGCAAGCCCATTGTAAAAATATTACATAAAGCCCTGGCTCTTAGGCCGGGCAAATCAACAAATATGGCACGCAGGCCAGTCAATACAAAAAATCGGCACACAGGCCAAACTAACTACACTATCACTCCGCAGCATCATCAGCTGCCTCGGGATTCTCCTGCTCCCCGTTTCCCCCACCAGCATTTACTATCTGTCCAGGCAACACAATCTTGTCGTCGACCACCTCAAACTGGGAATCAGCTCCATTGGTTACAAGGTCCGGATTCAGAAGTTTAAGTTGCGCCACAGCGTTCTGGAACCCGACATCTGCAAACTCTAGAGCATCATCTTCAGCTAACCGAAGGTCCTTCTAGACTTCCCTGAGCTTGGATATCAAGGCTGCTCGAGAGGTCAACAGTTTATCCTCCTCGGTTTCATTCTCAGCTGGCCAAATAGCCTCTTCCAGTTCAGCTATCCTATCCTTGAGACGTTGTTCTTCCTCTTCCAACGCAGTGACCCGAGCAAGGAGGTCCTTCACCGCATCCTCAGCTTCCTTCAACTTCCTCTCCGACTGTTCTTGCTGCTCGCCTTGTTTTCTATTCAGCTCCCTGCAGTCCTTCAAGTCTTTCTGCACGCCGAGCAATTCAGCTTCCAGTATCTGAAGTCTATCTTTTAGTCGAGAAAGCTCAGCAGCAGAGCAACTCTCACCATTCAGAACAAGGGCAGCCGAATAGAGCCGCATGACGGCAGACATATCCTCGAGGATTGTCTTCCTTCTCGCTTCCGCTGTACTCCCCAACAAAGCCTGGACCTCAGCAGGGGCAACACGAGGACAAGTAACCTCGGAGAAATAGTGACGCTGGAGATAACACGGAGGAATCTTAAAGCTTGTAGGAGGGGGAGGGGAACTGCCTTCCACATCAACAATGGGCAGCCCAGCAGTCTTTGCCCGCTTAGATGCCCTTTGAGCCCCCGGGGACTGAGTCTCAGAGCTCACAGTTGCAGTTAAAACAACAAGAGATTTCTCAGAACCCTCAGGCACTGTGGTAGAGGGAATACTCTCAAGCACTGTCGTGGAAGAAATATGCTGAGAGGCACTTTGTTCGGTCGGACGGGATTGTTCTTCCCTAGCTCTCTTTGCCCTTAACCTCGAATATTTATCTGCAGCTTTGACCATTTTTTCTGCAAAAAGAAAGAAAAATATTAGTAAAACAAGATACGCAAACATGAGGAAAATCAAAGTCGAGGATCTGTACACCACCTAAGAGCTCGACAGCCTCCTCATCAGAGAAAGTCTCGAGCAGAACACGAGTATTAATTAGGCGACGAGTCTTCATCACCTGTCCCTCACCACCTGTCGAGGTCGCTCCGTCCTCGGATATGCTGGAGATTTTATTCAAACTCTCCACGTACTCGACAATTTTATCATAAGCCTCACGATCCTCGACGTTGAGCTTATTATGTCGTACTTTATATTTATCTACCCCTTCTTTGTAATGCTCTTCTGTCCAATAAAGGGGGAATTTTGGCACCATCACTTCTGTAGGCTGCCCGTCCACTTCTTGAGTCACCCGTTCATATATCGAATTTATGGCCTCGGGAGTGACCGACTTCACAAAATAATAACGCCACTTGAAATCTCGAACAGAGTCCAAGTAGGTATGAAATAAAGCTTTATTTTGTTTGAACGACACGCAGCCGTGTCGAACATCAGTTGTAGACCGTTGCAGATGAAAAATTCTGAAGAAAAGGGATACTGTCGCCCTGACCTCCAAATATTTGCAGACTAACTCAAAAGCCCGAAGAAAGGCCAATGAGTTCGGGTGGATTTGCGATGGAGCCAATTTTAACCATTTAAAGACCCCCTCTTGGAAGTCTGTGAAGGGGAGCCATTCACCCTGCCTCTTAAAACATAAACTCATACACCGGGAAGCGCATTCCCATATACAGTGTACATATACGCTGGTCCTCATTGGGACGGTACACTTTCCAAGATTGCTCGGAACCAAGCAACCTATGCTCAATAGTGCAAAACCCATTTTCTTTAGGGAATGTGAAGACGGACGACATAGTGAGGGCCTCATCACACACCCAGTCCTTAAACAGACGCTCTTGCCTAAAATCCATATGGGCCATCGGAATTTCATCTTGGCTATCCTCCTCGAATTCACCTACGGCCACTTCAGCAGCCAATCTGTCCATCAACTTGAAAAGCAGAAGGGAACAGGTGAATTCGACGAGTCATACCAAACTAGCCAGTCGAAGACGAATAAGAAATGTCCCCGGAAACTCATCCCTTCCCCGGATAACCTTGCCCCTTTCCCCGTGAAATCAACGAAAAAGAGTAATTGTTGGGGACCCAAAACACTATCAGGTCCCCGCGATGTTCATCACACTCCCCGGAAAGTTTCTACAAGTCCCCGGAATATTCATCCAGCTCCTCGGTTTTATTCAACAGATACAGAAATAGAGAAAATCTCATAAACTCTTTCTCTTAAAACAACCAAAGATCCCTACCGTACTCGCCAGGAATCTTTCCATTTCTCACGAGAACTTTCATCAGTTCATCAGAGAAACGATCTCAAGCAAACTAAACTAAAGAAAGATACCCGAGAAAATAACAGTTTTAAAGAAAATACCTTGTAAATGGCGGAATAGGGTTCAGGCACGGCGTATCGCGACGGTTAACGACGAACTTGCGGTGGTTGCCGGCGGCAAACGGAAGATGAGAAAACGGAGAAAGAAGAAGAAACGATTCTTGAACGAAATAACGAAAAATGAGAAATGAAGGGAAGGGAGAGTATTTATAGAGAAATCACGGAACTCGAGAAGCCTGCGGCACTCGAGTACCCTACCCTAGGCAGCCACCCTATGCAATGATGACTAGTGACACGTGGCACACTGACACCGGTCAAAAAACCCACGCGCGTCCTTTCGTCATCCCATCGTTTCAAAACTAAAACTTCTCGTCTCCCCAATACTTCAATCATATGCAACTGTCCGTTGACCACAAGCTGCCAGTGCCTGCCTCATGATAACTGCCCGCATGATATCGATGCCCGACGTCATGATAATCATGGGAATTTCGACCATGCTGATATCCTCCTCGGATCATCCCTTGGCATTTCCCCGACACAATTATTGACCCTTAAGTCATTACTCTGATACCTCAAAGCAACGACTTGGGGGTGCTCCTGTTCTGGACTTGACCGTGATTTCCTACAATCAAACAAGCCCAATCCATAAAACTTGAAGAAGCCCATTAAAGTCCTAGAGAAGAACACATGACCGCCATACGCGAAGCCAAAAGCATGTCGGGCACCCTGAGAATCCGAGGACACTTGAGCATCCGAAGACAAAGGAAGACATCACACCCTGATGAGGACCTCCTCGACAGAGTAGCCTCTCCCCGCGAGAATACTCCTAATCCTCGCTGACTCATAGGTCCTCAACATACGTGGATCGCCTCCATTAGGTCAAGTCCAAACCACGACCACCACATCTCCTCGAAATCATAGACTCTTCTCCGAGGAACCCATCAACGGTCTTGTTCACACAAATTCATATAATCGTCTAATAATGGCATTAAAGGGACAGTTACACTAGGGCGTTGACCACGAGCTGGTCATTATTACTACACGTAAGCCCTAGCAGTTACTTGGAACAGGTCACACGCTGGTCCCACCCGTTGCAAGTAACCGTTGGCCACGCGCTGGGGGTCTCCTATAAATACCCTCTCACTTGAGAGGGTCAGGATAAGTTAACTTCTGACTCTCACTCACATTCTCTGTATTTGTTGCGCACTCACTGACTTAAGCATCGAAGTGTCCTACAGGTACACCCCCCCCCCCCCGGCGTCTCTCATCATCATTGAAGTAGCAATTATTCTAGACATCGTTGGCCACTTTCAAATAATCTGATCCAGGTACGATCAACTCTAAAGACTAAAAAATCTTGGGTTGATGATGATAAGAAAAAGATTCTTAATGAAAAGAAAGCAATCAACATACTTCAAAGTGCACTTAGCATGGATTAATTTTTTCGTGTGTCTCATGTACAACGACAAAGCAATTATGTGTTACATTGGTTAAAACACATGAAGTAACCACTAAAGTAAAGAGATCGAGATTGAATACTTTAAGTCAAGAGTACGAGATGTTCAAAATGCAACCCGAAGAATCCATCGTCGTGTTGCAAAAGAGATTTATACACTTTTCAAATCATTTGATTGCTCTCGATAAGACTTTTTCTAATGATGATCTTAATTTTAAAGTGCTTAGGTCTTTAACCAGAGAATGGCAACCAAAAGTGACACCAATATTGGAAAAGAAAAGTCTTTCTACCATGATATCCGCATCGTTGTTCAAAAAACTCCAAGAACATGAACTTGAACTTGGAAGACTTGAAAAGCATGAGAATCAAGAGAAGAAATCCAAAGGCATTGCTTTAAAAGTCGATTCGAAAGAAGAACAAGAAGATGATGCTCCAGAGGAAGATGAAAACTTTATGCTCCTTGTGAAAAGGCTTGGTAAGTTTTTTGGTAAAAATGATAAATCCTTTAACTATGCAAAAAGAAAGAAATCTTTCAGGAAAAAGAAGGTTTCCTCTTCAACATAAGATATCACATGTTATGAATGTGGTAAGCAAGGGCATATAAAGACGGATTGTCTGAAACTCTCCAAGAAAGGTGACTTCAAAAGTAGAAAAGAGAATAAAAATAAAAGAGCCTACATTGCATGGGAAGATAATGAAATAAATTCATCATCCGATTCGGAAAGCGACAAATATACAAATCTTGCGTTGATGGCATCACACCATTCTGATGATGAAGATGAAGAGGTTAGTAATGAATTTTCCATTTATGACAATGATGCACAAGGTGCTATAGATGAACTTCTTAATGAATGCAAAATTCTGTACAAAACCTTGTCAAAATTAAGAAACAAATCTCATCTCTTGAATAAAATATTGACACCATGGAAAAATATTTTTAAGTTGATAAGAAAAACTTTATTAGTGATCAAAAACTGAATTTTGTATGCAAAGAATGTTAGTCACTTTCTTTCCAAATTGTTTAATTAAAAAGAGTTCTTGAAAGATATGGAAAATGGAAAATTGGATTGGAGGGCGTCGTTAGTCAATAAAGATATTCCAATGATAAAAGTGGTATTGGTTATTCAAAATTTAGTAAGTCAAGTTCTAGCAAAACTATCTTTGTTAAGGCTAGTGATCAATCCACCAAAGATATTTATCATTATCAAAAGAGAAAAAGATTTGTTAAAAAGAAATCTTATTTTTCTAGATACATAAGTAACTTTGTTCCTACTTGCTTTTATTGTGGTATAATGAGTCACACACCTAATGCTTCCTATGTAAGAAACTTTAGTGTGGCAAATGGGCATTATGTGTGGGTCAAGAAAGGAACTAATTATGAAGGACCCAATGCAATTTGGGTACCTAACAAAACTCAACTTGTTTTGTAGGTATGCTTTAAGACCATATCAAATCTATAGTATTTAGATAGTGGTTGTTCTAAGCATATGACGGGAGATATCAACAAATTTTCAAATTCAGTGCTTAAGGCCAAGGGATATTTCACCTATGGAGACAACAAAAAAGGAAAAATTCTTGGCACAAGTAAAGTTGGAGCACCACATTTCACATCCATTAAAGATGTTCTTTATGTTGAAAGACTAAAGCACAATCTTCTAAGTATTAGCGAACTTTGTGACAGGCTTCGAGATCAAGTTCACCAAGGATGAATGCTTGATTGAAGATGAAGTCACTCATGAGGTAAAACTCAAAGGTAAAAGAATTAATAATATATTTATGATTTTCTTAGATGATTTATCTTTGAAAGTAAAATGTCTCATGGTAAACAACAATGATTCATATCTTTGGCATAAAAGAGTTGCTCATATTCATATGGAACATTTAAATAAACTAGTCAAGCATGATTTTGTCATTTGCTTACCTAAGATAAAGTTTTTCAAAGATAAATTATGTGATGCTTGTCAAAAGGGAAAATAAATCAAATTAAATTTTAAACCAAATAATGTGGTGTCCACTTCAAGGCCATAAAAATTGTTGCATATGGACTTATTTGGTCCATTAAGAACAAGAAGCTTCGGAGGTAATGTATATGCTTTAGTTATTGTTGATGATTTTTCTAGATATTCTTGTACATTCTTTTTAGTGCATAAAAGTGATGCATTCAAGGCGTTCAAGAAGTATGCAAAGCAAATTTAAAATGAAAAATCTCTAAAAATTGCCTCCATAAGAAGTGATCATGGTGGAGAGTTCCAAAGTGCTCCTTTCGAAGAGTTTTGTGAAGAACATTGAACCCTTCACAATTTTTCAGCACCATGGACTCCTCAACAAAATGGAGTGGTGGAGGGAAAGAATAGGTCTCTAATAGAACTTGCAAGAACGACGCTTAGTGATTCAAATCTACCAAAATACTTTTGGGCGGATGTGGTAAGCATGGCATGCTATGTAAGTAATCAAGTTATTATTAGATTTATTTTAAAAACACCCCCTATGAACTCTTCAAGGGAATAAAACCAAATATTTCTCATTTTCACATATTTGGATGCAAGTGCTTCGTCCTAAACAATGACAAAGACAATCTCGAGAAGTTTGATGAGAAATCCAATGAAGGTATTTTTCTTGGCTATTCACTCACTAGTAAAGCATATAAGATATATGATAAAAGAACTTTAACTATTGAAGAATCTATGCATGTTTCTTTTGATGAATCTAACCCATCTAAGGAGGATATTGTTATATGTGATGAAGATGATGATATTGTAGAACTTCCTAAGGAAGATACTTACAAAGTTAGCAATGATAATCAACTGGAACACCAAGAAGAACAAATTCAACAAGAAATAAATGATAGTGATCTACCTAAGGAATGGAGAACCAATCGAGACCATCCAATTGATAAAGTTATTGGTGATATAAGTCAAGGCGTTGCAACAAGATTAAATATAAAAAATGCATGCTTGAATATGGATTTTGTTTCTCAAATTGAACCTTCCAAAGTTGATGAAGCCTTAGGAGATGACCAGTGGATACTTGCAATGCAAGAAGAATTAAATCAATTCGAAAGGAATCAAATTTGGGAACTTATTCCTAGGCTAAGTGGTAAACACGTCATAGGTAACAAATGGGTGTTTAAGAACAAAATTGATGAGAATGGTATAGTTATTCGAAACAAATCAAGTTTGGTGGCTCAAGGTAACAATCATGAAGAATGGATCGATTTAGAAGAAACTTTCGCTCCGATTGCAAGGTTAGAAGTTATTCGTTTATTACTTGCTTGTGCGTGTTCATTGAATTTTCAGTTAATCCAAATGAACATCAAGAGCAACTTCTTGAATGGTTACATCAATGAGGAATTCTATGTCAAACAACCTCCCAGTTTTGAAGACTTCAAGAATCTTTCACTTGTCTTCAAGTTGAAGAAAGCTTTTTATGGCTTAAAGCAAGCACCAAGAGCATGGTATGATCGACTTAGCAACTTTCTATGTGAAAGAGGATTTGAAAAAGGTAAAGTTCATAAGACCTTGTTTATTAAGAAAATAAAAGGTAACACTTTATTGGTTCAAGTCTATGTTGATGACATCATATTCGGTTCAACAAACAAAGATCTTTGTGAAGAATTTTCATTGATGATGCAAGGGGAATTCGAGATGTCTATGATGGGTAAGATGAACTATTTTCTTGGGCTCCAAATTAAGCAACTAAAGAATGGTATCTTCATCAACCAATCTAAGTACTGCAAAGAGTTGTTGAAAAGATTCGACATGGACAGTTGCAAATTAATGGCTACTCGAATGGGATCCATAACTTATATTGATCAAGATGAATCTGGTGTTTCAATTGATGTCATTAAATATTGAGGTATGATTGGTTCATTATTATATTTGGCGGCAAGCCGTCCTAACATAATGTTTAGTGTTTGTCTTTGTGCGCGGTTTCAAGCCAATCCAAATGAGTCACATCTTGCCTCCTTGAAGAGAATCATGAAGTATCTCAAAGGAACAACAGAAATCGGTTTATAGTATCCTAAAGGTAGTATATGTGACTTGATTGGTTATTCTGACTCAGATTATGCTGGCTATAAAACAGATTGAAAAAGCACAAGTGGCACTTGTCATATTCTAGGAAATGCTCTTGTATCGGGGTCCTGCAAAAAGCAAGCATGTGTGACTCTTAATACGGATGAATCAAAATACATTGCTTCAGGAAGTTTTTGGCTTGTTTTCATGGCAGTAACTGGTTACCACATTTTATGTAACCGGTTACCAAAGTTCAAGATTCTGAAAAATAAGTGATTTTATTGTATAATTACTTTTGGTAAATCACTTTTCACTTTCCATATACTTTGTCTTGGAACTCTTATACTTATTCAAAACCCACTATTTCACCTACTCTCTTTAATTCCCATTCAAACTACATCAATTCTGAAACACCACATTAAATCTCTTAAATCCCCACTCAAACTTTTATTATATAGCATTTACCTCTCAAACAAAAACTCATCACTTACCCAAAAAGCTTATTCTGAAAATCACATATCCAAACCCTAAACTTCTCAAATTCAAGCTACTTCCATGGCATCCCCATGAAAGGATAGAGGAAAGGGAAAGGTTGGAGAAGGTAGCTCTGAACATAACTCTGATGTTGAAGCTAACGTTGCAGAAACCACTCTAAAGACAAGGATATTGATGTTCAACATCAGAAATCGACCTTTCATACCTGTAAAGTACGGTAATCTAGCATCCTTTCCTTCACATAACTTTGATTTCCATGCACTTCTTCATTATCAAGAATCAGATTCTCTTATTGCTGACTCTGTACCTATCTACCCTGATCTGTTTAGAGAATTTTTTGCTAATCTGTCAATTTCTCTTGGTTGTTCTCATATAAATATAAGAACAAGAAAATTGTGTGTCTTTGGAAGAGTTCGAAAAGTGTTTAACTGTCCCTTATGAAGGTCAACATATTCAGCAAGGGTTTGTTCCCAAGTGGCCAAGATATAGCAAGGTAAGCTACTATTTCAACATTTCTAGATTGACCGGGCAAGAAATTCTGAATAAGAGGAACCCAACTTTAACCCGTTTGATTCTGTCTGGAAAGAATTTATTTGTTAATGATAGGATGCTAAATTTTGTTATTGCTTATATTCTGATTCCTAAACATTCTAATCACTCACAAATTGGATATGTTGAAATGCAACTCATATATACTATCAAGTATAAGATCAAAGTGAATTGGGCTTATGTTATTATGTTTCATATGCAACACCAACAAGCTTTGAGTGGTGGTCTCCCCTATGCCAGATTGGTTACAAAAATGATGGAATATTGTGAAGTGAATTTGAAGAGGGAACCTAAGAAAAGTATGAATCTAAAAGAATGTGAGACAAATGTTGGGGTTGTTGGTAGAAACACATGAATTATTCAAGATAAAGATGGAATTTTTAGACACAAAGATGACCCTTCCACCTCTGCTCCTCCTCCTGTACCCGAAGGAGGCTATACCCTAGAAGCTCTTTACAACAAGCTTTTCTCCGTGGAATCGTACATAATATCTGGGTTTATAGATCTGCGTCTTGATGTTGCATTACTCAAAAACCTTTACCAAAGCCAAAACCAACCACAAGGCCAAAGCAGTAAGGAGGAGAGGGAGGAAGAAGATGATGACATGGATGAAAGTGACTAGGGATCTATGTGTTTGAGTCTTGTGATATTATGTTTTAATTTATGTCTTTTTAGTATGTTTGAAACAATCTAGTGTAATATGTCTAAGTATCATATTGTCATATAACTTTCATTTCATTTATCGTTTTGGTTTCCGTTTAAGTTATTATGGCCCTGTTTTGGTTTCCTATGTAAGACAATATTATTATGATATGAAATTGTTCTATGTTGGTTATATTAGGTCTCCATGTTATTTTAAGTCTATGTTGCAAATACATCATGTTCTATTGTGTTATTTGGTATTTGCTACTTAAATGTTTGTCATTTTTAAGTATTTTCCTATCCTTTTTGTTAATGACAAAGGGGGAGAAGATGTTATGTTGTTTTAAACGTCTCTTTAACAATTTGCAACAATAATCAATTGTCAAAATCTCTCATTCAAGGATAAGGGGGAGTATTGATCAAGGGGGAGTTACATATGTTAGGGGGAGCAAATTGTATCTAATTTTCAAAGGGTTGTCATCAACAAAAAGGGGGAGAATGTGAAAACAACCTTCTCCAAGTGATAGTTTTGATGAAGACAAGCTACAAGAATGTGACCATGTCAAAAAGAATGGATCAAGACTCATGTCAAGAGCTAGTGCATCAAATTCCAGATTTCAAGTCTTAAAGATTAAGCTTTGGATGTTTTTGAAGAATGATCATGACATTTCAAGGTACAAGTATGCACTCTCTTTATGTTAATTATAACTTCTCAAGAATTTCATTTAAAAATATAGCATATTGCATTCATATGTGAAGGCTCTAACATTTTACTAAATTTTGGTAAAACATGATGTTAGACAAGATGTCCTAACATGAAGAAATATGTTAAAAAAAACATGTCAAACAAGATGTCCTATCTTGAGGACTCGACATCTTGGTCAGATACATCAGGTTTGTTGTAGATTTGTTCCAAGATTTAAGGCGCAATCAGAACATGGATCAAGGAATGATTGAACAGAGATTTCGAAGCCCATGGATATCAGAAGATTATAAAAGGAAGACCAAGACCTAGGGCAAAGGACGAGTCCTTGTTAAGACTTTTGTAAAAAGTAAAAATAAGGGTTTAGGGTTTTGAGAGTCGTGTACTTTCTTTTATTGTAACTCACCCTTTGTATCAGTTTGATACATTGTGGTAGACATAGTTTTACATATTCAGAAACTTGTAGGTAATGAATTGTATATTGTTCTTGGATGAAGCTATTAAGTAAATTCAAGTATTATTGTTAGTCAAGAGTATTGACTAAATATTGTGTTGAAAGGGGTGTCTTTTAATTGAACACTTTGATGCAGTCACCGAAGGTTGTGACAATTAGATATCATTCAGGTGATTTAGGATTTGAGACGGGCTTCTCTTATCTAAATGGGTTTCTATATAGAATTGCACTGGGTAGGTAATTAAGTGATAAGTTACCGGAGGTTGTATACTTAGAAGTAATACTACTGATAGTGAATTCATTCCTGGCTTGGTAGCCCCCAGATGTAGGTGAGTTGCACCGAACTAGGTCATCATATCCTGGTGTTATTTATCATTCTGTTATGTACAAATCAGTCTGTTCTTATGCTATGAAATATATGTCTTGACAGATGTTGAAACATTTGTCATGACACTATTCTGACTTGGAGATGTCAGAATATTCTTGTTCTGTCCTTGTTTAGTAAAGCAGAGATCAATGTCTTGACATCTCTCAAGACATTTGAGATCTGCATACCAAAATTTAAATTGGTATCAAAGCTGGTATCCTGTTCTGTTTCTGGATGAGTTCTAGGGAAGATACTTTCTGGTATATTGAATAAGGAAGGAGATTGGAGATCTCATTTGTCATGACACTGTTCTGACTTGGAGATGTCAGAATATTCTTGTTCTATCCTTGTTTAGTAAAGCAGAGATCAATGTCTTGACATCTCTAAAGACATCTGAGATATGCATACCAGAATTTCAATTGGTATCAGAGTTGGCATCCTGTTCTATTTCTGGATGAGTTCTAGGGAAGATACTTTCTGGTCTTTTGAACAAGGAAGGAGATTGCATGATTAGAACATCCATTACTGTTGTGAGATTGGAAGCTAGGAGGACAACTTTTTTAATCCAGCCAGACATCTTCTGATGGTTGACTGATACTTTGTGAATATTCTACCGCTGCTGCTGATAATGATGTTATTGTTATGCATAGTGCCTTATAAGATGTTGTGACATCTTACCTGGTGCTTTTGAAAGATGGGAATAGCCTCTATAAATGTTTAGGCCAACACTAGCTGAGAGATAGTCTCAACCAGGGACCATGAAGGGTAACAGGAGGAAAAAGGTTAAGTGGAGGTCTTGTTTTTAAAACTCATGATCTATGAATTGGATAAACACTCTTTGTCTTGGTTAAAGTAGCCCAAGATACTTGAATTTTCTCCCAAGTCCTCTCAGAAAGGCACTTCTGAATGTGTGTGGTAAATAGAGTCAAAAGAGAAGATGGCCAAGAAGATGTTCCAAGGGTACTTAGAAGTGTGACATGAGAATGCCATACCATTGAAGAGAGCCAAAAGCAATTTATTCTTGCTTCCAACCTGATAATAGATTGTCTCTGGTTGAGGATTTCCTTTTAGAACTCTTGGAAGGCAGTTTATAGAAGGAACGATATGGCTGTTCAAATGTCAGCATAATTGTACTGACAATCAACTAGGTTGAAACTGGAGTAAATGCTGATCAATGTCAAAGAAGTCTTATGTGTGTGAAGACATTGGAACTTTGTGGAGAAATTTCTCATACTGATCTCAAGAGCAACCTCATGAGGTTTCTGAATCTTGGAAAGTGATCTTGTTTATCCAAGAATATTACTGGTTAAAGATGGTCTTCTAAGGAAGATTTATGCTTTGAAGATTTCCTCCTAGGTTGCACTGGATGTCTTATTCCTGGTTTTGTAGCTTGAGTAAGGAGGGATGTCAATCTGAAGAAATAGGAGTTTGTAAGGACTGAACTGTTGTAGAGGGCTCATCTAGTGAAGAAGCTTTTGAAAGATTCAGGAGTTATGGCTTTTCTAGTCTGAACACCAAAGAGTACACTGAACTGTCAAAAGGTTGTGTATCAAGAAGCAAGTTGAGTCATAGATGTTTTAACATTGTAATCATCATCAGGATCCTCTAGCTGAAAGGGAGCCTAATGACATTTGGTGACTGGAGAATACAGAATTGGGATTTAAAATCAAATGTTATTTGTGGCCCTAACAAGTATTTAATTGATGGTGCAGCTTCAGACAGTTGCAAGATCTCAAGAACCTATTCCTAGCATCTTGCATCTGATATGTCTTGAAGAATGGATACAGTCAGTATCATATGTGAAGTCCTCAAAAGATCCTTATCATGTCCTTAAATGTAATCAAGGGATGTATTTCTAGAAATGGCTTCATAACCAATTTCCATTATCCGTTCATTGGAAAAGGAACTGATGTTCAACCAGATGTTAAAACATCATTCCAGAAGAGGGTGTGCAGAAGCTTGTTGATCTAAGGAGTAAACTTTTTGGACAAAGGAGTGTTGTGGCATATGCTCTGGATGTTAAACAAATGTCTTGGGAATCTTCTTCTGATTGGACTTGAAGAGACATTTGGTTTGTAGTCTAGGAAGTCTCTATCCAAGAAACTTGTTTCGGATAGGTGTGCTGGTGGAGTGAAGATTAACACATGATCATCTTGATGAATATTCCGTGGGTCAGTCCATCTCTGATCTAAGTGCATAGGGGTACAGAAGCCATGTTTCATTACCTCCTATAGGAGCATGTTGTAACACCTCAAAATTTTCCCTCCTATTTATACCCAATAAGTGGCTTATGCTTCACACTTCATTTGCGTTTAGGTCATGAACATTACATATGCATCATTGGTCTTCTCAAGGCATGGTATCAAGGGTGTCACCATCATTGATTACGCAAGGTAAGGAGAATGAGATATGCCAATTAATCAATCCACAAAGGCTCATCATACCTCAAAGAAAACTCACATAATCCACCATGTCATCAAGAGTTTAAAATTGGCAAGAGAATGAAAGAGGATGACACTCTCATGATGGTTGGTCATTAACTAGGGTTTGGACCATCTGAACTTGGCACACCCTCATAAGCAAGGATCTTGGGTCTTTAACATCATCCCATCACATGAATCATATGGGCTTAAGGCAATCTACATTATGGCTAGATGAATTTGAGTTTTGAGGATCAATCAATTTCTCCTGACTTTTAGGGACCAAATTAGGGTTTCGCCTAAAGTCAGTTTATTCCTGATTTTATGGGCAAGACTCGATTCCATGGTATCCCACATGTTTCTCAGTGTCTAATATTGGAATGTGAGCCATCAACTACATTCATAAGGGTTTCAATTCGAGGATTGATTGAAAATCAGGGGAATATGGGAAGAAGTCAACTGATCAAAGAAAAAGTCAACTCTTGACTTTTTGAGATCAAATTCATGGTCATCATGTTAAGTATGGTCAATGGATAAAATTTGGTCAAGACATGCTAAAGGAATCTTCAAAAAATCAAGATTTGTGTGAGAAGTTTCCATTTAGGGAAAACTTTCCATTTTGGGAAAGTTCTTAATTGGCAGTATCCATTTTGGGAAAGTTTTCAAGTTTTAAGTTGCTAACTTCCATGCCATTTTCAGCCATGATGCAAGCTTCAATTCAATTTTGGCCAAACATCAATGTTGTAGAGGACATTCCCACCTTCCTAAGCATATAAAGTATGACTCTTTTGGGTTCTTGAGGAAAAAGCTATAATCATTCCAAATCATGAATTCAAAGTTGTTCAACATGGAAACTCTTAGAAAATTTTTAAGTTTCTAAGTCAGTTTGGTACCCCTAGTTTCAACCTCTATTTTCATTATGTTCTGAGCTTCATCTCAAATTATTTCCAACATGAGAGTTACACTTTGCCATGAGGGCTTTCTAATGATCTCAAGGTCATACAAATTGGTTCATTACCCATTAAGTTATGCATCTCCCAAGTCATCATCATGAATATGTTTTGCAAGTTTTTGAAACCATTAAGTTGCACTCCAAACTCAAAAAGGAACCCTTGTCATTCTTACTGCATTGCCTAGCATTATGCGTACATCTAGTCCTTACTAGCATTAGCTCATTAACCCATGCAAAATATCATAAACCATATACATGCCTCATACTTACCAGCCACCAGCTCATGCTACCATACCATCATCAATTCACATTACCATACACACTCATCCATATCCATGACCCGTGTGCTCACATCACCATCAATTTGTAACTTCATCAATTTCTCACACTAACAAACCTCAAACTGATCCTAACAGCATATAAAAGCAAAAACCTTTGTAGCGAGCGATTTTGGACGCGGTTCTTAAGCGCTGGTCGCTCTCTGCGGTTTGGGCTTAAACTACAGGTCGATTCATTTTTTATCCTATTGTGAGCTGAATAAGGAAGGGAAATAGATGTCTCCAATTAACCCTGCTTTGCATACTGAGCTTGAACAGCGGTTTGTTAGGTTACGAATGTTATCAATGTGGGGGGGCCTTTGTACTAGTTATTTGTATTTTCGCCAATACAATTTCTTTCTTTTTATCTAGACAGAAGGTTTCTGGCGGGGAACAAAGATTAGGATGTTAGGACTGATGTTTTGAATTACTGCTTTTGATTGATGGAGATATGGGATTTGGTTTTTTTGTTTAGTGTGCTCGCTAAGATTTTTCTTTCAATCTTATGCCTACGTATTCCCGTTTACCGAAACAGGGAAATCAGAGTGTTCGTAGTTCCTCCTATTCTATGGGAGGAAATGGGTTTTTGGTGTCTTGTTCAAAGCCCAAGACGTGAAGCGAAAGGTGGTTTATATCTTGATCAAATCCCAAGATGTGAAGCTGAAAAGTCTATTTGTGTCTTGTTCAAAGCCCAAGACGTGAAGCTGAAGGACCTCGACTTTAGAGAGAATTTGTCATCTCTAAAGAAGGGTTTGAGGAGAATTACTTTAACCGGGATACGCGGATCCTAGCAATTCCATAATTTCCTTTATAGGGGGTTTTAACCTGAAGGAGAAGACTTTAACTCAGTGTAGAGCAATGTTATCTTTCCTTAGGAATTTCTCATGCTAAAAGAGGGACAGTGGCGTGGATGTAGACGATCCAGAGGCTTGCCGCTTACAGCGATTAGATGGATGTTTGCGTACTGTGATCAAGGCACAGCTTTGATGCTAAAAGGTTGATTGGATCAACCAGTGGTTTTCTTATACAAAGCCTAAGAGGAGGCTAATATGTGTCTCGTACAAAGCCCGAGAGAGAGGCTAAAAGGTTGTGACCCGACGATGGAGTCGTTTGGTATCTCGTATAAAGCCCGAGATGGAGGCTATTTAACAAGAGAGTTTTTGTATCTCGTACGAAGCCCGAGATGGAGGCGAAAAGGTTTTTGACTCAACGAGGGAATCTTTTATGTGTCTCGTACAAAGCCCGAGAGAGAGGCTAGGGTTACTGTTTCAGTCGAGTGACAGGTCCAGTATACTGATTTTAAAAGAGAAAATCAGTTCTTATATGAGCAACACTGTACTCAAGGATTTGATTCGAGGATCCGGGTTATTCCTGTTCTTTAAGGAAATGGGAAATCCGAAGGGTATTGAGACTGTCCGAGTCTGCGGGTTTCCTTCCTATTTAACGAAGGGGTGCTTGAGAATGTCTTTGAGACTCAAGGGAATTAGACTGTCCAAGTCTAGAGTGTCATCTTTTGTACTATGCTTTGAGAAACAGTAGTAGACTCTTTGAAAGGACTGTTCTATTAAGATGACTAGGTTCTGTTCCTATACCTCTAGGAGGTCGTCGGGACAATTTGTATGAAGCCCAAGAGGAGGCTGGAAACTTTTAAGAAGCTGACGGGTCCTTGTACGATGCCCAAGAGAAGGCTATCATTCCCGGAGGAAGAGATCATTATACGAAGCCTAAGAGGAGGCTGTGATTACTTCTAAGAAGCCGTAGGGTCCTTGTACTAAGCCCAAGAGGAGGCGGGGTTGCTTTTAAGAAGCCTGTGGGTCCTTGTACAATGCCCAAGAGGAGGTCGATGCTTTTAAGAAGCCCGTGGGTCCCAAACCAAAGAAACGTTCAAGAAAAGTTTCACCGAGAATAATTCATTTAGTGAACAGTTCTGAGGTTTGAAGAAATTCAAGAGAAGTTTCACCGAGAATAATTCATCTCTGGGGAATAGAATTTCTTGACAATTCCTAATGAGGACAGCCGAAGAGAAGACTGTATCTGGTGATCCTATTAGGGATCTAGTTGTCTATTTCTACGAACAAACGAAACGGCGTCACCTAGTTCTAGACGTAGTTGCCGGGGAAACTCGAAATATCTATACTATTATTACACAGTTGATATGAGTTTATGAAAGAATACTTACAGTGAAACAGCCCTACAGTACAGTTATATATATATGTGAAAGCGGTAAATGAAAGCGTATAAACACTTACTCGGTTGTAGAGCTTCCATGTTGTTTGGTTAGTTGTTCAACAAAGAAAGATTGAAAACAACAGTATATTCAAAATCAAAGGAGAAAGTGCTTTGAAAAAGAAAGATTTGGGGCTTACAGCTCAAGGAGAGGCCCAGGGTTTTATCAGTGAGCGCACTATTTGAATTTGTACAGAGGGACTTATACAAGTGACTGTGGCCCAAAAATTGTTTTCTGTACAAAGGGATGGGTCTTACACTCTCTCAAGAGGCCCAAAAAGTTTAAAGAAAAAGAGTGGGGCTTATAACACGAGGGTAGGCCCAATTGATTTTTCCGTTTAAAAATGGCGATCGCGCCGAGATTTTCTTTTAACGCGGAGGGACTTATACAATAAGTGAGGTCCAAAATGATTTTGGTTAAAAGGGGATTGGGTCTTACACTCTATTAGAGGCCCAAAATGTTTTGAATGGGTCTTATAGCTCGAGGAGAGGCCCAAGGTTATTTTTCAAAAGGCGACGATCGCGCCGTTCGTTTTTTGACGGTATCGGGACTTATACAATACACTGAGGCCCAAAAAATGTTTTGGTCAAGAAAGGATTGGGTCTTACACTCTATTAGAGGCCCAAAGTGTTTTGAAAATGATTTATGAGGGTTGAATTAATCCAAAAACCCTAATTTGTTTTCAAAAATGTATTTAATTGAATAAAAATTCAATTAAAATGATCAAAATTGTTTAACATGTGAAAAACAAATTGTGATTTTGGATTAATGCTTCAAAAATTAAGTATTGACCTACAAAATAATTAGAAAGCATTAAAAGTTGCAAAATCAATGTAGAAAAAATATTTAAAATGTCAAAAACAATTAAAATATTAATTCTTTGCAAAAATATCAATTATACAAAATAAATAATATTTTTGGGATTTTTTGATAAAATAAAATATTTTAACATTTTTGTGAATTATTAAAAAAAGAATCAACTCAAAATCATTAAAACTCAGAGAGAAATTAATTTTTGAATCAATTAAACAAAATCACAAAATTCAAATATTTGAATTTGTGAAAAAGGCGCCAAGAACACAAGCAAGAACACGCGCATTTTTCTGGGTTTGGCTGATTTGCGTTTTCCATCCAATCTCACTGAATACGTAATCATATCATGCAATCCACATATCATTATGCTCGTCTCAACCTCACGATCATGTTTATAACACTTAATTTCATTTAAATTAAACATAAAACATGAAATCACGAAGAAACCTCAAGAACCCTAATTTTTGCATGAAGGCTAGGATTTTTGATACACGATTCAAATAATGCAATTAATTGAGGGAAAACATTCCATGCATGATTATGAACATATGGCCAAATTATTGTGCAAGGAAATATGCATAGATTGAGAGATGACCAAGTATGTGCTTACCTCCAAGCCGTGACAGCAAGTGCAAGGTGATTTTTGATTTGGAGGTGTTACAGATGAGTGATGATGATCTGAACAGCTTCCCTACACCCTATGGAGTGTGTTTGAATGGTTGGACTTGATGGAAATTGGCTGGATCACTTTGTGGTACCTCAGCTGCAACTTGTTTGAAAATTTGAGCAACCAGCTGGTGATTTTGTGAAATTGGTGTTTCAGAAGTGATCTAAGTGTTTGATCAGATCATATGTGATGTATATGAGGTGTGTGAGTGATTGGTTTGATTGGAATTGCTCTCAAACTCAAAACCCGATAGCTACCTTGCTAAGAAAGGCATTTTTGCCAAGAGAAAGAGGTTTTGAGGAAAGCATATGTTAGATGGCTTTGGTGTACTCAAACTGATCACAATTGAGCTCTATTTATAGTAGAGCAAGTTTGTTTTGCAAGGAATAGTGAATGGCAGGTGGTAAGTAGGTTTGGCCAATGTTGGCAAATGAAAATCCAAGTCTCCTCTAGCCATTGACTAGAGGTTAGGGCACAGAGCTTTGGTTCCATTGGTCTTGGATAAGTCTTGACTGATTTCAGATGAGAATGGCTCAGTCCATGCCACCTTGATGCTTCCATTGAATGCTTCAATCCAAATTTGGAGTCTTGTCCCTATTTTGGCCATTCTAGGTTCAACATGCTATTTCTTGTTCCATGGACTTTGGAGGCTTGGCTCAGTGATTGTCCCCTTTAGATTCAATCCTCAGATGTGTCCAAGTGGATAGGAGCATTTGAATTTGGATGATTTTGGCAAATCGAGCAAAATTGCAAATTCTGCCTTGCCTTTGACAGATTTCAGCAAGGCAACTTGCCAATGTCATATCTCATGGTGTAAGTTGAATTTGGTAATGCTCTTGACCATTTTGGAAAGCCCTTACATGATACAACAACTGTTTGAACAAGTTTGGTTTTGATCTCTTTTGATTTCAAGTGAAAAATCCCTCTACATTTGGCAAAAAGTGAAGCAAAATCTGACTTAGTGAAATTTTCACTAAGTGTTGGAACAAAGTGTGATTTCTTGATTTTGATCACTCCATAACTCAAAATCCTTAATGAATTGGACTTAGGTCTAGTTGAAGTTTTTGTAGAGGGTAATGAGGGCTACAAATCCATATTTGGATGAGAAAAAATGGCTATGTGGTTTAGGAGTTATGATCCTCCAAAGTTAGTGTATTAGTGGTACTTTTTCCATAACTTAGAAAAATTTCTAAGTTTTATGGTTACCCCTTTTACAAGTTATCCAACTTTCTTTGGTTTTTCTTGATGAATGAGGATTCAAATCATACATTAACATCATTTTAGGGTTAAAAATCCATTTTGGTGAAAAATCTCAAAAAGTCAAAGTTGACTTTTGTGCACAGTTGACTTTTTATCAGATGAATTTCAAACTGTGCAATTCTTCAGGAAATCATGTCCTTGACCTAAATCAAACTTGGTGGACATGTTCCATGGGTGTCATAGGGTATATTGAGGCATGTCCTAGGGTTTGGGAGCATGTCCTGGTCAAAAGTCAAAGTTACAGTTGACTTTTTCATTAAAACCCTAATTGTGGTGCGGATGAAAATGAGACTTGTTGCTCAAGCTTCTTGGATTAATCCATTGTTCCAAATGGATCAATATAGTTCATTTGAGACCCTCAAACCCTCTCTTGAGGTCTTGGCTCATGATTTGCCCCAAAAGTCAACTTAGGGGTGAATTAGGTCAAGAAACCCTAATTCCTGATTTTTGAGGTATGCATCCCCTGAGGCCAAATTGACTTGATGATTGGGTCCATGTGGTTCCATGGAGTATATTAGGTTGTGTTTTGGATCATTGGCTTGTGCCCAGATGAAAATTTCCATCTGGAGGCCCTGGTCGACCAAAACCCTAATTTGGTGACACTGTCAATCTTGAGACTTAATCCACTTAGAAGGGAGCAACCTTGTGCTTAATCCTTGAAGTGGGAGTCCTTTTGATCCATTGTGGATGTTTTAGAGGTTAGACAGGTTGGAGATCATGTCATTCCTTGATTGATCCTTTGTCTAAGCACTCAGAGAGGGCTTGAAACCCTAATTTTGATTATAGTGAATATTCACCCATCTTTGGGGAGACTGATGAAATAGAATGGTTCCCCCATATTGTGATGATGATTTGCACAATGATGGGAAATCTTAGTGGTCAAAATTTGGGGTATGACAACCTTCACATAACCAATTAAGTTAGGAAAAAAATACAGTTGGAGAGAGAGAGAGAGAGAGAGAGAGAGAGAGAGAGAGAGAGAAAGCTCTGATAATCGCTACTCCACCATTGAAGGAAAAAACTTCATAGCTTTGAAGCACCCTCTCTTTGAGAGCTTTTTGCAATCTTTCTTCACCAAGATCATCAATATAGTCTCAAATCTCTTCTGTACGCATTGATTTCAAGCAGGAAGCTCATATGGAAGCTGCACAAGTTCATTGCAGTTCATCATCAACTTGAAGTTTCAGCAAGATTCAAGTGGTGAAAGGCATTTATTTTGCCTCTAAGAGTTGATTTCAAGATCGTGCATTGAAGTTTTCAGGGTTTCTGGGAACTTAAAGAGCAACTTACACCGGGTTTGAACTTTGAACTTTACAGCATCATAATAGCTTATATAACATGAATTAGGGCACCATGTAGCTGCATCTGAAGCCCTCCTACCCGAGCCAATGTTCTTGGTTAGTTTTTAGGGCTATTTGTGAACGTTTCAGTTTTTAGATCAAAATGTTTTCCTTCGATCCTCTCTGTATGTGCATGATATGGAATTCTTGATATCATTTTTGGAATCAGCATGGATTTTGGAGTAGAATGGTGGTAGTTTCATTGAGTTCCAGGTTGTTTCCCTCAGGCACGGTGGATGTCCCACTGGAGAAGACGACCGGAGTCTTCTCCGGCCACCGACTGTAAACCCTAGCTCAAGTTCATGCAAGGGCGCCATGTTTTAATCTGGACCATCCATTTCTTTTCCATCATATGGTTAATATACATGCCATCACATTAAAATGCCATGTGCCACACACGTGCTAGCCATTCCCTCCATTCTGCTTGTTGATAACCTAATAGTGGATGATTGGTTCAATCCTAGCCCTTCATTACATTGATCTAATGGCCGTTGGTGTGCCAGGGCAATCATCTTGATTCTAAAAAACTGAATAATGGCATTTAATCACAGCCATTGGTGTAGCCTGATCCTAAGGCTAGTATGGTGACAGAGCATTAATGAATGCGCATGCCGTGCACATGCTTTTTTCCCCTCTCTTTTAATTCAAATTCTAATTACAATAAAGGGATTTTGTTTGACACATTTGGCTTAGGCAAAAATGCTATTCGCACCCTAACATTAGGCCCAACGTGAGAATAACTGACCATTTACTATTGTGGCACCCCCTCCCCATTTTTCTTGTTTTTTTAATTTCTTTTTTGTGACATGTTCGTAATTCAATATTAAAAATAGTTAAGCTCTCTAAAAAATTCCAAATTAATTCATGGGGCTTCTTGATCATGTTAACTAATTTTCTTTGAATTTTTTTTGATATTTTAACATGATTTGGTATTTATTATAGATTTTTGTATGAGATGTGTTTCCTTTGACATACCTTGCAATTCAAGCATGATAATGGGACCTTCCCTTAATCTTTTGACCCTAACTTTTGGCAGGCTATTTTATATTTGGATACTTGACATGTTGATGGTTGGTTGGTGTATGGTTCATGTATTTTAATTGGGTTTTGAACCTCATTTTTGTGACTTGTGCTTATATGATCATCAATGGGAACATGCTTAATCTTTGCATTTGTTTGAGCACTCTTAATGCATCTTTTTGGTTCAACCACTTGTATGCAAGTACCTACTAACTTTCAAATAACATTATTACTTGATCCCAATTTTTAGAGGCTTTTACCTATTTTTCACCAATTTGTCAATATGAACATGTAGTGGGAGAGCATGCCTAGAATTAGGCCATGGTTTAGAATTTGTATGAGGCTCCTTGAAACCAACTTTAGGGTAATTTAGAGCACTCTCATGAGTGTATTTTAATGCCTATTTTGGATATGTGGAATGTTATATGTGTTCATGATTTATATGCTTTGAGTGCACTTAAATTGAGTACTCGATAATGCTTAACGATTGGTTTGATGCTTTGGTTTGCTCATGCCTTTAGTCCCCCCTCCCTTTGGATGTCACTTGTGCACCTTTTCATACTTGTTATAACATGACATAGGGCCTGCCCACATGTATTGGTATGCCATATCTTATGCATTTGGTTGATGCTTACTTGTGCATGAATGATAACATGAATGATGCTTCTTAATGCCTAATGCTTTATGCTCACTTGTTTAAGTGCCTTTGCACACTTGTTTTAGAACTCAATTGGGATGTTTTACAAGGTCATCCACCTCTGGCCTAGATACTTGGATGCCACTTGGCCACACCTTTCCTTTCCTTTTGCTTGTATGCTAAGTAACATGCTTATATGAGATGTTTTGCTTGCATAGTTCAAATGAACTTTGAGAAGAGCATTTGTTGTAACTTGTATGACATTTCAATGATGATTTGAAGCTCTTGTTTATATCATTTTACCTCTGACCTTGATGCTTACACATGCTTACATGGCTTAGGTGTTGAACCTTTATCTTATTTGCAAATTACAAGTTCATAGGAGATGTTTGGTGCTTGTTTGATACCTTAATTGTTGTGACTTCCGTAAGTGCATTTCCTTGAATACTTTCATGATAAGTTGAAATCAATTGTGGACACCCAAATATGCATTCAATTCTGATTGGTATGCTTACTTCCATGTTTGTTTATGCTTTGTGTGAATGAACATACTTGTTGTATCATAAGTAAACTACTTATGCAAACTTGTGCAAACTTGTGCAACCTTTCAAGACATTTTAACATGACATTCCCATGACCACTTGAAGTCATTTACATAATTTGAATACACGTTATAGGTTCTGGTCTTTATATGCTTATGTCACTCTTTTATCACTTCTACTTCATCTCTTACTTCTTTCTTCTCCCTTGAATCTCAAGACTTGTTTAAGTCTTAGATTCGCTTTTGCATATTCCCTTAGACTTCCCTAGTCCAACTTAATCTTTGATTAAGTTTGGAGTAGGATAGACATTAGGAGTTGATCCATGTATGCTAACATTAGGTATAATTCCCTTTCTTACCACAACCATAGGGCCATCATTGTATGATAACATTAGGACATTAGTTTCCCTTAGTTTTTTCTTTCAAATTTGAGTCTTTCTCTCCTCTCATCTGAAAACAAAATAAAAAACATGTAATAAAGACAACAAGTATTGTACGCCATGAGCCTTAAGTACATGGGAAATGAAAGGGGTAGGGTCTCCCTTCGCCTTTCTAGAGTGTTTAGCATACGTCCTATTGGGGGCGACCATGCGACGCATTCGCTCCTATGTCATAGACTTTAGTTCAATGCGAGTTTCAAACTAACTTCAAAACACTTTCTTCTAAAAAAAACAAAAACAAATAATTCTCTTCTCATCTCCCTAACTCCATTCATAAAGGACTCGTCATTTTCGTTATATCGCAAACAGGTAAACGTGTAAGACTCCACACAACGAGCGGCAACACCTAAGCTGCAAGAGCGCGAACGTTGATGTTTTCCACTTAAAAAACATAAAACAACCAGACCCTGTTAGGTCGAACTACGACTGCTCTGACTTCCTCTCTCTCATCCGATTGAGGATACGTAGGCACAAGACGACGATGTCATGGCGAGCAACCTTCCCCCACAAATCCGTAATCCGTCGAACTACGTTGACTCTGACTTTCCCGCTCCCGAGGGAATACGTAGGTCTAGGACGACGATGTCCTACCGAGTCACTTCTTTACTTTTCTCCCCCATTTCTCCGTTTCCCGTTCCATTCCAGCTAGCAGTTGAGCCTCAGATAACCTACACCCTTTTATCGATAACAACAAGCGTGGATCCCATCGAGTACGATCACTAGTGCAGAAAGAGTAATTTACACCCGTTTTTTTTTTTACATTTTACACCCGTTTTTAGAGGGTGTGAATTCAACGGGTGAGAAATGTCTGACGAATTTACACCCGTTTTAAAATGGGTGTAAATAAATGTTATATTACACCCTTTTTTTGTTGAAATCGGGTGTAAATGTTCATATATATATATATATATATATATATATATATATATATATATATATATATATATATATATATATATATATATATATTTATAGATGGTATATTACACCCTGTTTTACAGAAATCAGGTGTAAATGTTTACATGTATACATATATAGATGGTATATTACACACTTATTTGTTTAAAATGGGTGTATAAATATGTAATATTACACCCTATTTTAGAAAACGGGTATAAATTTTTAAATAATTGCATTTAAATTAAACATATTTACTCCCCATTTGATAAAAATCGGGTGTAAAATGAGCAATATTTACTCTGGATATTGACAAATTTACACCTTATTTTCTTTAAATAGAGTGTAAAAATATGATATATTACACCCGATTTTACCATTGATGTTGACAAATTTACACCCGATTTTATCATAGATGTTGACAAATTTACACCCGATTTTATCATGGATGTTGACAAATTTACACCCTATTTTTATGATATACTACACCAGATTTTACCATAGATGTTGACAAGTTTACACCCTATTTTCTTTAAATAGAATATATTTGTTTTATTTTCATAAAAAAAAAGTACAACCAAAACAAACATATAATTCATGTAATTCTCACTAAATCAAATGAATTCCATTTTCTATTCAATTAGACCTATTTCCACAATGACAAAACCAGCATAATTTTCAACTATAAATAGTGTGACGCTCTTATTGATACATGAAAAATTGTTGCTGATTGGACATAGCTGCCATTTGAACTGAAGGTGGAGCAACCATTCTATTAGAGGCAAAAAACGGATCGTGCATTGCAGGTTGCATCATGCCTCCCGCCAGTGCTTGCTCCCATGTATTATAGCTAACGTTTTGGTTGTTTCTTCTGAGTGCGTCGTCGTATAGGTTATCTAGTGTAACCAGGTCCAAACCTCCAGCCTGAATACCGAATAGATAATCTCGCTTATTAACAGAAATAAAAAAACATATGTGCAAGCAAGGAACTGAGGGAAGATTGAAGAAAAAAGCATACCAATTTGCTAGCTGTTGTAGCACTCTCATTCGAACAGGGAGACATAACAAGTGCCAATTCCCAACCAGTGGTTCCATTTGCATGATTTAAAGTTCCAATTCCCAACCAATGGTTCCATTTGCATGATTTAAAACAACATAAGGTTGTTGATCAGCTGAAACCACCATTAACAAAAAAATTTATGAATTGTGGTCAAAACATCATATCTAATTTCAATATCCAACACAATACAGAAATAGGAATGCGATGCTGGAGCATAGTTCATTTCAAATGATTATTATCCTCTGATTATTATCCTCAATTTATACCTAGCACTCTACATAAAAACAGGAGACTTCATATAGCTGAATAAATATGAATCAAGCAATTGCATCAATTTTTCTATATAAATGTTTAAATATGCAAAAAGGTCCCCAACAATAAGGGGAAACTTTGATTTTAATCCTTAAAAAATATATTTCAATATGATCTTGCAATATTAAACATTTATAAATTGGTCCCTGGTCTATTTTTTATTACTAACATGGGCATAAAATACCTTACTAATCACCTAATTAACTCTATTAATCATTTAAATCATTTTTTTAGTAACTTCTTCATCTAGATCTTCATCACCCAGCCTAAACCAAAATAGGCACACAAAATACCTAAAAGCTGCACACACAAAAGAAAGACAATTATACCTCTCATGAAAGATAATGATGAATTGGGGTTGGCACGGGTATTTGGAGAAATCAAGGGATCTAAAGCAGTTAAAGAATTCTGATGAAGCAATGCATGTCCTTGGACATAATTTGGGTGTATTACACTATCCACCCCCAAACACTCTCACTCTCAAGTTGAATATATGAACAGTGCCTTTGTCACTTGATGCTGCCAACCATTGGACATTTGGAGACAGAGTTAAACTGTTGATTTCAGCCCTATCCACCCCTCTTCTTACCTTCCATAAAAAATTTTGAGCATTACCACAAATCACCATGGTCCAAAGAATCAAACTTTTAAACGGAGTTTCATCAAAAAGAGATTTCAGAGTAAGAATTGTTTCCACTACTCATTTAACAATTAAAATCTACTTCGGAGTAAGAATTAATCTCTTGATTTTCATTAGCTATTGGCAATTCACTTCTTTAGAAAAGGATGTAAACTTTCCGCACAACAGTTTTTGCATCGAACCGTCCAAAATCAGCCTCTGCTCTTCCTGGTTCCTGATGCATAATATATATAAACAGATATACAAAGCCATAAAAGGAAGAAAAAAAAATATTTACCTTCTATCTCAAAATGTAGCTTGATAACATTTTGTACATGCATTTGATTCTCATTCTCAGCTTGAGGGAAGACTGTTGAATATGGAGCTTCAACAACTTCATCAGTCACCTTCACCCCTCTTTCTGCTGGTAAACAGTGCATGAAAGATGCCTTTGAACCAGCCACATCCATAAGATTCTGATCCACCTGCATTAGGCATATCACACAACATTTAGTGCCACCAAATTGAAATAAATGTAGAAATATGTCTTGTTTTTACCCAAAAACACCATCTATTTTGACTACAATATTATATTAAGTACCTGAAATACTTTAAACACTTGAAGGCGATATTCAGCTTATTCCTTTTGCCCAATGCTGGCCCAGATATCTAAATACACAACATTAGCCCCTCTAACAGCTTCTTTGGGATCGTGACTTATCTCAATCTTGCAGATTCCAGCCTTCATTGCCTTCTCACCTGTTTTCGCATCAGGTTCGAAACCTTTTGGACATGCACAAACAAAGTGAAAAGGAACTCAGCTGCCAACAACCACCATGAGTGCACAATATTATTCCCATCTCCAACATAGACAACCTGACATGCATATCACATAATATGGTGAGATAACCATTCTCTAACTAGTGCCACCGAGAAACAGAAAGAAGCAAAAAATTCAAGATAAACAACACAAACACAAGCTGAAATTGGTTCCTTCAAACCGACTAATATGCTCAATCATAGTAAGGGCATCAGCCATTATCTAGACAGGATGATTGTAGTCAGTCAAGCCATTGCCAACAGGGACAGTCTCATACTTTGCAAGATCAAGTATGTCCTGCAATTAATTAAAATAGAAAAAGGATAAACTAAAAGTAATTGCTTATTGGGAATACCCCGAATAAAATATAACCTTCAAATGTAAAAGCTTATAGCTGAATAATAAGAGAATTAAATTACTGTCGCGAACAAAAGCTTATAGCTGAATAATATGAGAAATAAATTAGTGTCGCGAACAATAATAGTTCAAGATCAGTTTTCATAATCAATAATACGACCGACATCACAACAGACATCAATGATGAAAATTGTTCACTTTGGAATTAGTACTGAATTGGCACAACCAAATCCCATGAAGAACGATGATAAACTGTAACCAAACATGTTTTTTTTAACATGTAACAGATCATATTATAAATCAAGCAATTCCACCAGCAACATTCTCAGGCATGTGCTTACCTTCATGATGACCAGTCTTTTATCTAAGCTCCAGTTTTAGCAAATTCCTCCTCGTGCTTTCCATTGGTTTTCGGTGAGAGGTGGAGTGAGTGATTTCTCTCATCGACCAAGTAGGGTTCATATTTATTGAAATGGTGATGGTGATGATGTCCAGACCGTTTATGCACTGATCTTCTGCTTTCTTCTTCAGAATTTTCATCTGAGGACTTCTCATATGATTTGTATTTTCCACCATGCCCATGATAATCAAAATCAGATGACCTCATGAGCGACTAAATGAGTAGAGTAGTTGGATACTATGTCATGATTATTAACAAGAAACAATATGAACAACAACAAATACGCAGACACGTTCAAGTTTAATTTATTTAATTAGCAGAGAAAGTGTCTGCTTAATCATCCTCTCTTGAATTAATGGTGAGATAGATTAATTCATGAATCATAATCATCACAAACACACATCATGGACCTTGTTTGTCTTAATGGGTGGGAGTTGAAATCTTCGAAAGTTAATTATTGTTTTTAATTGAAGTACAACAATTATTTCTTCAAGTGATAATGCATTAGCCAAAATCTGTTAGAAAACTTTAATTCTGATGAGTCTAGCAATAACAAATCACTTCAACACACAAATTTAGGGCACTTACGAGTGGTTCCGTTTGTCAAACTCGCATCTTTTGACACTCCAAATCTGTTCCGTGCTCTTCTATTACTGTTATATGTGTGCTTGCCATCCTGCATCAGACACTATACATTAAGGATAAATATAATTGAAAACAGAAAGAAGAAACATTTAACTCCAAACAAAATAAATTGCATTAAGATAAACATAAGAGTCATGCCATCTCTTTATCAAGAGACATTAGACAATTTTCCTTTTACTCATGCAAACTTCAGCTTAGCTGATGTTGAAACGAGATGGGAAAGAATTATATGTCCCTTAAACATCAAAAAAGCTCCCCAAAATCAAGACTAGTGAACATGTCCAGCTGAACAAAATTACATGCCATCACTTCATATAAAACAAAACACCAAAACTTTTTTGTCAAAAGAGACAGAACCGGAACTTTGTTCCACCAAAAAGTGAAAAATCAACAAGGGATCCTTCACACCAGCTCTTCTATTCGAGCATATTATGATATTGTCTAATCACTAACACTACTTTACACAGTCTAGAAATTATCACAATAGAAGACACTTAGAAAGAATAATCTCAAACTTCTTACTTGGATTTCTAACCAAAAAGATGTGTGCTTACTCTGTCTCAGCCTAAACTTAAGCAATTTCTTAGAAGAAAAAATGTTGAATAAAGAGACCAATGAAATGACATTCATTTCAAAGGTCTAACACAACTGCTACAAACCTGATGAGGTTTAAATCCATGGCCATTAAACTTTTTCAACTGAAAAGAAAAACACAACTTTTGAAGGTGATTATATGAGAGTGAAAAGACATCAGTTCCAACCAAATTTGACTTGCACATAAAAATGAATATTGAAATGAAGAAATAAAAAAATTATTTAAAGAATCAGAAGCAGAAGCATAACTAAGATTCAAGTTTATATGTATATATCTCAAACTTCAAACACAACATAAAAATGATTACCATAGGATAAAGATACATACTTATTGGTAATTAAGCAGACTGGTCCTGAATATGACTCCATACATTTTTTCAAACCATTAATACCATTTGTATGTTATACCATTTTCCTTTGACACTTTTGGTTTCATAGCAACAGAAGTTGTTGATCTTTTACATAGAATTCAAAGACTTATGGATATAAATGTTGTATCTTCTATGTCTACGAATGCAGTTTTTAAGAGGATTGGTTTTGTGATCCAAAAGTAGTAGTGACACAGCTTGTTTCCCATTTGCCTTCTATTTCTATATAAACATTAATATTGTTTTTTTTTTTTAATTTTTAAACAACCATCAATAAAAATCTATATTTGCTAGATTTCGTCACTTCCAAGATAACTATCAAGAACTTCAATATTTGTGTTGCTAACTTTAACATTGCCAGTTCCATAAATTGGCATGTGAATTTGGCCTCCAATACAATATTCATTTTCATTACCAAAATCATGAAGTACTGTCTACAAAATAGGCTCAAAAGTACTGAAACATACAAACATACATCTTGAGAAAATTGAATAAAAGGGTTTACGGGATAAAATCTTGAGGAAAGGCTTATGCTTAATTTTAAAATTTTTTAAATAATTAAA
The DNA here is from genome assembly GCA_022829125.1 of Lathyrus tuberosus. Classification (NCBI taxonomy): domain Eukaryota; kingdom Viridiplantae; phylum Streptophyta; class Magnoliopsida; order Fabales; family Fabaceae; genus Lathyrus; species Lathyrus tuberosus. The sequence continues at coordinate 17,080,748 of JALAZF010000066.1, read as the reverse complement.
AAGTTAAGCGGAAGCACGATGAAGAATTTTAAATTTAGGTGTGATAGCAATAATTTTAAAGTTAAGTGAATGTAAATATCAAGCTTGAAAAACGAAAAAGCAACACAACCACAACATTGACAATTAAACTTGCACACTACAATAGTTCTAATTCCATCTAAAATGAATGCATCTAACAAAAGTTTACCTGGCTAACGTTCACATCCGCAACCAGATCAAAAGTAAACCGTGCCTCTGGAGGTCCAGTCCAAGAAATTGTCTGACAACTCTCTTGTCTAACACACTTGTTGTTACCTTGAACGGATATCTCGTTATTGCTACGCATTCTAGTTATAACCTAGCTCATAAAAATTAAACCAAAAACAAACTTAATTAGCTTAAACCAAATCATAACCCTACCCCCATTCCTAAACTGCATACATAAATAAAGCATAAATCAAGAATTTAAACACAGATTTAGTGCATTTTTTTATTTTAAGATCAAATAAACTCATAGCTATACATAGTCTAGTTATGAAATTCCTTCCTTCAGATTAAACATAATATAAAAAATAAATGGCTATTAACATTCACTAAGTGAAAAAACTTGAAATTAGGTTCCCGTGAAATTACTTCCAAACACGTAATTATAAATCTTGATCAAGATATTTCTAAGTTAAGATTGAATTTGTACCTGCACGTTATGATCTTTCCAGAAAGAAGGATCTTCGCACAATTCAAAGCTTTTTTGAATCGATGAAACCGCAGCGCTACTTTGTCCAACAACGCAATCATCGTCCCAATCGGTAATATTACGAACTACAGTGTTTTGAACGAGATTATCTTTAACCGCTGATTTGAAAAGATCTGGAGTGTTCTGAGTCAGCGAAAGTTGTTGCGATGGATGATTATGGAACCCGAACCTAGTCTTGATTGCACTTGCGGCCTCGGATAGAAAAGGCATTTTGGTGTGAATTTGTGGAAATGGGTTTCATTGATATCCCTAATTAAATTTGATAGTAATATGTGTTTTGGTATTATTTTATGTATAAAATATTAATTAATAAATTTACACCCATTAATTTATTACTTACCTAAACATCACTTAATAAAATATAATATGGTTTATTAATATATTTAAGGTTAATATTTAGAGGTATTAAATTAAATAATTATTTTTCAGTCGATTTTAATTTACACCCGTTTTTTCTTTAATGGGAGTAATAGAGATATTATTATAGTAATTATTTTAATTTATTATAATAATATTTTTAATTTACACCCTTTTTTTAAAAATAGGGTGTCTATTGTCATGTACTGCTACTATAAATGACATTTTATTTACAAATTTGCCATTGCGTTTATTATTTATCCATTTTCAGTCTAATGGGTGTAAATTTTAAAATTATATTCGTCACTTTGCACTAGTGGATGGACACGAGGGGGTGCTAATACCTTCCTCTCGCGTAACCGACTCCCGATCCCAGGCTATGGTTGCAATGACCATTCCTTTCCCTTTGTTGAGGTTTTCTTCGATCATTTCCTTTCCCTGCATCGGGATAAATAACATTCGGTGGAGACTCTTCTGTTCTTTTTCGCCGGTTGATTTTCACAGATGCGACAACTGGCGACTCTGCTGGGGATTCTGGTTCCCTAAGCGAGTCAATCTTAGTGCCTCTTTGTTTTCGATTTTAGGGTGTTTATCTATTTACATTACTCGCTTTATTTATGGCATTGTTTCAGGTTTAATGTTTTATTACATTTACTTGCTTTTCATTTCACTATTGCCATATATTTTGTGCTGGACTGGACTGTCTGATTTCTTTGGTAGGATGGGTGTTCTGAGAGATAAGCCCACTACTCAGGCTTGAGTATACACACAGGATTTAGAGTGGATAGTCGTATCGCTTGCGTGGTGTTGACCACGTGTAGTGTTCGCGAGATCCACAACCAGACGAGGTCCATCTAGGAGATATCTGATACTGCATGTTGATGCAGACAATTGGATATTCCTTTATGAGCTGTCGACTCTAGTGACCATTCCCGAGGACTCAGTTAAGGCACTCCTCCCGAGGGGCGATAATGGTAGACCATAAATGGAAAACCCATTACGCTTCTCGATCCGAGGACCCGAAGCTGAGAACTTGCCATAGGATGACCTTTTTTTAGGGGGAATCAATGGAGGCACTCCTCAATTGGAGATAATATTGTACCCAGAAGGATGAATGTATTATTGCTTCTCAACATCATTCGTTTCTAGAACCCACATGTGAGAATGGGCGGGTGTTTACAGGTTTGCAGGTAACCGTAACCTTCAACCTACCCGGTATTCTGGTTTTCTTATTAGTGTGGACTTATCAGCCTGATATTATGGTATTATGATTATTCAGATATTCTGGTATTCTGATTATTCTGGCACACTGATTATTCCGGTGTTCTAATTATCCCAGTATTCTGATTATGCTGATATGCTGGCCTCCTGGTATTCTGATTATTCGGATATTCTGGTATTCCGGTATTCTCTTCAGAGAAGACCTGTGAACTTATTCAGTCATCATCACAGTATTTATTCAGAATATATGGAAGCTTTGATCCCATTTCTGTTGCATTCATAGCTTTGCATTGCATTTGCATCTTGTATCATTTTGCATATCTTTCTCCAGGCCAGAACAGTGAGCTCATCCATCCTTGGTCTTCAAACTGCAGTTGATTTCCCGACTTTCGTATTGGACTTGAATCAGTATTCTGGAAGAATCAGTCATGAACTCAGGAGAACATAATCAGTTTGTGACTAGGGCCGATGTTGAATTGATGAAGACTCAGTTGGATCAACTTATGGAGGCTATGGCAGCCATGACAAGGGGAGAGGCCAATATTCAGAGAATTGAGAATGTCATCCCAATTCCGGTGAACAATGGTGCTCAAGCTCAGCCTGTGCGAAACCCTGTCGAGGATCCTGCTATGCAAGAACGTCCTATTGTCCGAGATGGACATTCATCTTCTCTGGATGCTACAGACTATCAGAGTTTTTGCAGTTTTCTATGCCAGATTTCCAAGGGGTGGTTCCAAAGATGAAAACTAAGGACCCACGATCTGTTGAGTTGGACGAAAGATATCATGTGTTAGACAAGAAGCTTAAAGCCCTAGAGCGACGGATACTCTCGATCTGAATGCTTCAAACATGTGCTTGGTACCAAGCTTCGTGTTACCTTCGAAGTTCAAAATACCAAAGTTTGAGCAGTACAAAGGGGATAGTTGTCCAAAATAACATTTGGTGATGTTTTGTCGAAGAATGACTTCTTATGTCCACAACGAAAAACTCATGATTCACTGTTTCCAGGACAGTCTGAGTGGAGCATCATTGTATTGGTATATGTAGTTAGAAAGTGGTTGCATCCAATCATGGTTAGATCTAGCCAACGCCTTCGTGAAGCAATACAATTATAATATTGACATGGCTCCCGACCGCATACAATTGCAAGGTTTGTCTCAAGCAGGTAACGAATCATTCAAAGGGTATGCTCAGAGATGGAGAGAGTTAGATGTTTGTGTTCACCCACCACTTTCAGACAGAGAATTGGTTGATCTGTTCATGGACAATTTGCAGGGCCCGTACTACGATAAGGTGATTGGCAATGGGACATCGACCTCATCTGACCTGGTAATAATGGGATAACGCATTGAGAGCCTACTCAAATGTAGAAAGATCCAAGACATCCCGAACATCCCAGCCAGTGAAAATGAATCAGTTGTCAGTTCTCATGAAGGATGGGAGGAAGAAAATAGTCTCATCCGGGAATCTCTACTATCTTATTCTCAACGTTCAGGCATATCAACTATTCAGAGTCAACAATTTTCTGGGTCCTCGTATCAGGGGTTGTATTCTTCTGCAAATCAGAGACCTCCTCAGAATCAACAGTCATATCGTCATCAATCGCTTCAGCATGCTCGACAAAGGCCAGGGAAGCCAGAGAGGCATTTCACTCAGTTGCTAATGTCGTACAGTCAGATGTTGCCAGATTTAATCAGGGGTGGACTTAATCAGTGATTCCTCCGTACCCACCAGGTTTTGATGCCAACGCCCGTTGTGATTACCATGTTGGGGCGTAGGGGAATTCAAGTGAAGACTGTAAGGTGCTCAAGAGCAAGGTTCAGACACTTCTTTACTCCAATATGTTCTTGTTCATGCCTCAGGGTATTCAGATCAACAATTCTCCTTTATCCAGTCATGTGAGTTCATCATTCCATGTTATGGAAGAACGCACCGAGAGCACTTGTGCAAATGATTATCAGACTGACTTCGACAAGAAATTCTGAGGATGGCTAGCTCAGTAGCAAATGAAGCTTGGAAAGCCCAGTTCCCCGAAGCTAGCAATCATCATATCATGTCATTTCTTTGCATTTGTAGTTTCTTTTCTGTTAAAGTGCAAACTCATTTGTAAAATCTGTTTGTTTTCCATTGATAATGATAATGAAATGAATATGCATGTTGTGATTAAATCCATTCATGTTCACTCATACTTTTTTATCGATATCATATGCTTGTTTAAGCAGGATCCGAGGGAGAATGACGAAATTGAAAGACGTAAAACTTCTTATTGTATGCTTTTGAAATAAAACCCTGCTAATGATGTACATGCATTGTTTCAATTCCCCCAAACACCGAAGATATAAGGAAGATAATCCCTTGTAAACCCTTTGAGCCTAGTAGTAGGAGTTTCTTTCTGAAAATGAAAAACCCTCCGTCTTAACTTGGGGCGGGGTAGGTGTTAGTTAATTTGACCCTGCGTTCAAATTTCAAAAGGAGTGTCCCATTCGAGGATCAATTATGTCTATGGGTACCCCTCACCAACTGAAGAGTGAGGCAGTCACAACCCTATCAACAAGTCAGACAAAATAGTGTCACACGATTCATTCAAAAGAAAAAAATCAAAAGAAAAAGAAAAAAAAAGAAAGCCCGCTAAGTCGAAACTTGAAAACAAGTGACTTAGGCAAAAGTTAGGGCATCCCGCTAGACTTCAAAATCGAAAGATTCAAAAAGAATCAGTCCAAGAAAAAATCAGGGAGATAAAAAACAAAAGAACGAAAAGCGAAAAGGACTACAAAAAGAAAAATCCTCGAACAAAGAACAAATCCGTGTGATTACAGACACCAGAGACGAAAGGGGTGACTGTCACTTCGAAAACCGTGTGGGGTCCTTAACCATCACCTCCTACCATTCATTAACCATATTGAAAGGTGAGCGCCTGTGTTGAATTAGCTGAACGTAGGACTGGAGAACATCAAGGAGAATGGGTGGGTTAAAACAGAACTTTGAGCCTTACATTCTTTCTTTCTTAAACCGCGAACCAGGCCACGTTACAACCTTCAAAAGACCTAATTGAAGCAGGGTTGTTTCAAAGGCATACTTCGGTAAGATCACGTCAGATCTGACTCCTAAAAGGTTTTTCTTGCCATTCATGTTGGTATCAATGTGACATTCTGATTAGTGATTCGTTCACTATATGTCATGACATTTTTCCAGTGAACGGACTTGGATTTCAAAACGGTCATATGCGTTGCATTAAAATTGTCATTTTCAAAACGGTCAATTTTACTTGCTAGTAAGTACTTAATATCAGGAGAGTTTCCACAATGGAAAGATTGATCAAGATAAGATGCAAATGCCAGAAGACTTCGTTGAGCAGGGCCAAGTCATCAAGTGATCACGCCAAATGGGCAATTCATTCCAGGGTTCAGTCGAACGGGGGCAGTTACGTCGAGGAATCTCTCTAAAGTTTAGCCAAACGAGGGCAATCACGTCGAGATTAGGCAAATCTCTCGAAGATCAATCGGTCAGGGGAAAAATCACTTCAAGGCTCGTATCGAGGCAGACCACCTCAAGAGCATGAGAAGTTATCCTCCCCCAGAAGACGGTTAATCAAAAGCACCTCTTCACGATTCAATATACTGGGGCAGAATATTTCAAGTCATTATGAATCCTCTCTAGGCAAATTCCTTCATAGGATATTCAATCTGGGACAGTTGCGTCGAGATCCGATAAATCTCTCCAAGAGTTTGAAGACCCTGGGGCATTTGGAATGTCAGGTTTTCTGTAAAATCCTCTTGAGACAATTTCTCCCGGTAGACCAGGTGGTCTGAGGCAAGTGGAGAGTTTGCTTATGATAATTGGCATGCGGTTGATCAGCAAAAGCGTGAAATGCCAAAGTGGTTCCTAACACAGGGTTTCTATTCCTCGGCACATGTATTCGTACTCAGAGGTCGGTGCGCAAGTCAAAGACCATTATCTTCTCACAACACTGGAGGCATGGTTCAGATATGGGAATGAATGTCTCCCAGCAGAAACAATCAAGATTGTATCATCTGTGGCAAAGGCTATGTCCCCTTATTATCCTCCCTAGCAAGAGTCCAGAGGTTTGGTTTCCCCAGCCATAGATGGATTTATCTTTTCTCTAGTAAGAGTTCAAGCCCCAGACAGGGAGGGATGGTTGGTTGATTCTCCAAGCAGGTTGGCATCCACAGGAAGAGACTCGTTTATTTCCCCACAGAGTACTGATATAATTGTCTCATCAATTCAGGAAGCATCTTTTCCTCGGCAGAGGCCTGTTTGATCTCAGTTCCTCAGCAGCCAGGTTAGAAGCTTGTCATTTCCCTAGCGGAGTCTTATGGTTAGAGGCTATCCTCAAGCAGGACTTGTTCAGATGATGTCTTACCAGCAAAGTCATCGTTATCCACAATTCAGAGCCCAGATGTATCAACATCCCTCCCAGCCGAGTTGTTGATCTGTTTCCCCACAGAAAGTCAGAAGGTCGGATCAGTTATCACATCCTCAGCAGAGTTGCTAATTATCATCCCTGACAGATTCCAAGTCCAATGGTTATTGGCGCCTTTTCTGTATCAGATCTTTGGGTTCCATCATCATCACTTCAGCAGAGGTTTAGATCGGGAAGTTCGTTTAATTTATCCCCCTCAGCACGGTTTGTGACCCTGAGGACAATACAGTTTGCCATCCCCAATTGAGTTGCCTTCATATTCTCGACATTTATTTTGCAGAGGATCCCCTTTGCATCTTGCATGTAGTAATCATTGCATCCTCAAAATGCGTAGCATTTCCATTTCACATGGAGAATTACGCCATAGAAAAATTCAAACATATGCATTTGAAGCATAAGCTAGGTTTGGATATTCTTGTTGCCAGACAGTTCCCCAACAGAAAACGGTTTAATCCAGGAGGACTATTCTTACCGTATCCCTGGTAAATTTGCCAATGAACTTGTTCATTCTACTGGTACTCCCCTGCAGAATTGTCTGTTCAGACTTCTCTTATCCCCAGCAGAAACAATATAACTGTAGCCCTTAAGCAGGCACCTTAATCAATCCCTAGGATAGTAGATCGGTCCCTCTTCCCTTTTGGTCTTTGACCCCTAGCAGAGTTGTCTTACTAGGATTCCAGTATACCCTTAATTCTTTTGATACCGGATAGTATCACCTTTCGATGCCGGTAAGTGTCGTCGTTTCATTTTTCCTTGATACTAGAAAACATCATCTTTCGATGCCGGTAAGTGTCGTCGATCCAGCACACGTGTTCGTGTCTGTATCATTTTCCTTTTGATGCCGAAAAGCATCATCTTTCGATGCTGGTAAGTGTCGTCTTTTCAAAAAGCATCATCTTTCGATGTCGGTAAGTGTCGTCTTTTCAATACACTCATTCATGTGTCTTTTGATGCCAAAAAGCATCATCTTTCGATGCCGGTAAGTGTCGTCTTTTCAATACACTCATTCATGTGTCTTTTGATGCCAGAAAACATCATCTTCCAATGCCGGAAAGTGTCGTTTATTAGTTATTCCAGTTTTCCTTGATACCGGAAAGTATTCCTTTCGATGCCGGAAAGTGTTGTCATCTCAAATCATCTTTTGATGCCAGAAAGTGTCGTCATTTCATTCCTTCTTTCGATGCCGTAAAGTGTCATCATTTCATTCCTCCTTTTGATACCGGATAGCATCATCTTTCGATGCCGGCAAGTGTCGTCACCTCAATTCATCTTTCGATGCCGGAAATTGTCGTTATTCTTATCTTTCTTTTGATGCCGTAAAGCATCATATTTCGATGCCAGAAAGTTTCGTCATCCCAATTCATCTTTCGATGCCAGAAAATGTCGTCATTTCAGTCCACCTTTCGATGCCGGAAAGTGTCGTCATTTCATTCCTCCTTTTGATGCCGGATAGCATCACCTTTCGATGCCAGAAAGTGTCGTCATTTCATTCCTTCTTTTGATGCCAAAAAGCATCATCTTTCGATGCCGATAAGTATCGTCATCTCAATTCATCTTTCGATGCCAGAAAGTGTTGTTATTTCTATCTTTCTTTTGATGCCGGAAAGCATCATCTTTCGATGGCGGTGAGTGGCGTTATCTCAATTCATCTTTTGATGCCGGAAAGTGTCGTCATTTCATTCCTCCTTTTGATGTCGCATAACATCATCTTTCGATGCCGGAAAGTGTCGTCACCTCAATTCATCTTTCGATGTCGGAAAGTGTCGTTATTCATATCTTTCTTTTGATTCCGGAAAGCACAATATTTCGATGCCGGTAAGTGTCGTAATCCTAATTCATCTTTCGATGCCAGAAAGTGTCGTCATTTCATTCCAACTTTCGATGCCGGAAAGTGTCGTCATTTCATTCCTCCTTTTGATGCCGGATAGCATCACCTTTCGACGCTGGAAAGTGTCGTCATTTCATTCTTCCTTTTGATGTCGAATAGTATCATCTTTTGATGCCGAAAAATGTCGTCATCTCATTTCATCTTTCGATGTCGGAAAGTGTCATCATCTCATTTCATATTTCGATGCCGGAAAGTGTCGTCATTTCATTCCACCTTTCGATGCCGGAAAGTATCGTCATTTCATTCCTCCTTTTGATGCCGGATAGCATCATCTTTCGATGCCGGAAAGTGTCGTTATTTCATTCCTTCTTTTGATAGCATCAACTTTAGATGCCGGTAGGTGTCGTTGATCCAGTACACGTGTTCGTGTCTGTATCATCTTCCCTTTTTGATACTGGTGAGCGTCATCTTCCGATGCTCATCATACCTCGTGATTTTAGACACTGGTCTGTGTCGTGTCCTCTCCATATCATATTTTCCAATCTCACATATTCCTTGTTATCCCCAGTAGAGTCTTCCACACTCATAAGATCTTCTACCCTAGTTTATACCCCTAGAGTGCAAATATTCGGTTTCTGTTGGTATTCAATCCCTATTTACCTAGAATGTCTGAAAGTGCCGCTCTCATCGCTTCAGGTCCACAGTTGATTGAATATGGGCAGCTGTAACACCTCAAAATTTGCCCTCCTATTTATACCCAATAAGTGGCTTATGCTTTACACTTCATTTGCGTTTAAGTCATGAACATTACATATGCATCATTGGTCTTCTCAAGGCATGGTATCAAGGGTGTCACCATCATTGATTACGCAAGGCAAGGAGAATGAGATATGCCAATTAATCAATCCACAAAGGCTCATCATACCTCAAAGACAACTCACATAATCCACCATGTCATCAAGAGTTTGAAATTGGCAAGAGAATAAAAGAGGATGACACTCTCATGATGGTTGGTCATTAACTAGGGTTTGGGCCATCTGAACTTGGCACACCCTCATAAGCAAGGATCTTGGGTCTTTAACATCATCTCATCACATGAATCACATGAGCTTAAGGCAATCTGCACTGTGGCCAGATGAATTTGAGTTTTGAGGATCAATCAATTTCTCCTAACTTTTAGGGACCAAATTAAGGTTTTACCTAAAGTCAGTTTATTCCTGATTTTTTGGGTAAGACTCGATTCCATGGTATCCCACATGTTTCTCAGTGTCTAAGATTGGAATGTGAGCCATCAACTGCATTCATAAGGGTTTCAATTCGAGGATTGATTGAAAATTAAGGGAATTTGGGAAAAAGTCAACTGATCAAAGAAAAAGTCAACTCTTGACTTTTTGAGGTCAAATTCATGGTCATCATGTTAAGTATGGTCAATGAGTGAAATTTGGTCAAGACATGCTAAAGGAATCGTCAAAAAAATCAAGATTTGTGTGAGAAGTTTCCATTTAGGGAAAACTTTCCATTTTGGGAAAGTTCTTAATTGGCAGTATCCATTTTGGGAAAGTTTTCAAGTTTCAAGTTTCAAGTTGCTAACTTCCACGCCATTTTCAGCCATGATGCAAGCTTCAATTCAATTTTGGCCAAACATCAATGTTGTAGAGGACATTCCCACCTTCCCAAGCATATAAAGTATGACTCTTTTGGGTTCTTGAGGAAAAAGCTATAATCATTCCAAATCATGAATTCAAAGTTGTTCAACATGGAAACTCTTAGAAATTTTTTAAGTTTCTAAGTCAGTTTGGTACCCCTAGTTTCAAACTCTATTTTCATTATGTTCCGAGCTTCATCTCAAATTATTTCCACGTGAGAGTTATACTTTGCCATGACGGCTTTCTAATGATATCAAGGTCATACAAATTGGTTCATTACCCATCAAGTTATGCATCTCCCAAGTCATCATCATGAATATGTTTTGCAAGTTTTCAAAACCATTAAGTTGCATTCCAAACTCAAAAAGGAACCCTTGTCATTCTTACTGCATTGCCTAGCATCATGCGTACATCTTGTCCTTACTACCGTTACCTCATTAATCCATGCAAAATATCACAAACCATATACATGCCTTATTACTTACCATATATGCCATGAGAAAGAGAAAAAGAAATTTAATGGACAAGCATTATAACTGCCACCAGCTCATACTACCATACCATCATCAATTCACATTACCATACACACTCATCCATATCTATGACTCGTGTGCTCACTCACCATCAATTTGTAACTTCATCAATTTCTCACACTAACAAACCTCAAACTGATCCTAACAACATATAAAAGCAAAAACCTTCACATAACCAATTCAGTTAGGAAAAAATACAGTTGGAGAGAGAGAGAGAGAGAGAAAGCTCTGAAAATCGCAACTCCACCATTGAAGGAAAAAAATTCAAAGCTTCGAAGCACCCTCTCTTTGAGAGATTTTTGCAATCTTTCTTCACCAAGATCATCACTATAGTCTCAAATCTCTTCTGTACACATTGATTTCAAGCAGGAAGCTCATATGGAAGCTGCACAAGTTCATTGCAGTTCATCATCAACTTGAAGTTTCAACAAGATTCAAGTGGTGAAAGGCATTTATTTTGCCTCTAAGAGTTGATTTCAAGATCGTGCATTGAAGTTTTGAGGGTTTCTGGGCGCTTAAAGAGCAACTTACACCAGGTTTGAACTTTGAACTTTGCAGCATCATAATAGCTTATATAACATGAATTAGGGAACCATGTAGTTGCATCTGAAGCCCTCCTACCTAAGGCAATGTTCTTAGTTAGTTTTTAGGGCTATTTGTGAACGTTTCAGTTTTTAGATCCAAAATGTTTTCCTTCGATCCCCTCTGTATGTGCATGATATGGAATTCTTGATAGCTTTTTTGGAATCAACATGGATTTTGGAGTAGAATGGTGGTAGTTTCATTGAGTTCTGGGTTGTTTCCCTCAGGCATGGTAGATGTCCCACCAGAGAAGACGACCGGAGTCTTCTCCGACCACCGCCTGTAAACCCTAGCTCAAGTTCAGGCCAGGGCGCCATATTTTAATCTGGACCATCCATTTCTTTTCCATCATAGGGCTAATAACGTGCCAGCACATTAAAATACCATGTACCACACACGTGCTAGCCATTCCCTCAATAATGGCATTTAATCACAACCATTGGTGTAGCCTGATCCTAAGGCTAGTATAGTGACAACGCATTAATGAATGCGCATGCCGTGCACGTGCTTTTTTCCCCTAACTTTTGGCATGCTTTTTAATATTTGGACACTTGACATGTTGATGGCTGGTTGGTGTATGGTTCATGTTTTTTGATTGGGTTTTGACCTCATTTTTGTGACTTGTGCTTATATGATCATCAATGGGAACATGCTTAATCTTTGCATTTGTTTGAGCACTCTTAATGCATCTTTTTGGTTCAACCACTTGTATGCAAGTACCTACTAACTTTGGAATAACATGATTACTTGATCCCAATTTTTAGAGGCTTTTGCCTATTTTTCACCAATTTGTCAATATGAACATGTAGTGGGAGAGCATGCCTAGAATTAGGCCATGGTTTAGAATTTGTATGAGGATCGTTGAAGCCAACTTTAGGGTGATTTAGAGCACTCTCATGAGTGTATTTTGATGCTTATTTGGGACATGTGGAATGTTGTATGTGTTCATGATTCATATGCTTTGAGTGCACTTAAATTGAGTACTCGATAATGCTTAACGATTAGTTTGATGCTTTGGTTTGCTCATGCCTTTAGGCCCCCTCCCTTTGGATGTCATTTGTGCACCTTTTCATAATTGTTATAACATGACATAGGGCCTGCCCACATGTATTGGTATGCCATTTCTTATGCATTTGGTTGATGCTTACTTGTGCATGAATGATAACATGAATGATGCTTCTTAATGCCTAATGCTTTATGCTCACTTGTTTGAGTGCCTTTGCACACTTGTTTTAGAACTCAATTGGGATGTTTTACAAGGTTATCCACCTCTGGCCTATATACTTGGATGCCACTTGGCCACGCCTTTCCTTTCCTTTTGCTTATATGCTAAGTAACATGCTTATAGGAGATGTTTTGCTTGCATAGTTCGAATGAACTTTGAGAAGAGCATTTGTTGTAACTTGTATGACATTTCAATGATGATTTGAAGCTCTTGTTTATATCATTCCACCTCTGACCTTGATGCTTACATGGCTTAGGTGTTGCACCTTTATCTTATTTGCAAATTACAAGTTCTTAGGAGATGCACCTTTATCTTATTTGCACCTTTACCTTAATTGTTGTGACTTCCATAAGTGCATTTCCTCGAATACTTTCATGATGAGTTGAAATAAATTGTGGACACCTAAATATGCATTCAATTCTGATTGGTATGCTTACTTCCATGTTTGTTTATGCTTTGATTGAATGAACATACTTGTTGTATCATAAGTAAACTACTTATGCAAACTTGTGCAAACTTGTGCAACCTTTCAAGACATTTTAACATGACATTCCCATGACCACTTGAAGTCATTTACATACTTTGAATACATGTTGTAGGTTCTGGTCTTTATATGCTTATGTCACTCTTGTATCACTTCTACTTCATCTCTTACTTCTTTCTTCTCCCTTGAATCTCAAGACTTGTTTAAGTCTTAGATTCATTTTTGCATATTCCCTTAGGCTTCCCTAGTCCAACTTAATCTTTGATTAAGCTTGGAGTAGGATAAACATTAAGAGTTGATCCATGTATGCTAACATTAGGTAGAATTTCCTTTCTTACCACAACCATAGAGCCATCATTGTATGATAACATTAGGACATTAATTTCCCTTAGTTTTTTCTTTTAACTTTGAGTCTTTCTCTCCTCTTATCTCAAAACAAAATAAAAAACATGTAATAAAGACAACAAGTATTTGTACGCCATGAGCCTTAAGTACATGAGAAATGAAAGGGGGAGGGTCTCCCTTCGCCTTTCTAGAGTGTTTAGCATACGTCATGTTGGGGGCGACCAAGCGACGCATTCGCTCATATGTCATAGACTTTAGTGCAATGCGAGTTTCAAACTAACTTCAAAACACTTTCTTCCAATAAAACAAAAACAAACAATTCTCTTCTCATCTCCCTCACTCCATTCATAAAGGACTCTCCATTTCCATTCTATCGCAAACAGGTAAACGCGTAAGACTCCACACAACGAGCGACAACACCTAAACTGCAAGAGCGCGAACGTTGACGTTTTACACTTAAGAAACACAAAACAACAAGACCCTGTTAGGTCAAACTACGACTGCTCTGACTTCCTCTCTCTCGTCCGATTGAGGATACGTAGGCACAAGACGGCGATGTCTTGGCGAGCAACCTTCCCCCACAAATCCGTAGTCCGTCGAACTACGCTGACTCTGACTTTCCCGCTCCCGAGGGAATACGTAGGCCTAGGACGGTGATGTCCTACCGAGTCACTTCTTTTCTTTTCTCCCCCGTTTCTCCGTTTCCCGTTCCGTTCCAGCTAGCAGTTGAGCCTCAAATAACCTACACCCTTTTATTGATAACAACAAGCGTGGATCCCATCGAGTACTATGGACGCGAGGGGGTGCTAATACATTCCTCTCGCGTAACCGACTCCCGAACCCAGGCTATGGTTGTGATGACCATTCATTTCCCTTTGTTGATGTTTTCTTCGATCGTTTCCTTTCCCTGCGTTGGGATAAATAACGTTCGGTGGCGACTCTTCTGTTCTTTTCCGCCGATTAATTTTCGCAGATGCGACACATGTGTTCTAATTCCTAATGGATGTCTTTTAAAGGAATCTCAACCAGACTATATGGAGGTCAAATTTAAATTTCTTGGACCCTTTCTCAGATATCTTGAAGATTCTTCTGCTCATAAGAAGTCAGTTTCGTGAGAACCTGGTTGTGGATACTCTGTTAAGGAAAGGAACTTAAAGAAGCAATTGATCAAGATGTTTTTTTTGAAGACTGGGTGTTATTCTTAAAAACTGGATAGATGTTGTTTACTTAAACTTGAATATAAAGTTCAAGTCTATGAGAACATGGAACTCTTGTTCTCTTGAGATAGAAGAAATCCCAAGGTGCTTAAGGATGATTGACGTCCTTAACATCAGGAAGTTTGTTGACACATGTTGCTTCTGGTAGAAGCTTCACGAGAGTCTATTTCCCTCAATGATTTTCTGATGTGTGTGAAGATTAAGCTGATATATGTGTAAGAATTACTATGCAAATGGTAAGTCCAGTGATTGGTGTTTCAAGAATCAAAGTTCATGACTTTTCTGATTGAGACTGATGTTCTAAATGATGTTGGAATATCATTCCTGCTACTGGTTATTCTTTGAGGATGACTGAGTTTGACTTTCATCTTTGGAGTTATTTCTGTTTATTGTTGAGTATGGTGTAGAACTACTGGTCGAGATTGTGTGGATTCCGATGATAGGTTATGCTGGGCTGAATCTTGAGAAGGAAGAAGGTTGAAGTTGTATTACTCTTCATATGGAGAAGGGGTTTGATGTCTTCCAAGTGTGAATGATTTGCTGGCTAACCAAGGAGTAAAGAGAATTCAAGGATGTGAGCATTCCAAGTTTGATTGGATTTACTCTTAAGAACAAGGTTGTCTATGGCTGTAAAATTCAAGATGGATTTGTACAATGTGTGGATGTGTTCAGGGGGAGAGTGATCAATGGTGTTATTTGGTCTCAATCCAAGTTTTTTTTTGTTATGGTACAAAGAGTGTGATCCTGGTATTTTTCTCACTTATGAGCATGAAGATCCTCATGTGATTCATGTGAAGTTGTGATGTCAAGCAAGATTTCTTGACATCGTGGTGGGTTGATCTTTTGGCTTAGTGAGTTCTGTTTGGGAGTTTGATTTGTTAAGGCTATTGACTTATCTTAACTATGTTCTTAATTCTTATGAGAGACCTGAGAAATAAGATTGGATATTGTCTGGGAGAATTTATTTTTCCCTGCAGATTGAGATAAGGTTCATGGGAGTCTTTGTTGATAAATGGGAGATGTCAAACATAATGTCTTAACATCATGGCCAGTTTCTTTTAATTCTGGTTGAAAGGAGTATGCTGGGGTTATTGGAAGGCACTGTAGCTATGCTGATAAGAGAGAGTAGACAAAGTCTGATTGGGTGTCAAGACATTTTTTAGGACTCGTGGTTATTTCCAAGTAGCTCTATATGGACGGTGGAAAGCGTGTCTTAAAGAAGGCGTGCAAAACATGTTTCTTGGTACATGCACATTCTTTGGACGATTTTCATTAAAGAAGAAACAATCAAAACTGAGTTGGGCGGTGCACATTCATTTATGATGAAGTTATCTACCTCAATTTATGTTCTCATTAAATTGTTCTTCGGTAACATCTATGGGTCATTAATTCCTAAGGAAACTGCTTGGGTATTTAAAGGGGGTAGCTGCCTCTTGTGTCTCAGGTCATATAAACGGTTGAAATTTGATGTAAGACTTTTAGACTTACACTTGGTGTCAATAGATTCTGATATATATATATATATATATATATATATATATATATATATATATATATATATATATATATATATATTACTAAAAAACAAATAATAAATATAAATTTCATTTTATGATAAGGATATTTATGTAATTTCATAAAAAATTTCTTTCCTCTCACTTTCTATTAACTTTCACTAATAGCAAACAATTAAAAATTATCTTGTTTTCTTCTCACTTTCTCTTTACTTTCATTCTTTTAATTTTTTTTCTTTCTTTAATCTCACTTTCTTATCAATCCAAACATAGCTTAAGGCTTACCGATGTTTGTTTAGTTTTTTCATGCCAACTTAGTTGGAATCAATCTCGTTACTAAGGGTGTTCAAATCATAATGATCCAAATAAAAATCGCAAATCGATAAATAAAACCCAAAATTGCAAAATAATATATAATTTATATTTTGGATATCCAAAACCCATCCAAATTAAATCGCATGAAATTGGATCAGATCGGATCATATTTTTTTAATCGATTATCCAAAATCAAACCGAACCACAAGTAAATAAATATTTGAATCGAATGAGTTTTTAGCTAAAAATCGATCCAAACCGAACTACGAATGCCTATACTATCTACAATATAAAGGATCCTTACTCGCCGATAGATCATTACTCTCTCTATAGTGACGCGTTTGCATGCCCTTCATCTTTACCCAAAATATTGACCTTGAGAAAAATCTAATAAAATGATTATTGATCTATTATTTTTTAAAGAAAACATAGGAATTTACACCATCACATGTTTAGAAGAAGGGTTTAGTGGATTTCGAAAGACTTTTATAAATTCTTCAATTATAATTTATGTAGTTATAAAATTTTTAAAATTAAAAATAAATTAATGATAAATAATTATTTATTATTTATATGAAATTATTCTTTTAAAAATATTAAATATTTTCTTTTTCTTTTTAAATTTGACCTTCTTTAAAACTCTCCATTTCCCTTATCTCTAACTTTCAAATAGATTCTTATAGTAAAATTTTGCTTATTTTATTGTGTTGGTACGAGCAAGATATTTTCTTAGGCCACCTCCACTTATATTTGGCATTCCCATTGCAACTCTTTAAGTATATTACTCTTGCTTATTAAAAAAAATCTTTTGACTATTCAATTGTAACATTTTGATTTTTGTAAAAGTTGTGCGTCTTATCGGATTTTTCGAGTCAATAACCAAATTTTTACAAGTATATATTTTTATCAACAATTTAAGTTGTATATCAAATTTTTGGTAAAAAAAAACATGCATTTTTACCTGGATTTTTGAAATGACTAGTAAAACTCACATTTCTCATGCAAATTTACTGGATTTTTTGAAAAATCCGATTAAAGCACGTGCATTGTTATTAGGGATTTTCAAAAATCTAGTAAAAATGCATACAAGCATACCAAATATTTCAAAAAAACTGATAAAAGAAAATGTTGAGATTGTAACTGGTTTTTTTCAAAAAATCTGGGAAAGTCATGTTGATTTTTGGATTTTTTTAAAAATCTGATAGTTCTAACTTCTTTATTATTTTTCCAGTGAGGACCAGAGGAAAGGACAACACAATTGCTTATAGGTAGATTGACAGCGTTGCAGGGAGGTCTCGTGCGAGGGAAGATAACATCGAGAATTCACATATCCGGGCGGGAAGAGTAGCCATGTCAGAATCTCACATGAGGAGGATGGTTGAGCGTGCATGTGCACCCCACAATATGCAGCATATAGGAGGTAGAGATGATGGACGGGATAGAGATTTTGTTAATGATCACAATGTTGCGGTTTCTGTTGTTATCGAGGCAACAAATGTGAAGGTTGAGGGTTAGGATGACAGATAGGTGGTGGCTAAGACAAAGGTGACCCATTATAGGGAAACAAGGCTTCGGCTGATATGGAGGTGACTCGTCAGGCTGATACAAAGGTGACTCCTTAGGTTGATATGAAGGCGACTGCTCCAATTGATACAAAGGCAACAACCACATCTAATATGGAGGTTACTCTTTCGACTGATACGATGCGACTACTCCGGATTCAAAAGAGTTGTCTGAACACACTCATTGAGGGTTTCTTGGAGAGCCCAATGACTGTACCATGCTCACTGGGTTTTACGATCATGTGACATTGAGATTATGATAGGGAGAGGTATATATATTTTATTTTGAACTTGTTTTTTTATTTCTTATTGATACGTTAACATATAACTTATGCTTTTTACTTTATATGTTACAAGACCACTTTCCGCTGAAAATGCCCACTCACGGGGCGAAGCTGAAGAAGTTCTTAGATGTCATGACGCCTCAGAAGGTCAGAGAGATTGTCGATGATCGTGTCCTTTTTTTATTGAAAAAAATAACATAGCGTGTCATGGAATTTTACCTCGGTTTTTTGTTGGGTGAGGTAAAAGTTTTATCATAAAATGTAATATTTGTAGTAGTGGTTATATTATTTCACATTTCCTTCAGTATCAATCCATGGTGCACGAAACTGGATTATACGCCACATTTCTATTCTCGGTATGAGGAAATAAATTATCCAATAATGATCTCAGAATAGCAAAATTTGTGGTGTTCTTAGGGAGCCAAAAACCAACAGAAGATTTCACACTGTTGAACGACAACAACTTCCATAAACGAATATTGACACATTATAAGATATTTTTTAACAACATATGATCCCTATTTTTACTAGTTTGAATTCATTATAGACCAAATACAATTGTAGGTGCAGTAACAATCGTACAAAATTGTCGGCAAAATCTCAACTGTGGAAATTTAAACTAGGTTATTTTGTAGCCCATCTAAATACTCGGTAAATTCATGAGCTTTTCAAAAAACCAATAATTTTACGCTACTTATTTTTTCAACATTTTGAGAAAATCTGGTAATCCCCGGTTTCTTTTTTTTTAATTTTTAAAAACTGATATTTCTTTCTAAGCACCCGTTTTTTATACCAAAACCAGTAGAAATACGTACTAGATTTTTAGAATGCACTAACAGATTTTTACCTTCACACAGACTTTTTAAAATACACTACTGAATTTTTCGCTGTTTTTTTGATAAAAAATAACAAAGATGTTTTGTATATTATGAAAAATTGAGAGGGTGTCAGGCATGAGTGGGTGTGTGGCAGGACAAAATATTGATTCCAACCATTGTAAAATATATTATTTGTAGTAGTACCCCATCTCTTTCAAACTTATAAAAAACAGGAATACTTTAAGTATTGGGTTGTGTATTTCGAATCAAATGAGGCACTGCACCATATTATAGGATTTTATCGTAACACTAGAATATTAATAGGTGATTTCTTAATACACCATCCAAGTTTCTTAGGCACCATGTGAAATTTCATTTTTGCCCCCAGATTCTGGATTTGCACATCCGGACGCACCAAATTTTTAGAAAACGCTGATATTTTCCGGATGTGCACATCCGGAAGAATTCCTGATTTGCAAATCCGGAAAAAATCAAAAGAATTCCATAAAATCATTTACTTCTAAATATAATTAAATCCAATCTAATTAAAATCCAATATAATTAAAATTAATATCATTTTTTCAATATAATTAAATCCAATATAATTAAAATCTATATTAATTAAAATTAATATGATATTTAATATGATTAATTTTTTTCAATATAATTAATAGGATTAATATGGTATTTAATTCTAAATTATTTTTTTATATTGAAAAAATTAATTTAATTATATTGGATTTAAAATTATATGGTATTTACTTCTAAAATTGGATTTAATTATATTGGTATTTAAAATTATATTGGTATTTACTTCTAAATTATATGGTATTTACTTCTAAATTATAATTAAAATTATATGGTATTTACTTCTAAAATTAATTTAATTATATTGGATTTAATTATATTGAAAAAATCATATTAATTTTAATCATATTAATTTTAATTATATTGGATTTAATTATATTGAAAAATTCATATTAAGTTTAATTATGTTGGATTTTAATTATATTGGATTTAATTATATTTAGAAGTAAATGATTTTATGGAATTCTTTTGATTTTTTCCGGATTTGCAAATCAGGAATTCTTCCGGATGTGCACATCCGGAACATATCAGCGTTTTTTAAAAATTTGGTGTGTCCGGATGTGCAAATCCGGAATCTGGGGGCAAAAATGAAATTTCACATGGTGCCTAAGAAACTTGGGTGGTGTATTAAGAAATCTTCTATTAATATTCATTAGCCTTGATTCCTAAATAAAAATAGATTTTAAGGTATATAAGAATAGATCCTTAACATGTATGAGTCATGTCTCCTATTTATAGATGAAGACTACAAATTTTCATGGAAGAATCAACTTCTTTAACATATTTATGTATATGTTTGTTTCTATATTGAGTACAAGAAGATTACATGCATGTGTATGATGATTAAGCATGCATGTGTATGTTAAGTAATGTTCATGACCATGATAGGATAGGTAGTTAGATGAATAATTAAATTTTGAGATAATTACGACCACTTCAAGTGTACATAATGTACATAAGAGTTATTACTCCTATAAACTAGGGTTACACAAATAAATATACAAAACAAGCAAAACTTGCATAGTGTTGGCGAAACTCTCTCTCTCTCTCTCTCTCTCTCTCTCTCCCCCTCACTCTTCTTCTTCTTCTTCATGAGCTATGTATCATTCTAACATGGTATCTGTTGTGAATCGGATACCTTTAACAAATTATTTCCGGTTTCTTTATACACAAAGAAACTCCACAAGGGTTAGGGTTAACAAAGAAAACAAGAGTAAAAACAACAAGGATTGGTTATAAAACTGTTATTCTTTCCTTTCTCCTTAAAACAAGGATTACAAGTATACAAGAATAACAAACTAACCACTCTCACTCTTTCTAGGTTTTGTCACACTTAGAATGAGAGACTAGTATGCTATTTATAATAAAATCTAGCACACTAAACTAATGGGCTTTTAATAAAATACCCATTACAAGCTAACTTAGAGTACAAGCTAACTTAAACAATTGGATCCTTAACACAAGGCCCAATTCAATATGCTAACAGCCCTAGCAATATTAACTAATACATGTTAGAACAACCTTCGACTACAACATGTATTATTTTTCGACGGCAACATGTGAACCAACTTCGACGGCATGCTTCTTCTAGAGTTCGATCCAAATTCCACAAATCTCCACCTTGGATCTAGCTCTAACAACAAGAAAACAAACTAGCTTTCTTCATGCAGCTTTATCAACTGCATACAGTGGAAAAACTTGTAACTTGGCAATGTCTTGGTGATCATATCAGCAGCATTATGATCTGTCGAAACCTTCAGCACTTGGACTTCTCCACGCTCGATTACCCCTCTGACGAAATGCAGCCTCACATCAATGTGCTTGGTTCGTTCATGATAGGCTGAGTTCTTCGACAGGTGTATTGCACTTTGACTATCACATTTAACAGTGATACTTCGACCTTGAAGTTTCAGCTCTTTTGCAAAACCTTCAAGCCACAATGCTTCCTTCACAGCTTCAGTGAGGGCAATATATTCAGCTTCAGTGGTTGATAAGGCAACAACCTTCTGGAGCGTCACTTTCCAACTGATTGATGTGCCAAACATTGTGAAAACATATCCGGAAATAGACTTTCTGGAATCCATACAACCTGCATAATCAGAGTCAACAAATCCTTCGACTGCTGCTTTACTATCTTCACCCAAGGCTCCACCATAAATTAGGACTCTGTTCAGAGACCCATTTATGTACCTTAAAATCCACTTCAATGCTTGCCAACGAGCCTTTCCAGGATTCGCCTTGTACCTGCTTACAAGACTTACTGCATATGCTATGTCAGGTCTTGTACAGACCATAGCATACATCAAAGAACCAACTATATTAGCATATGGAATTCTATTCATATAAGTTCTTTCGACATCAGTACTGGGACACTGATCTATACTCAACTTGAATTAAGGGTTTGTCGGAGTTACAACAGGCTTTGAATTCGACATACCATACTTTTCGAGAATCTTCCGTAGGTATGCCTCTTGAGATAAGCATAATTTCAACTGCTTTCTATCTCTTCGGATGTCAATCCCAAGAATCCTGGACGTAGCTCCCAGATCCTTCATTTCGAACTCCTTACTGAGTTCAGCCTTCACCCTCATTACCTCTTCGACATTGTTGCTTGCTATTAAAATATCATCCACATAAAGCAACAAAATAACAAATGAATTACCCGGTCAAAATCTGAAGTAAACACAGTGGTCGAACTGACTTCTGATGAAACTTATGCGTGCCATGAACTTGTCGAATCTCCTATTCCACTGTCGAGGAGATTGTTTCAGTCCATATAAAGATCTCTTCAGCTTGCACACATAATCATCCTTCCCCTTTTCGACATACCCTTCAGGTTGCCTCATCAGGATCGTTTCATCTAGGTCACCATACAAGAATGCAGTCTTCACATCCATCTGTTCCAGTTCAAGGTCGAACTGTGCCACCATGGCAAGCAACATTCGAATGGTCCTGTACTTCACAACAGGTGAGAACACATCATTGAAATCGACACCTTCTTTCTGAGTGAACCCCCTAGCAACCAATCTTGCCTTGTATCTTTTCGACGCCACTCCTTCGATTCCTTCCTTGCCTTTGAAAATCCATTTACAGTTGACTAACCTGGCTCCAGCAGGTTTCTTTATCAGTTCCCATGTGTCGTTATCATGAAGAGATTTCATCTCGTCATCCATGGCTTTCAACCATTCAGTCTTCTTTCGACTCCTCATAACTTCCTTATAGTCTCTAGGTTCTTCGTCGAGAACCTCACTTGCAGAGATTAAGGCATAAGCTATAAGATCTGCATACCCAAGTCTCTGAGGTGGCTTGATGTCTCTTCTCGTCCTGTCCCTTGCTAATAGGTAGTCATTATCAGTTTCCTCATCTTCGACAACATCTTCTGTTTCGTCTTCGACTTCATTTGGGGTACGCACTTCAGCATCAACATGCTCCACCTCAACAGGAATCTCTCCCTGTTCCAGCTCTTTGTCAGCAACACCAATTATCTTGAAAGCCTTCTCAGCTTCATTGAAAACTACATCTCGACTGGTGATACACATTCTGTGACCTGGCTCTAGGCACCATAGCCTATAAGCTTTGACTCCTTCAGGGTATCCCATGAACATGCACTTCAGAGCTCTAGGTTCGACCTTGTCTTGCCTAATGTGAACATAGGCCACACAGCCAAATACTCTCAGTCTGTCGAGACTAGGTGGGTTTCCCGACCAAACTTCTTCAGGTGTCTTCATATCTGATGCAGTCGAAGGACATCTATTTATCAGATATGCAGCTATCGAAACAGCTTCAGCCCAAAACACCTTCTTCAATCCAGCACTAACCAACATGCATCTAACCCTTTCAAGGATTGTTCGATTGAATCTCTCAGCTAAGCCATTTTGTTGAGGAGTATCTGCTACAGTCTTATGCCTTGCATTCCCAGACTCAACACAGTAACTGTCGAACGCTTTGTTGCAGAACTAAAGGCCATTGTCAGTTCTCAACCTCTTAACCTTTCTGCCAGTTTGATTTTCGACCAGAATCTTCCAACTTTTGAAATTCTTAAAAGTTTCATCCTTCGTCTTCTGAATGAATACCCATAGCTTTCTGGAATAGTCATCAACAATGGATAAAAAATACCTTGCACCTGAGTGTGAAGGATTCCTTGCAGGCCTCCAAAGATCAGCATGAATGTAATCAAGGGATCCATGTGTTCTTTGATTGCCTTTGTTGAACTTCGCCCTACAGGATTTACCAAATACACAAGATTCACAAAACTCAAACTTTTCGACTTTGTCACCACCTAGCAGGTTCTGCTTCCCCAATTCGACTAGGCCTCTTTCGCTGACATGGCCCAATCTCATGTGCCATAACTCTGTCTTCGACATAGGTTTCGTGGATACAACATTTGTCGAACCACTTACAACCTCAGCCTCTAGGGTATACAAGCCTTGGTTTTTCACGCCTCTCAAGACTTCCTTCGACCCTTTCATGACTCTCAGGGTACCTTGCTCTCCTTTGAAAACATATCCCTTTCTGTCGAATTCACCAAGAGAAATTAAATTTCTCTTCAAGTCAGGTACATACCTAACTTCAGTCAATAATCTTATTGACTCATCATGGAGCTTGAATCTCACGGATCCAATACCTGCAATTTTGCAGGCTTTGTTGTTTCCCAGCAGCACTGATCCTCCATCTTGATCACATAGTTCTTCAAACACATTCTTGTTTGGAGTCATGTGCCAAGTACATCCAGAATCCATAATCCACTCTTTTCTTGAGTCGCCGCTTGAAACTACAAGAGCATCAGATGAGTCGAAGTCATCTTGAACAATGGCTGCGTTGCCATTATCCTTACCTCCATGATCTTTCAGGCGTTCAGGGTACACTTTTCTTGTGTGTCCCTCCTTCTTACAGTGATAACACGAAAACCAGATGTTTCGCCACTAGAAGACTTCTGCTGACTTTTACCTTTCTTCTTGTCGAACCTACCATCCTTTCGCAAGAATTTTCCCTTAATTGCCAAACCTTCACCAACCGTCGAAGGTTTATGCTCCTTTCGTTCGTTCAGGTCCTTAGAGTACAAGGCTGCTTGAACTTCTTCAAAGGTCAGGGACTCTCTTCCATACAAGAGAGTTTCTTTGAAGTGAGCATGCGATTTGGGCAAAGCACACAACAACAACAATACTTGATCTTCATCATCATTCTTCACATCAATGTTTTCAAGATCAAGAATCAGTTTGTTGAAAGAATCCAACTGCTCAGCCAAAGCCTTTTCTTCATTCATCTTGAACGAATACAAGGCTTGCTTCAGGTAAAGACGATTCACCAAGGATTTGGTCATATACAAACTTTCCAGCTTCGTCCATAATCCCGCCGCCGTGGTCTCTTTTGATACCTGTCGAAGGACCTTATCACCAAGGCTCAACAATATTGCGCTGTGTGCTTTCTCTATCATGGTAGTCTTTTCACTTTCAGCTAACGCAGCGTCCATGGCTGCCATTCCCTTCAACGCTTCCAAACAACCCTGTTGAACTAGTAGGGCTTTCATCTTCAAGCGCCACAGACCGAAGTCGTTCACTCCGGTGAACTTCTCGATCTTATACTTTGTTGAAGGCATCTCCTCCACGCTCACCGCACCAATTTGTTGTGAATCGGATACCTTTAACAAATTATTTCTGGTTTCTTTATACACAAAGAAACTCCACAAGGGTTAGGGTTAACAAAGAAAACAAGAGTAAAAACAACAAGGATTGGTTATAAAACTGTTATTCTTTCCTTTCTCCTTAAAACAAGGATTACAAGTATACAAGAATAACAAACTAACCACTCTCACTCTTTCTAGGTTTTGTCACACTTAGAATGAGAGACTAGTATGCTATTTATAATAAAACCTAGCACACTAAACTAATGGGCTTTTAATAAAATACCCATTACAAGCTAACTTAGAGTACAAGCTAACTTAAACAATTGGATCCTTAACACAATGCCCAATTCAATATGCTAACAGCCCTAGCAATATTAACTAATACATGTTAGAACAACCTTTGACTATAACATGTATTATTTTTCGACGGCAGCATGTGAACCAACTTCGACGACATACTTCTTCTAGAGTTCGATCCAAATTCCACAGTATCATACGCCTAAAAAATACCTTATTCTGCTGCATCATCTTCAACCTTGTGTGCATCACCATTGTTGAAGGTTTCAAGCTTTAAAGAATATGTGTTCCCATCACCTTCCAATGGTTTAAGAGAAACTGTAGTTAAATTTTCAAGTCTTCTCGGGCTTCAGAGAAGCTATGACTTGTCTTGTATTCGTGTTATCATCTTAAAGTTTCAAACTTCAAAAAATCTAACCTACGTTGCATTGTCCTATTCAAACTGTAAATTGAGTTTCAGAGAAACATCAAAGCCATATCTTAAACAAACTCTAATAAAATCTCCACATGGCGTGCAAAATTCACAAGTTTCAAAGAATCACCTTGCATTTCAGGTACCACGAACACCTTTGCACCAAAAATTTCCATTAAGCTTTCAAGAAAATAATTTCTTTCTTTGGAATCAACAAGTTAAGGGTGTAATACTCTCAGACAAGCTCCACAAAGTGGTTGTTAATCCACAAATTCAACCTATGTTCAAAACCGGACATGATAGATTTGCCAATATCATTTTTGAAAGCTATGAAGCATGTATTGTGCAAAATCAGACCTTATCCACCTGGTTGCTCTAAAAAATATCTAAAGTTGTTCAACCACATCTCTCATCTTGCAAACATTCCAATGAGATTTGGGATAAGGTGCATAAAGATTTCAATTCTCAAATAAAGGTTCGAGTTCATCAACTTCTATTAGAACTGAAAACCAACAAGAAAGGTAACAAGACCATTTCTAAATATGTTCTATGTATTCGTGCTATTGTAGACTCTCTTTTTGCCATTGGTGATCCAATCTCAGAAAGAGATCAAATTGATGCACTAATACAAGGGTTACTAGGGTAGTACAAACACTTCACTATGAAGATATAAAAAAAGGGGAGCCAGCATATATTTATGATGTCGAAGCATTCTTATATGTCCAATAAGCCCATTTGGACAAGTTTAGGCAAGAGCTGGCCTCTCTCAGTGCCACTGCAAATGTTTCTCAAGGATTTCTTAACTCAGAAACTACCAAAAATTGCGCCTTTATTGCTAATGGTTATCACTATTTTTATGGAAGAGGAAGAAACAGACTTGGCAGAGGACGTGGAAGGTAGACTTATATAACATGAATAGGCCCACATGTCAACTGTCCAACAATTATGGCCAATATCTACACAAATGTTGGCATAGGTTTGATGAGAATTTTTAAAATTCTCATCACATGGTTTAATTCCAAGGATCTGTTGGAAACAACTCAACTGGTGCTCAAAGCTCCAAGGCTCAAGAATCCTCTGCTCCATAAAAATTGCTTACGTAAAACATAAGAACACATTGGTAATTCCTCAGGATCTTGAGTCACAAACCTGGTTTGCAGACTCAAGTACCTCTCACCATGTTACATCTAGCATTATGAATTTACAACATGTTCATTCTTGTGCCGGACCAAACAAAGTTGTAATTGGTAATGGACTAGCTTAGAGGTCAAGATAGTTGGTCACTCTAAAGTTTCCCCTAAGTGACATACTACATGTGTCATCCATCACTAGAAATTCAATATTTTTTTCAAAGCTTTCTAGCGATAACCATGTCTATTTTGAGTTTCATTCTAACAAGTGTTTCATTAAATCTCAGGAATCTACTGTGGTGCTACTTTAAGGATTCCTAGATTAAAGTGGATTTTATTGCTTCACCATCCTTGCTTTGGAACCTTCAAGGAATTACTTGAGTCAAAAGTTACAAAGTTTATGCTCAACTATTAATCATACTTTATCTTCTCATGTTAATAATAAAATTTAATCTATAAATACAGTTGTAAGTCCCAATTTTTGATTTGTATGGCATGCTAGATTAGAAAAAGCCAACTCTAGAGCTCTAAAGAGCATATCTCAGTTGTGTAATAAAAATGTCACTAAATTTTGTAATTCCTGCTCAGTTGGTAAATCTCATAAGTTATTTTATCCTCTGTCTAATACCAATTACACACATTTGTTTAAGCTTGTAAACAATGATCTAGGGGGACCCACATCATCACCCTGAAGTGGTGGTTACAACTACTACATTGCCTTTGTGGATGTATTTTTCAGGTAAAATTGGATATGCCGGCTCAAGCAGGAACGTGATGCAATATCTTCCTATAAGTTTTTTCAAAGCTATGTTAAGACATAATTTCAATCCAAGATCAAACCATTTAGTCTGATTTTGAAGGTGAATTAAGAACCATCACTAGACTACTTCAGAAACAAAGTATCATGAACAGGTTAACATGTTATCTTACTTCCCATCAAAATGGAACAATTGAGATGAAGCATATATAAATATTTGAAATGGGACTCACTTGACTTGATAATGCCTCATTGCCTCTCACATTCTAGGATCATAGTTTCACCACTACAATTTACTTGCTCAACAGGCTACCTACAAGTGACCTCCCTGATTATGTATCTCCTTTTTTAGTAGTTCACCATAAGAAACTAGACTATCAATTACTCAGAATCTTTAATTTTGCATGCTTTCTACACTTGAGGTGTTATAACAAGCATAAATTGGAATTTAGGAGCACTAGGTGTGTCTATATGAGGGCCTCTCCTACACACAAGGGCCACAAATGTATCAATATGGCGGTAAGAATATTCATTTCCAAAGATGTAATGTTTAATGAAAATGACTTTGCATTCAACATTGGCTTCCAAATTGAGTATCATTATGGTTCCACCTCACAAGTTAATTAAGCTCAATTTCCTACTATTCTCTTCCAAACCAAATCAACACCTAACACATGTACACATACTTCAAATCTTCATACTTCACTCAATGTTCATATACCACATACAAATGACATAAACTAAACACTATAACTTCTACAATTGACATAGAACCAAACACTTTAACATCCCACCTCACTCAACAAGTGGCATTTCCCATGTATCAAAAACTAAATTACCATCATTCAATTACCTTACACCAAATGAAAATGAAGTCATCAGTTTACCTCCACCATATTTCCAACTGACTTAGCTCACAAGTTACTTTCATCTAAGCCCACTGAGCCAAACTTACCATTTTTCATCATGTCAGATTCAATAAGCTCCTTGTCTCCTTCCTTTGTTAGTCAAACCACTCAAGTACATCTTGTGCAAAATGATCATTCAATGCTCACTCGTGCCAAAATACGCAAATCTAGACCTAATATTTTCCTAGCTCGCACTAAACCAAGCACAGTTAATCAATTATTGTCTCAATATCATTGGTTTAAGGCCATGAAGGTTGAAGATGATTCACTTATGAACACTGCTACGTAAAAGCTCACTCCTCTACCTCCACATCGAAAAACAATTGGGTGCAAGTGGGTTTTCAAGGTCAAAGAAAACTCCGATGGTAGTGTAATTAAATACATGGGAGGATTGGTTCTAAAGGTTTTCATTAACAACATGGGTTTGACTTTAATTGAGACATTTTCACCAGTAGTTAATCCCACAAAAATTCAGGTTATTTTAGCTTTAACTATCACTTACAAGTGGGAAATCCAACATATTGACATTAAAAATGCATGAAGGTAAGAAAAATACACGAGAGGGGGGGGGGGGGTTTAATAGTGTTCTCCAATTTACATTGCTTCTTAACAGAGTTTAAATTCTAAATAATAGTTAAAAACCTGATTAACAAGTTGCATCATAATAATAACAAAAGCAAGTAAATAATAAATGAACACACATAATTCATCATGGGTCCTCCCAAACTGAGAGTAGTTCAGTCCCCTTGCAGCATAAGAGATTTTCCACTATAATCAAAACATGATTACAATTTCTTATGCCCTCGGTCATAAGAGTTTCCTTTCTCAGAACTACAACCTAAGACTTGCCTGCTTAATCAGCACCTGATCAAGACTTCCTACTTAGATCCTCAGATCCTAAGACTTTCCTGCTTATACCTTTAAGTACAAGACTTTCCAGCTCAGACTCACAGCTTAAGACTTTCCTGCTTAAATCCCACGGATTCAAGACTTCCTTCTTATACCCTAGAGTACAAGACTTCCTTCTCAGACCTCAATTCCAAGACTTTCTGCTTAAATCCCATGGATTCAAGACTTCTGCTCATACCCTCGAGTACAAGACTTTCTGCTTAGATTCCACGAATCCAAAAATTTTCTGGTTAGACCTACAGTCTAAGACATTCTTGCTTAATCAACAGAATGATCAAGGCTTCAATGCTCAAGCATATAGCGGGAGACTTACTTAGCTCAAGCTCACAACAAGAGACTTTGATGCTTAAGCACATAATAAGAGACTTTCTTTCTAAACTACTAAACAACCTGTTTAACAGAATAGACAACAAGGTGTACTTGATATACAATCAGAGGTACAGAGTAATAACCATAACAAAGATCATAACTCTTAAGATTTCTAAGATATTCAATGTTTAAGAAATCTTAAGGCTTTGTACAAATTACAACAGATAACAGAAACTCTGCATATTCAATATTGTTGTTGATCTTGTTATTCTTCCATGTTGATAGAAACGTGAAACACTCATTTCTCCTTGGCCCTTTTTTTTTATTCCTTGTTGTTGATCCAAATTGAATCTTAAGCTACTTATATAGCAATTACAAAAGAATAGCCGTTGGAAGAGATAACTTGTACAAGTGTCTTTGTTGCTCCATAGTACTAAGAGATGTTGAAGATAGATACACAAAAAGATCTTTATCCATTGTGTAACTCGTTTAACCGTAGCGTCTTCATTGTACTATAGATATGTTGAGAGTGGATATATTCGTAAAACATGTCAACTCTTCTTGAGCCATGTGAACACAAACTCTAGCTGACAAACTGATTTGACATTGTAGCTTACTTTATGCTGTACGAATCACTTAGCTTTGTCTATGGTTCTAAATGATCACTAGAAGCTGATACATTCAATAAATGTAGAAATGATATATTGCTCTTCTGATGCTGATACATTCAACTTCAGAGTCTATGCAAACCTATATCATCAAACTTCACTTAATAACGTCCTTCAGTTCTGAACCATCAGAAGCCAAGAATTCAGCTTCTCTCAAATGCGTTCTCTTATCAGATTCTGAATAGATTCTCCTTAAGCTTTGGAACCTGTATACTTAGAACACACGTTAGATAACACCATTGTTCTTTCAATATTTTGTTATCATCAAAACCTTAAAGGATATATGTCATGAGAAAATCTTGTTCTAAAAATGTGTTCCTCAATGGAGATTATAAATAGGAGGTATATATGCAACAACCTCATGGCTTCATTGAATTATATATAGACCTCGCTTGCAAGCTCATAAAAGCAATCTATGGACTCAAGCAAGCTCCACGTGCATGGTATGAAAAATTGCATCAGGCATTGATTCACTTTGGGTTTGTGTATAGCAAATGTGAGCACTCTCTTTTTGTTTATAATCATCTGAATGTTACTCTTTATGCACTAGTATATGTGGACGATATTATCATAATTGGATCCTCTTCGAAACTAATTCATGATCTTATCAATAAACTCCACTCCAAGTTTACCCTTAAGAAGCTAGAAGTTCCTTAATATTTTATGTTCATCATCAGGCCAATGGTAAACTACTTCTTACACATACCAAATACATTAAAGACTTACTCTCCAAGATAAATATGACTGGATCAAAGGGTGTGGCTACTCATATGTTCAGTCAATGTAAATTGAGCAAACATGGCACTGATGTCATTCCAGATCCTCTCTGTGTATCATTCCACAGTTGGTGCCTTACAATATTTGCCACTCACACGACCTTACTTAACATTCTCAATTAACAAAGTTTGTCAGTTCATAGCAATGCCTCTTGAATCACACATGACTGCAGTTAAATGTATTCTCTATTACTTGAGAGGCATGCTAACTCGTGGATTGCTACTTGCCCCCAACCATGCTTCTTTCAAAGTTCTCCATACGTGAATATAATGACTCTGGTTGGGCAAGTGACTTTAATGATCTTCGTTCCACCTCGGGTTCATGTGTTTTCATTGGCCCTAATCTTGTGGCATGGAGCTCGCAGAAACAATTGGTTTGTTGCAAGGCCAAACACAGAAGCTAATTACCTGGGTATTGGCACACACCACAACAAAATTACGTTGGCTCGAATCCTCTCGTATCTGAGCTACACATCGAGTATCTTGTTCATACTCTGCTATATGATAACCTCAGTGCAATATTGCTTTCACATAATTTGATACTCTGTGCAATAACCAAGCACATTGAACTGGATATTCATTTTTTATGAAGAAAGTTGTGGCAAATCATATGTATATTCAACATGTATCAGCTCATGCTCAACTAGTTGATGTGCTAACCAAGCTACTCCTAACTGCTTTATTCATAGATTTCAAGACAAGCTCAAAGTAGTGTTGCTCAAATAACCTTTATCTTTTGGGGTGTATTAGAAGAGTACATGAATGTATAAGATGATTAAACATGCATGAATATGTAGGCTAGGTAGTTAGATGAATAACTAGCTTTTGAGTTAGTTACAACCACTTCAAGTGGCATAGTGTATATAAGAGTGATCACTCCTACAATATAAGATAACAAAATAAATATACAAAGCAAGCAAAATTTGCATAGTGTTGATGAAGTGCTCTCTCTTCTTCATAATCATTCTAACATCAAGAGAGGTTTTGTTGACGACCATCATTTTTTATTTAGTGTTTGAATTAAATATACCACAATGGATTCAGCAAAAATACTTAAATTTAAAAAAACAACAACCATGCTTTTTCACATGAGAATAATACAAACCAACCACGTTTATAGTGGCTACTTTGGCCATCAAAAAATAAAGATTACAAAAGTAACAAGTACATAGATATTAGGCGAAACCCTCATTTGGACACATCTACCAAACTTTTCCACATGACAAGAACGCAACAAAGATGAATAATACAATAATAAACCATAACATTCTTATTACAAAAATTGAAAACACATAATAAAACTCCAAATTTTGCAGCCAAACAAATCACCACGAAAGAGAATAATTAGCTGATGCGGCGGCACAAGGTAATCCCATCACCTACTGGAAGCTGGCAAATCTCGATCCTTGAATCTTGAGCTAGATATTTGTTAAGCTCAATCACATAATCACGTAAACGTTTAATATAATCCATCATAGGTGCATCAGATGGAGCTGCTACTGATCCACTCCATAAGGTGTTGTCGTACCCGATTAATCCCCCAATTTTCACAAGATCAATTACTCTCTTGTGATAGTTTAAGTAATTATCCTTATCAGCATCCACAAAAACAAAATCAAATGCTCCTTTGTTATTTTCCTACAAAATTAATTAATGAACACAAAATTATTTAATCACTATGTTTTTTTATTATACCCCAAGTTTGTGAAACGTGCAAGGATGAAGTCAAGTTGGATGTATAAAAATATAATGAAATATTAAAGTTGGTGAAAAAAAATTATGCAAACGCACGTCTTGAAGAAGTTCATCTAGAACAGGTAGAGCAGGTCCTTCTCTAAAATCAATCTTGTCAACAACTCCAGATTTTTCAATTATAGGCAATCCTAGCTCATAGTATTCACGACTCACGTCCAAAGCCAATACCTAATAAAATTAATCAATCATAATTTACACTTTATTTCATGCATGATGAGTTTTAGAAGGATATATTAATTTAATTTTAATTACATATTTCTTGATCTAACCAAAAAATTAATTTTAATTGCAATTTTTACCGTTCCATCAGAGGGAAGAGCAAGAGCAGTGGAGAGAAGAGAATAACCAGTGAACACACCAATTTCTATTGTGTTTTTTGCATTAATGAGCTTAATCAGCAAGCTTATAAGTTGTCCTTCATCAGCAGGTGTAGCCATAAGGTTCCTGTTTTAACACATCCAATATATTATTAATAATGTTAATTATAGTTAGATGCATAATATAAAACTAAAAAATATTTCAATAATTTCATTATTTAGAACTAGTTTACATTTTTCATAATGTTAATCATAAAATAAGTTACTATCATTTTTTATAATTCAAAATTATCTATAGAAATTAATCTCTCGAGTCGAGAAAAACTCCTATAAACAACAAAATTCTCTCAAATAATTTAACACTATAATATGTTTTGGAATGAATTCAAACTCATGATATTTAATATTAACCTAGAAGAGATTCCTTAATATTACATTTTGTTTTATTCTGTTGTTCTTAAATAGGAGCATTATTTGGTTACATGAAATAAGTACAATATACTTTAGACAAAAATAACTAAAGTATACATACATGATTGTTCACCTTTTAAATAGCATACCTTATGATACACACAAAAATTGTTATTTTTTTCTTTTATTTTGGAGAGACAAACAACTATGTTCTTACCAAGGATGTTTTTCTGTCATCTCACGAAGCTCCTTCAAACATGGGTGCTCTCTAGGAAACACACTGGTTTCAAGGATATACTGAACAACACAAAAAACATTGATTATATTACAATTAATTCAGAGAGATATCATATTGGGGCACATAGACACATGTTCGAAACATAATATAGTTTCAAAATTAATAATTGAGGAGAGTGGATATATATACCTGATAAAGTGCATCACTTTGAAGGAGACTCTTGTGAGCGAGTTCATTGTGTCCAATGGGTTTGATATCCTGTTTCTCTTCATTGTTGATAGCCATCTCTTGTTTGTAAGTATCTTAATTAATGCTTTTTTTTTGGAGTATATAAGAAAAGCTCTCTCAATGATGAAGAATAAAAGCTCCAAAGTGGTGTCCAATTTATAGACAAGGTGGTAGTGGTGTCTTGTAGACAATGTCCTTTCATTTTGATATGATTAGTAATATAATCTAATTTAATATATTTTTAAATATTTTTTGTTACAGCTAGAAGGGTTTGGTATGAATAACAGATACATATATTCCTTTTCACTAACTCTCCAATTATATTACTATCTTAGTTATGTATGAACATGTGTTTGGTGAAGTCAACGATTCTGCAATTCAAGTGCTTTTTGTTGGAGTATTATTTCATAAAAACCGAACTGTGTAAATTTAAATTTTATACTTTTAGAGTTATAACATAAAAGTTGTTATAAAGGCCTTTGTTTGATGTTAATTTTGGACGTTTGTGTTATTTTTTAACGTCAACTTATAATTAAAGTTTTTTTTTTCTTTTCTTTCCAATAAGTAATTTGATTGAAATAGATTACAACCTCATTGTAATTTAAGATATTAGATTGAATTTCTCCACCAATTATAAAAAACAAAATCATTCTACTCTTCAACTCTAGAATAATTCAATTCCACGACATTAATTTAATTCGATAACACGTTTCAACTACATTCGAACCCACATCCTTGAAAATAATGTTATTTCTTCGGAGTCACAAATACAAACATGACGCCAACCAAATCAAAACTTTTTGTTCCTAGTAGCTTTGCCCCTCACAAGAGAAAAGGATTTATCCGCATGACTCAATAAAGAGTTTTCAGCAAGATTCTCCAATTCAAATCATTCACAAATCGCTTCCCACACTCTAGAAGCAAAAGGGCACAAGAATAAAAGATGACTTAAATCCTCCTCTAAAGCAAAACAGGGGACACATGAGAGATCAACAACATTATGAACAATCCCCCTTTTGTTTAATTCCTTCTTGTAGGGAAGCCTGTTAACAAACATACATTATCCGAAAACGTGAATTTTAGATTGGACTTTCAATCTCCACAGCCTTTTAAACAGAACCACGGCATTCAGGCTGATGATGTTAACAATTTGTTTATGCAGCAGACCCTTATAACAGGAACTCATTGAAAAACGACTCGTCGAATCACCGTTCCAAGACACGATGTCTTTCACGTCCTTGCTCATACCGAAGACAAAATCCGAAGAAATTCCTGCATTTGCAACGCAAAAAGTAGGTCTGCTGCTGAAGCTGGGTCTGAAAAAACAGAAAAATTTCAACTCAAATCCTCAAAACCATCGACCGAATTCACTAACAATGGTGTACCTATTACCGAAAGGAGTGAAATTCTCCGAAAAGAAACACCCAAAGGTTGTACCCTACACCAATTACTCCTCCAAAAATCCAATCTTTTAGCATTGCCCACTTTACCTTAAATTTTCTTCATGAACCAATCATTCGAAATAACGCCCTCTTTGCAAATAGACATCAAATCTCTCCACCAAATGGAAGTCATTTTCAAGAACTTAAGAGAACTACGATTATAAATAGCCTCCGACAAATTACCATATTGATACTCTAGGAAATTCCTCCAAATTGCTTCCCGATCGTTGAGAAATCTCCACTTTCATTTAGCTAATAAAGCCAAATTAACTAAAGAGATATCGCTCACGCCCAAACCACCCTCCTTTTTTCGGTTTACAAACCGTATGCCAGCTAGCCCAAGAAACACCATTCTTATCTTTATCCCCATGCCACAAAAATCAAGCTTGAATCAAAATAATTTCCTTTAAAACTGCTTTGGGAGCTTTAAAGAAGGAAAGCATAAAAACTGGGACACTATTGAGAGTCGAGTTCAATAAAGTTATCTTACCGCCTATGGAAAGAAACTTGATTTTCCATCTAGAGAGATTAGTCTTCAATAAATCAACAACTCCTTTCCACGAGGACATCCTCCTTGGATTAGAACCAACTACGATACCAAGAAATTCGAACGGAATACAACCCGATCAACAGTTCAGAAAGTCTGCCCCAACCTCTAAGAAGGAATTCGACATATTTAAACAATAAAGCTTACTATTACCTAAATTCACTTTTAACACGGAGACTAATTCAAGACCTCTGGAAATAGCCTTCAAAGCCCACAAATTATGCCAACTGTAGTCACCTATAAGAATCGTATCATCCGCGAAATATAAAATGTCAAATTCGCAATGAACCCGACATTTGATACCCTTGAACAGCCCCTACGATTTAGTCTTTTATACCAGATCTACCAGACCTTCACCAACTAAAGCAAATAAAAAAGGAGAAAACAGATCTCCCTTTTTAATCCCCTTAGAACCGATAAAATTCGAGGGCGGGGCTACCATTGACCAACATGGAGAATGTTGTCTCAAACACACAGGCGTCCATCCGTAATTTCCATCTAAAACCAAAACCAAGTCCATCTGTAATACCCCGTATTCCTTAAAATACTCTAAATAATATCAGTTAAGATCAACTGAGTTCCTATGTGCTCTGAAAGTTATCAATTGAGATAATTAGAGTAACTAGTGAGCTTATATTGACTTAATTAATATTATTCAATACTGACACTTTATTAATTGGTACAATAGAGACATTTTGATAACATTATTAATGAGTCAGTTGCTCTAGTATAAAAATATTAAGCATTGTACCACTTAATATTTATGATACTACTAACTAGCCATTTTCTACCACATATTTCTACCACACATGTCATATGTTACTAACTAGCACATATGATACTTCTATGTATCATATCCCTTTTTCCAGCTTTGTGGGAAGGCATAAGAGGGAAAGATAGAAAGGGAGAGAAAGAGGAGAAATAGAAAGAAGAAGAAAAAGAAGAAGAAGAAGAAGAAGAAGAAGAAGAAGAAGAAGGAAAACCTAGAGGTAGAAGAAGAAGAATAGGAAAATGTGGAGTTCTTCATCATCCACCATCAACATTATTCATCTTCATCATCCAACAACTTCTTCTTCCTCATTGCAAGGTGGGTTCTAGGTAGAAGCATTAAGTTAGGGATTTTAGATAGAAATTATGATATTGAATGGATTTTGATGTGTTCCTTCCATTTCCATGAAAGTAACATGATTGTTCTTGTGTTCATGTTATTTGTGCTGAAACGTTGCATTATATGTTGACATTTTGTTGTGGTTGAGTTTTATTTGGGGGTGGGTGGAAAAAACCCCATGGTTGTCTTGTTTCTACAGGTACTTCTGTAAAATTCGACGCGGTCGTCGGGCGAGCTTTGGTGAGCCCGTGGTGACATGTTTTCTGCTAGCTTCGTCGGGCAAGACCCGGAGAACAAAAGGCGAGCAAGCTCGCTGATGGCTCGCTGGGCAAACATGATGCAGTTTTAGATCTATCTGCACCTTGCCTAGGGTTCGACGAGCGAACCAAAAGTGAGCCAGCCTCGCTGGTTGCTCGCGGGCAACCGTAGCAGAACTTTGGGAGTTTTTTTGTTAATTGTTTGGTTTGTTTCACATGCATGCTTGGCTATGTTATGAGTTACCTTATGCTAATTATTGTTGGTTCTATGCATGTTTATTATATGAAAATGGTTGCTTGTTGTAACACCTCAAAATTTGCCCTCTTATTTATACCATCAATAACTGGCTTTTGTTTCGCATTCATCTGCATATCCAGTAGGTCATAACTCATATTCATTCATTTGCTTGTGTTCCTGAGGCGTGGGATCATGATTTCTTATCTTATGTGCGAATTGGTTGATATTCATCAATTGAAGATGGTGGTTAGGGTTACATGACAAATGCACCTTGGTATTCATGGTTAACGGAATTTATTGATGGAAGTTGGATATTGGTTGAGAATACGAGCTTCTTGAGAGTTGAAGTTTGATGTGATTTGAATGTGCTAAGATTGGTTATGAGGATTACTTGGAATTCAAGATACAAGTCCATCTTTCATCCATTTCAATCCATCGCCCATTTTATCCAATTTTGACAACCATTTTGATATCCATCTTAACCCATATTTGAAATCCATATTTGTTTTCAAATCCATTTCTGTAAGGTCCATATCCAAAATTCCTAAAAATCATCTTTGTCCAAGTAAATCCATTTTAGATCCACCTTTAATATCCATTTATAAAACTCACTTTCAACCATTTTTTAGAGTCAATAACCAAATAACATCCAATTCTAAAATTCATGTTATAACCAAAGTCAAAGCCTCACTCAAATCACCTCACCATGGCCAACAATTTCAATTTTCTTCTTCATTTACCAGCGAACGTCCTTTTTGGGCCCTATTGGGGGCAATTGAAGCTCATATACGTCTCACTTTTTCTGCTTTCAGAGAATTAGTAGCAGAAAAAGTACATTACAGCAAGAAATTTAACCACAGGAAAACGAAAAATACAAAGCAGCTCGCATACACAAAATAGGAAATGGAGGCGCATGAAACATTCAATGATAGTCCATAATATGAATTCCATATCAGAAAATTACAATAAAAAGATTCCAACGTTTTCCTCTAACCATACTCACACATTTTTCTAACAGTTTTCACAAGTTCCATAACCAATTGATAACAGAACTCCCAACAGAAAACTAACAACCTCCTAACTGATTCTAACCATAACCTCCACTTTCGATTTCCATTTCCAATTCTCTCTATTTTCTCTCCCAAAAACCTAACTTCTAACTGAATTTTAACCACTGCTAACGATTTTTTCCCCTAAAATCTTGCTAACAGAAAAGATCAACGAAAGAGATAACAGATTTCACAAGCTCTCTTCTTCTGGCTTTTCTTCTTCGCTGGAAAATCACTTCAATCTCTTTCTCTCCTAGATTCAATATTCACCACCATTCTTCACCAATCCTCCATATCCACAGCCGCAATCACCTTTCTCGTCGTCTCCGATTTCCTCTTCGAACCTTCCCATTCTTCATCAACAAAGAGTGCAAAACCAACAAAAAACTCTTCAAACTGTTATCTGTTGCTGCAATCTTCATCATCTAGAATTGGCAAATTCAATCAACAACCAAACTCCACAACGAGGCAATTCTACAACATAACAGTTTGCAACGCATTCGCACAAGTATGCAGCAAAGCCTAGGCATAATCAGAGACAATGAGAATTGAAGAAGAAGATTAAGAATGAAGAAGAAAAGAGAGGAAAAGCGTAGCAGAGTGAAAGAAGCATTACCGGCGAAGTCGGCGTCGATTCGATTGATGATTCTGCATTTTGTTCTGAAGCCTTCATCATTTCCAATAATCTTCACTTTCACCATCGTCTTCAATACTCATCTTCATCAAATCACCAACCGCAACAATTTTCGACCTCCTCTCCATCTTTAATTCACTTCAATAACCTTCAGAAGTACTGCTTCGAAGCCTGCAAGAAATTACAATCACCGTTCAGTACGCAACATAACCAGTTCGTCAAATTTACAACAACGACCATAGCAACATCTCACAAGAACAAAGAGTTCAATGATTCAATCATCAACACTCACACAACACACGAACAGAGTTCAAGAACCGAGAAAGAAGAAGATTAAAGAAGGAATCGCATACCAAGACAAAGAGATTCAAATTGATTACCTGAACTAGCTTCGTTACGACTCCGATACGGCGTAAGTGCTTCGATCTGTGTTCGCTTATCTCCCGTGTATCAACGTATGCTTGTATTGTGATTGGATCGTTTTGAGTAATAAGAAAGAGAGTTCTCTCCACCGTTGCCGACATCGAAGCCAGGGCGTGGCGGCCCGATCGATTCTGATAGTGCAAAAGGCTGTTCTGAGTAGAAGAAGAGAAGGACGAAAAGTTGAGGAGTGTGACGGCGAAGACGGATGGAGTGTAGAAGAACAGGTAAATGGCGCTTTTGAAGGCTACATGCTGAAGATGCCTCTTAGGGTTTTTCTTGGTCAACGTGGGCCGGATTTGGGGACCCGATGTTGGGCGGGTTTTCACCCTCTGTTCACTATCACACCCTCCCTGATTCATGGTTAGGGCTCTTTGAGCCATGATTTCATTTCCACCCTCTTGTTTCAATTCTACACACCCACTGTTCATACGATAAAGGCCTTGGGCCTAGGATCAAGAGCATGTTCACACCACCAACATCAATCAGTTGCTGCACCTCTGGTTTGACCTTTAGAATTGTTTCTTTTTATTTTTTTTTAA
This sequence comes from Lathyrus tuberosus, assembly GCA_022829125.1. Lineage (NCBI taxonomy): Eukaryota > Viridiplantae > Streptophyta > Magnoliopsida > Fabales > Fabaceae > Lathyrus > Lathyrus tuberosus. The sequence continues at coordinate 17,040,080 of JALAZF010000066.1, read as the reverse complement.
TTACAATTGCCATTTGGTTATAGACATTTAATTACATTTGTAATTTGGTTCTAGATTTTTAATTACAATTGGTAACTTAGTTGTAGTTTTTCAATGGCAATTTGTAATTTGGGTTGTAGATTGTAATTGTAATTGTGTTTTGACTTTAGATATTAATTTTGACTAATTAGATTTAGATTTTGCTAATGGTGTGACTAATTGTTTTTGCTTAATTGCTCACTAATCGTTGTTTTTGTTTAATTGCATTAATTGATTTTTTTTTTTGCTTAATTGCACTAAATGGTTTTGTTTACTAGTTCACTAATTGATTTTGGTTTAATCCTTTCCTAAGCGAATTTTTTTTGCTTAATTGCACTAATTGTTTTTGCTTCCTAATCGATTTTTTGCTTAATTGTTCACTAATTGTTTTGACTTAATTGTCCACTAATTGTTCATTAGAAATAATTTTGAACTAATCGATTTTGACATAGTTTAATTTGACTTAATTCTAACATTGACGATACATTGACTTAGTTCTAACATTGACTAAACATAGGTTTTAGTGCTAATATTTTCATAATAGTTTCATTTGGTAACTTTGTTAATAGTCTTTAACATGCTTTGCATAAATTTTGACTAATTGTTGTTCACATTTTAGTATTGATCTCCCTTACTTCTTATTTGACAATTTCCATTTGAATTTTGACTACCTTTTGAGTTGTTTTGTAGTGCTTCACACTTGTTTTGATAAGTGGTTTAAATGTAGAAGTTGCTGTAGCAGACACTACTGTAATGAACAAAGTGTGTTGTAAAATGTTGTTATTCTGCCTGACTGCATACACACCTGTCATGTTCTGGAAATAGTAGCTGTTATAGGATGTTTTTACTTGTTGCTAGTTTTTACAGCTATGCAGGTGCTGGAGCGCTGTTGTTGTTGCTGTTTATGGCTTATTGCCTTGTTTTATTGTTTTATTCATGAAGGGTGAAGAGCATTTGGTTCCATGCCTTTCACGGATCCGTTTCACTTTCTAACACTTTTGCTCATTTATGTTAGATTACTAGAAGTTTGCCGGTTTGCTTATACTTTGCTTGCGTTGCTGCGGATTGATATCCGTTCGGTATTACTTCTCTTCTCTTTTACTAATTCCGCATTTTTTCCTTTCGATGCCATGAGAAGTAGGATTTGGAGTCCGTGCCACTTGGCCGGCAATGCTGGAAGTCCTCAAAGGAGGCTCTGTTTGTGATTGTTTCATATTGTGCCTAAGACCTCCAAAGAGACATCACATTCCCGTATCCCCTTGTAAGACCACAAAGAAGGCATCAGGCGGAATAAGAGTCCGCAATCGACTCCCGCCATTTCTAGTCCCAGGTCGTTCTTAGCTCTCATTACATGATTGAAGCTTTGAACATCACCGGCTCTTGTTATCGAGTCCGTCAAGTGGAAGAAGGGTTTAGTAATCAAACCCCCACGCCTTGTCTATAGCTCGCATTGACCAATGCTGATGCTTATGTGATCTGATTCACATCTTCCCCTTTCTTACTCTGCTCTCCATGGTTCTCGATACCGTTGGGTGAGTACCCCTATTTCCCATAGCTAGCTTGTTTGCCTCGGTTGATGTGACCCCTTGGCTAAAACTCCCCTTTTTTTTTACTTTGCTTGTGTGACATTATTGTTGACTGACACTGTTTACTCTTTCGTTGCTTTTAGTTCATTTTGTGATTGATTTATCTTGTGTTTACTTGTCTGATGACATGATCCCCTTAGGATTCCTAGCTCCACTTAATTTTTTATTAAGTCGGAGGTAGGAGAGACATTAGGATAGCAATCCATGCATGACAACATTAGATAGACTTCCCTCTTGATCCTGACCTTATGATCATCATTGCATGCTAACTTGTAGGACCGAGTTTCCCTTTAGACCTTCGTGAGTCTCATCTTGTCTCTCGCACCCATGCGACCGAGACTGTTTCATGTTCACTCGTAGTAGCGTGAACTATGGATGCTCTGATTCCTCTTTCTTTTCAGATTGCAGATACGTAGGCACGAGATGCGATGTCTCAGCGAGCACACTAACAACTAACTTCTCTTTTCTCTCGCACCCGTGCGATTGAGACGAATCACCTAGCACACTAACGACTAACTTCCCTTTTCTCTCGCACCCGTGCGATTGAGACGAATCACCTAGCACACTAACAATTAACTTCCCTTTTCTCTCGCACCCTCGCAATCAAGACGTTAACCAATCAATCAAACAAACATTTTCTCTTGCCCGAGTGCAATCGAGACTCTTTCACAAACAACCAACCTCGTTAGGTCGAACTACGACTGCTCTGACTTCCTCTCTCTGGTAAGATTGAGGATACGTAGGCACGAGACGTGATGTCTTGGCGAGTAAACTTCCCCCACAAAACCGTAGTCCGAACTACGTTGACTCTGACTTTCCCGCTCCCGAGGGAATAAGTAGGCCTAGGATGGCGATGTCCTATCGAGTCACCTTTTCTTTTCTTCTCCCAGTTTTTCCCGTTTCCCTTTCATTCTCCGTTCCAGTTTAGCATTAGAGCTTCAGATAACCTACACCCTTTGATCGATAACAACAAGCGTGGATCCCATCGAGTACGATGGACGCGAGGGGGTGCTAATACCTTTCTCTCGCGTAACCGACTCCCGAACCCAGGTTATGGTTGCAATGACCATTTCTTTCCCTTTGTTGAGGTTTTCTTCGATCATTTCCTTTCCCTGCGTCGGGATAAATAATGTTCGATGGCGACTCTTCTGTTCTTTTTCGTCGGTTGATTTTTGCAGATGCGACACTTGTGATTCATTGTTAACATTGAAAAACTATAAGAAATAGTGAAGAAACCCTTAATGTCAATTAATGGAATGAATTAGCCAAAAAATTAGGACATGATGAATGACATAGATGGAAATGCTTATGTGAATGATGCCTAGGTGTATGTCATTGGCAAGTAATTGCCTAGTGGAGAGGTGAGACATTATATGGAACATGTGGTGTTATTGTGAATGCTAAGGTGATGTGATCGCCTTGTGGTTGTCGAATACAACCACAAAGTCCCCTTGTTTTATCAGATAGTAGGAAACAAACCTTAATTGTACTGTCCCGAGTCATGATACTCATATAGAGTAATGTTTTGGAAATACACAACCATACTTATTTGACCTAGGTTAAAGTCCCAGAGGCGATGGATCCCTAAGTGGGTTAGAGTCTCATACGGGTAGAGACTTGAAATGGGTTTGGAGTCCCATAGAAAGTGACGATTCTTAAGGTTGAGTATTCCCTTAGAATATGAAGTCCATCAATATCTTAAAGTACGAGATACAAGGATTCGTGACCCGTGTCGATAACTCTAGACGTAAGGTTGGTTGGGGAAAGATACCTTGGTATGGTTTCCTATTAGTGATGATTTGAGTAGATGAACTCAAGCATCATGTTTCCATATAGTGCAAAAATTGAGAACTCAAGTTCTCCCCCTTTGTGACTTGAGCTAGTAAGGTGTTTAGAACCTTGTAGAGCCGAGAGAACCTATAAGATAGGGAACCCACAAGGATTATTATATCACCCCATGTTGTTGATTATCTTTCAGGTAGTTCTGACTCGACGAATGGTAAGGACAAAGTAGTGTGATGTCCTTACTTATCTTACATTTTGGGATGGCTTTTCACTGTACAGGTGATTATTTTGAGATCATTCCACAATGATCTAGTTGTGTGTTTATATTTTAGGCCATTATGAATTTCTTGTGATGCCTTTCGGTGTAACGAATGCTCCAGTTGTTTTCATGGACTACATGAATCATATATTCCAGCCTTACTTGGACCAGTTTGTGGTGATCTTTATTGATGACATTCTTATTTATTCTCGTACTCTACAAGAGCACGGAGAACACCTAAGAATCGTTATGTCGGTATTGCAAGAGAAACAAATTTTTGGCAAGTTAAGCAAGTGTGAGTTTTGGATGACGTAAGTTAAGTTTCTCGGTCATGTGATATCTCAAAGAAAAGTAGTGGTAGATCCATCTAAAGTTCAAGTGGTGATTAATTGGGAGAGACCAAAGAATGCTTTTGAAGTCAGAAGTTTCTTAGGATTGGCAGGTTACTACTGGAGGTTAATTAAAGTTTTTTCTCAATTGGCTTTACCGATGACTCGACTTACCCCGAAAAGAGGTTCCTTACGTTGGGATTCGAGTTGTGAACAAAGTTTTATGAGTTTGAAAGAATGGTTGATGACTACTCCTGTTTTGATTATTCCTGATCCTAGTAATCCTTATGAAGTATTTTGTGATGCCGCTAAGAAGGGATTAGGATGAGTTTTAATGCAGGGTGGTCAGGTTGTAGCTTATGCCTCTCGTCAGTTGAAAGTTCATGAAAAGAATTATCCAACTCATGATCTTGAATTAGTGACTGTTGTTTTTACACTGAAGGTGTGGTGACACTATTTGTATGGAGTGCGTTTTGAGATGTTTAGTGATCAAAAGAGTTTAAAATATTTGTTTGATCAGAAAGAGTTGAACATGCGTCAAAGGAGATAGATGGAGTACTTGAAGGAATTTGAATTTGAGCTTAAGTACCATCACGGCAAAGCGAATAAGGTGCAGATACGTTAAGTCAGAAAAAGATACGCAAAGCCAAGTTGATGATGTTAGAGTATGCATTGTTGGAAATGATTCAAGATCTTAATCTTCAACTTGTTTGGAGACGTATGTCATGTTGGTGTAAGCCCTAGAGGTCAATACTTTTGGCACTTGTATCAAATTATTTATTAATAATAAAAGGCATTTCTTTATTATGTTTGTTTTTCCAAAGTGATAAAGACCCTAGAATAGCTAGTTCATTTAATGAAATATTAAGTGTGACTTAATCATGTGATTCCATTAAACATAAGGACACTATTCTTAAAGTATCCGTAGTCGAGCTTTAATGTGAAATGGGATAACCTTAAAGCATTAAGACTATTATGTAGATAGACTGATGATCACATCTCATGGATCATGGATAAGGAGTTATCAAGTCTTAACATAGGTATGAATATTAGGAGTAATATTTATACTGGATTGACCCACTATGAGAGTACTACACAGAATGTTATGCAAAGTGTCATAAGTTACTCTCATGGTGATAATGGTGTATACCACCCTTCGACCTGAAACCACTATGGACCCTAGATGTTGAGTCAAGTACTTTATTATTGATCAAACATTGTCCGTAATTGGATGACTATAAAGACAGTTGATGGGTACTTCATAAAGCATGCTGAGGGACATGAGTGACCTAGATGGAATTTGCCCATCCTGCATAATAGGATAATTGTCTAAGGGTCCAATATTAAACTGAACAAGAATGACACGGTATATGCCTTGTGTTCAATATAGACGTAAGGGCAAAAGGGTAATTGTACACACAAGCACTATCACAAAAGGTTTTGTCAGATCACATGACAATTTCGTGACTTGGGTAGCAGTGATGTGTTGCTAGATACCGCTCACTATTTATTATGTTAAATGCATGATTTAATATAATTACCAACGTCCCGAAATCCTACAGGGTCACACACATCAGGATAGTTTGATAAGAGGTAGAGTAAATAAGGCACACCGTAAGGTATGATGTACTTAAGTAAATATGTAACACCGTAAGGTACGATGCACTTAAGTGGAATACGGATTATGGTAAGGTACCGCGTGCTTAAGTGACATACGGTACATCATAAGATATGGTGTGCATGCACTTAAGTGGGCTTTTTAGCTTGCAGCCCACACAAGTGGTTCTATAAATATAAACCTTGTGCAGAAGCATAAAAACTTGATGAAAATTCAGTTATGAAACCCTAGCCGTATTTTCCTTCTCTCTCTCTCTCTCTCTCTCACTCAAAGCCTTCAATCGTAGCAGCTAACACTGAGACTGAAGGAAGCTGTTCGTGTGGACTGAGTAGAGGCGTTGTTCATCATACATCGCTCGTGATCATTCCTTCGATTCAGAATTAAAGGTTTCATCGCCACAAGAGGTAACCATTCTATCACTAATCATGATCTTTCGTAAGGATCGCTAAAGGGAAATTTTAATTTCTGCTGCGTTTTGAATCGCGATTTCCCTTCAGTGGTATTAGAGCCACTTACGAAACCATGCATCAGATAAGTGTTCATTTTCTGTTTTTTTTTTGTTTTAATTCAGTTAAACACACATAACAAATTAAATTAAATAGAGAAATTAAATTTTGGCATGAGGCTGTGTATGATTTGGATGATCGATATTGACTATGCTTTGGAATCCGACAATAGTATGGTGAAGCAGCGATATATCGATCGTCCTTAAGTTACACAAATATGATTGATCAAATTTTATATGTGATATAATTAACTCTGATGCAAAGATGGTATATTGGATATACTGTTTCTATTTCGTTCATTTAAATCACGTAATGATCATTATTCCTTTGAGCGATCCGTGTTCATTTGCTTTAGAATACGACTTTAGTATGGTGAAGCAGTGGCATATGGATCAATCATACTGAATTATTGTTCATGGTGTTTTGACGATATGAAATTGTTGCATTAGGGTTCTGTCATACCCCAAATTTTGACCACTAAGATTTCCCATCATTGTGTAAATCATCATCACAATATGGATGTACCTTTGTGCCTCATCATTCTCCTCAAGGAATTGTTGAGCATTCACTACAATCAAGCTTAGGGTTTCAAGCCCTCTCAGAGCCTTTAGACAAATGATCAATCAAGGAATGACATGATCTTCAACTTGTCTAGCCTTTCAAATAGCCACAAAGGATCAAGAGGACTCCCACATCAAGAATTAAGCACAAGAGTGCAACATTTCAAGTGGATCAAGCCTCAAGTTCATCTAATACAAAGTCAACTGACGCAGAAGGTCAAAGTTTGACTTTTGGTCAACTTTGAGCTTCACAAGCCATTAATCAAGAAAATATGATGGATGATTTAATTTGATCAAATTTAAATCAAGAAATCATGCAAAATTGCAAAATTGATCAAATTGAAAGAAACTTAGAAATTTTTTCTAAGTTAAAATCATGTTCAAGTGCACAACTTTTCAAGGTTGTAACTATTGACCCAAGCATCCATTGGTTTTGTGTAAGGGCTACTTTTAAAGAAGGTATTTGATACTTCAACATTGTAGAAGGAATCAACTCAAAGTATCATAAGGATTGAAAGATATAGGTGATCAAAGTTGGGATTTCTTAATGTCAGATGTTCCAACATTTCATAGGACATCATTAATATTTTTCCAGCAAGAATGTCCCAACTTCAAGGATGTTTTTCTCCATGATCCAAGTTGATTCAAGCCAAACCTTGAACATCAAATTTGAAGTACGTCATCTCACCTTTCCAGAAAGTCCTAGAAAGCTCATTTATCATTCTCGAGCAGAAAGTTATGGTCTTTGCAAAAGGCATTGATAAAACAGAATTTTCATGACAGCTTTTAGGACAGATTTGATCACACAAGTTCAAGGTCATTTTTGACAGCTTTACAAGTCTTATCTTCACAAACCTTGAACATCAAAGTTGAAGTACGTTATCTCAGATTTCCAGAAAGTTGTAGAACGTCCATTTATCATACTCGAGCAGGAAGTTATGAGCTGTACAGTAAGGCTTGTTGCAGCTGTTTTTTAGGACAGATTTTCTGCACTTTTTCTTGTGCCACACAATTTTCAAGCTTTGTCACCATGCAAGACAAGCATCAAAGATGCAATTCACTTCAAATCAAAATATCATAGTGGATTAAAAGATACAAGTGATTAAAGTTTGGAATTATTAATGTTCAAAGTTGTCAGATGTTCCAACATTTCATAGGACATCATTAATATTTTTCCAGCAAGAATGTCCCAACTTCAAGGATGTTTTTCTCCATGGTCTAAGTTGAACCAAGTCTAGGGTCAAACATCAAAGTTGAAGTATGTCATCTCAGCTTTCCATAGGGTCCTGGAACAACCATTTATCATTCTTGAGCAAGAAGTTATGGATTTTACAACAAGGCTTGTTGCAGCTGATTTTTACGACATGTTTTAGGACAGATTTGCACATTTCTTGTGCCACACGAATTTCCAAGCCTTGTCATCATTTTGGACACATCTAAGGATCAAATCCAAGGGGGATGATCTGATCCATAAGCCTCCCAAGTCCAAGATTCCACAAGTAGCATGCCAAACCTAAAAAACCCTAAAAGAGGGACAAGACTCCAATTTTGGTTTGGAGCATTTAATGGATGCTTAGAGGTGGCATGAACTGAGCTTCCTCTAACTGAATTCAGTCAAGATTCCTCCAACAACTAGGGAACCAAAGGCCTGTGCTCTAACCTCTAGTCAATGGTTAGACGAGACTTGGATTTTCATAGGCCAACATTTGCCAAATCTCTGCTGCAGCCACCATTCACTATTGCTTGCAAAACAAACTTGCTCTACTATAAATAGAGCTCATTTGTGCTCAGTTTGAGTACACCAAAGCCATCAAACAGATGCTTTCCTCAAAATCACTTATTTCACTCCAAAATGCCTTCTTTAGTAAGGTAATTCTGAGTTTTTGAGTTAGAGAGCATTTCCATCATATCTCATGATCCTAACACCTCATAAACATCATATGTAGGTGATCCAAACTATCACAAGTGACCTGTAACACCAAAATCACAAAGTCACCTCTCAAAACCTCAAAATTGGACTTTTTTGCATTTTTCAAGCCATGTCTTGATTCAGTCACTTTCCAAACCAGATAAAACCTCAAACACACTCCAAATATCATCCTTGAACTGTCCCAAATGGTGCCACACATCTGGAACACCATTTGAGAGAGTTGCTATTTTGGACACTTTAACCCCTTTTGCAAGAAAGGGCCAATTTGTGTTTTTGCAAGTTCCAGCTGATTCCAACCATCCTAAAAGCTTCTAAGAGGTCATTTGAGGGTATCCAAAGCATCAAATCATTTCTGGAACAAAGCACTTGGTAGGTTGCACAAAATCTCCAAAAAAAGAGGTAAAATTCACAACTTGAATTCTTTGAATCATGCTTTCCTTTGATGTCCACATACATGCATCATATTGAATAATTCTTGAAGCAAAAATGTAGTCCTTAATGTGTATATTATGATCCTCCTACTGTTTGCACTTTAACATGCTTATATGTGGAGTTTATGTTATTTTAAACTTAAGGTGCAGATTTGGTTTTTTGCCTTGTGTGTGTTGTACATTAAGTTTCAGTATGTATGAGTGATAGCATTGGATTCCTTGCAAAAAATTGGTCAAGATAGGTTTTTAAGGATTTTAATTTCGTTAAAAATTGAGAGAGTTATGAGTGTTGAAAGTTTGATAAGCAAAGATGTTTAAAATCAATATGCAGTTCTGGTTTTTTGCCTTGTGTGTGCTGTACATTAAGTTTCAGTATGTATGAGTGATACTGTAATACCCCAAATTTTGACCACTTAGATTTCCCATCATTGTGAAAATCATCATCACAATATGGATGAACCATCATGCTTCATCAGTCTCCCCAAAGATGGGTGAGCATCCACTACAATCAAAATTAGGGTTTCAAGGCCTCTCTGAGTGCTTAGACAAAGGATCAATCAAGAAATGACATGATCTTCAACTTGTCTAATCTCTTAAACATCCACAATGGATAAAAAAGGACTCCCACTTCAAGGATTAAGCACAAGGCTGCTCCCTTCTAGGTGGATCAAGTCTCAAGATCGACAGTGTCACCAAATTAGGGTTTTGGTCGACCAGGGCCTCCAGATGGAACTTTTCATCTGGGCACAAGGCAATGATCCAAAACATAACCTAATATACTTCATGGAACCTCATGAACCCTGCATCAAGTCAATTTTGCCTCAGGGGATGCATTCATCAAAAATCAAGAATTAGGGTTTCTTGACCTAATTCACCCCTAAGTTGACTTTTGGGACAAACCATGAGCCAAGACCTCAAGAGATGATTTGAGGGTCTCTAATATACCATATTGATCCATTTGGAACAATGTATTGATCCAAGAAGTTTGAGCAACAAGTCTCAATTTCATCTGCACCACAATTAGGGTTTTAAGGGAAAAGTCAACTGTAACTTTGACTTTTGACCAGGACATGCTCCCAAACCCTAATACATGATTGAATATACCCTATGACACCCATGGAACATGTCCATCAAGTTTGATTTAGGTCAAGGACATGATTTCCTGAAGAATTGCACAGTTTGGAATTCATCTGATAAAAAGTCAACTGTGCACAAAAGTCAACTTTGACTTTTTGAGATTTTTCACCAAAATGGATTTTTAACCCTAAAATGATGTTAATGTATGATTTGAATCATCATTCATCAAGAAAAATCAAGAAAAGTGAGATAACTTGTAAAAGGGGTAACCATAAAACTTAGAAATTTTTCTAAGTTAAAAATAAAGTGGCAAAGGTACCAACTTTGAAGGACCATAACTCCTAAACCACAAGGCCATTTTTTCTCATCCAAAGATGGATTTGTAGCCCTCATTATCACCTACAAAAACTTCAACTACAAGTCATTCCAATTCATTAAGGATTTTGAGTTATGGAGTGATCAAAGTGGCTGAAAAGTGAAAATGTCACTTTTTCCAACACTTAGTGAAATTTTCACTAAGTCAGATTCTGCCTCACTTTTTGCCAAATGTAGGGGGATTTTTCACTTGGAATCAAAAGAGATCAAAACCAAACTTGTTCAAACAGTTGTTGTATCATGTAAGAGCTTTCCAAAATGGCCAAGAACATTGCCAAATTCAACCTACACCATGAGATACAACATTGCCAAGTTGCCTTGCTGAAATCTGTCAAGGCAAGGAAGAATTTGCAACTTTGGTCGATTTGCCAAAATCAGCCAAATTCAATTGCTCCTATCCACTTGGACACCTCAGAGGATTGAATCTAAAGGGGACAATCACTGAGCCAAGCCTCCAAAGTCCATGGAACAAGAAATAGCATGTTGAACCTAGAATGGCCAAAATAGGGACAAGACTTCAAATTTGGAATGAGGCATTTAATGGAACCATCAAGGTGGCATGGACTGAGCCACTCTCATCTGAAATCAGTCAAGACTTATCCAAGACCAAGGGGACCAAAGCTCTGTGCCCTAACCTCTAGTCAATGGCTAGAGGAGACTTGGATTTTCATTTGCCAACATTGGCCAAACCTACTTACCAGCTGCCATACACTATTCCTTGCAAAACAAACTTGCTCTACTATAAATAGAGCTCAATTGTGGTTAGTTTGAGTACACCAAAGCCATCAAACAGATGCTTTCTTCAAAATCTCTTTCTCTTGGCAAAAATGCCTTTCTTAGCAAGGTAGCTATCGGGTTTTGAGTTTGAGAGCAATTCCAATCAAACCAATCACTCACACACCTCACATACATCACATATGAGCTGATCAAACACTTAGATTACTTCTGAAACATCAATTTCACAAAATCACCAGTTGGTTGCTCAAATTTTCAAACAAGTTGTAGCTGAGGTACCACAAAGTGATCCAGCCAATTTCAATCAAGTCCAACCATCCAAACACAATCCATAGGGTGTAGGAAAGCTGTTCAGATCATCACAAATCATCTGTAACACCTCCAAATCAAAAATCACTTTGAACTTGCTGTCACGACTTGGAGGTAAGCACATACTTGGTCATCTCTCAATCTATGCATATTTCCTCGCACAATAATTTGGCCATATGTTCATAATCATGCATGGAATGTTTTCCCTCAATTAATTGCATTGTTTGAATCGTGTATCAAAAATCCTAGCCTTCATGCAGAAATTCGGGTTCTTGAGGTTTCTTCGTGATTTCTTGTTGTATGTTTAATTTAAATGAAATTAAAGTACATAGACATGATCGTGAGGTTGAGACGAGCATAATGATATGTGGATTGCATGATATGATTACGTATTCATGGAGATTGGATAGAAAATGCAAATCTGAGAAACCAAGAACACGCGCGTGTTCTTCAGCTGTTCTTGGCGCCATTTTTCATAAATTCAAATATTTGAATTTTGTGATTTTGTTTAATTGATTCAAAAATTAATTTCTCTCTGAGTTTTAATGATTTTGAGTTGATTCTTTTTTTAATAATTCACAAAAATGTTAAAATATTTTTTTTTCACAAAAAATCCCAAAAATATTATTTATTTCATATAATTGATATTTTTGCAAAGAATTAATATTTTAATTGTTTTTGGCATTTTAAATATTTTTTTCTACATTGATTTTGCAACTTTTAATGCTTTCTAATTATTTTGTAGGTCAATAATTTATTTTTGAAGCATTAATCCAAGATCACAATTTGTTTTCCATGTGTTAAACAATTTTTGATCATTTTAATTGAATTTTTATTCAATTAAATACATTTTGAAAACAAATTAGGGTTTTGGATTAATTCAACCTTCATAAATCATTTTCAAAACTCTTAGGGCCTCTTGAGAGAGTGTAAGACCCATCCCCCCTTGTACAAAAACTTTTTGGGCCTCATCCATTGTATAAGTCCCTCTGTACAAGTAAACGGCGCGATCGTCGCCCGTTTAAAAATAAAAATCATTTGGGCCTACCCTCGAGTAGTAAGACCCATTTCTTTTTTTCTTAAAACTTTTTTGGGCCTCTAATAGAGTGTAAGACCCAATCCTTTTTTGACCAAATCATTTTTGGGCCTCATTCATTGTATAAGTCCCGATACCGTCAAAAACAAACGGCGCGATCATCGCCTTTTTTAAAAATCATCTGGGCCTCTCCTTGAGCTATAAGACCCATTCAAAACACTTTGGGCCTCTATTAGAGTGTAAGACCCAATCCCCTTTTTAACCAAAACATTTTGGGCCTCACTTATTGTATAAGTCCCTCTGCGTTAAAAGAAAACCTCGGCGCGATCGCCATTTTTAAACGAAAAATCATTTGGGCCTACCCTCGTGTTATAAGCCCCACTCTTTTCTTTAAACCATTTTGGGCCTCTTGAGAGAGTGTAAGACCCATCCCTTTGTACAGAAAACCATTTTTTGGGCCCCAGTCACTTGTATAAGTCCCGCTGTACAAAGTCAAACAGTGCGCTCACTGATAAAACCCTGGGCCTCTCCTTGAGCTGTAAGCCCCAAATCTTTCTTTTTCAAAGCACTTTCTCCTTTGATTTTGAATATATACTGTTATTTTCAATCTTTCTTTGTTGAACAACTAACCAAACAGCATGGAAGCACTCCAACCGAGTAAGTGGCTATCGCTTTCATTTACCGCTTTCATATATATATAACTGTATTGTGGGGCTGTTTTCACTGTAAGTCTCCTTTCACAAACTCATATATATATAACTGTATTGTGGGGCTGCTCACTGTAAGTTTCCTTTCATAAACTTATATCTACTGTGTAATAATAGTATAGATATTTTGAGTTTCCCCGGCTACTACGTTTAGAACTAGGTGACGCCGTTTCACTTATTCGTAGAAATAGACGCCTAGATCCCCAATAGGAGCACCAGATACAGTCTTCTCTTCGGCTGTCCTCCTTAGGAATCGTCAAGAAGCTTTACTCCCCAAGATGAATGTATTCTCCGTGAATGGCATCTTTGAGTTTCTTCCCAATTCTCGAACTTTCCTGACTTGATCTATTCCTTGTGGATAGCTTGCCTTGAATGTCTCGGGATTTGGGTACCCACTACGGTCATAATGTTGGACCTTAACTAAGGAACCTTCTTTAAAAGCTAGAAGTCGCTGGATAGTAAACCTCGCACGTTTACCAGTGGTTTTTATCTCTAAAAGAGTTATCTCTCCTAATGGAAAGGTGATGATAGACCCACGAGCTTCTTAAAAGCATCGGCCTCCTCTTGGGCATTATTCAAGGACACTACGACTTCTTAGAAGTATTCACAGCCTCCTCTTAGGCTTCGTATAATGATCTCTTCCTCCAGGAATGATAGCCTCCTCTTGGGCTTAGTACAAGGACCCGTCGGCTTCTTAAAAGTTTCCAGCCTCCTCTTGGGCTTCGTACAAATTGTCCCGACGACCTCCTAGAGGTATAGGAACAGAACCTAGTCATCTCCATAGAACAGTCCTTTCATAGAGTCTACTACTGTTTCTCAAAGCATAGTACAAAAGATAAAACTCTAGACACAGACAGTCTAATCTCCTTGAGTCTCAAAGACATTCTCAAGCACCCTTCATTAAATAGGAAGCAAACCCGCAGACTCGGACAGTCTCGACACCCTTTGGGTTTCCCGTTTCCTCAAAGAGAAGGAAATATCCCTGATCCTCAAATCAAATCCCTGAGTACATTGTTACTCATATAAGAACTGATTTTCTCTTTTAAAATCAGTATATTGGATCTGTCACTCAACTGAAACAGTTACAATAGCCTCCATCTCGGGCTTCGTACGAGATACCAAAATTCTCCCCAGTGGAGTCAAACAACCTTTTCGCCTCTTTCTCGGGCTTTGTAAGAGACACATAAGAGACTCTCTCGTTGAGTCAATCACCCCTTTCGCCTCCATCTCGGGCTTTATACGAGATACAAAAAGGTTCTTATTGAGCCAAACAAGCAACAACCTCCATCTCGGGCTTCATACGAGATACAAAATCACTCTCTTGTTGAGTATAAAAGATTCTCCGGTTGAGTCAACCCTTTTAGCCTCTCTCTCTCGGGCTTTGTACGAGACACAAATTAGCCTCCTCTTAGGCTTTGTATAATGATTTCCTAGCGGAAATTAGCCTCCTCTTAGGCTTTGTATAAGAAAACCACTGGTTAATCCAATTAACCTTTTAGCATCAAAGCTGTGCCTCGTTCACAGTATACAAACATCAACAACTCCTTTCCCATCATCTAATCGCTGTAAGCGGCAAGCCTCTGGATCATCTACATCCATGCCACTGTCCCTCTTTTAGCATGAGAAATTCCTAAGGAAAGATGGCATTGCTCTACACTGAGTTAAAGTCTTCTCCTTCAGGTTAAAACCCTTTCTTCGGAAATTATGGCATTGCTCGGATCCGCGTATCCCAGTTAAAGTAATTCTCCTTCTCCCCTCTTTAGAGAAGACAAATTCTCTCTAAAGTCAAGGTCATTCAGCTTCACGTCTTGGGCTTTGAACAAGACACAAATAGACCTTTCAGCTTCACATCTTGGGCTTTGAACAAGATACAAACCACCTTTCGCTTCACGTCTTGGGCTTTGAACAAGACACCAAAAACCAATTTCCTCCCATAGAATAGGAGGAACTACGAACGCTCTGATTTCCCTGTTTCGGTAAACGAGAATAAGTAGGCATAAGATCGAAAGAAAAGATCTTAGCGAGCACAATCAACAAAAAACCCAAATCCCATATCTCCATCAATCAAAAGCAGTATTTCAAAAGCATCAGTCCTAACATCCTAATCCTTGTTCCCCACCAGAAACCTTCTGCCTAGATAAAAAGAAAGAAAACAGTATTGGTGAAAATACAAATAACCAGTACAAAGGCCCCCCACATTGATAGCATCCGTAACCTAACAGACCGCTGTTTAAACTCAGTATGCAAAGCAGGGTTAATTGGAGACATCTATTTCCCTTCCTTATTCAGCTCACAATAGGATAAAAAATGAATCGACCTGTAGTTTTAAGCTCAAACCGCAGAGAGCGACCAACGCTTAAGAACCGCGTCCAAAATCGTTCGCTACAGATACCATTGGATTCCTTACGAAAAATCGGTCAAGATAGGTTCTTACGGATTTTAATTTCGTTGAAAATTGAGAGAGCTATGAATGTTTGAAGTTTGATAGCAAAAATGTTGAAAACCAAGGTGCAGTTCTGGTTTTATAAGATGTTGAATGTGATGTTGTGACATCTTCCCTTTTTCTCTTATCTTCAAAACTCATGAAAGATGTCGAATGTGATGTTGTGACATTTTTCCTCTTTTTCTTAGTTTATCTTCAAAACTCAACCCATTCTTTTACATAGCAAAAATCATCATTTTTCAATTCTGTTTTACACACTTCTTATCCATACTCCATAATATTTTAATCCACAAAAAATCACAAAAAAATATTATTATTTGATATATTTTTAATATATTCAAAAATATTGTTTTAAATTGTTTTAAATGCTTTTAAAATGATTTCTTTTTCTTGATTTTTAAAACCAAAATGATTTTAAATATTCATGTGGATAAAATACTTTTTCATAAACCTTAATCATTGTTTATAACATGATTAATGATTTTATTTGATATTTTTATCATTTTTTACTTGATTTTTCTTTGAAAAATGCCTTTAAAAAATGAAATTGGGGTTTCTTTGATTTTCATCCTAACAAATCTTTTTTCAAAAACACTTGGGCCTCTAATAGAGTGTAAGACCCAACCCTTTTTGTACAAAAATATTTTGGGCCTCAGTTATTGTATAAGTCCCGATACGTTAAAAATCTCGGCGCGATCGCCATTTTCAAACTGAAAATCATCTGGGCCTCCCCTCGTGTTGTAAGCCCCATTTCTTTTCCTAAAATACACTTTGGGCCTCTAATAGAGTGTAAGTCTCATCCCTTTTGTAAATAAATATTTTGGGCCTCAGATATTGTATAAGTCCCTTGGTATATTTACAAAGTTCGGCGCGATCGTCGCCTTTTAACAAAAAAGACCATTGGGCTTCTCCTTGAGTTATAAGTCCCATTTCTTTTCATTTTTAAACCTTTGGGCCTCTAATAGAGTGTAAGACCCAATTCCTTTGTAAATACCAAAATTTTGGGCCTCAATCACTTGTATAAGTCCCACGGTGTTTCCAAAACCTCGACACGATCGTCGCCCTTTTCAAAATTAACCATTGGGCCTACCCTCGAGTAGTAAGACCCATTTCTTTTCTTAAAAATCACTTGGGCCTCTAATAGAGTGTAAGTACCAACCCTTTTTTGTATGTAACCCATTTTGGGGCCTCACTTATTGTATAAGTCCCTCTGTACATTCTAAAACCTCGGCGCGATCGCCATTTTTTAAACAAAATCATCTAGGACTACCCTCGAGTAGTAAGACCCGTTTCTTTTCTCTAAATCATTTTTTTGGGCCTCTTGAGAGAGTGTAAGACCCATTCCCCTTGTACATAAAACTTTTTGGGCCTCAGTCACTTGTATAAGTCTCACTGTACAAACTCATATCACAGTGCAATCACTACTAAAACCCTGGGCCTCTCGTTGAGCTGTAAGCCCCAATCTTTCCTTTCAAAGCACTTTCTCCTTTGATTTTGAAATATACTGTTGTTTTCAATCTTTCTTTGTTGAACAACTAACCAAACAGCATGAAGCTCTACAACCGAGTAAGTGTTTATATGCTTTCATTTACCGCTTTCATATACATATAACTGTATTGTGGGACTGTTTCGTTGTAAGTCTTCTTTCATAAACTCATATCGACTGTGTAATAATAGTATAGATATTTAGAGTTTCCCTGGAAACTACGTGTAGCACTAGGTAAAGCCATTTCGATCATTCTTAGAAATTGACAATACTAGATCCCCCATAAGGAGCACCAGATACAGTCTTCTCTTCGGCTGTCCTCCTTAGGAATTGTCAAGAAACTCTACTCCCTAGAGATGATATCTTCTCCGTGAATTGCATCCCTTGAGTTTCTTCCAAATTCTTGAACTTTCCTGGCTTGATCTATTCTTTGTGAATAGCCTATCTTGAATTTCTCGGGGTTTGGGGACCCACAGGCTTCTTAAAAGCATCCCGCCTCCTCTTGGGCGTTGTACAAGGACCCGTCGGCTTCTTAGAAGTATTCACAGCCTCCTCTTAGGCTTCGTATAAATGATTTCTTCCTCCGGGAATGATAGCTTCCTCTTGGGCTTCGTACAAATTATCCATAGGCTTCTTAAAAGATTCCAGCCTCCTCTTGGGCTTCGTACAAATTGTCCCGACGACCTCCTAGAGGTATAGGAACAGAAATTAGTCATCTTAATAAAATAGTCTTTCAAAAAGTCTAGATCTTGCTACTGCTGTTTCTTAAGCGTAGTACAAAAGATAAAACTCTAGACTTGGACAATCTAATTTCCTTGAGTCTCAAAGACATTCTCAAGTCCCTTTCAAAAATAGGAAGACACCCACAGACTTGGACAGTCTCAATACCCTTTGGATTTCCCATTTCCTTAAAGAACAAGAAACAATCCCGATTCTCAGATCAAATCCATGAGTACAGTGTTACTCATATAAGAACTGATTTTCTCGTTGAACCAACATATTAGACCTATCACTCAACTGAAACAGTAACCTTTTAGCCTCCATATCGGGCTTCGTACGAGATACAAAGACTCTCTTGTTGAGTCAAACCTTGTAGCCTCCATCTCGGGCTTCGTACGAGATACAAAGACTCTCTTGTTGAGTCAAACCTTTTAGCCTCCATCTCGGGCTTCGTACAAGATACCAAAACACTCTCTTGTTGAGTATAAAAGGCTCTCTTGTTGAGTCAATCACCTTTTAGCCTCCATCTCGGGCTTCGTACGAGATACAAAATCACTCTCTTGTTGAGTATAAAAGACTCTCTTGTTGAGTCAATCACCTTTTAGCCTCCATCTCGGGCTTCGTACGAGATACAAAATCACTCTCTTGTTTAGTATAAAGACTCTCTTGTTGAGTCAAACCTTTTAGCCTCCATCTCAGGCTTCGTATGAGATACAAAGACTCTCTTATTGAGTCAAAACTTTTAGCCTCCATCTCGGGCTTCGTACGAGATACCAAAACACTCTCTTGTTGAGTATAAAAGGCTCTCTTGTTGAGCCAATCTCCCTTTTAGCCTCCATCTCGGGTTTCGTACGAGATACAAAAACACTCTCTTGTTGAGTATAAAAGACTCTCTTATTGAGTCAAACCCTTTTAGCCTCCATCTCGGGCTTCGTACGAGATACAAAAACATTCTCTTGTTGAGTATAAAAGATTCTCCTGTTGAGTCAACCCTTTTAGTCTCTCTCTCGGGCTTCGTACGAGACACATAAAAACCCCCTCTTGTTGGGCCATTAGCCTTCTCTTAGGCTTTGTATAAGGAAAACCCAGGTTGAGCCAATCAACCTTTTAGCATCAAAGTTGTGCCTCGTTCACAGCATACAAACATCAACAACTCCTCCCCCTTCATCTAGTCGCTGTAAGCGGCAAGCCTCTGGATTATTTACGTCCATGCCACTGTCCCTCTTTTAGCATGAAAAATTCCTAAGGAAAGATATCATTGCTCTACACTGAGTTAAAGTCTTCTCCTTCAAGTTGGAACCCCTTATAAAGGAAATTATGGCATTGCCGGATTCACATATCCCGGTTAAAGTAATTCTCCTTTATAAACAGTTGTGACAAACATACCCTCTTTAGAGATGACAAATTCTCTCTAAAGACAACACCTTTTAGCTTCACATCTTGGGCTTCAAACAAGATACAAATAGACCCTTCAGCTTCACATCTTGGGCTTTGAACAAGATACAAACCACCTCCAGCTTCACATCTTGGGCTTTGAACAAGATATAGATCACCTTTCGCTTCACGTCTTGGGCTTTGAACAAGACACCAAAACACTCATTTCCTCCCATAGAATAGGAGGAACTACGATCGCTCTGATTTCCCTGTTTCAGTAAACAGGAATACGTAGGCATAAGATTGAAAGAAAAATCTTAGCGAGCACACTAATCCAAAAACCTAAAGTCCCCTATCTCCACCCAATCTGACAAATTCCCCATGAATAGTCCCAATTTTCCACCTTAATAAGGTAAGAAGAAAGAAAGGCCCCATTACCATATAACATCCGTAACCTAACAGACCGCTGTTTAAACTCAGTATGCAAGCAGGGTTAATTGGAGACATCTATTTCCCTTCCTTAGTCAGCTCACAATAGGATAAAAAATGAATCGACCTGTAGTAAACCCCAAAGAGCGATAGCGCTTAAGAACCGCGTCCAAAATCGCTCGCTACAGAAAAGTGGCGCCCACCGTGGGGCCTCTCATTCTTTCTTAACGTTTAAGGTGAAAACCTTGGACAAATCTTTTTCATGTCGGTGACCACCACAGAAAAGTGGCGCCCACCGTGGGGCAGTTCACGTTCTTTCTTACAATTACCTTGGACAAGTCATGGTGACTTCACTGGGAATTTCACTGGGAATAGGACTTTTTGTTGACTTCACTAGGATCTTAGGTCAAAAAAATTTAAGTTGGGAAGGTACCACAGAATGGCGACTCCGCCGGGGAGCCATTTTTGTCAGGAACATAGGATTCATAGCTCTTTAAAGTCTAGGACATTAGGACAAATATATATACTGCTTTTCCTAATTGATATATGTGTTTATTTTTCTGCTAATGGGAATGCGTGTGATGCCGCATGTGGAAAGATTGAGTATACATCTAGGAAAAACCTCTTTTAGTGGTGCGGAAATTATCGGAAATGGTTGTCACGCGATACCACCCTCTTCTGAAGGTTCTTCAAAAAAACATCACCTAGCACGGTTCCCGGCCCGCTGGTGTTTTCTCGACAAGAACTGATGATTTTGAGAGACAAGTACAAAAATCACTAGTATAAACCTTTGGGGGATGGGTAGAGCCTTGACTTCATGACAACGACCCTTTGACCCCATGTTTTTTCTATGTTTTTGTGTGCTGCATTCATGCATTAATCTAAAAAACATTAAAACAAAGAAAAATTTTCTCTTCTAGTCTCTCTTTTTCAAATTAAACTGAGACAATGATTGCAAATGTCAGAGAAAAAGATTGCGCTCATGGATTTTGGTAGAAGGAGAACTCACCAGTACACCTTCAAGGTTCCAAAACTTGAGGATTTGAGAAGGTTAGCGAGGATGATCACTAACCCTGAGGCTTTCAGAGCCAAGTACAGAGGTCTGCTACCTCTGTTAAGAATCCATGTGATTGAAGGAATCATGGATGCACTCGTTCAGTTTTAAGATCCGATCTATCACTGCTTCACATTCCCGGATTACCAGCTAGCACCAACGCTGGAGGAGTACTCTCATCTGACTAATCTACACATCACTGATCAATCTCCATTTTCTGGACTAGAAGAAATTCCAAGGGGTCAGACCAATGCAAGAGCAATTTATTTGGACGAGTCAGAAGTCAGGACTCACATGACCACTAAGGGTGACATCCAAGGTTTGCCAGCCCAGTTCTTAACAAAGAAAGCTATGTACTTTGCTAGTATAAGGAACATGACTGCTTTCGAAAGCATCTTTGTTTTACTCACCTACGGGTTATTTCTGTTTCCCAACATTGATAACTTCGTCGATATCAACGCCATTAAGGTTTTTCTCATTGGAAACACTGTGCCGACTTTGCTCGCAGATGCGTATCATTTTGTACACTTAGGGAATTTGTACAGTGGAGGAGAGATCATGTGCTGTGTGCCCCTGCTATACAAATGATTTATCTCCTATTTGCCTAAGTCTGCTACTTTTTGGGATCACAAGAGTGCTTTACGTTGGTCGCAGAAAATCATGTCTCTCACCAACTCTGACATAGATTGGTGTAATAGGATTTATGATGGAATTAGGATCATTGACCGTTGTGGAAACTTCCCCAACGTACACCTTATAGGAACTAAGGGAGGAATCAATTACCATCCAGTTCTCGTTCGTTGTCAATTTGGATACCCAATGAGGCATGTCCCGCGTAATGCTCATCTGGAAGGTCTTTTCTTCAAGGAAGGAGAAAATGACAGAGCACTAAAGATGGAAATAGTGCACGCTTGGAAACATGTTCATAAGAAAGGACGGGAGTCTCTAGGAAAACCAAACTGTGTCTCGGTGGAGCCTTATCTCCACTGGGTACAAACTAGAGCTCTCAAGCTAAAGATGCCTTATCCTCGTCACAGAGTTCTTCCGCCAAGGGAATCTGTCATGTACTTCATGACGAAAAATGAAAAGGTTCAGGTTACTCTCAACAAAGTTCAACATGAGAGGAGGTCTTGGAAGAACAAGTACCGCATTCTCAACGTGGAGTGTACCAAAATACAGCAGCTACTGAAAGAAAAGGACGCTCTGATCGAGATTTTAGAGCAACATGCTGTGGATAATCAGGATGACCAACGGAATTTGCTCGCTCCTTTCACCTGGCAAAGGAATGAAAACCCGACAACGGCTCAAGAGCCCCGGCCAAAGAAAAGGAAAGTACCAGAATCAGCACCCGGTTTCTCCTCAGAGAGGACTCGGGACCCATTAGCTTAGGTTTCTGTTTCCGCACCTTGTAATTGACTGTATTTCCATTTCCGCAATCCTTTAAATTTCAATAAAACGGGGTTTCCCCACTGTTTGATATTTGCAATCTAATTGTCGAAGTTTATTTTGATTAAACCGAAAAACAATTAATATAATCATTGCATTCATCATTCTCACGTCACATATTCTTCTTACCTATGAATCGCACGTTTGTGTCTCGATTCTAGACAGTCAAACTGTCTCATACAATACTCGGGCCAATCGTTAGAAAATGATGGATAATCTCGAGGAAGAGAACAGAGAGTTGAAAGAAGAGATCGACGCTCTAAGAGAGGATATGAGAAAGCTTCGTAACGACATACAAGCCATGGCAGAAGCTCAGCTACAAAGAACCATGATCTCAGAGATCACCTTAATGCCCATAGTGGAGAAGTATGATCATAGGTATCAAATGCCGAAAGATCGTCCATGGGGCATGCCTGTTAACTATATCCCGGAAGGATATGTTTCGCCGATCACTGAAGATCAAGAAATCACTGGAGGAACCGCTGGGCCTGAAGGTTACAAACTTCGGGAAAGCGAAGATGCCAGGGGCATGACAGCAACTCCACAAGGTTACAAACTTTGGGAGGCACCGAGAGTCTTAGCCGTAATAATTATACCACAACCCGTGGTACACACTGTCCCGGAAAGACAGATTCCCCAGATACCTTCTGGTGGAAACAAAAGCATGTTCGAAAGAATGAACGAGTTCTAGGAATAGTTCTTGGAAATGCAAAAGGAATTGCAAGCTATTCGCGGTCAGGATCTATTTGGAAAAGACGCCACGGACCTCTGCTTGGTCCCCAATGTGAAAGTTCTGCACAAATTCCAAGTGCCCGACTTTGAAAAGTACAAGGGTAACTCTTGCCCTCAGAGTCACTTGGTGATGTACGCTCGGCGAATGTCGGCTCAGACAGAAAATCATCCAGTGCCGTATTAAAATGGTACATGGGTTTAAACCATGCTACGATCAGCACTTTCAGAGATCTTGGCACTGCCTTCGTCCAACAGTACAAATATAATTTGGACATGGCACTAGACAGAGATCAACTCAGATCAATGTCACAAAAGGACAAGGAAACCTTTAAGGAGTATGCTCAGAGATGGCGTGAAATTGCCGCTCAGATCTCTCCACCTCTTGAGGAAAAAGAGATGACAAAGATCTTCATAAAGACCTTGAGCTCATTTTACTACGACAGAATGGTTGCCAGTGCACCCAGTGACTTCACCAAGATGGTGGGCACGGGGGTTCGTCTTGAGGAAGCCGTCCGGGAAGGACGTTTAGTTAAAGACATTGGATCATCAAGTAGTGCAAAATGATACGCTAGTGCTCTCCCTAAGAAAAAAAAGCAGGATATTAGGAATATCTCTCTCGGAAAGCAAAGGCGACGTTATCAACCAGTAGCAGCTGTAACTCCTGCTATCAACCCTGCGCCTGTTTCTACCTATCAACCTCAGGTTGCGCAGAGCCAACCTAATCAGCAGCAACTTCAGTAAATGACACAACAGCCTCTTCAGCAGGCTCGTCCTCAGTACAACAACAACCGTACAACGTGATCACCAGGATTTGATCCTATACCTGTATCGTACGCGGAACTATTTTCGTTATTACTGGTCAAAGGGCACGTCCAGACCAAGTCTTCTCTTACAGTACCGGAAAATCTGCCTTTTTGGTTTAAGGTGGATCAAACTTGCCCTTACCATCAAGGAGGACCAGGGCATAACATCGAAAACTATCTCAATTTCAAATTCGACGTGCAAAAGCTTGTTAGGAGCGGGGTCTTATCTTTCAAAGATACGAATCCAAATGTTCTCACAAACCCACTGCCTCAACACGAGAAAGCTGCAGTCAACCTGATAGAGGGAGAGTCTAACAACGTCTATCAAATTCATGATGTACTCTTGTTAAGGACCAATCTGGTCAAGATGCATTGTAGACAGAGTGGATATGGCCATGTGCCACCTCATAATTATCACCAGTGTGATATCTGCTCTAAAAGCAATCGAGGATTTCTGTGGTGCAATCAGCTCTACAGGAACAATTGGATCTTGGATGGATCCAAGAACACCGAATTCGTGGGGTCAACATGACTTACATGAATTCCAACATCATTCAAAACCACGATGTCCGTGCAATGAATGTCAACCTAGTGGCAATACACTCAAGGAAAAGCCAGTATCATAATCTGCCATGGCATAATCACAGTTCTTGTCTGACTTGCTCGGTAAACAAACAAGGATGCTCTTTTGTATAAGAGGCCCTCCAGCGTCAGATGGATCTTGGATGGATCCAGGACTACCATGATAGGAATCCCTATCAGATTAACATGATTCAAATCTTTGATATTCGTCTGATGAATACCAGCCTGGTGGAGTTACACACAGAACAGGTCTGGCTCGGGTTCCTGGCATCACATGATTATCAGAACTGCAAAGCGGGTTGCGAAAACGATCAAGGTTGTGCCCTTGTCCAGGAGACACTTCAACACTTATTGAACCACTGGTGGCTTCCAATCTATATCGACGAAAAGCATACCCCATTCTGCTTTCCCACACAGAGTCTGAGGTTTATACCAAGGTCAGACGTCGAAACGATATACGGAAATTGTGATCCAGAAGGATGCCGTGCTCCGTCAAACTCATTAGAGGAGGACACTCTGATGAAGGATAACTTTGACCACAACTATTATGGCCCGATGGATGGCATGCCGATGTGGCAGCCTTACCCAGGAGACTTGGGGCAAGAAAGTCAGCCGAACAATGAAAATCAGCTGAGTATCATTGAACAGAATACCTGCATCCCCACCATGTCATGGGATCAACACCCAGGTTATCCTGAAAATACCCAGCATGACGATGAATTTGCAATGTTTGAGTTCATCAACTATGCTTTCCCCGAGGTCAACATCATCGAGAAGGATGACTCCTCTAGTTCCGAAGAAGTGTGGGACACCTTGGGACAACCGAGTGGAAAATACGACTTCATGGTCAAGTACACCGCTCCTGAAAGCTCTCGTATCAAGCTCGAAGACATCCAGCCAACTGGATGGGGAGATCTACCTGAGAGTACAAATACTATGCAAAATGTAACAGAGGAATCCTCCTACGACAACTCTGCATGGGAGACAGATTCCAATGATCCTGCTCCACCAGAAATCAGCGTTATTTTTGAAGATAAATTGAGGAAGGTGCCAGACTTTGTGATTCACTGAGGAGTTTGCCGCCAGTGGGTTGCTGTCGATGTTCCGAAGATCGTTCATCAATCAAAGTAATTGCCATCTTTAACCTTTCACCCTGCCCAGGTGAAACAGATGTTTGATAGGGCTCGCTTTCTGTAAATTTCCCTCTTCGCTTTGCCCAAAGCGACAGAGTTTTGTTTTATAGGGCTGTAGTTTCAAGAATCGACTTGTTCATTAATAAAATAACGTCGTTCTGTGATTTCCGCATTTATTGCTGTTTTCTCTTTTCGTTTTTCAGAAAATGGTAATCCTAAAAAACAACTCAATAATAAAAACAAGCAGTAAAAGAAAAATACACTGCACACACTTGCATTTTCTCTATCTCTTCTAAACACAAATCATCACGTCATGCAGATTGCTTGTTTTAAACCCCGTTAAAACATACGATCTGATGCCTTCTCCAGACTTTGAGTTCCCGGTATTTGGGGATGAATAAGAAGTTAACGACGAAATTCCAAAAGGGATCTCCCGATTACTCAGACAGGAGGAAAGGTCCATTGAACATCACATAGAGCCGTTGAATATGGTAAACTTGGGTTCGGAAAAAGAGAGAAAGGAAATCAGGATTAGGGCACTGCTCAGTCCAATTGCCAGAGAGGGTTTGATAAAGCTTCTCAAAGAATTCCCCGATGTATTCGCTTGGTCCTATCAGGATATGCCAGGGTTGGATACCAGCATCGTGGAACATCACTTATCTTTGAGGTCAGAATGTCCGCCAGTAAAACAGAGGTTGAGACGAACTCACCCGGACATGGCTGTCAAAATCAAAGAGGAGGTACAGAAATAGATTGGCTCATGTTTCCTCGCTACATCTGAATATCCTCAATGGTTAGCCAACATCGTACCTGTTCCAAAAAGGACGGAAAGGTCAGAATATGTGTCGACTACAGAGACCTGAACAAGACTAGCCCAAAGGACGACTTTCCTTTACCACACATTGACATGCTGGTAGACAGTACAACAAAGTTCAAATTTTTCTCCTTCATGGATGGATTCTCAGGCTATAACCAAATCAAAATGGCGCCGAAAGACATGGAGAAAACTTCATTCATTACCCCATGGGGTACCTTTTGTTACAAGGTAATGTCGTTCGGTTTAAAGAATGCTGGGGCAACCTATTAAAGGGCCATGACTACTCTGCTTCATGACATGATACACAAAGAAATCGAAGTGTATGTCGATGATATGATTGCCAAATCTAAAACAGAAGAGGAACATGTAACCCACCTGTCAAAACTGTTCGAGCGGTTGAGAAAGTACATACTCCACTTGAACCCTAACAAATGCACGTTCGGTGTTCGTTCAGGGAAACTGCTAGGGTTCATCGTCAGCCAGAAAGGAATTGAGGTTGATCCTGACAAGGTCAAGGCCATTCAAGAAATGCCTTCTCCAAAAACTGAAAAACAAGTTAGAGGATTCTTGGGACGTTTGAACTACATCTCCAGATTCATATTCCTTATGACCGCCACGTGTGCGCCGATTTTTAAACTACTCAAAAAGAATCAGGACTTCATTTGGACAGATGACTGCCAAACTGCCTTCGACAGTATTAAGGAATACCTGTTAAATCCGCCGATTCTATCACCTCCAGTGGAAGGAAGACCACTGATCATCTATTTAACAGTCTTGGAAGACTCAATGGGGTGTGTACTTGGCCAACAAGATGAAACCAAAAGGAAAGAGTCTGCCATCTACTATCTGAGCAAGAAATTCACTGACTGCGAGACTCGATATACTATGCTTGAGAAAACTTGCTACGCTTTGGCTTGGGTAGCCAAACGTCTTCGCTAATACATGATTCGTCACACTACTTGGTTGATCTCCGAGATGGATCCAATCAAGTACGTCTTTGAAAAACCTGCTCTCACGGGAAGGATTGCCCGTTGGCAGATGTTGTTATCAGAGTACGACATCGAGTACCACGCTCAGAGAGCCATTAAAGGAAGTATTTTATTCGATCATTTGACTCATCAACCGATTGACGATCAGGAATCAATCGGGTTTGACTTCCTAGACGAAGATGTCATGTATTTAAAAATGAAAGACTGCGATGAACCGCTACCCAATGAAGGGCCAGAACCAGGTTCCCAGTGGGGACTAATCTTTGATGGAGCTATCAATCACTACGGAAATGGAATTGGGGCAATCATCATAACACTTCAGGGCACCCACATTCCTTTCACTGCTAGACTTAAGTTCAAGTGCCCAAACAACGAGGCTGAATACGAAGCTTGTATTATGGGTCTCGAAGAAGCGACCGACTTAAGGATCAAGAACTTGGATGTATATGGCGACTTAGCTTTGGTTATCAATCAGATCAAAGGAGATTGGAACACATACTAATCAGGATTGATTCCTTACAAAGACTAAGCAAGAAGGTTGTTGCCTTTCTTCAACAGAATCGAGTTTCATCATATCCCTCGTGAGGAGAATCACATGGCTGATGCCTTAGCCACTCTCTCTTCCATGATTAGTGTAGGTCAATGGAATGACATGCCTAAGATCGACATAATGCGCCTTGAACGGCCCGCTTACATCTTCGCGATCGAAGCAGTCATAGACGACAAACCTTGGTATCACGATATCAAATGTTTCCTTCAGAAACAAGAGTACCCACCTTGGGCACTAAGAAAAGATAGAAAAACCCTCAGAAGGCTAGCAGGCAGCTTCTTCTTGAGCGGTGATACACTTTATAAGAGAAATTTCGACATGGTCTTGCTCCGATGCGTAGACAGACCAGAGGCAAACATGCTGATAAAAGAAATTAGCGAAGGATCCTTTGGCACTCATGCCAATGGACACACAATGGCGAGAAAAATTCTGAGAGCAGGGTACTACTGGTTGACCATGGAATTCGTGTGCTACAAGTACATGAGGAGGTGTCACAAGTGTCATATATACTCCGACAAAATCCATGTACCACCAACACATCTCAAGGTTCTCTCTTCCCCATGGTCTTTTTCCATATGGGGAATCGACATGATTGGCATGATTGAACCTAAGGCTTCGAACGGACATCGGTTCATCCTGGTAGCCATTGATTACTTCACCAAGTGGGTCGAAGCAACATCATACGCCAATATAACCCGACAAGTGGTGGTCCGATTTATCAAAAATAATCTCATCTACCGTTATGGTGTTCCAAGCCAGGTCATTACGGATAATGGATCTAACTTGAACAATAAGATGATGAAAGAGTTGTGCGCTGAGTTCAAGATCGAACACCATAACTCATCTCCCTACCGACCTAAGATGAACGGGGCGGTATAAGCGGCTAACAAGAACGTCAAGAAGATTGTTCAGAAGATGGTTATAACCTACAAATATTGGCACGAGATGCTACCCTTTGCTCTTCACGGTTATCATACATCTGTCCGTACTTCAACAGGGGCAACCTCTTTCTCTCTAGTATATGGCATGGAAGTAGTGCTCCCCATAGAAGTAGAGATCCCATCAATCTGGGTATTGATGGAAGTCAGGCTTACCGAAGCTGAATGGTGTCAAAGTCGACACGATGAACTCAATCTGATCAAAGAAAAGCGAATGACGACACTATGCCACGGTCAGTTGTATCAGCAAAGAATGAAGAAGGCGTTTGGCAAAAAGGTTCGACCTCACGTCTTCAGAAGAGGAGACCTTGTGCTCAAGAAGATACAATCTTTTCTCACTGATTCTCGGGGCAAGTGGACTCCAAATAATGACGGCCCCAATGTGGTCAAGAAAGCTTTCTCAGGCGGCGCCTTGAGACTCGCAACCATGGATGGAGAAGAATTTTCCTACCCCACGAATGTTGACGTAGTCAAGAAATACTTTGCCTAAACTAAAAAAAAAACGTCTCGGTGGATTGAAAACCCAAAAGGGCGATCCAGGCAAAAATTAGAGACATGATCAAAAATCATCCTGGTGGATTGGAAATCTCCAAGTACAATCCAGGCAAAAGTTAGGGATTCATGGCAAGTAACTACGTCTGATCTATACAGCGTTTCAGCAGTCATGCCATTCATCAGAGACTCCAGTCAAGGTCATCTTCGACAGAAGCTCAGGATGTCCCGAATTCAAAGTTGGTAGAAGGACAGTGGTTGTTATATTTCAACGTAGCCCTTTTCCCTGTAAATTTCCATTTTCTAACTTTGTAAATACTCTATGGAATCACGCGTTCAGCTGATTTCCATCCTATCAATAAAATTTGAGCACTTGTGCTTTTGTTTGTAATTCTTACTTGTTTTAGCTTTACAAAATGATGTTTTTAACATGATTAACGATTCTTGTAAATAAAACAAAAATGAATTTACTTTTCAAACTTTTTCTGCTTTTAAAATAAAGATGTCAATTTCTTTTGACTATTGAACATCAGAAGAACATCGGTCGCTTCTCCAAAGGTGTTCGAACCTCAAAGTGCAGAATCAAAGTACTCCTTCTAGACCAGTATGCCTGAATGAAGGATCAACTGTGTCAGAGACCATGTTTCCTCTGACATCCTTGGCCGAGTTCTCATCTCCTAAGCCTGACCAACGGTATTCCCCGCAGGGAATATCTCTCCTAAGCAAGGCAGAATTGCTATCTTGAGCCAGCGATATTTCTACATGCCCCACTGTGGCCGAGTATCCAGTCGTGTTCATCCTTTAGTCTGTATGTTGCGTCAGTTTTGTCAGCATATACATACATGCATCATGCATTATTGATCTACATTCATATTCATATTGCATCACTATCACTCTAGTCGGTCTTATCCCCTAGTGATAAAATTCCTCTCAATCGAGTTGTCAGATCTTTCCTCATTAGGAAGTGAATCATCTAAGTAATCTCTCTCCCGTTTATCTCTGGATTAGAGACGGTCCTTGACCACTTTGATAACTTGAACCTCTGAGAAACAAGAAAACTTTCAACAAATATCACTCTTCGCCATTGAAGATGATATATTCGCTTTCCCGAATTAAGGAAAATCCCCAGAGAATGCCCCTCAAAATTGGGGTACATCGTATGGCATTTCTCTGAGAAGACCTCAGGAAAAGTATGATGTAACACCCCCAAATGGAAACAGTCTCTCAAGAGACTCGCTTTCCCCCAGTAGAATCGACAAATGGCATCTCCAAACAGAGAAGTTTGTGTACCTCTACAATTCAGACGAATGGGTTCCCCAGCAAGTCTGACATCAAAACTTTTTCCACTCAAATGGCATCTCCCCAGGAAAATTCGGCGAGAAGTTTAAAGGAAAACTGCTACAAACAGCTGTAGCGAGCGATTTTGGACGCGGTTCTTAAGCGCTGGTCACTCTCTGCGGTTGAGCTTAAAACTACAGGTCGATTCATTTTTTATCCTATTCTGAGCTGAATAAGGAAGGGAAATAGATGTCTCCAATTAACCATGCTTTGCATACTGAGTTTAAACAGCGGTCTGTTAGGTTACGAATGCTATCAATGTGGGGGGGCCTTTGTACTGGTTATTTGTATTTTCGCCAATACGGTTTTCTTTCTTTCTAGGACTTTCTAGCGGGGAACAAGGATTAGGATGTTAGGACTGATGCTTTTGAATTACTGCTTTTTGATTGATGGAGATATGGGATCTGGGTTTTTGTTTAGTGTGCTCGCTAAGATCTTTTCTTTCGACCTTATGCCTACGTATTCCCGTTTACCGAAACAGGGAAATCAGAGCGTTCGTAGTTCCTCCTATTCTATGGGAGGAAATGGTTGTTTTTGGTGTCTTGTTCAAAGCCCAAGACGTGAAGCGAAAGGTGGTTTGTATCTTGTTCAAAGCCCAAGATGTGAAGCTAAAGGTTTATTTGTATCTTGTTCGAAGCCCAAGATATGAAGCTAAAAGAGTTTGACTTTAGAGAGAATTTGTCATCTCTAAAGAGGGGGTTGTATGTCACAACTGTTTATAAAGGAGAATTACTTTAACCGGGATACGCGGATCCTAGCAATGCCATAATTTCCTTTAAAGGGGATTTTAACCTGAAGGAGAAGACTTTAACTCAGTGTAGAGCAATGCCATCTTTCCTTAGGAATTTCTCATGCTAAAAGAGGGACAGTGGCATGGATGTAGATGATCCAGAGGCTTGTTGCTTACAGCAATTAGATGAAAGGGAAGGAGTTGTTTGATGTTTTTGTACTGTGAACGAGGCACAACTTTGATGCTAAAAGGTTGATTGGATCAACTAGTGGTTTTCTTATATAAAGCCTAAGAGGAGGCTAATATGTGTCTCGTACAAAGCCCGAGAAGGAGGCTAAAAGGTTTTGACTTGATGACGAAGTCTTTTGGTATCTCGTACGAAGCCTGAGATGGAGGCTGAAGAGGTGATAGACTCAACGAGGGAGTCTCTTATGTGTCTCGTACAAAGCCCGAGAGAGAGGCTAAACGTTTGTTTGACTCCGCTGGGGAGAATCATTGTACCAAACCCAAGAGGAGGCTAAGATGACTATTTCAGTTGAGTGACAGGTCCAATATACTGATTCTGAAAGAGAAAATCAGTTCTTATATGAGCAACACCGTACTCATGGATTCGATTCAAGGATCCGGGTTATTCCTGTTCTTTAAGGAAGCGGGAACTCTGAAGGGTATTGAGACTGTCCGAGTCTACGGGTTTCCTTCCTATTTTTTTGAAGGGTGCTTGAGAATGCCTTTGAGACTCAAGGAGATTAGACTGTCCAAGTCTAGAGTTCCATCTTTGTATTGTGTTTTGAGAAACAGTAGTAGACTCTATGAAAGTACTGCTCTATGCAGATGACTAAGTTCTGTTCCTATACCTCTAGGAGGTCGTCGGGACAATTTGTACGAAGCCCAAGAGGAGTCTGGAAACTTTTAAGAAGCCGAGGAGTTCTTGTACGAAGCCCAAGAGGAGGCTATCATTCCCGGAGGAAGAGATCATTATAAGAAGCCTAAGAGGAGGCTGTGAATACTTCTAAGAAGCCGTAGGGTCCTTGTACTAAGCCCAAGAGGAGGCGGGGTTGCTTTTAGGAAGCCTGTGGGTCCTTGTACGATGCCCAAGAGGAGGCTGGGTTGCTTTTAGGAAGCCTGTGGGTCCTTGTACGATGCCCAAGAGGAGGCCGATGCTTTTAAGAAGCCCGTGGGTCCCCAAACCCCGAGAAATTCAAGGCAAGCTATTCACAAGGAATAGATCAAGTCAGGAAAGTTCGAGAATTTGGAAGAAACTCAAAGATGCCATTCACGGAGAAGACATTCATCTTGGGGAGTAGAGTTTCTTGACAATTCCTAATGAGGACAGCCGAAGAGAAGATTGTATCTGGTGATCCTATTGGGGATCCAGCTGTCTATTTCTACGAATAAACGAAACGGCGTCACCTAGTTCTAGACGTAGTTGTCGGGGAAACTCGAAATATCTATACTATTATTACACAGTTGATATGAGTTTATGAAAGAATACTTACAGTGAAACAACCCCATAATACAGTTATATATATATGAAAGCGGTAAATGAAAGCAATAACCACTTACTCGGTTGTAGAGCTTCCATGCTGTTTGGTTAGTTGTTCAACAAAGAAAGATTGAAAACAACAGTATATTCAAAATCAAAGGAGAAAGTGCTTTGAAAAAGAAAGATTTGGGGCTTATAGCTCAAGGAGAGGCCCAGGGTTTTATCAGTGAGCGCACTGTTTGAATTTGTACAGAGGGACTTATACAAGTGACTGAGGCCCAAAAAATGTTTCCTGTACAAAGGGATGGGTCTTACACTCTCTCAAGAGGCCCAAAAGGTTTAAAGAAAAAGAGTGGGGCTTATAACACGAGGGTAGGCCCAGATGATTTTTCCATTTAAAATGGCGATCGCGCCGAGGTTTCCTTTTAACGCAGAGGGACTCATACAATAAGTGAGGCCCAAATGATTTTTGTTAAAAGGGGATTGGGTCTTACACTCTATTAGAGGCCCAAAAGTATTTTTGAATGGGTCTTATAGCTCAAGGAGAGGCCCAAGGTTATTTTGAAAAGCCGATGGTCGCGCCGTTCGTTTTTGACGATGTCGGGACTTATACAATACACTGAGGCCCAAAATGTTTTGGTCAAGAAAGGATTGGGTCTTACACTCTATTAGAGGCCCAAAAAGTTTTTAAAGAAAAGAAATGGGTCTTACTACTCGAGGGTAGGCCCAAAAAGTTTGTTTTTCAACGGATGATGATCGCGTCGAACTTTTTGAAATACAACGGGACTTATACAATAAGTGAGGCCCAAAATGGGTTGTATTTACAAAGGGTTGGGTCTTACACTCTATTAGAGGCCCCAAGTGTTTTGAAAATGATTTATGAGGGTTGAATTAATCCAAAAACCCTAATTTGTTTTCAAAAATGTATTTAATTGAATAAAAATTCAATTAAAATGATCAAAATTGTTTAACATGTGAAAAACAAATTGTGATTTTGGATTAATGCTTCAAAAATTAAGTATTGACCTACAAAATAATTAGAAAGCATTAAAAGTTGCAAAATCAATGTAGAAAAAATATTTAAAATGTCAAAAACAATTAAAATATTAATTCTTTGCAAAAATATCAATTATATGAAATAAATAATATTTTTGGGATTTTTTGATAAAATAAAATATTTTAACATTTTTGTGAATTATTAAAAAAAGAACCAACTCAAAATCATTAAAACTCAAAGAGAAATTAATTTTTGAATCAATTAAATAAAATCACAAAATTCAAATATTTGAATTTATGAAAATGGCGCCAAGAACATGGACCAAGAACACGCGCGTGTTCTGCCTTGCCCAGATTTGCATTTTCTATCCAATCTCACTGAATACTTGATTATAACATGCAATCCACATATCATTATGCTCGTCTCAACCTCACGATCTTGTCTATGTCCATTAATTTCATTTAAATTAAACATACAACAAGAAATCATGAAAAATCCTCAAGAACCCAAATTTCTGCATGAAGGCTAGGATTTTTGATACACGATTCAAACAATGCAATTAATTGAGGGAAAACATTCCATGCATGATTATGAACATATGGCCAAATTATTGTGCGAGGAAATATGCATAGATTGAGAGATGACCAAGTATATGCTCACCTCTAGGCCGTGACAGCAAGTGCAATGTGATTTTTGATTTGGAGGTGTTACAGATGAGTGGTGATGATCTGAACAGCTTCCCTACACCCTATGGAGTGTGTTTGAATGGTTGGACTTGATTGAAATTGGCTGGATCACTTTGTGGTACCTCAGCTGCAACTTGGTTAAAACCTTGAGCAACCAGCTGGTGATTTTGTGAAATTGGTGTTTCAGAAGTGATCTAAGTGTTTGATCAGCTCATATGTGATGTATGTGAGGTGTGTGAGTGATTGGTTTGATTGGAATTGCTCTCAAACTCAAAACCCGATAGTGACTTGCCTTAGAAGGCAAAATTGGAGTGAAAGAAGAGATTTTGAGGAAAGCATCTCTTTGATGGCTTTGGTGTACTCAAACTGATCACAATTGAGCTCTATTTATAGTAGAGCAAGTTTGTTTTGCAAGGAATAGTGAATGGCAGCTGGTAAGTAGGTTTGGCCAATGTTGTCCAATGGAAATGCAAGTCTCCTCTAGCCATTGACTAGAGGTTAGGGCACAGAGCTTTGGTTCCCTTGGTCTTGGATAAGTCTCGACTCATTTTAGATGAGAATGGCTCAGTCCATGCCACCTTGATGCTTCCATTGAATGCTTCAATCCAAATTTGGAGTCTTGTCCCTATTTTGGCCATTCTAGGTTCGACGTGCTATTTCTTGTTCCATGGACTTTGGAGGCTTGGCTCAGTGATTGTCCCCTTTAGATTCAATCCTCAGATGTGTCCAAGTGGATAGGAGCATTTAAATTTGGCTGATTTTGGCAAATCGAGCAAAATTGCAAATTCTGCCTTGCCTTTGACAGATTTCAGTAAGGCAACTTGCCAATGTCATATCTCATGGTGTAAGTTGAATTTGGTAATGCTCTTGACCATTTTGGAAAACCCTTACATGATACAACAACTGTTTGAACAAGTTTGGTTTTGATCTCTTTTGATTCCAAGTGAAAAATCCCTCTACATTTGGCAAAAAGTGAAGCAAAATCTGACTTAGTGAAATTTTCACTAAGTGTTGGAACAAAGTGTGATTTCTTGATTTTGATCACTCCATAACTCAAAATCTTTAATGAAATGGCCTTGTGGTTTAGGAGTTATGGTCCTCCAAAGTTGGTACCCTTGTCACTTTATTTTTTAACTTAGAAAATTTTCTAAGTTTTTATGGTTACCCCTTTTACAAGTTATCCAACTTTTCTTGATTTTTCTTGATGAATGATGATTCAAATCATACATTAACATCATTTTAGGGTTAAAAATCCATTTTGGTGAAAAATCTCAAAAAGTCAAAGTTGACTTTTGTGCACAGTTGACTTTTTATCAGATGAATTTCAAATTATGCAATTCTTCAGGAAATCATGTCCTTGACCTAAATCAAACTTGATGGACATGTTCCATGGGTGTCATAGGGTATATTGGGGCATGTCCTAGGGTTTGGGAGCATGTCCTGGT
The DNA here is from genome assembly GCA_022829125.1 of Lathyrus tuberosus. Lineage (NCBI taxonomy): Eukaryota > Viridiplantae > Streptophyta > Magnoliopsida > Fabales > Fabaceae > Lathyrus > Lathyrus tuberosus. Next base: position 17,004,152 of record JALAZF010000066.1, on the reverse strand, counting down.
CAAAAGTCAAAGTTACAGTTGACTTTTCCCTTAAAACCCTAATTGTGGTGCAGATGAAATTGAGACTTGTTGCTCAAGCTTCTTGGATTAATCCATTGTTCCAAATGGATCAATATAGTTCATTAGAGACCCCCAAATCATGTCTTGAGGTCTTGGCTCTTGATTTGCCCTAAAAGTCAACTTAGGGGTGAATTAGGTCAAGAAACCCTAATTCCTGATTTTTGATGTATGTATCCCCTGAGGTCAAATTGACTTGATCCTTGGGGTCCATGAGGTTCCATGGAGTATATTAGGTTATGTTTTGGATCATTGGCTTGTGCCCAGATGAAAATTTCCACCTGGAGGCCCTGGTCGATCAAAACCCTAATTTGGTGACACTGGCGATTTTGAGACTTGATCCACCTAGAAGGGAGCAACCTTGTGCTTAATCCTTGAAGTGGGAGTCCCTTTTGATCCATTGTGGATGTTTGAGAGGTTTAGACAAGTTGAAGATCATGTCATTCCTTGATTGATCCTTTGTCTAAGGCTCTGAGAGGGCTTAAAACCCTAATTTTGATTGTAGTGAATGCTCAACAACCCTTGAGGCATTTGATGAGGCATGATGGTTCATCCATATTGTGATGATGATTGACACAATGATGGGACATCTTAGTGGTCAAAATTTGGGGTATGACAGATGCCCCTATTTAATCTTCTTGGACCCGAAGGTGTGAATGACGAAGGTATTCGGGCATTCGGGGTGCCAGAGGATTAAATATCGGAATACCCGAAATTTTGATGGTGGTTATGAATGGTAGCTTGTGCATTCATCTTCTTTTGCTAAGCAATGATGCTTAGAAAAGGTAAACTTCCCCTCGATCCTGGTCTTCAGCCAAGGAACTGGTCTTAGTTGCCGAAACAGACTTCCCCTCGATCCTGGTTTCCTACCAAGGAACTGGTCTCAGTTTCTGATTTAAACTTCCCCTCGATCCTGGTTTCCTACCAAGGAACTGGTCTCAGTTTCTTTTGTCAATAAACTTTATTGACAAGGAACGCTATGCGTAGCGGCTTTCCTTCAAACTTCTCGCCAAATTTTCCTGGGGAGACGCCATTTGACGGAAAAAGTTTTGATGTCAGACTTGTTGGGGAACCCAGTCGTCTGAGTCGTAGAGTTGCACAAACTTCTCTATTGGAGACGCCATTTGTCGATTCTACTGGGGAAAGCGAGTCTCTTGAGAGACCGTTTCCACTTGGGATCTTACATCATACTTTTCTCGGGATCTTCTCGGAGAAATGCCATGTGATGGGGTCCAATTTTGAGGTGCCGATGACCTTTTCATCAGCGATCTTTTTGGAGAAAAACTGCCATACTGCCGAATCTCTGATTACGAGGCTTTCTCTGTGGATTTTCCTTAATCTGGGAAAGCAAGGATATCATCTTCAATGGCGAAGAGTGATGTTTATTGAAAGTTTTCTCTGGCTTTTCAGAGGTTCAAGTTATCAAAGTGGTCAAGGACCATTCTTCTTTCCAGAAATAAACTGGAAGCGAGGTTGTTCAGACACAGTATTTCCTGACGAGGCAAGAACTGACAACTCGATGGAGAGAACTTCTATCACTAGGGGACAAGACCGACTAGAGTGATAGTGATGCAATATGAAATGTGAATGCAAATAAAAAATGCATGAGGTATGTATGTTTATGCGGACAAAACTGATGCGACATAAAAACTAAAAAAAAACATGACTGGATACTCGGCCATCGTGGGGCGAAGAAGTACCGTTGGTTCAGAAATAGCAATTTCACCTTGCTTAGGAGAGATAGTCCCCGTCGGGAGCTATGTTGGTTGGACTTAGGAGATAAGAACTCGGCCGAGGTGTGTCAGATGAAACAAGGTCTCTGGCACAGTTGATCCTTCATTCAGGCGTACTAGCTTAGAAGGAGTACTTTGATTCTGCCCTTTGAGGCTCGAACACCTTTGGAGACGCAATCAATGTTCTTTCGATGTTCAACAGTCAAAAGAATTGCCATCTTTATTTATTTATTTTTTTTTATTTTTTATTTTTAAAGAAAGCAGAAAATTTTTTAACAAGTAAATTCATTTTTGTTTTATTTCAAGAATCGTTAATCAGGTTAACAACGTTGTTCTGTAAAGCTAAAACAAATAAGAAGTACAAACAAAAGCACAAGGGCTCAAATTTTATTGATAAGATGGAGATCAGCCAAACGCGTGATTCCAAATAGTATATACAAAGTTTGAAAATGGTAATTTACAGGGAAAAGGGCTACGTTGAAACATAACGACCACTATCCTTCCATCAACTTTGAATTCGGAGCATCCTGAGCTTCTGTCGAAGATGACCTTGACTGGAGTTTTCTGACAGATGATGTAACTACTGCTGCTGAGGGACTTGCCTCTGTTGAACATAGTTACTTGCCATTATCCCTAATTTTTTCCTGGATTGTTCTATGATGTTTCCAATCCATCGGGATGATTATTTTTCATGTCTCTAACTTTTGCCTGGACCGCCCTTTCGGGTTTTCAATCCACCGAGACATTTTTTTTAGGCGAAGTATTTCTTGACTACATCAACATTCGTGGGGTAGGCAAATTCCTCTCCGTCCATGGTTGCAAGTCTCAAGGCGCCGCCTGAGAAAGCTTTCGTGACCACATAGGGGCCATCATAATTTGGAGTCCACTTGCCCCGAGAATCAGTGAGAAATGATTGTATCTTCTTGAGCACGAGGTCTCCTTTTCTGAAGACACGAGGTCGAACCTTTTTGTCAAACGCCCTCTTCATTTTCTGTTGATACAACTGACCGTGGCATAGCACCGTGATTCGCTTCTCTTCGATCAGATTCAGTTCGTCATGTCGACTTTGACACCATTCAGCTTCGGTGAGCTTCGCTTCCATCAATACCCGGATTGATGGGATCTCTACTTCCATGGGGAGCACTGCCTCCATGCCATATACTAGACTAAAAGGGGTTGCCCCTGTTGAAGTGCGAACAGATGTGCGATAACCATGAAGAGCAAAGGGTAGCATCTCGTGCCAGTCTTTGTAGGTTACAACCATCTTTTGAACGATCTTCTTGATGTTCTTGTTAGCCGCTTCTACTGCTCCGTTCATCTTTGGTCGGTAGGGAGATGAGTTATGGTGTTCAATTTTAAACTCTGCACACAACTCCTTCATCATCTTATTGTTCAAGTTAGATCCATTATCAGTAATGATCTCGCTTGGAACACCATAACGGCAGATGATATTGTTTTTGATAAATCGGACTACCACTTGTCGGGTTACATTAGCATACGATGCTGCTTCGACCCACTTGGTGAAATAGTCAATAGCTACCAGGATGAACCGATGTCCGTTTGAAGCCTTGGGCTCAATCATGCCAATCATGTCGATTCCCCATATCGAGAAAGGCCATGGGGAAGAGAGAACTTTGAGATGGGATGGCGGTACATGAATTTTGTCGGAGTATATCTGACACTTGTGACACCTCCTCATGTACTTGTAGCAGTCGGATTCCATTGTCAACCAATAGTACCCTGCTCTTAGGATTTTTCTTGCCATGGTGTGTCCGTTGGCATGAGTGCCAAAGGATCCCTCATGAATTTCTTTCATAAGCATGTCTGCTTCTGGTCTGTCGACGCATCGGAGCAAGACCATGTCAAAATTTCTCTTATAGAGAGTGTCACCGCTTAGGAAGAAGTTTCCAGCCAGTCTTCTGAGGGTTTTCCTGTCTTTTCTGAGTGCCCCAGATGGGTACTCTTGTTTCTGATGGAAGCATTTGGTATCGTGATACCAAGGTTTATCGTCTATGACTGCTTCAATCGTGAAGACGTAAGCGGGCCGTTCAAGGCACATTATGTCGATCTTAGGTATGTCATTCCATTGACCTACACTAATCATGGAAGAGATAGTGGCTAATGCATCAGCCATGTGATTCTCATCACGAGGGATGTGATGAAACTCAACTCTGTTGAAGAAAGGTAGCAACCTTCTTGCGTAGTCCTTGTAAGGAATCAATCCTGATTGGTATGTGTTCCAATCTCCTTTTATCTGATTGATAACCAAAGCTGAGTCGCCGTATACGTCTAAATTCTTGATCCTTAAATCAATCGCTTCCTCGAGACCCATAATACAAGCTTCGTATTCGGCCTCGTTGTTCGTACACTTGAACGTAACTCGAGCGGTGAAAGGAATGTGGGTACCCTGAGGGGTAACAATGATTGCCCCAATTCCATTTCCTTAGTGATTAACTGCTCCGTCAAAGATTAGTCCCCACTGGGAACCTGGTTCTGGCCCTTCACTGGGTAGCGGTTCATCACAATCTTTCATTTTTTGATACATGACATCTTCGTCTGGGAAGTCAAACCCGATTGATTCTTGATCGTCAATCGGTTGATGAGCTAAATGATCGGCTAAAATACTTCCCTTAACGGCTTTCTGAGCGTGGTACTCTATGTCATATTCTGATAACAACATCTGCCAACGGGCAATTCTTCCCGTAAGAGCAGGTTTTTCGAAGACATACTTGATTGGATCCATTTCGGAGACCAACCAAGTAGTATGACGAATCATGTATTGGCGAAGACGTTTGGCTGCCCAAGCCAAAGCACAGCAAGTTTTCTCGAGCATTGTGTACCGAGTTTCGCTGTCGGTGAATTTCTTGCTTAGATAGTAAATGGCAGACTTTTTCCGTTTGGTTTCGTCTTGTTGGCCAAGTACACATCCCATTGAGTCCTCTAGGACTGTGAGGTAAATGATCAGTGGTCTTCCTTCCACTGGAGGTGATAGAATCAGAGGATTCAATAGATATTCCTTAATACTGTTGAAGGCAGTTTGACAATCTTCTGTCCAAACGCAGTCCTGGTTCTTTTTGAGTAACTTGAAGATCGGCGCACAAGTGGCGGTCATAAGGAAGATGAATCTGGAGATGTAGTTCAAACGTCCCAAGAATCCTCTGACTTGTTTTTCAGTTTTTGGAGAAGGCATTTCTTGAATGGCCTTGACCTTGGCAGGATCAACCTCAATTCCTTTCTGGCTAACGATGAACCCTAGTAGTTTCCCTGAACGGACACCGAAGGTGCACTTGTTGGGATTCAAGCGGAGCTTGAATTTTCTTAGATGTTCGAACAATTTTGACAGATGTTCAACGTGCTCACTCTCTGTTTTTGATTTTGCAATCATATCATCGACATACACTTCGATTTCTTTGTGTATCATGTCATGAAACAGAGTAGTCATGGCCCTTTGATAGGTTGCCCCAGTGTTCTTCAAACCGAACGACATTACCTTGTAATAAAAGGTGCCCTATGGGGTAATGAACGAAGTTTTCTCCATGTCTTTCGGTGCCATTTTGATTTGGTTATAGCCTGAGAATCCGTCCATGAAGGAGAAGACTTTGAACTTTGCTGTGCTGTCCACCAGCATGTCAATGTGTGGTAAAGGAAAGTCGTCCTTTGGACTTGCCTTGTTCAGATCTCTGTAATCAACACACATTCTGACCTTTCCGTCCTTTTTGGGAACGGGTACGATGTTGGCTAACCATTGAGGATATTTAGACGTAGCGAGGAAACCCGCGTCAATCTATTTATGTACCTCCTCTTTGATTTTGATGGCCATGTCCGGGTGAGTGCGTCTCAACCTTTGCTTTACTGGAGGACATTTCGATCTCAACGACAAGTGATGTTCCACGGTGCTGGTATCCAACCCTGGCATATCCTGATAGGACCAAGCAAATACATCGGGGAACTCGTTGAGAAGTTTTATCAAACCCTCTCTAGCAGTTGGACTGAGCAGTGCCCCAATCCTGATTTCTTTTCTCTCTTTTTCTGAACCCAAGTTGACCGTTTCCAACGGTTCTTTGTGAGGTTCAATGGACCTTTCCTCTTGTCTAAGTAGTCGGGAGATCTCTTCTGGAATTTCGTTGTCATTTTCTTCTTCAGCCTCGAATACCGGGAACTCAAAGTTAGGAGAAGGCATCAGATCGTATGTTTCAACGGGGTGTAAAACAAGCAATCTGCATGGCGTGATGATTTGTGTTTAGAAGAGATAGAGAAAATGAAAAAGTGTGTGCAGTGTATTTTTATTTTACTGCTTGTTTTTATTTGAATTGTTTTTTTAGGATTACCATTTTCTGAAAAACGAAAAGAGAAAACAACAATAAATGCGGAAATTACAGAACGACATTATTTTATTTATGATCAAGTCGATCCTTGAAACTACAGCCCTATAAAACAAGACTCTGTCGCTTCGGGCAAAGCGAAGAGGGAAATTTACAGAAAGCGAGCCCTATCAAAACATCCGTTTCACCTGGGCAGGGTGAAAGGTTAAAGATGGCAATTACTTTGACTGATGAACGACCTTCGGAACCTCGACAGCAACCCATTGGCGGCGAACTCCTCGGTGAATCACAAAGTCTGGCATCTTCCTTGATTTGTCTTCAGAAATGACGCTGATTTCTGGTGGAGCGGGATCATTGGAATCTGTTTCCCAGGCAGAATTGTCGTAGGAGAATTCCTCTGTTGCATTTTGCATAGCATTTGTGCTCTCAGGTAGATCTCCCCATCCAGTTGGCTGGATATCTTCGAGCCTGATATGAGAGCTTTCGGGAGCGGTGTACTTGACCATAAAGTCGAACTTTCCACTTGGTTCTCCCAGAGTGTCCCAAACTTCTTTGGAACTGGAGGAGTCATCTCTCTCGATGACGTTGACCTCGGGAAAAGCATAGTTGATGAATTCAAGTCCTGCGAACGTTGCGAATTCATCTTCATGTTAAGTAGTTCCTGAATGACTTGAGTGTTGATCCCATGACATGGTGGGGACACAGGTATTCCGTTCAATGACGGTCAGCTAATTTTCATTGTTCGGCTGACTTTCTTGCCCCAAGTTTCCTGGGTAAGGTTGCCACATTGGCAGACCATCCATTGGGCCATAGTAATTGTAGTCAAAATTATCTTTCATCGGAGTGTCTTCCTCTAATGAGTTTGGCGGTGCACGGCATCCTTCCGGATCACAATCCCCGTAGATCATTTCGACATCTGATCTTGGTATAAATCTCGGACTTTCTGTAGGAAAGCAAAAAGGCATAGGTACCTCTTCCCGAGACATATAACCGTCCTTGTTAAGGTAGGACTTCCATTCTTCATCTGTGTCAGAGGGATCTTCCTCATTGATAGCATGAACTGTCTGAGACACTGGGTGAAGAAAACCTCCACTGTGGAATAAGTTTTGAAGGGGATGAAGACTTTCATCGTTGGTAGCTGTCCGGGTACAGGTTATAGAAAAACCAAGACCCTTCTTTGTTTTATTGTCAATGGGAATGACAAGCTGTCCCCATCCTGTTGTATCGGTACTCTCGACCGCTTTGATAGCATCTTTGTATGAGGAAATCGAGGTTCCTCCTTTGAAATGATCGTTCTTGCCAACCGATAATGCTTGGAACTGCGTTCCAATAACCTCCTCGGGTTCTACACATGTAGATGATGACAAGCTGCTTACAAGCAAGGCTTATTCCCCACAAACCGTGACAAGTTGATCGTTCTTGACGAACTTTAGCTTTTGGTGGAGGGTTGACATGACCGCTCCAGCCTGATGTATCCAAGGTCTTCCTAATAAACAACTGTACGTTGCCCGGATATCCATGACCTGGAAAGTAACTTGGAAAGTGTGAGGTCCAATAGTTATGGGAAAATCAACTTCGCCGATAACCGTTTTTCTGGATCCGTCAAATGCTTTGACGACGACCTCGCTGGTTCTCATCGGAGAGCCTTTGAATGATAACTGCAACAAAGTGGACTTCGGCATAACATTCAGGGTTGACCCTGTGTCTACCAGTACGCTGGCTAAAGCATCGTCCTGGCATTTAACTATGATATTGAGCGCCATGTTATGACGACGACCCTTTTCGGGTAATTCCTCATCACTGAATCCCAAATTATTGCAGGAAGTGATGTTAGAGACAATGCTATCGAACTGTCTGATTGTTACATCTTGTTCCATAAAGGCTTGCTCCAAGACTTTCTGTAGAGCCTCCCTGTGGGCTTCTGAACTGAGTAACAATGATAATACCGAGATCTTTGAAGGAGTATGTAACAGTTGATCAACAATGTTGTATTCAATCCTTTGGATGAGTTTCAGAATCTCATCATCATTTTTCGAAAGGTCGGGATTATTGGACTGACCGACTGGTGGATCGGGAGCTTCTGTCTGAAGTTCCTTTTCTTTGTTAACTTCCCCAACCCCTCGGCGGAAGATTCTACCACTCCGTGTTACTCGACTGATGTCTGCAATGTTCACAATGGAGGGTAATGGAATTTCCTTTCCATTTTCAATTATTGTTGCACCGTATTTGTAAGGGATAGCCTTAGTTGATTCATACGGTAGTGGTCCCGGTAGATAGATGACTATGGGAGCCTTCTGATTTTTCTGACCATCGTAAGTAATCTCGATCCGTTCCCGGTTGGGAACTTTAGATTCGTCAAGTAGAGGGATGATGCCAAAAACATCCCTGGTATGGTGATGACCAGAGATTGTGACAACACCCTCGACTTGATTGGCAAGGTAGTTCGGCGTCCAGTTGATGGGTCCAGAACCTGGATATGGGCGAATTTCTCTACGATCGACCTGATCCTGAAGAGATGCTCTCGCAAGGTAACACCCTTGGTTACTTTCAGAACAGACACTACAACAGTCATAATTGTGTAGTGGCACCTGGCCACGCCCACTTTGAATACAATGTAACCTCACTAGGTTACCTTCCACTGATCGGACATCCTGACTTTAACGACGAGTAGGATTCCTGTTACTGATACTAATCTGCTGAGTATCTTTATCCATGTAAATTGGCATCCACCAGTGATTTAACAAGTGCTGGAGTGCTTCCTGGACAAGGGTACAACCTCGATCGTTTTCGCAACCTGCTTTACAGCTTTGATAATCATGTGATATTAAGAATCCGAGTCGGATCTGTTCAGCATGTAACTCTACCAGGTTGGTATTCATCATGCGAATATCGAAGATCTGAACCATATTGATCTGATAAGGGTTCCTATCATGGTAGCCTTGGATCCATCCAAGATCCATCTGACGCTGGAGGGCCTCTTGTATGAAAGAGCATCCCTGTTTGTTTACCGAGCAAATCAGGCAGGAACTGTAATCATGTCGCGGCAGATTATGATACTGGCTTTGCCTTGAGTGCATCGCCACCAAGTTGACATTCATTGCACGGATGTCGTGGTTCTGAATAACGTTGGAATTCGTGTAGACCATGTTAACTCCACGAACTCGGTGCTCTTGGATCCATCCGAGATCCATTTGTTCCTGTAGAGCTGCTTGCACTACAGAACATCCTTGATTGTTTTTAGAGCAGATATCACATTGATGATAATTATGAGGTGGCACATGGCCATATCCACTTTGTCTACGATGCATCTTAACCAGATTGGTTTTTAACAAGAGTACATCATGAATTTGGTAGACATTGTTAAATTCTTCCTCAATCAGATTGACTGCAACCTTCTCTTGTTGAGGCAGTGGGTTCGTGAGAACATTAGGATCCGTATCTTTGAAAGATAAGAGCCCACTCCTAACAAGCTTTTGCACATCAGACTTGAAATTGAGGCAAGTTTCTATGTTATGCCCCGATCCTCCTTGATGATAAGGGCACGTCTGATCCCCTTTAAACCAAAAAGGCGGATTTTCTGGTACTGTAAGAGGAGATTTAGTCTGAATGTGCCCCTTAGCCAGTAGTAATGGAAACAATTCTGCGTACAACATGGGTATAGGATCAAACCCTGATGGTCGTGTTGTACGATTATTGTTATATGGAGGACGAGCCTGCTGAAGAGGCTGTTGTGTCCTTTGCTGGTCAGGTTGGCTTTGCACAACCTGAGGTTGATACGTAGGAATAGACGCAGGGCTGATAGCAGGAATTACAGCTGCCACCGGTTGATAACGTCGCCTTTGCTTTCCGAGAGAGATATTCCCAATATCTTGCTCTTTTTTCTTAGGGAGAGCACTACCGTATTTTTTAGTACCGCTTGTCGATCCTGTGTCTTTTACCAAACGTCCTTCTCGGACGGCTTCCTCAAGACGTACACCCATGCCGACCATTTCGGTGAAATCATTGGGCGCACTGGCAACCATTCGGTCGTAGTAGAACGAGCTTAAGGTCTTTAAGAAGATCTTTGTCATCTCTTTTTCCTCAAGAGGTGGACAAATTTGAGCGGCAATTTCACGCCACCTTTGAGCATACTCCTTAAAGGTTTCCTTGTCCTTTTCCGACATTGATCTGAGTTGATCTCTGTCGGGTGCCATGTCCAAATTGTATTTGTATTGTTGGACGAAGGCAGTACCAAGATCTCTGAATGTGCTGATCGTAGTACGGTTTAAACCCATGTACCATTTGAGTGCGGCACCGGTTAAACTATCCTGAAAGTAGTGAATCAGCAAGTCCTGATTCTCCGTTTGAGCTGACATCTGCCGAGCGTACATCACCATATGGCTCTGAGGGCAAGAGTTACCCTTGTACTTTTCAAAGTCGGGCACTTGGAACTTGTGCGGGACTTTCACATTGGGGACTAAGCAGAGATCTGCAGCGTCCTTTCCAAATAGATCCTGACCGCGAATGGCCTGCAGTTCCTTCTGCATTTCCAGGAACTGCTCTTGGAATTCATCCATTCGGTCAACATAGTTTCCTTTTTACCAGAAGGTATTGGTGGAATTTGTCCATCCGGGACAGTGTGCACCACAAGAGGTGGTACCGTGACTACGGTGGTGAGTCTTGGCGTTTCCCGAAGTTTGTAACCTTCAGGAGTCTTCAGTATGCCCCTGGCATCTTCGTTTTCCCGAAGTTTGTAACCTTCAGGCCCAGCAGCTTCTGTTGTGATTCCCTGATCTTCAGTGATCGGCGGAACATATCCTTCCGGGATATAGTTAACAGGCATGCCCCAAGGACGCTCTTTCGGCATCTGATACCTAGGATCATACCTCTCCACTACGGGCGTTGAGGTGATCTCGGAGATCACAGTTTTTTGTAGCTAAGCTTCTGCCATGGCTTGCATGTCGTTACGAAGCTTTCTCATATCCTCTCTCAGAGCGTCGATCTCTTCTTTCAACTCTCTGTTCTCTTCCTCAAGATCATCCATCTTTTTCTGACGATTGGCCCGAGTATTATACGAATGAGACAGTTTGACTCTAGAATCGAGACACAAACGTGAGATTCATAAGGAAGAAGAATACGTGATGTGAGAATGATAAATGCAATGATTATATTAATTATTCTTTTAGTTTAATCAAAATAAACTTCGACAATTAGATTGCAAATATCAAACAGTGGGGAAACCCCTTTTTATTGAATTCAAAGGATTACAGAAATGGAAATGCAGTAGATTACAAGGTGCAGAAACAGAAACCTAAGCTAATGGGTCCCGAGTCCTCTCTGAAGAGAAATCAGGTGCTGATTCCGGTATCTTCCTTTTCTTTGACCGGGGCTCTTGAGCCGTTGTCGGGTTGTCATTCCTTTGCCAAGTGAAAGGAGTGAGCAAATTCCTTTGGTCATCTTGGTTCTCTATAGCATGTTGCTCTAAAATTTCAATCAGAGCGTCTTTTTCCTTTAGTAATTGTTGTATTTTGATGCACTCTATGTTGAGGGTGCGGTACTTGTTCTTCCAAGACCTTCTCTCCTTCTGAACTTTGTTGAGAGTAACCTGAAGCTTTTCAGTCTCAGTCATGAAGTATATGACAGATTCCCTCGGCGGAAGAATTCCGTAACGAGGATAAGGCATCTTTAACTTGAGAGCTCTAGTTTGTACCCAGTGGAGATAAGGCTCCACCGAGACACAATCCCGTTTTCCTAGAGACTCTCATCCTTTCTTATGAACATGTTTCCAAGCATGCACTATTTACATCTTTAGTGCTCTGTCGTTTTCTCCTTCTTTGAAGAAAAGACCTTCCAGATGAACACCCAGTGGGACGTGTCTCATCAGGTATCCAAATTGACGGCGGACCAAAACCGGATGGTAGTTGATTCCTCCTTTAGTTCCTATGAGGGGTACGTTGGGGAAGTTTTCGCAACGATCAACGACCCTGATTCCCTCATAAATCCTATTACACCAGTCTTTCTCAGAGTTGGTAAGAGACATGATCTTCTGCAACCAACGTAAGGCACTCTTACAATCCCAAAAAGCAGTAGACTTGGGCAAGTGAGAGATGAACCATTTGTAAAGCAGAGGTACACAGCATGTGATCTCCCCTCCACTGTACAAATTTCCTAGGTGTACAGAATGATACGCATCTGCGAGCAAAGTCGGCACAGGATTTCCAATGAGAAAAACCTTAATGGCGTTGATATCGACGAAGTTATTGATGTTGGGAAACAAAAATAACCCGTAGGTGAGCAAGACAAAGATGCTTTCAAAAGCAGTCCCGTTCCCTATACTAGCAAAGTACAGAGCTTTCTTTGTTAAGAACTGGGCTGGCAAACCTTGGATGCCACCCTTAGTAGTAATGTGAGTCTTGACCTCAGACTCGTCCAAATGAATTGCTCTTGCAATGGTCTGATTCTTTGGAATTTCTTCCAGTCCAGAAAATGGAGCTCGATCCGTAACGTGTAGATCGATCAGATGAGAATACTCCTCCAGCGTTGGTGCGAGCTGGTAATCCGGGAATGTGAAACAGTGATAAACCGGATCGTAGAACTGAATGAGCGCATCCATGATTCTCTCAATCACATGGACTCTTAACAGAGGCAACAAACCTCCGTGTTTGGCTCTAAAAGACTCAGGGTTAGTGATCATCGTTGCTAACCTTCTCAAATCCTCTAGCTTTGGAACCTTGAAGGTGTACGTATGAGTTCTCCTTCTACCGAAATCCATTAGTGTAATCCTCTTCTCTGATATTTGCAATCATAGTCTTAGTTTAATTGAAAAACAGAGAGACTAGAAGAGAAGTTTTTTTGAATGTTTTAATGTTTTATTAAATGAATGCATGAATGCAGCACACAAAAACATAGAAAAAACATGGGGTCAAAGGGTCGTTGTCATGAGGTCAAGGCTCTACCCATCCCCAAAGGTTTATACTAGGGTGATTTTTGTACCTGTACTCATTATCATCAGCTCCTCACAGGAAAGTAAAACAACAAGCGGATCGCCAGCGAGTTGTAGAGCAATCTTAGAGTAAGTGCCAATCACCGAGAATAGATCACCAGCCTCAAATGAGGGTAGTATCGCGTAACAACTATTTCCGATAGCTTCCGCACTACGAAAGGGTTTGGCTCCTCAGCTTCTCAGACTTAACAACCGGCCCATTGGCTAGAAGAGTGAATGGGTTGCGTTGGTCAGGCTCCACTGAGGTTGATGGTCGACCCCGTCGCCATCACTTATCTTAAGTGTATACTCAATCTTTCCACATACGGTATCACCCGCATTCCCATTAGCAGAAAAAATAAACACATATTCAATTAGGAAAAGCAGTATATATATTTGTCCTAAACATCCTAGACCTTTAAAGCTAAGAATCCTAAGTTCCTAACAGAAAATGGGTTCCCCAGCGGAAGCCCTAATCTGTGGTATTCATACAAGAGGTGAAAAAGGAAATCCGAATTAGGCCCCGCGGTGGGCGCCATTTTTCTGTAGCGAGCGATTTTGGACGCGGTTCTTAAGCGCTGGTCGCTCTCTGCGGTTGAGCTTAAAACTACAGGTCGATTCATTTTTTATCCTATTGTGAGCTGAATAAGGAAGGGAAATAGATGTCTCCAATTAACCCTGCTTTGCATACTGAGTTTAAACAGTGGTCTGTTAGGTTACGAATGCTATCAATGTGGGGGGGCCTTTGTACTGGTTATTTGTATTTTCGCCAATACAGTTTTCTTTCTTTCTAGGACTTTCTAGCGGGGAACAAGGATTAGGATGTTAGGACTGATGCTTTTGAATTACTGCTTTTTGATTGATGGAGATATGGGATCTGGGTTTTTGTTTAGTGTGCTCGCTAAGATCTTTTCTTTCGACCTTATGCCTACGTATTCCCGTTTACCGAAACAGGGAAATCAGAGCGTTTGTAGTTACTCCTATTCTATGGGAGGAAATGGTTGTTTTTGGTGTCTTGTTCAAAGCCCAAGATGTGAAGCGAAAGGTGGTTTGTATCTTGTTCAAAGCCCAAGATGTGAAGCTAAAGGTTTATCTGTATCTTGTTCGAAGCCCAAGATATGAAGCTAAAAGAGTTTGACTTTAGAGAGAATTTGTCATCTCTAAAGAGGGGGGTGTATGTCACAACTATTTATAAAGGAGAATTACTTTAACCAGGATACGCGAATCCTAGCAATGCCATAATTTCCTTTAAAGGGGATTTTAACCTGAAGGAGAAGACTTTAACTCAGTGTAGAGCAATGCCATCTTTCCTTAGGAATTTCTCATGCTAAAAGAGGGACAGTGGCATGGATGTAGATGATCCAGAGGCTTGCCGCTTACAGCAATTAGATGAAAGGGAAGGAGTTGTTTGATGTTTTTGTACTGTGAACGAGGCACAACTTTGATGCTAAAAGGTTGATTGGATCAACCAGTGGTTTTCTTATATAAAGTCTAAGAGGAGGCTAATATGTGTCTCGTACAAAGCCCGAGAAGGAGGCTAAAAGGTTTTGACTTGACGATGAAGTCTTTTGGTATCTCGTACGAAGCCCGAGATGGAGGCTGAAGAGGTGATAGACTCAATGAGGGAGTCTCTTATGTGTCTCGTACAAAGCCCGAGAGAGAGGCTAAACGTTTGTTTGACTCCGCTGGGGAGAATCATTGTACCAAGCCCAAGAGGAGCCTAAGATGACTGTTTCAGTTGAGTGACAGGTCCAATATACTGATTTTGAAAAAGAAAACCAGTTCTTATATGAGCAACACTGTACTCATGGATTCGATTCAAGGATCCGGGTTATTCCTGTTCTTTAAGGAAGCGGGAACTCTGAAGGGTATTGAGACTGTCCGAGTCTACGGGTTTCCTTCCTATTTATTTGAAGGGTGCTTGAGAATGCCTTTGAGACTCAAGGAGATTAGACTGTCCAAGTCTAGAGTTCCATCTTTGTATTGTGTTCTGAGAAACAGTAGTAGACTCTATGAAAGTACTGCTCTATGCAGATGACTAAGTTCTGTTCCTATACCTCTAGGAGGTCGTCGGGACAATTTGTACGAAGCCCAAGAGGAGGCTGGAAACTTTTAAGAAGCCGAGGGGTCATTGTACGAAGCCCAAGAGGAGGCTATCATTCCCGGAGGAAGAGATCATCATACGAAGCCTAAGAGGAGGCTGTGAATACTTCTAAGAAGTCGTAGGGTCCTTGTACTAAGCCCAAGAGGAGGCGGGGTTGCTTTTAGGAAGCCTGTGGGTCCTTGTACGATGCCCAAGAGGAGGCCGGGTTGCTATTAGGAAGCCTGTGGGTCCTTGTACGATACCTAAGAGGAGGCCGATGCTTTTAAGAAGCCCGTGGGTCCCCAAACCCCGAGAAATTCAAGGCAAGCTATTCACAAGGAATATATCAAGTCAGGAAAGTTCGAGAATTTGGAAGAAACTCAAAGATGCCATTCACGGAGAAGACATTCATCTTGGGGAGTAGAGTTTCTTGACAATTCCTAATGAGGACAGCCGAAGAGAAGACTGTATCTGGTGATCCTATTGGGGATCTAGCTGTCTATTTCTACGAATAAACGAAACGACATCACCTAGTTCTAGACGTAGTTGCCGGGGAAACTCGAAATATCTATACTATTATTACACAGTTGATATGAGTTTATGAAAGAAGACTTACAGTGAAACAGCCCCATAATACAGTTATATATATATGAAAGCGGTAAATGAAAGCAATAACCACTTACTCGATTGTAGAGCTTCCATGCTGTTTGGTTAGTTGTTCAACAAAGAAAGATTGAAAACAACAGTATATTCAAAATCAAAGGAGAAAGTGCTTTGAAAAAGAAAGATTTGGGGCTTACAGCTCAAGGAGAGGCCCAGGGTTTTATTAGTGAGCGCACTGTTTGAATTTGTACAGAGGGACTTATACAAGTGACTGAGGCCCAAAAAATGTTTCCTGTACAAAGGGATGGGTCTTACACTCTCTCAAGAGGCCCAAAAGGTTTAAAGAAAAAGAGTGGGGGTTATAACACGAGGGTAGGCCCAGATGATTTTTCCGTTTAAAATGGCGATCGCGCCGAGGTTTCCTTTTAATGCAGAGGGACTTATACAATAAGTGAGGCCCAAATGATTTTGGTTAAAAGGAGATTGGGTCTTACACTCTATTAGAGGCCCAAAAGTATTTTTGAATGGGTCTTATAGCTCAAGGAGAGGCCCAATGTTATTTTGAAAAGGCGACGGTCGTGCCGTTTGTTTTTGATGATGTCGGGACTTATACAATACACTGAGGCCCAAAATGTTTTGGTCAAGAAAGGATTGGGTCTTACACTCTATTAGAGGCCCAAAAAGTTTTTAAAGAAAAGAAATGGGTCTTACTACTCGAGGGTAGGCCCAAAAAGTTTGTTTTTCAACGGATGATGATCGCGTCGAACTTTTTGAAATACAACGGGACTTATACAATAAGTGAGGCCCAAAATGGGTTGTATTTACAAAGGGTTGGGTCTTACACTCTATTAGAGGCCCCAAGTGTTTTGAAAATGATTTATGAGGGTTGAATTAATCCAAAAACCCTAATTTGTTTTCAAAAATGTATTTAATTGAATAAAAATTCAATTAAAATGATCAAAATTGTTTAACATGTGAAAAACAAATTGTGATTTTGGATTAATGCTTCAAAAATTAAGTATTGACCTACAAAATAATTAGAAAGCATTAAAAGTTGCAAAATCAATGTAGAAAAAATATTTAAAATGTAAAAAACAATTAAAATATTAATTCTTTGCAAAAATATCAATTATATGAAATAAATAATATTTTTGGGATTTTTTGATAAAATAAAATATTTTAACATTTTTGTGAATTATTAAAAAAAGAACCAACTCAAAATCATTAAAACTCAAAGAGAAATTAATTTTTGAATCAATTAAATAAAATCACAAAATTCAAATATTTGAATTTATGAAAATGGCGCCAAGAACATGGACCAAGAACACGCGCGTGTTCTGCCTTGCCCAGATTTGCATTTTCTATCCAATCTCACTGAATACTTGATTATAACATGCAATCCACATATCATTATGCTCGTCTCAACCTCACGATCATGTCTATGTCCATTAATTTCATTTAAATTAAACATACAACAAGAAATCATGAAAAATCCTCAAGAACCCTAATTTCTGCATGAAGGCTAGGATTTTTGATACACGATTCAAACAATGCAATTAATTGAGGGAAAACATTCCATGCATGATTATGAACATATGGCCAAATTATTGTGCGAGGAAATATGCATAGATTGAGAGATGACCAAGTATATGCTCACCTCTAGGCCGTGACAGCAAGTGCAATGTGATTTTTGATTTGGAGGTGTTACAGATGAGTGGTGATGATCTGAACAGCTTCCCTACACCCTATGGAGTGTGTTTGAATGGTTGGACTTGATTGAAATTGGCTGGATCACTTTGTGGTACCTCAGCTGCAACTTGGTTAAAACCTTGAGCAACCAGCTGGTGATTTTGTGAAATTGGTGTTTCAGAAGTGATCTAAGTGTTTGATCAGCTCATATGTGATGTATGTGAGGTGTGTGAGTGATTGGTTTGATTGGAATTGCTCTCAAACTCAATACCCGATAGTGACTTGCCTTAGAAGGCAAAATTGGAGTGAAAGAAGAGATTTTGAGGAAAGCATCTGTTTGATGGCTTTGGTGTACTCAAACTGATCATAATTGAGCTCTATTTATAGTAGAGCAAGTTTTTTTTGCAAGGAATAGTGAATGGTAGCTGGTAAGTAGGTTTGGCCAATGTTGTCCAATGGAAATGCAAGTCTCCTCTAGCCATTGACTAGAGGTTAGGGCACAGAGCTTTGGTTCCCTTGGTCTTGGATAAGTATTGACTGATTTCAGATGAGAATGGCTCAGTCCATGCCACCTTGATGCTTCCATTGAATGCTTCAATCCAAATTTGGAGTCTTGTCCCTATTTTGGCCATTCTAGGTTCAACATGCTATTTCTTGTTCCATGGACTTTGGAGGCTTGGCTCAGTGATTGTCCCCTTTAGATTCAATCCTCAGATGTGTCCAAGTGGATAGGAGCATTTGAATTTGGCTGATTTTGGAAAATCGAGCAAAATTGCAAATTCTGCCTTGCCTTTGACAGATTTCAGCAAGGCAACTTGCCAATGTCATATCTCATGGTGTAAGTTGAATTTGGTAATGCTCTTGACCATTTTTGAAAGCCCTTACATGATACAACAACTGTTTGAACAAGTTTGGTTTTGATCTCTTTTGATTCCAAGTGAAAAATCCCTCTACATTTGGCAAAAAGTGAAGCAAAATCTGACTTAGTGAAATTTTCACTAAGTGTTGGAACAAAGTGTGATTTCTTGATTTTGTCACTCCATAACTCAAAATCCTTAATGAATTGGCCTTAGGTCTAGTTGAAGTTTTTGTAGAGGGTAATGAGGGCTACAAATCCATCTTTGGATGAGAAAAAATGGCCTTGTGGTTTAGGAGTTATGGTCCTCCAAAGTTGGTACCCTTGTCACTTTATTTTTTAACTTAGAAAATTTTCTAAGTTTTTATGGTTACCCCTTTTACAAGTTATCCAACTTTTCTTGATTTTTCTTGATGAATGATGATTCAAATCATACATTAACATCATTTTAGGGTTAAAAATCCATTTTGGTGAAAAATCTCAAAAAGTCAAAGTTGACTTTTGTGCACAGTTGACTTTTTATCAGATGAATTCCAAATTGTGCAATTCTTCAGGAAATCATGTCCTTGACCTAAATCAAACTTGATGGACATGTTCCATGGGTGTCATAGGGTATATTGGGGCATGTCCTAGGGTTTGGGAGCATGTCCTGGTCAAAAGTCAAAGTTACAGTTGACTTTTCCCTTAAAACCCTAATTGTGGTGCAGATGAAATTGAGACTTGTTGCTCAAGCTTCTTGGATTAATCCATTGTTCCAAATGGATCAATATAGTTCATTAGAGACCCCCAAATCATGTCTTGAGGTCTTGGCTCTTGATTTGCCCTAAAAGTCAACTTAGGGGTGAATTAGGTCAAGAAACCCTAATTCCTGATTTTTGATGTATGCATCCCTTGAGGTCAAATTGACTTGATGCTTGGGGTCCATGAGGTTCCATGGAGTATATTAGGTTATGTTTTGGATCATTGGCTTGTGCCCAGATGAAAATTTCCATCTGGAGCCCTGGTCGATCAAAACCCTAATTTAGTGACACTGGTGATCTTGAGACTTGATCCACCTAGAAGGGAGCAACCTTGTGCTTAATCCTTGAAGTGGGAGTCCCTTTTGATCCATTGTGGATGTTTGAGAGGTTTAGACAAGTTGAAGATCATGTCATTCCTTGATTGATCCTTTGTCTAAGGCTCTGAGAGGACTTAAAACCCTAATTTTGATTGTAGTGAATGCTCAACAACCCTTGAGGTATTTGATGAGGCATGATGGTTCATCCATATTGTGATGATGATTGACACAATGATGGGACATCTTAGTGGTCAAAATTTGGGGTATGACAACAGCGTTCCTTGTCAAGAAAGTTTATTGACAAAAGAAACTGAGACCAGTTCCTTGGTAGGAAACCAGGATCGAGGGGAAGTTGACATCAAAAACTGAGACCAGTTCCTTGGTTGAAACTAGGATCGAGGGGAAGTTGACAAAAGAAACTAAGACCAATTCCTTGGTAGGAAACCAGGATCGAGGGGAGGTTTATTTCAAAAGAAAACTGAGACCAGCTCCTTGGCTAAAGACCAGGATCGAGGGGAAGTTTACCTTTTCTAAGCATCATCGCTTAGCTAAAGAAGATGAATGCGTAAGCTACCATTCATAACCACCATTAAAATTTCAGGTATTCTGATATTTAATCCTCTTGTACCCCGAATGCCCGAATACCTTCGCCATTCACACCTTCGGGTCCAAGAAGATTAAATAGGGGCATCTGTCATACCCCAAATTTTGACCACTAAGATTTCTCATCATTGTGTAAATCATCATCACAATATGGATGTACCTTTGTGCCTCACCAATCTCCTCAAGGAATTGTTGAGCATTCACTACAATCAAGCTTAGGTTTTCAACCCCTCTCAGAGCCTTTAGATAAATGATCAATCCAGGAATGACATGATCTTCAACTTGTCTAGCCTCTCAAATAGCCACAAAGGATCAAGAGGACTCCCACATCAAGAATTAAGCACAAGAGTGCAACATTTCAAGTGGATCAAGCCTCAAGTTCATCTAATACAAAGTCAACTGACGCAGAAGGTCAAAGTTTGACTTTTGGTCAACTTTGAGCTTCATAAGCCATTACTCAAGAAAATATGATGGATGATTTAATTTGATCAAATTTAAATCAAGAAATCATGCAAAATTGCAAAATTGATAAAATTGAAAGAAACATAGAAATTTTTTCTAAGTTAAAATCATGTTCAAGTGCACAACTTTTCAAGGTTGTAACTATTGACCCAAGCATCCATTGGTTTTGCGTAAGGGCTACTTTTAAAGAAGGTATTTGATACTTCAACATTGTAGAAGGAATCAACTCAAAGTATCATAAGGATTGAAAGATATAGGTGATCAAAGTTGGGAATTCTTAATGTCAGATGTTCCAACATTTCATAGGACATCATTAATATTTTTCCAGCAAGAATGTCCCAACTTCAAGGATGTTTTTCTCCATGATCCAAGTTGATTCAAGCCAAACCTTGAACATCAAAGTTGAAGTACGTCATCTCACCTTTCCAGAAAGTCCTATAAAGTTCATTTATAATTCTCGAGCAGAAAGTTATGGTCTCTGCAAAAGGCATTGATAAAACAGAATTTTCATGACAACTTTTAGGACAGATTTGATCACACAAGTTCAAGGTCATTTTTGACAGCTTTACAAGTCTTATATTCACAAACCTTGAACATCAAAGTTGAAGTACGTTATCTCAGTTTTCCAGAAAGTTGTAGAACGTCCATTTATCATCTCGATCAGGAAGTTATAGACTGTACAGTAAGGCTTACTGCGAATGTTTTTTAGGACAGATTTTGTGCACTTTTTCTTGTGTCACACAATTTTCAAGCTTTGTCACCATGCAAGACAAGCATCAAAGATGCAATTCACTTCAACTCAAAATATCATAGTGGATTAAAAGATACAAGTGATTAAAGTTTGGAATTATTAATGTTCAAAGTTATCAGATGTTCCAATATTTCATAGGACATCATTAATATTTTTCCAACAAGAATGTCCCAACTTCAAGGATGTTTTTCTCCATGATCCAAGTTGAACCAAGTCTAGGGTCAAACATCAAAGTTGAAGTATGTCATCTCAGCTTTCCATAGAGTCCTGGAACAACCATTTATCATTCTTGAGCAAGAAGTTATGGATTTTACAACAAGGCTTGCTGTAGCTGATTTTTAAGACATGTTTCAGGACAGATTTGCACATTTCTTGCGCCACACGAATTTCCAAGCCTTGTCATCATTTTAGACACATCCGAGGATCAAATCCAAGGGGGATGATCTGATCCATAAGTCTCCCAAGTCCAAGATTCCACAAGTAGCATGCCAAACCTAAAAAACTCTAAAAGAGGGACAAGACTCCAATTTTGGTTTGGAGCATTTAATGGATGCTTAGAGGTGGCATGAACTGAGCTTCCTCTAACTGAATTTAGTCAAGATTCCTCCAACAACTAGGGAACCAAAGGCATGTGCTCTAACCTCAAGTCAATGGCTAGAGGAGACTTGGATTTTCATTGGCCAACATTTGCCAAATCACTGCTGCAGCCACCAAAGCCATCAAACAGATGCTTTCCTCAAAATCACTTCTTTCACTCCAAAATGCCTTCTTTAGTAAGGTAATTCTGAGTTTTTGAGTTAGAGAGCATTTCCATCACATCTCATGATCCTAACACCTCATAAACATCATATGTAGGTGATCCAAACTATCACAAGTGACCTGTAACACCAAAATCACAAAGTCACCTCTCAAAACCTCAAAATTGGACTTTTTTGCATTTTTCAAGCCATGTCTTGATTCAGTCACTTTCCAAACCAGATAAAACCTCAAACACACTCCAAATATCATCCTTGAACTGTCCCAAATGGTGCCACACATCTGGAACACCATTTGAGAGAGTTGCTATTTTGGCCACTTTAACCCCTTTTGCAAGAAAGGGCCAATTTGTGTTTTTGCAGGTTCCAGCTGATTCCAACCATCCTAAAAGCTTCTAAGAGGTCATTTGAGGGTGTCCAAAGCATCAAATCATTTCTGGAACAAAGCACTTGGTAGGTTGCACAAAATCTCCAAAAAAAGAGGTAAAATTCACAACTTGAATTCTTTGAATCATGTTTTCCTTTGATGTCCACATACATGCATCATATTGAACAATTCTTGAAGCAAAAATATAGTCCTTAATGTGTATGTTATGATCCTTCTACTGCTTGCACTTTAACATGCTTATATGTGGAGTTTATGTTGTTTTAAACTTAAGGTGCAGATCTGGTTTTTTGCCTTGTGTGTGTTGTACATTAAGTTTCAGTATGTATGAGTGATACCATTGGATTTTTTGCGAAAAATTGGTCAAGATAGGTTCTTACGGATTTTAATTTCATTGAAAATTGAGAGAGTTATGAGTGTTGAAAGTTTGATAAGCAAAGATGTTTAAAATCAACACGCAGTTCTGGTTTTTTACCTTGTGTGTGTTGTACATTAAGTTTCAGTATGTATGAGTGATTCCATTGGATTCCTTGCAAAAAATCGGTCAAGATAGGTTCTTACGGATTTTAATTTCGTTGAAAATTGAGAGAGTTGTGAATGTTTAAAGTTTGATAGCAAAAATGTTGAAAACCAAGGTGCAGTTCTGGTTTTTTAAGATGTCGAATGTGATGTTGTGACATCTTCCCTTTTTCTCTTATCTTCAAAACTCATGAAAGATGTCGAATGTGATGTTGTGACATCTTTCCTCTTTGTCTTAGTTTATCTTCAAAACTCAACCCATTCTTTTACATAGCAAAAATCATCATTTTCCAATTCTGTTTTACACACTTCTTATTCATACTCCATAATATTTTAATCAACAAAAAATCACAAAAAATATTATTATTTGATATATTTTTAAATATATTCAAAAATATTGTTTTAAATTGTTTTAAATGCTTTTAAAATGATTTCTTTTTCTTGATTTTTAAAACCAAAATGATTTTAAATATTCATGTGGATAAAATACTTTTTCATAAACCTTAATCATTGTTTATAACATGATTAATGATTTTATTTGATATTTTTATCATTTTTTACTTGATTTTTCTTTGAAAAATGCCTTTAAAAAATGAAATTGGGGTTTCTTTGATTTTCACCCTAACAAATCTTTTTTCAAAAACACTTGGGCCTCTAATAGAGTGTAAGACCCAACTCTTTTTGTATAAAAATATTTTGGGCCTCAGTTAATGTATAAGTCCCGATACGTTAAAAATCTCGGCGCGATCGCCATTTTCAAACTGAAAATCATCTGGGCCTCCCCTCGTGTTGTAAGCCCCATTTATTTTCCTAAAATATACTTTGGGCCTCTAATAGAGTGTAAGTCTCATCCCTTTTGTAAATAAATATTTTGGGCCTCAGATATTGTATAAGTCCCTAGGTACATTTACAAAGTTCGGCGCGATCGTCGCCTTTTAACAAAAAAGACCATTGGGCTTCTCCTTGAGTTATAAATCCCATTTATTTTCATTTTTAAACCTTTGGGCCTCTAATAGAGTGTAAGACCCAATTCCTTTGTAAATACCAAAATTTTGGGCCTCAATCACTTGTATAAGTCCCACGGTGTTTCCAAAACCTCGGCGCGATCATCGCCCTTTTCAAAATTAACCATTGGGCCTACCCTCGAGTAGTAAGACCCATTTATTTTCTTAAAACTCACTTGGGCCTCTAATAGAGTGTAAGTCCCAACCCTTTTTGTACATAACCCATTTTGGGGCCTCACTTATTGTATAAGTCCCTCTGTATATTCTAAAACCTCAGCGTGATCGCCATTTTTTAAACAAAATCATCTGGGCCTGCCCTCGAGTAGTAAGACCCGCTTCTTTTCTATAAATCATTTTTTTGGGCCTCTTGAGAGAGTGTAAGACCCATTCCCCTTGTACAGAAAACTTTTTGGGCCTCAGTCACTTGTATAAGTCCCACTGTACAAACTCATATCACAGTGCAATCACTACTAAAACCCTGGGCCTCTCCTTGAGCTATAAGCCCCAATATTTCCTTTCAAAGCACTTTCTCCTTTGATTTTGAAATATACTATTGTTTCCAATCTTTCTTTGTTGAACAACTAACTAAACAGCATGGAAGCTCTACAACCGAGTAAGTGTTTATATGCTTTCATTTACCGCTTTCATATACATATAACTGTATTGTGGGGCTGTTTCGCTGTAAGTCTTCTTTCATAAACTCATATCGACTGTGTAATAATAGTATAGATATTTAGAGTTTCCCCGGCAACTACGTCTAGTACTAGGTAAAGCCATTTCGATCATTCTTAGAAATAGACAATACTAGATCCCCCATAAGGAGCACCAAATACAGTCTTCTCTTCGGTTGTCCTCCTTAGGAATTGTCAAGAAACTCTACTCCCCAGAGATGATCTCTTCTCCGTGAATTGCATCCCTTGAGTTTCTTCCAAATTCTCGAACATTCCTGGCTTGATCTATTCTTTGTGAATAGTCTGTCTTGAATTTCTCGGGGTTTGGGGACCCACAGGCTTCTTAAAAGCATCCCCGCCTCCTCTTGGGCGTTGTACAAGGACCCGTCGACTTCTTAGAAGTATTCAAAGCCTCCTCTTAGGCTTCGTATAAATGATGTCTTCCTCCGGGAATGATAGCCTCCTCTTGGGCTTCGTACAAATTGTCCCTCGGCTTCTTAAAAGATTCCAACCTCCTCTTGGGCTTCGTACAAATTATCCCGACGACCTCCTAGAGGTATAGGAACAGAAATTAGTCATCTTAATAGAACAGTCTTTCAAAAAGTCTAGATCTTACTACTGCTGTTTCTTAAGCATAGTACAAAAGATAAAACTCTAGACTTTGACAGTCTAATTTCCTTGAGTCTCAAAGACATTCTCAAGTCCCTTTCAAAAATAGGAAGACACCCACAGACTTGGACAGTCTCAATACCCTTTGGATTTCCCATTTCCTTAAAGAACAGGTAACAATCCCGATTCTCAGATCAAATCCATGAGTACAGTGTTACTCATATAAGAACTGATTTTCTCGTTGAACCAACATATTGGACCTGTCACTCAACTGAAACAGTAACCTTTTAGCCTCCATCTCGGGCTTCGTACGAGATACAAAGACTCTCTTGTTGAGTCAAACCTTGTAGCCTCCATCTCGGGCTTCGTGCGAGATACAAAGACTCTCTTGTTGAGTCAAACCTTTTAGCCTCCATCTCGGGCTTCGTACGAGATACCAAAACACTCTCTTGTTGAGTATAAAAGGCTCTCTTGTTGAGTCAATCACCTTTTAGCCTCCATCTCGGGCTTCGTACGAGATACAAAATCACTCTCTTGTTGAGTATAAAAGACTCTCTTGTTGAGTCAATCACCTTTTAGCCTCCATCTCGGGCTTCTTACGGGATACAAAATCACTCTCTTGTTAAGTATAAAGACTCTCTTATTGAGTCAAACCTTTTAGCCTCTATCTCGGGCTTCATACGAGATACAAAGACTCTTTTGTTGAGTCAAAAATTTTAGCCTCCATCTCGGGCTTCGTACGAGATACCAAAACACACTCTTGTTGAGTATAAAAGGTTCTCTTGTTGAGCCAATCTCCCTTTTAGCCTCCATCTCGGGCTTCGTACGAGATACAAAAACACTTTCTTGTTGAGTATAAAAGACTCTCTTGTTGAGTTAAACCCTTTTATCCTCCATCTCGGGCTTCGTACGAGATACAAAAACACTTTCTTGTTGAGTATAAAAGATTCTCCTGTTGAGTCAACCCTTTTAGCCTCTCTCTCGGGCTTCGTACGAGACACATAAAAACTCCCTCTTGTTGGGCCATTACCCTCCTCTTAGGCTTTGTATAAGGAAAACCCAAGTTGAGCCAATCAACCTTTTAGCATCAAAGTTGTGCCTCGTTCACAGCATACAAACATCAACAACTCCTTCCCCTTCATCTAATCGGTGTAAGCGGCAAGCCTCTGGATTATTTACATCCATGCCACTGTCCCTCTTTTAGCATGAAAAATTCCTAAGGAAAGATAACATTGCTCTACACTGAGTTAAAGTCTTCTCCTTCAGGTTGGAACCCCCTATAAAGGAAATTATGGCTTTGCCATATTCACATATCCCGGTTAAAGTAATTCTCCTTTATAAACAGTTGTGACAAACAGACCCTCTTTAGAGATGACAAATTCTCTCTAAAGACAACACCTTTTAGCTTCACATCTTGGGCTTCGAACAAGATACAAATAGACCCTTCAGCTTCACATCTTGGGCTTTGAACAAGATACAAACCACCTTCAGCTTCACATCTTAGGCTTTGAACAAGATATAGATCAACTTTTGCTTCACGTCTTGGGCTTTGAAGAAGACACCGAAACACCCATTTCCTCCCATAGTATAGGAGGAACTACGATCGCTCTGATTTCCCTGTTTCGGTAAACGGGAATACGTAGGCATAAGATTGAAAGAAAAATCTTAGCGAGCACACTAATCCAAAAACCTAAAGTCCCCAATCTCCAACCAATCTGACAAATTCCCCATGAATAGTCCCAGTTTTCCACCTTAATAAGGTAAGAAGAAAGAAAGGCCCCATTACCATATAACATCCGTAACCTAACATACTGCTGTTTAAACTCAGTATGCAAGCAGGGTTAATTGGAGACATCTATTTCCCTTCCTTAGTCAGCTCACAATAGGATAAAAAATGAATCGACCTGTAGTAAACCCCAAAGAGAGACAACGCTTAAGAACCGCGTCCAAAATCGCTCGCTATAGAAAAGTGGCGCCCACCGTGGGGCCTCTCATTCTTTCTTAACGTTTAAGGTGAAAACCTTGGACAAATCTTTTTCATGTCGGTGGCCACCACAGAAAAGTAGCGCCCACCGCGGGGCAGTTCACGTTCTTTCTTACAATTACCTTGGACAAGTCATGGTGACTTCACTGGGAATTTCACTGGGAATAGGACTTTTTTTTGACTTCACTAGGATCTTAGGTCAAAAACCTTTATGTTGGGAAGGTACCACAGAATGGCGACTCCGCCGGAGAGCCATTTTTGTCAGGAACATAGGATTCATAGCTCTTTAAAGTCTAGGACATTAGGACAAATATATATACTACTTTTCCTAATTGATATATGTGTTTATTTTTCTGCTAATGGGAATGCGTGTGATGCCGCATGTGGAAAGATTGAGTATACACCTAGGAAAAACCTCTTTTAGTGGTGTGGAAACTATCAGAAATGGTTGTCACGCGATACCACCCTCTTCTGAAGGTTCTTCGAAAAAACATCACCTAGCACGGTTCCCGGCCCGCTGGTGTTTTCTCGACAAGAACTGATGATTTTGAGAGACAGGTACAAAAATCACTAGTATAAACCTTTGGGGGATGGGTAGAGCCTTGACTTCATGACAACGACCCTTTGACCCCATGTTTTTTCTATGTTTTTGTGTGCTGCATTCATGCATTCATCTAAAAAACATAAAAAAAAAAGAAAAAATTTCTCTTCTAGTCTCTCTTTTTCAAATTAAACTGAGACAATGATTGCAAATGTCAGAGAAAAAGATTGCGCTCATGGATTGCGCTCATCGAATAATGTAGGTTTTGCCTAACATGAGGTGCATGTTCTATATTAGTAAGATGCGATGGGATAAATGTAATATCCAATTTCTAAAACAATGGGTCAAACTTAACTAAACAAAATATAATAAGATTATATACGTTTAGAAGTAAGAGTTGGGAATAATCCATGTGATGGATTAGAATAAGGATTTATTCACCCAACTAAAATATTCGAGAATCATATTGGATACAATTGGAAGGAGATCCTACCTAAATAGCTGAGTTTTGTGTAATCAGCCTAACGCTGACTTAAAACAAAGTGAAATATGGATCTCGATCCACTAGAAAATATTCCAACGAGATTTTCCGAACCAAATGGTGAGGGTCATTTGGTTTGATTAAAATAGTGGGAGCATATTTAATTAAAGGCCTAATTGAATATGTTATTTTAATGATACTTATATTTTTCCATTCTATTTTGTAGATTGCTATGACAACAAACACATCTAACAACATTTTGCGATCAATCCTTGATAAGGAAAAATTGTCTGGGATAAATTTTCTAGATTGGCACCGAAATCTGAGGATTGTCCTCAAACATGACAAAAAGCTGTATGTCTTAGAGACACCTATTCCTGAGGAGGAGCCTCTTAGTTCTGCTCCTAAGGCTGAAAGAGATGTTATAAGAAGCATGTCGATAATGCCAATGAAACTGCTTGCCTCATGCTGGCTACCATGAATTCTGAATTGCAAAAGCCACATGAAAACATGGTAGCGTTCGATATGATCGAACACCTGAAGATGCTCTATCAAGAGCAGGCAAGGCATGAGAGGTTTGAAGTTTCAAAAGCCCTTTTTTAGGCCAAGTTATCTGAGGGAGCCCCTGTAGGTCCCCATGTACTCAAGATGATTGGGTATGTGGAGAACCTTGAAAGATTGGGATTTCCCCTCATAAGGGAGCTTGCGACTGATTTGATCCTGCAATCATTGTCGGAAAGCTTCAGTCAATTTGTCCTTAATTTCAACATGAATGATATGGACAAAAATCTTCCTGAATTGCTAGGCATGTTAAGAACTGCTGAGCAAAATCTGAAGTCAAAAGGGAAATCCATTCTGATGGTCAGTAATGGAAAGAAACAGAACAAAAGGCCCACTAAGTAGGGTGGTAAATGGAAAGGCAAGGAAGTTTCCAAACCCAAACATATTGCCCCTGCTTTGAAGCCTAGTGGAGGTATAGCAAAGGAGGGCATTTGCTTTTATTGCGGTAAGACCGGACACTGGAAGAGAAACTGCCCAAAGTACCTGGAAGATAAGAAGAATGGAGTGGAGACTTCGACTTCAGGTATTTTTGTTATAGAAATAAATTTATCTACTTCTGCATCATGGGTATTAGATACTGAATGTGGTTCTCACATTTTTAGCAGTGTGCAGGGGCTAAAAAGGAGTAGAGTTTTGGCAAAAGGTGAAGTTAACCTACGAGTTGGCAATGGAGCAAAGGTTGTTGCTTTAGCCGTAGGAACTTATGTATTGACTTTACCTAGTGGTTTAATAATTCAGTTAGAGAACTGTTACTATGTACTTGCAACTAGAAGGAATATTATTTTTGTTTCTTGTTTGGACAAGTTTGGTTTTTCATTTATAATAAAGAACAATTGTTGCTCTATTTATTTGAATGATATATTCTATGCTACTGCACAAATGAACAATGGATTGTATGTCCTTGATCTTGAAATGCCAATTTATAACATTAATACTAAAAGGATGAAACCTGACGAGTTAAATCCAAGTTACCTTTGGCATTCTTGCTTAGGCCATATAAATGAGAGACACATCTCCAAACTCCCTAAAGATGGATTATTGGACTCTTTTGATTACGAATCATATGATACATGCAGATCTTGTTTAATTGGAAAAATGACAAAGTCCCCATTCACAGGAAAAGGTGAAAGGGCTAATGATCTTTTGGCCCTCATACATACTGATGTATGTGGACCACTGAACATACCAGCCAGAGGAGATTTTCAATACTTCATCACATTTACCGATGATTTTAGTAGATATGGTTATGTCTATTTAATGAAACACAAATCTGAATCCTTTGAAAAGTTCAAGGAGTTCAATAATGAAGTACAAAACCAACTAGGTAAGAATATTAAAACTCTTTGATCAGATCGGGGCGGTGAATATTTAAGCCTAGAGTTTGATAACCATCTAAAAGAGTGTGGGATTCTATCCCAACTGACTCCTCCTGGAACACCACAATGGAATGATGTATCTGATAGAAGAAATCGAACCTTGTTAGACATGGTACGATCTATGATGAGTCACGTCGATCTTCCAAACTCCTTTTGGGGACATGCACTACTGACAGCAGCTTACACACTTAACCGTGTTCCATCTAAAAAGGTTGAAAAGACACCATATGAAATATGGAGTGGTAAGAAACCACATATGTCTTACATGAAGATTTAGGGCTGTGAAGTTTATGTGAAACAACAAATTTCAAATAAGCTTGAGCCCTAATCTGACAAATGCTTATTTGTGGGGTATCCTAAAGAATCAAGAGGGTATTACTTCTGCAATCCTTCTGAGGGCAAAGTGTTTGTCGCTCAAACTGGAGGTTTCTTGGAAAGGGACTTTATTTATAAAGGAATCAGTGGGAGGAAAGTAGAGCTTGGAGAAATTCAAGAATCACAAAGCATTGATACACCTATGGAGGAATTATAGCAGGAACCACAAGTAGTTGTGGAAGAGCAACCTGCTCAAGTAGAACAAGACCAGTGTAGGTCGAGCAGGATATGTAACTAACCAGAGAGATATGAATATCTCATAACTGATCAAGGTGATGTATTACTCATGGATCAAGATGAGTTTGTAACCTATCAAGAGGCCATAACTGGCCCTGAGTCTGAGAAGTGGCTAGAAGCCATGAAATTTGAAATGGATTCCATGTACACAAACCAGGGTTGGACCTTGGTAGAGCCTCCTGTAGGAGTTAATCCTATAGGATGAAAGTGGGTCTTTAAAAAGAAGACTGACATGGATGGTAAGGTACATACCTATAAGGCAAGACTGGTTGCTAAAGGTTATAAACAAGTTCATGGTGTAGACTATAGTGAAACCTTTTCACCAGTTGCGATGCTTAAATCTGTTCAGATTTTACTTGCTATTGCTGCATATCATGATTATGAAATATGGCAGATGGATGTCAAGACTGCTTTCCTTAATGGGAATCTTCTTGAGGATGTGTACATGACACAACCTGAAGGATTTAACATACCAGAAGAAGCCCAAAATATGTGCAAGTTACAACGATCAATCTATGGATTGAAGCAAGCTTCCTGAAGCTGGAATCTTCGTTTTGATGAAACTATAAAATAATATAGATTCATAAAGAATGAAGATGAGCCTTGTGTCTAGAAGAAGGTTAGTGGGAGCATGATCGTCTTCCTGGTATTATATGTAGATGACATATTAATCATTGGAAACAATGCCCCTACCTTGCAACAAGTAAAAACTTGGTTAGGGAAATGCTTTTCTATGAAGGACCTTGGTGAAGGAGCCTATATATTATGAATCAGGGTCTATAGAGATAGATCACAAAAACTGCTTGGCCTAACTCAGAGTACATACATAGATAAAGTGCTGAGACGCTTTAATATGCATGATTCCAAGAAAGGATTCATACCTATGCAACATGGCATGCGCCTATCAAAAACACAATCTCCTTCAACTAAGGAAGAAAGGGATCGCATGAATAAGATCCCATATGCATCTGTAATAGGATCTATCATGTATGCCATGTTATGTACTCGACCAGATGTCTCGTATGCTTTAAATGCAACGAGTAGGTACCAATCTAATCCTGGTGATGCTTATTGGGTAGTTGTCAAGAATATCCTTAAGTACTTGAGAAGGATTAAGGATACATTCTTGATATATGGAGGTCAGGAAGAGCTGGCGGTAATTAGATACACCGATGCTAGCTTCCAGACAGATAAGGATGGCCTTAAATCACAATCTGGTTATGTGTTCTGCCTAAATGGTGGCGCTGTGAGCTGGAAAAGTTCAAAGCAAGAAACAGTTGCTGATTCTACAACCGAGGCCGAGTACATTGCTACCTCAAATGCAGCAAAGGAAGCTGTTTAGATCAAAAAGTTCATTACTGAACTTGGCATAGTCCCTAGCATTGTGGATCCCATTGATCTCTATTGTGATAACAATGGTGCCATCGCACAAGATAAGGAGCCTAGATCTCACCAGCGATCCAAACACACACTTAGATGTTATCATCTCATTCGAGAGATAATAGATCGGGGAGATGTGAAGATATGCAGAGTACCTACACTTGACAACATTGTTGACCCACTAACAAAGCCTCTTGCGCAGCAGAAGCATGATGGCCATACTAGATCTATGGGTATTAGGGGTATGCCTGATTAACTCTAGTGCTAGTGGGAGATTGTTGGTGTAAGCCCTAGAGGCCAATACTTTTGGTACTTGTATCGAATTATTTATTAATAATAAAAGGCATTTCTTTATTAAGTTTGTTTTTCCAAAGTGATAAAGTCTCTAGAATAGTTAGTTCGTTTAATCACTACTACAAAACGCTAAAACAACAACGCCAGGCTTACAACGCATCCTTTTATGTCGTTGTAATAGGTTAAAAATTTCTCGCCCATGTAAAAGCTGAGTCATTTAATGACGGTTGAATGAAACCACCGTAGTAATAAATAAAATGTATCTAGCTTCGATTCCCTACAACTACATTTTTTCCATTTTTTAGAGTACATTTAGCGTGTGACAATTAAGTCCATTATTTTAAAAATAAATTGTAAATTATTTTACAACGGTTAAGATGAACAACCGTAGTAATAAATGAAATGTAACAAGCTTCGATTCCCTGCAACACATTTTTTCCTTTTTTTAGGATACATTTAGCGTGTGTCACTTAAGATTCCACGGCGGTTTATTTCTCCAACCGAGATTAAAAGGTTTACTGATAAATTAAAACAAAACTTATTATGTATTTCTTTTATAAGACGCCCTAATCGAATAAGTGAGCCAGAGACGCACTAACCTTTACCGTCTTCATATCCATTCATTTAGAGCTCAAATATTGCTCAAATAAGGTACTCTTCAACATCTTCATTCCTTTTTTCTTGGTTTATGCTCAAATATTGATTGTCTTCATCATTCATTTGCTTCTTCAGCTTCGAAGTAAGGTTCTCTTCAACATCTTCATTCCTTTTTTCTTGGTTTATGCTCAAATATTGACCGTCTTCATCATTCATTTACTTCTTCAGCTTTGAAGTATGGTTCTCTTCAACATCTTCATTCCTTTCTTCTTTGTTCATATTGTATATGTTCAAGTCAGAATGAGATGTTTCATATGCTTTACGTTTAGTATGAGAGTACATCTTCATTAATTTTTTCTTTGTTCATATTATATATGCATATGCTTGAGGTTTTGGATTAGATTTTGGTGCGTCATTCACATTATTATACAAGTATAAATTTCAGAAGTTGTAATGGATCGTAGTTGGATGAAAGCCAATAGATTAGATCCAGTTTATGAGAACAGAGTTTGTGAATTCCTTGAATACGCTGATAAACATCTTCCCGGCAATGATGGTATCTTTTATTGTCCTTGTGTTGTTTGCGCTAATATCAAAAAGGGTACAAAGAAAGAAATATACAATCACCTTTGTTGTGATGGTATATGTCAAAATTATATAATATGGACGTGGCATGGTGAGGTGGATAATAAGGAAAGTCGGGCGTCACAAAATCAAAGAGTGGAGGAAGATGAATATATAGAAGATCACCTAGAGGATATGTTTCGTGATATTGGGGAATCTTCTTTTATGAATGCTCATATTTATGATAATTTATGTCGTGATAAAGACACCCCTTTATATAAGGGATGCACAGAGTTCACACGATTGTAGGCAGTGTTAAAGTTGTTTAATCTAAAGGCAAAAAATGGATGGTCGGATAAAAGTTTCACGGAATTACTTGAATTGCTACAGCAAATGTTACCAGAAGATAACAAATTGCGTGATCGTTGCTATAAGGCCAAGAAGATATTGTGTCCACTGGGTCTGGAGTATATCAAGATACATGCTTGCCCTAATGATTGCATATTATACCGGAAAGAGTATGAAGACCTGTTTCAATGTTCGAAATGTGGTGTGTCGCGTTACAAGCTGGAGGCTAGCAATGGTGATGACAATGATCACTATGACAATGTTAGTAGGAAGCATCCTCCTGCTAAAGTGTTATGGTACTTGCCAATACTTTCACGATTAAAGAGACTTTTTGCTAATTCGAATGACACAAATAATCTTAAATGGCATGCAGATGAAAGGATTCGTGATGGAAACATTCGCCATGTAGCTGATACTTTGCAATGGAAGAAAATTGATTCGTTGTTTCCGGATTTTGGAGTCGAGCCAAGAAATCTTAGGCTTGGGCTTGCCACCGATGGAATAAACCCCTTTGGTAATATGAGCACTAATCATACTTCATGGCATGTTCTTCTCACTATTTACAACCTATCTCCTTGGTTGTGCATGAAGCGCAAGTATATACTGTTAAGTATGATGATTTTTGGACCACGACAACCTGGTAACGACATAGATGTTTATTTTAGTCCATTAATTGATGATTTACGACTCTTGTGGGATGAAGGCGTTGGAGTTGATGATGCATATTCTGGGGAAAATTTTAATATGCGTGCAATGTTATTTTGCACAATTAACGACTTTCTGGCTTACGGTAACTTGGCGGGATACAGTGTCAAAGGACATAAAGCGTGTCCTATATGTGAAGATGATACTTGTTATCACCAACTTGAGTTTGGAAAAAATACCGTTTACCTTGGGCATCGAAAATTTCTAAAACTGGGTCATCCTTATTGTAGATTGCGAAAGGTTTTTAATGGAGAGCAAGAGTTTGGTGAGGCTCCTAAACCTTTAACCGGGGATGAAGTTTATCAACGGCAGGAATACATTAATGTTGTCCTTGGGAAGAGACAAAAAGAAAAAGGTGGGAAGAGAGAAAAAGAAAAAGGTGGGAAGAGAGGAAAAGAAAAAGGGGCAGTTGCAAAAAATATATGGAAAAAGAGGTCCATCTTCTTTGATCTTCCATATTGGTCAAGTCTTGAAGTTAGACATTGTCTTGATGTGATGCACGTGGAGAAAAATGTGTGTGATAGTTTGATTGGCACACTTCTAAACATTTCGGGCAAGACTAAAGATAGTAAGACTTCCTGTCTTGATATGGAGAAGACGGGTATACAAAAACAGTTGACTCCAATAGAGAAAGGAAAAAGAACTTATCTGCCTCCAACATATCACACTCTATCTAAAAAGGAAAAGAAGATATTATGTGAGTGTTTGCAAGGTATTAAAGTTCCGCAAGGTTACTCATCAAACATCAAGAAACATGTATCAATGAAAGATCTCAAGTTAATTGGTTTAAAATCTCATGATTGTTATGTATTGATGCAACAACTTCTACCAGTGGCTATCCGTGGGATCCTTCCAAAAAATGTGAGAGTAACTATAACGAGACTGTGTTTATTCTTCAATTCCATATGTAATAAAGTTCTTGATTTCAAAAAATTGGATGAATTAGAAGATGAGGCTGCCATAATCTTGTGTCAATTGGAGATGTATTTTCCGCCATCATTTTTTGACATTATGGTTCACTTACTTGTTCATCTTGTAAGAGAAATCAGAATTTGTGGTCCAGTTTATTTAAGGTGGATGTATCCAATAGAGCGATATATGAATATCTTTAAAGGATATACGAAGAATCATCACCGTCCGGAAGCTTCGATTGTTGAAAGGTACATCACAGAAGAAGCTGTTGAGTTTTGTACAAACTATTTGTCGGATGCAGATTCTATAGGAATTCCAAAGTCTCGTCATGCTGACATAGACGAAAGAGGTATTCAAGGTCTAAATGTTAGGTCAATGGCTCGGGATGTAGTTATTCAATCACATTTCTATATATTGAATAATATAGATGAGGTTCAACCTTTCATAGATACTCACAAAAGACTTATGAAGAAAAAATATTCCCGAATGAATGACAAGTTGTTGTTGATAGAGCATAACAATAGATTCATGGATTGGTTTAATAAAAGTGTATCTAATGATCCTAGTGCATCCGAGATACTTAGATGGTTGTTGTACGGGCCAAAATTTTGTGTCATTACCTGGAGTGCATACGGCATTGGTCATTATACCTTTTATACAAAATCAAAAGATGATCATAGTACAATGAAAAATAGTGGGGTTATGGTTGAAGCCAAATCGATGTATTTCTTTAGTTCAAAAGATAAGAGTCCGGTAATGGCAACTACTGCGTTTTATGGTGTCATTGATGAGATTTGGGAGATTGATTATGTTATTTTCAAAGTGGCTTTATTTAAATGCAAGTGGGTTTCCAATAATAGTAATGGTGTAGACATTGATGACTTAGGATTCACCCGGGTCGACCTTGGCAAGGCATCTTTTAATACAGAACCATTCATCATGGCTTCTCAAGCAAAACAAGTTTTCTATGTTTCCGATCCATCGGACAAATCGGGGAAATGGTCAATCGTTCTCCAAGGAAAATACATTCGTCTTTGTTATGATAGTCTTGATATTCCGTCCACACCTTCTTACACAACATAAGTTCCTACCTCATAGATGAAGTTGATGGAGATGTCGTGCATGCTATACGACTCGATCATGAAGAAGGCATATGGGAAAATTAACAAGTACGTAATTTATTATTTATTCATAATATATTAATTGTATGTTATAGTTTAGAAGTATTTTTACTAACAAGTATAATTATTTGAAATCATAGGTATTTTGAGTCTAGACACCAGGCCAGGAGACAAGACACCAAGAGACAAGATACCAATACACCAAGTTACAATTATGTGAAGTTATGTAATGTGTGTAAACTATAATATGGTATATGTGATATTTTATTTATGTAGGTTGTTTGTTCTGATAAACTGTAATCTGGTATATGTGATATTATGAATATGATAAGATTAATATTATTATGAAAATTGTATCACAAAATGTGAATTGTATTTTTCTGCTGTGCTGAGATATGGAGAACAATAATACAGGTAAAAAAATGGGATTAATTATAAAAGCAGGATGATATTTGTTAATTTTGCAGAAACTTTAACGACGGTTATATTTCCTAACCGTTGTAATATCTGGTGCGCTGTCCAGCAAAAAATAAATATCAAAATTGTGCTGCTGGGAATCGAACCGAGGACAATTATATTTATTACAACGATGTAATGTAAAATCGTTGTGATAGTTAGCTTGTTTTCCTGTTTATTACAATGCATACAAGGCCGTCGTTGCAAGTATCATATATATAACAACAATCTACATAACAACGCCCTCGCCCGCGTCATTGTATGTCATTCCCAACCGTTGTTAAATGGGTTTTTCGTAGCAGTGAATGAAATATTAAGTGTGACTTAATTATGAGATTCCATTAAACATAAGGACACTATTCTTAAAGTATCCGTAGTCGAGCTTTAATGTGAAATATGATAACCTTAAAGCATTAAGACTATTATGTAGATAGACTGATTATCACATCTCATGGATCATGGATAAGGAGTTATCAAGTCTTAACATATGTATGAATATTAGGAGTAATATTTATACTGGATTGACCCACTATGAGAGTACTACATAGAATGTTATGCAAAGTGTCATAAGTTACCCTCATGGTGATAGTGGTGTATACCACCCTTCGACCTGAAACCAATATGGACCCTAGATGTAGAGTCAAGTACTTTATTGCTGATCAAACATTGTCCGTAATTGGATGACTATAAAGACAATTGATGGGTACTTCATAAAGCATGCTGAGGTACATGAGTGACCTAGATGGAATTTGCCCATCATGCATACAGGATAAATGTCTAAGGGCCCAATATTAAACTGAACAAGGATGACACGGTATATGCCTTGTGTTCAATAAAGACATAAGGGCAAAAGGGTAATTGTACACACAAGCACTATCACAAAAGATTTTGGCAGATCACGTGACAATTTCGTGACTTGGGTAGCAGTGATGTGTTGCTAGATACCACTCACTGTTTATTATGTTAATTGTATGATTTAATATAATTACCAACGTCGCGAAATCCTACAGGGTCACACACATAAGGACAGTTTGATAAGAGGTAGAGTAAATAAGGCACACCGTAAGGTACGATGTACTTAAGTAAATATGTAACACCGTAAGGTACGGTGCACTTAAGTGGAATACGGATTGTGGTAAGGTACCGCATGCTTAAGTGATATACGGTACATCATAAGATATGGTGTGCGTGCACTTAAGTGGGTTTTTTAGCTTGCAGGCCACACAAGTGGTTCTATTAATATAACCCTTGTGCAGAAGCATAAACACTTGATGAAAATTCAGTTGTGAAACCCTAGCCGTATTTTACTTTTCTCTCTCTCTCTCTCTCTCTCCCTCTCTCTCTCTCTCTCACTCAAAGCCTTCAATCGTAGCAGCTAGCACTGAGAATGAATGAAGCTATTTGTGTGGACTGAGTAGAGGCGTTATTCATCGTA
Organism: Lathyrus tuberosus; assembly: GCA_022829125.1. Classification (NCBI taxonomy): domain Eukaryota; kingdom Viridiplantae; phylum Streptophyta; class Magnoliopsida; order Fabales; family Fabaceae; genus Lathyrus; species Lathyrus tuberosus. The sequence goes on along the minus strand of JALAZF010000066.1, from coordinate 16,965,665 downwards.
CATCGCTCGTGATCATTCCTTCGATTCAGAATCAAAGGTTTCATCGCCACAAAAGGTAACCAATCTATCACTGATCATGATCTTTCGTAAGGATCGCTAAAGGGAAATTTTAATTTTCGTTGCGTTTTGAATCGTGATTTCCCTTCATGTCATACCCCAAATTTGTCCTACCTGTGCATAACTTTCATCTGTACCTCCATCCACTAACCATTATTCAGAAAATCCAAAAAATATGCGTTGCTTTTATTGTCCAAATCCAAGTTGCTGCAAGGATGAGCTGAGGTTCATTTGAGGGTTGTCAAGTCAGGGTGGATTGATTCAGGTAATGTGTGGCTGAGGTTCCAATTAGGGTTTCTGTGTCAAAATCATGTTGTCAAGTAAGATTATTAGGGCAGATCTATGTCTGGTACAAACTAAGGTTCAATAGTTTTGACCTAATTTTGGTCGGCAAAATGGTTTGTTTCATGATCAAGACCAAGGTGTGCATCTGTGATTTTAAGTGGAAAGTTCATTTTCAATATTCAAGACCATTATCCATTCTTATCCACTTTTCTAAATACATATCCAATATCATGTCCACATATCCAATCTCAAATTCGCTTTTCTTTTAATATCCATTTTTAATCCATTTTCTTCTTAAATCCATTTCCTTTTTTCAAAACCATTTCTATTCATCCAATTCACACGTCCATTTTGAATGTCCATTATCCATTCAATTTACAGAATCCATTTCAATATACAATTACCCATTTCCAAATTTTAAATGGCCAAATCAATTAATATTTTTCTTAATCCTTTTTCTTAATCAACTCTTTCAATTAGTTTTTTTCGCTAACCACTTGTCCATGACCATTGTTTTTATCCATTGTTCATAAAGCCCAAAAATTCTACAAAAACTTCATACAACAAAAAGTAGCCATGACCAAATTCTAAACACACAAACCCAAATAAAGAGAACAGTCCACAAACCCAAATTCACAACAACCGCAAAACTGAACAGATCCAGAAATTGAAGAAGAAGAAGAGAGACAAAGTGGAACCAATACAAATTTTCAAACAAACAGAACCCAAATCGAAACGGAGAAGGCGAAGAAAAATCCGAATCTGAAACGATCAAACCTGAGAACGTGAAACCGAAAGCGAACAAGAAAGGTTCGGAATGGCTATGCGTTATTTGTTGTTTTCACTGTTATTTTCGTGATGATGAAGAAGGAAGTATTTTTGTTCTTCAGAGCTCAAAGAAACCTTGTTTCGTTTAAAAAAAAGGAAAAAGGTGTGAACTCAGTGGACCGTGTTTTTACTTTGACTGTGAAAATGAATTTTGTCTGACTTTGATTTTCAACTGATGGTGATGTCGACTTGTTGAGTCTCACTTTATGCTGTGGTTTGGTTAGGTTATTTTCTTAACATTGGTGGAATATTTGGGCTCTATCCATATTATTATGGAAAATTTTACCTCATACCCCCACACTTATCCCTCTACCCCTACATTAAATTTTTTTGTACCAAAATGCCCTTATATAAAATTAATTTGTTTTATTTTTTTTACCTTTCCATCATTTATGTTTCTAAATTTCTATACAGAAAAAAGTTATCATACCGTAACACTTTATGAAAGTGTTCCGCTTAAATAATATTCGTGTTTTAAAAAATTTCAAAAAAAATTAATACCGGAAAAAAGTGTTCCGGTTGAAAATATTTCAAAAATAAAAAAAAAAAGTCATACCGGAACACCTTTTAAGAGTGTTCCAGTTGAGTATATTATAAAACCCGGACATCATTATAAACGTGTTCTTGATAGAATTTTTCTTACTAAATTAGTTTCGGCAACAGGTTAAAACCGTTGCATAAAGTAAATAGACAGCGTTTGTAAAGTGTTGCTGAAACTCATTTTGCAATTTTTTGAACCGGAACACTTTCAAAAAGTGTTCCGGTGTTATTAATAAATCTAACCCGAACACTTTTAAAAAGTGTTCCGGTATGATAATTTTTTCGTTACTTTAGGCTACGGTTTTGAACTGTTGCAGAATTGCATTTAGCAATTTTTTAAACCGGAACACTTTAAAAAAGTGTTCCGGGGTTATTAATACATCTAACCGAAACACTTTCAAAAAGTGTTCCGGTATGATAATTTTTTCATTACTTTAGGCCACGGTTTTGAACTGTTGCTGAAACTCATTTAGCAATTTTTTTAACCAGAACACTTTCAAAAAGTGTTCCGGTATTACTTATACATTCAACCGGAACACTTTCAAAAAGTGTTCCGGTATGATAATTTTTTCGTTACTTTAGGCCACGATTTTGAACTGTTGCAGAAACTTATTTAGCAATTTTTTTAATCAGAACACTTTTAAAAAGTTTTTCGGTGTCTTAATAATATACCTAACCGAAACACTTTTAAAAAGTGTTCCTGTATGATAATTGTTTTAAAAAGGTGAAAAATAAATGATGGAAAGTTGAAAAAATAAATAATGAAAAAGTGAAAAAATAAAACAAATTAACGTTTTATATGAGGGCATTTTGGTAAAAAGAAGTTCAATGTAGGGGTAGAGGGACAAATGTGGGGGTATGGAGTAAAATTTTCATTATTATGTTATCTCCATCGTGTGGTGGATGATGGGGCTTAAGGCCCACATGATTCCGCCTATATGTTACCTTCCCATTTTCTTATTCAGCACCCCGTTTCCTTGTTTTTTAATTTGTTTTAAATAATTTCTTTAGGCTTTCAAATTGATTCTAAAAAGATTTTTTTCAAGAGTAGTGTTTCATAATATTTTAGTTTTTTTTTTCATTTTTCAAGTTTAAGTTTTTTCATTTAGCTAATTCATCCCAATGTTTCTTTTAATTCTAATTTCTATTTCTCATTTTATTAATTTTATTTTCTTTTCTTTTCTTTTTAATTTTGGGCAATGATATATTAAAAGGTCATAGATGGTTGATTTAAATAAATCGACGGAAAATCTTGATCAATATGAGACCGTCTTCTTTCTTGCTTTTCTTTTTTTTTAATTTTGGTCAATGAAAGTCTAAGAATCATGAATCGTTAATTTTATCGATAAAATTATGATTAAGACGAGACTGTTTGCTTTTCTTTTCGTGTGGCACGATTTCCTTAGAGAATGATTCCTCAATATCATTTATTTATCGTGTTTTAGCACAAACATCATTCTTGCGTGACCTCCTATAGTGTGATCTTCATCATTGATCGTGCTACGACGGTTTAGTGCTACATATGTCCCGTATCAGAAAATGATTATTCGTGGCCCAAACTTATGTTTGAAAGCCCAAGGATGGTTTTTTTAACCATCGTTGATCATTCATTCTAATAATTAACGATTAATCAATAACCACTAACTTTACTTTCTGTCAATATATTCTTGATTTACGTTTATATCAATTATTGTAGATATTTTTCTATTCATATCCATATTCATATTGTTCATATCATATTCATCTTATTCATATCTTGTTCATCTAACCTCTTCTTGTTCATACCATTCAAAACACAATAAAACGACCGAAACCCTAAAAAAACTAATTGGTGGACTGTTGGTTACTTTTCTAAGAAATGGAACTTTGACTTTGTACAGAAACCCTAATCAAAGGAGCTTTTGTCTGACTCTTGCTCAAGGCTTAGTTTAGGAGACCTCGTACACACACAACTTCCTCTTGGGCTACCTTACAATAGGACCTTTTATTTCGTGCAATCCCCTGTAATTTACATGTACCCCGCTCCCATCCGATGTACGCATTCGATTTTCTTTGATTGTGGTTTGTTTACTAGGAGCACCCCTAGGGACTAGCATAGACAAAACCATTTTTAAACTAATTCTCGATACGTCGTCGAGCCCATTTTCAAAACACCCCCATAAGTCGATTGCTCATTAACGCCGCCATCAAACTAACACACACACTCACATAATTCATTGTGGTTTCATTACTAGGAGCACCCCTAGGGACTAGGATAGATTATCACCCTTTTTTAATTAAACTCTCGATTCTTCGTCGAGCCATTTTCAAATCAACCTCTAACCAAACTCTTTTCAAACCTCTTCGCATACAAATAAACCCTTGATCCAATGTCAAGCGGATTTTCACAAACAAACTTCAAAACGACTAATAACTATCACAACTCTTTTCAAGGTGAAAAATGGGGGTTTGAGTATTCGATCTCCCTTCGGTTGTTTAGGTGCGGGTTCTCTTACTCGTGTGTGAGCAATTGACGCCTATAAAATATTTCCAACTCGATTCCATTCCAACCATTCTCCCAACCATTGAAAAAACTTTTCAAACCATCAAACCTTTTCAAACTCAAACCTTGGGTGAAAAAGAGAGAGAGTCGGTTCTTCGACTCACTCTCCCGATTACTTGGGCCCGAGGAGCCTTTCTTATGTTCGAGTAATCGTCATCTAAACAAATTTCAAAACACCAATCTCTCCCTCTTTTCGTGGACGTATCCACGAACTACAATTGCTCTGATTCTTTATTCTCGTCCGAGTAAAGATACGTAGGCACAAGATTGCGATGATCTTGGCGAGCACACTTCCATCTTTTTCCGTTATTCCCCGTAGTCGAACTACGATTGCTCTGATTTCTCATTCTCGTCTGAATGAGTATACGTAGGCACAAGGGCCCCAATCCTTGGCGAGTACCCTATCCTAAAACCATCCCATTTCTCTTAGCATCTATTCTCTTTTATCTTACTATTTCACATTTTATCATTGAGAAGAAACCCCATAAGCTTAACTAATGTTCATCACAATTCAAATTAAGAGGTTCCCGTTGAGTACAACGGACGTGAGGGGTGTTAATACCTTCCCCTCACGTAACCGACTCCCGAACCCAGAATATGGTTGCGACGACCATGTTCTTATCTCTTTAAAGGTTTTCTCGATATTTTCCTTTCCCTTTTTTGGGATAAATAAATTTCGGTGGCGACTCTGTCAAACCCCAATTTCTTCCGCGCCTTTTGCGCGAGGGTCGTGCCTTCGATTATGATTTTTTGAGGTGCGACAGCTAGCGACTCTGCTGGGGATATTTGCTCCACGCAAGAGAGAGTCAAGCCTATTTTGATTCAAATTGCGAGCTTGTTAGTTTTGTTTACCTGTTTTTTTCTCGCTTATTTACTTATTTATTTTCTTTCCTATTTCCTTATCTATGTTACCTTTTGTGACATTGTTGGGTTGTTATGATATTGGGAACTTTGTGAGATGGCTCTACACCCGAGTCCGAGTATAACCCTAGGATTAGGATATTGGTTGTGTAGCAGAGACTTGCGTGGTTTCTTCCGTGTCAGTTGAAGCGAAAACCCCGATTGGAGTAGATTCCCTTAGAGATATTATTGTCATGGTGAGTCTTTGCCGTGGTGATAATGTTTTCGAGCTTGAATCGTTGATCCCAAGGACCGTTAACCCTATTTATCCACGGTGGTTGGTAGTGTTAACTCTTTTTGGGTTAATATGAACGCCCTAATCAGATGAGATCCCTTGAACATATTACTTCCTGACAGTAATATTTTTAACCTCGATCTATGTGTCGCTCCCGGGATTTTCATCCTAGTACAAACGCGAAAGTGGCACCGAAATAGAGTCGCCAGCAATGTGTATTTATCCCAAGAGAGGGAAAGGAAACACCGCATAAACCTGAAGGAAAGGATAGAGCATGGTCTTGCGACCAAGAGAAAGGGTAAGGGAGTCGGTTACGCGAGAGGAAGGTATTAGCACCCCCTCGCGTCCATCGTACCCGATGGGATCCACGCTTGCTGCTTCAATCAAAGGGTGTAGAAAAGGATACTGGATAAGGAACTGAAAGAAAGAAAGGAGAAAGAAAGAGAAACAAATGTAGGGAAAATAAAAGAAGTGCTCGCATGGGCCCTACCCCACTGCCTACGTATCTCATCGGGAACATGAGAATCAGAGCGACGTAGTTCCCCTCACTAGGGATGAATTGTTTGTGTTTTTTAGAGAACGGCTTACGTTCTAGCTCAGGTGTTGCAGGCTCGCTGGTCCGAGTGCGTTACCATCTTGCAAGAGAACGAGTAGAAGCGCGTTCGTGCGTTGAGAGTGAGTGAGGTGAGAAAAGAATTCCCGAAGGAAAGACGTTATTGTTTGTTTTTGTCTTTTAGAAGGAAGTGTTTTGGATTTGTTTGCATACGACAGTGTATCTGGATCTTAGTCATTGGAATGTGTACCTTCTCACATCCCAAGATGGAATGGGTAAGAAAGCACACTAAGGGTGAAGAAGACCCTCACACTTAGTTCCAATTATCAAGGTTCAAACACACTAGCATACTTGTGTTTATTAAGTGTTTTGTTGATTATGAAGTGAAGAAATGTTTTTTATTATTTGCACCTTCAACAAGTATTGCATTTAAGTCCCTCATACAAGATCAAATGTTTAACACATTGACCCAAGATGGGCTATATGCTACACATTCTAAGATTACAAGAGAAGACCCCTTATAATCTTTTCTTTATATGAAAGGCCTAAATGCAATAAGTGTCTACCTTTATTATATGTTTTGAATTTTCTTTGAGAGATGAGAAGAGAGACTCAAAAGAGGAGAAAAGGTAAAACCTATATGGACTAAGACTCAATCCTAATTGAAGATTAAAGAGAGTGATCCTAAAGGTTTGTGAGGTTTCAACCTAAAGTCTAAAGAAAGAAAGAATTAAACAATTCACTTCCAAAGTAGAAGATGAATTGTAATTCAAAAAGGGAAAGTAATGAGTTATTAAAAGAAAGCACATAAGTGCTTAGAAAAACACTAAATGGAATTGTAAAAGAGAAAGGATAGAAGTTGAATGTGGATTCCTTATCCACACTCAATTGAAACTTACCGAAGCCCCTACATGGTTAGCACAATCACTTACAAGTAAAGTAAGAAAATATAATGAACAAATCAAATTCAAACAAGTTGACAAACAAAGTAAAATGAGATTGAATGCTATACATGCTTCCAAGTCAGAATGTAACTCATATTTACACAACCTAATGTTATCCTAAATGAGCATACCAAATCATGCAAACAAAATCTCAATCCAACAAGAAGCAAAGAAGAAGAGGTGAAGTGATGTGAATGTGGTTCATACTTGTGAAACAAGTGACTTAAGGTGCAAGATAAACATCAAACATGCAAAGATGAAACCCAAATGTCACAATCAGAAGTCAATTAACATGCTATACATCCTCAAACAAAACCACAACTCATGGCACAAGTGCCTTCATGATCAAGCAAACCAAACATGAGGCATGCATTCACAAAATGAACAAGTTAAACTTCATGCTTCAAACAAATAGCAAACATGCTTCAAAAATTATGACTTTCACCAATCAAACACCTTAAACACATGCCATTAACATATCAAGTCCACAAGCAATGAATCAGAACCAAAGTCACTCAACAATTAGGTCAAAGTCTCATGGAAGTTTCATGCATTCATGCTCAAAGCAACACATCAAAAGTCATCCAAAAAAGACTTAAAAATCATCTCATAAATCTCAAACATACCTCAACATATTGTGACCACAATGCAAAAAGAAAGGCATCAAAATCATTTTTTATGATCAAGAACAAAAATGCACAAAATCATATGTCACATTAAGTATGCATACAAATGGAAATTCAAAAGAAATAATGGAACAGGGGCAAAATGGTCATAAAATCAGAAAATAAAATCATAGAAAATTTCCTAAATGTTTTAAGAATACACATGAATTTTTGTAGAATTTTCCAATATGTTTTGGTATTTTTAAAAATTAATTATGAAACGTGTAGCAAAATGGAAAAAATAAAATGGAATGTAAATGTGAATGGGGGTGCATGCCTAGTAACTATTCAGTTCAATACGTTTGGGCTTTAGAAAATGGAGGTGTGAATATCAATTTGGCTGAGTCCATCAGAAATGTGCACATGACTTGCACGAGTTTTTTAATGCGCTGGCACCATTATCACCACACGATCATGCCAAAATGGACGCATAAGATTAGAACATGCTAAACCCTAACATCAACTCACCGGCCGGAGAGGGACCTCCGGTCACCTTCTCCGGCCACTCTCCGGCGCTGCAATCAACCAAACAATCCAGAAATTTATGCAATGCACATCAAAATATTCAGGAAGTCACGTAGAGCATGAATCTAGGATTAGTTTTCACAAACAACACACAAACAGAGAGAATAGAAGCAATGAAATTAGCCCTAGGTTTTGGATCTAAGCTTCTAAGAAGCTCTATCAACTAGCCAGATGGAGGAGTGCTCTTAGTGAGCTCAAATCATCACAACACGAGCTAGACAGAATGCAAATCGTGCCAAGAAAGTTTAGGATATTGAAACCTGAAAATGTAGGAAACTGTAGTTGAAAGAGAACCAGAGAAATGTGCTTCCTCTTTGATCTTCAACTGGCCAAATAAAGGCTCACAAATCCTTGCAAATGTTGATGAAATTCAATATGCAGTGGAAGACTCTTCAATCTCTTCAATGCTACCAAGCTTCAATGTGTTCCAATGCTGTGTGATGTTGAAGCTTGAAGATGGATTCAGATGTAGATGATGATGAAATCGTGTGAGAGGAAGAGAAGCTTCAGAGAGAGAGCTTGCGAATTTCAGAGGAAAAATGAGAATGAAGTGTAGTTGAGTGAGAGTGTGAAAATGAAGTTCAAAACTGAATTGTGAAGTGAAGTTTGAATTTATATCATGAATTAACCATGGTTTAGTGAGTTGGTTAATTGAGTTGAGTGGGTTAAACTGAGTCATCCCTAACTAACTGAGTCAAGTTAGTTAGGGAGAGCAGTGCTATGGTGAAGATGGCTCATGGTGAGATATGGTGGGAGCAAGGAGAAAGTGAATTGGCACTGTTGTGTAGCAGGGGCTTGCGCATCAAAAACTTGGTAAGCAAGTTTGTTCTTTCTATTCCCATGTGTGGCACGTGATAGTGTGCATTGTGTAGGTGATATGTTTGGCCAAATGTGGAAATAAAGTGTGGAAGTGTTTGGGGTGTGTGTGAACCAGAATCCTGCAACATGCTATCAATGCATCCATTCCAACATAGGGTAGTTCGTGGAGGTTTTTCTCTCTCCTCATGGAATGGTTTGGCAAGGTTTTGGAGTCATGGAAAAGAGGAGCTATCATGGAACAATATTGATGTTGAAAACAAGTCAAATGGAAGTGTACAAGGTGATGAAAAATTGCTTGAAACAAAAGGAATCAAAACTGGTGTATGGCGTAGTAATGGGGTTGGTTGGCAAGGCAACATGGCGCCTGGGTTTTCAGCATAACCAACATGACTTTGAACCCTTAAAAATATCTCATAACTTGATCAAACCAAAAATTGTCCAACATGAATATTGAAGATGACAATGCAATGAACAACTTTCATGTTGAAAAGTTTTCCATTTGAGGCCTTTAACCATGGGAAAAATGAGTGGACATTAGGCCCACCACATGTTTGTTAAAATGACTGCGCGCGTGCCCTGAAAATCTTGGTCATGACCTAGTTTTGAACCTACTTTGCTCAAACTTTGATCAATCATATCTCACTCAATTTTTATCCAATGGAGATGTTCCACACATGGATTTGAAGCTTAAAACAATATCTTTCATTGAGGCAGAGTGGATTTTTCATTTGGTGCTCCAAATTTAAATGGCCTTGGTTCAAATTCTGATGCAAAATGGCCAAAACTTGCTATTTTTAGTAACCCTACTTCATCCAAAAATGGCAACTTTCCACATCTTGATTTTTCATGATTCCTTTGGAGTTTCTTGACCAAATTTTGTACATTGGACATATACAACATGAATTTCATGATTTTGGGCTCAAAAAGTCAAGAGTTGACTTTTTCCTCTGATTATTTGACTTTGCCCCAATTTCTCTGATTCTTGATCTTTCTTCCAATTGAACCACTTCTAAAACCAATTGAGATGCAATTTTCCACATACATACACTTAGGGACATATGGAATACCATGACAACAAGTTTTGTCCAAAAAATCAGAGATACCCTGATTTAATTGGAAACCCTAATTTCAGCCCCTTCTGGTTAGGAGGAAAAAGTGCAGTCTTCAATTTCAAATTCCTCAGAGCATGTTGTGTATCCTCTTAAAGGATGATGAGAAATGCCACTTGAGAATGATTTTGAATCAATGAGCTATCTCTTTTGAGGGTTTTCCTTCAATTTTTGAACCTCTTGCATAGTGAAAGATGTAGTGCTTCAATCTCCCATTGTATCTCTTATCCTTGAGGTTGTGGAAGATCAATTGAGATGGGATGAGACATGAAAGACCTCTTGGCTTGCCTTGAGGGCACTTGATTGACCTTTTGTGCTTTGAATGATCTCTTGATTGCCCACCTTCCACCTGATCACATGCCCTGATGGTAAGAAGGATGCCATGCTTCATTTTTCTATGTTAAATGCAATGCAATGTTAATGAGGTGGATATGATATGATAAATGATAATGCCATGCTATGATGCCAAAAGGGGAGAGCAAATTTTGGGGTATTACAGCTGCCCCTATTCAAGCGCTGTAGACCTGAATGCCTGAAAGCAAATGCTTTCGGACTTTCAAGGTATATAGTGATTGAATACCAAAAATAACCAAAAATTTGCTCTGGGTGAAGAATAAAAGGGATATAAACCCAACGAGACTGCTGGATTGAATCTTCGATGAAACGTCGGAGAGATCTGTCTTTTGAACGATGCCAGACGACTACTGGCTTGCCACACTGCTGGTGGACTTTAATAATGTCTTTTATGCAATTCCAGACGACTACTGGCCTGCCACACTACTGGTGGACTTTAATAATGTCTTTTATGCAATTCCAGACGACTACTGGCCTGCCACACTACTGGTGGACTTTGATAACGTCTTTTGAACGACGCCAGACGACTACTGGCTTGCCACACTGCTGGCGGACTTTAATAATGTCTTTTTGAACGACGCCAGACGACTACTGGCTTGCCACACTACTGGTGGACTTTGCAGCTTCGTGCCACCCGAAGATGGACTTTTGCCAATCCACTGTTGGACTTTTGCCACCCGAAGACGGACTTTTGCCAATCCACTGTTGGACTTTTGCCACCCGAAGACGGACTTTTGCCAATCCACTGTTGGACTTTTGCCACCCGAAGACGGACTTTTGCCAATCCACTGTTGGACTTTTGCCACCCGAAGACGGACTTTTCGCCAATCCACTGTTGGACTTTTGCCACCCGAAGACGGACTTTTCGCCAATCCACTGTTGGACTTTTAGAATTAAAATCGAATTACTCTCTGCCTCTGCGCCAGACATCTCTGCCGACTCTGCTGAGGAACCACAATCAATGATTTAATCTCAGAGACTCCTAAAAGGATAAAATCTCTGCTGGCGAATGGATGAACAATCCGTCTGCTTCGAATTGTCAAGCTTGCCAAAAATAAATTGGACTTTAAGATATGAGGGAATGACGACTCTGCCAGGAATTATTCCATCTGTTTGGGGAATGAATTCTGGTCACAGCGATTCTGCTGGGGATGAGAATTTTTAAATGACGTCCTGCTGGGGAAATGAGCCATTAAAACTCTGCTTGGGGATTTATTCAACCCAAGATCCTTTATAGGGATTATCCACCTTCTGACCCGGCTGGGGAAAGGCTGTACCATCCTTGTTGAGGAATAGATTCTGTCGATCTTATAAACCTCTGCGGAGAGAACAACAACTCAGCTGGAAGTTGCTGAAAAGATTCGATGCTGACCTCTGTGGGGATACCATGACCAGAGATACGGTCTTGCTGGGTATCAGGGCTACCCTGCCAGGGATATGCAAATCCTGGTTAGAACATTCCCCTGCAACTTGCTAGGAAAGAGTCCTTTGGGGAAACTCAAAGCAAATCCACAGTAGTCTGCCGCAGAATATGACTGTCAAGCTTAGGATAAGTACCACAATGCCCCATGCTAGGCGAGCTTCCCTTTAGACAATTCCGCTAGGGATGACGGGTTTATAACAAACTCTGCTGGAGAAAACTGCTTTAAAGCGTCTCGTGTTGGGGAATGCCTTTTGAGAGGATTTTACAGAAGACCAACTGTCCTCAAACTCTACTGGGGATGATCAACACTTCATGCTGGGGAAACAAACATGCCCCATGCTTGGACAAAACAACAATTAGTCCCCGAAGAGGATGTCATAAGAGGATTTTACAGAAGATCTAGCCTCTTCAAACTCTTGTGACTTCGCTGGGGATAATGACCATCAGTTTCGGTGTCGACGAGACCACCCTTTTGGGGAACCCGTGACCGTTACCGACATAGAAAAGCTTGTAGCCGTTGGAAGGACTGAATAAGAGAATCGACTTAACAAGATACAACGGTACCCAGTTGAACTTAATTCACTGAGATCGACCCGATGAACGCCGATCTCCTTACCCATAATTGCCCCAGTCTTTTGCGTGGGGTGATTTATTGCTAGTCTTGTGCTCAAAATCATCTGCACCTGCTACCTGCAACAAAAGAATATGCCCACATGCCCCGAATATTGCGTGGCTAAAATCCACCATCCGGGAGTATTCAACATTCGAAGTAATTTCAAATGTTTTTTCTGCGCATGTTATTGCAAGGCTGTCATGTTTTCAAATGCAATGTTTTATCAAAAATTAGGACGTTTTTGCAAACAAAGCAATAAAACAAAAATGGCAAGCTTTTTACTGAAATTCAATTTATTGACTGAGAGCCCAGAATAGGCAATTACATCTGGAAGCAATCCCTGGAAAGAGGTGATCGCTGAAAATTGAGAAAAGAAACTATCCTAATGGCAATGTGAAAACGGAATTCCACTGAGTTTCCATTCTGTTATGACCAGTATGTCTTCAAAACTCCCCGACCTTGCCTTCTGAGGAATGATCAGACCGATTCCTATCTTTCAGAACGTCAGTTGTTCAAACGGTAATGGGTACAGATAACTCAGACTGTAGTCATTCGCTTAAATCCCTCTTTTGTGTGGACCGCCCTTTCAGGTTTTCGATCCATCAGGATACCCTTTTTTGCCTAAGTTGCCCTTTCGGGTTTTCAACTTACCGGGTGTACAATTTTTTCAATTATATCCCTAATTTTTGCCCGAACCTTATTCTGTTTTTGGCTCGCCGGGATGCCCTTTTTTGCCTGGATTTTTTATTTTTATTATCCAGCGGGTCTATTTATGCGAAGTATTTTTTGACTACGTCCGAGTTGACAGGGGATGAAAAGTCTTCGCCATCCATGGTTGTAAGCAATAAAGCTCCGCCCGAAAAGACCTTTTTAACCACGAATGGACCTTCATAATTAGGAGTCCATTTGCCCCTGTGGTCTGTATTGGGAGGAAGGATCCTTTTGAGTACCACGTCTCCGACTTTGTAAACCCGAGGACGCACCTTTTGGTCAAATGCCTGTTTCATTCTGCGCTGATATAGTTGCCCATGACATACAGCCGCCAATCGCTTTTCCTCAATAAGGCTCAGCTGATCAAATCTGGCTCGTACCCATTCAGCTTCATCTAGCTTAACATCCATCATGACTCTGAGGGACGGAATCTCTACTTCAACCGGTAGCACTGCCTCCATACCATATACGAGTGAGAATGGGGTTGCCCCAGTGGACGTGCGTACCGACGTTCGATACCCATGCAAAGCAAATGGTAACATCTCATGCCAATCTTTGTACGTGACAACCATTTTCTGCACAATCTTCTTGATATTTTTGTTGGCCGCTTCGACCGCGCCATTCATCTTTGGGCGGTACGGAGAAGAATTGTGATGTTCGATTTTGAAGTCCCGGCATAACTCAGCCATCATCTTATTGTTCAAATTAGAACCATTATCAGTAATGATTCTTTCGGGAACTCCATATCGGCAAATGATATCCCGTTTTAAGAAACGAGCGACCACTTGCTTTGTAACATTGGCATAGGATGCAGCTTCAACCCATTTGGTGAAGTAATCAATTGCCACCAAGATGAAACGATGACCATTGGAAGCTGTAGGCTCAATCTTTCCGATCATATCAATGCCCCACATGGCAAACGGCCAAGGCGACGACATGATACTCAACGGATTTGGAGGTACATGCACTTTATCTGCGTAGATCTGGCATTTATGGCATTTGCGGGCATATTTGCAACAATCTGACTCCATAGTCAACCAGTAATATCCCGACCTTAACAACTTTTTAGCCATTGCCTGCCCTCCGGCATGGGTACCGAAAGAGCCTTCGTGCACTTCAATCATCAACAAGTCTGCTTCATGTCTATCCACACATCTAAGCAGGACCGTGTCAAAATTTCTTTTATACAGCACGCCATCTTTGTTCAGGAAGAAACTACCAGCTAACCTTCTCAACGTCTTCCTGTCTTTGGACGATGCCCCGGACGGGTACTCTTGACTTTTCAAGAAACACTTAATGTCATGAAACCATGGCTTGTCATCAGACGTTGCATCTACCGCAAACACAAATGCTGGTCTGTCAAGGCGGGATACCTCAATCTTAGGTACATGGTTCCATCCTTGCACTTTGATCATGGAAGACAAAGTGGCCAAGGCATCAGCGAACCTATTCTCATCTCGAGGAATGTGGTACAGTTTCACTGTTGTGAAAAATGTCAGCAATCTCCTCGTATAATCTCTATACGGCACTAGATTTGCTTGGTGCGTGTACCAACTCCCTTTCACTTGATTGATTACCAAAGCTGAATCACCGAATATATCGAGGGTTTTAATCCGTAGATTAATCGCCTCCTCGATCCCCATTATACAAGCTTCGTACTCTGCTTCATTGTTGGTGCATCCGAAAGTTATTCGTGCAGTGAAAGGCATATGAACACCTTCCGGCGTGATAAGAACTGCTCCAACTCCGCACCCATTCATATTGACAGCCCCATCAAACATCAGACTCCATTTGGATTCAGGGTCTGGCCCCTCCTCCGGGAGTGGTTCCTCACAGTCTTTAGCTTTGAGAAACATGATGTCCTCATCAGGGAAGTCAAACTTCATGGGTTGGTAATCATCTATCGGCTGTTGCGCAAGATAATCGGACAAGATACTTCCTTTGATGGCCTTTTGTGAAGTGTACTGAATGTCATACTCTGTCAAGACCATTTGCCACCGTGCAACTCTGCCTGTCAATGCTGGTTTCTCGAAAATGTACTTGATAGGATCCATTTTTGAAATCAACAAGGTCGTGTGCCTAACCATATATTGCCTCAATCGCTTAGCGGCCCATGCAAGCGCACAGCATGTCTTTTCAAGCATTGAGTATCGGGACTCACAATCATTGAACTTTTTGCTCAGGTAGTAAATAGCATGCTCCTTCCTACCTGTCTCGTCATGTTGACCGAGAACACAACCCATGGAACCTTCAAGCACTGTCAGATACATTATCAGCGGTCTCCCTTCAACTGGAGGCATTAGAATCGGAGGTTCCTGCAAGTATTCTTTTATCTTATCGAATGCCAATTGGCAATCGTCATTCCACCTGACCGTTTGATCTTTCCTCAACAATTTAAATATTGGTTCACACGTGGCTGTTAGGTGAGATATGAACCTTGCAATGTAGTTCAATCTACCCAAGAAACCACGAACCTCTTTTTCTGTTCTCGGTTCAGGCATTTCTTGTATTGCTTTCACCTTGGCAGGATCAACCTCGATTCCTTTTTCGCTCACAATGAAACCTAGCAACTTTCCAGAACGCACCCCAAACGTGCACTTGTTTGGGTTTAATCTCAGACGGAACTTTCTCAACCTTTCAAACAGCTTTTTCAGGTTAGTCAGATGTTCCTCTTCGGTTCTCGACTTGGCAATCATATCATCTACATAACATTCGATCTCCTTATGAATCAAGTCGTGAAACAATGTCACCATCGCCCGCTGGTACGTTGCCCCTGCGTTTTTCAACCCAAAAGGCATTACTTTATAACAATATGTACCCCACGGAGTAATGAACGTGGTCTTCTCCATGTCTTCAGGTGCCATCTTGATCTGGTTGTACCCGGAGAAACCGTCCATAAATGAGAACACTGAAAACTGAGCTGTATTATCGACCAGCACATCAATATGAGGTAGTGGAAAATCATCTTTCGGGCTAGCTTTATTAAGATCTCGATAATCCACACACATTCTCACTTTTCCATCTTTCTTCGGTACTGGCACGATGTTGGCTACCCATGGCGGATACTTTGTCACAGCAAGAAAACCAGCGTCCCACTGCTTCTGGACTTCCTCCTTAATCTTTAAAGCCATGTCGGGGTGAGTCCGACGAAGTTTCTGCTTGACTGGCGGACATTCTTCTCTCAATGGTAGCCTGTGCACGACAATATCTGTATCCAACCCCGGCATGTCTTGATACGACCAGGCGAAGACGTCAACATACTCGCGCAACATTTCCGTCAAAGTTTGCTTCACATCTGCTTGCAAGCTGGCACCAATCCTGATCTCTTTTTGGGCGTCCTTGGTACCAATATTGATGATGTCTACAGTCTCCTGATGAGGCTGGATGACCCTTTCCTCCTGTTTCAACAATCTGGCCAGTTCTTCAGGGAGTTCACAATCTTTCTCATCCCCTTCTTCGGCTTGATAAATCGGATTGTCAAAGTCATACATGGCCATATCAAAATCGTTATCAGTGGTATCCGGAGGATCAAGTCTGCATGAACGGGTTCATGCCTTATTTTAGAATTTATTTTTAAGCAAAACAAAAGAAAATGAAACATTGCCATTTTATTTTTTTTGTGCAAAAATAAAAACTGAAAGACAGAGAACAAAATTTGATTGCAAAACGTCCTTTATTAATGATTAAACATTGCAAATGCAACCATGGTGGCCCTACAAATGAATCTATACGCCTTGGGCAGAGCGCAAGATTTTGTCATGCATTATGGTTAGAAAAAACAAAGAAAAATTACTCTGTCTGAAGAGTAACCCGGATGACTTCTTCAACGGACCAGTTTTGCACTTGTTGTCCCGGAGCACGAGGGCGTACCCAGTTGTCCAGGTCACAATTACTGTCAACACTATCCTCTGTGGCTGCACAAGACTGGTCCATGTAGATAATTCCCCCACTATTGAAAGTAATGGGTCCCCTGCTCCCCGCATCTGAAGTTGTAGAGGGATGATAACCAATACCAAATTTGTCTTCCTTCATTGGGGTCTCTATTAACCTGCCCCAACCTTGGGCGTTGCCTGCCCTGACGACTTCGACAGCTTGTTTGTAAGATGAAATGGAGGTACCAGCCCCAACTGGTACAGAAGAAGACTCAGGTGCATCGTCAATATTGACTGCTTCAAATGATTGGCACAGCATCTCATGAATTTCCCCATCCATTTCAATGTACTTGAATGTGGACAAGTGACTCACAAAGATGTCTTCTTCCCCACACACTGTCACAACCTGCCCTTCAAACTCATACTTCAGCTTTTGATGTAGAGTGGAAGTAACAGCTCCAGCTCCGTGAATCCAAGGGCGTCCCAATAGGCAGCTATATGCAGGTTGTATGTCCATTACATGGAACGTGGATTTGAATACCTGTGGTCCAATTTGTACGGGCAATTCCACCTCACCAAACACAGATCGTCTGGTCCCATCGAATGCTCTGACCACCAATTCACTAGGCCGTAAGATCAAACCATCAACTTCCAGCTTCATTAATGCCTTCTTGGGCAAGACATTGAGTGATGAACCAGTGTCTACCAGTACATGAGATAACACTGCGCCCTTACACTCCATCGTGATATGCAAAGCCTTATTGTGGTTTCTTCCTTCAACCGTCAAATCTCTACTTGTAAAGCCCAAGCCATGGCTAACATTAACATTGGAGATTACGCCCTCGAGCTGATTAACAGTAATTTCTTGTGGCACGTACGCACTCTTCAACACTTTCAACAACGCCTGTCGGTGCGCATCAGAGCACATCAATAGTGACAAGATTGAAATCTTTGAAGGGGTCTGATTCAGTTGGTCCACAATCTTATAATCGCTTTTCTTGATTATCTTCATAAATTCTTCCATTTCCTTATCAAAAATAATCTTTGTCTCGGCTTCAGGTGTAGGCGCACTTTCCACCACCTGTTTACCTTTAGCCTTTGCTGCATCTTCTACCTCCTTATCACTTCTCAAGGTCTGGGGAGCGAACAACCTTCCACTCCTTGTAAAACCCCCTACACCCCCTACATTATCAATATTTGGGCTGACTGACGGCTCAACTTCCTGCTTTTTACCTTCGTAATATACATCTGCCCCATAGTGCCATGGGATAGCTTTCGTGGATGTGAACGGAATCGGTCCTGGCACCGTGATAGTGACAGGACTGGGCCTTTCTGGCGCAACACTCGCCACGGGAACTGCATTGACCGGCATTTGAATCTCAGCGGGAGTGTAATAGATGGTCACGGTTGATATCTCATCAGTGTCTTTCACGACTCTATCGAACTGTAGACATCCTTCATCGATCAGATTCTGTAAACCCATCTTCAACTTATCACAGCCGTTCTCCTGATTCATACACTCAGAGCACTCTTGATTACAGCCCGGGAACACCAGTCCCTTCAATAAACGATCTTTTACAACCAACAAAGAAGTTTTCACTTGATGAACGTCTAACACCAAATTCAATCTCCTCCCATCTTCAACAGCGTACACATTTGCTGCACTATGATCAGGCATGGGATGCTGAGTAATATTCGGAGCGGGAGAGAAATTGATGGCTTTAGCATCAATCAAATCTTGTACTTTATGATGGAAAGCCCAGCATTTTTCAATGGAGTGCCCCTGAGCACCTGAGTGGAACTCACAACGAGCATTAGCATCGAAGTTAGGTGGCAGGTTTCCAGCAACCGGAGCTTTCATAGTACGGAGTTCTACCAACTTTAACTCGAGTAGCCGGGGCAACAGCGCGGCATAAGTCATAGGGAGAGGATCCATCTTACGATCCCTTTGTCTAGACCTTTGCTGGAAAAAAGGTTGTTGCTGTTGAACTTGTTGTTGGGATTGTTGTTTCTGAACAGACGGTGTGGGGATTGTTACAGCATCTACCTGAAAATAAGCTCGAGAACGCCCTCTGCCTCGTCCTCTAAACACAGCATTCGTATCACCTTCTCTTCTTTTCTGGTTACTAGCAAACGGTTTCTTCGTCCCCGAAGAGCCAGCCCCACTCACATCCTGGATCTTTCCAAGCTTTAACAGACTTTCTATTCTTTCTCCCGCAATCACAATATCAGCAAATCCAGTTGACGGACAAGCAGCTAATCTATCCAGATAGGCCCCTTGCAAGGTGCCCATAAACATATCCGCCATTTCTCTGTCTGACAAGGGAGGTTGAACCTGGGCAGCCATTTCCCTCCACCTCTGTGCATATTCTTTGAAACTCTCCTTGGCATTCTGGGACAATCCCTGCAATTGGGTGCGGTTGGGCGCCATGTCAATATTATATTGGTATTGCTTCAGGAACGCTTCTGCCAGATCTTTCCAATTCTTCACAGCAACTCTATTCAACTTCATGTACCAGGTCAAGGACGCCCCAGCCAGACTGTCCTGAAAATAGTGCATCCATAGCTTCTCGTCATCCGTATGGGCTGAAATCTTCCCAAAGTAAGCTTGAAGATGCGTTTGGGGACACGCATTGCCGTGATACTTATCAAAAGTGGGAGGTTTGAATTTAGGGGGAATTCTGACTCCTGAGACCAGCCCCAAGCTGGTAACATCAATACCCATAGAGTTCTTGCATTCTATGGCCCTGATCTTTTCTGCTAACTCCTCATACCTTCGATCACCTTGATTACCCACATCAGCGTCTAGTAGAGTAAATTGGTCTTCCAGAGTATCTTCAAGAGTAACACCAGCATGCCTACCATTTCCATTACCCCGATTGTTACCACCAGGAGGAGGGTTGCCACCGGGAGGAGGAATGCCGTGTCCCTGTGAATTGTCATGATGATCACCTTCGGGCCCGTTGTCGGGACGCTCTACCAGAAGCCTCAGTCTCTCCTGATTTTGCGCCATGCCAGTCATGAGGGTCATGAACTGGTCCATACGCTCCCTCATTTCCGCCAAATCACTTTGCACTTGATCCATGATTCTTACTTGATTCCTTCGCGTCGAATATCGGTGAATATGACTCTCCGCTATACTGCCTGAAACCAAATAAAGGTTAGAGACCCCGCAACGAGTACCTGAAAAGCAAGTAACAAAATGCAAAATGATATGCAATGCCATGCAATGCTATGTTTGTCATTTCCTAGGTGCTTTATACCCTGATTCCAATCCAACCACAGAAATCTTAAGACCAGAAATTGTGATATAAAGAGACGTGTCGTGGTCATGTGCTTGTGCGCAGCTATCTGATAAAGAATAATTCTGAATAAAACTGCTCATACTCATTCAACAAAATATTCAAGTACATTTAAGAAAGGTTCAACCGCAAATGCAATACAAGGAAAAAATGGATCCATCAACAAGCCTGATGGTAGCCATTAACAACAAAATACAGGGAAAAGAACATCAATCTGACAATTCCACATCCTTCAGCTTATCACTTGAATACTTGATTTCCTCAAAAAGTATACGGGTACGCTGGTGATTCGGCTTTTCAATCATCTCTTTGATCAAGACATCCCTTTTCTCAAGAGCTTCAGTTAAAGAACCCATGTGCAGCATCAGAGCCTCGTCATCACACACTCCTTTGTGTCTCTTTATGCCGGCTTGCGTCTTGAGTATCTCCCTTTCTATCATGACTTCTTCAAGCTCTTTCTTGGTATTCTTCAACTGGCTTCTAGCTTCTTCTAACTGTTCTTGACTTTTATTGAGACTTTCCCGATACTTTCTCCTCTGCTCATGTGCCTTTTTAAGCTCCTCGTCTTTAGTCTTCGACTGATCCTTTAACTCGGCATTTTCAATTCTGACTTCATCCCAAGCTTGACGGAGTTGAGCTAATGAATCCTTGCTTCGGGCTAAAGCCTGTTTTGTAATCTTGTGAGCCTGACTAGTGTCATCTGCTCCCAAAGTAAGTTTCCGAAAGTACCGAGCTCGGTCATCAAAATCTTCCTCTTTGTCAGCCAAGGTTTTTTCCGCTTTCAAGGCTCTCTTTTCCAATTCCTTGTTGTCAGCTAGAGCTTTCTGAAGGCATCTGCTCATTCCAGAATTCTCTATCTGCAACTCTCTGACCATTTTCTTCCACTTCTCACATTCTTCAATAGCCACCATAGTGGGTTGTTCTGGCTGTACTGCACATAAAAGAGGTCCCCTTGAAAAGGGTAAAAGCAATTCCTTTACTTTCGTCTCAATCCACCTGTCATATTCAGGATAAGATCTACAATCTCCTTTTCCAAAAACTGCTTTTCCAATTTTGTGCTTATCTTTCCAAGCATTCACTACTTCTACCACCTTCGCATCTTTAGTTCCTGTAAAGAATAAAGATTCTTCCACATCTTGCTCTGTAGGAGGATCCCTGGAAGCATACCCAAACTGTCGGATGGCCAAAACTGGATTATAATTGATCCCTCCTTTTCTGCCAATCAAAGGCACATTTGGAAAATTTCCGCATCTTGTGACAAGCTCTATTCTCAATAACCGGTGGTCAAACCATACAATGTTATCAGCAGTTAAACTCATCAATCGTTTAGACCATTTCGCCACATCTTTGGTTTCCACAAAGGCACCTGTCTGAGGCAAATGTTTGAAAAACCAATGACTCAGCAGTGGAGTGCAACAACTAACAGATCCTCCCCTCCTTTTCTCATTCTTATAGTGCACAGAATGATAAAAATCTCCTAACAAAGTAGGGACTGGATTTTTAAGAACGAAAACTCTTGTCGCTTGCATATCCACAAAGTCTTGCTGATTGGGAAAGAAAACTAGGCCATATATGCAGAGAGCCAGAATGGAATTGTAAACCGTCCAATTTTTAGCACTTGCAGCCTCCTGGGCCTGTCCCGACAGAAATTCTAAATGAAATCCGCTAACTCCATTTTTACTGCTCACACCACTCTTTATCACTGCCTGATCCATTTGTAAAGCAGCAGCAATTTCTTTTACGCTGGGAGAACTACCAGAGAAGAATGGTATTGCCGACGTAATCGGAATTCCCAAAATAAATGAGAATTCTTCCAGTGTTGGCATCAAAATGTAATCTGAAAAAAGAAAGCACCTCAACGAAGGCTCGTAGAACTGCAACAGAGTGTGCAAAGCATCATGCTCATACTTGGTGATTGTACGGACCATCCCAACCAAATTCCCGTAGCTCTTCTGAAATCTATCAAGAATACCCGGACCAGCCATATCTATAACTTTGAGCAATGAATCCAAGACAGGATCTGGAAACTTGTAAGACACATTGTTCTTTCTCTCGGCGACGATCTCTGTTGAACCCATGGATTGGAATCAGAAATGTATTATGCACCTGAAAATGACAAACATAACTGTTATGATATGGTAATGCAATGCAAAAGGGCATGTGATCAGGTGATCAAGTGTCGGTGTCTGTATTGAACTGTGTGCACTGTGTCTCTGTACTGAGTCTGGCAATATCTGAGATGAACACTTAAATCACTGTCATAGGATACAATGTCTGAAATCGTCATAGAATCACAAATAAGGTAGGTAGGAGGCTGGGTTTCCTGCAAACCTGTAAACATCCCGCCCATACTCACATGTGGTTCTTAGAAAATAAGGCTTGTCAGCTTCGGAGGTTTGAGAAGCAATAGCACATTCAGCCCGTAGGATACAATGCTATGCCAATCAAAGAGGTCGTCCACTGACTCCCCTTAGAAAATAAAGGTCATCCTATGCAAGTTCCAAAGTGGGCCCTCGGGTGCGAATGGGTTTGCCACAGAATGTGGTCTGCCATTGTCACCACTAAAGAGGGATATTTCCACTAAGGTCCTCATGATCGGTCACTAGAGTCGACAGCTCTCTAGATCTACATCCTGGAATACGCAAGATGCGCATGCCACGACGTGTCCCAAGATAGCCTCGTCTAGCTGTGAATTTCGTGAACACCCAACGCACTCCAAACGGCACGTAGGTCCCACTACTCTCCACTCTAATTCTAAGTGTATACTCAAGCCTGTGTAATGGGCTTATCTCTCAGAAATCCCATCCCGCCAAACAGAAAATAGCACAGTCCAACACAACAGTAATAATATGATATGTAATGCTAAAAAGCAGTAAATACAGTAATGTACAGTAAAGCAGTAAATAACCATACAATAAAATGGTAAATATGGCACAACAGTAAACACCCAATGAAAGAAAAACAGACAAGCGCTAGGATTGACTTGCTTAGGATGGACCAGCAATAGGTCAATCTGTCCCCAGCAGAGTCGCCAGCTGTCGCTCCCGGGATTTTCATCCTAGTACAAACGCGAAAGTGGCACCGAAATAGAGTCGCCAGCAATGTGTATTTATCCCAAGAGAGGGAAAGGAAACACCGCATAAACCTGAAGGAAAGGATAGAGCATGGTCTTGCGACCAAGAGAAAGGGTAAGGGAGTCGGTTACGCGAGAGGAAGGTATTAGCACCCCCTCGCGTCCATCGTACCCGATGGGATCCACGCTTGCTGCTTCAATCAAAGGGTGTAGAAAAGGATACTGGATAAGGAACTGAAAGAAAGAAAGGAGAAAGAAAGAGAAACAAATGTAGGGAAAATAAAAGAAGTGCTCGCATGGGCCCTACCCCACTGCCTACGTATCTCATCGGGAACATGAGAATCAGAGCGACGTAGTTCCCCTCACTAGGGATGAATTGTTTGTGTTTTTTAGAGAACGGCTTACGTTCTAGCTCAGGTGTTGCAGGCTCGCTGGTCCGAGTGCGTTACCATCTTGCAAGAGAACGAGTAGAAGCGCGTTCGTGCGTTGAGAGTGAGTGAGGTGAGAAAAGAATTCCCGAAGGAAAGACGTTATTGTTTGTTTTTGTCTTTTAGAAGGAAGTGTTTTGGATTTGTTTGCATACGACAGTGTATCTGGATCTTAGTCATTGGAATGTGTACCTTCTCACATCCCAAGATGGAATGGGTAAGAAAGCACACTAAGGGTGAAGAAGACCCTCACACTTAGTTCCAATTATCAAGGTTCAAACACACTAGCATACTTGTGTTTATTAAGTGTTTTGTTGATTATGAAGTGAAGAAATGTTTTTTATTATTTGCACCTTCAACAAGTATTGCATTTAAGTCCCTCATACAAGATCAAATGTTTAACACATTGACCCAAGATGGGCTATATGCTACACATTCTAAGATTACAAGAGAAGACCCCTTATAATCTTTTCTTTATATGAAAGGCCTAAATGCAATAAGTGTCTACCTTTATTATATGTTTTGAATTTTCTTTGAGAGATGAGAAGAGAGACTCAAAAGAGGAGAAAAGGTAAAACCTATATGGACTAAGACTCAATCCTAATTGAAGATTAAAGAGAGTGATCCTAAAGGTTTGTGAGGTTTCAACCTAAAGTCTAAAGAAAGAAAGAATTAAACAATTCACTTCCAAAGTAGAAGATGAATTGTAATTCAAAAAGGGAAAGTAATGAGTTATTAAAAGAAAGCACATAAGTGCTTAGCAAAACACTAAATGGAATTGTAAAAGAGAAAGGATAGAAGTTGAATGTGGATTCCTTATCCACACTCAATTGAAACTTACCGAAGCCCCTACATGGTTAGCACAATCACTTACAAGTAAAGTAAGAAAATATAATGAACAAATCAAATTCAAACAAGTTGACAAACAAAGTAAAATGAGATTGAATGCTATACATGCTTCCAAGTCAGAATGTAACTCATATTTACACAACCTAATGTTATCCTAAATGAGCATACCAAATCATGCAAACAAAATCTCAATCCAACAAGAAGCAAAGAAGAAGAGGTGAAGTGATGTGAATGTGGTTCATACTTGTGAAACAAGTGACTTAAGGTGCAAGATAAACATCAAACATGCAAAGATGAAACCCAAATGTCACAATCAGAAGTCAATTAACATGCTATACATCCTCAAACAAAACCACAACTCATGGCACAAGTGCCTTCATGATCAAGCAAACCAAACATGAGGCATGCATTCACAAAATGAACAAGTTAAACTTCATGCTTCAAACAAATAGCAAACATGCTTCAAAAATTATGACTTTCACCAATCAAACACCTTAAACACATGCCATTAACATATCAAGTCCACAAGCAATGAATCAGAACCAAAGTCACTCAACAATTAGGTCAAAGTCTCATGGAAGTTTCATGCATTCATGCTCAAAGCAACACATCAAAAGTCATCCAAAAAAGACTTAAAAATCATCTCATAAATCTCAAACATACCTCAACATATTGTGACCACAATGCAAAAAGAAAGGCATCAAAATCATTTTTTATGATCAAGAACAAAAATGCACAAAATCATATGTCACATTAAGTATGCATACAAATGGAAATTCAAAAGAAATAATGGAACAGGGGCAAAATGGTCATAAAATCAGAAAATAAAATCATAGAAAATTTCCTAAATGTTTTAAGAATACACATGAATTTTTGTAGAATTTTCCAATATGTTTTGGTATTTTTAAAAATTAATTATGAAACGTGTAGCAAAATGGAAAAAATAAAATGGAATGTAAATGTGAATGGGGGTGCATGCCTAGTAACTATTCAGTTCAATACGTTTGGGCTTTAGAAAATGGAGGTGTGAATATCAATTTGGCTGAGTCCATCAGAAATGTGCACATGACTTGCACGAGTTTTTTAATGCGCTGGCACCATTATCACCACACGATCATGCCAAAATGGACGCATAAGATTAGAACATGCTAAACCCTAACATCAACTCACCGGCCGGAGAGGGACCTCCGGTCACCTTCTCCGGCCACTCTCCGGCGCTGCAATCAACCAAACAATCCAGAAATTTATGCAATGCACATCAAAATATTCAGGAAGTCACGTAGAGCATGAATCTAGGATTAGTTTTCACAAACAACACACAAACAGAGAGAATAGAAGCAATGAAATTAGCCCTAGGTTTTGGATCTAAGCTTCTAAGAAGCTCTATCAACTAGCCAGATGGAGGAGTGCTCTTAGTGAGCTCAAATCATCACAACACGAGCTAGACAGAATGCAAATCGTGCCAAGAAAGTTTAGGATATTGAAACCTGAAAATGTAGGAAACTGTAGTTGAAAGAGAACCAGAGAAATGTGCTTCCTCTTTGATCTTCAACTGGCCAAATAAAGGCTCACAAATCCTTGCAAATGTTGATGAAATTCAATATGCAGTGGAAGACTCTTCAATCTCTTCAATGCTACCAAGCTTCAATGTGTTCCAATGCTGTGTGATGTTGAAGCTTGAAGATGGATTCAGATGTAGATGATGATGAAATCGTGTGAGAGGAAGAGAAGCTTCAGAGAGAGAGCTTGCGAATTTCAGAGGAAAAATGAGAATGAAGTGTAGTTGAGTGAGAGTGTGAAAATGAAGTTCAAAACTGAATTGTGAAGTGAAGTTTGAATTTATATCATGAATTAACCATGGTTTAGTGAGTTGGTTAATTGAGTTGAGTGGGTTAAACTGAGTCATCCCTAACTAACTGAGTCAAGTTAGTTAGGGAGAGCAGTGCTATGGTGAAGATGGCTCATGGTGAGATATGGTGGGAGCAAGGAGAAAGTGAATTGGCACTGTTGTGTAGCAGGGGCTTGCGCATCAAAAACTTGGTAAGCAAGTTTGTTCTTTCTATTCCCATGTGTGGCACGTGATAGTGTGCATTGTGTAGGTGATATGTTTGGCCAAATGTGGAAATAAAGTGTGGAAGTGTTTGGGGTGTGTGTGAACCAGAATCCTGCAACATGCTATCAATGCATCCATTCCAACATAGGGTAGTTCGTGGAGGTTTTTCTCTCTCCTCATGGAATGGTTTGGCAAGGTTTTGGAGTCATGGAAAAGAGGAGCTATCATGGAACAATATTGATGTTGAAAACAAGTCAAATGGAAGTGTACAAGGTGATGAAAAATTGCTTGAAACAAAAGGAATCAAAACTGGTGTATGGCGTAGTAATGGGGTTGGTTGGCAAGGCAACATGGCGCCTGGGTTTTCAGCATAACCAACATGACTTTGAACCCTTAAAAATATCTCATAACTTGATCAAACCAAAAATTGTCCAACATGAATATTGAAGATGACAATGCAATGAACAACTTTCATGTTGAAAAGTTTTCCATTTGAGGCCTTTAACCATGAGAAAAATGAGTGGACATTAGGCCCACCACATGTTTGTTAAAATGACTGCGCGCGTGCCCTGAAAATCTTGGTCATGACCTAGTTTTGAACCTACTTTGCTCAAACTTTGATCAATCATATCTCACTCAATTTTTATCCAATGGAGATGTTCCACACATGGATTTGAAGCTTAAAACAATATCTTTCATTGAGGCAGAGTGGATTTTTCATTTGGTGCTCCAAATTTAAATGGCCTTGGTTCAAATTCTGATGCAAAATGGCCAAAACTTGCTATTTTTAGTAACCCTACTTCATCCAAAAATGGCAACTTTCCACATCTTGATTTTTCATGATTCCTTTGGAGTTTCTTGACCAAATTTTGTACATTGGACATATACAACATGAATTTCATGATTTTGGGCTCAAAAAGTCAAGAGTTGACTTTTTCCTCTGATTATTTGACTTTGCCCCAATTTCTCTGATTCTTGATCTTTCTTCCAATTGAACCACTTCTAAAACCAATTGAGATGCAATTTTCCACATACATACACTTAGGGACATATGGAATACCATGACAACAAGTTTTGTCCAAAAAATCAGAGATACCCTGATTTAATTGGAAACCCTAATTTCAGCCCCTTCTGGTTAGGAGGAAAAAGTGCAGTCTTCAATTTCAAATTCCTCAGAGCATGTTGTGTATCCTCTTAAAGGATGATGAGAAATGCCACTTGAGAATGATTTTGAATCAATGAGCTATCTCTTTTGAGGGTTTTCCTTCAATTTTTGAACCTCTTGCATAGTGAAAGATGTAGTGCTTCAATCTCCCATTGTATCTCTTATCCTTGAGGTTGTGGAAGATCAATTGAGATGGGATGAGACATGAAAGACCTCTTGGCTTGCCTTGAGGGCACTTGATTGACCTTTTGTGCTTTGAATGATCTCTTGATTGCCCACCTTCCACCTGATCACATGCCCTGATGGTAAGAAGGATGCCATGCTTCATTTTTCTATGTTAAATGCAATGCAATGTTAATGAGGTGGATATGATATGATAAATGATAATGCCATGCTATGATGCCAAAAGGGGAGAGCAAATTTTGGGGTATTACACTATGACTCTGAGAATCCTACTTAGAACCTGTGTGTCGATGGTTGTGTAGTGGACGCCTCTGAGGAATCTTTCTCGTGGGGAAGATACGAAGACCTCACCTAGAGGAGATTATTTCGAGGATATTATAGTCGGATGAGTCTTTGTTGTGGCTATAATGTCTTTAAAATATATCCATGACTCTAGGAACCTACCCGTCTTAAAAACCTACCTGTGGGATTTCTTTGATCAGAAACTTTGGTTGTTGACCAGTCACCTTCAACCAACCTCAGAACTGTTTGAACATGTGACCTGTGATCCTGGATCATGCATCTTGTATTGTATCCTTGCATACATGTCATTGCATTGCATTGCATCGGCTATGCATTTTGCATTTCATTTCAACAGCAGAATCTCATTTCGCCTTCCTTCCTTATCCAGTAAATCAAGCTGATTCCTCGACACCAGTACGCAACTCGAGCCTACACTCGACGAATGATGGAGCAGATTCAGCAAGAGCAAGCCTCCTTCAGAGAAGAGTTGGACTCCTTTAAAGGCAAGATCGATCAGATTCTCGAAGCCATCGTCATGGCCCGAAAGGAGGAAGAACTGCGTGACGCCGCTGCTGCCAACAACAATGTCCCTGTTCAAGGATCAATCGCAAATGTTAGTTCTTGTATTGGCTGCAATTTTGGTAAAACAATATTGTTGTTGAAGATGTCATTTGTCTGATGTCTTAACATGAGTTCTTAACATTCAGTTTATGTTAAGTTATTTAGGGTTGTATTTTTGTGTGCTGATGTTAAACATGATGTCTTGACATCAGTTGACAGAACATCAGAACATTAGTCTGTTGTGTTTTGTTAGGGCTGCGTGTATCAATTTGTTTTGAGAGATCTGGTGGAGAGATTGCAGGCGAACATCTTGGCAAAGATATATTCAGTTGCAATCAGATATGGAGCAGATCTTGTTGCTGTTTTTAGGGCTGAAAGATATGAAAAGATTTGAAGATAAAATCAAGAGAAGATTGAGTATTTAAATATGGATTTATTTTATGAAGATTTGATTGAAGACCTAATTTGTAGGAGAATCTTTTGCAAATTTGTAGCAGTTGATATGTTGTGATTTGAAGCCCAAATCCAGTTGGGTTTAGGTTATAAATAGAAGCATTGTAACCTAGAAAAATAAGCTAGCCATCATGTAAATTATAAGGGCTGGGTTGGTCGATGAACCACTCGGTTTGTGGGATGGTCATCGTGTTTATCTCGAAGCCTGTAGGTAAGAGATGTATTGTTCTTGGAGGAAGCTTTTAAGAAACTTCAAGATGGTGTTCTTAGTCAAGAGCCTTGGCTGAGTATTAGCATATGAGTGTGTCTTCTATTTTTATGTGTTTGAAAAGTTGTTGGAATTCAAGCTGTTGAGGTAGTGGCTGAGGTGTTGACTGCTAGATATCATTGCGATGATTGGAAGTGAGATAGAGTCTCTTACCTAGGGAGGACTTAGGTAGAAGGGTCATTGGGTAGTTATTAAGTGAGTAGATTATCAAATGGTATGTTGATTGTAGAGTCTGTGAATTGATACTGCTAATAGTGGACTTCCTTCCTGGCTTGGTATGCCCCCAGATGTAGGTTGTTAGACCGAACTGGGTGAACAAATTCTGTGTGTTGTTTATGCTTTTTAGTACTGTTATTGTTTATACCTTGCCATGTTATTTGTAACAGACCAGATGTCTCGACATCCTATAGGACATCTGGGATCTGTCATACCAGAATTTCAATTGGTATCAGAGCGGGCATCCTGTTCTATTTCTGGGTGAGATACGAGGGGGATACTTTCTGGTTCATGGTAGAGGAAGAAGGATGTTATACTGAAAAGTTGTTTAAACGTGATAGGTTCATATTGGTGTTTCAATGGTCCCTAGAAGTGGAGGATGGAGTATTCATGACAGCTGATACTTATAGGCAGAAAATGATGTATGGTGGATGTGTGCTTGCTGTGTAGCTGTGATGTCAGACAAGATGTCTTGACACCGTGTTTCAGTGTCTTTTGGAGGATCTTGTTGTGGGGGAGTTTATTTCTCTCCAAGGAATTGCTTTGTTATTTCTGCTATGTGCGCCTCTGATTTGTTCTAGTGTTGTGTTTTATTTGATTACTGCTATGTTTGATTGTGGTTCCCCAGTATTTCATGCAAAGGCTGTTTCAGCCAATATTAGCCAAAGTGGAAGAATGGTGTTTTTTTTGTTGCAGAGCTTTAGTTCATGATGTCAAGTCTGATGTCCTAACATGTGACTACAGAACTGGAGAACATTTAGTTCAGAATGTTGTGTTTGGTTTGTTACCTTTTGGTTGCAATTCTTTGGGTTTTCCTGATGAGAGATTCCTGGCAAAAATCATGGTGGAGATTTTATTTGATTTGTTTCAAACCTAGAATTACGTTTGCGCTTGGATAGTGGTGGTTTTGTGTAATATGATGTACCTGAAGACTGTTGAGGAGGTTGTGATTGTTGTGTATTCTGCTGGATGGTATCTGATGGAACCCTGGGGGTCCTTGTGTCGCTAGTAAAGGAAGGGCAGTAGGGTTGGTCTCCTCAGAAGAGTTGATGTGTGATGATGTAGTGTATGCAAGACTATTTCAACCAACTGTGTAAAGTTGCCAACGATACTTGAGTTTTATTTCTCAAGTCCACTCTTAAAGGCACTATTGTGTGTGGTTGATTTACTCTTCAAGAAATCTGTTGAAGAAAGGATAGAGCCATTTATTTTGGTCTCTAGAAGAGTCTTTCTAATACTTGACCTAATTAGGAAAGTGACTCTGAGTCTTGCTGGAGCTTGGATTAGTTTTGAAGACCTTTAAGATGATCAAGGGAAGTCTTCATCTAGCTTAGGTTCAGCTATGTGATGTCCCCCACATGATGGAACACTTGGAAGAGTAAAAGATGCAGACGTGTTGATAGTGTGTATCATGCAAGTATTTATGGTATGATCAGAAAGGATGATCAGCTACTGGTGAACTCTTGTATCCCCTGTAAAGATTTGTACATGGATTACTACGGATGTTACCTCCAAAACCATAGTAAGTGTCAAATCCATGTGTTTGAGATTTTTGTCAGATCTGATGTTGGAACAGTATCTCAAAGGTGTTGAGTTTTCAGCCAAGGAAGTTAGTTGTGCTCATGGTGGAGTATCAGGTCAAGCCACTTACCTAATCTAAAGTGATCAATGGTGTGGATCAGCTAGTGCCACAAGTGTACAGGAAAAGAATGTCAGACCAAATGTCGTACCTTGTGTGAGAAGGTTACCTTATCACATATGATAAATACCTTGACAGGAGTTGAGTATTTGTCTGCTTTTGATAAGGATGTGCATCTAACCGATAGTGAATACTCTGACGGGAGCTGAGCGTTTATCTAAGATGTTGTGCATTCGACTAATGACAAAATACATTGACGGGAGACTATGTGTATGTCTGATGTAAAAGTGTAGGACTGCTGAAGTGTTGTGAATTTACGTTTCTCTATGTGGCTGTTTATTTCTCTTCGTGGTGTGTTGGTGTGTGACGACCTGAATTAGCTGCTAAAGGTGTGATCCTTGGAGATCATCCTGGGTTCAAGGAACTCTGTGTTAATGTCCTACATGATAATGAAACAATCATGGTGGTTAAAAGAAGCTTGGGATTATAAAGATGAGATTGTGTGTTCTATAGTGTATTTAGAAGTGGCATTTTTTTGTATGGCTATGGGGCAGCCTTGGACTACTTATTTTCTGAAGATTCAGATATGGCAGATTTGATGTCTTTGGAGTTTCTAAGCAGGATGGAGGTTGTCTACTCAAACTTGATTGTTGAATCAAGTCTATGTGAGCATGGAAATCTATTTCTGCAAAGGGAGGAGGTTCTTCTGAGTGGCAGAAGGAAGAGGTGAATTCAACAGTTGGATGTCATAATGTTCTGACATCTAGCTTAACATCAGATGTCTCAACTGGTGATGTGGCACATCAGCTTATGATAGGGTGATCTACAGGAATGAACAATAGGATGGTTCAAAAAGATCATTCTCATGGCAGTTTGCGGGAGCTGCAGGAAGGAGAAGATGTTACATAACCATGACTTAGGGAGTCTAAGTTTGCTTGCTATTGAGCAATTAGAACATGTGACTTGAAGATCAAGTTTCCTTGGTGGATCAGGATATCTTTTTGAGAGTTCTGACAAACGTGAAAAAAGTCAAAATGTGGCATTTGGTTGTTTTCATATGAGGATTCATGAATGAGGTGATCAAACTGTGGCATTTGGTTGATCTCAGAAGTGGATTCGAAGAATCAAGATAATCAGAGTGTGGCAGCTGGTTATTATTGAGGATTGTCTTGGAACAAGTTACTCTTGGGCAGAAGGGTGATGAGTTGAAGACTCAAGGAGATTATTCTTCTTGAAGGTGGATGATAGTTTATTTCTCTAGTTCTTTGGATTACTATGCTATAGTAAGTCCAGTTGGTGGAGCATATCAAGAATCATGGTGATGATGTCTTGGTGTGTGGCAGATGTTCTAACTTGTGTTGGGACATTATCTGATTGGATATCCTTGGTGAAGGATGATTATGCTCTGGTTTAGAAGCGTGGTGCCTACATTATGCCTAAGGAGCGTCTACATAGTTATACGGGAGAATGATGAAGTAGAAGGTCTGCCTTGGATGGAGAATGTAGAGAAGACTGAAGTAGATCAAGTATTGATTGATTGGAAGTCTGAAGATGAAGAGTATGATAGGGAATGACTGCCTTTGGAGAGTTGGGTAATCTATGTGACTTTGATCCTTATCTAATAGTTCGTTTGAAGGAGGATGGTGATTCTTATGTTCCTCACGAATAGCCTAATTGTAACTTCGTGTGGAGTTGGATGCTCAAGCATTATTGTCAGAAGAGATGTTTCTGACTATGTGGATTAGAATGTGGGGATTCTGAGCTTGTTTTTAGTAGTATGTTCTGGCAAAGCATAACTACTAATTTTGAAGACTTCACTAGTATCAACAACTACTAGTGAATGTAATGGCAGAGGAATTGTGTCATATGATGTGATCTGATCAGAAAGTTTTTTTTAAGAGCTGTTCTTTCTTCTGCTGCAAGTATCTCTTGAAGAGATTGGATCTCAGTAAAGCTTTTAAGTAAGTTGAGAATTCGTGGGCTCTGTATGAGCATGAAGATGTTCATGTGCTTGAACTGAGGATTGGTGTTTTTGGTTCCGTTGTGTGCCTCAGGGGGAGTAAAGTGGTGTTTTGTTTGATGTTTATGATGTCAGATCAGATGTCATGACTTTATGTCATGTGTGTACTACTGCTTAGGAAGAGTAGTTACATTTTTGTTGCTGAACTTGTGCAACCATTTAGGGGGAGCATGATAGTCTGTCATGCGTGATTGCTGCTGCTGAAAAGATGTGGAACTCCTTACTGTGTCTGGGAGAATTTATTTTTCTCTGCAGTTTTTTTGGAAGAACTCTGTAGGGGTCTTGGTTGATGGGAGATGTCACACTTGTCTTGGTGTGTGTTATTAATTCAAAGTAAGAGGACTTTACTTAGAGTGTAGTGGAAGGCAGTGTGTTTGTGCTTCAGAACTTGTGGGTGATTTTGTGGTGGTTCTTGTTAAATGTACTAGTGTTGTTTGAGGATCAAGCATTATGTGAATGCGTTCAGCAGGTGTGTTGAACAGAGGGTGCGCTCTTGAAGACATGAAGATAAGTCTTATGTTCTCCATTCATTTAAGGTGTTCATCTTGCAAATGAGCACTGGTTATCTTAGATAGGGGGAGTTGAACTTTTGTTGTTGAAGTAGTGCAGTTGTTTGTGGCTCTGGTGAGGGTGTTATATCAGACAAGATGTCGTGACATTGTGTTACTGGTGAAGTTCATGGTGGACATGATAGTTTAGACCTGGTGTGTCAATGAACCAGGAGTTTAGACATGACAGTTTACCCCAATGTTGGCCAATTGTGGCTAAAAAGGGGGAGAGTTACCTAGCTGCTTGTTGTGGTTCTTGTTTTAAGGGGGAGTTTTGTGTTGTGCAGCTTTAGAAGTTGTTGCTGCTGTTTGTATTATTTTTTTCCGCTGCTGGTATCTCTGGTGTAGGCTGAGATTATTTTAGCCAAAATTAGGCAAATGGGGAGATTGTTAGTTCTTGTATTGGCTGTAATTTTGGTAAAACAATGTTGTTGTTGAAGATGTCATTTTTCTGATGTCTTAACATGAGTTCTTAACATTCAGTTTATGTTAAGTTATTTAGGGTTGCAGTTTTGTGTGTTGATGTTAAACATGATGTCTTGACATCAGTTGACAGAACATCAGAACATCAGTCTGTTGTTTTTTGTTAGGGCTGCGTGTATCACTTTGTTTTGAGAGATCTGGTGGAGAGACTGCAGGCGAACATCTTAGTAAAGATATATTCAGTTGCAATCAGATATGGAGCAGATCTTGTTGCTCTTTTTAGGGCTAAAAGATATGAAAAGATTTGAAGATAAAATCAAGAGAAGATTGAGTATTTAAATATGGAGATATTTTATGAAGATTTGATTGAAGACCTAATTTGTAGGAGAATCTTTTGCAAATTTGTAGCAGCTGATATGTTGTGATTTGAAGCCCAAATCCAGTTGGGTTTAGGTTATAAATAAAAGCATTGTAACCTAGAAAAATAAGCCAGCGATCATGTAAATTATAAGGGCTGTGTTGGTCGATGAACCACTCGGTTTGTGGGATGGTCATCGGTTTATCTCGAAGCCTGTAGGTAAGAGATGTATTGCTCTTGGAGGAAGCTTTTAAGCAACTTCAAGATGGTGTTCTTAGTCAAGAGTCTTGGCTGAGTATTAGCATATGAGCGTGTCTTCTATTTTTATGTGTTTGAAGAGTTGTTGGAATTCAAGCTGTTGATGCAGTGGCTGAGGTGTTGACTGCTAGACATTATTTTGATGATTGGAAGTGAGATGGAGTCTCTTACCTAGGGAGAACTTAGGTAGAAGGGTCATTGGGTAGTTATTAAGTGAGTAGACTATCAACTGGTATGTTGATTGTAGAGTCTGTGAATTGATACTGCTAATAGTGGACTTCCTTCCTGGCTTGGTATGCCCCCAGTTGTAGGTTGTTAGACCGAACTGGGTGAACAAATTCTGTGTGTTGTTTATGCTTTTTAGTACTGTTATTGTTTATACCTTGCCATGTTATTTGTAACATACTAGATGTCTCGACATCCTGTAGGACATCTGGGATCTGTCATACCAGAATTTCAGCAAAGATCTCAGTTCCTGTTCCTAACCCTATCACTTATGGGATACCTATAAACTTCACTACCGCAGCTAAATGGGCAACTTCTCAACCACTTCCGACCTCTGGAGGCACTGTTGGAGCTATCCCGCAAGCCCAACCTGTTGTTACTTAGATTCTGCTCCCTCATGCTGAGGAAAATCTGCAAGATCAGTATGACGAGGTTCAAAACTATCATGCTACTATCCTAATTGTCAATCCTACTGCTGCTCGGGATTCCGAAGCTAACAAGATGTGTCGTGATCTAGCTGAAAAACTCCGAGTCATGGAGGGGCACAATTCAACTTCTCTGAATGCTCTGGAAATGTGCTTGGTGCCAGATGTTGTCATTCCTCCCAAGTTCAAGGTGCCAAAATTCTCAAAGTACAAAGGGCTCAGTTGTTCAAATATCCATCTGAAGATGTACTGCCGCAAGATAGCTGCCTATGCCAGAGACGAAAAACTGATGATCAATTTCTTCTAAGACAGCTTGTCTGGAACATCTCTTCTAAGCTGCCTATGCGTTTCTCAAGCAATACAAACACAACACTAACCTTGCTTCGAATTGTACTCAGCTTCAGAGTATGGCTCAAAAGGACAATGAATACTTTAAGGAGTACGCACAACACTGGAGAGAGCTAGCCGTAAGGGTGCATCCACCACTTGTTGACTGTGAACTGATTGACATCTTCATGGGTACTTTGCAAGGTCAATATTACGAGAAGCTGATTGGTAGTGTTTCTGCTGGATTCTCTAACTTGGTGATCGTCGGTGAGAGAATCGAAGAAGGTCTGAAGAGTGGAAAGATCCATGGAGGTTCTAGCAGTCATACTGAAGCCAAGAAGCCTTTTCAATGGATACAAAAAGAAGAAGGGAAAAATGAATGTCGTCTCTGCTCAGAAAAGGCAAGCTCAACAACAAGCTCCTGCCCCAATGCCTTTTCAAATCCCCTACTTTCAGTATCCGTATATTGCTGCTGCGCAATATGCTCCAATGCCTTATCAGCCAGTTGTCCAAGCTCTAATGCCTCAGCAATAGTCGTACAATCAGCAAGAGTATTAGTATCTGCCTCAGAATCAACAACAACGAGCTGCTCAACAACAACGTCAGCCTAATCAACAGAGAACAAGGAGGCCAGATAGAAACTTTGATCATCATCCAATGACATACACTCAGATCTTTGCTCAGTTGCTGGAAAAGAGGGCGATCACTCCGAGAGACCTAGCTCATCCAACTGTCATTCCCCCAGATTATGATGCTAATGCTCACTACGAGTATCATAAGGGCGCTCCAGGACACCAGATCAAGGACTGTCGAGCCTTCAAACACAAAATTTAAGACCTGATTGATTCAAAGGCTCTCACATTCAATGGGAAGTCTCCAAATGTCATCAACAACCCGATGCAGCCGCCAAACTAGTGCCATCATCCAATCATGTCAAGTCAAGTCAAGTTCATCTCCCCGAAGAAGGCAGCCATCATGCCATTTCATAATTTGCATTCTTGTATTTTTGCTTTTGTTTGTTTAAGTACTGTATGCTTTAAAACATTGCCTTTCATATTTGGTTTTGTTAATGTAGTGATTATACATGTTTTGAATTAGTTATGTCGTATTCACTCATTTTCTCCATTTACTGCAAATCACCGACACATATTTATCCACTTCACTCTCTTTATCATAATGTTGTTTAGCAATGATTGAAGGAAGGATGATGAAAACAAAATACCCATAATTACAAACTGTATGCTTTCAGACAAAATCTTGCCGATGATGTACAAGCATTATTTCAATTCCCCAAACACTGGAGAGACAAGGAGTTAATCCTTAGTTAACCACTTCGAGCCAAGAAGTAGCAGTTTCCTTCGGATCTACAAACCCTTACACTCAACCTGGGGTAGAGTAGTGTTCAGTTAACCTGATTACATAATCCAATCACAAAGAAAAACCCAAAAGACATGACGCTTGTTCACCAATAACCCATGACTTGGCAGTCACAATCCTCCAACAAAATCGAAAAAACAAAAAAATCAAAATCAAAAGCCTGCTAAGTCGAACACCTCAAGAGGAGACTTAGGCAAAAATCAATGCAATCCATATGGACTCGAAAAGTGAAATCAGTCCATACAAAAGATAGGGATCAAAAAACAAAAACAAAATAGGCCCTCAAACCCTCAACAAAAACAAAATAAGATTCAGTGAACACCATGTCAAAACCAAAGGGTCACTGACATCCATTAAAACAAAATAAGGTGACTGCCATTTTAAGCAAACCTTGAATCATCACTCTTACACGGTCAACCCTTTTGGAAGACAAACATGTGCAGAATTAACTGAACGTAAGACTGGAGGACATCACGAAGAAAGGGTGGGTACAAAACGAGTTTTGATCCTAATATCCTTTGTTTATAAAACTGTAAACCAGACCACGTTACAACCCTCAAAAGACCTAATTGAGGCGAGGTTTATTCTGAAAGTATACTATTGCAAGGTTGCGTAAACTGACTCCTCACATATTTGCTAATCTTCAGCATTGGTGTCACTCCTCCTTGCTATATCTTTCATGCATCAGTAAAATCAACACAAAGTCTGGACTAACAGTCTATTCGTCTCACAAAATCACAACACTCCAAGAAACAAATTTTTCAAAACTTGCATGAGCATGGCATTAAGATTACCATTTGTTAATGTACAACTTTGACTGCAAATCAGTGCTAAACATCAAAGGCACTCCGACAAGGAGCAATTAAAGAGGAACTTGAACTTTCAGCGATGTCGACCAGAAGCAAGACTACCTCAACAACTCAATCAAGGGAAAATCTTTCAAAAGCTCAATCAGGGGCAAGCCATCTCAAAGCATATCTTCCATAGATTAAATCACTTCAGAACTGGTCAATCAGAGGTAGACCATTACCATGTTTAGACTAGGGCAAGATCCATTGTAGAAGGCATATCCTCTCTGTACCTTCAAGTTAGACAAGCATATCTTGCCAGACATTAGCAATCATAGAGTTTAAATCAAGGGCACAACCTTCATGAGTTGATTACGTCGCTACACTCATTTCCAGGTCATCCTGACCATCAAGCACAGAGTTATGGTTTTCTCCCAGAATGAATCCGCGACAAATCAATTAGGTTATCAAAATTGGGGCATCGAGCATCTTCGTCTGCTTCAATCATGGCATATTCAACGAACTGAGTGTCGAGGAAATCAACCCTCCCACCAACCAAAGTCCAATCCCCATTGGTAACCACCAAAAGTCCATCATGTCGGCACCTTCATAAAACATACCCAATCAGCTGTCTGCAATCATACGCATCGCATTCGTCATCATAAGCATCATATTCATCATGTGCATACAAAACCAGATCATACTTCCCCATCACTTTCATCTCCGCGCATTAGCATTTGCGTTTGCATTTCCATTCGACATGGAACATCATTACAAAATCAAGAATTCATACGTGCAAGTCAAGATCCAGGATCAATCTCAAGATTTCAAGGAAATCTTTAGCCCAGACAGGGGCATCTTCAACAGATCCGTGGGCGTTCCTCGCGAAGTTGTTTTAACCTTTTGTTGATCAAGCTCAAAGAAAACCTCAGCCCAGTCAAGGGCATCTTCCTAAAGTTTATGGGCGTTCCTCATGGAGTTACTTCAACCTTTTGTTGATGAAGCTGTGATTTCCAAGCAAGTCAGTGAGCGTTCCTCATTGAATTGTTCTCCTCAACCTTTTGTTGATGAAGTTATCATCCCCAGCTCAACCAGCATTATTTCTCCAAGTTAGTGGGCGTTCCTCATTGAGTTGGATCTCTTCAACCTTTTGTTGATGTCTCCAAATAAGACTCACTCATTATATCCCCAACAAACTTGACCTTTTGTCAATTGCCTTACTATCATCCTTTTGGTGATAGCTAAATCCAGTCGATTCAACCAAACCTTCATCCTTTTGGTGTTGGAAACTCTCAAAATCAAAAATTTACTATCATCCTTTTGGTGGTATCCGTTCATGTCATTTCAATTCAACCTTCATCCTTTTAGTGTTGGTAATTCTCAAAATTGGGAAATTCCTATCATCCTTTTGGTGGTAGCAACATGTGTTGTTTGATCTTACCATCATCCTTTTGGTGTCGGTGATCCGCGAACCTTTGGTTTGTGAATCATCCTTTTGGTGAATGACAACCTTATATATCATTTTGCTTACTATTATCCTTTTGGTAGTAGTAAGTCGTGACCTCACTTTCATCCTTTTGGTGAAGGGTCATTGCGTGTGTGTCCACTATCATCCTTTTGGTGTCAGATATCTCCGTGTTCTCTATCATCCTTTTGGTGGTAGATCCGTCATCCTTTTGGTGTCAGAGATCATTGTGTGCTTACTATTATCCTTTTGGTAATAGCGAGTCTTGACCTCGTTTTCATCCTTTTGGTGAAGGGTCGAGTCGTGTGTGTTTACTATATCTTTTTGGTGATAGGTTTGTCATCCTTTTGGTGTCAGATATCTATTGTTTGCTTACTATTATCTTTTTGGTAATAACAAGTTTCGACCTCACTTTCATCCTTTTGGTGAAGGGTCATTGTGTGTGTTTACTATCATCCTTTTGGTGATAGGTCTGTCATCCTTTTGGTGTCAGATATCCATTGTTTGCTATTATCTTTTTGGTAATAGCAAGTTTCGACCTCATTTTTATCCTTTTGTTTAAGGATCTGTGTGCATGTATTTACTATCAACATTTTGGTGATAGATCTGACATCCTTTTGGTGACAGATATCTGTGTTCTTACTATTATCCTTTTGGTAATAGCGAGTTTGGACCTCATTTTCATCCTTTTGGTGAAGGGTCTGTGTGCGCGTGTTAACTATCATCCTTTCGGTGATAGGCCCGTCATCCTTTTGGTGCCGATAATCGGTGTATTATTTGGTTTGTGAATCATCCTTTTGGTGAACGACAACATCAGAATCCTACACGTTTGCTTACTATTATCCTTTTGGTAATAGCGAGCTTTGACCTCATTTTCATCCTTTCGGTGAAGGGTCTCCGTGTGTTTGCTTACTATTATCTTTTTGGTAATAGCGAGTTTTGATCTCACTTTTATCCTTTCGGTGAAGGGTCATTGCGTGTGTGTTTACTATCATCCTTTTGGTGATAGGCCTGTCATCCTTTTGGTGTCAGATTCTCCTGTTATCATCTTTTTGGTGATAATGACCTTTGCAATTTATTTAGTGTCCACTCGAGGGTTGGCATTGATCCATCATTCCACCCCCCATGCATTTTCTTTCTTTGTGGACAAATTTGGAGTCTTCATCTTATCTAATTGACTTCCACCCTGAAAGAATGAAAGTCATAGCAATTCATCTTACTAGGTTTAAGCTAATTAGATAAGGGCATCTGTCATATCCCAAATTTGTCCTACCTGTGTATAACTTTCATCTGTACCTCCATTCACTAACCATTATTCAGAAAATCCAAAAAATATGTGTTGCTTTTATTGTCCAAATCCAAGTTACTGCAAGGATGAGCTGAGGTTCATTTGAGGTTTGTCAAGTCAGGGTGCATTGATTCAGGTAATGTGTGGCTAAGGTTCCAATTAGGGTTTCTGTGTCAAAATCAAGTTGTCAAGTAAGATTATCAAGGCATATGTATGTGTGGTACGAACTAAGGTTCAATAGTTTTGACCTAATTTTGGTCGGCCAAAAGGGTTTGTTTAATGATCAAGACCAAGGTGTGCATCTATGATTTTAAGTGGAAAGTTCATTTTCAATATTCAAGACCATTATTGTCAGTTCTTTAATTGTAAGGGTAGGCATTAATTTTGTAAAACAAATAATAACAGCAATATGTTTGATAGGGTATTTTATCTTGCTAAAGAAGAACAGGTTGAGCAAGAAGTCCTAGTGTGCATTGGAACATGTTAAGCTACAGTAGTGTTAACATCTGGAACAACATGTCCTATCGAGATGTCCCATGCAGGTTCATTCGACATCGCGCCAGAACTGAAGAGAATGTAGAATTCTGTTATATCCTAACTGATGCAGAATATTCTGGAAATAATGTGCAAATTCCAGGTGGCGTTGAATTAAAAGGTTTGAAGATTCAAGTCTGATTTTGAGAAGAATAAGGGAAAATATACACTTTCTAAATATGGAGATATTTTAGGAAGTTAAAGATTAAAGTCCTATTTTGTAGCAGAAGTTTCTGCTGATTTGTAGCAGCTCATTTGCTGTGTTTTTGTAGGCCCAAATCCAGTTGGGAATAGGTTATATATAGATGGTTTGTAACCTAGCTGTATAACGCAACCAAAGATGTAAAGTTCTATTATTAGGGTTGGTTCCTATACCACTCGACCTGTGAGTTGGACAGTTTGTTAGTGTGATCCTCGAAACTATTAAGTAAGAGGAGTATTGTTCTTGGAGGAAGCTTTTAAGCAACTCTAAGCTGTGTCTTGTAAAAGTGTCGTTCTTATTGAACTAGTGTATAGGTGAAGAGCTGTTGATGCAGTGGCTGAGATGTCATCTGCTAGACATCATTGCGATGATTGGGAGTGAGAAGGGTTTCTCATATCTAGAGAGGATCTAGGTAGAAGGGTCATTGGGTAGTGATTAAGTGATAAGGTGTAAACGGGTAGTTAAGCTTTGAATTGATACTACTGATAGTGGACTTCATCCCTGGCTTGGTAGCCCTCAGAGTAGGTGTGTTCGACCGAACTGGGTTAACAATTCTGTGTGTCTTGCTCTTATCTTTTCAGTACCATGATGTGTGTAATATACCTTGCCTTTTGTGATCATGTCAGAACAAATGTCGAATAGCATGTCTAGGACATCTGAATTCTGCACATGTACCAGAATTTCAATTATCCATTCTTATCCACTTTTCTAAATACATATCCAATATCATGTCCACATATCCAATCTCAAATTCGCTTTTCTTTTAATATCCATTTTAATCCCTTTTCTTCTTAAATCCATTTCCTTTTTTCAAAACCATTTCTATTCATCCAATTCACACGTCCATTTTGAATGTCCATTATCCATTCAATTTACAGAATCCTTTTCAATACAATTACCCATTTCCAAATTTTAAATGGCCAAATCAATTCACATTTTACTTAATCCTCTTTCTTAATCAATTCTTTCAATTAGTTTTTTTTTGCTAACCACTTGTCCATGACCATTGTTTTTATCCATTGTTCATAAAGCCCAAAAGTTCTACAAAAAATTCATACAAAAAAAAGGGCTTGTTTCAACAAAAAGTAGCCATGACCAAATTCTAAACACACAAACCCAAATAACAAGAACAGTCCATAATGCATCTGCTAATAGACAAAATGAGAAAAAAAATAATAGCCAAAGCGCAGTGCATCATGAGGACCTACGCAAGCCAATTCCCAAGCGAAACAAATGCGGACCAATCTTGCCATCACGACCTCACAATGCACAAGACCAGCAACCATTTCCAACGCATACCGCAACCCCATCAAGAAATATAACTTGCCGCAACATGATGCGCAAACCATACAACAGCTTTGGCACAATAACCTGCAAATGAAAATAATGAAAAGGAAAATCACTAACATGGTCCCACGCACAACCTGCGCCAAATTATATGAAGTTTCAGCCCGTACAGCCACTGCAGTACCACATCATATTTGAACCCACACAATACACCAACGAGGAACACAATGAATTTTTCCATAATACACAAAACATAACCTGTGCAAACGTTTTCACCCGACCCACACCACAAACTTGCGAAAACTTCGCACCCTCACCACAGTAAACAAAAGCTCCATACCCTGCATACGATAAAACGAAAATTCTCAGTGCCACACAAAACCAATTCATACAAAAATTCCAGCTCACCAAATTTTTTTTATTCCCTAATTCACTCTCCAATCCTCCCCTATAAATTTAAATCTTCCTCACCTCAAAGAACAAGCTCAGAGAGCCAGGAAAACTCTGCTAAAACTCCTCCTCATTCCCTTTTAATCCTAAAATTTCTCCTTCAACCTTCAACAAACACTCATCAACCTCAAACCAAATCACCCAACTCATATTCAACCAACAACCCACAAATCAAATCCTCAATAAACTCTCAACAATTTTTCAATCCCTAAACCCAAAACCACATCAACAACCGCAAAACTGAACATATCCATAAATCTTACTATATAAGAAAATTTAAGGCCCCTGAATTTCCATCATTGCCCTTCCTCTAAATTATGCCACTTCATCAAAATGGGGACTTTTTGAGTCCAAATATTACTTTTTCTAACCAAACTTTGGTTTCTAACGATATAGTCACACACTTTAAACAAATTACTTTGTCTTTTTTAGCATCTTCTTTGGGATTGTACAAATAATAGTTTAAAACCAACTATCTAAAACCAATTTATCAACTTTGTGCGGTATCCAATGAAACAAATTTTGTTTTCTCCAATGCTACAGCAAATCTGTCCGCTGTCTCTCTCTCCAGTCCAACCATTTCATACCATCTCTTTC
Source organism: Lathyrus tuberosus (assembly GCA_022829125.1). Lineage (NCBI taxonomy): Eukaryota > Viridiplantae > Streptophyta > Magnoliopsida > Fabales > Fabaceae > Lathyrus > Lathyrus tuberosus. Next base: position 16,921,646 of record JALAZF010000066.1, on the reverse strand, counting down.
TTCTCTCTCTTCATCGTTTCTCTCTTTCCTCCTTCGTCCTCTTCTCTTCTTCCTTCTTCCTCTTTTAGAAATCATGAGGAGAAGTTATGGAAGATTATCAAGAGCTTCAACAAATAAAGACTGAATCGTTGTTGGAGAATATTCCGGGATACCCATGATTGAGCTTCTTCGTTGTCGGATTCGGACAACGAGAAGGAGAAGACGACTTCGTCACCTTCTTCACTGAAGAAGAAGGTTTAAAGGCTTTTTGTCAGGGAGAAGCCGCTTTACCATGTTGTCGGTGGTGGAAAACGTATGTGATTGCTTTTTTCTTTCCTTTATTCTATTTAAATTTTTTAATTTACTATATTGTTTGTTCTTAACATATAATAGTTGATGGATTTTTTTTGTTTAATGCTGTAATTCTATGAATTGAGGTATTTGTTAATTTGTTCTTTAGTTGTTTAGTTGCTTTTTACTGGTTCTAGGGTTTTGGAGGTTTAGATCTGATGTTGTTTGTATTGATATAGGTATTGAAATGCTAAACATCTGATGTTCTTTGCTAGATGTGTTACCTTCTAATTTGTACATTTTTTATACCTTGAGGATTTAAATCGATCAACTGTATTATTTCCTCTCGAAGTATCATTGAGGTTATGTTTTTGTAATTATGATAGGTCCTAGCACTGAGTTGGCTCCTTTCAGAGGTTTCTTGCTGGATGTAGAAGTGATTGCAGTGTATATTGTTGAGCCATGGTAAATTGTTGCTATTTCAGCCTTCGAATTGTTCGGCTTCCTGTAGGTTACCAGATGCAGATTCTCTCCCTCTTTTGAGAACGGTATGGACTCAATTTGATTTCGTTAAAAATAGACACATGTATGCAATGAAATTTTGACACACACACGGACACCTGACACGTGTTGTTATTAGCATCTGACGTGTGTTGGTGCTAAAGAGCATGTCTGTACTTTTATGGACCATTCAATTTTAATGGTTACAGGTGACAATGGTGATTCAAGAAGTGCTAAGATTATTTCCACCAGCAGCCTTTGCACAGAGATCCTGAAATATGGGGACCACATTCAAGGATAGTATGTTGTGTTGTTTTGATCTGTGTTTTGAATGTATGGAAATGTTGAAGTTTTCTTCTTTTTTTGTGTTGTGAATGCAGCGTCTTGTCATTGCCTGGCTTTGGATGTTGAAGGGCGTTGTTATACTTGGGGACGTAATGAGGTATGGCTATTGAGTTGTAATACCGATTTGAAATTATTTATTTGTGTTGTGTTTTTTATTTGTGAGATTGGTATGCAGAAAGGGCAACTGGGTCATGGAGATACCGTTCAACGTGATAGGCCAACTGTGGTGTCTGGGCTTTCAAAGTGAGTTTGTGTTTTCTGTTTTTATAAACAATATTTTGTGCAGATTCATTTCTTGTGTGTGTGTGTGTGTGTGTGTGCTGGTGTCCTGGTGTCTGTGTCGAAGTCCGTGTATGTTTTTGACATTGTTGGTGTTGGAGTGTCTGCGTTGTGTCACGGTGTCTGTGTTGGAGTCAGTGCTTCATGTTTTGCATTTTGTTCTTTCTCCCGTTGTTATTTATTGTTATGCTTAGTTTTGTTGATATTTCACTTGAAAGATACAAAATTGTTCAAGCTGGAACTGGGAGGAGCCACACAGTGGTTGTTACAGATGATGGAAATTCCCTAGCATTTGGATGGAACAAACATGGACAGCTAGGTTCGGGTTCTATAAAAAATGGTATGTTTTACTGAGTATTTGGTAAAAATATGCTATATTATTTCCACTATTTATATTTTAACAGGTGATTGTTGTTTGTTAATTTGATCCATGCTTATCTTAGACTTGTTTTAGATGCTACACTGTCATTGGAATGAATACATATAGTGCAATGGAGTAACCTAGCTACACGCCTGTGTAGTAACCTAGCTACACAGGTGTATAGTAAAGTTATTCTGCCAAAATTGATGTTGTCGTGTTTCTTTTACCCCATAAAATATTGTCTATTTAATTTACAACCTTGCTCTGTCTTGTGCAGAAATTAAATCATCCCCCATTCGCAGTGTCGTTACTGAAGTTAAATATGCCACATGTGGTGCCGACTTTTCTGTCTGGTTATCTTCAGTTGAAGGAGCTTCTATACTGTATGGTTTCTAAAAATTGTATTAAGGTTTCTTGAATCTCTTATCCGTGATTGTGGATATTTGTTCTTGTTTGATTGCAGTAGTTGTTAAGTTTCATTTCTTTTACTACAATTGCCAGGACTGCTAGGCTCCCACAATATGGGCAGCTTGGGCATGGAACAGATAATGAGGTATGATTGAGGAAGATGTTTGAGTTTTTATGGTCTTTGTTGTCCCAAGACTTGAGTGTCCTCACATGCTGCATTGTTTAAAGTCCATGGAGGCTGGGGCCATTGAATTACCATTGAGCTCATAATTGATTGCTGGGGCAAGCTCATGTTTTAACATAGTTTGTAGCACAGATACCTAATTACAAATGTTATTAATATAGTTGTTGATATATAATTAATAATCACAAAATAATTAATTAGGCGCTGTTTAAGTAATGCCATACTTGTATAGTCACTGTAATACCCCAAATTTTGACCACTTAGATTTCCCATCATTGTGAAAATCATCATCACAATATGGATGAACCATCATGCTTCATCAGTCTCCCCAAAGATGGGTGAGCATCCACTACAATCAAAATTAGGGTTTCAAGCCCTCTCTGAGTGCTTATACAAAGGATCAATCAAGAAATGACATGATCTCCAACTTGTCTAATCTCTTAAACATCCACAATGGATCAAAAAGGACTCCCACTTCAAGGATTAAGCACAAGGCTGCTCCCTTCAAGGTGGATCAAGTCTCAAGATCGACAATGTCACCAAATTAGGGTTTTGGTCGACCAGGGCCTCCAGATGGAAATTTTCATCTGGGCACAAGGCAATGATCCAAAACATAACCTAATATACTTCATGGAACCTCATGAACCCATGCATCAAGTCAATTTTGCCTCAGGGGATGCATTCATCAAAAATCAGGAATTAGGGTTTCTTGACCTAATTCACCCCTATATTGACTTTTGGGACAAACCATGAGCCAAAACCTCAAGAGATGATTTGAGGGTCTCTAATATACCATATTGATCCATTTGGAACAATGGATTGATCCAAGAAGTTTGAGCAACAAGTCTCAATTTCATCTGCACCACAATTAGGGTTTTAAGGGAAAAGTCAACTGTAACTTTGACTTTTGACCAGGACATGCTCCCAAACCCTAATACATGATTGAATATACCCTATGACACCCATGGAACATGTCCATCAAGTTTGATTTAGGTCAAGGACATGATTTCCTGAAGAATTTCACAGTTTGGAATTCATCTGATAAAAAGTCAACTGTGCACAAAAGTCAACTTTGACTTTTTGAGATTTTTCACCAAAATGGATTTTTAACCCTAAAATGATGTTAATGTATGATTTGAATCATCATTCATCAAGAAAAATCAAGAAAAGTGAGATAACTTGTAAAAGGGGTAACCATAAAACTTAGAAATTTTTCTAAGTTAAAAATAAAGTGGCAAAGGTACCAACTTTGGAGGACCATAACTCCTAAACCACAAGGCCATTTTTTCTCATCCAAAGATGGATTTGTAGCCCTCATTATCACCTACAAAAACTTCAACTACAAGTCATTCCAATTCATTAAGGATTTTGAGTCATGGAGTGATCAAAGTGGCTGAAAAGTGAAAATGTCACTTTTTCCAACACTTAGTGAAATTTTCACTAAGTCAGATTCTGCCTCACTTTTTGCCAAATGTAGGGGGATTTTTCACTTGGAATCAAAAGAGATCAAAACCAAACATGTTCAAACAGTTGTTGTATCATGTAAGAGCTTTCCAAAATGGCCAAGAACATTGCCAAATTCAACCTACACCATGAGATACAACATTGCCAAGTTGCCTTGCTGAAATCTGTCAAGGCAAGGCAGAATTTGCAACTTTGGTCGATTTGCCAAAATTATCCAAATTCAATTGCTCCTATCCACTTGGACACCTCAGAGGATTGAATCTAAAGGGGACAATCACTGAGCCAAGCCTCCAAAGTCCATGGAACAAGAAATAGCATGTTGAACCTAGAATGGCCAAAATAGGGACAAGACTTCAAATTTGGAATGAGGCATTCAATGGAACCATCAAGGTGGCATGGACTGAGCCACTCTCATCTGAAATCAGTCAAGACTTATCCAAGACCAAGGGGACCAAAGCACTGTGCCCTAACCTCTAGTCAATGGTTAGAGGAGACTTGGATTTTCATTTGCCAACATTGGCCAAACCTACTTACCAGCTGCCATTCACTATTCCTTGCAAAACAAACTTGCTCTACTATAAATAGAGCTCAATTGTGGTCAGTTTGAGTACACCAAAGCCATCTAACAGATGCTTTCTTCAAAATCTCTTTCTCTTGGCAAAAATGCCTTTCTTAGCAAGGTAGCTATCGGGTTTTGAGTTTGAGAGCAATTCCAATCAAACCAATCACTCACACACCTCACATACATCACATATGAGCTGATCAAACACTTAGATTACTTATGAAACATCAATTTCACAAAATCACCAGCTGGTTGCTCAAATTTTCAAACAAGTTGCAACTGAGGTACCACAAAGTGATCCAGCCAATTTCAATCAAGTCCAACCATCCAAACACAATCCATAGGGTGTAGGGAAGCTGTTCAGATCATCACAACTCATCTGTAACACCTCCAAATCAAAATTCACTTTGAACTTGCTGTCACGACTTGGAGGTAAGCACATACTTGGTCATCTCTCAATCTATGCATATTTCCTCGCACAATAATTTGGCCATATGTTCATAATCATGCATGGAATGTTTTCCCTCAATTAATTGCATTGTTTGAATCGTGTATCAAAAATCCTAGCCTTCATGCAGAAATTAGGGTTCTTGAGGTTTCTTCGTGATTTCTTGTTGTATGTTTAATTTAAATGAAATTAAAGTACACAGACATGATCGTGAGGTTGAGACGAGCATAATGATATGTGGATTGCATGATATGATTACGTATTCATGGAGATTTGATAGAAAATGAAAATCTGAGAAACCAAGAACATGCGCGTGTTCTTCAGCTGTGCTTGGCGCCATTTTTCATAAATTCAAATATTTGAATTTTGTGATTTTGTTTAATTGATTCAAAAATTAATTTCTCTCTGAGTTTTAATGATTTTGAGTTGATTCTTTTTTTAATAATTCACAAAAATGTTAAAATATTTTATTTTCACAAAAAATCCCAAAAATATTATTTATTTCATATAATTGATATTTTTGCAAAGAATTAATATTTTAATTGTTTTTGGCATTTTAAATATTTTTTCTACATTGATTTTGCAACTTTTAATGCTTTCTAATTATTTTGTAGGTCAATACTTAATTTTTGAAGCATTAATCCAAGATCACAATTTGTTTTCCATGTGTTAAACAATTTTTGATAATTTTAATTGAATTTTTATTCAATTAAATACATTTTGAAAACAAATTAGGGTTTTGGATTAATTCAACCTTCATAAATCATTTTCAAAACTCTTTGGGCCTCTTGAGAGAGTGTAAGACCCATCCCCCCTTGTACAAAAACTTTTTGGGCCTCATCCATTGTATAAGTCCCTCTGTACAAGTAAACGGCGCGATCGTCGCCCGTTTAAAAATAAAAATCATTTGGGCCTACCCTCGAGTAGTAAGACCCATTTCTTTTTTTCTTAAAACTTTTTTGGGCCTCTAATAGAGTGTAAGACCCAATCCTTTTTTGACCAAATCATTTTTGGGCCTCATTCATTGTATAAGTCCCGATACCGTGAAAAACAAACGGCGCGATCATCGCCTTTTTTAAAAATTATCTGGGCCTCTCCTTGAGCTATAAGACCCATTCAAAACACTTTGGGCCTTTATTAGAGTGTAAGACCCAATCCCATTTTAACCAAAACATTTTGGGCCTCACTTATTGTATAAGTTCCTCTGCATTAAAAGAAAACCTCGGCGCGATCGCCATTTTTAAACGAAAAATCATTTGGGCCTACCCTCGTGTTATAAGCCCCACTCTTTTCTTTAAACCATTTTGGGCCTCTTGAGAGAGTCTAAGACCCATCCCTTTGTACAGAAAACCATTTTTTGGGCCCCAGTCACTTGTATAAGTCCCGCTGTACAAAGTCAAACAGTGCGCTCACTGATAAAACCCTGGGCCTCTCCTTGAGCTGTAAGCCCCAAATCTTTCTTTTTCAAAGCACTTTCTCCTTTGATTTTGAATATATACTGTTATTTTCAATCTTTCTTTGTTGAACAACTAACCAAACAGCATGGAAGCACTCCAACCGAGTAAGTGGTTATCGCTTTCATTTACCGCTTTCATATATATATATATATATATATATATATATATATATATATATATATAACTGTATTGTGGGGCTGTTTTCACTGTAAGTCTCCTTTCACAAACTCATATATATATAATTGTATTGTGGGGCTGCTCACTGTAAGTCTCCTTTCATAAACTCATATCTACTGTGTAATAATAGTATAGATATTTCGAGTTTCCCCGGCTACTACGTCTAGAACTAGGTGACGTCGTTTCACTTATTCGTAGAAATAGACGCCTAGATCCCCAATAGGAGCACCAGATACAGTCTTCTCTTCGGCTGTCCTCCTTAGGAATCGTCAAGAAGCTCTACTCCCCAAGATGAATGTATTCTCCGTGAATGGCATCTTTGAGTTTCTTCCCAATTCTCGAACTTTCCTGACTTGATCTATTCCTTGTGGATAGCTTGCCTTGAATGTCTCGGGATTTGGGTACCCACTACGGTCATAATCTTGGACCTTAACTAAGGAACCCTCTTTAAAAGCTAGAAGTCGCTGGATAGTAAACCTCGCACATTTACCAGTGGTTTTTATCTTTAAAAGAGTTATCTCTCCTAATGGAAAGGAGATGATAGACCCACGGGCTTCTTAAAAGCATCGGCCTCCTCTTGGGCATTATTCAAGGACACTACGGCTTCTTAGAAGTATTCACAGCCTCCTCTTAGGCTTCGTATAATGATCTCTTCCTCCGGGAATGATAGCCTCCTCTTGGGCTTAGTACAAGGGCCCGTTGGCTTCTTAAAAGTTTCCAGCATCCTCTTGGGCTTCGTACAAATTGTCCCGACGACCTCCTAGAGGTATAGGAACAGAACCTAGTCATCTCCATAGAACAGTCCTTTCATAGAGTCTACTACTGTTTCTCAAAGTATAGTACAAAAGATAAAACTCTAGACACGGACAGTCTAACTTCCTTGAGTCTCAAAGACATTCTCAAGCACCCTTCGTTAAATAGGAAGGAAACCCGCAGACTCGGACAATCTCGACACCCTTTGGATTTCCCGTTTCCTCAAAAAGAAGGAAATATCCCTGATCCTCAAATCAAATCCCTGAGTACAGTGTTACTCATATAAGAACTAATTTTCTCTTTTAAAATCAGTATATTGGATCTGTCACTCAACTGAAACAGTTACAATAGCCTCCATCTTGGGCTTCGTACGAGATACCAAAATTCTCCCCAGTAGAGTCAAACAACCTTTTCGCCTCTTTCTCGGGCTTTGTACGAGACACATAAGAGACTCTCTCGTTGAGTCAATCACCCCTTTCGCCTCCATCTCGGGCTTCATACGAGATACAAAATCACTATCTTGTTGAGTATAAAAGATTCTCCGGTTGAGTCAACCCTTTTAGCCTCTCTCTCGGGCTTTGTACGAGACACAAATTAGCCTCCTCTTAGGCTTTGTATAATGATTTTCCTAGCGGAAATTAGCCTCCTCTTAGGCTTTGTATAAGAAAACCACTAGTTAATCCAATTAACCTTTTAGCATCAAAGTTGTGCCTCGTTCACAGTATACAAACATCAACAACTCCTTTCCCATCATCTAATCGCTGTAAGCGGCAAGCCTCTGGATCATCTATATCCATGCCACTGTCCCTCTTTTAGCATGAGAAATTCCTAAGGAAAGATGGCATTGCTCTACACTGAGTTAAAGTCTTCTCCTTCAGGTTAAAACCCTTTCTCCGGAAATTATGGCATTGCTCGGATCCGCGTATCCCAGTTAAAGTAATTCTCCTTCTCCCCTCTTTAGAGATGACAAATTCTCTCTAAAGCCGAGGTCTTTCAGCTTCACATCTTGGGCTTTAAACAAGACACAAATAGACCTTTCAGCTTCACATCTTGGGCTTTGAACAAGATACAAACCACCTTTCGCTTCACGTCTTGGGCTTTGAACAAGACACCAAAAACCAATTTCCTCCCATAGAATAGGAGGAACTACGAATGCTCTGATTTCCCTGTTTCGGTAAACGGGAATACGTAGGCATAGATCGAAAGAAAAGATCTTAGCGAGCACAATCAACAAAAAACCCAAATCCCATATCTCCATCAATCAAAAGCAGTATTTCAAAAGCATCAGTCCTAACATCCTAATCCTTGTTCCCCTCCAAAAACCTTCTGCCTAGATAAAAAGAAAGAAAACAGTATTGGCGAAAATACAAATAACCAGTACAAAGGCCCCCCACATTGATAGCATCCGTAACCTAACAGACCGCTGTTTAAACTCAGTATGCAAAGCAGGGTTAATTGGAGACATCTATTTCCCTTCCTTATTCAGCTCACAATAGGATAAAAAATGAATCGACCTGTAGTTTTAAGCTCAAACCGCAGAGAGCGACCAACGCTTAAGAACCGCGTCCAAAATCGCTCGCTACAGTCACCATCCGATTTTGTTGTGTTTTGGGATCATTTGAGTGGAGCATAATCGACCAATTTTTCCTTCTATAATGAGTTTGTGTCAATACTGATAATATGCTTAAATATTTAGTTGTAAATGTCCATAGTTGACCCACTCATGCTTTAATTTTTTAAAATCTATTTTGTTCACTTATAAGTTAAAACTTATCTTGTCATTCTTGCATGATTAACTTTTCTTCTTATGATAAACTAAATTTGTATGCCTGGTGCTGCAAGAAAGATTTACTTGATGTTGCATGTTCTTGTGCAGTATAATTCCAAAGAAAGCTCTGTGAAATTAATTTATGAACCACAGCCACCACCTCGAGCCATAGCTTCCCTTGCTGGTGAAACTATTGTCAAGGTGGCATGTGGATCAAATCACACAGGTGGTTGTTATTTTGAGATCTTGATTACTAGACCTTGTATATTACTATTTCTTATTTTTGTTTTGTATATACAGTGGCGGTGGACAAGAATGGCTTTGTCTACACGTGAGTAATCCTTTAGGTCTTGTCTCTGTATCTTACCTCCAATTGTGTACATGTAATGTAAGTTGTAATCTGTTTGATTTTCATTTGTACAGGTGGGGTTATGGTGGTTACGGAAGGTTGGTGACTGTTTTCAGATTGAGCTGTCCATGTTTTGTGAATTCTCGTGAAATTGCAACTATCAAATCATTCTCCTTCAAAATTGGAATTTTATATTTGGTCGCTACTTCTCTTATGCTTAACTTTACAACTTTTTTCTAAAAAATTCTGTAGGCTAGGACATAGGGAGCAGAAGGATGAATTTACTCCACGTCGTATTGACATTTTCACGAATAGAAATGTTTTACCTCATGATGCAATTATTTCAGCAGGTTCCACGAATTCTGCTTGTACCGCAGGTTTGCATCTCACGTCTTCTTTTTGAAAAATGTTCACTTATATGACGTGTCGTGCCTCTTTGATAGTTGTATTCTATGTTAATTATTTCCTTTCTGACAATGCATCTGTTATATATGATATACTGATACCACGATGGATGGCTTACCAAAGTGAATGTGATGTTGTATCTATAATTCTAATTCAACAACAAATAATTTTTGTTGTGATATGAAATAGTGGTTGAATACTGGCCAAGATATAATTTATTTGTGACTTTAAATATCCCTATTTAACAGTGTTTTTTTCTTTTCATTTCAGCTGGAGGGCAGTTGTATATGTGGGGCAAAATAAAGAACACCGGTGATGACTGGATGTACCCGAAACCTCTAATGGACTTAAGGTTGTGCTTTATTCCATGGTTTGAATTAAAGTTCTTCTATATTTAATACTTCTGGACGAGTTTCCTCCTGTCGTTTACTTCCTCATCTTGATCAAATAGTCTATATTTATTTGGGTAAATAGTGGTTGGAATATACGATGCATGGATTCAGGGGGTATGCACCATTTTGTTGGGGCTGATTCCTCATGCATAAGTTGGGGTTAATTTTCTCTTTTATAAATAATACACTAATTTTATTAGTCAATTTTGTCTTTTTTTTTTATTTCAATTTTCTTATTATTTTTATATTTTCCTTTTCCGTTCAGTCTGTTAAGTTTGTAGTATATGATGAGTACAAGTTTTTAGTACTCAACTCTTAACGATACATGCATTTGAATGAAAGAAAACTCCATGAATTAGAACAGGGCAAAAATTTTCAAAAATTTTTAAATATATTTTTTATTAAAAATTTGACTTTCTTTTATAAATATATATTTTATTAACAAATTGACTTTCTTTTATAAATAATTAATAATTTTCGTACATCATTTTTGTTTTTCTTATTAACAATTTAATTGTATTTTAAAAACACAAGCGTGCGTCCCACACAAGTATGTGCGAATGACCGGATCACACCTTTACCGTATGAGCGCACGGGTAACCAGACCAAAATAAGTGTGAACGCACGGGTAATACACAGGTACCGTGTGAACGCACAGATAATATACCAATACCGTGTCAAAGCACGGGTAACCTTACCAAATACACGGGTAACACATCACTACCGTGTGAACTCATGGGTAAGACACAGTACTGTGGTAATGCACGGGTTCCCAGGCCAAACTTATTGTGAACGCACGGGTAGAACACGAGTACCGTGTAAACGCAGTGAGGACCGGGGCAAAATCAGTGTGAACGCATTGATATCTAATATTGTTTTTTTTTTAATTATTTTTAATTTAACATACAACTTTTTTAAAGATAATATATGAATAATTGAAATATATATTACTGATGTCTTTCTTTTAAAAATTGAAAATTTGATACAATTTTTTTATATTTTAAAAATATGTCTTTCATTTAAATATTTATCTTTGATTCACTTATATTTTTATCTTTTTTCTATCTAACCTTTTGTGACTTATCAATATTTGATATTACATTTTTTTTATTAACACAATCCTTTACAAATTGTGAATTTAAATTTTTGCCTGTCAAAATATATTGGTCCAATTTCAAAGGTCCGCAGCGGAACCCGTGCGTCCGCACGGGTATCCCACTAGTTGAAGAAGAAGAAGAGAGACAAAGTGGAAACAATACAAATTTTCAAACAAACAGAACCCAAATCGAAACGGAGAAGGCGGAGAAGAAACCAAATTTGAAACTATCAAACCAGAGAACGTGAAATCGAAAGCGAACAAGAAAGGTTGGGAATGGCTATGCGTTATTTGTTGTTTTCACTGTTGTTTTCGTGATGACGAAGAAGGAAGTATTTTCATTCTTCAGAGCTCAAAGAAACCTTATTTGGTTTTAAAAAAAGGAAAGGAAAAGGTGTGAACTCAATGGACCGTGTTTTTACTTTGACTGTGAAAATGAAGTTTGTCTGACTTTGATTTTCAACTGATGGTGATGTCGACTTGTTGAGTCTCACTTTATGTTGTGGTTCGGTTAGGCTATTTTCTTAACATTGGTGGATTATTTGGGCTGTATCCATATTATTATGTTATCTCCACCCTTACTTTGAAACCGTGTGGTGGATGATGGACCTTAAGGCCCACATGATTCCACCTATATGTTACCTCTTTTCTGAGATGCTTAGCTGGCTTGTTCACACAGCGAACTTAGGGACCTTTTGTTATTACCTCTAATCTAGGAGCCTTCTCTAGTGCCTCGCCAGATTTTCGCCCAACGAACATTCGCTAGCAAGTTCTCCTAGCGAACTTACTGAATTTCATCCCTTCCTTTGGCAACTTGACTCACTTTCCTTGTGTCTCACTCTTTGATGACTTAATGCCTATTTTCTGCACAATAACACACAAATTAAAGGTACCAAAGGTATTTTCACATAATTTGAAGAATGACAAACTTCCAAGTAAAAATTCCAATAAATCAACATAAAAGAGTTGAAAAATGCCAAGTATAAATGAGAAATTTAAAGCAAGATTGACATCTAACAAGCTCTCCCCAACTAACTTTTTGCTTGTCCTCAAGAAAAGTATGCCTCTTATTGAAAACAAGTGGATTTTCCCAAGCATTTAACTCAACCAAGAAGAGATTTAAGGCTCAAATAAACAACAAATGTAAACAAGAAATGATTACAAATTCCTAGAATTGAACAATGCAAACGAACTTAGGTCTTAAACAAATATCAAACAATGTTTCAAGTAACAACTTAAACTAACATGCTCATATCATTCTAACACTCCTCTTCGAAAAATAATTGAAGGAATTATGTGCTTACAAACGCGGGGCAATGACGCCCTTTTGTTGAAAGAGTATTAGTGTGGGTTTTTGTTATCGTATCCGCAAGGATTGTGTGATATTACCGCCGTTCTACAATTGGAATCGTTTTAAACATAGAACATATAAAGTGGTGGGTTTGATTTTGTATTGCAACGATCGCATAAAAATTATAATCAACGGTAAAAAGTTTCGTTTTTAATCGATTGGTAAAAACATGTCAAGATTAGAGTTCGTTAATCCTTTTTATACGTATCCGATTAATCAAGCATATGAACTTAGTCTTGATCAATACAACTGTGTATCCGTTTAGTTTTAAAGCGACTTCGTGAGTATTATTGTTTAAATCGTTAGACGATGTCTCAACCCAATAATTGAAACAATAAACATTAAGATCAATACAGAGCAAATATTAACTTCCAAATTTATGTCTAGAGTTTGGTTGTTAATATATGAAGACATTAGATCAAGATTTGGAAAATCTATGTCTAGAGTGATTCAAAGCATAAATAGAACATTAAAAGCAAACAACTTCATCATATATTGATCAACAATCTTGTTCATATACAAAAGATCAAAAGAAATACATATATGCAAGATTATCTACCTCTAATCTAGACACAAAGGTGTTTAGCTACCCATCACCATGGTAGCTTGCTTCACAAGTGTCAGGAGGAGATGAAAAAGCATCCACATCAAATAATTGAACTCGGATACGAATGCAGCTTCTCTATGTAAAATATCACTCTTTGATGATGAAACTCATAATACTAGGTTGTGGTGTGTAAAAATGGGTTATGATCCCCAAAAATGACCAAAAGTGCTTAAATATAACATTCAGGATCTATCATGTTCGCACTGCGAACAATTTATTCTCCTAGCGAACATTAAATTAGGCACTTGATGTGCCTCTGCACAGTTAAACCGCCTCTGAGATATTTCAGAAGTTCGCAGTGCGAATGATTATTCGCCGACAAGTTCGCACAGCGAACTTAGTTCCATTTAGCTACTGCCTCTTTTCTGAGATGCTTCGTCAGGTCTTCGCTGGAGCGTTGCCACAAGGAACCTTCATTGGCTTGTTCACACAGCGAATTTAGGGGCTTTTGCTACTGCCTCTAATCTGGGAGCCTTCGCTAGTGCCTCGCCAGTTGTTCGCCCAACGAACATTCGCTAGCAAGTTCTCCTAGCGAACTTACTGAATTTATTCCCTTCCTTTGGCAACTTGACTCACTTTCCTTGTGTGTCACTCTTTGATGACTTAATGCCTATTTTCTGCACAATAACACACATTAAAGGTACCAAAGGTATTTTCACATAATTTGAATAATGACGAACTTCCAAGTAAAAATTCCAATAAATCAACATAAAAGAGTTGAAAAATTGCAAGTATAAATGAGAAATTTAAAGCAAGATTGACATCTAACAGTAAACAATGGTGAAATATAAAGTTTTTTTCCAACTTTTATATAAATAGAAAATTAAATATCATTCAATGATATTCATTAAAATGCTGTAAATTAGAGTAATGTAGGACACATTGTTGTAATTTATGAACAATAAATATTCATGGGTGTGTTTTAAAATGACAAGAAAAATGGAAGGGAGTAAATGCCAATAAATGATTGAGAAATAGTACCACATAGAAACTTTCACTCACTTTAAAAGCCTTTATAAAGAGTTATGAGTATTAACTCAACAAAAGGATAGAAGAGGATAAAGTGCCACATGGACAAGTATGGTGGTCCCAAGCATTATGCCACTTGTCTCCTCCATACAACCCCTCGTCGGTGTTGCCACCAGCGACACCGACATCGGCTCCGACTCTAGGACCAAGTCCGAGGGCGTGGGCGTGAGGCGCTAGTGGTGGCTTGTAGCCGGCACTTGAGCACTTAGGCATGGCGCATCCGAGCAATATGGCTACTCGCGACGCCGGTGGAGCTCCGGCGGGAAGTGGTTGGCCTTCGCCGGGGCTCATTATTTCTCTTGTTTTGGTCGATGCATGCATTTGAATTTTGAATTCGAAGAGAAGCAACACTTTGTGAAGTGTTGCTGCAGAATGAAAATAGCCAATGCTTGGAAATAATGCAACTTTTAGTTTATAGGTTTTGTTTCATCAAGGGTCGCAACCTTGCGAAACAACACATATATGACCTATAAATACAACATTATGGAATTCAGAAAATCACATAAAAAACTGAATATGCTCTTGAAAAAATCCAAACAATCTTCACTACAAATCGAGTTTTCGATGGTCTTACGCAAATTCGATATAAGGCTGAATTATCATGGGTATTCCTGCGTTCTGACTATAAGACATACAAGAGAGTGCTTGAAATATTTTTAAGGAAAATGTCATCATTCACGATTCATTCCTGGATCTATTCAACTTTACCGATATTTATAACACACATTAAGTTGCCCACGTAATAAAGAGATCAATCATGATTTTATAGCCCACTAGGTAAATGACCTGTACCGAGTTTCACATAATTTAATTATTTTTTATTTTTAACTTAATAGTTGTACATATTTTAAAATATTAAAAAATTATTATGAATAATTTTAATTTATATTTAAAATAAAATTATTATTTAAAATTATCAGAATTTTATCTTTTAATTATATTAGAGAAAATAAAATTATTTTGAAGTACACTATTTAATTGTAGGATATTTATACAGAATATTATATCCTAATTATGATTGTAATCAAAGACATATATAAAAATAAATTTAAAATTATGCATTATAATTAACAAATAACAACTTAAATTCATTATTTTTTTATTAAAGGTAAAATTATCTAAAATATCATATTTTTTAGTTAATAATATATAAGATTAAAATACAAATATTTATGTTTAATTGATAATACATTAGGCTAAAATATAAATATTTATATTATATCTATTTACATTGAGAATTTGTATAAACCTCTTTTCATAATAAATTTTAAATTTGATCTTATAAGTTTATGTTGTAATTTACACTAGTTGGTAGTGTTGAGAATGTAATTCCTTATATCAAAACAGGTAGTGTTCGACCGAAACAAGGATGTGTTGAAATTTGTAGTGTGTGTCGAGTAACATTAGATGTCGAAGCAGATTGTTTGACACAGGATTTCGACTTAGACCAAAATAGTAATTTTGGACTTTTGTAATTTTGGCCTTTAGCTTATGAAGCAATCTAGCTCAATTATAAATAGGGAGTAACCCTATTATGAATTGTAACACATAATAGAAAGTTCAGTTGCACAGTTGAATAATATTTTCTCAGTTTGAGAGCAGAGAGTTACTATGCAGAAATTATTTTCTTCCCCAATTTTCATCAAACCCTAATCTTCTTTTATTCAATTTTCTTTCTTCTCCAATTAACAATTATTGTGCAGAATCATTTTTGCAATCAATGTGTGATTGATTCACTCAAGAGAAGAGAGAAGAACAAGGGATTTTGATCGGTTGATTGAATCTTGTTCACCAAGATTGGTTTAGAATTACTCAAAGTTTTTGGTTAATTCCAACATCTGGTATCTAGAGCTCCAGTTGTGATTCGTGGACGCGATGGCGATGAATCATCCGAACGGACATTTTCCAGTGAGTCTCCCAATTATTAAGGGTCATAATTATGAGAATTGGTGCAAACAGATGAAAGTGGTTTTCTGTTATCATGATCTTTGAGATCTTGTGAATGAATGAGTAACATCACTTTCAGAAAATGTGTAGATCAAGAAAAGGCTGCATACAAAGAATTGAAGAAGAAAGACTATAAAGCTCTCTTTATAATCCATTAATGTGTTTATCCAAACAATTTCAAAAAGGCCAGTTTTGTAGAATCAGCAAAAGAAGCATGAGAAATCTTGGAGAAATTGTTTGGAGGCACAAAGAAGGTGAAAGAGGCGAGGTTACAAACTCACAAAAGGATGTATGAATTGCTTTAGATGGAAGAAAGTGAAAGCATAACTGATTTTTTCACTAGGATTACAAAGCTGGTGAATTAAATCAAGGTATATGGAGAAGTATTGACATCAAGATCAGTTGTTGCAAAGACCTTGACATCATTGGCTCCAAAGTTCGACCACGTGGTAGTAGCCATAGAAGAGTCGAAAGACTTATCAACATAGAAAAAGGAAGAGCTTCAAGGGATGCTTGAATCTCATGAACAAAGGATGGATAAAAGAGCTGCAGGCAAGTCAAAGAGTGATATGGCTTTGCAGGCGCAATCAGCAAAACAAAAGAAAGGCAAAGGAAGTTGGAATGGCAACAAAGGCAGATGAGGCTAAAAGAATTCGACTGGTCGAAATCAGCAAGAAGGAGGCAGGTCGAATCCGAGAAAACCTTAGAACCAAGGAAACCAAAGAGGTGGTGCTGTAGGTAGAGGAAGAGGTGGTGGTCAAAAACTTGACAAAAGCCACATTTAGTGTTATAATTGTCAGAAGTATGATCGTTATTCTAGTGATTATCCTAAAAAGCATAATAATCAAGAAACTGTTGCAAAGTTGGCGAAACATGAAGAAGAATAGATGTTGCTGATGGTCACAACATGAGATGAAGAAAGATTCCAGGACCAATGGTACTTGGACTCGGGATGCTTATCACACATGACTGGAAGGAAATATTGGTTTGTCAACATAAAGCCCTCTATGAAGAACATGGTGAATTTTGCAAAGGACAATGCTCTAGAAGCTGAAAGTATTAGTGATTTTCTAATTACGTGGAAAGATGGCAAGAGGTCAATAATTTCCAATGTATTGTACATACCAGGCATGAAGAGAAATTTTCTCAGCATAGGGAAGCTGGTAAAAAAGAACTACAAGTTGTCGATCGAAGACAAGATTATGAGAGTTCTCGACTCAAATGGAAGGTTGATCTTGAAGGCTCCAACAAAGATGAATGGATATAGAACTATAGACTTGACCATCTAAACTTTAAAGACATCAGAGATATGAAGAAAAAAAATATAGTTTCAGGATTACCAGAAACCGACATTCCAAATGAAGTGTGTGAAGAATGGGTGCAGGCAAAGCAACACAAGAATAGATTCAGCGAGGATGCAGGAAGCAAGTCGAAAGTAATTCTTAAAGTCATATACTCTAATGTATGTGATCCTATCCAGGTGGATTCGGTTGAAGGTAACAGATACTTTGTCACTTTCATAGATGACTTCATTCAAAAATTGTGGACTTACCTGATCAAGAAGAAAAGTGAAGTGATCGAGGTATTTTCCAAATTTAAATCGATGGTCGAAAGACAAAGTGGTCGAAAGCTAAAGATTCTGAGGACTGGTGGTGGTGGAGAGTATGTGTTGAAAGATTTTGATGCATTGTGTGAGAAAGAAGGGATTGTGCATGAGGTGGTTCCACCATACACTCCACAGCAAATTGGAACTGCAAAAAGGAAGAATAGAACCATCATGAATATGGTGAGAAATATGTTAAAAGGAAAGTATCTTCCCAAAGAATTATGGGGAGAAGTTGTGTCGACTGCAACATACATCTTGAATAGATGTCCGACGAAGAAGCTAGAAGGAATCACGCCAGAAGAATGATGGTTTAGTGTCAAGACTAGCCTAAGTCATCTGAAGGTGTTTGGATCTATAACACATTAACATGTGCCAGATTAGTTGAGAAAAAAATTGATGACAAATCGAGTCAAATGATCTTGATAGGATATCGTTCGACTGGAGGATACAAGTTTTTTGGCCCAGTGAATAAGCAAGTAGTGATCAGCAAGGACGTGATCATAGATGAGCATAAGGAATGGGATTGGACTGAGAATGTTAAGAAGGATTCAGTGAGAATCTTATGTGAAGGACCGGCTAGTGAAGTCAAAAGAGAAGTTTGACAAGAAGAAGTTAGAGGTGAAGCAGGCCCATGCAGACCTCAACGAACAAGACACATGCCTGCAAGGTTGCAAGAATGTGTGATTACATCAGATGATGTGGTCAATGAAGAATGTGAGTTGGTACACTATGCTTACTACGCAGATGTCGAACCAGTCAATGCAGCTGAGGCATTGAAAGACTCAAAGTGGAATAAAGCAATGAATGAGGAACTAGAGTCCATCGAAGTCAACAAAGCTTGGTCACTTGTCTGATTTCCTCAAGGCAAGAAGGCAATTGATGTGAAGTGGGTATTGTAGCGAGCGATTTTGGATGCGGTTCTTAAGCGCTGGTCGCTCTCTGCGGTTGAGCTTAAAACTACAGGTCGATTCATTTTTTATCCTATTGTGAGCTGAATAAGGAAGGGAAATAGATGTCTCCAATTAACCCTACTTTGCATACTGAGTTTAAACAACTGTCTGTTAGGTTACGAATGCTATCAATGTGGGGGGGGCCTTTGTACTGGTTATTTGTATTTTCGCCAATACGGTTTTCTTTATTTCTAGGACTTTCTAGCGGGGAACAAGGATTAGGATGTTAGGACTGATGCTTTTTGAATTACTGCTTTTTGATTGATGGAGATATGGGATCTGGGTTTTTATTTAGTGTGCTCGCTAAGATCTTTTCTTTCGACCTTATGCCTACGTATTCCCGTTTACCGAAACTGGGAAATCAGAGCGTTCGTAGTTCCTCCTATTCTATGGGAGGAAATGGTTGTTTTTGGTGTCTTGTTCAAAGCCCAAGACGTGAAGCGAAAGGTGGTTTGTATCTTGTTCAAAGCCCAAGATGTGAAGCTAAAGGTTTATCTGTATCTTGTTCGAAGCCCAAGATATGAAGCTAAAAGAGTTTAACTTTAGAGAGAATTTGTCATCTCTAAAGAGGGGGTTGTATGTCACAACTGTTTATAAAGGAGAATTACTTTAACCGGGATACGCGGATCCTAGCAATGCCATAATTTCCTTTAAAGGGGATTTTAACCTAAAGGAGAAGACTTTAACTCAGTGTAGAGCAATGCCATCTTTCCTTAGGAATTTCTCATGCTAAAAGAGAGACAGTGGCATGGATGTAGATGATCCAGAGGCTTGCCGCTTACAGCAATTAGATGAAAGGGAAGGAGTTGTTTGATGTTTTTGTACTGTGAATGAGGCACAACTTTGATGCTAAAAGGTTGATTGGATCAACCAGTGGTTTTCTTATATAAAGCCTAAGATGAGGCTAATATGTGTCTCGTACAAAGCCCGAGAAGGAGGCTAAAAGGTTTTGACTTGACGATGAAGTCTTTTAGTATCTCGTACGAAGCCCGAGATGGAGGCTGAAGAGGTGATAGACTCAACGAGGGAGTCTCTTATGTGTCTCGTACAAAGCCCGAGAGAGAGGCTAAATGTTTGTTTGACTCCGCTGGGGAGAATCATTGTACCAAGCCCAAGAGGAGGCTAAGATGACTGTTTCAGTTGAGTGACATGTCCAATATACTGATTTTGAAAGAGAAAATCAGTTCTTATATGAGCAACACTGTACTCATGGATTCGATTCAAGGATCCGGGTTATTCCTGTTTTTTAAGGAAGCGGGAACTCCGAAGGGTATTGAGAGTGTCCGAGTCTACGGGTTTCCTTCCTATTTTTTTGAAGGGTGCTTGAGAATGCCTTTGAGACTCAAGGAGATTAGACTGTCCAAGTCTAGAGTTCCATCTTTGTATTATGTTTTGAGAAACAGTAGTAGACTCTATGAAAGTACTGCTCTATGCAGATGACTAAGTTCTGTTCCTATACCTCTAGGAGGTCGTCGGGACAATTTATACGAAGCCCAAGAGGAGGCTGGAAACTTTTAAGAAGCCGAGGGGTCCTTGTACGAAGCCCAAGAGGAGGCTATCATTCCCGGAGGAAGAGATCATTATACGAAGCCTAAGAGAAGGCTGTGAATACTTCTAAGAAGCCGTAGGGTCCTTGTACTAAGCCCAAGAGGAGGCGGGGTTGCTTTTAGGAAGCCTGTGGGTCCTTGTACGATGCCCAAGAGGAGGCCGATGCTTTTAAGAAGCCCGTGGGTCCCCAAACCCCGAGAAATTCAAGGCAAGCTATTCACAAGGAATAGATCAAGTCAGGAAAGTTCGAGAATTTGGAAGAAACTCAAAGATGCCATTCACGGAGAAGACATTCATATTTGGGAGTAGAGTTTCTTGACAATTCCTAATGAGGACAGCCGAAGAAAAGACTGTATCTGGTGATCCTATTGGGGATCTAGTTATCTATTTCTACGAATAAATGAAACGGAGTCACCTAGTTCTAGACGTAGTTGCCGGGGAAACTCAAAATATCTATACTATTATTACACAGTTGATATGAGTTTATGAAAGAAGACTTACAGTGAAACAGCCCCACAATACAGTTATATGTATATGAAATCGGTAAATGAAAGCAATAACCACTTACTCGGTTGTAGAGCTTCCATGCTGTTTGGTTAGTTGTTCAACAAAGAAATATTGAAAACAACAGTATATTCAAAATCAAAGGAGAAAGTGCTTTGAAAAAGAAAGATTTGGGGCTTACAGCTCAAGGAGAGGCCCAGGGTTTTATCAGTGAGGGTACTGTTTAATTTGTACAGAGGGACTTATACAAGTGACTGAGGCCCAAAAAGGTTTTCTATACAAAGGGATGGGTCTTAGACTCTCTCAAGAGGCCCAAAAGGTTTAAAGAAAAAGAGTGGGGCTTATAACACGAGGGTAGGCCCATATGATTTTTCCGTTTAAAATGGCGATCGCGCCGAGGTTTCCTTTTAACGCAGAGGGACTTATACAATAAGTGAGGCCCAAATGATTTTGGTTAAAAGGGGATTGGGTCTTACACTCTATTAGAGGCCCAAAAGTATTTTTGAATGGGTCTTATATCTCAAGGAGAGGCCCAAGGTTATTTTGAAAAGGCGGCGGTCGTGCCGTTCGTTTTTGACGATGTCGGGACTTATACAATACACTGAGGCCCAAAATGTTTTGGTCAAGAAAGGATTGGGTCTTACACTCTATTAGAGGCCCAAAAAGTTTTTAAAGAAAATAAATGGGTCTTACTACTCGAGGGTAGGCCCAAAAAGTTTGTTTTTCAACGGATGATGATCGCGTCGAACTTTTTGAAATACAACGGGACTTATACAATAAGTGAAGCCCAAAATGGGTTGTATTTACAAAGGGTTGGGTCTTACACTCTATTAGAGGCCCAAAGTGTTTTGAAAATGATTTATGAGGGTTGAATTAATCCAAAAACCCTAAGTTGTTTTCAAAAATGTATTTAATTGAATAAAAATTCAATTAAAATGATCAAAATTGTTTAACATGTGAAAAACAAATTGTGATTTTGGATTAATGCTTCAAAAATTAGGTATTGACCTACAAAATAATTAGAAAGCATTAAAAGTTGCAAAATCAATGTAGAAAAAATATTTAAAATGTCAAAAACAATTAAAATATTAATTCTTTGCAAAAATATCAATTATATGAAATAAATAATATTTTTGGGATTTTTTGATAAAATAAAATATTTTAACATTTTTGTGAATTATTAAACTAAGAACCAACTCAAAATCATTAAAACTCAAAGCGAAATTAATTTTTGAATCAATTAAATAAAATCACAAAATTCAAATATTTGAATTTATGAAAATGGCGCCAAGAACATGGACCAAGAACACGCGCGTGTTCTGCCTTGCCCAGATTTGCATTTTCTATCCAATCTCACTGAATACTTGATTATAACATGCAACCCACATATCATTATGCTCGTCTCAACCTCACGATCATGTCTATGTCCATTAATTTCATTTAAATTAAACATACAACAAGAAATCATGAAAAATCCTCAAGAACCCTAATTTCTGCATGAAGGCTAGGATTTTTGATACACGATTCAAACAATGCAATTAATTGAGGGA
This sequence comes from Lathyrus tuberosus, assembly GCA_022829125.1. Classification (NCBI taxonomy): domain Eukaryota; kingdom Viridiplantae; phylum Streptophyta; class Magnoliopsida; order Fabales; family Fabaceae; genus Lathyrus; species Lathyrus tuberosus. The sequence goes on along the minus strand of JALAZF010000066.1, from coordinate 16,899,335 downwards.
AAACATTCCATGCATGATTATGAACATATGGCCAAATTATTGTGCGAGGAAATATGCATAGATTGAGAGATGACCAAGTATATGCTCACCTCTAGGCCGTGACAGCAAGTGCAATGTGATTTTTGATTTGGAGGTGTTACAGATGAGTGGTGATGATCTGAACAGCTTCCCTACACCCTATGGAGTGTGTTTGAATGGTTGGACTTGATTGAAATTGGATGGATCACTTTGTGGTACCTCAGCTGCAACTTGGTTAAAACCTTGAGCAACCAGCTGGTGATTTTGTGAAATTGGTGTTTCAGAAGTGATCTAAGTGTTTGATCAGCTCATATGTGATGTATTTGAGGTGTGTGAGTGATTGGTTTGATTGGAATTGCTCTCAAACTCAAAACCCGATAGTGACTTTCCTTAGAAGGCAAAATTGGAGTGAAAGAAGAGATTTTGAGGAAAGCATCTGTTTGATGGCTTTGGTGTACTCAAATTGATCACAATTGAGCTCTATTTATAGTAGAGCAAGTTTGTTTTGCAAGGAATAGTGAATGGCAGCTGGTAAGTAGGTTTGGCCAATGTTGTCCAATGGAAATGCAAGTCTCCTCTAGCCATTGACTAGAGGTTAGGGCACAGAGCTTTGGTTCCCTTGGTCTTGGATAAGTCTTGACTGATTTCAGATGAGAATGGCTCAGTCCATGCCACCTTGATGCTTCCATTGAATGCTTCAATCCAAATTTGGAGTCTTGTCCCTATTTTGGCCATTCTAGGTTCAACATGCTATTTCTTGTTCCATGGACTTTGGAGGCTTGGCTAAGTGATTGTCCCCTTTAGATTCAATCCTCAGATGTGTCCAAGTGGATAGGAGCATTTGAATTTGGCTGATTTTGGCAAATCGAGCAAAATTGCAAATTCTGCCTTGCCTTTGACAGATTTCAGCAAGGCAACTTGCCAATGTCATATCTCATGGTGTAAGTTGAATTTGGTAATGCTCTTGACCATTTTGGAATGCCCTTACATGATACAACAACTGTTTGAACAAGTTTGGTTTTGATCTCTTTTGATTCCAAGTGAAAAATCCCTCTACATTTGGCAAAAAGTGAAGCAAAATCTGACTTAGTGAAATTTTCACTAAGTGTTGGAACAAAGTGTGATTTCTTGATTTTGATCACTCCATAACTCAAAATCCTTAATGAATTGGCCTTAGGTCTAGTTGAAGTTTTTGTAGAGGGTAATGAGGGCTACAAATCCATCTTTGGATGAGAAAAAAATGGCCTTGTGGTTTAGGAGTTATGGTCCTCCAAAGTTGGTACCCTTGTCACTTTATTTTTTAACTTAGAAAATTTTCTAAGTTTTTATGGTTACCCCTTTTACAAGTTATCCAACTTTTCTTGATTTTTCTTGATGAATGATGATTCAAATCATACAGTAACATCATTTTAGGGTTAAAAATCCATTTTGGTGAAAAATCTCAAAAAGTCAAAGTTGACTTTTGTGCACAGTTGACTTTTTATCAGATGAATTTCAAATTGTGCAATTCTTCAGGAAATCATGTCCTTGACCTAAATCAAACTTGATGGACATGTTCCATGGGTGTCATAGGGTATATTGGGGCATGTCCTAGGGTTTGGGAGCATGTCCTGGTCAAAAGTCAAAGTTAAAGTTGACTTTTCCCTTAAAACCCTAATTGTGGTGCAGATGAAATTGAGACTTGTTGCTCAAGCTTTTTGGATTAATCCATTGTTCCAAATGGATCAATATAGTTCATTAGAGACCCCCAAATCATGTCTTGAGGTCTTGGCTCTTGATTTTCCCTAAAAGTCAACTTCGGGGTGAATTAGGTCAAGAAACCCTAATTCCTGATTTTTTATGTATGCATCCCCTGAGGTCAAATTGACTTGATGCTTGGGGTCCATGAGGTTCCATGGAGTATATTAGGTTATGTTTTGGATCATTGGCTTGTGCCCAGATGAAAATTTCCATCTGGAGGCCCTGGTCGATCAAAACCCTAATTTGGTGACACTGGCGATCTTGAGACTTGATCCACCTAGAAGGGAGCAACCTTGTGCTTAATCCTTGAAGTGGGAGTCCCTTTTGATCCATTGTGGATGTTTGAGAGGTTTAGACAAGTTGAAGATCATGTCATTCCTTGATTGATCCTTTGTCTAAGGCTCTGAGAGGGCTTAAAATCCTAATTTTGATTGTAGTGAATGCTCAACATCCCTTGAGGCATTTGATGAGGCATGATGGTTCATCCATATTGTGATGATGATTGACACAATGATGGGACATTTTAGTGGTCAAATTTTGGGGTATGACAGATGCCCCTATTTAATCTTCTTGGACCCGAAGGTGTGAATGACGAAGGTATTCGGGCATTCGGGGTGCCAGAGGATTAAATATCGGAATACCCAAAATTTTGATGGTGGTTATGAATGGTAGCTTGTGCATTCATCTTCTTTTGCTAAGCAATGATGCTTAGAAAAGGTAAACTTCCCCTCGATCCTGGTCTTCAGCCAAGGAACTGGTCTTAGTTGCGGAAACAGACTTCCCCTCTGTAATACCCTAATTTTTACCCCTAAGATCCCACATATCATTTGCATCTCATATCACAAACAAGATCACCAGTATCCTTGTGTTTTCTTTTTTGTTTTATGTTTATTTCTGTTTATCTAACCTCTAACCAAAAATACAAAAAATATGTTGTCGTTTGCTTGTTTTTCTTTCTGTGTGTTGTGCAGGTTTGTCAAAGATAAGGAAGTGATCTCAAGTCACATGTGGTTGTTCAAAAGCAAGATGTCTTGTGCTGAGATTCTTCAGTTTATCAGACAGTGGTGCATATGAGTTTTGGGTTCCAACAGATTCAGATGGCCGTAGTTTCGGTTGTGGCTGGTTATGTGACATATGTTTATCAGAGGCTTGTGAACAAAAAAATTCAAGTTTGGTTTTGGGCTAAAAATAAGGGCTTGTTATTCATGAACCATTTTTCATTCCAAACACTATTCACATTTTTAACCAAATTTTCCATATTTCACTTTTTGCTATCTAAACCATTTTTTCCCTAATCCATTTCCTAAACCAAATATCCAGATTTATCATTTCACATTTCAAATATCCAAATTCAACTATCCATTCTTTAAACCATTTCTATTAACCATTTTGTTTCTTAACCATTTACTATTCATTTTTCATAAATCTAATTCCAATTACCCATTTTAGAAACTAATTCCATCACATTTCCAATATCCATGACTAGTACCCATTATTTTTCATTTATCCATTTAAACCATTCTAAACCATTTTTATCCACTTCTTATCCATATTATTCAAAAAATCCATTTATATCCAAAAAAATTCTAAATATCCATCTTTAAATCCATTTTCTTTCCTAAAACTTTTCATATCCATTTTTTTTATATTTTTAATATCCACATCCAATTATCCAATTGTTCATGTCCACTTTTTTTTAGAAATCCATATCCATTACCATTTTTCATAATCATTAATCTACAAAAAGGCCATTCATTTTTTTTCATGATACAAAGCCCATTTTCCATTTTTCTATTCACACCTCCTATTCCAATCAAGGCCCATTCCAATTTTTCTAACCCACATTTCCATATCCATTTTTTCTAAACCAATTATCCATATTCCAACCTTTTTTTTTCCAATTATCCATTTTATCCAATTTTAATTCATTTCTATTCAATTATCCATTTTAATCCATTTCTTTTTTTATCCAATTCTTAATCCAAAATCCTTTTTTTTTCCTTTTTACCTACATATATTTTGAATCTATTTTTTTTATATAGCAATTTCATAAGCCCATTTCCTTAAGCCCATGCTAGAAAGAATTGAAAAAAACAACAACAACAAGCTTTCCAAATTCCAATCCTTTTTTTCTTCAGCAGCCACTTCCATCACACGAGTCTCCACGCTACAACCACGCCGTGACTTTTCCCAAGCCAAGCATTTTCCAACCGGCGCAACTCCCAGCCTCACGCAAGCCGCGCCAACTTCCCACGCCATTCTCCAATCCAAACCGCACACTCCCAGTCGTGAACAATTTCCAAACGCCATCAGCTTCACTTCCAGCCGCGAACAAAGCCTCACACAATCACACGAACCAAAACGTTACCTGCAAGTGACGACATCAAAACGTTTTCAAAGCTGCTGAAATTCATCAAAACGCAAATCAAAATAAGCCAAACGCAGAGCAAAAAAATCAAAATGACGACATCATGAATCATATTTCATTCTCTAATTCATCTATAAATAGAGCAACAATTCTCACATTTGATTCAAGCTTTCACAGCCTTCAAACCCCTGTCAAAATTCCAACTCAAGCTTCCATAATTTGTTTTCATTCATCAATAAATTTCCAATCTCAAAATTCAACAACAACACCATGAACCACAACAATTCTTGAAACTCCAATTCAACATCAACAACAACAATTCATTCTCCATTTTAAAGAAATTCAAGCTATAATCAGAGGAAGAAGAATTGAAGAACATTTCTCACCACTTTGAAGGTAGTTTGAAGCTTTTTTCGGTAATTTCGAGTCGTATCCGTCGGTAACGATTCTTGAAACCGATTATACCATTGCGTAGAGCATTTCTTCCCGATCGATTCCGTCACAAATTTTCTTCCCGTCGCTTCCGATTTGGTGGAGTTTGAAGGTGTTGGCATGGTGGTGGTGAATAGTGTTCGTGGTAAAAATGAAGAAGAAGAAGTAGCTACTAGATGCATTTACTACTTTTTCTTTTTCTGATTTTCTTTTTTCTTTTATTACTTTTGTAGTTTTCTTTTCTATTTTTAAAAAAAAAAAGCAAAACTATGTAGTATTGGGCCTAGATCCACTAATTCATGCGCATGGTTTATTCATTTTCTCACCTCCCTTCTTTTCTTTCATTTTCTTAAAAAAATATTTCCATTTTGGTTTCTATTTTTTTTTTTAAGCATCTTTTGATTTAGATTTTATTTTTAATTCTGGTTTTAGAATTTTGGTTTTAAATTTTTCTTGAAGAATAGTCTTAAAAAAAAAAAGATTTATATCATGTGATTATCTTTTAATTCTTGATTTCTATTTTATCTTGATTTTCTCATTTTATTTCATTTTAATTGGTTGTGTGGATCATAATTTTTAGATCCACTTTTCTTCATCTATTTTCTTTTTGATCTATGAAAGTCGAAGTGATCGTGAAATTTCTTTATGGAATTTCGATCGAGACGAGATCATTACCACTTTTTCTTTTCGTGTGGCATCGCTTTAGGATAACGATCTCTATATCGTTTATCTCGCGTGCATTAACACATATATCTCATGGCCGGCCTCATTCGTAGGGTAATTGCTCGAACAAATTACTCGGCGTGCGCTTAACATAGACCAAAATTTGTCCCGCATCGGAATAAATATCAAAAATAGTTGATTATTTGTCTTATGGTTCACAACTCATGAAACTTGTTGTTAGGAGGCTTTGGTCTTATCAATCCTCTAATGAGTTTCATCAACCTTGACCTAAGTTCAATTATTCAATTGTTATTGATCACTAACACTAACAATTAACCACTAACTTACTAACAATTTTATTATTTTAATTTTGTTTATGTTTCCTTCTCGCTCCCTATCTCTTTTTTTTTTTTATGCTTCATTATTATTATTTCATATCATGTTTATGTTTCCGCAATTTTTCCTTTGTCCGTTGGACATATGTTTATGCTTCCGCATTTTTTCCTTTGTCCGTTGGACATATGTTTATGCTTATGCCATTTTTCTTTTGTCCATTTGGACTTAAAACATTAATAAAGGATTAAACCATAGAAAACTTAATTCTCCTCATTTTGGACTATTGGTTACTATCCTATGCTTTGGAGTGATCTCTTTATGGACCTCTTTTGAAGTGATATTGGACTTATGGACCTAGAATTAGGACTTCTCATCCCTTTGCTTGGAGTATTGATTGAAGACTTGCCCCTATTCGGCCAATTTGCTTAAGGATGGAATTCTTTTAATATTACTTTGAAGTGGCTCCATTTTGGTTAGATCTTTCCTTTCCCTAGCTTTTACTTTGTGCACTAGGATAGTCACTTCTTCTCCTCCCCATTCTTAAATTTTCAAAATCTTCTCCCTTTTTCAAAATCTTCTTCTTGTTTTCAAACTTAACACCACTTTCATAATAAAACCTTGACTTTGGTCAAGTGATTTTTCAAACTTTGTTTTCCTTAATAAATGTCAATCCATCTTAATCATACTTTGACCATTTCATAAAAATATAAAAAATACAAAAACTCATCCAAATTTTTTTGTGCTTTTATGCACCTTTTTCTTTTAAACTTTTCAAAAAGAATTAGACATGAGTCATTTTTGTGATGAGATGTAAAACTCCTAACCATGGTATTTTGTTGAAAGTATGGTAGTTTTCCACTTAGATGTTGAAGTGATTAGTCTTGTTGATATTAATCCAAGCAAATCCTCCATCTTAATGTGATGCAAATGCCACTTTCCCATACCTTTGGGTAATTAGTTGAGTATTCTCTCTTGAGAATGACAGGTTGTCTTTTTCAAGATAAAATAAATCATAACCAATAATTTTTTGCTCTTTGTACCACGAACTACGAGGTTTTGATCCTACATTGCACATCGTGGGTACGTAGGCATGAGGCGATAAGTCTCTCCAAACACAAAAATCTTAAAAAATATTTCTCCTCTCATCTCCTCAATCTCTTTACAAGCAAACCATTTTCAGACCAAAAAGCAGTGAATACATCAAAGGGCTCCTATAGAGTACTATAGATGTATTGGGTGCGTAAAACCTTCCCTTTACATAACCAACCCCCCTTACCCAGTCTCTGTTTGTTCTTGTTGTTTTAGAACTCTTTAGGTTTTGTTCGCTCTTTTTTCCTTTCCTCTTTGGATAAAAATAAAAGTGCGGTGACGACTCTTGTTTTTTTTTAGTTAAGTTAATCAATAGCTTACACTCACAAATTTCCCCGCTACAGAAAAGTGGCAACTCTGCTGGGGAGCTTCTCCCTCGAGGGGTTTAGCCTACTTTGATTTATTTACTGCTTTTTGTTTGATTTGCTTGTTACTTGTTTGTTCTGTTTGGGAGTTCCTCTGTGTGTGAGATAGGTCCTATACCCGGATCAGAGTGCACTTTGAGATAGGGGATAGTATAGTCAAGGGAACTTTGAAGGAGTCGAATCCTGAAAAAGAAGAACTTGCAAATCTATCCACTCGGTGGTTGCCTCTTTGGAATTACTGATGCTGATCGAGCGATCGAGAAGGCATTACTTTTTCCATTGAAGCCTATAACACTGAGGACCGTAGTAACCCTTAACCCATCCTAGCCTTTTTAGGATCGTAGCGCGGAAGCTATGAAGATGCAAATCTGACTTAGCTGTCACGCGATGCTACACTCAGGTTAGATTCTCTTGAGGATAACTACCAACCTCCGAGCAAATCGGTGTGCTGGTGTGTCTGATAGTGGATTGTGGACCCTGGGCACTCTGTTAGAACCGCTGTTTTCTGCAGGTACAATGAAGACAAAACCTTAGTACATACCTTTGTGGGATTGGTTCTTACCCTTGGCTTCGTGCTCGTGACTTAAACCTTGACCCGTGTGCTTTGTGTGATCTTGTTTGTGGGTGTTGCATTCATGCACTCATGCATTCATGAGCATTCTTTTGGAAGGTTTCAAGGAACTTAAAGGTGTTATTGCAAACATTGCAGGTACTTTTGTTATGGATTTTGGAAGGAGAAGTACCAAGAAGTACACTTTCAAGAGTCCTAAGTTAGAGGGTTTGAGAAAGCTAGGATCTTTGGTTGTTGATACCAATAAGTTTGAGTCCAGATATGGAAGGCTTTTATCTCTCTTGAAGGTTGATATGGCTGAAGGATTGCTTGCTACTTTGGTTCAGTTCTATGACCCTTTGCTTCATTGTTTCACCTTTCCTGATTATCAGTTGGTACCTACGCTAGAGGAGTATTCTATCCTGCTTGGTTTACCTATTTATGGTCAGATTTTCTCTGGTTTGGATCCCACTCCCAAGCATGATGTTATTGCGAATGCTACTCACTTGAAGGTTTCCGAAATTAAGGCTCACATGGATACCAAAGGAAAGATTCTTGGGTTACCCGCTAAGTTTTTGATGGATAGAGCTCATCATTTTGCTAGTGTGAATAATACAGTTGCTTTCGAGGCTCTTCTTGCCTTGCTTATTTATGGACTATTCCTCTTCCCGAATGTTGAGAACTTTGTCGACATCAACGCTATTCAGATCTTCTTGATTGGGAATCCAATTCCCACTTTGCTTGCCGATGCTTATCATTCTATTCACCTTAGGAATTTCCATGGTGAAGGGATGATTATCTGTTGTGCACCTTTACTTTACAAGTGGTTTATTTCTCACTTGCCGAAGTCTACAGCTTTCTGGAATCTCAAGGATGGTTTATATTGGTCGCGGAAGATCATGTCTCTCACTCATTCTGATATTGATTGGTGTAGCCGTATTCCTTCTGGAGCGATGATTATTGATAGTTGTGGTGATTTTCCCAATGTACCCCTTCTTGGTACAAAAGGGGGAATCAGCTACAATCCGGTGTTAGCTCGTCGTCAGTTGGGATATCCTTTGCGAGAGGTACCGAAGAACATTCATTTGGCCGGTCTCTTTTTCAAGGATGAAGAATCTCAGGTTGCTCTCAAGAGAGAAATTCTGGAAGCTTGGTCCAACATTCGTAGAAAAGGAAAGGAAAGTTTGGGAAATCCGAATTGTGTCTCTTCGGAACCTTACCTCCAGTGGGTTAAAAATAGAGCCATTACTTTGAAGATGCCTTATAAGCATCAAGAGCCTTTGTCTCTAACTGCTAAGAAGCCTATTCTCTACTTTATGGAAGACAAAGAAAAGCTTCAGATTTCTTTGGATGAGATGCAACAAGAGAGAGATGCTTGGAAGAACAAGTATCAGATTGTTGAGTTAGAGAATGCAAGACTTCAAGAGCACTTCAAGAAGAAGAATGAAGAGGAAGTTGCCAACAAGAAGAGAAAGGCGCAAGAGGATTTATTTTCCTCTCGCATTCATCTAGTTTCTGATATTCCGAAGAGTTCAGAATCTCCTTGGAAGTTGATCGTTGATAAGTTGCTGATTGAGAAGACTCAGATGCAGGCCCACATCAAGAAGCTGGAAGATAGAGCTGGGACTTCTTCTCATAGGATTCTTTAGGGATCTAGTTTTCTTTATTCTCTTTTGTTTTAGGATTCTTGAATTTGTACTTCCGAGATGTAATCTTTTCTATCATTAATGAATGAGATTTTGGTATTTCAGATAACAATGTTTGCAATATACCTTATATTTCCTTGAAACTATGCATTTGCATCTTGCATATCAAGCATCATTCTCTTGCATTGTTTCTTGCCTTTTCCAGGTGTCTTATTGTTTCTTTGGTCTTCATTCAGCCAAGCTGTCGCACCAGTATAATACTCGAGCTAATCTGAAGAAAAAGATGGATCAATTGCAACAAGAGAACCGTGAGCTTCGTGAAGAAGTATCAACTCTGAAGGATGGTTTGGAAAGACTCACTGCTATGATGGAAGCTCTGGTGGCTGCTCAGAATCAGCCACCACCACCACCTCCTCTGCTTTCAACTCATGTGCAAAGGACAGTCATTTCTGAGATTGTCTCTACGCCCATCTCTGTGGCGCCTGCTAGTGTTCCTCAGTATTCCATGCCTCCTGGCTACCCCTGGGGCATGCCTCTTAACTTTGTTCCTGAAGGTTATCAACCACCACCTCCGCCTCCTGAAATTCCAATTATTTCTACTGTTCAACCTGTGATGACTGTGCCACCGCCTATGGTGCATACTGTTCCTTTTGGTGAAGAGCAAATCTTCCATACTGCTCAAAGTGAGAATGGCAGTGCTTATGATAGAATGGAAGAGATTCAATACCAGTTTGCTGAAATGCAGAAAGAGATCAAGGCTCTGAGAGGTAAAGAGCTGTTTGGAAAGAATGCTCATGAGTTATGCTTGGTTCCGAATGTGAAGATCCCGCATAAGTTCAAGACCCCTGACTTTGAAAAGTATAAGGGTAATTCTTGTCCGTTGAGTCACTTGACTATGTTTGCTCGTAAGATGTCGGCTCATAAAGATAATGATCAGCTCCTTATTCACTACTTCCAAGACAGTTTGTCTGGTGCAACTTTGAAATGGTATATGGGACTCGATAGTGCTCGAGTTCGCACTTTCGAAGATTTAGGTGAGGCATTTGTGAAACAGTATAAGTATAATGTGGATATGGCTCCTGATCGTGACCAGCTTCGAGCAATGGCTCAAAAAGATAAAGAGACATTCAAAGAATACGCGCAGAGGTGGCGCGAAATTGCTGCTCAGATCAACCCTCCTTTGGAAGAAAAGGAGATGACCAAGATTTTCCTGAAAACTCTGAGTCCTTTCTATTATGAGCGTATGATTGCTAGTGCCCCAAGTGATTTCACTGAGATGGTTAATATGGGGATGAGATTGGAAGAGGGTGTCCGTGAGGGACGTTTGTCGAAAGATGGAAATTCTGCTGGAAATTCCAAGAAATATGGTGGAGGATTTGCCAAAAAGAAAGAAGGAGAGACCAATGCCATTTCTCGAGAAAGGTATAGAAGACCTCGCAATAGAAACAATCAGTGTCAGCAACATGTTGCATCTGTCACTCCTGTTATCAGTTCAGCTCCTGTTGTTCAGACAGCTCCTGCTCAGCAACAACGTTCTACTCAGCCAAACAATCAACGGGGCCGTTTTCAGAAGGATTTTGATCCAATTCCGATGACTTACACAGAATTGCTTCCTTGTTTGATTAAGAAGAATCTTGTTCAGACCCGTCCACCGCCTGCTATTCCAAAAGATTCACCCTGGTGGTATAAGCCTGAAGCTCATTGTGCTTTCCATCAAGGAGGAGCTGGACATGACACTGAGAACTGTTATCCATTGAAAATGGAAGTGCAAAGGCTGGCAAGAAGTGGTATTTTGTCTTTCGAAGATTCCAACCCTAATGTGAAATCAAATCCGCTTCCTAACCATGGCCAGGTATCTGTCAATATGGTGTATGGTTGTCCTGGTACATTCAAAATTTTTGATATCCGTTGGATCCGAAGGTCTCTTGTGGAAATGCATGCAGTTTTGAGTGAATACCATGATATTGATCATGACTATGCAGCTTGTTGTATCTGTTCTGTAAATCCTCGTGGTTGTGTGATAGTGAAGAGGGACATTCAAAGGATGATGGACGAGAATTTGATTGAGGTCACTGCTAAGAGGGACGAATATCAGAATGAGGTGAATGCTATTGAGCCACGCTTTAATATCCCTGAAAGAGTTGTTATCTCTTATGATAGTCGGAAGACAGCTGTTACACCTTTGGTTATTCGGTTGCCCGGACCAGTACCATATGAATCTGATAAAGCTGTTCCATATAAGTACAATGCTACCATGGTAGAAGATGGTAAGGAAGTGCCAATTCCTCCTTTGTCTTCTGTGGTAAGCATCGCTGATGTGAGTAGGGTAACTCGAAGTGGTCGTGTCTTTGCTCCTGAGCCTCCAAAGATTGTGGAGAATGTTAAAGCTGGCAAACAAATTCAAGATGAGAGTAATGTCGATGTTGCTGGTCAGTCCAGTGGTTTGAAAGTTTTTGAAGATGAAGTATTGAAGTTGATCAAGAAGAGTGATTACAGTGTTGTGGATCAACTCTTGCACACCCCGTCCAAGATTTCAGTGATGTCCTTGCTGATGAATTCTGAAGCTCACAGGAAATCTTTGCAGAAGGTATTGGAACAAGCATATGTTGAGCATGATGAGACTGTTAACCAGTTTGATGGCATTGTTGCCAACCTCACCGCATGTAATAATTTAAGTTTCTGTGATGAAGAGTTACCCGAGGAGGGGAGAAATCACAATTTGGCTTTACACATCTCTATGAACTGTCAAGAAGATGCGCTCTCTAATGTGTTGGTTGATACTGGCTCTTCTTTGAATGTGTTACCAAAATCTACTTTATCAAAGCTTTCTTACCAAGGTCCTCCCATGAGGTATAGTGGAGTTATTGTTAAAGCTTTTGATGGATCTCGAAAGACTGTGATTGGAGAGGTTGATCTTCCGATCAAAATAGGACCGTGTTTCTTCCAGATTACTTTTCAAGTAATGGATATCCGTCCTGCTTATAGTTGTCTGCTTGGCCGACCCTGGATTCATGAGGCTGGGGCAGTGACTTCGACTCTCCATCAGAAGTTGAAATTTGTTAAGAATGATAAGCTGGTAATTGTTGGAGGTGAGCAAGCAATGCTGGTGAGCCACCTTTCATCCTTTTCATATGTTGATGCGGATGAAACTGTTGGAACTCCGTTCCAAGCACTTTCTGTTGATGACAAAGCTGTTAAGAGGAATGAGTTACCCATGTCTTCTTTGAAAGATGCTCTGCATGTGTTAGAAACTGGTCGGTCTGACGGTTGGGGTCGAGTCATTGATGTGGTTGATAACCTGGGCAAAACTGGTTTAGGCTTTACGCCTGGTATAGTCAGAAGGGATTTGAAGCGTATTAATGAGACCTTTCACAGCGCTGGATTCATCCACAAAGATCACTCTACTGCTGCCATCATTGAAGATGATGAAGAGGAAGAACTTCCCAATTTTGTTACACGTGGACAAGTCTGCCAGAATTGGATAGCTGTTGACGTTCCTACTATTGTTCATGTTTCAAAGTAATTTGTTTTTGTTTCTTTCAAAAAAATCCTTTCACTCTGCCCAAGGTGAAAGTGAATTTGTGAGGGCTTTGTTTCAAATTTTATCATCATCAATAAAATGTTATTTTGTTTATCTCTATTATGTTTTCCCTTTTTGCTTTATTTCTGAAAAATGGTAACATAAAAAACCAAAATAATAATAATAATGTGATAATCACCTTTATCTGCATGATACTTACACTTTTGTTCATATTCTAAAATCAAATATAAATCATTGTGCAGATTGATTATTAAACCCATTGAAAACAATGACCCTATGCCCCCTCCCAACTTTGAGTTCCCTGTGTTTGGAGCTGAAGAAGAGGGTATTGAGGAGATTCCAGATGAAATTTCTCGGTTGCTTGAGCACGAGGAAAAGGCCATTCAGCCTCATGAAGAGCCGTTGGAATTGGTTAATTTGGGTTCAGAGGATGATATAAAAGAAGTCAAGATTGGAGCACTGCTTCAGTCAGATGTTAAGAAGAGGATTGTGGAGCTTCTTAGAGAATATGTTGATGTGTTTGCTTGGTCTTATCAAGACATGCCTGGTCTTGATACTGATATTGTGGAGCATAGATTGCCGTTGAAGCCTGAATGTCCACCTGTGAAGCAGAAATTGAGAAGAACTCATCCCGACATGGCTGTGAAGATCAAAGAGGAGGTTCAAAAGCAGATTGATGCTGGTTTTCTTGTAACTTCTGAGTATCCTCAGTGGGTGGCCAATATTGTGCCTGTTCCAAAGAAAGACGGAAAAGTCCGAATGTGCGTTGACTATAGAGATTTGAATAAAGCGAGTCTAAAAGATGATTTTCCATTGCCACACATTGATATGTTGGTAGATAATACTGCTAAATTCAGTATCTTTTCTTTTATGGATGGATTTTCCGGTTATAATCAAATAAAGATGGCACCCGAGGACATGGAAAAAACAACATTCATTACACCCTGGGGAACATTCTGTTACAGAGTGATGCCCTTCGGTTTGAAAAATGCTGGTGCAACGTACCAAAGAGCTATGACCACTTTGTTCCATGATATGATGCATAAAGAAATTGAGGTCTATGTGGATGATATGATTTGTAAGTCGAAGACTGAAGAAGATCATATTGAGTACTTATTGAAGCTGTTTCAACGTTTGAGAAAGTTCAAGCTCCGTTTGAATCCTAATAAATGCACTTTTGGTGTCCGTTCTGGAAAATTGTTGGGCTTTATTGTCAGCCAAAAAGGCATTGAAGTTGATCCTGGTAAAGTTAAAGCCATTCAGGAAATTCCTGCGCCCAAAACAGAAAAACAAGTAAGAGGATTCTTGGGACGTTTGAATTACATTTCCCGATTTATATCCAATATGACTGCCACCTGTGCGCCGATCTTCAAGCTTCTTCGCAAAGATCAGGGTTGTGTCTGGACAGAGGATTGTCAGAAAGCTTTTGAAAGAATTAAAGAGTATCTGCTTGAACCTCTGATTTTGTCTCCTCCCGTAGAAGGAAGACCTTTGATCATGTATTTGACTGTGCTGGAAGAGTCTATGGGTTGTGTTCTGGGTCAACAAGATGAATCTGGTCGGAAAGAATTTGTCATTTATTATTTGAGTAAGAAGTTCACTGATTGTGAGTCTCGGTACTCAATGCTTGAAAAAACATGTTGTGCTTTAGCTTGGGCTGCCAAGCGTCTCCGCCAGTATATGTTGAATCATACAACTTGGTTGATATCCAAAATGGATCCAATCAAGTATATCTTTGAAAAGCCTGCTTTAACGGGGAGGATCGCTCGTTGGCAAATGTTGTTGTCAGAATATGATATCGAGTACCGAACTCAAAAGGCGATAAAAGGAAGTGTTTTGGCTGACCATTTGGCACACCAGCCAATTGACGATTATCAACCGACCAGGTTTGATTTTCCTGATGAGGATGTGATGTATCTAAAGGTTAAAGATTGTGAAGAAACGTTACCTAGTGAAGGGCCTGAGCCTGGATCCCGTTGGGGTTTGATTTTTGATGGAGCTGTTAATGAGTATGGCAAGGGTATTGGGGCAATAATTGTTACTCCTCATGGTTCTCATATTCCTTTCACTGCAAGGTTGACGTTCACTTGCACAAATAATGCGGCTGAGTATAAAGCTTGTATTATGGGCTTAGAAGAAGCTATCGATTTAAGAATCAAGATTCTCGATGTATACGGAGATTCAGCCCTAGTGATTAATCAGATTAAAGGAGAATGGGAGACACGTCAACCTGATTTGATTCCTTATCGAGATTATGCAAGAAGGTTGTTAACTTTCTTCAATAAGGTTGAGTTTCATCATATACCCAGAGCAGCAAATCGAATGGCGGATGCTTTAGCCACTATATCCTCCATGATTGTGGTGAGTCGGTGGAATGATGTGCCCAAAATCGATGTTATGTGTCTTGACAGACCAGCTCATGTGTTTGCGGTTGAAGAGGTTGTTGATGATAAACCGTGGTATTATGATATTAAATGCTTTCTTCAAAATCATGAGTACCCGCTTGGGGCATCCAAGAAAGATAAGAAGACTTTGAGAAGATTGTCTGGAAGTTTCTTCTTGAATGATGATGTGCTGTATAAAAGAAATTATGACAGGTCTTGCTCAGATGCGTGGATAGACACGAAGCAGACATGTTGATGAAAGAAATTCATGAAGGATCTTTTGGTACCCATGCCAATGGGCATGCAATGGATAAGAAGATGTTAAGGGCAGGTTACTATTGGCTGACAATGGAATCTGACTGTTGCAAATTTGTGAAGAAGTGCCATAAGTGTCAGGTTTATGCTGACAAAATTCATGTACCACCAACTCCTCTCAATGTTATCTCTTCTCCATGGCCTTTCTCCATGTGGGGCATTGATATGATTGGAATGATTGAGCCTAAAGCGTCGAACGGACACCGTTTCATATTGGTGGCTATTGACTATTTTACCAAGTGGGTTGAAGCGGCATCATATGCCAATGTGACCAAGCAAGTAGTGGTCCAATTTATCAAGAACCAAATCATCTGTCGGTATGGTGTTCCGAGCAAGATTATCACTGATAATGGGTCGAACCTGAATAATAAGATGATGAAGGAATTATGCGATGAGTTTAAGATTGAGCATCATAATTCTTCTCCTTATAGACCTAAGATGAATGGGGCTGTTGAAGCTGCTAATAAGAATATTAAGAAGATTGTTCAGAAGATGGTTGTTACTTACAAGGATTGGCATGAGATGCTCCCTTTTGCTCTGCATGGGTATCGTACATCCGTCCGCACTTCAACAGGGGCAACCCCTTTCTCTCTTGTTTACGGTATGGAAGCAGTGCTCCCGGTAGAGGTTGAAATCCCTTCTATGAGAGTTTTGATGGAAGCTGAATTGTCTGAGGCTGAATGGTGTCAAAGCAGATATGATCAATTGAATTTGATTGAAGAGAAAAGAATGACGGCCTTGTGTCATGGCCAATTGTATCAACAGAGAATGAAGAAAGCTTTTGACAAGAAGGTTCGACCTCGTGTGTTCAGAGAAGGCGACCTCGTGCTCAAAAGGATCTCGACTTCTACCAATGATTCTAGGGGCAAGTGGACTCCTAATTATGAAGGCCCATATGTTGTTAAAAGAGCCTTCTCTGGCGGTGCATTACTTCTTACAACTATGGATGGTGAAGAGTTCACTCGTCCTGTGAATGCCGATGCAGTCAAGAAATACTTCGCCTAAAAAAAAAATAAAAGAACAGCTCGGTAAGTTGAAAACCCGAAAGGGCGGCTTAGGCAAAAATGAGCGTCTCGGTGGGCTGAAAACCCGAAAGGGCGGTCCAGGCAAAAATCAGAGACAAAAACAGAAATAATCATCCCTGTAGATTGAAAACCCGAAAGGGCAATCTAGGCAAAAGTTAGGGATTCTGGCAAGTAACTGCATCTGGCCAGTCTTGATCATTTGAAAACAACATTGTCTATCAAGGATTCTGCTTCAATCATCTTCAACTGAAGTTTTGGGCACAGTGGAATTCAAAGTTGTTAGGGAGAATAGTGGTCATTGTATTTCAATGTAACCCTTTCCATGTATTTACCATTTTTCAAACTTTGTAATGATCCATGGAGTTACGCCATTTGCGGACTTCCATTCTATTAATAAAATTTGGGCCTTTGTCCCTTTGTTTGCAATTCTTATTTTGTTTCTGTTTACAAAATTTCATTTATTTTTTATGATAATTTTTGAAACAAAATGTGAATAATTGATTTAAATTTTTGAAAATTATAAAAACATTTTCTTTTGATTTATGAATATAAAAAGGAATGTCAATGGTTATTCCAAGAATGGTAGGATCAATGTCTTCCTCAGCAGGGTTCGTTCTCGCTCCTTTGGCAGAATTTATTGACAGATCCCCAGTAGAGTTTGTTGATATTTCCTCAGCAGAACTTGTGCCTATGAATGTGATCAATTGCTGACAAAGTGTTGGGTTTGTTATGATGTGTTGAATTAATAAGGTTCAATGTTGTTTGGTCTTTCCCCAGCTAGGTCTTGATCTGAATTTTCCCCAACTGATTATATCATGGTCAGGCAGTTGAGTAGTTTTGAGGTCCATTTCTCCGTAATGGTGGTCCCCATGCAGAGATTCATTTTTGCTGTCCCCAACTGAAATCATATGAGAAATCTTCACTCAGAGTTTTACCCTCTAGACGTGTTGTTGTTGCTTTGGATATCCCCAAACAGAGAGCCATGTTTTTTCCTTTAAGAAGCATGGACTTGGTGGTTGTTTGTTGGATTATTACCTGTGGTTGTATTTCTCGCCAGGATGATTTATCCTTGCTGATTCCCAAGCGGAGACATAGCATTACTGTTTTGTTTGCTCTCCAATCATAAAGCAGTGAGGTTAACTTCTCATTTCCCTGGCAGGTCCAAGGTGTACTTCTCTCCGGATTGTTTTTCAGAAATTTATCCTCCTAGTGAAGTTGTGTATCTCTAATGCGGCTATTCCCCAGTGAAGTCGCTGATGATATCTCTTTTAGTCACCTGTTGGATTTTCTCTCACTCATGATGAGTATTGATCTAAAATCCCCCACAGTTTGAACTTTTGTTGTTTCCCCAGCAAGTCCAGGATGCTTTGCTCAGAATTGGTTAATCCTCAGAGAGCTTTTCTCTTGTATCTCCAGTAGATCTGCCTTGTATTCCCAGTGGATTTTGCATAAGATGTTTATATGTCTGCAATCCCCAGCGGATTCATTATTTCTCCGCAGCAAATCTCTTCATCCTTTTGAAATAAAAGTTCCTGTGAATTTTTATGATCCCCAGGAAGATTCAGAAAGATTTGGGTTTGTATGATTCCCCGACAGATTTCCTGCCATCCTCAAAACAGAGTTTATGTTATTATCCTCTCTGTGGATCATCGATGTTAGAATATTGATATTTGGGTCTTTCCCCAAGGAGTATCTTCCTCTCCAGCAAGATTTGAGCCTTGTAGTAGGATTTATTTTCCTTTGATGGCTTTTGTTTATCTCTTGCAGGATTTCTTCAGCTAAATGCCTAGCAAAGCTGCTAATGATATCTCCATCTTGTTGAGATTTAGCCGAGTATTCAGTGGTGCTGTGATGTTTATTTCACCCTCTGCTTATTCTTTGTGTCTGTTTTGTCAGCATATTCATACCCATAAGCATCGCATGCGCATTCATTTTGTTGTGCATAGCATGTTGTTGTTGTATTTTGTATTTTGCATTTGTGTTGGTGCTTCTTTGCTCTCTGGTGCTGTTATCTCCGCAGAGCGTGTGTGTCTTCTCTCCATTTAGAGTGTCGACCCGTAAGCACAAAAATGCCTATCTTTGTTAATTCCCCACTGAGTTTGTTTCTCGTGGAAGATCTTGATTCAGTTTCCTTCCCAGTTCATTATCTGGATGGAATTAGTCCCTAGTTGAGATATTTCCTCCTCGGGATGAGTCTTGTTTGACTGTTTCTCTCCAGCTTGTTCTTGGATTGAACTTTGGTCGCCTGCAATATTTGTTTGGATCTCTAGGCTGTGAAACCTAGATTGAGAGTGCATTTATTTTGCACCTTTGAGGATTCTGCGCCCTTCGGCTGAGATCTGCGTATGATTCCCTTTTGGAAGATTCTAATACTGTTTCGTGGCATTCCTTTATTTGAGAAGCCTGAGGCGATGCAGTTAATACCTTTTGTGACTCCGATGAATGGTAAGTCTCTTCGGTTTGACGGGACAGTTCGTTGTTGAGATTTTGTGACTCCAATGAATGGTAAGTCTCTTTGGTTTGACGGGACAGTTCGTTGTTGAGGATTTGTGACTCCGATGAATGGTAAGTCTCTTCGGTTTGACGGGACAGTTCGTTGTTGAGATTTTGTGACTCCAATGAATGGTAAGTCTCTTCGGTTTGACGGGACAGTTCGTTGTTGAGATTTTGTTACTCTGATGAATGGTAAGTCTCTTCGGTTTGACGGGACAGTTCGTTGTTGAGATTTTGTGACTCCAATGAATGGTAAGTCTCTTCGGTTTGACGGGACAATTCGTTGTTGAGATTTTGTTACTCCGATGAATGGTAAGTCTCTTCGGTTTAACGGGATAGTTCGTTGTTGAGATTTTGTGACTCCAATGAATGGTAAGTCTCTTCGGTTTGACGGGACAATTCGTTGTTGAGATTTTGTTACTCCGATGAATGGTAAGTCTCTTCGGTTTGATGGGATAGTTCGTTGTTGAGGTTTTGTGACTTCGATGAATGTTAAGTCTCTTCGGTTTGACGGGACAGTTCGTTGTTGAGATTTTGTTACTCTGATGAATGGTAAGTCTCTTCGGTTTGACGGGACAGTTCGTTGTTGAGATTTTGTGACTCCAATGAATGGTAAGTCTCTTCGGTTTGACGGGACAATTCGTTGTTGAGATTTTGTTACTCCGATGAATGGTAAGTCTCTTCGGTTTGACGGGACAGTTCGTTGTTGAGATTTTGTGACTCCAATGAATGGTAAGTCTCTTCGGTTTGACGGGACAGTTCGTTGTTGAGATTTTGTTACTCCGATGAATGGTAAGTCTCTTCGGTTTGATGGGACAGTTCGTTGTTGAGGTTTTGTGACTTCGATGAATGTTAAGTCTCTTCGGTTTGACAGGACAGTTCGTTGTTGAGATTTTGTTACTCTGATGAATGGTAAGTCTCTTCGGTTTGACGGGACAGTTCGTTGTTGAGATTTTGTGACTCCAATGAATGGTAAGTCTCTTCGGTTTGACGGGACAATTCGTTGTTGAGATTTTGTTACTCCGATGAATGGTAAGTCTCTTCGGTTTGACGGGACAGTTCGTTGTTGAGATTTTGTTACTCTGATGAATGGTAAGTCTCTTCGGTTTGACGGGACAGTTCGTTGTTGAGATTTTGTGACTCCAATGAATGGTAAGTCTCTTCGGTTTGACGGGATAATTCGTTGTTGAGATTTTGTTACTCCGATGAATGGTAAGTCTCTTCGGTTTGACGGGACAGTTCGTTGTTGAGATTTTGTGACTCCAATGAATGGTAAGTATCTTCGGTTTGACGGGACAGTTCGTTGTTGAGATTTTGTTACTCCGATGAATGGTAAGTCTCTTGGGTTTGATGGGACAGTTCGTTGTTGAGGTTTTGTGACTTCGATGAATGTTAAGTCTCTTCGGTTTGACGGGACAGTTCGTTGTTGAGATTTTGTTACTCTGATGAATGGTAAGTCTCTTCGGTTTGACGGGACAGTTCGTTGTTGAGATTTTGTGACTCCAATGAATGGTAAGTCTCTTCGGTTTGACGGGACAATTCGTTGTTGAGATTTTGTTACTCCGATGAATGGTAAGTCTCTTCGGTTTGACGGGACAGTTCGTTGTTGAGATTTTGTGACTCCAATGAATGGTAAGTCTCTTCGGCTTGACGGGACAGTTCGTTGTTGAGATTTTGTTACTCCGATGAATGGTAAGTCTCTTCGGTTTGATGGGACAGTTCGTTGTTGAGGTTTTGTGACTTCGATGAATGTTAAGTCTCTTCGGTTTGACGGGACAGTTTGTTGTTGAGATTTTGTGATTCCAATGAATGGTAAGTCTCTTCGGTTTGACGGGACAGTTCGTTGTTGAGATTTTGTGACTCCAATGAATGGTAAGTCTCTTCGGTTTGATGGGACAGTTCGTTGTTGAGATTTTGTGGCTCCGATGAATGGTAAGTCTCTTCGGTTTGATGGGACAGTTCGTTGTTGAGGTTTTCTACTCCGGTGAATGGTTAGTCTCTTCCGTATGCAAGAGATAATTCATTGTTGAGGTATGGATTCTCCCCAGTGGAGCCTTGTTGTGCTAAGTATTCCCTGTTGAGTTATATCCTTGTTGTGTTGTGGTTTATTTCTATATGCAGTTATCCCCAGTTTGAATCTTTTCCTCAGCTGAGTCCCAGTGGTTGTGTGGTGTGTTCCCCGGCTAGTTGGTGGTCTTCTGTGATGTGTTTCCCCGGTGGAGTTTTATTCTCTCGTTCTTCTTTTATTGATCTCCTGTGGCATATAATCCCCACAGTGGTCTTGTGTCTGCATACCATTTGCATAATCATATCATTTTGTGGTCTCTTAGGGCCAAAAATTGGGTTTATTGTTATATTTAAGTCTCTTCTATCTCGTCGAGACAAAGATGCCCATCTTCGTATCTCCGGATAGAAGAAACTTAAATAGGGGCAGCTGTAATACCCTAATTTTTACCCCTAAGATCCCACATATCATTTGCATCTCATATCACAAACAAGATCACCAGTATCCTTGTGTTTTCTTTTTTGTTTTATGTTTATTTCTGTTTATCTAACCTCTAACCAAAAATACAAAAAATATGTTGTCGTTTGCTTGTTTTTCTTTCTGTGTGTTGTGCAGGTTTGTCAAAGATAAGGAAGTGATCTCAAGTCACATGTGGTTGTTCAAAAGCAAGATGTCTTGTGCTGAGATTCTTCAGTTTATCAGGCAGTGGTGCATATGAGTTTTGGGTTCCAACAGATTCAGATGGCCGTAGTTTCGGTTGTGGCTGGTTATGTGACATATGTTTATCAGAGGCTTGTGAACAAAAAAATTCAAGTTTGGTTTTGGGCTAAAAATAAGGGCTTGTTATTCATGAACCATTTTTCATTCCAAACACTATTCACATTTTTAACCAAATTTTCCATATTTCACTTTTTGCTATCTAAACCATTTTTTCCCTAATCCATTTCCTAAACCAAATATCCAGATTTATCATTTCACATTTCAAATATCCAAATTCAACTATCCATTCTTTAAACCATTTCTATTAACCATTTTGTTTCTTAACCATTTACTATTCATTTTTCATAAATCTAATTCCAATTACCCATTTTAGAAACTAATTCCATCACATTTCCAATATCCATGACTAGTACCCATTATTTTTCATTTATCCATTTAAACCATTCTAAACCATTTTTATCCACTTCTTATCCATATTATTCAAAAAATCCATTTATATCCAAAAAAATTCTAAATATCCATCTTTAAATCCATTTTCTTTCCTAAAACTTTTCATATCCATTTTTTTTATATTTTTAATATCCACATCCAATTATCCAATTGTTCATGTCCACTTTTTTTTAGAAATCCATATCCATTACCATTTTTCATAATCATTAATCTACAAAAAGGCCATTCATTTTTTTTCATGATACAAAGCCCATTTTCCATTTTTCTATTCACACCTCCTATTCCAATCAAGGCCCATTCCAATTTTTCTAACCCACATTTCCATATCCATTTTTTCTAAACCAATTATCCATATTCCAACCTTTTTTTTTCCAATTATCCATTTTATACAATTTTAATTCATTTCTATTCAATTATCCATTTTAATCCATTTCTTTTTTTATCCAATTCTTAATCCAAAATCCTTTTTTTTTTCCTTTTTACCTACATATATTTTGAATCTATTTTTTTTATATAGCAATTTCATAAGCCCATTTCCTTAAGCCCATGCTAGAAAGAATTGAAAAAAACAACAACAACAAGCTTTCCAAATTCCAATCCTTTTTTTCTTCAGCAGCCACTTCCATCACACGAGTCTCCACGCTACAACCACGCAGTGAATTTTACCAAGCCAAGCATTTTCCAACCGGCGCAACTCCCAGCCTCACGCAAGCCGCGCCAACTTCCCACGCCATTCTCCAATCCAAACCGCACACTCCCAGTCGTGAACAATTTCCAAACGCCATCAGCTTCACTTCCAGCCGCGAACAAAGCCTCACACAATCACACGAACCAAAACGTTACCTGCAAGTGACGACATCAAAACGTTTTCAAAGCTGCTGAAATTCATCAAAACGCAAATCAAAATAAGCCAAACGCAGAGCAAAAAAATCAAAATGACGACATCATGAATCATATTTCATTCTCTAATTCATCTATAAATAGAGCAACAATTCTCACATTTGATTCAAGCTTTCACAGCCTTCAAACCCCTGTCAAAATTCCAACTCAAGCTTCCATAATTTGTTTTCATTCATCAATAAATTTCCAATCTCAAAATTCAACAACAACACCATGAACCACAACAATTCTTGAAACTCCAATTCAACATCAACAACAACAATTCATTCTCCATTTTAAAGAAATTCAAGCTATAATCAGAGGAAGAAGAATTGAAGAACATTTCTCACCACTTTGAAGGTAGTTTGAAGTTTTTTTCGGTAATTTCGAGTCGTATCCGTCGGTAACGATTCTTGAAACCGATTATACCATTGCGTAGAGCATTTCTTCCCGATCGATTCCGTCACAAATTTTCTTCCCGTCGCTTCCGATTTGGTGGAGTTTGAAGGTGTTGGCATGGTGGTGGTGAATAGTGTTCGTGGTAAAAATGAAGAAGAAGAAGTAGCTACTAGATGCATTTACTACTTTTTCTTTTTCTGATTTTCTTTTTTCTTTTATTACTTTTGTAGTTTTCTTTTCTATTTTTTTTAAAAAAAAAGCAAAACTATGTAGTATTGGGCCTAGATCCACTAATTCATGCGCATGGTTTATTCATTTTCTCACCTCCCTTCTTTTCTTTCATTTTCTTAAAAAAATATTTCCATTTTGGTTTCTATTTTTTTTTTAAGCATCTTTTGATTTAGATTTTATTTTTAATTCTGGTTTTAGAATTTTGGTTTTAAATTTTTCTTGAAGAATAGTCTTAAAAAAAAAAAAAGATTTATATCATGTGATTATCTTTTAATTCTTGATTTCTATTTTATCTTGATTTTCTCATTTTATTTCATTTTAATTGGTTGTGTGGATCATAATTTTTAGATCCACTTTTCTTCATCTATTTTCTTTTTGATCTATGAAAGTCGAAGTGATCGTGAAATTTCTTTATGGAATTTCGATCGAGACGAGATCATTACCACTTTTTCTTTTCGTGTGGCATCGCTTTAGGATAACGATCTCTATATCGTTTATCTCGCGTGCATTAACACATATATCTCATGGCCTGCCTCATTCGTAGGGTAATTGCTCGAACAAATTACTCGGCGTGTGCTTAACATAGACCAAAATTTGTCCCGCATCGGAATAAATATCAAAAATAGTTGATTATTTGTCTTATGGTTCACAACTCATGAAACTTGTTGTTAGGAGGCTTTGGTCTTATCAATCCTCTAATGAGTTTCATCAACCTTGACCTAAGTGCAATTATTCAATTGTTATTGATCACTAACACTAACAATTAACCACTAACTTACTAACAATTTTATTATTTTAATTTTGTTTATGTTTCCTTCTCGCTCCCTATCTCTTTTTTTTTTTTTTATGCTTCATTATTATTATTTCATATCATGTTTATGTTTCCGCAATTTTTCCTTTGTCCGTTGGACATATGTTTATGCTTCCGCATTTTTTCCTTTGTCCGTTGGACATATGTTTATGCTTATGCCATTTTTCTTTTGTCCATTTGGACTTAAAACATTAATAAAGGATTAAACCATAGAAAACTTAATTCTCCTCATTTTGGACTATTGGTTACTATCCTATGCTTTGGAGTGATCTCTTTATGGACCTCTTTTGAAGTGATATTGGACTTATGGACCTAGAATTAGGACTTCTCATCCCTTTGCTTGGAGTATTGATTGAAGACTTGCCCCTATTCGGCCAATTTGCTTAAGGATGGAATTCTTTTAATATTACTTTGAAGTGGCTCCATTTTGGTTAGATCTTTCCTTTCCCTAGCTTTTACTTTGTGCACTAGGATAGTCACTTCTTCTCCTCCCCATTCTTAAATTTTCAAAATCTTCTCCCTTTTTCAAAATCTTCTTCTTGTTTTCAAACTTAACACCACTTTCATAATAAAACCTTGACTTTGGTCAAGTGATTTTTCAAACTTTGTTTTCCTTAATAAATGTCAATCCATCTTAATCATACTTTGACCATTTCATAAAAATATAAAAAATACAAAAACTCATCCAAATTTTTTTGTGCTTTTATGCACCTTTTTCTTTTAAACTTTTCAAAAAGAATTAGACATGAGTCATTTTTGTGATGAGATGTAAAACTCCTAACCATGGTATTTTGTTGAAAGTATGGTAGTTTTCCACTTAGATGTTGAAGTGATTAGTCTTGTTGATATTAATCCAAGCAAATCCTCCATCTTAATGTGATGCAAATGCCACTTTCCCATACCTTTGGGTAATTAGTTGAGTATTCTCTCTTGAGAATGACAGGTTGTCTTTTTCAAGATAAAATAAATCATAACCAATAATTTTTTGCTCTTTGTACCACGAACTACGAGGTTTTGATCCTACATTGCACATCGTGGGTACGTAGGCATGAGGCGATAAGTCTCTCCAAACACAAAAATCTTAAAAAATATTTCTCCTCTCATCTCCTCAATCTCTTTACAAGCAAACCATTTTCAGACCAAAAAGCAGTGAATACATCAAAGGGCTCCTATAGAGTACTATAGATGTATTGGGTGCGTAAAACCTTCCCTTTACATAACCAACCCCCCTTACCCAGTCTCTGTTTGTTCTTGTTGTTTTAGAACTCTTTAGGTTTTGTTCGCTCTTTTTTCCTTTCCTCTTTGGATAAAAATAAAAGTGCGGTGGCGACTCTTGTTTTTTTTTTAGTTAAGTTAATCAATAGCTTACACTCACAAATTTCCCCGCTACACCCTCGATCCTGGTTTCCTACCAAGGAACTGGTCTCAGTTTCTGATTTAAACTTCCCCTCGATCCTGGTTTCCTACCAAGGAACTGGTCTCAGTTTCTGATTTAAACTTCCCCTCGATCCTGGTTTCCTACCAAGGAACTGGTCTCAGTTTCTTTTGTCAATAAACTTTATTGACAAGGAACACTATGCGTAGGCTTTCCTTCAAACTTCTCGCCGAGTTTTCCTGGGGAGACGCCATTTGACGGAAAAAGTTTTGATGTCAGACTTGCTGGGGAACCCAGTCGTCTGAGTCGTAGAGTTGCACAAACTTCTTTGTTGGAGACGCCATTTGTCGATTCTACTGGGGAAAACGAGTCTCTTGAGAGACCGTTTCCACTTGGGATCTTACATCATAATTTTCTCGGGATCTTCCCGGAGAAATGCCATGTGATGGGGTCCAATTTTGAGGTGCCGATGACCTTTTCATCAGCGATCTTTTCGGAGAAAAACTGCCATACTGCCGAATCTCTGATTACGAGGCTTTCTCTGTGGATTTTCCTTAATCCGGGAAAGCAAGGATATCATCTTCAATGGCGAAGAGTGATGTTTATTGAAAGTTTTCTCTGGCTTTTCAGAGGTTCAAGTTATCAAAGTGGTCAAGGACCATTCTTCTTTCCAGAAATAAACTGGAAGCGAGGTTGTTCAGACACAGTATTTCCTGACGAGGCAAGAACTGACAACTCGATGGAGAGAACTTCTATCACTAGGGGACAAGACCGACTAGAGTGATAGTGATGCAATATGAAATGTGAATGCAAATAACAAATGCATGAGGTATGTATGTTTATGCGGACAAAACTGATGCGACATAAAAACTAAAAAAAAACATGACTGGATACTCGGCCATCGTGGGGCGAAGAAGTACCATTGGTTCAGAAATAGCAATTCCACCTTGCTTAGGAGAGATAGTCCCCGTCGGGAGCTATGTTGGTTGGGCTTAGGAGATAAGAACTCGGCCGAGGTGTGTCAGATGAAACAAGGTCTCTGACACAATTGATCCTTCATTCAGGCGTACTAGCTTAGAATGAGTACTTTGATTCTGCCCTTTGAGGCTCGAACACCTTTGGAGACGCAATCAATGTTCTTTCGATGTTCAACAGTCAAAAGAATTGCCATCTTTATTTATTTATTTATTTTTTTTTTTTTAAAGAAAGCAGAAAAAATTTTAACAAGTAAATTCATTTTTGTTTTATTTCAAGAATCGTTAATCAGGTTAACAACGTTGTTCTGTAAAGCTAAAACAAATAAGAAGTACAAACAAAAGCACAAGGGCTCAAATTTTATTGATAAGATGGAGATCAGGCAAACGCGTGATTCCAAAGAGTATATACAAAGTTTGAAAATGGTAATTTACAGGGAAAAGGGCTACGTTGAAACATAACGACCACTATCCTTCCATCAACTTTGAATTCGGAGCATCCTGAGCTTCTGTCGAAGATGACCTTGACTGGAGTTTTCTGACAGATGATGTAACTGCTGCTGCTGAGGGACTTGCCTCTGTTGAACATAGTTACTTGCCATTATCCCTAATTTTTTCCTGGATTGTTCTATGATGTTTCCAATCCATCGGGATGATTATTTTTCATGTCTCTAACTTTTTCCTGGACTGCCCTTTTGGGTTTTCAATCCACCGAGACGTTTTTTTTTTAGGCGAAGTATTTCTTGACTACATCAACATTCGTGGGGTAGGCAAATTCCTCTCCGTCCATGGTTGCAAGTCTCAAGGTGCCGCCTGAGAAAGCTTTCGTGACCATATAGGGGCCATCATAATTCGGAGTCCACTTGCCCCGAGAATCAGTGAGAAATGATTGTATCTTCTTGAGCACGAGGTCTCCTTTTCTGAAGACACGAGGTCGAACCTTTTTGTCAAACGCCCTCTTCATTTTCTGTTGATACAACTGACCGTGGCATAGCGCCGTGATTCGGTTCTCTTCGATCAGATTTAGTTCGTCGTGTCGGCTTTGACACCATTCAGCTTCGGTGAGCTTCGCTTCCATCAATACCCGGATTGATGGGATCTCTACTTCCATGGGGAGCACTGCCTCCATGCCATATACTAGAGAGAAAGGGGTTGCCCCTGTTGAAGTGCGGACAGATGTGCGATAACCATGAAGAGCAAAGGGTAGCATCTCGTGCCAGTCTTTGTAGGTTACAACCATCTTTTGAACGATCTTCTTGATGTTCTTGTTAGCAGCTTCTACCGCTCCGTTCATCTTTGGTCGGTAGGGAGATGAGTTATGGTGTTTAATTTTGAACTCTACACACAACTCCTTCATCATCTTATTGTTCAAGTTAGATCCATTATCATTAATGATCTCGCTTGGAACACCATAACGACAGATGATATTGTTTTTGATAAATCGGACCACCACTTGTCGGGTTACATTAGCATACGATGCTGCTTTGACCCACTTGGTGAAATAGTCAATGGCTACCAGGATGAACTGATGTCCGTTTGAAGCCTTGGGCTCAATCATGCCAATCATGTCGATTCCCCATATCGAGAAAGGCCATGGGGAAGAGAGAACTTTGTGATGGGATGGCGGTACATGAATTTTGTCGGAGTATATCTGACACTTGTGACACCTCCTCATGTACTTGTAGCAGTCGGATTCCATTGTCAACCAATAGTACCCCGCTCTTAGGATTTTTCTTGCCATGGTGTGTCCGTTGGCATGAGTGCCAAAGGATCCCTCATGAATTTCTTTCATAAGCATGTCTGCTTCTGGTCTGTCGACGCATCGGAGCAAGACCATGTCAAAATTTCTCTTATAGAGAGTGTCACCGCTCAGGAAGAAGTTTCCAGCCAGTCTTCTGAGGGTTTTCCTGTCTTTTCTGAGTGCCCCAGATGGGTACTCTTGTTTCTGAAGGAAGCATTTGATATCGTGATACCAAGGTTTATCGTCTATGACTGCTTCAATCGTGAAGACGTAAGCAGGCCGTTCAAGGCACATTATGTCGATCTTAGGTATGTCATTCCATTGACCTACACTAATCATGGAAGAGATAGTGGCTAATGCATCAGCCATGTGATTCTCATCACGAGGGATGTGATGAAACTCAACTCTGTTGAAGAAAGGTAGCAACCTTCTTGCGTAGTCCTTGTAAGGAATCAATCCTGATTGGTATGTGTTCCAATCTCCTTTTATCTGATTGATAACCAAAGCTGAGTCGCCGTATACGTCCAAATTCTTGATCCTTAAATCAATCGCTTCCTCGAGACCCATAATACAAGCTTCGTATTCGGCCTCGTTGTTCATACACTTGAACGTAAGTCGAGCGGTGAAAGGAATGTGGGTACCCTGAGAGGTAACAATGATTGCCCCAATTCCGTTTCCTTGGTGATTAACTGCTCCGTCAAAGATTAGTCCCCACTGGGAACCTGGTTCTGGCCCTTCACTGGGTAGAAGTTCATCGCAATCTTTCATTTTTAGATACATGACATCTTCGCCTGGGAAGTCAAACCCGATTGATTCTTGATCGTCAATCGGTTGATGAGCCAAATGATCGGCTAAAATACTTCCCTTAACGGCTTTCTGAGAGTGGTACTCTATGTCATATTCTGATAACAATATCTGCCAACGGGCAATTCTTCCCGTAAGAGCAGGTTTTTCGAAGACATACTTGATTGGATCCATTTCGGAGACCAACCAAGTAGTATGACGAATCATGTATTGGCGAAGACGTTTGGCTGCCCAAGCCAAAGCGCAGCAAGTTTTCTCGAGCATCGTGTACCGAGTTTCGCAGTCGGTGAATTTCTTGCTTAGATAGTAAATGGCAGACTCTTTCCGTTTGGTTTCGTCTTGTTGGCTAAGTACACATCCCATTGAGTCCTCTAGGACTGTGAGGTAAATGATCAGTGGTCTTCCTTCCACTGGAGGTGATAGAATCGGAGGATTCAACAGATATTCCTTAATACTGTCGAAGGCGGTTTGGCAATCTTCTGTCCAAACTCAGTCCTGGTTCTTTTTGAGTAACTTGAAGATCGGCGCACAAGTGGCAGTCATAAGGAAGATGAATATGGAGATGTAGTTCAAACGTCCCAGGAATCCTTTGACTTGTTTTTCAGTTTTCGGAGAAGGCATTTCTTGAATGGCCTTGACCTTGTCAGGATCAACCTCAATTCCTTTCTGGCTAACGATGAACCCTAGTAGTTTCCCTGAACGGACACCGAAGGTGCACTTGTTCGGATTCAAGCGGAGCTTAAATTTTCTTAGACGTTCGAACAATTTTGACAGATGTTCAACGTGCTCACTCTCTGTTTTTGATTTTGCAATCATATCATCGACATACACTTCGATTTCTTTGTGTATCATGCCATGAAACAGAGTAGTCATGGCCCTTTGATAGGTTGCCCCAGCGTTCTTCAAACCGAACGACATTACCTTGTAACAAAAGGTGCCCCATGGGGTAATGAACAAAGTTTTCTCCATGTCTTTCGACGCCATTTTGATTTGGTTATAGCCCAAGAATCCGTCCATGAAGGAGAAAACTTTGAACTTTGCTATACTGTCAACCAGCATGTCAATGTGTGGTAAAGGAAAGTCGTCCTTTGGACTTGCCTTGTTCAGATATCTGTAATCAACACACATTCTGACCTTTCCGTCCTTTTTGGGAACGGGTACGATGTTGGCTAACCATTGAGGATATTCAGACGTAGCGAGGAAACCCGCGTCAATCTGTTTCTGTACCTCCTCTTTGATTTTGATGGCCATGTTCGGGTGAGTGCGTCTCAACCTTTGCTTTACTGGAGGACATTCCGATCTCAACGGTAAGTGATGTTCCACGATGCTGGTATCCAACCCTGGCATATCCTGATAGGACCAAGCAAATACATCGGGGAATTCATTGAGAAGCTTTATCAAACCCTCTCTAGCAGTTGGACTGAGCAGTGCCCCAATCCTGATTTCTTTTCTCTCTTTTTCTGAACCCAAGTTTACCGTTTCCAACGGTTCTTTGTGAGGTTCAATAGACCTTTCCTCTTGTCTGAGTAGTCGGGAGATCTCTTCTGGAATTTCGTTGTCATTTTCTTCTTCAGCCTCGAATACCGGGAACTCAAAGTTGGGAGAAGGCATCGGATCGTATGTTTCAACGGGGTGTAAAACAAGCAATCTGCATGACGTGATGATTTGTGTTTAGAAGAGATAGAGAAAATGCAAAAGTGTGTGCAGTGTTTTATTTTACTGCTTGTTTTTATTTGAATTGTTTTTTAGGATTACCATTTTCTGAAAAACGAAAAGAGAAAACGGCAATAAATACGGAAATTACAGAACGACGTTATTTTATTAATGAACAAGTCGAATCTTGAAACTACAGCCCTATAAAACAAAACTCTGTCGCTTTGGGCAAAGCAAAGAGGGAAATTTACAGAAAGCGAGCCCTATCAAAACATCCGTTTCACCTGGGCAGGGTGAAAGGTTAAAGATGGCAATTACTTTAACTGATGAACGACCTTCGGAACCTCGACGACAACCCATTGGCGGCGAACTCCTCGGTGAATCACAAAGTCTGGCACCTTCCTTGATTTGTCTTCAGAAATGACGTTGATTTCTGGTGGAGCAGGATCGTTGGAATCTGTTTCCCAGGCAGAATTGTCGTAGGAGAATTCCTCTGTTGCATTTTGCATAGCATTTGTGCTCTCAGGTAGATCTCCCCATCCAGTTGGCTGGAAATCTTCAAGCCTGATACGAGAGCTTTCGGGAGCGGTGTACTTGACCATAAAGTTGAACTTTCCACTTGGTTCTCCCAGAGTGTCCCAAACTTCTTTGGAACTGGAGGAGTCATCTCTCTCGATGACGTTGACCTCGAGAAAAGCATAGTTGATGAATTCAAGTCCTGCGAACGTTGCGAATTCATCTTCATGTTGAGTAGTTCCTGAATGACTTGAGTGTTGATCCCATGACATGGTGGGGACACAGGTATTCCGTTCAATGACGGTCAGCTGATTTTCATTGTTCGGCTGACTTTCTTGCCCCAAGTTTCCTGGGTAAGGTTGCCACATTGGCAGACCATCCATTGGGCCATAGTAGGTGTAGTCAAAATTATCTTTCATCAGAGTGTCTTCCTCTAATGAATTGGCGGTGCGCGGCATCCTTTCGGATCACAATCCCCGTAGATCATTTCGACATCTGATCTTGGTATAAATCTCGGACTTTCTATAGGAAAGCAAAAAGGCATAGGTACCTCTTCCTGAGACATATAACCATCCTTGTTAAGGTAGGACTTCCATTCTTCATCTGTCTCAGAGGGATCTTCCTCATTGATAGCATGAACTATCTGAGACACTGGGTGAAGAAAACCTCCACTGTGGAATAAGTTTTGAAGGGGATGAAGACTTTCATCGTTGGCAGCTGTCCGGGTACAGGTTGTAGAAAAACCAAGACCCTTCTTTGTTTTATTGTCAATGGGAATGACAAGCTGTCCCCATCCTATTGTATCGGTACTCTCGACCGCTTTGATAGCATCTTTGTATGAGGAAATCGAGGTTCCTCCTTTGAAATGATCGTTCTTGCCAACCGATAATGCTTGGAACTGCGTTCCAATAACCTCCTCGGGTTCTACACATGTAGATGATGACAAGCTGCTTACAAGCAAGGCTTGTTCCCCACAAACCGTGCAAGTTGATCGTTCTTGATGAACTTTAGCTTTTGGTGGAGGGTTGACGTGACCGCTCCAGCCTGATGTATCCAAGGTCTTCCTAATAAACAACTGTACGTTGCCCGGATATCCATGACCTGGAAAGTAAATTGGAAAGTGTGAGGTCCAATAGTTATGGGAAGATCAACTTCGCCGATAACCGTTTTTCTGGATCCGTCAAATGCTTTGACGACAACCTCGCTGGTTCTCATCGGAGAGCCTTTGAATGATAACTGCAACAAAGTGGACTTCGGCATAACATTCAGGGCTGACCCTGTGTCTACCAGTACGTTGGCTAAAGCATCGTCCTGGCATTTAACTGTGATATTGAGCGCCATGTTATGACGACGACCCTTTTCGGGTAATTCCTCATCACTAAATCCCAAATTATTGCAGGAAGTGATGTTAGAGACAATGCTATCGAACTGTCTAATTGTTACATCTTGTTCCACAAAGGCTTGCTCCAAGACTTTCTGTAGAGCTTCCCTGTGGGCTTCTGAACTGAGTAACAGTGATAATACCGAGATCTTCAAAGGAGTTTGTAACAGTTGATCAACAATGTTGTATTCACTCCTTTGGATGAGCTTCAGCATCTCATCATTATTTTTCGAAAGGTCGGGATTACTGGATTGACCGACTGGTGGATCGGGAGCTTCTGCCTGAAGTTCCTTTTCTTTGTTAAGTTCTCCAACTCCTCGGTTGAAGATTCTACCACTCCGTGTTACTCGACTGATGTCTGCAATGTTCACGACAGAGGGTAATGGAATTTCCTTTCCATTCTCAATTGTTGTTGCATCGTATTTGTAAGGGATCGCCTTAGCTGATTCATACGGTAGTGGTCCCGGTAGATAGATGACTAATGGAGCCTTCTGATTTTTCTGACCATCGTAAGTAACCTCGATCTGTTCCCGGTTGAGAACTTTAGATTCGTTAAGCAGAGGGATGATGGCAAAAACATCCCTGGTATGGTGATGACTAGAGATGGTGACAACATCCTCAATTTGATTAGGAAGGTAGTTCGGTGTCCAGTCGATGGGTCCAGAACCCGGATATGGACGAATTTCTCCACGATCGACCTGACCCTGAAGAGCTGCTCTCACAAGGTAACACCCTTGGTTATTTTCTGAACAGACACTACAACTGTCATAATTGTGTAGTGGCACCTGGCCACGCCCACTTTGAATACAATGTAACCTCACTAGGTTACCCTCCACTGATCGGACATCCTGACTTTAACGACGAGTAGGATTCCTGTTACTGATACTAATCTATTGAGTATCTTCATCCAAGTAGATTGGCATCCACCAGTGATTTAACAAGTGCTGAAGTGCCTCCTGGACAAGGGTACAACTCTGATCGTTTTCGTAACCCGCTTTACAGCTTTGATAGTCGTGTGATATTAAGAATCCGAGTCGGACCTGCTCAGCATGTAACTCTACCAGGCTGGTATTCATCATGAAAATATCGAAGATCTGAACCATATTGATCTGATAAGGGTTCCTATCATGGTAGTCTTGGATCCATCCAAGATCCATCTGACGCTGGAGGGCCTCTTGTATGAAAGAGCATCCCTGTTTGTTTACCGAGCAAATCAGACAGGAACTGTAATCATGTCGCGGCAGATTATGATACTAGCTTTGCCTTGAGTGCATCGCCACCAAGTTGACATTCATTGCATGGATGTCGTGGTTCAGAATGACGTTAGAATTCGTGTAAACCATGTTAACTCCACGAACTCGGTGCTCCTGGATCCATCCGAGATCCATCTGTTCCTGTAGGGCTGCTTGCACCACAGAACATCCTTGATTGTTTTTAGAGTAGATATCACATTGATGATAATTATGAGGTGGCACATGGCCATATCCACTCTGTCTACGATGCATCTTAACCAGATTGGTTTTTAACAAGAGTACATCATGAATTTGGTAGACATTGTTAAATTCTTTCTCAATCAGATTGACTGCAGCTTTCTCGTGTTGAGGCAGTGGGTTCGTGAGAACATTAGGATCCGTATCTTTGAAAGATAAGAGCCCACTCCTAACAAGCTTTTGCACATCGGACTTGAAATTGAGGCAAGTTTCTATGTTATGCCCCGATCCTCCTTGATGATAAGGGCACGTCTGATCCCCCTTAAACCAAAAAGGCGGATTTTCTGGTACTGTAAGAGGAGATTTAGTCTGAATGTGCCCCTTAGCCAGTAGTAATGGAAATAATTCTGCGTACAACATGGGTATAGGATCAAACCCTGATGGTCGTGTTGTACGATTATTGTTATATGGAGGACGAGCCTGCTGAAGAGGCTGTTGTGTCCTTTGCTGGTCAGGTTGGCTTTGCACAACCTGAGGTTGATACGTAGGAATAGACGCAGGGCTGATAGCAAGAATTACATCTGCCACCGGTTGATAACGTCACCTTTGCTTTCCGAGAGAGATATTCCCAATATCTTGCTCTTTTTTCTTAGGGAGAGCACTACCGTATTTTTTAGTACCGCTTGTCGATCCTGTGTCTTTTACCAAACGTCCTTCTCGGACGGCTTCCTCAAGACGTACACCCATGCCGACCATTTCGGTGAAATCACTGGGCGCACTGGCAACCATTCGGTCATAGTAGAACGAGCCTAAGGTCTTTAAGAAGATCTTTGTCATCTCTTTTTCCTCAAGAGGTGGACAAATTTGAGCGGCAATTTCACGCCACCTTTGAGCATACTCCTTAAAGGTTTCCTTGTCCTTTTGCGACATGGATCTGAGTTGATCTCTGTCGGGTGCCATGTCCAAATTGTATTTGTATTGTTGGACGAAGGCAGTACCAAGATCTCTGAATGTGCTGATCGTAGTACGGTTTAAACCCATGTACCATTTGAGTGCGGCACCGGTTAAACTATCCTAAAAGTAGTGAATCAGCAGGTCCTGATTCTCCGTCTGAGCTGACATCCGCCGAGCGTACATCACCAGATGGCTCTGAGGGCAAGAGTTACCCTTGTATTTTTCAAAGTCGGGCACTTGGAACTTGTGCGGGACTTTCACATTGGGGACTAAGCAGAGATCTGCAGCGTCCTTTCCAAATAGATCCTGGCCGCGAATGGCCTGCAGTTCCTTCTGCATTTCCAGGAACTGCTCCTGGAATTCATCCATTCGGTCAAACATAGTTTCCTTTTTACCAGAAGGTATTGGTGGAATCTGTCCTTCCGGGACAGTGTACACCACAGGAGGTGGTACCGTGACTACGGTGGTGAGTCTTGGCGTTTCCCAAAGTTTGTAACCTTCAGGAGTCTTCAGTATGCCCCTGGCATCTTCGCTTTCCCGAAGTTTGTAACCTTCAGGAGTCTTCAGTATGCCCCTGGCATCTTCGCTTTTCCGAAGTTTGTAACCTTCAGGAATCTTCAGTATGCCCCTGGCATCTTCGCTTTCCCGAAGTTTGTAACCTTCAGGCCCAGCGGCTTCTGTTGTGATTCCCTGATCTTCAGTGATCGGCGGAACATATCCTTCCGGGATATAGTTAACAGGCATGCCCCAAGGACGATCTTTCGGCATCTGATACCTAGGATCATACCTCTCCACTACGGGCATTGAGGTGATCTCGGAGATCACAGTTCTTTGTAGCTGAGCTTCTGCCATGGCTTGCATGTCGTTACGAAGCTTTCTCATATCCTCTCTCAGAGCGTCGATCTCTTCTTTCAACTCTCTGTTCTCTTCCTCAAGATCATCCATCTTTTTCTGACGATTGGCCCGAGTATTATACGAATTGAGAATGATAAATGCAATGATTATATTAATTATTCTTTTGGTTTAATCAAAATAAACTTCGACAATTAGATTGCAAATATCAAACAGTGGGGAAACCCCTTTTTATTAAATTCAAAGAATTATAGAAATGGAAATGCAGTAGATTATAAGGTGCAGAAACAGAAACCTAAGCTAATGGGTCCCGAGTCCTCTCTGAAGAGAAATCAGGTGTTAATTCCGGTATCTTCCTTTTCTTTGACCGGGGCTCTTGAGCCGTTGTCGGGTTGTCATTCCTTTGCCAAGTGAAAGGAGTGAGCAAATTCCTTTGGTCATCTTGATTCTCTACAGCATGTTGCTCCAAAATTTCAATCAGAGCGTCTTTTTCCTTTAGTAATTGTTGTATTTTGATGCACTCTATGTCGAGGGTGCGGTACTTGTTCTTCCAAGACCTTCTCTCCTTCTGAACTTTGTTGAGAGTAACCTGAAGCTTTTCAGTCTCAGTCATGAAGTATATGACAGATTCTCTCGGCGGAAGAATTCCATAACGAGGATAAGGCATCTTTAACTTGAGAGCTCTAGTTTGTACCCAGTGGAGATAAGGCTCCACCGAGACACAATCCGGTTTTCCTAGAGACTCTCGTCCTTTCTTATGAACATGTTTCCAAGCATGCACTATTTCCATCTTTAGTGCTCTGTTGTTTTCTCCTTCTTTGAAGAAAAGACCTTCCAGATGAACACCCAGTGGGACGTGTCTCATCGGGTATTCAAATTGACGGCGGACCAAAATCGGATGGTAGTTGATTCCTCCTTTAGTTCCTATGAGGGGTACGTTGGGGAAGTTTCCGCAACGATCAACGACCCTGATTCCCTCATAAATCCTATTACACCAATCTATATCAGAGTTGGTAAGAGACATGATCTTCTGCGACCAACGTAAGGCACTCTTACAATCCCCAAAAGCAGTAGACTTGGGCAAGTGAGAGATGAACCATTTGTAAAGCAGAGGTACACAGCATGTGATCTCCCCTCCACTGTACAAATTTCCTAGGTGTACAGAATGATACGCATCTGCGAGCAAAGTCGGCACAGGATTTCCAATGAGAAAAACCTTAATGGCGTTGATATCGACGAAGTTATTGATGTTGAGAAACAAAAATAACCCGTAGGTGAGCAAGACAAACATGCTTTCAAAAGCAGTCCCGTTCCCTATACTAGCAAAGTACAGAGCTTTCTTTGTTAAGAACTGGGCTGGCAAACCTTGGATGCCACCCTTAGTAGTTATGTGAGTCTTGACCTCAGACTCGTCCAAATGAATTGCTCTTGCAATGGTCTGATTCTTTGGAATTTCTTCCAGTCCAGAAAATGGAGCTCGATTCGTAATGTGTAAATCGATCAGATGAGAATACTCCTCCAGCGTTGGTGCGAGCTGGTAATCCGGGAATGTGAAACAGTGATAAACGGGATCGTAGAACTGAATGAGCGCATCCATGATTCCCTCAATCACATGGACTCTTAATAGAGGCAACAGACCTCCGTGTTTGGCTCTGAAAGACTCAGGGTTAGTGATCATCCTTGCTAACCTTCTCAAATCCTCTAGCTTTGGAACCTTGAAGGTGTACGTATGAGTTCTCCTTCTACCGAAATCCATTAGTGTAATCCTCTTCTCTGATATTTGCAATCACAGTCTTAGTTTAATTTGAAAAACAGAGAGACTAGAAGAGAAGTTTTTTTGAATGTTTTAATGTTTTATTAAATGAATGCATGAATGCAGCACACAAAAACGTAGAAAAAACATGGGGTCAAAGGGTCGTTGTCATGAAGTCAAGGCTCTACCCATCCCCAAAGGTTTATACTAGGGTGCTTTTTGTACCTGTACTCATTATCATCAGCTCCTCCCAGGAAAGCAAAACAACAAGCGGATCGCCAGCGAGTTGTAGAGCAATCTTAGAGTAAGTGCCATTCACCGAGAATAGATCACCAGCCTTAAATGAGGGTAGTATCGCATAACAACTATTTCTGATAGCTTCCGCACTACGAAAGGGTTTGGCTCCTCAGCTTCTCAGACTTAACAACCGGCCCATTGGCTAGAAGAGTGAATGGGTTGCGTTGGTCAGCCTCCACTGAGGTTGATGGTCGACCCCGTCGCCATCACTTATCTTAAGTGTATACTCAATCTTTCCACATACGGCATCACCCTCATTCCCATTAACAGAAAAATAAACACATATTCAATTAGTAAAAGCAGTATATATATTTGTCATAAACATCCTAGACCTTTAAAGCTAAGAATCCTAAGTTCCTAACAGAAAATGGGTTCCCCAGCGGAAGCCCCAATCTGTGGTATTCACACAAGAGGTGAAAAAGGAAATCAGAATTAGGCCCCACGGTGGGCGCCATTTTTCTGTAGCGAGCGATTTTGGACGCGGTTCTTAAGCGCTGGTCGCTCTTTGCGGTTGAGCTTAAAACTACAGGTCGATTCATTTTTTATCCTATTGTGAGCTGAATAAGGAAGGGAAATAGATGTCTCCAATTAACCCTGCTTTGCATACTGAGTTTAAACAACGGTCTGTTAGGTTACGAATGCTATCAATGTGGGGGGGCCTTTGTACTGGTTATTTGTATTTTCGCCAATACGATTTTCTTTCTTTCTAGGACTTTCTAGCGGGGAACAAGGATTAGGATGTTAGGACTGATGCTTTTTGAATTACTGCTTTTTGATTGATGGAGATATGGGATCTGGGTTTTTGTTTAGTGTGCTTGCTAAGATCTTTTCTTTTGACCTTATGCCTACGTATTCCCGTTTACCGAAACAGGGAAATCAGAGCGTTCGTAGTTCCTCCTATTCTATGGGAGGAAATGGTTGTTTTTGGTGTCTTGTTCAAAGCCCAAGACGTGAAGCGAAAGGTGGTTTTTATCTTGTTCAAAGCCCAAGATGTGAAGCTAAAGGTTTATCTGTATCTTGTTCGAAGCCCAAGATATGAAGCTAAAAGAGTTTGACTTTAGAGAGAATTTGTCATCTCTAAAGAGGGGGTTGTATGTCACAACTGTTTATAAAGGAGAATTACTTTAACCGGGATTCGCGGATCCTAGCAATGCCATAATTTCCTTTAAAGGGGATTTTAACCTGAAGGAGAAGACTTTAACTCAGTGTAGAGCAATGCCATCTTTCCTTAGGAATTTCTCATGCTAAAAGAGGGACAGTGGCATGGATGTAGATGATCCAGAGGTTTGCCGCTTACAGCAATTAGATGAAAGGGAAGGAGTTGTTTGATGTTTTTGTACTATGAATGAGGCACAACTTTGATGCTAAAAGGTTGATTGGATCAACCAGTGGTTTTCTTATATAAAGCCTAAGAGGAGGCTAATATGTGTCTCGTACAAAGCCCGAGAAGGAGGCTAAAAGGTTTTGACTTGACGATGAAGTCTTTTGGTATCTCGTACGAAGCCCAAGATGGAGGCTGAAGAGGTGATAGACTCAACGAGGGAGTCTCTTGTGTGTCTCGTACAAAGCCCGAGAGAGAGGCTAAATGTTTGTTTGACTCCGCTGGGGAGAATCATTGTACCAAGCCCAAGAGGAGGCTAAGATAACAGTTTCAGTTGAGTGACAGGTCCAATATACTGATTTTAAAAGAGAAAATCAGTTCTTATATGAGCAACACTGTACTCATGGATTCAATTCAAGGATCCGGGTTATTCCTATTTTTTAAGGAAGCGGGAACTCCGAAGGGTATTGAGACTGTCCGAGTCTACGGGTTTCCTTCCTATTTTTTTGAAGGGTGCTTGAGAATGCCTTTGAGACTCAAGGAGATTAGACTGTCCAAGTTTAGAGTTCCATCTTTGTATTTTGTTTTGAGAAACAGTAGTAGACTCTATGAAAGTACTGCTCTATGCAGATGACTAAGTTCTGTTCCTATACCTCTAGGAGGTCGTCGGGACAATTTGTACGAAGCCCAAGAGGAGGCTGGAAACTTTTAAGAAGCCGAGGGGTCCTTGTACGAAGCCCAAGAGGAGGCTATCATTCCCGGAGGAAGAGATCATTATACGAAGCCTAAGGGGAGGCTGTGAATACTTCTAAGAAGCCGTAGGGTCCTTGTACTAAGCCCAAAAGGAGGCGGGGTTGCTTTTAGGAAGCCTGTGGGTCCTTGTATGATGTCCAAGAGGAGGCCGATGCTTTTAAGAAGCCCGTGGGTCCCCAAACCCCGAGAAATTCAAGGCAAGCTATTCACAAGGAATAGATCAAGTCAGGAAAGTTCGAGAATTTGGAAGAAACTCAAAGATGCCATTCACGGAGAAGACATTCATCTTTGGGAGTAGAGTTTCTTGACAATTCCTAATGAGGACAGCCGAAGAGAAGACTGTATCTGGTGATCCTATTGGGGATCTAGTTGTCTATTTCTACGAATAAACGAAACGGCGTCACCTAGTTCTAGACGTAGTTGCCAGGGAAACTCGAAATATCTATACTATTATTACACGGTTGATATGAGTTTATGAAAGAAGACTTACAGTGAAACAGCCCCACAATACAGTTATATGTATATGAAAGCGGTAAATGAAAGCAATAACCACTTACTCGGTTGTAGAGCTTCCATGCTGTTTGGTTAGTTGTTCAACAAAGAAAGATTGAAAACAACAGTATATTCAAAATCAAAGGAGAAAGTGCTTTGAAAAAGAAAGATTTGGGGCTTACAGCTCAAGGAGAGGCCCAGGGTTTTATCAGTGAGCGTACTGTTGAATTTGTATAGAGGGACTTATACAAGTGACTGAGGCCCAAAAAGGTTTTCTGTACAAAGGGATGGGTCTTACACTCTCTCAAGAGGCCCAAAAGGTTTAAAGAAAAAGAGTGGGGCTTATAACACGAGGGTAGGCCCAGATGATTTTTCCGTTTAAAATGGCGATCGCGCCGAGGTTTCCTTTTAACGCAGAGGGACTTATACAATAAGTGAGGCCCAAATGATTTTGGTTAAAAGGGGATTGGGTCTTACACTCTATTAGAGGCCCAAAAGTATTTTTGAATGGGTCTTATAGCTCAAGGAGAGGCCCAAGGTTATTTTGAAAAGGCGACGGTCGTGCCGTTCGTTTTTGACGATGTCGGGACTTATACAATACACTGAGGCCCAAAATGTTTTGGTCAAGAAAGGATTGGGTCTTACACTCTATTAGAGGCCCAAAAAGTTTTTAAAGAAAAGAAATGGGTCTTACTACTCGAGGGTAGGCCCAAAAAGTTTGTTTTTCAACGGATGATGACCGCGTCGAACTTTTTGAAATACAACGGGACTTATACAATAAGTGAGGCCCAAAATGGGTTGTATTTACAAAGGGTTGGGTCTTACACTCTATTAGAGGCCCAAAGTGTTTTGAAAATGATTTATGAGAGTTGAATTAATCCAAAAACCCTAATTTGTTTTCAAAAATGTATTTAATTGAATAAAAATTCAATTAAAATGATCAAAATTGTTTAACATGTGAAAAACAAATTGTGATTTTGGATTAATGCTTCAAAAATTAAGTATTGACCTACAAAATAATTAGAAAGCATTAAAAGTTGCAAAATCAATGTAGAAAAAATATTTAAAATGTAAAAAACAATTAAAATATTAATTCTTTGCAAAAATATCAATTATATGAAATAAATAATATTTTTGGGATTTTTTGATAAAATAAAATATTTTAACATTTTTGTGAATTATTAAAAAAAGAACCAACTTAAAATCATTAAAACTCAAAGAGAAATTAATTTTTGAATCAATTAAATAAAATCACAAAATTCAAATATTTGAATTTATGAAAATGGCGCCAAGAACATGGACCAAGAACACGCGCGTGTTCTGCCTTGCCCAGATTTGCATTTTCTATCCAATCTCACTGAATACTTGATTATAACATGCAATCCACATATCATTATGCTCGTCTCAACCTCACGATCATGTCTATGTCCATTAATTTCATTTAAATTAAACATACAACAAGAAATCATGAAAAATCCTCAAGAACCCTAATTTCTGCATGAAGGCTAGGATTTTTGATACACGATTCAAACAATGCAATTAATTGAGGGAAAACATTCCATGCATGATTATGAACATATGGCCAAATTATTGTGCGAGAAAATATGCATAGATTGAGAGATGACCAAGTATATGCTCACCTCTAGGCCGTGACAGCAAGTGCAATGTGATTTTTGATTTGGAGGTGTTACAGATGAGTGGTGATGATCTGAACAGCTTCCCTACACCCTATGGAGTGTGTTTGAATGGTTGGACTTGATTGGAATTGGCTGGATCACTTTGTGGTACCTCAGCTGTAACTTGGTTAAAACCTTGAGCAACCAGCTGGTGATTTTGTGAAATTGGTGTTTCAGAAGTGATCTAAGTGTTTGATCAACTCATATGTGATGTATGTGAGGTGTGTGAGTGATTGGTTTGATTGGAATTGTTCTCAAACTCAAAACCCGATAGTGACTTGCCTTAGAAGGCAAAATTGGAGTGAAAGAAGAGATTTTGAGGAAAGCATATGTTTGATGGCTTTGGTGTACTCAAACTGATCACAATTGAGCTCTATTTATAGTAGAGCAAGTTTGTTTTGCAAGGAATAGTGAATGGCAGCTGGTAAGTAGGTTTGGCCAATGTTGTCCAATGGAAATGCAAGTCTCCTCTAGCCATTGACTAGAGGTTAGGGCACAGAGCTTTGGTTCCCTTGGTCTTGGATAAGTCTTGACTGATTTCAGATGAGAATGGCTCAGTCCATGCCACCTTGATGCTTCCATTGAATGCTTCAATCCAAATTTGGAGTCTTGTCCCTATTTTGGCCATTCTAGGTTCAACATGCTATTTCTTGTTCCATGGACTTTGGAGGCTTGACTCAGTGATTGTCCCCTTTAGATTCAATCCTCAGATGTGTCCAAGTGGATAGGAGCATTTGAATTTGGCTGATTTCGGCAAATCGAGCAAAATTGCAAATTCTGCCTTGCCTTTGACAGATTTCAGCAAGGTAACTTGCCAATGTCATTTCTCATGGTGTAAGTTGAATTTGGTAATGCTCTTGACCATTTTGGAAAGCCCTTACATGATACAACAACTGTTTGAACAAGTTTGGTTTTGATCTCTTTTGATTCCAAGTGAAAAATCCCTCTACATTTGGCAAAAAGTAAAGCAAAATCTGATTTAGTGAAATTTTCACTAAATGTTGGACAAAGTGTGATTTCTTGATTTTGATCACTCCATAACTCAAAATCCTTAATGAATTGGCCTTAGGTCTAGTTGAAGTTTTTGTAGAGGGTAATGAGGGCTACAAATCCATCTTTGGATGAGAAAAAATGGCCTTGTGGTTTAGGAGTTATGGTCCTCCAAAGTTGGTACCCTTGTCACTTTATTTTTTAACTTCGAAAATTTTCTAAGTTTTTATGGTTACCCCTTTTACAAGTCATCCAACTTTTCTTGATTTTTCTTGATGAATGATGATTCAAATCATACATTAACATCATTTTAGGGTTAAAAATCCATTTTGGTGAAAAATCTCAAAAAGTCAAAGTTGACTTTTGTGCATAGTTGACTTTTTATTAGATGAATTCCAAATTGTACAATTCTTCAGGAAATCATGTCCTTGACCTAAATCAAACTTGATGGACATGTTCCATGGGTGTCATAGGGTATATTGGGGCATGTCCTAGGGTTTGGGAGCATGTCCTGGTCAAAAGTCAAAGTTACAGTTGACTTTTCCCTTAAAACCCTAATTGTGGTGCAGATGAAAGTGAGACTTGTTGCTCAAGCTTCTTGGATTAATCCATTGTTCCAAATGGATCAATATAGTTCATTAGAGACCCCCAAATCATGTCTTGAGGTCTTGGCTCTTGATTTTCCCTAAAAGTCAACTTAGGGGTGAATTAGGTCAAGAAACCCTAATTCCTGATTTTTGATGTAAGCATCCCCTGAGGTCAAATTGACTTGATGCTTGGGGTCCATGAGGTTCCATGGAGTATATTAGGTTATGTTTTGGATCATTGGCTTGTGCCCAGATGAAAATTTCCATCTGGAGGCCCTGGTCGATCAAAACCCTAATTTGGTGACACTG
Source organism: Lathyrus tuberosus (assembly GCA_022829125.1). Taxonomy (NCBI): domain Eukaryota; kingdom Viridiplantae; phylum Streptophyta; class Magnoliopsida; order Fabales; family Fabaceae; genus Lathyrus; species Lathyrus tuberosus. The sequence goes on along the minus strand of JALAZF010000066.1, from coordinate 16,855,017 downwards.
GCGATCTTGAGACTTGATCCACCTAGAAGGGAGCAACCTTGTGCTTAATCCTTGAAGTGGGAGTCCCTTTTGATCCATTGTGGATGTTTGAGAGGTTTAGACAAGTTGAAGATCATGTCATTCCTTGATTGATCCTTTGTCTAAGGCTCTGAGAGGGCTTAAAACCCTAATTTTGATTGTAGTGAATGCTCAACAACCCTTGAGGCATTTGATGAGGCATGATGGTTCATCCATATTGTGATGATGATTGACACAATGATGGGACATCTTAGTGGTCAAAATTTGGGGTATGACAGGTATACAAGGTGAAGTTGAATCCAAGGATAAGTAACTCGACACAAGGTGAGACTTATGGCGAAAGGATTTCTTTCAGAAAGAAGAAATCGACTTCGACGAAATTTTTGCTCCTGTTGCTAAGATCGAAATAATCAGGTTGGTTGTTCGTCTAGAAAACATGAACAATTTGCACATATGTCAGATAGATGTGAAATGTGCATTCCTGAATGGCCCCTTAGGTGAAGAAGTTTATGTCGCACAACCAGCTGGGTTTATGAAACAAGCTAAGAAAATAAGGTACATAGGTTGCATAAAGCCCTGTATGGACTTAAGAAAGCTCCAAGAGCTTGTATTAAGAAGATAGACAGTTTTCTAAAGGAGAAGGAATTTGTAAAGTGCACAACTGAGCATAAAATATATGTAAGAAGAAACAAGAGTGAATTTCTTATACTATGTCTCTATGTCGATGACCTGTTGATAACAAGAAGTTTATAGAATGCGATCGAAGATTTCAAAAATGACCTAAGTGAGCAGTTTGAAATGACAAACATAGAAAACCTCTCATACTTCCTTGGCATCGAGTTCTACAAGAGTGGTAGAGGTTTGATGATGCATCAAAGAAGATACGCAGACGAAATGCTCAAGAGATTTCAGATGCAAGATTGCAACCCAACTTCGACTCCATCTGAGCCCAGATTGCAACTGTCAAAAGAATCAGATGAAGATGATGTCGACCCAACTCAGTACAGAATAATTATTTGGTCATTAAGATACCTTTGTCACACAAGGCTTGATCTAGCATACAATGTGGGTATGGTAAGTAGATTCATGCAGAAGCCAAACGTATCACACCTAGCAGCAACGAAGAGGATACTAAGGTATCTGAAAGAAACTCTCGACTATGACATTTTATTTCCTGCAGCTGATGAAGAAAAGGAATGCAAGTTAGTGGGATACACCAACTCAAGTTGGTGTAGTGATGTTGAGGATAGAAAGTCCACAACGGGCTATGTGTTTACGCTTGGTGATGCATCAGTTGCTTGGAGTTCGAGAAAGTTGCCAGTAATGGCATTTTCATTGTGCGAAGCAAAATACATAGTTGTTTTTCTCTGTGCATGTCAAGCAAAATGGATGGTGAACTTGATCGAAGAGATTACAGCGAAGAGTCATGGAGCAATTACCATGAAGATCGATAGCACATGGACGAAGAATTCGGTAGCACATGGACGAAGCAAGCACATCGAAATGAGGTTCCACTATCTTTGTGAGCAGGTAGTAGAAGGGAAGATGAACTTGGAACACTGTGGAACTGAGAATCACATTGCAGATATCATGACAAAGAGAGTGCAGGTCAAAATCTTCAAGAAGCTAAGGTCTATGATGAATATAGATAGCTTAGACACAATGAATTAGATGGTGTGTTGAGAATGTAATTCCTTGTGTCGAAGCAGATGTAGCTCGACAGAAACAAGGATGTGTCAAAATTAGCCTAGTGTAGTGTGTATCGAGTTGTGTCAGATGTCAAAGTGTCGAAGCAGGTTGTTTGACACAGGATTTCGACTTAGACCAAAATAGAAATTTTGGGCTTTTGTATATTTTGGGCTTTAGCTTAGGAAGCAAGCTAACTCAATTATAAATAGGGAGTAACCCTATTATGAATTGGAACACACAACAGAAAGTGCAGTTGTACAGTTGAATACTATTTTCTCAGTTTGAGAGCTGAGAGTTACTCTGCAGAAATAATCTTCTTCTTCTTCAATTTTCGTCAAACCCTAATCTTCTTTCTTATTCAATCTTTCTTTCTTCTTCCCAAGGTCGACCCAACACGTTTCGAGGCCCGAGGCAAAATTTAAAACTAAATATTTTTAATATATATATATATATATATATATATATATATATATATATATATATATATATATATATATATATTTTAAAATTATTATATTTTAGTTATTGTATGATGGTAAATCATTAAATTATTATAATCAATTTCATTTAGTATTTTATTTCAATTGATAATAACATTAACTCATCTAAACACTCTTCCTATTATTTTAAAAAACATAATTGAAAAACAATGACAAAATTATAAAATTAAACTTACATATTAAGGAAGTCAAAAAAACTTATATCTACACATATAATTTTTAAATTAACAAATCAAATAATACATATCATAATATTATAAATGATTGTTATTATTATATATTCTAAATAGATTTTATATAACATAATTTAAAAAATGTTTTTAAAAAAATCAATTAATTAAAATTATATAAAATTAAAATAAAAAAGTGAGGCCATAGGCGGGTAGCCTTGGTGGCCTACCCCTAGGACCGACTCTGCTTCTTCCATTAACAATTGCTGCACACAATCATTCTTACAATCAAGATGTGATTGTTTCACTTGAGTGAAGAGTGAAGAACAAGAGATTTCGATCGATTGATTGAATCTTGTTAATCAAGATTGATTCAGAATTCTCAAAATTTTGAGTTAATTCTAACAACCCTTGAATATAAATGTCAATTTAATTTTCATGAATATATTTCATTTTACAAACAAATTATTATTACATATATTTATATCACAATATTATTTAAATTCAATAAAAAGTAATTGATTAAATAGGAATATAAGATGTAGACTAAAAAGTTGTTTTTAAAATAAAGAGATTAAAATTTAAAATTATTAAAATATATACCAAAAATATATTTAAACCTTCTAACCATTTAAGTACTCTTTGTTATAAATATTATTTTATAAAAAATATTTAAAAATAAAAGAAAAAGAAGAATAAACTGTAATGTTACTTGTTTAATATAATATTGTTCCATAAAAAGATTATAAAGTAATAAAAGTTCAATTTATGAAGGCCTTTGTTTGATGTTAATTTTGGAGGTTTGATTTATTTTTGGCTTAATACCCTTTTTAGTCCCTTACCTATACATCCGGGTCTATTTTGGTCCTCTTTCTTTTAAAAGTTCCAATTTGATCCCTTATGTATTCAAAAGGTGTCACGTTTGTCCTTTCTGTTAAATCTGTTAGTCAAAGTCAAAAAACTGTCCACTTCATGCACAACTGGCGCTGACGTGGAGATTAAATTAATAAATATGTGTTTAATATTTATTTGTTTTTTTTGTTTTATTTATCCTTCAATTTTTCCAGAACAACACATTAAGACATTAATCATTGTTTATCTCTAAACCACATGTTTTCTAAGCCACATGTTTTCACTCTTTCTTCTACATCTCACCATCATCACTATTAACGATACCTTTCCATTCCTTTACCATAACAGTCACCGGTACCGCCATCTAACTTCACCTTCTCCATCACTGTAACTCCGGCCGCGCCCTCCAACAAACACCACCACGAACTCCGGCCGCACAACCCACAAACATCACCGATTAGTGCATGCAATATCTCTGAAATTCATCCCTTCTACACCTAACGGTCAAATTTTTTTTGGCCATAGATAGATATAAAGCTACCCTCTTTACACACAAACCTTACTCCCTTCCCATGATGTCTTTTTTTTCTTCTGGAAACCACATATCTATCCACTCTCCATGTGAAAACGAAACCTCCACAAAATTTGAACAGGAACAAGTTAATCACTGGTTCAAGTCCGACTCAGATCTAGATGTTGGTTATGTTCCTATGGCTTCATCAAAAACTAATGTTTAATTTGATTTTTGGGTATCTAGGTTTTTTTATTGAAACTGAGAATAATGTTGTTGGTATGAGAATAATGTTGTTGGTATGGATTCTGAGATTTTTGAAGTTTATATTCATATTGAGGAGGAGGAAATGAACGTACCGGTATCTTTGATTTTTAGTTTGGTTGATTTATGAGGTCATTGGAAAAAACGAACGGCCATGGCGGGAGTAAGAAGTGAAGAAGATGACCGTGAATAGAGGAGAAAGATATTGAGGGTTTCTTTTTTTTTTTGAATTTTAGTAATTGTTTAATATTAAAATAAATAAAAAAGAAAATAAAATATTACCTGGAATGCCACGTCATTAAAATAAATAAAACAGAAAAGAAAATATTACGTGGAATGCCACGTCGGATGCCACGCATGTAAACATTAACGCCGTTTGTGAGAATTTAACGGCAGGGACTTGTTTAATTCTGTTTGACAAAGTAAGGGACCAAATTGAAACTTTTAAAAAAAAGAGGATCAAAATGGACCCTGAGATATAAGTAAGGGACTAAAAAAGGTATTAAGCCTTTATTTTTTAACGTCAACCAATAACCACGTTATGGATGGTGAAATATAAAGTTTTTTATTCAACTTTTGTATAAATAGAAAATTAAATATCATTCAACGATATTCATCAAAAATGCTGTAAATTAGAGTAACGTGGGACGCATAATGTTGTCCACCGAATAAAAAGATGTGTTTCATGACCGACACATGATAAAATGATTAATAATGATAATATAGCCCGTGTGTTCATATGCCATACCCCTACAATTTCTTTAAAAATCCCACTTTATCTTTTATTATCTATTTATTAAAAGAAAATATCACTGATTTATCTTAATCACCTTTTTTAATCATATGTTTAAATTGATCATTTTTTAAGGTTATTTTATACTTAAGACACTTACCATAATTAATACAATAATATCAAGTTTTAACTATTTATCTTTTGTTTGTCATTGTCTTTTTGGGTTAAATAAGTTTTGACTCCCTCTAAATATTGCAGATTTCGTTTTTAGTTCTTTCAAAAAATTTCTTCAAAAAATTGTTCCTTTAAAATTTTTCGTTTGTACAATTGATCCCTAACGTTAATACAACTAACGACTGTTTATGTGGCAGGACATGTGGATTAAATTATTAATTTTTTTACTGAGATGGATTTCATTTACTTAGGTGGCATCATACGTGTAAAATTACATGGGTTGATAAAAAGCCCTAATTAGAATGAAATTCGTAATTCATTCACTTCACTTTCACTCTTTGAAGAGGCTTGTATACGCACTGACAGAGCATTAGCGAAGCTTGTGGTCCCTTTCTCCAAAAACCCATTCGTACTCCATAGCTTATGGTCTCAATATTGTCGAAGGTTGTTGTGGTCCCAACAATAAGGTATGTGCATTACACCTGGTTTTGAATATTGTATTCTTGCGTTGTTTCCTAGTTGCAATTGTTTATTGCCTTCAAATATTCCATGTATGTTTTGTGTCCGACTTGTTTTGAATAACATATTTGTTTTGCTTTGACTATGTTATGTGTCCCACTCGAATAACATGTTTGGTTTTTTGTGTTGTCTGTAAACCAAACATCTAAGGTTTGTTTTGCTTTGACTGTGATTGGTAATGTCTGATTTACCCTTGTTTATTTTTGTAATGTATAGGATATGAGATAGTTTAAGGTTGTATTTTATACCAAAGGGGCATTTGTAAAGGATGTAAGGTTAAGATATGAAGGAGGGATGTTTATGGTATAAATGGGGAATGCTTTAATTTTTTGTCATACTTTGAAGCATGTGACTTAATTAAGGAGATGGACTCTTCCTTTAACATTGACGATGTGAAAATTTGGTGGAAGGTTGAGCATGGCTGTCTTGATGAGGTTGTAACAATGTTAGATTTTTGTGCTGAGAAGAGTAAGTGTGATGTTGAGATATACACAGGGCCAAGATTATCAAGTGGTGAGAAGACTTATATGAAGAGGTTAATAGAGAAACAAAAAGGGCCTGAATCTGTTGAGGAAAATAAGGGTGCTGAGGACAGTGAATCATATGAAGACTTTTTGGATGCTATACACTTTGAAGACAGTGAAGAAGAGAGAACGCACGATTTTGATGAAGACATAGGTGAAGGTTTAAACAATGGAGTGGATAATGATGAGTCTAGAAGAAAGCCTACGATGGTGTTGTTTCAGGTCAAGGGAAAAATAAAGGTTTTACTACAGCTGAGATGGATAAGGAACAAGTAATAGAAGATGATTACATGACTGATGAGCTTGACAATGGGGCAGATGATGATAGTGCCGATGATAGGCCTGCAGTGATAAGGTTTAATGAAGATGAAAAACTTAGAAAAGAATTCTTATTTAAGGTGGGAATGTAATTTTCACCTTTGAAGCAATTTAAGAAGGTTGTACTATAACACAATGTGTTGAATTTTCATCTTTTCCCTTTTGATGTATTTTGAAACTTATGTACTATGACTATGTTGTATTTTGAGACTTATGTAGTAGAGTTCAACCTGAAGTACTCATATGTAATCAATCTAACGTATTTTGTATTTTGTCTAAATTCTATCTGAAGTACTCTTAAATCATCTTGCCAATGTTACAACCTAATGTTACAACCTTTTTATGCCAAAATTTTGTAAAATCTGTCACAACGTAATGTACTCTTATGTCATCAATCTAATTTTACAACCTTTTTATGCTAAAATTTTGCAAAATCTGTCAACTTTATCATAACAAACTATATTGCAACAACTACATCACAACAACTACTACATCACAAATTCTACATTGCAACATTTAGTACATCACAAATTTTGTCTAAAACTCATCACATTGCAACATTAATCAATTTCAACAACTACATTGAAAATCCAGTACATTAATCAAGTTCAACAACTACATCACAACACTAATCAAGTTCAACAACAACAATACAAATTCAGAACATTACACCCAATTTAACAACTACATTTCATAACAAAATACTCATTGATCATAAAGGACATAGCAATAAAGAACATCTTCAATCTTCCATGAAATTTCTTTGTTTTTAACTTGGTCTTCAAGTTCTTGTTCTTCTTCCTTTATTCTTGATACAAGGACTTCATATATCCCACAGATGCCATGACTTCCAACTTTGAGTTCGTAATGGCTCCATCTTCATTTCCAGATTTTTCTGCAAGACCTTCTTCCCATATGAACAAATTACACGTATCAACACTCCTTCAATAAGGACATCTCCAAAACAACCTTCCTTTATTTGGTCTATCATTGCATTGATCGAGACCATACGAACCTGACACCCACAAAACTTCCCCAATTGTGATTTCATAGAAGCAGAAGGCATTGGCTTATAAAGACACAGGAAGAAGATGAACAAAGCAAGCAAGAAACTTATGAACAAGGAATTTCACGATGGAGGAAGAAGATGAACAAAGGGGAATTGATTTAGGTCAAATGATAACACAATCATCTTTAAAATAGCTCAGTGTACAAACTAGAATCCATCTCAGTAAAAAATTAATAATTTAATCCACCTGTCCTGCCACATAAGTTGCTGTTAGTTGCATTTGACGTTAGGGACCAATAGTTCAGACGGAAATTTTTGGAGGGACAACTTCTTGAAGAAATTTTTTGGAGAGACTAAAAACAAAATCTACAATATTTAGAGGGACCTAAAGGTTCATTAACCCTTGTTTTTTATTATTATTTATAATTATTTTATGTTACCTATAATCTAAAAGTCGTTTTCCACTTTTTAAAGATAATTTAATATCCACTCTACTCAATGAATGCATAGTGTATTGAAAAATCGCAGTGAAACTTGCAAAGCCCTTGACTCTACATTGGGAAAGGAAACAACCCCTTCCACTATTTCTACTATGCCACCCGCCTGTTCTACTCATTTTCCAATTATACACTTCACCTCCATCAACTTCACTTTAACTCCAAACACAACCTTCATTCATCAGCAACACAAATCATCTTTTTGAAAATAAAAAAATAAAATAAAAAATGGAATCAAAGAGAATAGGAGAAGATCTGAGCATCCTGAGTTTTTTTCTTCTGAAAATCATGAGTTGGTCGTCTCTCTCTCTTTCTGCATCAAATCTTCCGAACCACAAGGATTATGCTTAAGGTGGAATTCATCGCCGCTGCTGCAATGTTTTTCGTCGGTTTGTTTTCTTTTTGTTTTCTATGATTAGATTTTGTTTCAGTTCATGTTTGATGAGCGTTGTCAGTTGTTGTTGTAGAGATTATTGTTTTCACTTTTCTTTGTAACAATGAGTTATTGTTGTGTTTAAGAGAAGAAGGTTTGCTTTGGGTTTGTTTCTATGAAGGAAGAAGTTTTTTTTTCTTTCTCTAATTGGATTTTAAGCGTGAGAGAGAAAGAAGCTAAAGAACTTGCATTTCTTTATAAGGATTATGCTCAATGTGGAATTCGATTAAATGTATGTAATGAATTTGAACTGTCATATGTGTTGATTTTGACTCACATTGACGAATTTGAACTGTTATGTGAGCCTTCAAAGTTGTGAACACGCTCTTTGACATCACGCACCTTCTTTTCAGCGTTGTTCTTCTTGCCATTTATGTAGCATCCTGATTTGGTAACCACTTCTTCCAATGAAAGCGTTGGCTTTTAGGCGAGGGATTCATTAAAGTGTCCCACCTTGAGTCTATTTTGGAATGGCCCCACAAACATTTCTTGATTCAGTGGGATGACCCTAATAGTGGCCTCATAAAATAGAAAGGTAGACCCTTAGTGACTCTGATGGATTCTAGAGTATATTAAACAAGTTGTGGTGGACATCTTCCTGTGGCAACTAACGACAGAATGGTGTAATAGATTTTGATGGAGGAAAAAGGGTAAACTCATATACCATCTAAGGGCGGCATCCTTGAAGATGCCAAATAGAAGCTTGCATTTCAGGGAGTCAAGCACTTCTATGATAGCCATCTTCGTATTAATGGAGGCAACATTTTTGTAGGGGTCAATGTGCCCATCGAGCTTGGCTAAGGAGGGAGGTTTGAAGCCTTAGGTAACCGGCTCCCCCATATCACGTTTAAGAGTGGCTAGGGGTCCAACAATTCCATCTCCTTTAGTGGATTGAAATCCTGTTGGCATTGTCTAATGTTGTGGATGTCGTCCTTCAATGTCTGGTTAGGGTGTCGTAATTCATTCATGGTGGCACGCATCTCGCCTGGGCGTCGGCATCACCATTACCGTTGATACCTTCTGGCATAATGTATATAGCTTTCCTGTTAACCATGGTTCGAAAAGGCTAAGTATAGAAGTGAAGAATAACAATGGGAAGGGTGATGGTGATGATGAAGGTGTGGTCTATGTTAGTTTTATTGGAGCCCCGGGGTGGGTACCACTGTATTGGTCAATAAGTACAGGTGTGTGTATTCCTCCTGCAAGTACAGAGTGTAATACCCTGTATATTCTAAAATACTCTAGATAATATCAGTTGAGATCAACTGAGTTCCTATGTGCTATGAAAGTTTTCAGTTGGGATAATTAGAGTAATTAGTAAGCTCAAATTGACTTAATTAATATTATTCAATAGAGACATTTTATTAATTGGTACAATTTAAATATTTTGATAACATTAATAACGAGTCAGTTGCTTTAGTAGAACAAATATTAAGCATTGTACCACTTAACGTATTTGTTATTACTAACTAGAATTTTTTTCTACCACAAGTTGGTAACCACCTTATGACCACACAAGCCACAAAATCTTACCAATTTTTCCCTATATGATACTTCTATGTATCATTTCACTTCTTTTTATTTTCCAACAAAGTTGGAGGATTAGAAGAGAAAGATAGAATGGAAGAGTAGAGAGAAAGAGGAAATAGAAAGAAGAAGAAAGTGAAAACTCTTCATCACCCATCATCAACATCATTTCATCTTCATCAATCAATAACTTTTTCCTCATAAATTGCAAGGTGGATTCTAGGTAGAAGCTTTAGGTTGAAATAATAAGGGATTGTAAGTAGAATTGATGATTTTGGTTTGCGATATATTTCTTCCATTGCTTATGAGAATCTTATGAAATTATTGTTGTTCATGTTGTTGTGATGAAATGTTGTGTTTATGTGTTGGCCTTCTTGTTGGGAATGAGCATGTATTAGTATTGGTGAAACCCCTTCATTTGTTGTCCTACTTATGCAAAATTTCTACAGAATTCGACGCCGACGCCAGGCGAGCTTTGGCGAGCCCGTGGCGACCTGTTTTCTGCTAGCGTCGTCGGGCGAGCCTTGGCGATCAGAAAGAGAGCTACCATGCTGATTGCTCGTTGAGCGATCATGATGCATTTTTGGTTATGTCTGCACCTCGCTTGGGATTCGTAGGGCGAACCAAAAGCGAGCCAGCCTCGTTGGCTGCTCGCCGGGCGACCGTGACAGAACTTTGGGAAATTATTTTGTTACTTGCTTGGAGTGTTTCACATGCATGCTTTATCCTTGCTATGAGTTACCTTATGTTGATTACTATTGGTTGTAGGTATTATGCATGTCTCTCATCTATGATTTGTTGCTTATGATTAATCAATAATATGATTGAAATTTACAAGATTGGTGTGGAAAACCCTTAATATGAATTAATGGAATGAATTAGCAAGATAATTATGATATGAAGGATGACATAGATGGCAATGCTTGGCGAACAGAAAGCGAGCTACCATGCTGATTGCTCATTGAGCGATCATGATGCATTTTTGGTTATGTCTGCACCTCGCTTGGGATTCGTAGGGCGAACCAAAAGCGAGCCAGCCTCGCTGGCTGTTCGCCGGGCGACCGTGACAGAACTTTGGGAAATTATTTTGTTACTTGCTTGGAGTGTTTCACATGCATGCTTATCCTTGCTATAAGTTACCTTATGTTGATTACTATTGGTTGTAGGTATTATGCATGTCTCTCATCTATGATTTGTTGCTTATGATTAATCAGTAATATGATTGAAATTTACAAAATTGGTGAGGAAAACCCTTAATAGGAATTAATGGAATGAATTAGCAAGATAATTATGATATGACAGATGACATAGATGGCAATGCTTGTGCGTATGATACCTAGGTGTATGTCATTGGCAGGTGGTTGTCTAGTTGAAAGGTGATGCTTTATATGGAACATGTGATATTGTTATATATAATAAGGTGATATGATCTCCTTGTGGTTGTCGAATACGATCACAATGTCCCTTATTTAATCACTTAGTCGGAAATAACCCATTGATTGTACTGTCCCAAGGGTGATGCTTATATAGAGCAAGAATTGGGATGTATGAACCAATACTTGAATGACCCGGGCTTGAGTCCCAAAAGCGGTGGATCTCATGGTGCGTGAAAATCCCATATGGATAAAAGGTTTGAAATGGGTTAAGAGTCCCATAGGAAGTGACGATTCTTAAGGTTGAGGAGTCACTTAGAATCTGAAATCCATGTGTATGTCAAAGGATGTTACAAGGATCCGTGACCCGTGTCGATAACTCAAGATGTCTTGGTATGGTTTCTAATTGTGATAGTTTGAGTTGGTAAATTCAAGCGACATGTTTCCATATATTGCAAAAATTTTGAACTCAAGTCTTTTTCCCCTTGTGACTTGAGCTAGGATGTGGTTAGAACCTTGTAGAGCCGAGAGAACCCGTAAGATAGGGAACCCACTGGGATTATTATCGCACCCCATATTTGTTGATTCTTTTCAAGTGGTTCTGATTCAGTGAAGGGTAAGGACAAGATAGCTTGATGTCCTTGCTTCCTTTGATATTTTGGATGGCATATCCACTGTGCCATTATTTAGGAGATCATCTTGCATTGATCTAGTTCTTAGTTTTTGTGTTTTGGGCACCTGTGCATATATTGTGCCATTGTTGTAGTATTATTTTTGGCATGTATTATGTACAATGTTTCAACTAGGAACTTATGTATTTCAATACCAACTTTGCAACTATGTATAATATGTACATTCTAGACATGTATTATATATGGGCATTACAATTGGTATCAGAGTAGGTCGTATCCTTGACCTAGCCATGAAATATTATGAGTATCTCTTTCTGCCTCATATGTGTGTTGTCATCATTGTCCTGGATGTTATATTTATAGTATTGAGCCTGATCAACTTGATTATATTTGTATGATGTTTAGAATCAGGGTTACTATAACACCCTAAACCCCCGCGACAATTAATAACAAAATATCAGATTAAAAATAACACGCATAAATTTAGGATGCTACTTTCAACTTTTCAACTTCTCATGCATACTAAAAGTAATACATCAACATCACAATTAAAACATGGTATTTAAATATTTCTACAGCAGCGGAAATTCAACGAAATCTGAAACATGTTCAACCACACATAACATCATCAAATAAACGAGTAATAACACATAACAAGGTAAAGGACTCTAAGCGTTCCGACAACCCAGTGTTACAATTAGAGCAGACACGACTCGATGACATAAAAGAGAAGACCTCGTCTTTGCTAACTCCAACTCCAAACTACTCCTGCGTATCTGCATGTTACCCACGTAGAGGTAACATTCAAACAGAAGGGGTGAGATTCTCAAAATCACATAAGAAATGCATAATATAAGTATGAAAGCATAAAAACATTATACAATCTACCCTATCATCACAACATCAACACAATTAGCATTTCCCACACAAGCAGATAATCAACACAACACAATGCAATACAATGAGACCTATGACTTGACTCAATGCATGTGGTACCAATTCGACCCCTGTTTCATGGTCATAATCCCCGTCGGGATTTCATAATAATTGCTCACACCCCACATGGGCACACGACATTCGTGATCGCTTACACCCCACATGGGCACACGATCACCCGTAATCACTCACACCCCATATGGGCACACGATTACCTCAACAACAACAACAACACCAACACGATTCTATTTCAAAGAATCCGGATAAGACGCTCACACCCCACATGGGCACACGACTTATCACACAACTTATACAACATGCTATGCATTCAACCACAACATCATACCACATCATAAGCAACCACTATTGCATTTACAAGTTATGCCACAACACAACATGCCATAACTAATCAACAACATCATCTTACAACATCATAAGTAACAACCATTATATTTACACGATATGCCACAATGACTCAACAACAACATCATGCAACATCATAAGCAAAAAGTATTGCACTCATCAACAACATACAACAACGACGTAAAGCATATGACTAGCATATCACCAATACATTACCTTACGACTGCCCAACATACAACATATGCCTGCTCAAATATGCAAACATTGTAATCCACAACAACGACACGCATACACACCAACGAATCCATCATTTCAACTTACAACACATAACAACATACACAAAACCCAATTAACGCGTCAAAAGGTTTGAATTATAGTATTGAAATCAATTTTTATAAATAGTATGCAAAACCAGCTTTCCAACACTTCGAACAGCGACTGAAACGGACCTACGGATCAAAAGATACAAATTTTTAAGGTTTTAGAAAATTCGGTTCGTCTCAGCTCTGCTCGCCTGACGCTCGCCTGGCAACCATCTGGCGAATTTTCGCATGGCGACCATCTGGTAGATTTTTGCCTGGCAGATTTCCTTTTACCTGGCGAATCTAGCAGGATCAGCAATCTTGCAATTGCGATTCTGCACGACTCAGACCTCAATTCTTCCCCAATTTCACTCCCAATTCAGTCCAAAAACACACATATAATCACATATTAACATACAAACAAGTAGGAAATATAGACATCACATTTCAACCGATAAATTTGTGCATTCTTCCCCTTATCAAAACTTTCGACGCGCAAAACCCCAATCCCCAAATCAACACAAACAACACATAGGGATGATCCTAATGGTTTATCTACCCTCATACAAACATTATGCAACCCTTAGTGATTAAAGAACCCCACCCTTACCTTAGATGAATATTCTTCCGATGTCTCTAGGCCCTAGCTCTGCTTCTCCCTTTTCCTCAGAGCGGTTCTCCCAGAATGATCGTACCAACAACGACTTCTCATTTCTCTCCAATTCCTTTTTGTCCACTATACCCTCAGGACCCTTAATATGTTTTCCCAACTTCGTCCTCACTTATCCTCGCACAATTACCACTTAGCCCTTCCTTTTATTTTAAAATAATAATAATAACAATATATCATATAATCATATTCTTATTACCAAAATATTGTTAACACATCACATACTTCTAAATACTCTCAGTACCCCCTTAACATCATCAATACCCCACAACACAGGTCATTAGGTATCAAAATATTCCACCAAAATTCACCTAACTCACGAATATCAATAATAACTTAATTAAATAAATACCCTAATTATTTTGGGGTGTTACAACTCTCCCCCACTTAGAATATTTTCGTCCTCAAAAATTCTCCCGATACGAACAACTCAGGATACGCCCCACGCATCTTGCTCTCCTACTCCCAGGTCATGAAAGGCAACCCATGAGTGACACAAAACAACAACCCACTTCATCAATAACAACCACAAGATGCAATGTCCATACAATGCACTCGACAACCAATTCGAGACGCAATGAATAACCGAGTTACACACACTCATGTTCACTCCTGAACCAGAACACAACACAATCGTTACCATCACCACAGAAATAAGAACATAAAGTTCCACGACACAACATTGCTCTAACCACCTCCACATAACCGGAACACCAACCTCGTAGTCACACAATCATCAACCAAACAATTCTATGATTTACCAATAGGACAGGTAACCGGTATTACATGATTAATATTTAGACCTTTCACCATATCACTTCCATTCTTGCAGGTCATAACGTTCAACCTTTGAACTTCTACCATTCACGCACGTATATTCTAACCACGCTACATCACGCTTCTACTGTGCACTCTGATTACTCACAACTATCGAATCCACTAATTTTACATCCAACTTCTGACTCTCTCCAACATTTACCAGGAAATCATCATTCACCTTTTACATACCCAACCTCTCACTCTACTGCATCATCTCACACACCAGATGTAAGTCTTTGGACTGCTACTCAATTCTAATTCTCTGGCCATCAAAGCAGACATATGAAAAGACTTTCGACTTAACTCATCATGCACGACATTAACTTTATCAATTAGATAATTCAAGCCAAGGTCATAATTCCTCAGAAATTCCAACCATCCTCTTCGTCTCGTACGCTATTCCTTCTGACTAAACAGGCGTGCTACACTCTTGCGATTAATAAACACTTCGAGTCCAGATCCATAAAAATAATACCTATGGATCCTTAACACAAATGCAACTGCAGCCAATCCCAAATCTCGAGCAGGATAGACCCTTTCATGAATCTTCAATTGTCGTAAAGCATAAGCTACAGCTTCACCATCTCACAATGGTACACTGTCTAAACTCATCACAGACACATCCCAATACCCCGCAAATGGTTTATTAGGATCAGGCAGAATCAAAACTGGAGCCGCAATCAACCTTTACTTCAACCCTCTAAAACTTTCCTCACAACGAACATCCCTACACAATTAACTTACCCTTCGCAAGCCAACTAAGACAAAATGCTAACTTTGAAGAGTCGTCCATAACCTGCAGTAATCACCCACTAAGTCCGAAAATCCTCTAATCTCCTTAACCAACTTTGGAGATTTCCCATTGTAGAACCGCATCTACTTTGGATAGATCCACGACAACACTCTTATCTGCAATAGCATAACCAAGAACTCATCCTTATCAACCAAAAATCACGCATTGGTAACTTAGCATAACTTCATCTTTCTTCAATACTTGTAACTCAATTCTCAAATACTCCACACATTCTTCTTCTGATTTTATAATGGATCAGAATACCCCAACGAACATCACTTCAAACTTATCCTATTAAGTACGAAAGATATGGTTCGTAATCCCCACACACACCAACGCATTATAAGCATCGAACAACATCATCCTATATTGTAATACTCCAAACCGAGTTCCAAAAATTCCAAGTCATATATTCTTGAAAGTGGACACTTATCCTTAAGCACTTTGGAGAGTTATTAATCTGCATAGAAACACACTTATCCACTAGAGTGCCTACCCATCAAACAGTACACGAATCTCATTTATGTGCATCAGTAGAATAACCTCCCTATCAACAAACAACCATTTAGTATAGGTTCAACACTCTCCAATGATAGAGATGCAAGATTAATACTACTACTACAATCATAACTTACGCAACCGTCGAAATTCATTATGAGTTCAAAACAATTTATCCAAAACAGCTTAACAACCTCTGGTTCTGGTTACCACATTCCATATCAATTCTTCTTACGGGGTTTTGACCCACTCAATGTTTCTGTTTCCACGAGATTTTCAACCCAAAACAAAGTAATACCATCAGGGAACTTCAAATCATCTGTGATTCGTCGTAATTCAAATTCAAGCTATCTAGCATACAACTGTGGGTTCCCATACTACTCACCAATTAACACGCGACCTCAAGCTATCATCCATTTCTCTACTAACATTACCGAAGCTCTCCAAGGCGACACCCTTGGTCTCACAAATCTTCTTTCTAATAAATCTTTTAACTGCTCTTTCAGTTCTACTAATTCTAACGCCAAGATCATGTATGATGCCATAGAATATGGTACCAGGGACAAGATCAATAGAGAATTCCACCTCTATCTTTAGCGGCACGTCCGATATGTCATCCAAAACACGTCTAGAACTAACGCATAACTGGCAGTTCATCGATGTGACTTTACTGCTACTCTCTAGAATACCATCAACGCAAACATGGCAACATCTGAGCATCATCTCTTGAGAGTGCTTCTACTTAATTAGCAGGCATGACCTTAACTCTTCACTTTCGTCAAATTTAAGTTCACTCTTCAATTTCTAAGAAGAAACCATCCACAATACCAGATCATCTCCTCTCAGAGACATCCCAACTTACCGACGTACAAAACCTCAAATCTGTCTCATCTTCAGATATATAAGAATATGCATCGGCTCATTAACACCAATGGTAAGCACTTTGCTTAACTCCGAACAATTCATTGAACACACTATCTAAGCTGACAAGATACGTCTATTCCATCTAGCATGATCCCGTCTACTATCAACAAGAGATTAAGGGTGATCGATTCCTCAATTTGTCAATAGACAGCCGACCATCATGATGGGGCATAAACCATCTTTACCAAACTATAATAGTGTTCCTCGCATCTTGTGCATAAGCTATCTATGCCACAATCCTTAGTCGACACAAGCATTCTTTCTGTATTTCCTTCAGCTTCAGAAACAACACACTCTCACAACTCCTACATCCTTGAAATCAGCAGAACACTACCTTACTTATCTAAACGATTGGTAACTACAGGGTTTTGCTCCTACCAATGCGTCTCAAGAGTAACATCATCTCGTTCCAATTGAAGACAAACAGTTCCCATCCTTAGGAAATACTTAACGATACTCCACGCGTCGCTAGCCAACCTCTAGCCAAACATCGCCTCCTCCCTCACAAGGAAGCAAACAGCGAGGACACATGTCCGTCTTCCCTCGAGGGTCACACCATTCTCAAACAGGTGAACAATCTAACACTGCACTCCCTCATGTAGTAACACAATATCCTATCTCTTCAACAACGGGAACAACATTGTCCTAATTAACAATCGCACTCTTGCAATCAACGACACACTAAGCCAACACTCCACACCTGAAGCATCTTGGAGAAACACAAGCTTCTCCCCCACTTGTCTCACTCTCATCCCGAAGACAAGGGATATAGAAAAACAAGAAAGCACTGATAGTGTTTCACACACATATCACGTACTAAGGAACAAACAACATTGATAGTATTCAACTGTCACACCACAACGACTCGATAACTTGGCCGGACAGACCGACCTGCTCTGATACCACTTTGTAACACCCTAAACCCCCGCGACAATTAATAACAAAATATCAGAGTAAAAATAACACACATAGATTTAGGATGCTACTTTCAACTTTTCAACTTCTCATGCATACTTAAAGTAATACATCAACATCAAAATTAAAACATGGTATTTAAATATTTCTACAGCAGCGGAAATTCAATGAAATCTGAATCATGTTCAACCACACATAACATCATCAAATAAGCGAGTAATAACACATAACAAGGTAAAGGACTCTAAGCATTCCGACAACCCGGTGTTATAATCAGAGCAGGCGCGACTCAATGACATAAAAGAGAATACCTCATCTTTGCTAACTCCAACTCCGAACTACTCATGCGTATCTGCACGTTACCCACGTGGAGGTAACATTCAAATAGAAGGGGTGAGATTCTCAAAATCACATAAGAAATGCATAATATAAGTATGAAAGCATAAAAACATTATACAATCTACCATATCATCACAACATCAACACAATTAGCATTTCCTACACAAGCAGATAATTAACACAACACAACGCAATGCAATGAGACCTACGACTTGACTCAATGCATGTGGTACCAATTAGACCCCTGTTTCATGGTCATAATCCCCGTCGGGATTTCATAATAGTCGCTCATACCCCACATTGGCACACGACATCCGTGATCGCTCGCACCCCACATGGGCACACGATTACCTCAATAACAACAAGAACACCAACATGATTCTATTTCAAAAAATCCAGATAAGACGCTCACACCCCACATGGGCACACGACTTATCACACAACTTATGCAACATGCTATGCATTCAACCACAACATCATACCACATCATAAGCAACCACTATTGCATTTACAAGTTATGCCACAACACAACATGCCAAAAATAATCAACAACATCATCATACAACATCATAAGTAACAACCATTATATTTACACGGTATGCGACAATAACTCAACAACATCATCATGCAACATTATAAGCAACAACTATTGCACTCAACAACAACATACAACAACGACATAAAGCATATGACTAGCATATTTCCAATACATTACCTCAAGACTGCCCAACATACAGCATATACCTGCTCAAACATGCAAACATTGCAATCCACAACAACGACATGCATACACACCAACAAATCCATCATTTCAACTTACAACACATAACAACATACACAAAACCCAATTAACGCGTCAAAGGGTTGGAATTCTAGTATTGAAATCTATTTTTATAAATAGTATGTGAAACCAGCTTTCCAGTTGTAATACCCTAATTTTTGCCTCTAAGATTCTTTGCTTTTCTTTTGCATCTCATACTACAAACAGGATCACACATTGGTTCCCTCTTCTATAGGATTGCGCCTTGTAGGGATCTTTGGGGTTCGTGTATGTCTGTTTGTTGTTTTATTGTTTACTAACCATTAATTAAAATCCAAAAATATTTTGTTTTCTTTCACAAACATTTTTCAAGGGAAGAACAGGTTAAGAATACCAAAACACCAGTCCCTCAGCTCGAATGGATTTCATCTAAATAAAGTCAAAGTTGATATGCGATTTAATTCAAAAATTATCTGATCAAGAGTTTCCAAGATTTAATTGATTATTATTCAAGAGACTCCAAGGTTCATGTGTTTAATTCCATGCCTTCTTTGACAAACAAGAAAATCGAGCCAAAGCCAAGACAACACATCAAAAAGCCATTTTTTCTCATTTTTCACTGTGTTAATCGATTAACCTAATTACATTGTGAAATGGTTAATCGATTAACACGTGCAATTTTTGAAAAAAATGTGCCATATTCAAATTCTGCAGCAATTGGCACCAATTTTCAACATTTTGATCACATGTGGAATATTCTATACCATCTCATTTTAATTCCCTACATCATCATAATTAATTCCCACCATGTACCATCACTAATCACCACTCTTTTGTGGTTTCCCTCCAAATTTGAATTCCAATCCTAAGTTTGATCTTCCAATCCTAATTCCAAACCACCAAATTTTCCAAGCCTAAACTCTATAAATAGAGCCTTCATTTCATTCATTCATTCAAGCTTTTGATAGCCAACAAACCTCTTGCAAATTATCTTCCCAACCACAAAATTCACTCAAAGCTCACATTTCTTCCTTTGAAAGTTAACAAGAATTCACATTGAATCTTGTTCAACTTTGAGCTAAACCTTCAACCATTCTTGTTTTTGTTTATCAATTATAGTAGACCAAGGTTTTGGAGTGTAGATCTTAAAGCAATTTGAAGGAATTTTCAGATTTGAAGTGGTAACTCATCTTTCACCATTGTTGAAGCTTCATCTTCATCTTCCATAATGTAGATCCTTGGTGAATTCTTGTTACTTGATCCTTTGGATCTTGTAATTGTGTTTGATTGTTGGTTTTTGCTGGTGTTTTACTCAAAAATCCGGGTACAATTGAATCCTTGATCCTACGATGTTTGAAGAAATGAGTGATCAAGGATTTGGCAATTTTCAAACTGATTTTCTGCTGTTTTTACAGTGTTAATCGATTAACTAACACATGTACAATTAGGTTAATCGATTAACAGCTTTTTTCTACACAAAAATTGGAAGTTTGCACTGGTTAATCGATTAACATAATTACACTGTGAGGTGGTTAATCGATTAACCAGCCTCCAGAATGTTTTTTTGCTTGTTTTTGGGGTTGTTTTGGTTTTTCTTCCTCCTTCTTCCCATTTCTTCTTATTTTAGCCTTGAAACACATTGTTGAGATTAATTTCTCTTCAATTTCAATGGACTTTAGATATGGTTAGAGTAATTAAACATTCATTAGTTCAAATCTATCTTTAAATGAATTGTTTAATTCATTTGAGGTACTTTGAATTAGTGATATGTTTTCACACTTAAATCTATCAATTAAAGGCGATTGAACTTGAAGATGAAAGGTTCTTGACTTTGTAATTCAATTTGGCTTTCTCTTCATCTATTTCCTTTTTTTTTATGAAAGTCTTTTTGGATCTTAGAATTTCTTTGTTGAATTCTTGATCAAGACTAGATCGTTACCTATTTTCTTTTCGTGCAGTATTGCTTTCGGATGACGATCTACATATTGTTCATCTAGCATGCATTGGCACAAAGATCTATTGACCGACCTCATTTTAGGGAAATTACTCCGTAAATTACTCGGCGATTGCTTAACATAGCGCAACATTTGTCCCTCTTTATCCAATTTGGAATTTGAACTTTCGTGGTCCGGACCTTGATTGGTCGCGTCAACCCAATGGTGATTGATCTTTTGCATTAGGTCCATAATCTTTGAAACTTGGCGTTGTAGAGGCATTGGTTTTACCAATCTTCTGTCAAGTTCATTAACTATGGCCTAAGTGCATTGTTTAATCACTATAGTTCATAACGCAAAACGGAATAATCAGTGAAGGCTTATAGCACTAGAGCCTTGTGCTACTAACCACTAACTTCTAACTTCTTAACTTTTCCTTCTCGCTCTCTATCTCTCTTTATTTTTTATGCTTTATGCCACTTATCATATCATGTTTATGTTTATGTCATTTTTCTTTTGTCCACTTGGACCATTTTATCTTGTGCTTTATTTTTCTTTTGTCCATGATTGGACTCAAAAATATTAATAATGGATTAAACCACTAAAAGACTTGTGCTCTTAATTGTTGGACTATGGCCACTATCCCTTGCTTTGGAGGACCTATACTCTTGATTATGGACTTATGGACTTAGAGTTAAGATCTTAACCTATGCTTGGGAGTTTGTGATGGAAAACCTTGGATTTTGGATACTTGGAGTCTTTTTTTTGAAGACTTATTTTGAATCAAGACCAAATCAAAAAGGGAAAATTGCTTATGCTATGGAGCTTGTCCATGTGGTTAGATCTTTCTTATCCTTAGCTTTTATTTTATGCACTAGGATAGTCACTTCTTCTCCACCTCTTCTTAAATTTTCAAAATCTCCTCTCTTTTTCAAAACCTTCTTGTTTTCAAATTTAAAACCGCTTTCGTAATAAAACCTTGACTTTGGTCAAACGATTTTTAAAATTTGTTTTCTTTAATAAATGTCAATCAATATTAACCATATTTTGACCATTTCATAAAAACATAAAAAATACAAAAACTCATCAAACTCTTTTTGTGCTTTGTGCACCTTTTTTCTTTTAAACTTTTTCATAAGTTTAGACATGATTCATTTCTTTAAGCAGGATTATTCGCTTGGAAATGACGACTTGTCTTTACACTTAAAATCAACAAAAAAAAACAAATTTTTGTTCTTTGTATCACGAACTACGGGGTTTTGATCCTACATTGCACATCGTGGGTACGTAGGCATGAGGCGATAAGTCTCTCCAAACACAAAAATCTTAAAAAAATAATTCTCTTCTCATCTCCTCAATCTCTTTACAAGCAAACCTTTTTCAGACCAAAAATCATGAATACATCAAAAGGCTCCTATAGAGTACTATAGATGCATTGGGTGCGTAAAACCTTCCCTTTACATAACCAACCCCCTTACCTATTTCTCTTTGTCTTTTTAGCTTTTTCTTTTTTGACTACTTAGGATTTATTCACTCTTTTTTTCTTTTCCTTTGTGGAATAAATAAAATCGCGGTGGCGACTCTTGCTTTATGAGTTAAGTTAATCAATAACTTACACTCACAAATTTTACCACTACAGAAAAGTGGCAACTCTGCTGGGGATAGAAAAATGGCGTATGTGTGTCCCTTGTGGGGTTTAACCTACTTTGATTTATTTACTGCTTTTTGTCTGATTTGCTTGTTACTTGTTTGTTCAGTTTGGGAGTTCCTCTGTGTGTGAGATAGGTCCTATACCCGGATCAGAGTGCACTTTGAGATAGGAGGATAGTATAGTCAAGGGAACTTTGAAGGAGTCGAATCCTGAAAAAGAAGAACTTGAGAATCTATCCACTCGTTGGTTACCTCTTTGGAATTACTGATGTCGATCGAGCGATCGAGAAGGCATTACTTTTTCCATAGAAGCCTATAACACAGAGAACCGTAGTAACCCTTAACCCATCCTAGGCTTTTTAGGATTGTAGCGCGGAAGCTATGAAGATGCAAATCCGACTTAGTTGTCACGCGATGCTACACTCAGGTTAGATTCTCTTGAGGATAACTACCAACCTCCGAGCAAATTGGTGTGCTGGTGTGTCTGATAGTGGATTGTGACCCTGGGCACTTTGTTACAACCACTACTTTCTGCAGGTACAATGAAGACGAAACCTTAATACATACCTTTGTGGGATTGATTCTTACCCTCGGCTTCATGCTCGTGACTTGAACCTTGACCCGTGTGCTTTGTGTGATCTTGTGTGTGGGTGTTGCATTCATACACTCATGCATTCATGAGCATTCTTTTGGAAGGTTTCAAGGAACTTAAAGGTGTTATTGCAAACATTGTAGGTACTTATGTTATGGATTTTGGAAGGAGAAGTACAAAGAAGTACGTTTTTAAGAGTCCTAAGTTAGAGGGTTTGAGAGAGCTAGGATCTTTGGTTGTTGATACCAAGAAGTTCGAATCCAGATATGGAAGGCTTTTATCTCTCTTGAAGGTTGATATGGCTGAAGGATTGCTTGCTACTTTGGTTCAGTTCTATGACCCTTTGCTTCATTGTTTCACCTTTCCTGATTATCAGTTGGTACCTACGCTAGAGGAGTATTCTCTCCTGCTTGGTTTGCCTATTTATGGTCGGATTTTCTCCGGTTTGGACCCCGCTCCCGAGCATGATGTTATTGCGAAGGATACCCACTTGAAGGTTTCTGAGATTAAGGCTCGTTTGGATACCAAAGGAAAGATTCGTGGGTTACCCGCTAAGTTCTTGATGGATAGAGCTTATCACTTTGCTAGTGTGAAGAACACAATTGCTTTTGAGGCTATTCTTGGCTTGCTTATTTATGGACTGTTCCTCTTCCTGAATGTTGAGAACTTTGTCGACATCAATGCTATTAAGATCTTCTTGATTGGGAATCCAATTCCCACTTTGCTTGCCGATTGTTTACCATTCTATTCACCTCAGGAATTTCCATGTGAAGGGATGATCATTTGTTGTGCGCCTTTGCTTTACAAGTGGTTTATTTCTCACTTGCCGAAGTCTGCAGCTTTCTGGAATCTCAAGGATGGTTTATATTGGTCGCGAAAGATTGTGTCTCTCACTCATTCTGATATTGATTGGTGTAATCCTTCTAGAGCGATGATTATTGATAGTTGTGGTGATTTTCCCAATGTGCATCTTCTTGGTACAAAGGGAGGAATCAGCTACAATCTGGTCCTTTGCGAGAGGTACCGAAGAACATTCATTTGGCCGGTCTCTTTTTCAAGGAAGAAGAATCTCAGGTTGCTCTCAAGAGAGAAATTGTGGAAGCTTGGTGCACCATTCGTAGAAAAGGAAAGGAAAGTTTGGGAAATCCGAATTGTATCTCTTCGGAACCTTACCTCCAGTGGGTTAAAAATAGAGCTATTACTTTAAAGATGCCTTGTGCGCGTCAGGAGCCTTTATCTCTAACTGCTAAGAAGCCTATCCTCTACTTTATGGAAGACACAGAGAAGCTTCAGATCACTTTGGCCGAGATGCAACAAGAGAGAGATGCTTGGAAGAACAAGTATCAGATTGTTGAGTTAGAGAATGCAAGACTTCAAGAGCACTTCAAGAAGAAGAATGAAGATGAAGTTGCTAACAAGAAGAGAAAGGCGCAAGAGGATTTATCTTCCTCTCTCATTCAGTCAGTTTCTGATATTCCGTAGAGTTCAGAATCTCCTTGGAAGTTGATCGTTGATCAGTTGCTGATTGAGAAGACTCAGATGCAGGCCCACATCAAGAAGCTGGAAGATAGAGCTGGGAATTCTTCTCATAGGATTCTCTAGGGATCTAGTTTCCCTTATTCTCTATTGTTTTAGGATTTTTGAATCTGTACTTCCAAGATGTAATCTTTTCCATCATTAATGAATGAGATTTTGGTATTTCAAATAACAATGTTTGCAATATGCCTTATAATTCCTTGAAACTTTGCATTTGCATTTGCATATCAAGCATCATTCTGCATTGTTTCTTGCCTTTTCCAGGTGTTTTATGTTTCCTTTGGTCTTCATTCAGCCAAGTTGTCGCACCAGTATAATACTCGGGCTAATATGAAGAAGAAGATGGATCAATTGTAACAAGAGAACTGTGAGCTTCGTGAAGAAGTATCAACTCTAAAGGATGGTTTGGAGAGACTCACTGCTATGATGGAAGCTCTGGTGGCTGCTCAGAATCAGCCACCACCTCCTCCTCCTCCACTTTAAACTCCTCTGCAAAGGACAGTCATTTCTGAGATTGTCTCTATGCCTATCTCTGTGGCGCCTGCTAGTGTTCCTCAGTACTCCATACCTCCTGGCTTCCCCTGGGGCATGCCTCATAACTTTGTTCCTGAGGGTTATCAACCACCACCGCCTCCTGAAATTCTAGTTGTTCCTACCATTCAAACTGTGATGACTGTACCACCTCCTGTGGTTTATGCTGTTCCTTTTGGTGACGAGCAGATTTTCCATACTGCTCCAAGTGAAAATGCCAGTGCTTATGATATAATGGAAGAGATTCAAGACCAGTTTGTTGAGATGCAGAAAGAGATCAAAGCTTTGAGGGGTAAAGCGCTGTTTGGAAAGAATGCTCATGAGTTATGCTTGGTTCCTAATGTGAAAATCCCGCATAAGTTCAAAGTCCCTGACTTTGAAAAGTATAAGGGTAGCTCTTGTCCGATGAGTCATTTGACTATGTATGCTCGTAAGATGTCGGCCCAAAAGGATAATGATCAGCTGCTCATTCACTACTTTCAAGATAGTTTGTCTGGTGCAGCTTTGAAATGGTATATGGGACTCGACAGTACTCGAGTTCGGACTTTCGAAGATTTGGGTGAGGCGTTTGTGAAACAGTATAAGTATAATGTGGATATGGCTCCTGATCGTGACCAACTTCGGGAAATGGCTCAGAAAGATAAGGAGACATTCAAAGAATACGCACAAAGGTGGCACGAGATTGCTGCTCAGATTAATCCTCCTTTGGAAGAAAAAGAGATGACTAATATTTTTTTGAAAACTCAGAGTCCTTTCTATTATGAGCGTATGATTGCTAGTGCCCCGAGTGACTTCACTGAGATGGTTAATATGGGGATGAGATTAGAAGAAGGTGTCCGTGAGGGACGTTTGTCAAAAGATGGTAATTCCGCTGGTAATTCCAAGAAATATGGTGGAGGATTTTCCAAGAAGAAAGAGGGTGAGACCCATGCTATTTCCCATGGAGGACGCAAAAAGAGTTACAATAAGAATAATCAGTGTCAGCAACATGTTGCATCTGTCACTCCTGTTATCAGTTCAGCTCCTGTTGTTCAGGCAGCTCCTGTGTAGCAGCAAGGTTCTAACCAACAGAACAATCAGCAGGGCAGTTTTCAGAAAGATTTTGATCCAATTCCGATGACATATACAGATTTGCTTCCTTGCTTCATTTAGAAGAATCTTGTTCAGACCCGTGCACCACCTACTGTTCCAAAAGATTTGTCATGGTGGTATAAGCCCGAAGCTCATTGTGCTTTCCATCAGGAGAAGCGGGACATGATACTGAGAACTGTTATCCATTGGAGATGGAAGTTCAAAAGTTGGCTAGGAGTGGTATTTTGTCTTTTGAAGATTCCAACCCTAATGTTCAATCGAATTCGCTGCCTAATCATGGCAAGGCGTCTGTCAATATGGTTCAAGATTGTCCTAGAAAAGATCATTCTACAGCTGCAATTCTTGAAGATGACTCTGTAGGTTACATCCCATTTGGTTATGAAGATGATGTCATTCCTGCTGAAGATTGGGAGCCTTATTTGGAAGACCCCGGGTATATGTCCCCAGAGGATGCATATGTGCCTTTTTATTCCCCTCGGAAGAAGTTTAAGGAACTTGAATATGAAGTCAGTGCCATCATTGAGGATGATGAAGAGGAAGAGCTTCCCAACTTCGTGACACATGGACTTGGCTGCCAGAATTGGATAACTGTTGATGTTCCCACTATTGTTCATATTTCAAAGTAATTTGTTTTTGTTTCTTTCAAAAAAAATCCTTTCACTCTGCCCAAGGTGAAAGTGAATTTGTGAGGGCTTTGTTTCAAATTTTATCATCATCAATAAAATATTATTTTGTTTATCCATATTATGTTTTCCCTTTTTGCTTTATTTCTGAAAAATGGTAACATAAAAAACCAAAAAATAATAATAATGTGATAATCACTTTGATCTGCATGATACTTGCACTTCTTGTTCATATTCTAAAATCATACATAAATCATTGTGCAGATTGATTGTTAAACCCATTGAAAACAATGACCCTATGCCTCTCCTAACTTTGAATTCCCTGTGTTTGGAGCTGAAGAAGAGGGTATTGAGGAGATTCCAGATGAAATTTCTCGGTTGCTTGAGCACGAGGAAAAAGCAATTCAACCTCATGAAGAGCCAGTGGAATTGGTTAATTTGGGTTCAGATGATGATAAGAAAGAAGCCAAGATTGGGGCACTGCTTCAGTCAGATGTTAAGAAGAGGATTGTGGAGCTTCTTAGAGAATATGTTAATGTGTTTGCTTGGTCTTATCAAGATATGCCTGGTCTTGATACTGATATTGTGGAGCACCATTTGCCATTGAAGCCTGAATGTCCACCTGTGAAACAGAAATTGAGAAGAACTCATCCCGACATGGCTGTGAAGATCAAAGAGGAGGTTCAAAAGCAGGTTGATGCTGGTTTTCTTGTGACTTCTGAATATCCTCAATGGGTGGCCAATATTATGCCTGTTCCAAAGAAAGACGGAAAAGTCTGAATGTGCGTTGACTATAGAGATTTGAATAAAGCTAGTCCAAAAGATGATTTTCCACTGCCACACATTGATATGCTGGTAGATAATACTGCTAAATTCAGTATCTTTTCTTTTATGGATGGATTTTCCGATTATAATCAGATAAAGATGGCACCCGAGGATATGGAAAAAACAACATTCATTACACCCTGGGGAACATTTTGTTACAGAGTGATGCCCTTCGGTTTGAAAAATGCTGGTGCAACGTACCAGAGAGCTATGACTACTTTGTTCCATGATATGATGCATAAAGAAATTGAGGTATATATGGATGATATGATTTGTAAGTCGAAGATTGAAGAGGATCATATTGAGTACTTATTGAAGTTGTTTAAACGTTTGAGAAAGTTTAAGCTCCGTTTGAATCCAAATAAATGCACTTTTGGTGTCCGTTCTGGAAAATTGTTGGGCTTTATTGTCAGCCAAAAAGGCATTGAAGTTGACCCTGGTAAGGTTAAAGCTATTCAGGAAATACCTGCGCCCAAAACAGAAAAATAAGTAAGAGGATTCTTGGGACGTTTGAATTACATCTCCCGATTTATATCCAATATGACTGCCACATTTGCGCTGATCTTCAAGCTGCTTTGCAAAGATCAAGGTTGTGTCTGGACAGACAATTGTCAAAAAGCTTTTGAAAGAATTAAGGAGTATCTGCTTGAACCTCCGATTTTGTCTCCTCCCCTGGAAGGAAGACCTTTGATCATGTATTTGACTGTGCTGGAAGAGTCTATGGGCTGTGTTCTGGGTCAACAAGATGAATCTGGTCGAAAAGAGTTTGCTATTTATTATTTAAGCAAGAAGTTCACCGATTGTGAGTCTCGGTACTCAATGCTTGAAAAGACATATTGTGCTTTAGCTTGGGCTGCCAAGCGCCTCCGCCAGTATATGTTGAATCATACGACTTGGTTGATATCCAAAATGGATCCAATCAAGTATATCTTTGAAAAGACTGCTTTAACTGGGAGGATTGCTCGTTGGCAAATGTTGTTGTCAGAATATGATATCGAGTACCGAACTCAAAATGCAATAAAAGGAAGTGTTTTGGCTGATCATTTGGCACACCAGCCAATTGATGATTACCAACCTATCAGGTTTGATTTTCCTGATGAAGATGTGATGTATCTAAAGGTAAAAGATTGTGAAGAACCATTACCTGATGAAGGGCCTGAGCCTGGATCCCATTGGGGTTTGATTTTTGATGGAGCTGTTAATGAGTATGGCAATGGTATTGGGGCAATAATTGTTACTCCCCATGGTTTTCATATTCCTTTCACTGCAAGGTTGATGTTCACTTGCACAAATAATGCGGCTGAGTATGATGCATGTATTATGGGCTTGGAAGAAGCCATTGATTTAAGAATCAAGATTCTTGATGTATACGGAGATTCATCCCTAGTGATTAATCAGATTAAAGGAGAATGGGAGACACGTTAACCTGATTTGATTCCTTATCGAGATTATGCAAGAAGGTTGTTAACTTTCTTCAATAAGGTTGAGTTGTACCATGTACCCATAGTAGGAAATCGAATGGCAGATGCTTTAGCCATTATATCCTCCATGATTGTGGTGAATCAGTGGAATGATGTGCCCAAAATCGATGTTATGCGGCTTGATAGATCAGCTCATGTGTTTGCCGTTGAAGAGGTTGTTGATGATAAACCGTGGTATTATGATATTAAATGCTTTCTTCAAAATCAAGAGTACCCGCTTGAGGCATCCAAGAAAGATAAGAAGACTTTGAGAAGATTGGCTGGTAGTTTCTTCTTGAATGATTATGTGTTGTATAAAAGAAATTATGACATGGTCTTGCTCAGATGCGTGGATAGACACGAAGCAGACATGTTGATGAAAGAAATTCATGAAGGATCTTTTGGTACCCATGCCAATGGGCATGCAATGGCTAAGAAGATGTTGAGGGCAGGTTACTATTGGCTGGCAATGGAATCTGTTTGTTGCAAATTTGTGAAGAAGTGCCATAAGTGCTAGGTTTATGCTGACAAAATTCATGTACCACCAACTCCTCTCAATGTTATCTCTTCTCCATGGCCTTTCTCCATGTGGGGCATTGATATGATTAGAATGATTGAGCCTAAAGCGACGAACGGACACCATTTCATATTGGTGGCTATTGACTATTTTACCAAGTGGGTCGAAGCGGCATCATATGCCAATGTGACCAAGCAAGTAGTGGTTCGGTTTATCAAGAACCAAATCATTTGTCGGTATGGTGTTCCGAGCAAGATTATCATTGATAATGGGTCAAACTTGAATAACAAGATGATGAAGGAATTATGTGATGAGTTTAAGATTGAGCATCATAATTCTTCTCCTTACAGACCTAAGATGAATGGGGCTGTTGAAGCTGCTAATAAGAATATTAAGAAGATTGTTCAAAAGATGGTTGTTACTTACAAGGATTGGCATGAGATGCTCCCTTTTGCTCTGCATGGGTATCGTACATCCGTCCGTACTTCAACAGGGGCAACCCATTTTTCTCTTGTTTACGGTATGGAAGCAGTGCTCCCGGTAGAGGTTGAAATCCCTTCTATGAGAGTTTTGATGGAAGCTGAATTGTCTGAGGCTGAATGGTGCCAAAGCAGATATGACCAGTTGAATTTGATTGAGGAGAAAAGAATGACGGCCTTATGTCATGGCCAATTGTATCAACAGAGAATGAAGAAAGCTTTTGATAAGAAGGTTCGTCCTCGTGTGTTCAGAGAAGGTGACCTCGTGCTCAAAAAGATCTCGACTTTTAACAATGATTCTAGGGGCAAGTGGACTCCTAATTATGAAGGCCCATATGTTGTTAAGAGAGCCTTCTCTGGCGGTGCATTACTTCTTACAACTATGGATGGTGAAGAGTTCACTCGTCCTGTGAATGCCGATACAGTCAAGAAATACTCCGCCTAAAAAATAAAAGAACAGCTCGCTAAGTTGAAAACCTGAAAGGGCGGCTTAGGCAAATAATGAGTGTCTCGGTGGGCTGAAAACCCGAAAGGGCGGTCCAGGAAAAAATTAGAGACAAAAACAGAAATAATCGTCCCGGTAGATTGAAAACCCAAGAGGGCAATCTAGGCAAAAGTTAGGGATTATGGAAAGTAATTGCATCTGGCCAGTCTTGATCATTTGAAAGTAACATTGTTTATCAAGGATTCTGTTTCAACCATTCTCAACTGAAGTTCTAAGCACAGTGGAATTTAAAGTTGTTAGGGAGAATAGTGGTCATTGTATTTCAATGTAACCCTTTCCATGTATTTACCATTTTTCAAACTTTGTAATGATCCATGGAATTACACCATTTGCGGACTTCTATTCTATCAATAAAATTTGGACCTTTGTCCCTTTGTTTGCAATTCTTATTTTGTTTCTGTTCGCAGAATTTCATTTATTTTTTATGATGATTTTTGAAACAAAATGAAAAAAATTAATTTTTGAAAATCACAAAAACATTTTCCTTTGATTTATGAATGCAAAAAGGAACACCAACGGTTATTTCAAGAATAGTAGGATTAATGTTTTCCTCAGCAGGGTTCGTTCTCGCTCCTTTGGAAGAATTTATTGACAGCTCCCCAGTAGAGTTTGTCGATATTTCCCCAGTAAAGTTTGTTGATTTTCCCTCGGCAGGGTTTTGTTCATACAACCAGTTGTTGACAAGATGATAGGTTCCTTCAAAGTTGTGTTATGACGTATTGAATTCATAAGGGTCAATTCTGTTTGGTTTTTCCCCAGCTAGGTTTTGATCCGGATCTGCTCCAGCTGATTATGACATGGTCAGGAAGTCGAGTAGTAGTCCTCATACGGAGATTCATTTTCGCTGTTCCCCGGTGTGAATCATATGAGGAATTTCCATCAGAGTTTTACCTTCTAGGTGTGTTGTTATTGCTTGGGATATTCCCAAGCGCAGAGCAGTGTTATCTTCCCCGACAAGTCCAGGTCGTATTTCTTTACAGATTGTTTGTTTTCAGAGAAGATTGTGCATCACCATTTCGGGTGTTCCCCAGTGAAGTTGCCGATGATATCTCTATTTAAGGAATACTGATACCAGTCACCTGTTGGGGTTTCTCTCATTCATGATGAGTATTGATCTAAAATCCTCCACAGTTTGACCTCGTTGCTATTTTCCTCAACAAGTCCAGGTTGTTTTGCTCAGAAGTGGTTAACCCTCAGAGAGTTTTTATTTTGTATCTCCAGCAGATCTACCTTGTATTCCCAGTGGATTTTGCGTAGATGTTTATATGTCTACAATCCCCAGCGGATTCATTATTTCTCCGCAGCAGATCTTTTCATCTTTTTGAAATGAAAGTTCCCGTGAATTTTTATGATCCCCAGGAAGATTAAAAAAGGTTTGGGTTGTTATGATTCCCCGAAAGCTTTCCTTCCATCTTCAAAGCAGAGTTTATGTGGTTATCCTCTTTGTGGATAGTTTATGTTAGAAGATTGATATTTAGGTTTTTCCCCAAGGAGTATCTTCTTTTCTCCAGCAAGATTTGAGCCTTGTAGTAGGAATTATTTTCCTTTGATGGATTTTGTTTAGCTCTTGCAGGATTCCGTTAGATGAATCCTTAGCAGAGCTGCTGATGATATCTCTATCTTGTTGAGATTAGCTGAGTTTTCAGTGGTGTTGCAATGTTTTTGCACCCTCTGTTTATTCTTTATGTCTGTTTTGTCAGCATATTCATACTCATACGCATTGCATGCACATTCTTTTGTTGTGCATAGCATGTTGCTGTTGCATTGTGCATCTTGCATTTGTGTTGGTGTTTCTTTGCTCTCTGGTGTTGTTATCCCTGCAGAGTGTGTGTGTCTTCTCTCCATTTAGAGTGTTGACCCATAAGCAGAAAATGCCTATCTTTGTTAATTCCCCACTGAGTTTTTGCCTTGTGGAAGATATTTTGTTTTAGCCTTCCTCCAGTTCATTTGTCTGGGTGGAATTAATCCCCAGTTGAGATATTTCCTCCTCGGGATGAGTCTTGTTTGACCGTTTCTCTCTGGTTTATTCCCGAATTGAATTTTGGTCCCTTGCTTTGGGCTTATCACCTTTTTCGTCCTACCCATTTTGGTGGTAGTTGTAACACCCTTTTCTACCCCACAAACATCGCAGCGGAACAAACATAAAATCATAGTAAAATCAGAATCACCTCAAGGGTGCACATTTCTCAATAAAAGCAAATCAACAAAATTGCTCCGTAAACAACGGGTTTTCATCACAATAACTCAAAAGCCTTCACATGGCAGCGGAACTCAAAATTCCCAATTAAAAGGTTTTCAACAAAAGGCCCTCAGAAGTAGCAGCAGAGCCACCATAACCACAAATAATCAAAAAGGTTTTATAATAAACCATAACATCAAATAACAACAAATAAATCAACATGATATGACTCGATGACCCAACCTGATGTTACACTATCAGAGCAAGACCCTCTACATTGACCAAAAGCAAATAAACTTCAAGGTCCTCGAAAGCATCCACGGCTAAACCTGACCACCTGCACGTTACCCACGTGGAGGCAACATTCAAACAGGCAGGGTGAGTAATCACAATTCATAATAATCATTATAAAACAAGATATACATAAAATGACATTATCTTCAAATACAACATCATCAGGGTCATCATCAAAGAAAACATCAGGAATCACTATATCACAAATCACATCAATGTCACATAAAATGCAATGCACAACAAGACTCATACATGTGGTACCAATCATCATAATAGATGGACACTAGGCCATCAACCCTCCAAAGATCTCCGTCAATAGGATCGATCCCACATTTGGAACCAGAGCACGTCATAATTACCTCATATCCACACAATGGGAATGAAGCGTCGTCACAGAGTATGCATATGAATGTATGATACACAAACGTCAATAATTCATCATCATCAAGTAAACATCATTATGTGCATCATCATTCATCAAAAAATCATGTTCGTAATGTCTTCATTTATTCATCAAAACATTATGCGTCATCGTCTTATCATCATACATCATACATAAACAGCTCATGATTATCAATACACGTCGTAGTAATTCATATCGTCAAGTAATCATCATACGTCAAATATACACAGTTCGTAATCATCAATATTTTCATGAAATTCATATCATCAATTACTCGTCAAAACATCACGAAATCATCACATCATAATCATCATTAATCGTCACTAACATCATGGTAAAGCATCATAAAAATCAGAGCATCAAAACACCAAAACAACACAGCAACATAAACAGGATTTCGCGAACAGAAGACGTTCGCTCCAGGGTTCGCTAGGCGAACCTGTTCGCTACACCCTTCGCTTAGCAAAGCGGCCAGCGAACCCCCCAGACTCCACACCAAGACACCAGAAACTTACCATCTTCCATATTCGCTAGTTTGTTCACTTAGCGAACCCACTCGCTGACTCCTTCGCTTAGCGAGGTTCACAGCAAATCCCCACTTCTACTCCAGAATCATCTCAGCACTTACACTCATGTTATCGCGCATTCGCTGCGCTGTTCGCCTAGTAAACTTTGGCGAACATTCGCCTAGCGTAGCGATGGTTCGCTTAGCGAACCTGCGATTACAGCAAATCGCTGCTACGCATCAGTAGTTCCACAACCTCCAAAGTACCTACGATTACAGCCCCAAATGACCCAAAAACATCTCTACAACAGTCCTAATGCATCACGGAAGTCAAAGGCATAAAACCTACGTCTAATAGGTCAATTCGTGACCCTAGGGGAACCTTAAATCCCCTAAATCTTCAAAACTCTCAAGCTTCCCATAAACCCCATAGATCCTTCACCACAAGGTTAAAACTACAACAGCGGGGAAATCTGCCCCCAAAGGTCTATTTTTATCCGATTAAATTCAACCCTTAATAATCGATTCACAAAATACCTTCAAATCATCAATTCGTCGCAAAAATCCCATAAACCCTCAAACACAAAACAACCACGTCAATTACATCGAATCCTATAATGAAAACAATGAAAGGCAATTACTCCCCATACCTTAGATTGTCGATCCGATGAGTTCTCTCTTGAGCCTTTGGAAACCTTCACGAAAATCCTCGCCTGTTTCCTGTTTTCCTCATAGCTCTGCACTTTCGCTTTATTTTCACGATCTCCACAAATGAATCCTGATTCTCCTCAATTCCTCCTTTTTGGTTAATTTAAGTCTTGGGCCTCAAAATTGGGCTTTCTTCATAATGCCCTCACTAATTCTCCTCAAAAGTCTTCCATACCCTTAATTCCTCTACTATTATTTAAAATAAATAATAATACAATATCTTCCATAATATATACTATTATTTAATTAAATAACCAAAACTTCACAAAAACACCGACATCGACATGAAACACCAAAATCTTAGGAATTCACAAATATAATATTTAAATGAATTAAATAAATATTCTTACGAAATTTGGGGTGTTACAGTAGTAGGTGATATAGCCAGCTTGTTACCTTTGTCGTCCTACCCGTTTTGGTGGTAGTAGGTGATATAGCTGGCTTATTACCTTTGTTGTCCTGCCCTGTGTTGGTAGTAGGTAATATAGCCGGGTTTGATTACCTTGTTGTAGCTATCACTCATTTGATAGTTGGTAATCTCTCCCTCCTTTTTTCGAGTTTATCACCTTTGTCGTCCTGCCCTGTGTTGGTAGTAGGTGATACTTCTCGATCCCTTTTTTTGAGATTATTACCTTTGTCGTCCTACCCTTTTGTTGGTAGTAGGTAATTTTTCTCACACCCTTGGTTGATTACCTCATCGTAACTATCACTTGGTTGATAGTTGGTAATCTTTCTTTTGGCTTATCACCTTTGTCGTCCTACCCATTTTGTTGGTAGTAGGTGATATAGCCCAGTTTGGTTACCTCGTCGTAGCTATCACTTGTTTGATAGTTGGTAATCACTCCTTTCTTCGCTCAAGTTTATCGTCTTTGTCGTTCTGCCCTTTAGTTGGTAGTAGGCGATATTTCTCGAACCTTTTGAGATCGTTACTTTTGTCGTTCTGCCCTGTGTTGGTAGTAGGTAACATAGCTAGGTTTGATTACCTTGTTGTAGCTATCACTTGTTTGATAGTTGGTAATCACTCCTTTCTTTGTTCGAGTTTATTACCTTTGTCGTCCTGCTCTGTGTTGGTAGTAGATGATATTTCTCGACCCCTTTTGAGGTTATTACCTTTGTCGTCCTACCCTTTTGTTGGTAATAGGTAATCTTTCTCATACCCTTGGCTGTTTACTTTGTTGTAACCGTCACTTGGTTGATGGTTGGTGTTGTACCCCAAATTTTACCCTTAGATCCATTGATCTCTTGCATGTCATATTAGGTCAATCATGTTGCATGGCTAACCCTTTTAACAGGTTTTTGTTTGTGTTTGTTTCTTTTTTTATCAGGTGTTATCTTGAGGAGATTTAAGAGGTGATTAATCAAGATTTTTGGATGGAGCATTGAATCAAGCAAGTCTCTCATTTCAAAGAGATGTCTCTATAACCCTCTCCTTGATCCTCTCCATAACCAAATATCTATCCATTTTGTTCACCCTCATTTGTCACCTTTAATTCCTAACCAATTTCAATAATCATTTATTAACCATTTTTCTTATTATCCAAATTTTCTTTTTATCCATATTCATAAAAAATCCACTTCTTTCTTTCAAATCCATTTCTAAAATCCAAATTTCATTTTATTCATATATTCATCATTATCCATAATTATCCCTATCCATTTTTGTCTATTTTAATATCCAAACAAAATTTCAATCAAATATATAAAAAAAAAACCTAAAGTTTCATTTTCTTAATTCCAATTCAAAGTTCAAGTTGCAAATCTCATTCAAAAGTTCAATTCCAATTCAATTTGGATCCCTATTTTCATGTCAAATTTCCAAGTGTTAATTCAAGATTTCAGTCTCGACTTTTTTATTCTTGTTCATTCTAAAACCCAATTAAACAAAATCATTTGTTTGAACATGCTGAAACTTTTGGCTAACTGCTTGAGTAATGATGTTACGATTTCATTGGGCCATGTCTACAAATTCTTGATGTGTTAAGAACGGCCAAAACTTCTTTGAGTTGAGTTTGAGCATGGAGTTACAATATTATATGTTTACAAGAAAATTCAGCAAAGAATAAATGTAGGAATCTATTCCACCTACACCAGCCTGGCCCACGCTTCTACAACCTTACACTAAAACAAGGCTATTAGTATGAGACACTTTAAGCATCCTATGACATTCTTTCATCAAAATGGTACCAAGTCAAACCCTGCTCCTCTTTTCATGTTGAACGATGCACCTCATACCAACATGTCCTTGATAATCAGAACAACTCTATTTTTTCAAATCTCACAAGCCATAACGGTAGTTTTTTTGAGAGCTTACCTTATGTTGGAGCATAAATAGAGGGAACCCAAAATAACCAGGGGACACCAACACCAATGCGTATGAACACAACCTTCTCTCATCATCTCTCTTCGTGCGAACACCATCATCACAACCACACAAACGGCAACAATCACCCACCAAGCCTAAAACACCAAATATCAGAACTCAACACCATCAAAAATCACTCTACATCTCCTGCTTGAAACTCTTTTCTACCACAAAATATTTTCCACCATTAAAACCTCCTCACCATAAAACTCAAAAATCACCCTCCACCTAGTCCTCGGTTATACAACCTCTTTATTCTGCTAATCAACAACAACACCAC
The DNA here is from genome assembly GCA_022829125.1 of Lathyrus tuberosus. Taxonomy (NCBI): domain Eukaryota; kingdom Viridiplantae; phylum Streptophyta; class Magnoliopsida; order Fabales; family Fabaceae; genus Lathyrus; species Lathyrus tuberosus. The sequence continues at coordinate 16,817,480 of JALAZF010000066.1, read as the reverse complement.
CTTGCCGAAGCTGTCGAAACCAAGGAGAGGAAAGCTCGTGAGGATACCGAAGGAAGATTGCATCAAGGTATAACGGACTGCACTGCTTGAAAGTTATTAGTTTTGTTTGTCGCTGTAGCTGGTAATCCCCGGTGTTAGTTTTCCAACTTCGGTAACGATTTTGAACCCTTATACGCGTGCATACACGATTCTATTTCATTGTTTTTTCTATTTGTAATCTGGTTTTGCTTTGATTTATCGTTTGCATCGTGTTCATTACGTCGATACGATATTGATTCAGTTGTGTAGCATTTATGCTTGTGTTGTTTGTGTTTCATGCTAGCATGCGCATACGTATCTCGTGCGATTAATGGTGCCTACCATTTGTAGCTTTATGTATGATGCGTGATTGTTGCTATTTTGACTCCATCATCATTCCCATAAGCTAGTCTATAAAAGAAATTTGTCTATGCATGGGTACGTTAAACCAAAACCGGTGAGAGAGTGGATAGATGTTTCCATGTTCTGCATGAATTTTCCTTTCATGTTTAAGTTACTGTTGTTATTATTTTTGCTTTCTTTGATGTAAATGGAGGATATCACTCTTTGAGAGAAAGGGATAAAAGTTTAAGAATAGACTTGCTGTCTTAAAAAATGCATGAGATTTGTTTCCAAATTCCTCTGTTGACTTCCTCCATGTACCTATTATGTCCTTTGAAAATGCATGAATCAGTGAGGTATTATTGCCTTTAATTTTCAACATGGTATATTCACCTTTTATTTGGTTTCCATTCACATTTTGGTTGTTGCCTAGCTTTGGTTTAAAGATCTTGGCCCTGCGTTTTGATGCTTCATTTTCCTTGTTTTTGGTTGAGAAGTAGAAAAGGGTCGAGCGAGAGAGGTACATCCGTAGGGACCTGTTGTTTGATCTTACGAAATTACAAGGTTTTGTTTTGCATGTGTAGTAAATAAAGTAGACGTGGCGAGTTGTGATTTGTCCAGGGTGTGTTTTCGTCGTCTTGTGACCTTAAATACTAGTTGACCGGTTGAGGTGTTTTGTTAAGTGCAGCGTTACATCTTCATGTGGTTTTAAAAATAGCATTTTTAAACAAAGCTTGGGTTATATTTTATTGGGGTGGGCGTATACACTGGATGTATAGCCACCCCAATGGTAAGTGAGTCACGCCTTTAACCCTTAGGACTGGGGTTCGAATCCCCCTCGCCCCAGTCCTTTTATTTTAATTTTCCAAACGGTGTGGCTTCATATATATTATTGTTTCACTATACTTGGTTAACACGCGCGCATTGGTTCAGTTGGCTATGGTTTTAGGCTGTACGTGAAAGGTCCTGGGTTAAATCCCTAGGAGTGTCCTTTCCTTTGTTTTTTAATACTTGTTGGTTGGATTTTATTTTTAAGTTTATGCTTCATTTTCAAAATGTCATAACTTGTTTGATTTTTATCCTTTTTCTTCCCTTATTTTTGCTAATTCCTTCTAATTAAATTTAATTTTCAAATATAAAATGAAATTGTTAAAAATATTTAATCTTGAGACCTTTATTCATGATAAGTTTGGAGGTATCTTTTAGGTCTTTTTGCACTTCCTTGTTCATCTTGCTATGTTATCTCTATTTATCATGTTTGTTCTTTGTCCAACATGTATGATCTTAGATTTGCATTAACATCATTATTTTGTTTCATCTCATATCTTATTCAGGTCTTTTACACCATCATATTTGAGTTATAACTTATTATCTTTTAGTACCTTTACAACTATTATCTTTCCCCCCATTCCAAAGGGAGACCTTTCTTAAATGGACTCTTGAAGTCACTAAACAACTACCATACCTTATCCTTCTAGGTTTACCCTTATTTCTTGGCCTCATGAGAGCCAATGAAGTCATAACATAGAAGTAGGTTAGAGTTTTGAACTCTATGTGATTCTCATCATCATGAGAACTCACTTTCCCCTATAACTTAGATTTAGAGAGTTATCATGAACTCTAAAATGAGCTCATACTCATTTCCCCTTGGAACTTTGGCCATAGTCAATGGTTCCTATCCCTCACCCTTAGATCGGTGAACTACGGATACTCTGATTCCACTCCCGTAAGGATACGTAGGCGCAAAGTGCGATGCTTTATCGAGTATACTTAGACGTAAACCCTTAGGGTTTCAACCTTTGGCATATCACCCTTAGCAAGCGAGTAAGATATTACAAGTTAAAACAAGAGGTTCCCGTAGAGTACTACGAACGTTTAGGGTGCTAATAACTTCCCTAGGCGTAACCAACCCCCGAACCTTAGATCTCCCCCCTTTAGGTTTTTGTCGATCTTGAACCTTTCCTTTGGATAAATCAAAGTCGGTTGTGAATTCAAAGAAATGTGATGCAAGTTAATTAATATCTTGTTATTCGATTCTCACCGCAACAGAAATGGAGACTTCACTGGGGAGATGTTTTCTTTTTGAGGGTTAAGCCCATCTCGTTTCTGCTTGTTTTACTTATACTTGCTTGCTATATTTATGTATATCTGTTTGATTATATATATGTTTTGCTTGATTATCTTTTGGTGGCTTGGTTCTTGAGTGGTGAGATAAATCCTATACCCGGATTTGAGTGCAATTAGGATAGAACGATGGTATTCAAGGAGGCTTTGAGGGAGTCAAATCCTGAAAAGTTGAATTGAGACACCATCACTCAGCTGAGGCCCTCTTGAGAGTCTAGTCATGTTGAACGAATCCGTTCGTGAGACGTGCTACTCTCAACCTAGGATCCCATGATATTGAGAACCGTAGTTACCAAACCCCACTAAGCCTTTTTAGGATGTAGTGCGGTGACCATGATGAAGTCTATTTCTAAATTGGTTGTCACGTGATACTACACTCAGACGAGCAGACGAGATCTTCTTGAGAATTTTATTGATTACCAAGTCATCTGGGAAATCCTTAAAATCTGAAAGATGGGTTTCCGACTCTGGGAACTTCTTAGAACCCTGTTCAGCAGATGAAAACCAGTAGTACATACCTATTGGGATGGGTAGACCATGGCTCTATTCATGAGACCCAAAAACCTAGGATTTGTATGTTTTGTTGTGTGTACATATGTTTGTGCTCGTGTGCTTTATGCATCCATACATTCAAGCATTCTTAGCCCTTTGGTTCCGAGGAACTCAAATGTTTGTTTCCTTTGCAAAGATCAGTAGAGATCAGGGATTTAAAAAAAAAAAAAAACTTCTTCAATTTTTCCAAAATTTTTTTTTCTCAACTCGCCTTTGAGTTCCTTGAAACCATTTGGCTTGCATTAGCATCTCATTTGCATCATGTCATAGCATGTGAATTCTTCCTTGTCCTCTTCTCATGTCACCGTTTTCCCTTCAGAATCGTCTTTGAATTCCCGACACAACTACAGCACACGAGCCAAACTCGACAAAGGATGTCTGAACAATACTGTGAAATAGACAGAGTCAACAATGAATTGAGTGAGCTTCGAGGCGGAATGGGACAGATTCTGGAAGCAATTCAAGTTATGAGGGAAAAGATGGATACACAAGCGACGGTGGTCTATGAGATTATCACTACAACTGTAGAACCTCCCGTTACTATTGTGAACCCCACTTTGGGCATGCCTTTTAACTTTATACGTTCTTCGGCCGTCACTTCTACTCAACAAGCTGTTCTTTTGGTTAATGAGGCTTTTCAAGCTATTCCTACCTTCGCTCCAGCAGTAGTGCAAGCTCAGGTGCACTCAGTTTTTCAGAAGCCACATCCGGTTTATGATTATGTCAATATGTCTGAAGAAGGAGATAATTGACATGAAAGGCTGAAGGAAAGTGTAGAGACAATGCAGAGGAAATTGGAAGCAATGGAAAGGAGCAATGTATTTAATACTAATGCTAAGTACATGTGCTTAGTCTCAGGCTTGGTAATTCCACCCAAGTTCAAACTACCCAATTTTGACCTATACTCAGGTGCGACCTGTCCTAAGTCACATTTGGTCATGTATTACCGACGCATGGATGCATTTATGGATAATGACAAGTTGATGATCCACTGCTTCCAAGATAGTTTGAAAGGGGCTGCTGCCAAGTGGTATTTGACTTTGGATCAATCTAGAGTTCGTTGCTTTCAAGATGTATCTGATGCTTTTGTAAAGCATTACAAATATAACGTGGACTTGGCGCCCGATCGCAGACAATTATTGAGCATGTCTCAGAATGATACTGAGTCTTTTAAAGAGTATGCACAGAGATGGAGAGAGCTGGCTTCACAGGCAGAGCCACCTTTATCTGAAAAAGAGTTAATTGATTGGTTTGTCGACATGGTGAGACCGGAATTCTACGAAAGGATGATCAGTAGCGTGTCTGCTAATTTTTCTGATATTTTGGATGTGGGGTTAAAGTAGAGCTTGGTCTGAAGAGTGGGAAAATGACCAAGAGAGATGGTAGTTCGAGCAACGATGCCAAGATATCCTTCAAAAGGGAAGGAGATACCAGTGCGGTGATGACAAACAAAAAGAAGAAAAATCAGTCCTGGAAACGTCAGCAGCAACAGCAGTGCTATCTTGTTCAGCAACCTTATGTGGCCCCTATCACGCCAACATTCAACAGTCAAGCTTCTGTTTATCAGCTGGTTCCTCAACCACCAGTGTATCAACGAGCGCCCAACGCTCCTGCTTATCCACGACGGACTCAAGTTTCTCGTCAGAATATTCCAGGTAAAAGAAAGGGTGGAAGGCCTCCGATTTCTCCTATTCCTATGACGTATACAGCATTGTATCCTGCTTTGGTGCAACAAGGATTAATAACTACATGGTCGTTAGGCCCATCTCCTGACCCGCTTCCACCTTCTTACAATCCCAAGGCTCATTGTGCATTCCATAAAGGTGCACCAGGCCATAATTTAGAAGGTTGTTTTGCTTTGAAGCATATTGTGAGGGACTTAGTGGAGAGAAACATTTTGTCTTTCGATGGCTCCCAACCTAATATCAAGAACAATCCTTACCCGCTCATGAGATAAGTAATGCTGTGGAGGATGTATCAGGACAAATATGGATTAGGGGTCTGTGATTGAGCTCCTCTTTGATTTTTTGTATTTGATTCCCTCAAGCTGGCAATCTTTTGGCTGTTTCAGCAATTTTATTGTATTTACTTTGCACTTTGAATTTGTATTTGCTTAGAAGCTTTGTTGTACTTTCAAATTGGCAAGGTTAATGAAATGTTTGTGCATCTTTTTTATTAAGTCCATTCGTTTCACTCATATACTTTTATCTCCATACAAAAAATATAATAATATCTTCATCCTGTTTCTTTCCATTTATCAATTTGTCATTAAGCAAAGATTGGGGAGGATGATGAAAGTCTCATATTCATAATTGTTGTGGTATGCTTTCGATTAAACCTTTTTGAGGATGTAAGGCATTGTTTCGATTCCTAAACACTGGAGAAATAAGGAAGATAATCCATCGTTAACCCTTTCGAGCCTAGAAGTAGGAGTTTTCACTCTTTACACAAAAAAAACACTTCAATCTCAACCTTGGGGCAGGATAGTTCTCAGTTTAACTTGGTTATGCAATTGAATGCAAGCGCTTCATGCAAGACACCAGTCAACTCTCTCAAATCAAGTGACTTCCTAGCTTTTGGAAACCTGAATGTATAGCTTGAGTTAACTGAGTGTAGGATTGAAGTTCATCACGAAGATTGGGTGGGTACAAATAAATTTTGAGCCTTTATCCTTTGTTTCATGAACCGTGAACCAAGCCACGTTACAACCCTTAAAAGACCTAATTGAGGTAAGGTTGTTTTGAAAGCATACTACATTAAGGTTGATTAACCTGACTCCTAATAATCTTTGTTATTTGCGTGTGTTGATCACTTCCTCTGTCATTCCATAAATGACTGGATCTTCTTTGTTTTTGATTTGATTATTCCACCATGTGTGTTTCATCAATAAACTTTGTTTTCAAAAGCTTGCATGAATATCGCATTGAAATTTCCAATTTTTGATGAGCAATACTTGTTTGTAAAAAAAACAATTAAATATCAAAGAAATCCCAACAAATGCAGCCAGCTAGGGAATTTGACCCGATGAAGGAAGCTTAGTCTGGGGCATCCAAGTGTGAGGATTTACTAATCAACCATTCCCAAAGTTTTTGGATCAGGGGCAAAACTCGTCAAAGTTCAAAATATTGGAACAAGTCTTCTCCAGGTCATCTTATGACAAGTGTGGACTCTGGTGACCCAACAACAGGGGCAAGTTTTGTTCCCCGGTCATTTCTACTACAATTTAAGTATTACGAATACAGTTGAACAGAGGCAGTTATGTCAAGGCTCATGAACCTTTTCAAAGGTTTGAAGATATTGAAGCATCTGGTATGCCAATTCTTCTGTGAAATCCTTTTGAAAACTCACCCTCACAGAACAGTTAATCAGAAGCAGTCAAGTCAAGATTCGATAAATCTCAAAAAGTCAACGACATCTCCTTCACAGATCAACCAAGCTGAGAGGAGCAAGTTTGTTCCCCAAATCGTCAAACAACCAGTCTGAAGCAAGCACAAGGACCTTGTTGTGTGAATGCAGCTAATCTGGGGCAGTTACGCCGAGATCTCTCCAAGAGTTTGAAGATATTGAAACACTTTGTATGCCAATTCTTCTATAAAATCCTCTTGTTATCGTCTTCTGACAGACCATATAGCCTGGGGCAGATGAGATTTGAAGATGATCACTATGCCAGTGGAATGCAGAATTACTTTGTTCTTGTGATATCCTTTGCTAGCTCCCCAATAAGCTGTTACTTCAGTTAATCTTGACAATTCTCCATGGTTTCTCCTCCAACAAAGAAATCAAGCTCATGATGGGAATCCTCATGATGTTATACCTCAAGTGGAATACTCTTTTCACCAACGAAGTTGTTGATTCTTCTTCTTCACCCCCAGTGTTGGTCTAACATGTTGAGTTCGGTTGGGTATCCTTTGTCGAGACATTTATTTCATCTCCAGTCTCGTTTCCTTTTGTCTGTTTTGTCAGCATAAGCATAAGCATGGCATAAGCACTCATATACATACCATCTTAGCATATCTGCTTCTTTTTCTGGTGTTTACCTGTTTTGGTTCACTTTGGTGTTTATCTCCCCAAGTGATTGGGTTAGTCTATTCTCTCCAATAGAGTTGTCAGCCCTAGGCATAAAGTGCCTATCTTTTCTGGATTTCCCACAGAGTTTTATCCTCGTGGATGATGGTTGGTTCAGTTATCTTTTCCACATTTCGGATAAGACAAAACCCCATTTAAGTTCTTTCCTCAATTGGAGTCCTGTTTGGCCGTTTCTTTCTAGCTTGTCCCTAGATTGAACTTTGGTCCCTAGCAGGCGTGGTTTTTTTACCTATCTTTGAATGTGCATTTATTTTGCACTGTGTCTCGTAGGAAGAATCTTTTACAAGATCCTCATTAAAGACAAGATTATTTCTCCAATAGTGTTGCGATACCAACATATCTTTGAAATTTATACCCAACAACAAGCAGCATTCTCTTGGAAAAGCTTGTTCTTTTATGGCGATAAGTAGCAGTCTATTATAAGCAGCTTATCTATCTCTGGTACTATTCAGCCTTTTTGTAACCATAATTGGTATTCCCCAGGAAGTCTTATCTTCAGTTATGCAATTTCGGTACTAACCTATCACATACTATACCTTTATTGGGGCCCATCTTTGGTTATATCTCCAATGAGGTTATATCTCTTTCTAAAGTGCCAACTGATCATACTTGAACCTGTTGTTCCATCACTTTGGATGTCTTTTCCCAGTGAAGACCGTCTCTCCGGTTCAACCTTCATTGCGGATCCTTTCTAGAATGTCATCTAGTCATGTTTAGACTTGATGATCAATCATTCTAGATACCTTTATTGGGGACCATCTTTGGTTCTATCTCCAATGAGGTTATATCTCTTTATAAAGTGCCAACTGGTCATACTTGAACCTGTTGTTCCATCACTTTGGATATATTTTCCTAGTGAAGACCGTCTCTCCGGTTCAACCTTCATTGCGGATCCTTTCTAGAATGTCATTTAGTCACGTTAGACTTGATGATCAATCATTCTAGATACCTTTATTGGGGCCCATCTTTGGTTCTACTTCCAATAAGGTTACTTTCCAGCTCATACTGGTTTTCCTCAAGAAGAAAATTATTTGTTACCTCAACCAACTGATATGAGTACCCGAGTCTATTCTTGGCTCATTAACTTTGTTTCTTTTTAAACCCCATGTGTTTTTATCTGGCGCACAGAGTTCGTCTCTGTCTTTTCTGGTTTTTCTTGAAGATCTCGTTTGAACTCTTCAGCATAAGAAATCCCCAGAAATCTTTTTCGGGTATCTATCCTTTTATTTCAATTGATCTCTAGTGGAGATCGTGTTTTCTTTTTGGTTTTATGCCCAGTAAGATTGTGTCTTTTCCCCAGTGTCGTCCGGTCATATTTGAACCTGTCGTCCATCTCCCTGGATCCTTCCCCAGTGGAGATTCCCCTTTATTTTTCTATCCCCGGTGTTGCCTCCGGGTCTCCCCAGTGAGTCTCTTTTGTTGGTTAGCCCACATCCCCAAGGAGTTTTCCTTGTGGATACTAACCTTCTTTGCTTCCCTAGTGAAGCTCGTTTGTATTTGGTAGCTCTTTGTTCTTCGGTGTCCTATTTTGTCTGCATTTTTGCATCTTTCATGGCATCATACCATCATATTATAACATTGCTTGTCTTTGCATCTAAGGGCAAAATTTTCAGTTATCTATATTTAAATATCTTTCACCATGATTTCATGAGGATTTTCATCTCTCATGTCATCCGGTGAAGATATTTAAATAGGGGCAACATTTGTACCCCAAATTTTACCCTTAGATCCATTGATCTCTTGCATGTCATATTAGGTCAATCATGTTGCATGGCTAACCCTTTTATCAGGTTTTTGTTTGTGTTTGTTTCTTTTTTTATCAGGTGTTATCTTGAGGAGATTTAAGAGGTGATTAATCAAGATTTTTGGATGGAGCATTGAATCAAGCAAGTCTCTCATTTCAAAGAGATGTCTCTATAACCCTCTCCTTGATCCTCTCCATAACCAAATATCTATCCATTTTGTTCACCCTCATTTGTCACCTTTAATTCCTAACCAATTTCAATAATCATTTATTAACCATTTTTCTTATTATCCAAATTTTCTTTTTATCCATATTCATAAAAAATCCACTTCTTTCTTTCAAATCCATTTCTAAAATCCAAATTGCATTTTATTCATATATTCATCATTATCCATAATTATCCCTATCCATTTTTGTTTATTTTAATATCCAAACAAAATTTCATTCAAATATATAAAAAAAAACCACAAGTTTTATTTTCTTAATTCCAATTCAAAGTTTAAGTTGCAAATCTCATTCAAAAGTTCAATTCCAATTCAATTTCGATCCCTATTTTTATGTCAAATTTCCAAGTGTTAATTCAAGATTTCAGTCTCGACTTTTTTATTCTTGTTCATTCTAAAACCCAATTAAACAAAATCATTTGTTTGAACATGCTGAAACTTTTGGCTAAATGCTTGAGTAATGATGTTACGATTTCATTGGGCCATATCTACAAATTCTTGATGTGTTAAGAACGGCCAAAACTTCTTTGAGTTGAGTTTGAGCATGAAGTTACAATATCATATGTTTACAAGAAAATTCAGCATAGAATAAATGTAGGAATCTATTCCACCTACACCAGCCTGGCCCACGCTTCTACAACCTTACACCAAAACAAGGTTATTAGTATGAGACACTTTAAGCATCCTATGACATTCTTTCATCAAAATGGTACCAAGTCAAACCCTACTCCTCTTTTCATGCTGAACGATGCACCTCATACCAACATGTCCTTGCAAATCATAACAGCTCTATTTTTTCAAATCTCACAAGCGATAACGGTAGTTTTTTTGAAAGCTTACCTTATGTTGAAGCATAAATAGAGGGAACCCAAAACAACCAGGGGACACAAACACCAATGTGTATGAACACAACCTTCTCTCATTATCTCTCTTCGTGTGAACACCATCATCACAACCACACAAACGACAACAATCACCCACCAAGCCTAAAACACCAAATATCAGAACTCAACACCATCAAAAATCACTCTACATCTCCTGCTTGAAACTCTTTTCCACCACAAAATATTTTCCACCATTAAAACCTCCTCACCATAAAACTCAAAAATCACCCTCCACCTAGTCCTCGGTTCTACAACCTCTTTATTCTGCTAATCAACAACAATACCACCTTGCCGAAGATGTCGAAAGCAAGGAGAGGAAAGCTCGTGAGGATACCGAAGGAAGACTGCATCAAGGTATAACAGACTGCACTGCTTGAAAGTTATTAGTTTTGTTCGTCGCTGTAGCTGGTAATCCCCGGTGTTAGTTTTCCAACTTCGGTAACGATTTTGAACCCTTATACGCGTGCATACACGATTCTATTTCATTGTTTTTTCTATTTGTAATCTGGTTTTGCTTTGATTTATCATTTGCATCGTGTTCATTACGTCGATACGATATTGATTCAGTTGTGTAGCATTTATGCTTGTGTTGTTTGTGTTTCATGCTAGCATGCGCATACGTATCTCGTGCGATTAATGGTGCCTACCATTTGTAGCTTTATGTATGATGCGTGATTGTTGTTGTTTCGACTCCATCATCATTCCCATAAGCTAGTCTATAAAAGAAATTTGTCTATGCATGGGTACGTTAAACCAAAATCGGTGAGAGAGTGGATAGATGTTTCCATGTTCTGCATGAATTTTCCTTTCATGTTTAAATTACTGTTGTTATTATTTTTGCTTTCTTTGATGTAAATGGAGGATATCACTCTTTGAGAGAAAAGGATATAAAATTTTAAGAATAGACTTGCTGTCTTAAAAAATGCATGAGAATTGTTTCCAAATTCCTCTGTTCACTTCCTCCATGTACCTATTATGTCTTTTGAAAATGCATGAATCAGTGAGGTATTATTGCCTTTAATTTTCAACATGGTATATTCACCTTTTATTTGGTTTCCATTCACATTTTGGTTGTTGTCTGGCTTTGGTTTAAAGATCTTGGCACTGCGTTTTGATGCTTCATTTTCCTTGTTTCTGGTTGAGAAGTAGGTCGAGCGAGAGAGGTACAGCCGCAGGGACCTGTTGTTTGATCTCACGACATTATAAGGTTTTGTTTTGCATGTGTAGTAAGTAAAGTAGACGTGGAGAGTTGTGATTTGTCCAGGGAGTGTTTTCGTCGTCTTGTGACCTTAAATACTAGTTGACCGATTGAGGTGTTTTGTTAAGTGCAGCGTTACATCTTCATGTGGTTTTAAAAATAGCATTTTTAAACAAAGCTTGGGTTATATTTTATTGGGGTGGGCGTATACACTGGATGTATAGCCACCCCAGTGGTAAGTGAGCCGCGCCTTTAACTCTTAGGACCGGGGTTCGAATCCCCCTCGTCCCAGTCCTTTTATTTTAATTTTCCAAACGGTGTGCCTTCATATATATTATTGTTTCACTATACTTGGTTAACACGCGCGCATTGGTTCAGTTGGCTATGGTTTTAGGCTATACGTGAAAGGTCCTGGGTTCAATCCCTAGGAGTGTCCTTTCCTTTGTTTTTTAATACTTGGTGGTTGGATTTTATTTTTAAGTTTATGCTTCATTTTCAAAATGTCATAACTTGTTTGATTTTTATCCTTTTTCTTCCTTTCTTTTTTCTAATTGCTTCTAATTAAATTTACTTTTCAAATATAAAAAGAAATTGTTAAAAATATTTAATCTTGAGACCTTTATTCATGATAAGTTTGGAGGTATCTTTTAGATCTTTTTGCACTTCCTTGTTCATCTTGCTATGTTATCTCTATTTATCATGTTTGTTCTTTGTCCAACATGTATGATCTTAGCTTTGTATTAACATCATTATTTTGTTTCATCTCATATCTTATTCATGTCTTTTACACCATCATATTTGAGTTATAACTTATTATCTTTTAGTAACTTTACAACTATTATCTTTCCCCCCATTCCAAAGGGAGACCTTTCTTAAATGGACTCTTGAAGTCACTTAACAACTACCATACCTTATGCTTCTAGTTTTACCCTTATTTCTTGGCCTCATGAGAGCCAATGAAATCATAACTTAGAAGTAGGTTAGAGTTTTGAACTCTATGTGATTCTCATCATCATGAGAACTCACTTTCCCCTATAGTCAATGGTTCCTATCCCTCACCCTTAGATCGGTGAACTACGGATACTCTGATTCCACTCTCGTAAGGATACATAGGCTTAAAGTGCGATACTTTGTCGAGTATACTTAGATGTAAACCCCTAGGGTTTCAACCTTTGGCATAGCACCCTTAGCAAGCGAGTAAGATATTACAAGTTAAAACAAGAGGTTCCCGTAGAGTACTACGGACGTTTAGAATGCTAATACCTTCCCTAGGCGTAACCAACCCCCGAACCTTAGATCTCCCCCCTTTAGGTTTTTCTCGATCTTGAACCTTTCCTTTGGATAAATCAAAGTCGGTTGTGAATTCAAAGAAATGTGATGCAAGTTAATTAATAGCTTGTTATCCAATTCTCACCGCAACAGTTGGTATTCTTTCTTTAGCTGGCTTCTTACCTTTGTCGTCCTACCCTTTGTTGGTAGTAGGTAATATAGCCTGTTTGGTTACCTTGTTATAGTTGTCACTTGGTTGATAGCTGGTAACCTTATCCTCTTTGTGAGATCGTTACCTTTGTCGTCCTGCCTTTTGTTGGTAGTAGGTAATTCTTCTCATATCCTTTTATTGACTGCATTGTTGTAGCTATCATTTGCTTGGTAGTTGGCAATCTTTCCTTTTGATCATGCTATTATCGGATGTCTGGTATTAGACGATTTGTTCCCCAGCAGAGATTTTTTTTTCTCCATGTTGGGACGATGTTATCCCTTTTTTATTTCGAGTGTCGGTAATCTTCCCTCAGTTGGAATCTTACTCTTTGCTCTTCCCCAGTGGAGATTTGTTTCCCTCCCTGTTGGGATGTGTTTTCCCTCTTTTGTTTTCCCCCGGTGGAGCCTTTTCTCTTTGCTCCCCAGTTTGTTTGCTCCTATGGCGTTTTCTCCCCATAGTGGTCTTGTGTCTGCATATCATTTGCATGATCATATCATTTTGTGGTCTGTTAGGGCCAAAAATTTGGTTTGTTGTTATATTTAAGTCTCTTCTATCTCGTCGAGACAAAGATGTCAATCTTCATATCTCCGAATAGAAGAAACTTAAATAGGGCAACTGTAATACCCTAATTATTGCCCCTAAGATTCTTTGCTTTTCTTTTGCATCTCATACTATAAACCGGATCACACATTGGTTCTCTCTTCTATAGCATTGTGTATTGTAGGGATCTTTGGGGTTCGTGTATATCTGTTAGTTGTTTTATTATTTACTAACCATTAATTAAAATCCAAAAATATTTTGTTTTCTTTCACTAACATTTTTCAGGGGAAGAACAGGTTAAAAATACCAAAACATCAGTCCCTCAGCTCGAATGGATTTCATCTGAATAAAGTCAAAGTTGATCTGTGATTAATTAAAAAATTATCTGATCAAGAGTTTCCAAGATTTAATTGATTATTATTCAAGAGACTCCAAGGTTCATGTGTTTATTTCCATGCCTTCTTTGACAAGCAAGAAAATCGAGCCAGAGCCAAGACAGCACATCAAAAAGCCATTTTTTTCTTAATTTTCACTGTGTTAATCGATTAACCTAATTACATTGTGAAGTGGTTAATTGATTAACACGTGCAATTTTTGAAAAAAATGTGCCAAATTCAAATTCTGCTGCAATTGGCACCAATTTTCATCATTTTGATCACATGTGGAATATTCTAGACCATCCCATTTTAATTCCCTACATCACCATAATTAATTCCCACCATGTACCATCACTAATCACCACTCTTTTTTGAGTTCCCTCCAAATTTGAATTCCAATCCTAATTTTGATCTTCCAATCCTAATTCGAAACGACCAAATTTTCCAAGCCTAAACTCTATAAATAGAGCGTTCATTTCATTCATTCATTCAAGCTTTTAATAGCCAACAAACCTCTTGCAAATTATCTTCCCAACCACAAAATTCACTCAAAGCTCACATTTCTTCCTTTGAAAGTTAACAAGAATTCACATTGAATCTTGTTCAACTTTGACCTAAACCTTCATCCATTCTTGTTTTTGTTCATCAATTATAGTAGATCAAGGTTTTGGAGTGTAGATCTTGAAAGCAATTTGAAGGAATTTTCAGATTTGAAGGAATTTTGCTGTTGTTTTACTTAAAAATTCATGCACAATTGAATCCTTGGTCCTAAGATGTTTGAAGAAATGAGTGATCAAGGATTTGGCAATTTTTAAACTGATTTTCTGCTATTTTTACAGTGTTAATCGATTAACCAACACATGTACAATTAGGTTAATCGATTAACAGCTTGTTTCTGCGCAAAAATTGGAAGTTTGCACTGGTTAATCGATTAACATAATTACACTGTGAGGTGGTTAATCGATTAACCAGCCTCCAGAATGTGTTTTTTGCTTGTTTTTGGGGCTGCTTTGGTTTTTCTTCCTCCTTCTTCCCCTTTCTTCTTATTTTAGCCTTGAAACACATTGTTGAGATTAATTTCTCTTCAATTTCAATGGACTTTGGATATGGTTAAGTAATTAAACACTCATTAGTTCAAATCTATCTTTAAATGAATTGTTGAATTCATTTGAGGTGCTTTGAATTAGTGATATGTTTTCACACTTAAATCTATCAATTAAAGGTGATTGAACTTGAAGATGAAAGGTTCTTGACTTTGTAATTCAATTTGGCTTTCTCTTCATCTATTTCTTTTTTTTTTATCGGTGAAAGTCTTTTTGGATATTAGAATTTCTTTGTTGAATTCTTGATCAAGACTAGATCGTTACCTATTTTCTTTTCATGCGGTATTGCTTTCGGATGCCAATCTACATATCGTTCATCTAGCATGCATTAGAACAAAGATCTATTGATCGGCCTCATTGTAGGGTAATTACTCTGTAAATTACTCGGTGATTGCTTAACATAGCGCAACATTTGTCCCTCTTTATCCATTTCGGAATTTGAACTTTCGTGGTCCGGACCTTGATTGGTCACGTCAACCCAATGGTGATTGATCTTTTGCATTAGGTCCATAATCTTTGAAACTTGGCGTTGTAGAGGCTTTGGTTTTACCAATCTTCTGTCAAGTTCATTAACTTTGGCCTAAGTGCATTGTTTAATCACTATAGTTCATAACGCGGAACAGAATAATCGGTGAAGGCTTATAGCACTAGAGCCTTGTGCTACTAACCACTAACTTCTAACTTCTTTACTTTTCCTTCTCGCTCCCTATCTCTCTTTATTTTTTATGCTTTATGCCATTTATCATATCATGTTTATGTTTATGTCATTTTTCTTTTGTCCACTTGGAACATTTTATCTTGTGCTTTATTTTTCTTTTGTCCATGATTGGACTCAAAAACATTAATAAAGGATTAAACCACTAAAAGACTTGTGCTCTTAATTGTTGGACTATGGCCACTATCCCTTTCTTTGGAGGACCTATACTCTTGATTATGGACTTATGGACTTAGAGTTAGGATCTTAACCTATGCTTGGGAGTTTGTGATGGAAAACCTTGGATTTTGGATACTTGGAGTCTTTTTTTTTAAGACTTATTTTGAATCATGACCAAATCAAAAAGGGAAAATTGCTTATGCTATGGAGCTTGTCCATGTGGTTAGATCTTTCTTATCCTTAGCTTTTATTTTATGCACTAGGATAGTCACTTCTTTTCCACCCCTTGTTCATTTTTCAAAATCTCCACTCTTTTTCAAAACCTTCTTGTTTTCAAACATAAAACCGCTTTCGTAATAAAACCTTAACTTTGGTCAAGCGATTTTTAAACTTTGTTTTCTTTAATAAATGTCAATCAATATTAAACATATTTTGACCATTTCATAAAAACATAAAAAATACAAAAACTCATCAAACTCTTTTTGTGCTTTGTGCACCTTTTTTCTTTTAAACTTTTTCATAAGTTTAGACATGAATCATTTCTTTAAGCAAAATTATTCGCTTGGAAATGACGACTTGTCTTTACACTTAAAATCAACCAAAACAAAAAAAAAATTGTTCTTTGTACCACGAACTACGGGGTTTTGATCCTACATTGCACATCGTGGGTACGTAGGCATGAGGCGATAAGTCTCTCCTAACACAAAAATCTTAAAAAAATAATTCTCTTCTCATCTCCTCAATCTCTTTACAAGCAAACCTTTTTCAGACCAAAAAGCATGAATACATCAAAGGGCTCCTATAGAGTACTATAGATGTATTGGGTGTGTAAAACCTTCCCTTTACATAACCAACCCCCTTACCCATTTCTCTTTGTCTTTTTAGCTTTTGCTTTTTAGACTACTTAGGATTTATTCGCTCTTTTTTCCTTTTCCTTTGTGGAATAAATAAAATTGCGGTGGCGACTCTTGCTTTATGAGTTAAGTTAATCAATAGCTTACACTCACAAATTTTACCGCTACACCAACGCTTCGAACATCGACTGAAATGGACCTACGGATCAAAAGATACGAATTTTTAAGGTTTCAGAAAATTCGGTTCGTCTCAGCTCTGCTCGCCTGGCGACCATCTGGCGAATTTTTGCTTGGCGACCATCTGGCGAATTTTTTCCTGGCGGATTTCCTTTTGCCTGGCGAATCTGGCAGGATCAGCAATCTTGCAATTGCGATTCTGCACGACTCAGACCTCAATTCTTCCCCAATTTCACTCCCAATTCAGTCCAAAAACACATATATAATCACATATTAACATACAAACAAGTAGGAAATACAGAAATCACATTTCAACCGATAAATTTGTGTATTCTTTCCCTTATCAAAAGTTTTGACACGCAAAACCCCAATCCCCAAATCAACACAAACAACACATAGGGATGATCCTAATGGTTTATCTACCCTCATACAAACATTATGCAACCCTTAGAGATTAAAGAACCCACCTTAGATGAAGATTCTTCCGATGTCTCTAGGCCCTAACTCTGCTTCTCCCTTTTCCTCATAGTGGTTCTCCCAGAATGATCTTACCAACAACGACTTCTCATTTCTCTCCAATTCCTTTTTGTCCACTATACCCTTAGGACCCTTAATATGTTTTCCCAACTTCGTCCTCGCTTATCCTCGCACAATTACCACTTAGCCCTTCCTTTTATTTTAAAATAATAATAATAATAATATATCATATAATCAAATTATTATTACCAAAATGTTGTTAGCACATCACGTACTTCTAAATACTCTCAGCACCCCCTTAACATCATAAATACCCCACAACACAGGTCATCAGGTATCAAAATTTTCCACCAAAATTCACCTAACTCTTGAATATCTATAATAACTTAATTAAATAAATACCCTAATTATTTTGGGCTGTTACAGTTACAGATACAGAGGACGTGGTAGGCCCCGAACTCAGACTTCCGATTTGAATCCACCAAGTGGAAGTGAAGGTGTTCAGTAGCCTCAGTTTGTGCAACAGATGCAGCAACAATATAACTAATTCATGCAGCAGATGATGCAACGGTTGAATGGTGGTCTTCACCCTCAAGGAATTCCACAAGAAGCTGCAGGTGGGAGTTTTTAGGATTTCTTTCGCATGAATCCTCTAGAATTTCATGGCGGACTAGATCCTGTGAAGGCTCATGAGTAGGTGACTGGCATGGAAAGAATCTTTCAAATAGTACACTGTAGTGAGGAGAATAAGGTGGTGTTTACTTCTTACATGATGATGGGTCCTTCTATGAGGTGGTGGGAAAGTGCTTCAACTTTGATGACTAATCAGGGAGTACCAAAGGTCTAGGAACATTTTAAAACTACTTTTCTGGATAAGTATTTTCCTAACTCTTTGAGGACTCATAAAGTGTTTGAATTTCAACAGCTTAGACAAGGTAATATGACAATGGCTACTTATGCTGGGAAGTTTGAAGATATGGTTGTTTAATCTAGACAGGCGGTGTATGCACCAGATGAAAAGTGGAAGATAAATTAGTTTCTGTTTGGGTTAAGGGCCGAAATCTCTCATAGTGTGTCTCAGAGGAAATTCACTACCTATGCTAAGTTACTAAGGCAGTGTTATATGGCTGAGAATAGCTTGAAGAAAGTTCAGGAAGAAAGGGATCAATATAGGATTGGTCAGAAGGACTAGGGAAGACCAAGTCACTAGTTTAGACCTAGACCTCAACCTTTCAAAGGGAAACAGGTGCATAATGCTAGACCTAACCCTTCACCTTTTTTTCGTAGATGTAACAAGGACCATTTTGGAAGATGTCGCTTGGGGGATTAAGATGTTTTCAGTGTCAGGGGGAAGGTCATATAGCTAGAGATTTTCCACAAAAGAAGAATCATATGCAAGGAAAGAGTGTTGGTCAGGTGTATACTTTAGATGCGATGAAGGCTAAGGGTAACAACACTTTGATTGCTGGTACATGTTACATGAATGATCATCCTTACTTTGTATTGTTTGATTGTGGAATAACACACTCTTTTGTGTCGATACAATGTATGAAGCGACTTGGATTACAAGCGATTGCTTTGTCTCCTTCAATGGAAGATGTTGTTGAGACACCGTTAATTTGTGAAAATTGTTTGCTATTAGTGGATGGTAGAGTTTTCCAGATTGACCTTATCTGTTTGTCACTTAAGAAATTTGATGTAGTCTTGGGGATGGATTGACTTTCTGTTATGTTGTTGAGACACCGTTAATTTGTGAAAATTGTTTGCTATTAGTGGATGGTAGAGTTTTCCAGATTGACCTTATTTGTTTGTCACTTAAGAAATTTGATGTAGTCTTGGGGATGGATTAACTTTCTGCTAATTCAGTGTTTATTGGGTGTGAAGAGAAATTAATCATCATTCTTTCTAGTGAAGCTACTCCAAAGAATATGTTGACTATTATTTTGGAAGGTACAATTGGCATGGTTAATTGCTTATTCGATAAGGAAAAGTCTACTCTCTTGGTTCTCACCAAGGAATCAAGCGACAATCTGCAGGTTTCAAAAATCCCTATAGTTTGTGAGTTTCCAGAAGTTTTCCCCGAGGATGTCATTTCTCTTCCTCTGGAAAGGGAAATGGAATTCTATATTAATCTGATACCTGGGATGGCTCCAATATTCGTTTCTCTGTATCATATGGCACCACTTGAACTGAGAGAGTTTAAGGAATAATTGGAGGAGATGTTGACTTAACATTTCATCCGACCTAGTGTCTCACCCTGGGGAGCTCTAGTGCTGCTAGTGAAGAAGAATGATGGTAGTATGCGTTTGTGTATTGTTTATCGTCAGTTGAATAAAGTCACCATAAAAAACAAGTATCCTCTACCCTGGATTGATGACCTATTAGATCAATTGAAAGGAGCACGTGTGTTCTCAAAGATTGATTTACGATCAGGATATTATCAAATCCGTGCGAAGAATTCAGATGTACCAAAGACTGCATTTAGGACCCGATATGGCCATTATGAATTTCTTGTGATGCCTTTTGGTGTGACGAATACTCCGGTTGTTTTCATGGACTACATGAATCAGATATTCCAACCTTACTTTGACCAATTTGTGGTTATCTTTATTGATGACATTCTTATTTATTCTCGTACTCCACAAGAGCACGGAGAGCATCTAAGGATTATTCTGTCGGTATTACAAAAGAAACAAATTTTTTCCAAGTTAAGCAAGTGTGAGTTCTGGATGACGGAAGTTAGGTTTCTTGGTCATGTGATATCTAAAGGAGGAATAGTAGTATATTCATCTAAGGTTGAAGAGGTGATTAATTGGGAGAGACCGAAGAATGCTTCTGAAGTCATGAGTTTCATAGGATTGGCAGGCTACTATAGGAGGTTCATCAAAGGTTTTTCTCAGTTTGCTTGCCAATGACTCGACTTACCGGAAAAGAGATTCCTTATAGTTGGGATTCAAGTTGTGAGGAAACTTTTATGAGTTTGAAGGAAAGGTTGACAACTGCTCCTGTTTTGATCATTTCTGATCCTAGTAAGCCTTATGAAGTATTTTGTGATGACTCTAAGAAGGGATTAAGTCGAGTGTTAATGCAAGGTGGCCAGGTTTTAGCTTATGCCTCTCGTCAGTTGAAGGTTCATGAGGAGAACTATCCAACTCATGATCTTGAATTAGCAGCACTTGTCTTTACATTAAAGGTGTGGTGTCACTACTTGTATGGAGTACGTTTTGATATGTTCAGTGACCACAAGAGTCTAAAATATTTGTTTGATCAAAAGGAGTTGAACATGTGTCAAAAGAGATGGATGGAGTACTTGAAAGATTTTGACTTTGAGCTGAAGTACCATCCAGGTAAAGCAAATAAAGTGGCAGATACGTTAAGTCGAAAGGACGATACAGACATTGGAAGATATGTTAAGAGCTTGTGTTCTTGAAAGTGGGGGAAATTGGAAAGCGCTCTTACCATTAATTGAATTTGCAAATAACAATAGTTACCACGCAAGTATCAGAATGGCTCCTTGTGAAGATTGTACGGAAGGAAATATAGAACACCTTTGTATTGGATGGAAGTTGGTGAAAATGGATTTTAGGACTGAAAACTGTTCAAGAGACTACATAAAAGATAAGAATGATTCGTGATAAGGTAAATGAGCACAATACTGTCAAAAAAGTTATGCATATAACAGGAGAAGACCATTAGAATTTGAGGAAGGTGATCATGTATTTTTGAAGGTTACTCCAAGGTTGAGATTGAAAGTACCATTCAAATCGCGAAATTTAAGTCCGAGATACGTGAGACCATATCAGATTATATAAAGGGTTGGTGAAGTAGCTTACAAATTAGCCTTACCACCTTCTCTATCTGAGATGCATGATGTTTTTCACGTGTCTCAACTCCGGAAGTTCATTCCTGATCCTCTTCAGCCAAGTCTTCCAAATTCAGTGGAAATAAAAACAGACCTAACTTTTGAACCTCAACCAAGTCGTGTTGTAGGAAGAGAAACCAAGGTGTTGAGAAACAAGGGAAATTCCTCGTGTTAAGGTTCAAAGGGACGCATCACATCTGGGTGATTCTACTTGGGAACTTGAGTCAGAGATGCGGGAAGCTTACCCTCACCTTTTCCAAGTAATCTCTAAATTCAAGGATGAATTTTTATTTAGGGGGGATGTAATACCCCGTATTTCCTAAAACACTCTAGACAATATCAGTTGAGATCAACTGAGTTCCTATGTGCTCTGAAAGTTATAAGTTGGGATAATTAGAGTTATTAGTGATCTCAAATTGACTTAATTAATATTATTCAATACCAACATTTTATTAATTGGTACAATTGAGACATTTTGATAACATTAATAACGAGTCAGTTGCTCTAGTAGAAGAAATATTAAGCATTGTTCCACTTAATGTATTTGTTAATACTAACTAGCCATTTTTTCTAACACAAGTTGGTAACCACCTTATGATCACACAAGCCACAAAGTATTTCCAATTTTTCCCTATATGATACTTCTTTGTATCATTTCACTTTTTTTTCTTTTCCAACAAAGTAGTAGGATTAAAAAAGAAAGATGGAAAGGAAGAGTAAAGAGAAAGAGGAAAATAGAAAGAAGAAGAAAGTGGAAGCTCTTCATCATCCATCATCATTATCATTTCATCTTCGTCAATCAAAAACTTCTTCATCATCAATTGCAAGGTGGGTTCTAGGTAGAAGATTTAGATTGAAAGAATTATGGATTGTAGATAGAATTGATGATTTTAGTTTGTGATATATTTCTTCCATTGCTCATGAGAATCTTATGAAATTGTTGTTGTTCATGTTGTTGTGATGAAATGTTGTGTTTATGTCTTGGCCTTCTGGTTGGGAATGATCATGTATGAGTATTGGTGAAACCCCCTTCATTTGTTGTCATACTTCTGCAAGATTTCTGCAGGATTCGACGCTATCGCCGGGCGAGCATTGGCGAGCCCTCGGCGACCTATTTTCTCCTAGTGTCACTGGGCGAGCCTTGGCGAATAGAAAGCGAGCCACCTCGTTGATAACTCATCGGGCGACCATGATACCATTTTGATTCTGTTTACACCTCGCTTGGGGTTTGCCGGACGAACCAAAAGCTAGTCATCCTCAGTGGCTGCTCACCGGGAGACCGTGATAGAACTTTGTGAACTTCTTTTGTTACTTGCTTGGAGTATTTCACATGCATCCTTTAGTCTTGCAATAATTTTCATTGGTTGTGGGTATTATGCATGTCTCTTATCTATGATTTTTTGCTTATGGTTAATCAATAATATGATTGGAATTTACAAGATTGGCGAGGAAAACTCTTAATAGTAAGTAACGGAATGAATTAGCAAGATAATTAGGATATGACGAATGATATAGATGGCCATGCTTGTGCGTATGATACCTAGGTGCGTGTCATTGGTAAGTGGTTGTTTAGTTGAGTCGTGAGGCATTATATGGAACATGTGATGTTGTTGTATATACTTAGGTGATGTGATTGCCTTATGGTTGTCAAATACGATCACGATGTCCCCTATTTAATCACTTAGTCAGAAAAAACCCCTGCTTGTGGCGTCCCAAGGGTGATGCTTATATAGAGCAAGAATTGGGATGTACGCAGCGATACTTAAATGACATGGGCTTGAATCCCAAAAGCGGTGGATCTCATGGTGGGTGAAAATCCCATATTGGTAAAAGGCTTGAAATGGGTTAAGAGTCCCATAGGAAGCGACATTTCTTAAGGTTGAGGAATCCCTTAGAATCTGAAATCCATGCATATATCAAAGTATGTTACAAGAATCCGTGACCCATGTCGATAACTCTAGACGTAGGGTTGGCCGGGGAAATATGCTTTGGTATGGTTTCCGATTTGTGATAGTTTGAGTTGGTGAACTCAAGCGAATTGTTTCCATATAGTGCAAGAATTATGAACTCAAGTCTTCCTCCCCTTATGACTTGAGCTACGATGTGGTTAGACTTGTAGACCTGAGAGAACCCATAAGATAGGGAACCCACTGGGATTATTATCTCACCCCATATTTGTTGATTATTTTTAGGTGGTTCTGATTCGGTGAAGGGTAAGGATAAGATAGCTTGATGTCCTTGCTTCCTTTGATATTTTGGATGGTGTATATGCTGTGCCATTATTTTATAGATCATCTTGCATTGATCTAGTTCTTAGATTTTATATTTTGGGCACCTTTGTATATATTGTGCCATTATTGTAGTATTATTTTGGGCATGTAGTATATACAATGTTGCCACTAGAAACTTATGTATTTCAATACCAACTTTGCAACTATGTATAATATGTACATTCTAGACATGTATTATATATGGACGTTACACAAAGGGACTCAAAGGCCTTAGTAGGTATTTTATGTTGTATGGTTGTTAGGGTTTGACCATGGCGACGAGAAGCCCTATATGATGGGGTTTACTGGTGGTTTTATGAGTCCTGCTCACGTAAGGTGAGAGGCTATGTAGATGGATGATGTGCTTAGGTGTAAGATTCTAACGGGTGTGATCATATGATTTGTGATATTTCTAAGCGCTATGCTTTAAGGTGTAATGATTTGTCTTCTTCCTTTGAGGGGAATAATATTTATACATATCCTTTAGGTCTAAGGTTTGGGTAGCCCAAGTGGCGGCAACTGCTTCCCCCTAACCAGGAGAAGTTATTGACAACATATCCTATATAAGTTAGTGGAGGATTCCCTCTCATTTTGTAGTAAAAATTGTGAGTACAAGCTATTGGCTAACTTATCTCATAAAGAAAGAGTCACCACCACGCTTTTATTATTTCCAAAGGAAAAGGAAAAAGAACGAACAAAACCCTAAGAAGTTCTAAAACAAGAACAAATTAACAGAGAAAGGGTAAGGGGGTTGGTTAGGCAAAACGAAGGTGTTAGCACCCAAAACGTCTATAGTACTCGATAGGAACCTCTTTGAAATATTTACGCTTTTTGGTTTGAAAATGGTTCGCTTGAAAAAGATTGGGGAGGTGAGAAAAGAAGTTTTTTTTATTAATTTTGTGTTTGACAAGACTTCTTGAGTCTCGTGCATACGTACCCACCAAGTGCAATAGAGGATCAAAACCTCGTAGTTTATGGCAAAAATAACAAAAAATGGTGTTTATGATCCATTTTAAATGAAAATACAAGTTTTCATTTTAAGGAAAATACTACAACTAATCACCCACAAGTAATGAGAACTTTGCATCACAAGGAGAAGGGCACCAACTTGGATAAAATCAAAAAGTATGCCACTAGCTCTCACAAGTGGAAAAGATTACATCAATAATATGGGGATAGGAGAATTATATCTCAACTATAGAAATGACTCATGTCTAAATTTTATGAAAAGTTTTAAAAGGAAAAGTGAGCAAAAGGCACAAAATGATTGAATGATTTTTTTTATGTCTCTTGAAAATTGATGAATATTGAAATTCTGGAAATGCAAACAGCAGATGTCCTAACACATGTCAAGACATTGTTCTGCATAATCACTTAAATAAGGAACAGAAACAGCAGACTGATACCTTGAATATCAGAACTACATACACACAGATGTTACGACATCTGTTCCAACATGTTTATCATGAACCCTAACAGAAAATTAAATCTATAGAATGATAAAAGAACACAGTAATTGTTAACCCAGTTCAGTGTAACTCACCTACATTTGGGGGATACCAATCTAGGAAGAAGACTTCACTATCTTGTAGTATTACCCTAAAGCTAAACTCCCCCGTTTACAACTTTATCCTAATCACTACCCTTAATGAACATCTTTACCAAAGTTAAACTCCATCGTTTACAACTCTGATATGAGAGACTTACTCACTTCCTTAATCATAACCTGTGATATCGACATCATCCTTGTCAATACAGAATTCTGTCAAGCTTTCTTGACCAATAAGGTAACTTGGATTTGCTTAAAAGCTTCATCCAAGAACAATACTCAACTCTTGCTTAAAAGCTTCAAGTTAGAACAATTTACAACAACCTATGTCGACCACATAGTATCAAAAGATACATGGGTGACTTACAAACTATACAAGAGACTCTCAAAACCCTAATCCCTTATGTTGCATCGACGACTTATTGTTGTGTGAATGCTTGCTATTTTAGGTCTAGCAAGTCCTTATTTATAGACTCTTGCAGTATGGGCTTAGACTCTTCAATCAGGTCTAATCTTCATGTTTTAATTCAGCTGCAAGATCTTCTCCACAAAAATAGGAATAAATCTCCAAATAGTTCCTAAAAAGTCTCCAAGATCCTTTTTATGAAATCCAATTAAATCGTCACTTTGTTCCTAATAAATCTCCTTGACCTGCGTATAATGATGAGACATATCCAATATATTCTCATCAAAATAAAGCAAATTTGTCAAGAGATATACAACAGCAGCACCTGTTGTACCAGACAAAGAAGTCGTGACATCTCCTTCGACATCTTGATTAAAAATCACATGACAACAAAACATCACCACCTGCTATACCAGACTAAGATGTCATGACATCTGTCTTCGACATCTGTCTGAAACACATAACAGCAGCACCTGTCATGACAGTTGATGAAGATGCTTCAACATCTTACTGTAAACTTGTTTTAGCCAAAATGTAGTTGTTGCACCCCAAAATTTGCCCTCCTTACTTTATTACTAACTGGCTTATGTTGCATTGCATTCTGCATTATCATTTGTTCTTAGCATGGGGCTAAGGTACCTGAGATATTCTTCAAAGGGTCAAGCAAGAGAGCTCAAGTGGATCATTCTCTCCTAACTAGTGCATAGATTAGGGTTTTGAGATTCTTGGGTTTGTTGCTCCAATGGGCAAGCTCCTTGGGTTTTTATCATCACCAAATGGCATATCTTATCTTTGTTGGAGAGGATACACATCATATTCAGAGGAATTTGAATTTGGAGAATGTACTATTTCCTCCTAGACTGAGGGTACCACAACTAGGGTTTGCTATAAATTCAGTTTATTTCTGATTTTTTGGGCAAGACTTGATTCTATGGTGTTTCTTGGGTCCCTAAGTATCTAGGGATGGGAGGTTGTCCATCAGTTTGATTCAGGAGAGATTCAATTGGCCAATGGATTGGAAATCAGGTGAATGGGGTAAAAGTCAACAGTGAGAGGAAAAGTCAACTGTGGAATTTTGAGATTCTCTACAAGGTTTTCAAGGTCTCACATCCTCATGTAGTCTTCAAGGGTCAAGTTTCATGCCATATATCAAAATTCAGGAGTTGGTGCAAAAGTTACTAAAAATGGAAATGACCTATAATTTGAAAGTTTCCTTTTTGGGCAAGTTCCTACACTGCATTCAACTAGACTTTTCATCATCAAAGAAGCTTCAAATGAATTTTTCTCCAACATGAAAGTTGAATATCTTTTTCTCCTCTTTCAAACAAGTACTAGTGGGCCTCCATATCATTTGTAAAACTCAACTTATGATCAAAAGAAGGCAAAGTGGTTTTTAGGGGTTTATTTTCACAACTTTTAGATTTTGGGACATATGGACCTATGATTAATTCCATTGCTTCAAGACATGTTCCAACATCCAAGAACCATCCCTAAGGAGCATTTTTGGCTTTTTAATCAAGTGGTTTCATGGGTTATTATTCACTTATTTTTCATTATGTCAAAAAGCCAAGTCATCAAAAAACTCATGAACCAATTGTTTTCAAGGCCCAAGTTCAATTGTGGTATAATTAGCAATTCACATATGGGTGATCCATCATGGATTTCTTAAGTGTACATGCATGGAAGAGGTGTATCCAACATTATGTGATTTTCCAAAATAATTCAAAAACTCATTAAACAAATAATTACCCAAGCCCAATTCATTAGCAGTGACAAACCCTAGTCTATATAAGCTCATTCATGCACTGGTTAGGGGTCATTCACGTGCATTTGGAGGAGAACAACAACTTGAACCCTAATTCTTGAATTCATTGGATCTCTCAATCTACAAGGAGTTTCTTCAAAGTTCTTCCACAAACCTTCTCCTGGTGATCTCTAGAGCACAACCCAACCACCATTCGCAGCCAAAAGCAAGGATTAGAGTTGCACCATCTCAGGTTAGTGAATTTTTTCGTACTCCTAAAACTCCCTCCTTTTATGTCTATATTGTTGTGTGATTGTCACTGATCATCCTGATATATTTAATTTTAAATTTGGACGTGTGGTTTACTTGAAATGATGATTTAAAGTTTTATGCCCTAACATTAATCCCTTCTTTTTTTCATTATATGTTGTTTATTTGTGTTTTTGGATGAGAGATTTGGAATCCTTGCGAAAATCTGGTCGGAATGGTGTATGGGTGCGTGTTTTCTGGGTAATTTTTGATCTGTAGGTGGAGCAAAGGGGCGGCCGGAGCTAGGGCTCCGGCGAAGGTGGTGGTCCGGCGAAGGAGGTTGGTTGGAGGTAGGAGATGAAATCTCCACCCTTCATTCTCTTCATCCAACGGTCCTTATTACGCCACATATTTTTTCTTTTATTTTTTTTTTTGAATTTAAATTAGTAATCCCATGTTTATTCCCCCACGATAACTACCATGTTCCCCCAATCACATTATTTCATTTGTTTTACTTTTTATCTAACTGACTTAATCGTGTGCGTTGAAGTGATCAGATGGTTGGTGGGCGGCCAACACATTAAAAAGGGCACATGTCGGTCACGTGGGAACCTAGGGTGTTCGGAATCATTGCATGGGTGTGTGCGTATCATATTTATCATGTGTCGTGTGATCTGAGCCATTAATCTGCAATACTTTGTGATCTTGTTGACTTGTGGATGGGCGTCAGATGCATCCAACGATTGGTGCAAGGTCAACTGGTTGACTGAGGGACCACGCTGTAATACCCCAAATTTTGACCACTTAGATTTCCCATCATTGTGAAAATCATCATCACAATATGGATGTACCTTTATGCTTCATTAGTCTCCCCAAAGATGGGTGAGCATCCACTACAATCAAAATTAGGGTTTCAAGCCCTCTCTGAGTGCTTAGACAAAGGATCAATCAAGAAATGACATGATCTTCAACTTGTCTAATCTCTTAAACATCCAAAATGAATAAAAAAGGACTCCCACTTCAACGATTAAGCACAAGGCTGCTCCCTTCTAGGTGGATCAAGTTTCGAGATCGACAGTGTCACCAAATTAGGGTTTTGGTCGACCAGGGCCTCCAGATGGAAATTTTCATCTGGGAACAAGGCAATGATCCAAAACATAACCTAATATACTTCATGGAACCTCATGAACCCATGCATCAAGTCAATTTTGCCTCAGGGGATGCATTCATCAAAAATCAGGAATTAGGGTTTCTTGACCTAATTCACCCCTAAGTTGACTTTTGGGACAAACCATGAGCCAAGACCTCAAGAGATGATTTGAGGGTCTCTAATATACCATATTGATCCAAGAAGTTTGAGCAACAAGTCTCAATTTCATCTGCACCACAATTAGGGTTTTAAGGGAAAAGTCAACTGTAACTTTGACTTTTGACCAGGACATGCTCCCAAACCCTAATACATGATTGAATATACCCTATGACACCCATGGAACATGTCCATCAAGTTTGATTTAGGTCAAGGACATGATTTCCTAAAGAATTGCACAGTTTGGAATTCATCTGATAAAAAGTCAACTGTGCACAAAAGTCAACTTTGACTTTTTGAGATTTTTCACCAAAATGGATTTTTAACCCTAAAATGATGTTAATGTATGATTTGAATCATCATTTATCAAGAAAAATCAAGAAAAGTGAGGTAACTTATAAAAGGGGTAACCATAAAACTTAGAAATTTTTCTAAGTTAAAAATAAAGTGGCAAAGGTACCAACTTTGAAGGACCATAACTCCTAAACCACAATGCCATTTTTTCTCATCCAAAGATGGATTTGTAGCCCTCATTATCACCTACAAAAACTTCAACTACAAGTCATTCCAATTCATTAAGGATTTTGAGTTACGGAGTGATCAAAGTGGCTGAAAAGTGAAAATGTCACTTTTTCCAACACTTAGTGAAATTTTCACTAAGTCATATTCTGCCTCACTTTTTGCCAAATGTAGGGGGATTTTTCACTTGGAATCAAAAGAGATCAAAACCAAACTTGTTCAAACAGTTGTTGTATCATGTAAGAGCTTTCCAAAATGGCCAAGAACATTGCCAAATTCAACCTACACCATGAGATACAACATTGCCAAGTTGCCTTGCTGAAATCTGTCAAGGCAAGGCAGAATTTGCAACTTTGGTCGATTTGCCAAAATCAGCCAAATTCAATTGCTCCTATCCACTTGGACACCTCAGAGGATTGAATCTAAAGGGGACAATCACTGAGCCAAGCCTCCAAAGTCCATGGAACAAGAAATAGCATATTGAACCTAGAATGGCCAAAATAGGGACAAGACTTCAAATTTGGAATGAGGCATTCAATGGAACCATCAAGGTGGCATGGACTGAGCCATAATCATCTGAAATCAGTCAAGACTTATCCAAGACCAAGGGGACCAAAGCTATGTGCCCTAACCTCTAGTCAATGGCTAGAGGAGACTTGGATTTTCATTTGCCAACATTGGCCAAACCTACTTACCAGCTGCCATGCACTATTCCTTGCAAAAAAAACTTGCTCTACTATAAATAGAGCTCAATTGTGATCAGTTTGAGTACACCAAAGCCATCTAACAGATGCTTTCCTCAAAATCTCTTCTTTCACTCCAATTTTGCCTTCTAAGGCAAGTCACTATCGGGTTTTGAGTTTGAGAGCAATTCCAATCAAACTAATCACTCACACACCTCACATACATCACATATGAGCTGATCAAACACTTAGATTACTTCTGAAACATCAATTTCACGAAATCACCAGCTGGTTGCTCAAGGTTTTATCCAAAGTGCAGCTGAGGTACCACAAAATAATCCAGCTAATTTCAATCAAGTCCAACCATCCAAACACAATCCATAGGGTGTAGGGAAGCTGTTCAGATCATCACCACTCATCTGTAACACCTCCAAATCAAAAATCACTTTGAACTTGCTGTCACGACTTGGAGGTAAGCACATACTTGGTCATCTCTCAATCTATGCATATTTCCTCGTACAATAATTTGGCCATATGTTCATAATCATGCATGGAATGTTTTCCCACAATTAATTGCATTGTTTGAATCGTGTATCAAAAATCCTAGCCTTCATGCAGAAATTAGGGTTCTTGAGGTTTCTTCGTGATTTATTATTATATGTCTAATTTAAATGAAATTAAAGTACATAGACATGATCGTGAGGTTGAGACGAGCATAATGATATGTGGATTGCATGATATGATTACGTATTCATGGAGATTGGATAAAAAATGAAAATCTGAGAAACCAAGAACACGCGCGTGTTCTTCAGCTGTTCTTGGCGCCATTTTTCATAAATTCAAATATTTGAATTTTGTGATTTTGTTTAATTGATTCAAAAATTAATTTCTCTATGTGTTTTAATGATTTTGAGTTGATTCTTTTTTTAATAATTCACAAAAATGTTAAAATATTTTATTTTCACAAAAAATCCCAAAAATATTATTTATTTCATATAATTGATAATTTTGTAAAGAATTAATATTTTGATTTTTTTGGCATTTTAAATATTTTTTCTACATTGATTTTGCAACTTTTAATGCTTTCTAATTATTTTGTAGGTCAATACTTAATTTTTGAAGCATTAATCCAAGATCACAATTTGTTTTCCATGTGTTAAACAATTTTTGATCATTTTAATTGAATTTTTATTCAATTAAATACATTTTGAAAACAAATTAGGGTTTTGGATTAATTCAACCCTCATAAATCATTTTCAAAACCTCTTTGGGCCTCTTGAGAGAGTGTAAGACCCATCCCCTCTTGTACAAAAACCTTTTGGGTCTCACTCATTGTATAAGTCCCTCTGTATAAGTAAACGGCACGATTGTCGCCCGTTTAAAAATAAAAATCATTTGGGCCTCTCCTTGAGCTATAAGACCCATTCAAAACACTTTGGGCCTCTATTAGAGTGTAAGACCCAATCCCTCTTTTAACCAAAACATTTTGGGCCTCACTTATTGTATAAGTCCCTCTGCGTTAAAAGAAAACCTCGGCGCGATCGCCATTTTTAAACGAAAAATCATTTGGGCCTACCCTCGTGTTATAAGCCCCACTCTTTCTTCTTTAAACCTTTTTGGGCCTCTTGAGAGAGTGTAAGACCCATCCCTTTGTACAGAAAACCTTTTTGGGCCCCAGTCACTTGTATAAGTCCCGCTGTACAAAGTCAAACAGTGCGCTCACTGATAAAACCCTGGGCCTCTCCTTGAGCTGTAAGCCCCAAATCTTTCTTTTTCAAAGCACTTTCTCCTTTGATTTTGAATATACTGTTGTTTTCAATCTTTCTTTGTTGAACAACTAACCAAACAGCATGGAAGCACTCCAACCGAGTAAGTGGTTATAGCTTTCATTTACTGCTTTCATATATATATAACTGTATTGGGGGGCTGCTCACTGTAAGTCTCCTTTCATAAACTCATATCTACTGTGTAATAATAGTATAGATATTTCGAGTTTCCCCGGCTACTACGTCTAGAACTAGGTGACGCCGTTTCATTTATTCGTAGAAATAGACGCCTAGATCCCCAATAGGAGCACCAGATACAGTCTTCTCTTCGGCTGTCCTCCTTAGGAATCGTCAAGAAGCTCTACTCCCCAAGATGAATGTATTCTCCGTGAATGGCATCTTTGAGTTTCTTCCAAATTCTCGAACTTTCCTGACTTGATCTATTCCTTGTGGATAGCTTGCCTTGAATGTCTCGGGGTTTGGGTACCCACTACGGTCATAATCTTGGACCTTAACTAAGGAACCCTCTTCAAAAGCTAAAAGTCACTGGATAGTAAACCTCGCACGTTTACCAGTGGTTTTTATCTTTAAAAGAGTTATCTCTCCTAATGGAAAGGAGATGATAGACTCACGGGCTTCTTAAAAGCATCGGCCTCCTCTTGGGCATTATTCAAGGACCCTACGGCTTCTTAGAAGTATTCACAGCCTCCTCTTAGGCTTCGTATAATGATCTCTTCCTCCGGGAATGATAGCCTCCTCTTGGGCTTCGTACAAGGACCCGTCGGCTTCTTAAAAGTTTCCAGCCTCCTCTTGGGCTTCGTAAAAATTGTCCCGACGACCTCCTAGAGGTATAGGAACAGAGCTTAGTCATCTCCATAGAACAGTCCTTTCATAGAGTCTACTACTGTTTCTCAAAGCATAGTACAAAAGATAAAACTCTAGACACGGACAGTCTAACTTCCTTGAGTCTCAAAAGACATTCTCAAGTGACCCCTTCGTTAAATAGGAAGGAAACCCACAGACTCGGACAGTCTCAACACCCTTTGGATTTCCAGTTTCCTCAAAGAAAAGGAGACCACCCCGATCCTCAGATCTAACCCATGAGTACAGTGATGCTCATATAAGAACTGATTTTCTCTTTCAAAATCAGTATACTGGACCTGTCACTTAACTGACATGGCCTCCATCTCGGGCTTTGTACGAGATACAAAGATTCTCCTGTTGAGTCAAACCTTATAGCCTCCATCTCGGGCTTCGTACGAGACACAAAGACTCTATCGTCGGGTCAAAAACTTTTAGCCTCTCTCTCGGGCTTTGTACGAGACACAAAATAGCCTCCTCTTAGGCTTTGTATAATGATTTTCCTAGCGGAAATTAGCCTCCTCTTAGGCTTTGTATAAGAAAACCACTGGTTGATCCAATTAACCTTTTAGCATCAAAGTTGTGCCTCGTTCATAGTACACAAACATCAACAACTCCTTTTCCTTCATCTAATCGCTGTAAGCGGCAAGCCTCTGGATCATCTATATCCACGCCACTGTCCCTCTTTTAGCATGAGAAATTCCTAAGGAAAGATGGCATTGCTCTACACTGAGTTAAAGTCTTCTCCTTCAGGTTAAAACCCTTTCTTCGGAAATTATGGCATTGCTCGGATCCGCATATCCCAGTTAAAGTAATTCTCCTTCTCCCCTCTTTAGAGATGACAAATTCTCTCTAAAGTCGAGGTCTTTCAGCTTCACATCTTGGGCTTTGAACAAGATACAAACCACCTTTCGCTTCACGTCTTGGGCTTTGAACAAGACACCAAAAACCAATTTCCTCCCATAGAATAGGAGGAACTACGAACGCTCTGATTTCCCTGTTTCGGTAAACGGGAATACGTAGGCATAAGATCGAAAGAAAAGATCTTAGCGAGCGCAATCAACAAAAAACCCAAATCCCATATCTCCATCAATCAAAAGCAGTATTTCAAAAGCATCAGTCCTAACATCCTAATCCTTGTTCCCCGCCAGAAACCTTCTGCCCAGGTAAAAAAGAAAGAAAACAGTATTGGCGAAAATACAAATAACCAGTACAAAGCCCCCCCACATTGATAGCATCCGTAACCTAACAGACCGCTGTTTAAACTCAGTATGCAAAGCAGGGTTAATTGGAGACATCTATTTCCCTTCCTTATTCAGCTCACAATAGGATAAAAAACGAATCGACCTGTAGTTCAAGCTCAACCGCAGAGAGCGACCAGCGCTTAAGAACCGCGTCCAAAATCGCTCGCTACAGAAAAGTGGCGCCCACCGTGGGACCAAATCTTCTTTCTTAAACGTTTAAGGTGGAAACCTTGGACAAACCTTTTTTCTCTTCACTTGTGTGAATACCACAGATTGGGGCTTCCGCCGGGGAACCCATTTCTGTCAGGAACTTAGGAATCATAGCTTTATAAGTCTAGGATGATTAGGACAAATATATATACTGCTTTTCCTAATTGCTATACGTGTTTATTTTTCTGCTACTGGGAATGCGTGTGATGCCGCATGTGGTGAGAATGAGCATACACTTAAGATAAGTGATGGCAACGGGGTCGACCATCAACCTCAGTGGAGGCTGACCAACGCAACCCATTCACTCTTCTAGCCAATGGGCCGATTGTTAAGTCTGAGAAGCTAAGGAGCCAAACCCTTTCGTAGTGCGAAAACTATCGGAAATAGTTGTTACGCGATACTACCCTCATTTGAGGCTGGTGATCTATTCTCGGTGAATGGCACTTACTCTAAGATTGCTCTACAACTCGCTGGTGATCCGCTTGTTGTTTTGCTTTCCTGGGAGGAGCTGATGATAATGAGTACAGGTACAAAAATCACCCTAGTATAAACCTTTGGGGATGGGTAGAGCCTTGACTTCATGACAATGACCCTCTGACCCCATGTTTTTTCTATGTTTTTGTGTGCTGCATTCATGCATTCATCTAAAAAACATTAAAACATTCAAAAAACTTTCTCTTCTAGTCTCTCTGTTTTTCAAATTAAACTAAGACTGTGATTGCAAATATCAGAGAAGAGGATTACGCTAATGGATTTCGGTAGAAGGAGAACTCACCAGTATACCTTCAAGGTTCCAAAACTAGGGGATTTGAGAAGGTTAGCAAGGATGATCGTTAACCCAGAGGCTTTCAGAGCTAAGCACGGTGGTTTGCTACCACTGTTAAGAGTCCATGTGATTAAAGGGATCATGGACGCGCTCATTCAATTCTACGATCCGGTTTTTCACTGTTTCACATTCCCGGATTACCAGCTATCACCAACGCTGGAGGAGTATTCTCATCTGACTGATTTACATATCACTGATCGAGCTCTATTTTCTGGACTGGAAGAAATTCCAAAGAATCAGACTATTGCAATAGCAATTCATTTGGACGAGTCTGAGGTCAGGACTCACATGACCACTAAGGGTGGCATCCAAGGTTTTCCAGCCCAGCTCTTGACAAAAAAGGCTCTATACTTCGCTAGTATAGGGAACGGGACTGCTTTTGAAAGCATCTTTGTCTTGCTCACCTACGGGTTATTTTTGTTTCCCAACATCAATAACTTCGTCGATATCAACGCTATTAAGGTTTTTCTCATTGGAAACCCTATGCCGACTTTGCTCGCAGATGCCTATCATTCTGTACACTTGGGAAATTTGTACAGTGAAGAAGAGATCACATGCTGTGTACCTTTGCTTTACAAATGGTTTATCTCTCACTTGCCCAAGTCTGCTGCTTTTTGGGATTGCAAGAGTGTCTTACGTTGGTCGCAGAAGATCATGTCTCTTACCAACTCTGATATAGATTGGTGTAATAGGATTTATTAGGGAATTAGAATCATTGACCGTTGTGGAAACTTCCCCAGCGTACCCCTCATAGGAATTAAAGGAGGAATCAACTATCATCCGATATTGGTTTTTCGTCAATTTGGATACCCGATGAGACACATCCCACTGGGTGTTCATCTGGAAGGTCTTTTCTTCAAAGAAGGAGAAAGTGACAGAGCACTAAAGATGGAAATAGTGCAAGCTTGGAAACATGTTCATAAGAAAGGACGAGAGTCTCTGGGAAAACCGGACTGTGTCTCGGTGGAGCCTTATCTCCATTGGGTACAAGCCAGAGCTCTCAAGCTAAAGATGCCTTATCCTCGTTACGGAATTCTTCCGCCGAGGGAATCTGTCACGTACTTCATGACGGAAACTGAAAGGCTTCAGGTTACTCTCAACAAAGTTCAAAAGGAAAGAAGATCTTGGAAGAACAAGTACCGCACCCTCGACGTAGAGTGTATCCAAATACAACAACTACTAAAAGAGAAAGATACTCTGATTGAAATTTTGGAGCAGCATGCTGTAGAGAATCAAGATGACCAAAGGAATTTGCTCGCTCCTTTCACCTGGAAAAGGAATGACAACCCAACAACGGCCCAAGTACCCCGGTCAAAGAAGAGGACTCGGGACCCATTAGTTTAGGTTTCTGTTTCTGTACTTTGTAATCTACTGTATTTCCATTTCTGTAATCCTTTGGAATTCAATAAAAAGGGGTTTCCCCACTGTTTGATATTTGCAATCTAATTGTCAAAGTTTATTTTGATTAAACAAAAAAACAATTAATATAATCATTGCATTTTATCATTCTCACATCGCATATTCTTCTTCCCTATGAATCTCATGTTTGTGTCTCGATTCTAGAGTCAAACTGTCTCATTCGTATAATACTCGGGCCAATCGTCAGAAAAAGATGGATGATCTTGAGGAAGAAAACAGAGAGTTGAAAGAAGAGATCGACGCTCTGAGAGAGGATATGAGAAAGCTTCGTAACGACATGCAAGCCATGGCAGAAGCTCAGCTACAAAGAACTGTGATCTCAGAGATCACCTCAACGCCCATCATAGAAAAGTATGATCCTAGGTATCAGATGCCGAAAGATCGTCCTTGGGGCATGCCTGTTAACTATATCCCGGAAGGATATGTTCCGCCGATCACTGAAGATCAGGGAATCACAACAGAAGCCGCTGGGCCTGAAGGTTACAAACTTCGGGAAAGCGAAGATGCCAGGGGCATACTCAAGACTCCTAAAGGTTACAAACTTCGGGAGGCGCCAAGACTTACT
This sequence comes from Lathyrus tuberosus, assembly GCA_022829125.1. Taxonomy (NCBI): domain Eukaryota; kingdom Viridiplantae; phylum Streptophyta; class Magnoliopsida; order Fabales; family Fabaceae; genus Lathyrus; species Lathyrus tuberosus. Next base: position 16,780,947 of record JALAZF010000066.1, on the reverse strand, counting down.
GCCGTAGTCACGGTACCACCCCCTGTGGTGCACACTGTCCCGGAAGGACAGATTCCACAAACAACTTCTGGTAAGAAGGAAACTATGTTTGACAGAATGGATGAATTCCAGGAGCAGTTCTTGGAAATGCAGAAAGAGCTGCAAGCCATTCGCAGTCAGGATCTATTTGGAAAGGACGCCGCAGACCTCTGCTTGGTCCCAAATGTGAAAGTCTCGCACAAGTTCCAAGTGCCCGACTTTGAAAAATACAAGGGTAACTCTTGCCCTCAGAGCCATCTGGTGATGTACGCTCGGCGGATGTCAGCTCAGACGGAGAATCAGGACCTGCTGATTCACTACTTCCAGGATAATTTAACCGGTGCCGCACTCAAATGGTACATGGGTTTAAACCGTACTACGATCAGTACATTCAGAGATCTTGGTACTGCCTTCGTCCAACAATACAAGTACAATTTGGACATGGCACCCGACAGAGATCAGCTCAGATCAATGTCACAAAAGGACAAGGAAACCTTTAAGGAGTATGCTCAAAGGTGGCGTGAAATTGCCGCTCAAATTTGTCCACCTCTTGAAGAAAAAGAGATGACAAAAATCTTCTTAAAGACCTTAAGCTCATTTTACTATGACCGAATGATTGCCAGTGCACCCAGTGATTTCACCGAAATGGTCGGCATGGGTGTCCGTCTTGAGGAAGCCGTCCGAGAAGGACGTTTGGTAAAAGACACTGGATCGACGAGCGGTACTAAAAAATACGGTAGTGCTCTCCCTAAGAAAAAAGAGCAAGATATTGGGAATATCTCTCTCAGAAAGCAAAGGCGACGTTATCAGCCAGTAGCAGCTATTACTCCTGCTATCGGCCCCGCGCCTGTTCCTATGTATCAACCTCAGGTTGCGCAGAGCCAACCTGACCAACAAAGGACACAACAGCCTCTTCAGCAGACTCGTCCTCCATATAACAACAACCGTACAACACGGCCACCAGGATTTGATCCTATACCCGTAACGTACGCAGAGCTATTTCCGTTACTGCTGGCTAAGGGGCACATCCAGACTAAGTCTCCCCTTTCAGTTCCGGAAAATCCGCCTTTTTGGTTTAAAGCGGATCAAACATGCCCTTATCATCAAGGAGGTTCAGGGCATAACATTGAGACTTGTCTCAATTTCAAATTCGACGTGCAAAAGCTTGTTAGGAGCGGGCTCTTATCTTTCAAAGATACGAATCCTAATGTTCTTATAAACCCGCTGCCTCAACACGAGAAGGCTGCAGTCAATCTGATTAAGAAAGAGACTAACAATGTCTATCAAATTCATGATGTACTCTTGTTAAAGACCAATCTGGTTAAGGTGCATTGTAGACAGAGTGGATATGGCCATGTGCCACCTCATAATTATCACCAGTGTGATATCTGCTCTAAAGACAACCAGGGATGTTCTGTAGTGCAAGCAGCTCTACAGGAACAAATGGATCTTGGATGGATCCAAGAGCACTGAGTTCGTGGAGTTAACATGGTTTACACGAATTCCAACGTCATTCAAAACCACGACATCCGTACGATGAATGACAACTTGGTGGCAATGCACTCAAGGCAAAGCCAGTATCATAATCTGCCGCGGCACGATTATAGTTCCTGTCTGATTTGCTCGGTAAACAAACAGGGATGCTCTTTCATACAAGAGGCCCTCCAGCGTCAGATGGATCTTGGATGGATCCAAGACTACCATGATAGGAACTCCTATCAAATCAAGATGGTTCAGTTCTTTGACATTCGCGTGATGAATACCAACCTGGTAGAGTTACATGCTGAGCAGGTCCGACTTGGATTCTTAATAACACATGATTATCAAAACTGTAAAGCAGGTTGCGAAAACGATCGAGGTTGTACCCTTGTCCAGGAGGCACTTCAGCACTTGTTAAATCACGGGTGGATGCCAATCTATATGGACGAAGATACTCAACAGATTAATATCAATCACAGGAATCCTACTCGGCGTCAAAGTCAGGATGTCCGATCAATGGAAGATAACCTAGCGAGGTTACATTGCATTCAAAGTGGGCGTGGCCAGGTGCCACCACACAACTATGACAATTGTAGCGTCTGTTCGGAAAGTAACCAAGGGTGTTACTGTGTGAGAGCAGCTCTTCAGGGTCAGATCGATCATGGAGAAATTCATCCATATCCAGGTTCAGGACCCATCATTTGGTCGCCGAACTACCTTGCCGAGCAAGTTGAGGATGTTGTCACGATCTCTGGTCATCACAGGACCAGGAATGTTTTTGCCATCATCCCTCTACTTGACGAATCTAGAGTTCCCAACCGGGAACGGATCAAGGTTACTTATGATGGTCAGAAAAATCAGAAGGTTCCCATAGTCATCTATCTACCGGGGCCACTACCGTATGAATCAGCTAAGGCAATCCCTTACAAATACGGTGCAACAATAATCAAGAATGGAAAGGAAATTCCATTACCCTTCGTCGTGAATATTGCAGACATCAGTCGTGTAACACAGAGCGGTCGAATCTTCAACCGAGGGGTTGGAGAATCCAACAAAGAAAAGGAACTTCAGGCAGAAATTCTTGATCCACCAGTCGGTCAATCTAGTAATCCAGACTTTTCAAAAGACAATAATGAGATGCTAAAGCTCATCCAAAGGAGTGAATATAACATTGTTGATCAACTGTTACAGACTCCTTCAAAGATCTCAGTATTATCACTGTTACTCAGTTCAGAAGCACACAGAGAGGCTCTACAGAAAGTCTTGGAGCAAGCCTTTGTGGAACAGGATGTAACAATCAGACAATTCGATAGCATTGTCTCTAACATCACTTCTTGCAATAATTTGGGATTTAGTGATGAGGAATTACCTGAAGAGGGTCGCCGTCATAACATGGCGCTCAATATCACAGTTAACTGCCAGGGCGATGCTTTAGCCAACGTACTGGTAGACACAGGGTCAGCCCTGAATGTTATGTCGAAGTCCACCTTGATGCAATTATCATTCAAGGGCCCTCCGATGAGAGTCAGCGAGGTCGTCGTCAAAGCATTCGACGGATCCAGAAAAACAGTTATCGGCGAAGTTGATCTTCCCATAACTATTGGTCCTCACACTTTCCAAATCACTTTCCAGGTCATGGACATCCGGGCAACATACAGTTGTTTATTAGGAAGACCTTGGATACATCAGGCTGGAGCGGTTACTTCAACCCTCCACCAAAAGCTAAAGTTCGTCAAGAATGATCAACTTGTCATGGTTTGTGGGGAACAAGCCTTGCTTGTGAGCAACTTATCATCATCTACTTGTGTGGAACCCGAGGAGGTTATTGGAACTCAGTTCCAAGCACTATCGGTGAGCAAGGACAATCAGTTCAAAGAAGGAACTTCAATTTCTTCATACAAAGATGCTATCAAAGCGGTCGAGAGTACCGATACGACAGGATGGGGACGGCTTGTCATTCCTATTGACAATAAAACAAAGAAGGGTCTTGGTTTTTCTGCGACCTGTACCCAGACAGCCACCAACGATGAAAGTCTTCATCCCCTTCAAAACTTCTTCCACAGTGGAGGTTTTCTTCACCCAGTGTCTCAGACAGTTCATGCTATCAATGAGGAAGATCCCTCTGACACAGATGAAGAGTGGAAGTCCTATCTTAATGAGGACGGTTATATGTCTCAGGAAGAGGTGCCTATGCCTTTTTGCTTTCCTACAGAAAGTCCGAGATTTATACCAAGATCAGATGTCGAAATGATCTACGGAGATTGTGATCCGGAAGGATGCCGCGCTCCGCCAAATTCATTAGAGGAGGACACTCCGATGAAAGACAACTTTGACCACAACTATTATGGCCCGATGGATGACCTTCCAATGTGGCAGCCGTATCCAGGAGACTTGGGGCAAGGGAATCAGCCGAATAATGAAAATCAGCTGACCGTCATTGAACAGAATACATGTGTCCCCACCATGTCATGGAATCAACACTCAGGTCATTCAGAAGCTACTCAACATGAAGATGAATTTGCAACGTTCGCAGGACTTGAATTCATCAACTATGCTTTTCCCGAGGTCAACGTCATTGAGAGAGATGACTCCTCCAGTTCCAAAGAAGTTTGGGACACTCTGGGAGAACCAAGTGGAAAATATGACTATATGGTCAAGTACACCGCTCCCGAAAGCTCTCGTATCAGGCTCGAAGATATCCAGCCAACTGGATGGGGAGATACAGCTGAGAGCACAAATGCTATGCAAAATACAACAGAGGAATCCTCCTACGACAATTCTGCTTGGGAGACAGATTCCAATGATCCTGCTCCACCAGAAATCAGCGTCATTTCTGAAGACAAATCAAGGAAGGTGCCAGACTTTATGATTCACCGAGGAGTTCACCGCCAATGGGTTACCGTCGAGGTTCCGAAGGTCGTTTGTCAGTCAAAGTAATTGCCATCTTTAACCTTTCACCCTGCCCAGGTGAAACGGATATTTTGATAGGGCTCATTTTCTGTAAATTTCCCTCTTCGCTTTGCCCAAAGCGACAGAGTTTTGTTTTATAGGGCTGTAGTTTCAAGAGTCGACTTGTTCATTAATAAAATAACGTCGTTCTGTAATTTCCGCATTAATTGCTGTTTTCTCTTTTTGCTTTTTCAGAAAATGGTAATCCTAAAAAACATTCAATAATAAAAACAAGCAGTAAAATCAAAACACTGCACACACTTACATTTTCTCTATCTCTTCTAAACACGAATCATCACGTCATGCAGATTGCTTGTTTTATACCCCGTTGAAACATACGATCCGATGCCTTCTCCCAACTTTGAGTTCCCGGTATTCGAGGCTGAAGAAGAAAATGACGACCAAATTCCAGAAGAGATCTCCCGACTACTCAGACAAGAGGAAAGGTCCATCGAACCTCACAAAGAGCCATTGGAAACGGTAAACTTGGGTTCAGAAAAAGAGAGAAAAGAAATCAGGATCGGAGCACTGCTCAGTCCAACTGCCAGAGAGGGTTTGATAAAGCTTCTCAAAGAATTTCACGATGTATTCGCTTGGTCCTATCAGGATATGCCAGGGTTGGATACCAGCATCGTGGAACATCACTTACCGTTGAGAACAGAATGTCCGCCAGTAAAGCAAAGGTTGAGACGCACTCACCCGGACATGGCCATCAAAATCAAGGAGGAGGTACAGAAACAGATCGACGCGGGTTTCCTCGCTACATCTGAATATCCTCAATGGTTAGCCAACATCGTACCCGTTCCCAAAAAGGATGGAAGGGTCAGAATGTGTGTTGATTACAGAGATCTGAACAAGGCAAGTCCAAAGGACGACTTTCCTTTACCACACATTGACATGCTGGTTGACAGCACAGCAAAGTTCAAAGTATTCTCCTTCATGGATGGATTCTCGGGCTATAACCAGATCAAAATGGCGCCAAAAGACATGGAGAAAACTTCGTTCATTACCCCATGGGGTACCTAGGTAATGTCGTTCGGTTTGAAGAATGCCGGGGCAACCTATCAAAGGGCCATGACTACTCTGTTTCATGACATGATACACAAAGAAATCGAGGTATATGTCGATGATTTGATTGCAAAATCAAGAACAGAGGATGAGCACGTTGAATATCTGTCAAAATTTTTCGAACGTCTAAGAAAATTCAAGCTCCGCTTGAATCCCAACAAGGTCAAGGCCATTCAAGAAATGCCTTCTCCGAAAACTGAAAAACAAGTCAGAGGATTCTTGGGACGTTTGAACTACATCTCCAGATTCATATTCCTCATGACCGCGACGTGTGCGCCGATTTTCAAATTACTCAAAAAGAACCAGGATTGCGTTTGGTCAGAAGATTGGCAAACCGCCTTCGACAGTATTAAGGAATATCTGTTGAATCTGCCGATTTTATCACCTCCAGTGGAAGGAAGACCACTGATCATTTACCTCACAGTCCTAGAGGACTCAATGGGATGTGTACTTGGCCAACAAGATGAAACTAAAAGGAAAGAGTCTGCCATTTACTATCTAAGCAAGAAATTCACCGACTGCGAGACTCGGTACACAATGCTCGAGAAAACTTGTTGTGCTTTGGCTTGGGCAGCCAAATGTCTTCGCCAGTACATGATTCGTTATACTACTTGGTTGGTCTCCGAAATGGATCCAATCAAGTACGTTTTCGAAAAACCTGCTCTCACGGGAAGGATTGCCCGTTGGCAGATGTTACTATCAGAATATGACATAGAGTACCATGCTCAAAAAGCCGTTAAAGGAAGTATTTTAGCCGATCATTTGGCTCATCAATCGATTGACGATCAAGAATCAATCGGGTTTGACTTCCCAGACGAACATGTCATGTATCTAAAGATGAAAGATTGCGATGAACCGCTACCCAGTGAAGGGCCAGAACCAGGTTACCAGTGGGGACTTATCTTTGACGGAGCAGTCAATCATTATGGAAACGGAATTGGGGAAATCATTGTTACCCCTCAGGGTTCCCACATTCCTTTCACTGTACGAACAACGAGGCCGAATACGAAGCATGTATCATGGGTCTCGAAGAAGCGATTGATTTAAGGATCAAAAACTTGGACGTATACGGCGATTCAGCCCTGGTTATTAACCAGATAAAAGGAGATTGGAACACATACCAATCAGGATTGATTCCTTACAAAGACTATGCAAGGAGGTTGTTACCCTTCTTCAACAGAGTCGACTTTCATCACATCCCTCGTGATGAGAATCACATGGCTGATGCATTAGCCACTCTCTCTTCCATGATTAGTGTAGGTCGATGGAATGACATACCTAAGATCGACATAATGCGCCTTGAACGGCCCGCTTACATCTTCGCGATTGAAGCCGTCATAGATGACAGACCTTGGTATCATGATATCAAATGCTTCCTTCAGAAACAAGAGTACCCATCTGGGGCACTCAGGAAAGATAGAAAGACCCTCAGAAGATTGGCTGGAAACTTCTTCCTGAGCGGTGACACTCTTTATAAGAGAAATTTTGACATGGTCTTGCTCCGATGCGTCGACAGACCAGAAGCATACATGCTCATGAAAGAAATTCATGAAGGATCCTTTGGCACTCATGCCAACGGACACACAATGGCGAGAAAAATTCTCAGGGCCGGGTATTATTGGTTGACAATGGAATCTGACTGCTACAAGTACATGAGGGGGTGTCACAAGTGTCAGATATACTCTGACAAAATTCATGTACCGCCATCACATCTCAAAGTTCTTTCTTCCCCGTGGAAATTTTCCATATGGGGAATCGACATGATTGGCATGATTGAACCTAAGGCTTCAAACGGACATCGGTTCATTCTAGTAGCCATTGACTACTTCACCAAGTGGGTCGAAGCGACGTCATTCGCCAATGTAACCCGACAAGTGGTGGTCCGATTTATCAAAAACAATATCATCTGCCGTTATGGTGTTCCAAGCGAGATCATTACTGATAATGGATCTAACTTGAACAATAAGATGATAAAGAATTTGTGCGCAGAGTTCAAGATCAAACATCATAACTCATCTCCCTACCGACCCAAGATGAACGGGGCGGTAGAAGCGGCTAACAAGAACATCAAGAAGATTGTTCAAAAGATGGTTGTGACCTACAAAGACTGGCACGAGATGCTACCCTTTCCTCTTCATGGTTATCGCACATCTGTCCGTACTTCAACAGGGGCAACCCCTTTCTCTCTAGTATATGGCATGGAGGCAGTGCTCCCCATAGAAGTAGAGATCCCATCAATCCGGGTATTGATGGAAGCGAAGCTCACCGAAGCTGAATGGTGTCAAAGTCGACACGACGACCTGAACCTGATCGAAGAGAAGCGAATCACGGCACTATGCCACGGTCAGTTGTATGAACAGAGAATGAAGAGGGCGTTCGACAAAAAGGTCCGACCTCGTGTCTTCAAGAAAGGAGACCTTGTGCTCAAGAAGATACAATCATTTCTCACTGATTCTCGGGGCAAATGGACCCCAAATTATGATGGCCCCTATGTGGTCACGAAAGCTTTCTCAGGCGGCGCCTTGAGACTTGCAACCATGGACGGAGAAGAATTTGCCTACCCCACGAATGTTGATGTAGTTAAGAAATACTTCGCCTAAAACAAAAAAAAAACGTCTCGGTGGATTGAAAACCCGAAAAGGCGGTCCAGGCAAAAGTTAGAGACATGAAAAGAATCATCCCGATGGATTGGAAATCTCATAGTACAATCCAGGCAAAAGTTAGGGATAATGGCAAGTAACTATGTTCAACAGAGGTAAGTCCCTCAGCAGCAGTTACAACATCCATCGGAGGAAAACTCCAGTCAAGGTCATCTTCGACGGAAGCTCAGGATGTCCCGAACTCAAAGTTGGTAGAAGGATAGTGGTCGTTATGTTTCAACGTAGCCCTTTTCCCTGTAAATTACCATTTTCTAACTTTGTATATACTCTTTGGAATCACGCGTTTGGCTGATCTCCATCTTATCAATAAAATTTGAGCCCTTGTGCTTTTGTTTGTAATTCTTTATTTGTTTTAGCTTTACAGAACGACGTTGTTTAAACTTAATCAGCGATTCTTGAAATGAAACAAAATGAATTTACTTGTTAAAACTTTTTCTGCTTTTAAATTAAAGATGGCATTTCTTTTGACTGTTGAACATCAGAAGAACATCGATCGCTTCTCCCAAAGTAAGCGGACTTCAAAGTGCAGAATCAAAGTACTCCTTCTAAGCCAATATGCCTGAATGAAGAGATCAACTGTGTCAGAGACCTTGTTTCGTCTGACACGCTTCGGCCGAGTTCTCATCTCCTAAGCCCGATCAACATAGCTCCCAATGGGACTATCTCTCCTAAGCAAGGTGGAATTGCTATGTTGAACAAATGGTACTTCTTCGCCCCGCGATGGCCGAGTATCCAATTGTGTTCATCCATTAGTCTGTATGTCGCGTCTGTTTTGTCAGCATATACATACGTACTTCATGCATTTTTTATTTGCATTTACATTTCATATTGCATCGTTATCACTCTAGCCGGTCTTGTCCCCTAGTGATAAACAGTTTTCTCAATCGAGTTTGTCAGTTCTTTCCTCGTCAGGAAGTGTTACGTCTGTACAATCTCGCCACCAGTGTATCTTTAGATCAGAGTCGGCACGTGGCCACTTTGATAATTTGAACCTCTGAAAGATCAGAGAACCTTCAACAGATGTCACTCTTCGCCATTAAAGATGATATCCTTGCTTTCCCAGATTAAGGAAAATCCACAGAGAAAGCCTCGTGATCAGAGATTCGGCAGCACACCAGTTTTGCTCCGAAAAACCACTGATGAGAAGGTCATTGGCACCTCAAAATTGGACCCCATCATATGGCGTTTCTCTGGGAAGATCCCGAGAAAAGTATGATGAAAGATCCCAAATGAAAACAGTCTCTCAAGAGACTCGCTTTCCCCAGTAGAAACAAATGGCGTCTCCAACGGAGAAGTTTGTACAACTCTACAACTCAGACGACTGGGGTCCCCAGCAAGTCTGACAACAAAACATTTTCTACTCAAATGGCATCTCCCCAGGAAAATTCGGCGAGAAGTTTGAAGGAAAACCGCTACACATAGCGTCCCTTGCCAATAAAGTTTATTGACAAAAGAAACTAAGACCAGTTCCTTGGTAGGAAACCAGGATCGAGGGGAAGTTTATTTCAAAATAAACTAAGACAAGTTCCTTGGTAGGAAACCAGGATCGAGGGGAAGTTGACAAAAGAAACTAAGACCAGTTCCTTGGTAGGAAACCAGGATCGAGGGGAAGTTTATTTCAAAAGAAACTAAGACCAGTTCCTTGGTAGGAACCAGGATCGAGGGGAAGTTGACAAAAGAGACTGAGACCAGTTCTTGGTAGGAAACCAGGATCGAGGGGAAGTTGACAAAAGAAACTAAGACCAGTTCCTTGGTAGGAAACCAGGAACGAGGGGAAGTTCATTTCAGAGACTGAGACCAGTTCTTGGTAGGAAACCAGGATCGAGGGGAAGTTTACCTTTTCTAAGCATCATTGCTTAGCTAAAGAAGATGAATGCGTAAGCTACCATTCATAACCACCATCAAAATTTCAGGTATTCCGATATTTAATCCTCTTGCACCCCGAATGCCCGAATCCCTTCGTCATTCACACCTTCGGGTCCAAGAAGATTAAATAGGGGCATCTGTAATACCCCAAATTTTGACCACTTAGATTTCCCATCATTGTGAAAATCATCATCACAATATGGATGTACCTTTATGCTTCATTAGTCTCCCCAAAGATGGGTGAGCATCCACTACAATCAAAATTAGGGTTTCAAGCCCTCTCTGAGTGCTTAGACAAAGGATCAATCAAGAAATGACATGATCTTCAACTTGTCTAATCTCTTAAACATCCACAATGGATAAAAAAGGACTCCCACTTCAAGGATTAAGCACAAGGCTGCTCCCTTCTAGGTGGATCAAGTCTCGAGATCGACAGTGTCACCAAATTAGGATTTTGGTCGACCACGGCCTCCAGATGGAAATTTTCATCTGGGCACAAGGCAATGATCCAAAACATAACCTAATATACTTCATGGAACCTCATGAACCCATGCATCAAGTCAATTTTGCCTCAAGGGATGCATTCATCAAAAATCAGGAATTAGGGTTTCTTGACCTAATTCACCCCTAAGTTGACTTTTGGGACAAACCATGAGCCAAGACCTCAAGAGATGATTTGAGGGTCTCTAATATACCATATTGATCCATTTGGAACAATGGATTGATCCAATAAGTTTGAGCAACAAGTCTCAATTTCATCTGCACCACAATTAGGGTTTTAAGGGAAAAGTCAACTGTAACTTTGACTTCTGACCAGGACATGCTCCCAAACCCTAATACATGATTGAATATACCCTATGACACCCATGGAACATGTCCATCAAGTTTGATTTAGGTCAAGGACATGATTTCCTGAAGAATTGCACAGTTTGGAATTCATCTGATAAAAAGTCAACTGTGCACAAAAGTCAACTTTGACTTTTTGAGATTTTTCACCAAAATGGATTTCTAACCCTAAAATGATGTTAATGTATGATTTGAATCATCATTCATCAAGAAAAATCAAGAAAAGTGAGGTAACTTGTAAAAGGGGTAACCATAAAACTTAGAAATTTTTCTAAGTTAAAAATAAAGTGGCAAAGGTACCAACTTTGAAGGACCATAACTCCTAAACCACAAGGCCATTTTTTCTCATCCAAAGATGGATTTGTAGCCCTCATTATCACCTACAAAAACTTCAACTACAAGTCATTCCAATTCATTAAGTATTTTGAATTACAGAGTGATCAAAGTGGCTGAAAAGTAAAAAATGTCACTTTTTCCAACACTTAGTGAAATTTTCACTAAGTCAGATTCTGCCTCACTTTTTGCCAAATGTAGGGGGATTTTTCAATTGGAATCAAAAGAGATCAAAACCAAACTTGTTCAAACAGTTGTTGTATCATGTAAGAGCTTTCCAAAATGGCTAAGAACATTGCCAAATTCAACCTACACCATGAGATACAACATTGCCAAGTTGGCTTGCTGAAATCTGTCAAGGCAAGGCAGAATTTGCAACTTTGGTCGATTTGCCAAAATCAGCCAAATTCAATTGCTCCTATCCACTTGGACACCTCAGAGGATTGAATCTAAAGGGGACAATCACTGAGCCAAGCCTCCAAAGTCCATGGAACAAGAAATAGCATGTTGAACCTAGGATGGCCAAAATAGGGACAAGACTTCAAATTTGGAATGAGGCATTCAATGGAACCATCAAGGTGGCATGGACTGAGCCATTCTCATCTGAAATCAGTCAAGACTTATCCAAGACCAAGGGGATCAAAGCTCTGTGCCCTAACCTCTAGTCAATGGCTAGAGGAGACTTGGATTTTCATTTGCCAACATTGGCCAAACCTACTTAGCAGCTGCCATGCACTATTCCTTGCAAAACAAACTTGCTCTACTATAAATAGAACTTAATTATGATCAGTTTGAGTACACCAAAGCCATCTAACAGATGTTTTCCTCAAAATCTCTTCTTTCACTCCAATTTTGCCTTCTAAGGCAAGTCACTATCGGGTTTTGAGTTTGAGAGCAATTCCAATCAAACCAATTAGTCACACACCTCACATACATCACATATGAGCTGATCAAACACTTAGATTACTTCTGAAACATCAATTTCACGAAATCACCAGCTGGTTGCTCAAGGTTTTAACCAAAGTGCAGCTGAGGTACCACAAAATGATCCAGCCAATTTCAATCAAGTCCAACCATCCAAACACAATCCATAGGGTGTAGGGAAGCTGTTCAGATCATCACCACTCATCTGTAACACCTCCAAATCAAAAATCACTTTGAACTTGCTGTCACGACTTGGAGGTAAGCACATACTTGGTAATCTCTCAATCTATGCATATTTCCTCGCACAATAATTTGGCCATATGTTCATAATCATGCATGGAATGTTTTCCCTCAATTAATTGCATTGTTTGAATCGTGTATCAAAAATCCTAGCCTTCATGCAGAAATTAGGGTTCTTGAGGTTTCTTTGTGATTTATTGTTATATGTCTAATTTAAATGAAATTAAAGTACATAGACATGATCGTGAGGTTGAGACGAGCATAATGATATGTTGATTGCATGATATGATTACGTATTTATGGAGATTGGATAGAAAATGCAAATCTGAGAAACCAAGAACACGCGTGTGTTCTTCAGCTGTTCTTGGCGCCATTTTTCATAAATTCAAATATTTGAAGTTTGTGATTTTGTTTAATTGATTCAAAAATTAATTTCTCACTGAGTTTTAATGATTTTGAGTTGATTCTTTTTTTAATAATTCACAAAAATGTTAAAATATTTTATTTTCACAAAAAATCCCAAAAATATTATTTATTTCATATAATTGATATTTTTGTAAAGAATTAATATTTTGATTGTTTTTGGCATTTTAAATATTTTTTCTACATTGATTTTGCAACTTTTAATGCTTTCTAATTATTTTGTAGGTCAATACTTAATTTTTGAAGCATTAATCCAAGATCACAATTTGTTTTCCATGTGTTAAACAATTTTTTATCATTTTAATTGAATTTTTATTCAATTAAATACATTTTGAAAACAAATTAGGGTTTTGGATTAATTCAACCCTCATAAATCATTTTCAAAACCTCTTTGGGCCTCTTGAGAGAATGTAAGACCCATCCCCCCTTGTACAAAAACCTTTTGGGCCTCACTCATTGTATAAGTCCCTCTGTATAAGTAAACGACACGATTGTCGCCCGTTTAAAAATAAAAATCATTTGGGCCTCTCCTTGAGCTATAAGACCCATTCAAAACACTTTGGGCCTCTATTAGAGTGTAAGACCCAATCCCCCTTTTAACCAAAACATTTTGGGCCTCACTTATTGTATAAGTCCCTCTGCGTTAAAAGAAAACCTCGGCGCGATCGCCATTTTTAAACGAAAAATCATTTGGGCCTACCCTCGTGTTATAATCCCCACTCTTTCTTCTTTAAACCTTTTTGGGCCTCTTGAGAGAGTGTAAGACCCATCCCTTTGTACAGAAAACCTTTTTGGGCCCCAGTCACTTGTATAAGTCCCGCTGTACAAAGTCAAACAGTGCGCTCACTGATAAAACCCTGGGCCTCTCCTTGAGCTGTAAGCCCCAAATCTTTCTTTTTCAAAGCACTTTCTCCTTTGATTTTGAATATACTGTTGTTTTTAATCTTTCTTTGTTGAACAACTAACCAAACAGCATGGAAGCACTCCAACCGAGTAAGTGGTTATAGCTTTCATTTACTGCTTTCATATATATATAACTGTATTGTGGGGCTGCTCACTGTAAGTCTCCTTTCATAAACTCATATCTACTGTGTAATAATAGTATAGATATTTCGAGTTTCCCCGGCTACTACGTCTAGAACTAGGTGACGCCGTTTCATTTATTCGTAGAAATAGACGCCTAGATCCCCAATAGGAGCACCAGATACAGTCTTCTCTTCGGCTGTCCTCCTTAGGAATCGTCAAGAAGCTCTACTCCCCAAGATGAATGTATTCTCCGTGAATGGCATCTTTGAGTTTCTTCCAAATTCTTGAACTTTCCTGACTTGATCTATTCCTTGTGGATAGCTTGCCTTGAATGTCTCGGGGTTTGGGTACCCACTACGGTCATAATCTTGGACCTTAACTAAGGAACCCTCTTCAAAAGCTAAAAGTCGATGGATAGTAAACCTCGCACGTTTACCAGTGGTTTTTATCTTTAAAAGAGTTATCTCTCCTAATGGAAAGGAGATGATAGACTCACGGGCTTCTTAAAAGCATCGGCCTCCTCTTGGGTATTATTCAAGGACCCTACGGCTTCTTAGAAGTATTCACAGCCTCCTCTTAGGCTTCGTATAATGATCTCTTCCTCCGGGAATGATAGCCTCCTCTTGGGCTTCGTACAAGGACCCGTCGGCTTCTTAAAAGTTTCCAGCCTCCTCTTGGGCTTCGTAAAAATTGTCCCGACGACCTCCTAGAGGTATAGGAACAGAGCTTAGTCATCTCCATAGAACAGTCCTTTCATAGAGTCTACTACTGTTTCTCAAAGCATAGTACAAAAGATAAAACTCTAGACACGGACAGTCTAACTTCCTTGAGTCTCAAAAGACATTCTCAAGTGACCCCTTCGTTAAATAGGAAGGAAACCCGCAGACTCGGACAGTCTCAACACCCTTTGGATTTCCAGTTTCCTCAAAGAAAAGGAGACCACCCCGATCCTCAGATCTAACCCATGAGTACAGTGATGCTCATATAAGAACTGATTTTCTCTTTCAAAATCAGTATACTGGACCTGTCACTTAACTGACATGGCCTCCATCTCGGGCTTTGTACGAGATACAAAGATTCTCCTGTTGAGTCAAACCTTATAGCCTCCATCTCGGGCTTCATACGAGACACAAAGACTCTATCGTCGGGTCAAAAACTTTTAGCCTCTCTCTCGGGCTTTGTACGAGACACATAATAGCCTCCTCTTAGGCTTTGTATAATGATTTTCCTAGCGGAAATTAGCCTCCTCTTAGGCTTTGTATAAGAAAACCACTGGTTGATCCAATTAACCTTTTAGCATGAAAGTTGTACCTCGTTCACAGTACACAAACATCAACAACTCCTTTTCCTTCATCTAATCGCTGTAAGTGGCAAGCCTCTGGATTATCTATATCCACGCCATTGTCCCTCTTTTAGCATGAGAAATTCCTAAGGAAAGATGGCATTGCTCTACACTGAGTTAAAGTCTTCTCCTTCAGGTTAAAACCCTTTCTTCGGAAATTATGGCATTGCTCGGATCCGCATATCCCAGTTAAAGTAATTCTCCTTCTCCCCTCTTTAGAGATGACGAATTCTCTCTAAAGTCGAGGTCTTTCAGCTTCACATCTTGGGCTTTGAACAATATACAAACCACCTTTCGCTTCACGTCTTGGGCTTTGAACAAGACACCAAAAACCAATTTCCTTCCATAGAATAGGAGGAACTACGAACGCTCTGATTTCCCTGTTTCGGTAAACGGGAATACGTAGGCATAAGATCGAAAGAAAAGATCTTAGCGAGCGCAATCAACAAAAAACCCAAATCCCATATCTCCATCAATCAAAAGCAGTATTTCAAAAGCATCAGTCCTAACATCCTAATCCTTGTTCCCCGCCAGAAACCTTCTGCCCAGGTAAAAAAGAAAGAAAAACAGTATTGGCAAAAATACAAATACCAGTACAAAGCCCCCCACATTGATAGCATCCGTAACCTAACAGACCGCTGTTTAAACTCAGTATGCAAAGTAGGGTTAATTTGGAGACATCTATTTCCCTTCCTTATTTAGCTCACAATAGGATAAAAAATGAATCGACCTGTAGTTCAAGCTCAACCGCAGAGAGCGACCAGCGCTTAAGAACCGCATCCAAAATCGCTCGCTACACACGCAAGCTTTTTTTATTTTTTCTCTTTTCTGATGGATTTAGTAGTCTTGGGCTGCTATTCGCACCCCACCTCCCAGGCCCATTAACCATTCCAACGTTCTTTCTTTACTCACTGCACCCCCATGCCATTTATTTCATTTTTATTTTTATTTTAATTATTATATTTCATTTTTAATTTTTAAAAATACATAATTGCATCTAAAAATCATCATAAAATTCATGCATCATTTTCATCATTTTATAAAATTTTCACAAATTTTATTTTTATTTTTATTTTATTTTTTATCATCAAAATTTATTATTTAGTCAATTTTCTTTTTGAATTATCCATATAATGCATACCTAATTTGTTTATTTTATTTCTCTGCATCCATAAAATATTTTTAATCCGTTCTTTTTGCATTTGTTAGATAATATGCTAAATTGCATAAAAATATTTTTCTTTCATTTTTAAATTTATTTCATATTGCATTTTGGTCCTTCCCTTTGGCACATTGAACCCTACTTCTCACCTGAACTTTGCCCAATTGTTTGAATGACTAACACTTTGGATTTTTGCAGGAATTTTTGATGTGTTGTTTGTCTCTGGCTGAGGAACCTTGATATTTAATTTGGGAATTTTGGGAGTTA
Organism: Lathyrus tuberosus; assembly: GCA_022829125.1. NCBI lineage: Eukaryota > Viridiplantae > Streptophyta > Magnoliopsida > Fabales > Fabaceae > Lathyrus > Lathyrus tuberosus. The sequence goes on along the minus strand of JALAZF010000066.1, from coordinate 16,764,344 downwards.
TTTCTCTAATTGTTTGATTTGTTTTCACTTGAGATCTGCTTATATGTGTATTTCTGATCATGCCTAAGTCCTTGTTTGAAAGGCACTTGTGCCATTTGTTTTGGGGTTGTTTCTTTAATTCATGTTTGGATTATTATCACTATTGTTTGCCATTGTTTGATATTCACTTGCCTAGATATTATTTATGTCCGTTTCGCACTAACCTTTTATGCAGGGATTAAGGTAAGTTCTTTAAGGGTATGGATAAGTATCCATGGTCACCCTTATTCTTCCTTTTTCTTCCTCTCATCTTTTTCCTTTAGGGTTTAGGTTGTCGTCAAACCGCACTAACCGTAGGTCACCCATGCATGATAACTTTAGGACTCATAGTCCCCTTTAGAGTTACCCTTGTGTCTTCTCTCTTCTCATCTAAAATTTCTTTAAAATACTTAATAAGTATAAAGTGTATTGCGCACGAGCCTTAAGCGTGGGGAATGAGAAATGAGGGGCTTCCTCTCATCTTTCTAGAGTGATTAGCGAGCGTCCTGTCTTGGGACGATGCGTTAAGTATTCGCCCCTGTGCCCTAGACTTTGGTGCAATGCAATTTAGGAACTAACTTAAGCCACTTCTGTCCTAAAAAACATAAACCAACCTCAAAACTTTTTTGTCCTTCGGGATCTTCAAACTAAAGGCTATTTTCAAAAAGGGCACGTTATCTTCCATCTGAGTCGCAAACAGGCATCGTCCCTAACTGCCGGACGCGGACTTAACGTCGCTCATAAAAAACACAAAAAGAACTTGGTCCGAACTACGTTGGCTTTGAATTCCCCATTGCACAAAGAGGGTACGTAGGCCTAGGACGTCGACGTCCTACCGAGTCTGTCTTTGTCTTTCCCTCTCTGTTTTAGTACAACCCTAGATGATAGGATAACTCACCCTTAGAATAGACAACAAGCGTGGATCCCATCGAGTACGATGGACGCGTGGGGTGCTAGCACCTTCCCCTCGCGTAACCGACTCCCGAACCCAGGTTATGGTTGCGATGACCATTCCTTTCCCTCTTCCTCAGGTTTATGCGGTGTTCCCTTTCGCTCTCTTGGGATAAATTTACACGGCTGGCGACTCTGTTTTCCGTGCCACTCTCGCGTTTGTACCTAGATGAAAATCCTGGGAGCGACAGCTGGCGACTCTACTGGGGACCTGGTTGACCTATGCTGGTCCATCCCTAAGCGAGTCAATCCTAACGCTTGCTTGTCTTTGTTCTCTTTGGGTGTTTCGTTTTTGTTTTGCTTTATGTGTGGTATTTTATTTTTATTTTTATTGCGTTTTCTGCATTCCATTTTTATTACTGTCATGCTGCTGTGCTGTGCTGGCTGTGTTTGTTTTGCAGGTTGGGTAGGTCAGAGAGAGAAGCCCAATACCCAGGCTTGAGTATACCCTAGGACTAGAGTGGAAAGTAGTGGGACCTACGTGCCCGCTTGGTGCGTTTGTGTGTTCACGAAATTCACAACCGGACGAGGCTATCTTGGGACGCATCCTAACGTGTGTGTCTTGCGCATGTTGGGGTGTTGACCTAGAGAGCTGTCGACTCTGGTGACCGATCATTGAAGACCTTAGTGGAAACATCCCTCTTTAGTGGTGACAGTGGCAGACCACATCCTGTGGCAAACCCATTCGCACCCGAGGGCCGCTTTGGAACTCGCATAGGATGGCCCTACATTTTGAAGAGAATCAGTGGAGGCACTCCTCGATTGACGATAGTACCGACCCCGAGGGATGAATGTACTATTGTTTCTCGACCTCAGTGCCAAAGCTGAGGACCTTTCGCTTTGGAGAATCGGTTGAGGCCTCCTCGATTGATGATGATGCCAAACCAGAAATGGTGAACGTATCATCATTTCTCGACCTGAGAGCCCGGGATACTGAACATCCTAGTACCCACATGTGAGAGGGGATGGGCATTTGCAGGTTTGCAGGTAACCGAGACCTTCAACCTACCCTGTTTTCCTGGATTTCTCATCAATGTCTGATTATTTGGGCCCTGGTTATCTCAATGGTTCAGAATTCTGGTTTTCTGGGTTGTGGTTCTCGTTCAGTTAATAGCACAGCACATCCAGCAGTGTGCCTTGACCCCATGTTTGCATGAGCATATCATTTTTCTTGCATTCTGACATGTTTGACATTTTTCAGGGCTTGCATCTTACTCTTGATTTTGGTTTTCTGAGGTTACTTCAGCATGGATGTTCAGAGAAAGAAGACTGTTGCCTATTCGTTCCCAGAACCGACTTTGACACTGATTCATAAACTGATTTATATGGCTGGTTTCGGAGTTCGTACAGAGTTCAGTGGAAGATATGGAAGACTTCTGAAATTTGTCTATAATATCTCCAAGTATGAGAAGGATGCCATTCACACACTTCTTCAGTTTTACGATCTGTCTCTGCGTTGCTTCACTTTCCCGGACTACATCTTGGCTCCAACGTTGGAGGAGTTCTCATTTATTTTGGGAATCCCCATCAGGCATGATATAGTTTTCTTTTCTGAAGAACACCCCCGGGTAAAAGAAATGGCTGTTGCTCTTCATATTAATGAATCCGTTCTTAACAGTAATATTGAAGAAAAACAAGGAGTTAAGGGTTTCTTGTTGAAGTTCTTGTTTGATCAAGCTTGCATACATGTCAAAGAGAAGAATTGGACTGCTTTCCAAGCTATTCTGGCTATGTGTATCTATGGGATTGTGCTGTTCCCGAATATTCCTGATCTGGTGGATATGCACGCCGTCAAAATCTTTATTTCGAAGAATCCTATACCTACCTTGCTAGGTGATGTGTATCACTCAGTCCACTACAAGAATGAGAATAGGCGTGGGAAAACTGTAAGTTATTGTGCACCGCTCTTAGCTACTTGGTTTCTGAGTCATCTCCCTCAATCTGGCGCTTTCGTTGATACGAAAGATTCTCTGAAGTGGTCTAAGAGGGTAATGGGCTTGACTGCTGACAACATTGTTTGGTTTAATCGTGACTTGCTAGGAATGGAGATTATTTGCAAATGCGGAGAATTCCCTAATGTACCCTTGATAGGGAGGAAAGGTGGAATTAACTATAATCCCTCCCTAGCTATCAGACAGTTTGGCTATCCTTTGAAAAATCCACCCAAAGAGCGAGATGTCCGAGAGTCCTTATTCTTCAATGGTATTGAGGATCAAGGGTTGATAAGGAAAGTTGTGAATGCTTGGAAACAGGTGACCAAGAAGGGTAAAATTCCATTCGGGAAAAGTAACAATCGGGCTTTGCCTTCCTATAAAGAGTGGATTAAGAAGAGAGCAAAAGAGGAGCTTCTTCCATTCCCGGTGGAACCACCTTTGTATCCTCTGGTGATCGAGCCTCCTACCACCGTTGAGTTGGAGAAGTATAACAAATTATGGGCTGAAAAGGAAAGGTTGCAGGAAGAAAATAGTGAGCTAAAGAGAGAAATTTATCAGTGGAAGCATGAGCGGGGTGAAGCTGTTCATACCGCCAAGTTGAAGACATAGCTCCTTACTAAAGCAGAAAAAGAGCTAGCGAACATGGTCACATCCAGACAAAAGATGAAGGAAGCTTTGGATGGTATCAGTAAGGTTCTCGAATCTAAGAAAGAGGAATTAGACAAAGCTTTGCTGAAAATCCACAGGTTCAATGATCACCAAGAAACTGCCATGGCCGAGAATAAAAGAAAGAAAGACGACTACCTAGCTAAGATTGATCAGTTGAAGTCGACGCTCAAGAAGAAAGACGCCGAGATCTTATCAGGGATATTCAACAGACAAGTAGTCGAGGGTCGACTCAATGAAGCCATAGCCTCCATGGAAGAACTGAAGGTCCAGGCTGAAGTGAAGAGATCTAGACATGAGGGGCCTAGCGTGGAGGGTGTTTCTAGAGAAGACGCTTGGGAATTACATTGCAGATACTTGGATGGGATCATACACAGGAGAGACCTTCTCATTCAAGGACTAATTCAAAAACCCAAGCATCCCGACACCAGAAAGCTGTTCGAGGAAATTCAAGATTGGTGCAGAAAGCATAGTGGATGGGGAGGATTGACACTTGTAAACTTTGATGACATGCCATAGTTTTCTGTTTTCTTTCATTGTATGTGGATCACCACCAGGCTTGTTGGTTGGGACCTATGGTTTTTATATTCAAACTTGTTATCTCGGATTTGTGATTGTTGACAGTTGGCTTTTCTCTGGTTTTCTTAATATATGAGCAGAAGTTCCATTATATCTTGTTATTAAACCGGAATCAAGGGGTGGATCGCCCTGTGAATTTTCAAACATGTCCATTTGCATTTGCATACTCATAATCATTTTGCATAATCATTTTGCATGACAGGTATTTATCTCCGGTGTTCTTATCTTGTTCTAAATCTCAGGATTGTAGATCATCACATCCACCGATATCCCACCAGACAGAATCAGAAGAAGCTCATGGATCAGGTGCAGAATAAAATCATTGAGATGCGGACTCGCATGAACCAATTCATGGAGTTAATGCAAGGTGTTGCTCAGGGCCAAGAGCAGTTGAGGACTCTCGTTCAGCCACTGATTGCGAGAATTGACGAAGACGGTGTCCTTCATGGAGGAATTCAGACTGGTGTTACTAATAATGTTCAGAATGGCCCTACGGGCGGAGTTATTCCTGCTACTGGTGTTGTGATTCCTCCGGGCGGAGGAGAAAGTGTTGTGATTCCCACTGCAGTGGGAGGTGGTATCGGTGCTGGCGCAGTTCATGGCCGTCAGTATGATGATGTTCAGGATGATGCATTTTCTTTGCCAGGTGGGGATGCTGGTCCCCAGATTGACCATGATCAGAGGATCTGGTTGCTTGAGGAACAGCTGAGGGGTGTTGTGAATCAGGATTATGTGGGAATGGATCTAGAGGATTTGGGGCTGGTTCCAGGCGTTATTATTCCGCACAAGTTTCAGACTCCCACTTTTGAGAAGTATAATGGTATGACTTGTCCGAGGACCCACGTCAGGGCATATGCAAGTAAGATGGCTGCACATGCGAAGAATGAAAAGCTGATGATGCATTGCTTCCAGGATAGCCTATCTGGGGCATCCCTGGAGTGGTACATGCAACTGGAAAGGAGGGACGTGCGTAATTGGAGAGATCTGGCAGGGGCATTTATCAGACATTACCAATATAACACTGATATGGCTCCTAACAGAACACAGCTGCAGAATCTGTCACAAAAGAACAACGAGAGTTTCAAGGAGTATGCCCAGAGGTGGCGTGAACTGGCAACAAGGGTTCAGCCTCCCATGTTAGAGCGTGAAATGATAACTATGTTTATGGCCACCTTGCAGGGTCATTACTATGAAAAGTTGGTACCGTGTATGACTGGAAAGTTTGCTGACTTGATCTTGGTAGGGGAAATGGTGGAAAGCGGAATCAAGGCGGGAAAGATATCAGGCAGTGACGGGTCCTCATCTGGAGGAAGTAAGAAGCCTTATGCCAGTGGTTACAAGAAAAAGGAGGGAGATACAAACTCTGTGTCATCATATCATGGTAGAGATGGGCCTCGTCAGAACTACAATCAGCAGGTGGCTTCCGTAACCATCCCAGCAGCACCTCAGCAGCCAGCAGTGACTCAACAACAAAATCAGGCTCCCCACCGGTCTCAACCTCTAACTAGGCGGGATAGGAATTTTGACACTCCACCTCTTCCCTACGCTCAATTATTTCAGTACTTGCTAAAGCTACAGTTAATTCAGAAGAGAACATTGGCTCCGCCTACTGGTAATCCACCTCCCGGCTATGACGCCAACGCCCACTGTGAGTTTCATTCTGGGGCACCCAGACATTATATTGAGAACTGTAAAGCTTTTAAGCATCATGTTCAAGATTTCCTGGATTCCAAGGCCATCAATTTCTCCAATGATGTTCCAAATGTGAATCAGAACCCGATGCCGAATCACGGTGAGCCGAGGGTCAATGCTATTATTAAAGACTGTGAAGACTTGAGTTTGATTTCAGATGTGAACGAGGTCCAAACTCCCTTGGGTGTAGTGAAGGAAAGACTATTGAAGGGAGGGGTATTTCTCGGTTGTGATGAAGGTTGTGTAGGATGTTTGTCGCAGCCAGGCGGTTGTGAGTCATTAAAAGCAGGTATTCAGAAACTGATCAACGAAGGGGTATTACAATTTGACAGAGGTTGCAAGCAGAGTAATGTTACTGACAGAGAGATTGATGTTGCCACGATAATAATTCCATTCAAGACAATAACTATATCAGCGCCAGCGAGACCAGCGCCAGTCACTATCACTGTTCCTGGACCAGTCCCGTATAAGACTACCAAGGCCATCCCATGGAACTATGGGGCCGAGGTGTTTGTTAATGGTAAGAAGCTGGAATTGGAAGAGACATCAGCTGTGAATACAGGGGTTGAAAATCTTGTTGAAGCAAGGGCTATCACTAGAAGTGGTAGAGTCTTTATTCCGTCCGAGAATCAAGCCGACAGTTCGAGACAAGACAAGGGTAAACAGATGATGGATGAGTCCGTACAGAGGCAGGAAGCAAATAATTCTATGACAAAGCAAGGTGGGGATACTTTCTCAGAAGATGTAGAAGAGTTCATGAGGTTGATCAGAAAAAGTGATTACAAGATTGTCGACCAACTTCACCAAACTCCATCGAAGATTTCCATTCTATCCTTACTGTTGTGCTCTGAGGCACACCGAAATGCATTGCTGAAGGTTCTGAATATGGCTTATGTACCACAGGAAATATCCGTCAATCAGTTAGAAGGGGTTGTGGCTCATGTGAATGCTGGTAATGGTTTGGGTTTCACCGATTTAGATCTGACTCCGGCTGGGAGGAATCACAACAAGGCTCTGCATATTTCAGTGGAATGTCGTGGTTCTTTGATGTCGCATGTGTTAGTTGATACTGGGTCGTCTTTGAATGTGTTACCAAAGAAGGCTTTGATAAAATTGGACACCCGTGGGTTGATTTGTACGCCAAGTGACTTGGTAGTACGTGCTTTTGATGGCTCCAAGAGGTCAGTGTTTGGAGAGTTAGTTCTGTCGATCAAGGTGGGTCCTGAGGTTTTCAACACCACCTTTTACATAATGGATATTCAGCCTGCCTATAGTTGTTTGTTGGGTCGCCCTTGGATCCATGGTGCTGGGGCAGTAACTTCTACGCTGCACCAGAAGTTGAAGTATATGGTGGATGGCCACGTTGTGACTGTTTGTGGTGAAGAAGATATCATGGTGAGTCACCTATCGACCTTCAAGTATGTAGAGGTGGATGGTGAGATACAGGAAACTCTGTGCCATGCCTTTGAAGCTGTGAAGATTCCCGACGAGCCCCTAAAGGCAGTCAATTAACCTGAGGTAGTTGTCCAACCAGAAGTCGTCAGACCACCAAAGGTTCCAATGTCCTCTTTCAAAGAGGCGCGTGCTATAGTTGAAGCTGGTGGTTCTCAGAAGTGGGGCAGTGTTATTGATGTTCAAAGGAAGCAAGATACTCATGGACTGGGTTACAAGCCACCTAGGCAGTCTGAAGAGCCTCCCAAGTTCAATGGTCCAGTCCGCTTCACCAGCGCCAGTGTTTTCTTCGACAGAGTCAATGCTATTGAGGATGAAGGAGATAGTGATTGTGATATGGATGAATGGATCCGTCCCTATATTCCTGGTCAGAGTCTAGGCAACTGGTCCTCCGAGAAAGTTATCCAAGTGATGCGCCCGGAGTAATTTACTTTTGTTTTCTGTTATGTTGAGTCCTACGTTCTGCCCAAGACGTAGTGACATTTATTTGTAGGGCTTGGATGTTTTATTTTCTATTTTTATCATCAATAAAGGACGTTTTTTTTCATTCAAATATTTTGATCCCTGTCTTTCTATTTTTACTTTTTGCATTAACCCACATCAAAATGGCAATGTGTTTTCTTGTTTGTTGCACTCATAATGAACATAAAACATCCATCATGCAGGTTCCTTTGTTCAGATTCCACCCATGACTTAGCTATGGCTCGATATGACTTCGACAATCCCATCTATCAGGCCGAAGAAGAGACTGACGAAGACTGTGACTTACCAGAAGAATTAGCCAGGCAACTGAAACAAGAGGAAAGGGTTATTCTACCTCATCAGGAGGAAGGTGAGACTGTTAATCTGGGAACCGAGGATGTTAAACGAGAAGTAAAGGTTGGGGCTGCCCTGGAAGACACCGTTAAGGGAAGACTGATTGAGTTACTTCGAGAGTATGTGGATATCTTCGCCTGGTCTTACCAAGACATGCCTGTGCTTGACACGGACATTGTTTCACACCGACTGCCGCTTAAAGAGGGTTGTACTCCAATCAAGCAGAAGTTGAGAAGGACGAAACCAGATATGGCTGTCAAGATCAAGGAAGAGGTTCAGAAATAGTTGGACGCCAGATTTCTTGCTGTGACAAATTATCCTCCGTGGGTTGCTAATATTGTACCTGTACCTAAGAAGGATGGGAAGGTCAGGATGTGTGTTGATTACCGAGATTTTAATAGGGCGAGCCCGAAGGATGATTTCCCGCTCCCCCACATTGACGTGTTAGTGGATAATACTGCTCAATATTCTGTGTTTTCCTTCATGGATGGCTTCTCTGGGTATAACCAAATCAAAATGGACCCAGAGGACATGGAGAAAACTACGTTCATAACACCGTGGGGAACATTTTGCTACAAGGTAATACCCTTTGGATTGAAGAATGCTGGGTCAACCTATCAGCGGGCGATGGTGACTCTCTTTCATGATATGATTCACAAGGAGATTGAAGTGTACGTTGATGACATGATTGCGAAGTCACAGACAGAGGAAGAACACTTGGTAAACCTCCAGAAGCTGTTTGAAAGGTTGAGGAAGTTCAGGCTGAGATTGAATCCGAACAAGTGCACTTTCGGTGTGAGGTCTGGTAAATTGCTGGGATTCATTGTTAGCGAAAGAGGTATCGAGGTTGATCCTACAAAGATAAGAGCCATACAGGAGATGCCTGAGCCAAGGACAGAGAAAGAGGTTCATGGGTTCCTGGGGAGGTTGAATTACATTGCCAGGTTCATCTCTCATCTGACAGCTACATGTGAACCAATTTTCAAGTTGTTAAGAAAGGATCAAGAGGTCAGGTGGAATGAAAATTGTCGAGAGGCGTTTGAAAGGATAAAGACGTATCTGCAGGAACCTCCAGTCCTTATGCCACCAGTGTCTGGGAGACCGTTGATTATGTACCTTACAGTTCTTGAGAATTTGATGGGTTGTGTGCTCGGTCAACACGACGAGACAGGTAAAAAAGAGCACGCCATTTACTACCTGAGTAAGAAGTTCACTGATTACGAATCAAGATACTCTATGCTGGAAAAGACATGTTGCGCACTCGCTTGGGCAGCCAAGCGCTTAAGGCAGTATATGTTAAATCACACAACCTTGTTGATTTCGAAGATGGATCCGATTAAGTACGTGTTTGAGAAGCAAGCGTTTTCTAGAAGGATAGCCCGTTGGCAGATGGTTTTGACAGAGTACGATATTCAGTATGTTTCTCAGAAGGCCATTAAGGGAAGTGTTCTGTCAAAATATCTTGCTGATCAGCCAGTCGAGGATTATCAGCCTATGAAGTTTGAGTTTCCAGACGAGCATGTTATGTTTCTGAAAATGAAGGATTGTGAAAAGCCTCTGCCTGACGAAGGACCTGAGATTGGATCACAGTGGAAGATGACTTTCGATGGGGTTATCAACTCATATGGCAATGGAATTGGGGCAATCATTACAACTCCGAAGGGTTCTCATATACCTTTCACTGCCCGGTTAGCATTTGTGTGTACCAACAATGAGGCGGAGTATGAAGCATGTATCATGGGGTTAGAGGAGGCAATTGATTTGAGAATTAAGAACCTCGATGTCTATGGTTATTCCGCGTTGGTAGTTAATCAGATTACAGGAGAATGGGAGACTCGTCAGGCAAATTTGGTACCTTATAACAACTATGCCAGAAGGTTATTACCTTTCTTTGATAGGGTAGATTTTCATCATGTGCCCCGAGCTGAGAATCAGATGGCTGATGCGTTGGCGACATTAGCATCCATGTATAAGGTGAACCGTTGGAACAAAACACCTTCGATTAGAATCATGAGTCTGGACAGACCGGCTTTTGTGTTTGCAATTGAAGATGTGTCTGATGGTAAACTGTGGTATCATGATATTAAGGTTTTTCTGAAGAGACAGGAGTATCCAGAGGGTGCCTCCACCAAAGATAAGAAGACTCTGAGGAGGTTGGCAGGAAACTTCTTTCTAAACAAGGATGATGTGTTATATAAGAGGAATTTCGATATGGTCTTGCTATGCTGTGTTGATGAACACGAGGCAGGTCTGTTGATGGAGGAAGTTCACGAGGGTTATTTCGGTACTCATTCTAGTGGACACACCATGGCTAAAAAGTTGTTGAGAGCGGGATATTACTGGATGACTATGGAGTCTGATTGTTTCAAGTACGCGCGGAAGTGCCATAAGTGCCAGATTTACGCAGATAAGATGCATGTACCGCCTACGCCTCTAAATGTGTTGTCGTCTCCTTGGCCTTTTGCAATGTGGGGCATAGATATGATTGGAAAGATTGAGCCCACGCTTCCAATGAGCATTGTTTCATTTTGGTTGCCATTGACTATTTCACAAAGTGGGTGGAGGCAGCCTCGTACGCCAACGTCACCAAGCAAGTGGTAGCCCGGTTTATAAAGAAGGACATCATCTGTCGTTATGGGGTCCCGGAGAGAATCATTACTGATAATGGCTCGAATTTGAATAATAAGATGATGAAAGAACTATGTCAGAGTTTCAAGATCGAGCATCACAATTCTTCTCCGTATCGTCCGAAGATGAATAGTGCTATTGAGGCGGCAAATAAGAATATCAAAAAGATTGTGCAGAAGATGGTGGTAACATATAAGGACTGGCATGAGATGTTACCTTACGCCCTACATGGTTACCGTACTTTGGTGCGTACGTCAACTGGGGCAACCCCTTTCTCATTGGTATATGGTATGGAAGCAGTTTTACCCTTAGAGGTCGAGATTCCGTCTTTGAGAGTTCTGGCAAATGTGAAGCTTGATGAAGCTGAATGGGTGCGTTCCAGATTGGATCAGTTGAACCTTATCGAAGAAAAGAGGTTGGCAGCCATCGCACATGGTCGTTTGTACCAGAGCAGGATGAAGCACGCCTTTAACCAGAAAGTGCGTCCTCGGAGTTTTCAGACAGGCGAATTGGTTATGAAAAGGATCCTTCCTCCTCAGACAGATTACAGGGGCAAATGGACTCCAAACTACGAAGGGCCGTATGTAGTCAGAAAGGTTTTCTCTGGTGGAGCCTTACTACTTTCAACTATGGATGGCGAAGATTTTACCTCCCCTGTGAACGCAGACTTAGTCAAAAAATACTTCACATAAAAAAGACCCGCTAGACATAAAAAGAAAGTCCAAGCAAAAAGGGGGCATCCCGGTGAACCATAAAAGGAGAAGGTTCGGGAAAAAATTAGGGATAAAATGTAAAAAGAAATGTGTAAACCCGCAAAGTTGAAAACCTGAAAAGGCGACTTTGGCAAAAATGGGTATCCCGATGGATTGAAAACCCAAAAAGGGCGATCCAGGCAAAAGTTAGGGATTTATAAGCGAAAGGCTACGGTCTGCGTTCGATCTGTGAACACTTTCAACACCTGGAAATTCTGAAAGAAAAGGATTAGTACAGTTAGTCTCTTCGAAGGTCAAGACGTTTGTGGATAAGCAAGTCATATGGGTCATAGCTGAGTCGAATCATGGTGGATATTTGTTCCCACATTGCCGACATGTGTATTTTCTTTTTGTTTTTGCGCAATTACCTCTTTCTAGGGATTGCTTCCAAATGTAAATGCCTATTTATAGGCCACTCTTCTCAATAAAATATTCATTTCACTCAGAGAGCTTTCCACTATTTGTTTTACTTTTACTTTTACTATTTTGTTTGCAAAAACGTCCGATATTTTTGATAAACATTGAATATAAAACTTTGAGCTTTGCGAAGCATAACGAAAAGCAGTAGAAATTGCTTAGGCGTTAACAATGATAGTTATGTTGTGGCATTCTCCTCTTGTTGTTATTTGACTTGCAGGGCAACAACATTGTACTCCCCAGCAGTGAGATTGCTCCTTCCCCAGCAGGACAAAACGTTCCTCAGCAGAGCAGACTTTCCCCAGCAAAAGATTTGGAAAGTATTTTCTCCGGATCAAGACTTTATTTCCCCACAGAATCATGGTGCTCACTTCCCCCATCCAGTCAGGAAGTGCACTTTCGCCAACAATGTCATATTTTAATCCCCAGCAAGGTGGGGGTAAGGGCACTCTCCCCTTCAGCAGGTTAAGTTCAGAAGTATCCCCCAAGCAGGATGGTATTATGGGTTGGTATCCCCCAGCAGGTCCTAAGCCCGTCTGTTGTTGGCAATCCTCGGCAGCAAACTTCCGGTTCCGTTATTGGCGTCCATTCTCAACTCCCCCAGCAGAGGAGAAATCTCAGGTTTTGGATGTTACCTTCAGTAGAGGACAGGTGTAATCCCCGGTAGTGTGGATATTCTTATGGGACTTCATCCCCAGCAAAAGTTGTTGATCCAAGGAGTCGATCAGTGTGATCCTTCTCAGCAGAGTCCCTGGATTCAGAAGATAATTTATTTTTGTCAGCCGCAGCTGAATTGGTCTTTTCTCTCCGGCATTTATTTTGCTGGAGGGGCCCCTTTTGCATATCATAAGCATTTGCATTGCATCCTCAAAACGCGTAGCATTTCCACTTCGTGTGGAGCATTACGACAAAATTCAAACATTTGCATTCAAAGCATAAGCTAGGTTTGACGCTTTCCTTGCCAGTTCTCTTTCCCAGCAGAGATGGCATAACTCAGGAGATTTTAGAGGGATGCATTCCCCATGTTTGTGCTCCTCGGCAGAGTCTTTTATTTAGACTTCTCCTTTCCCCAGCGGAGTCATCTTATCTGTGGATCTTCAGTCCGTTAGAAATTTGCTTTTCTCTTTTGTGAGATCTAGTTTACCAGTATCCTTTTCTCAGTAGGGGTGGTATGAACCAGAAGTTTTGTTTCACGTTATCCCCATTGAGGTCGTATTCGTCTTTTCTTTGCGGGTAGAGTGATTGAGGTCAGTCTTCCTTTGTGGGTACAATTGAGGTTGTATTTGTTTTGTGATGCGATCGAGGTCGTATTCGTCTTTTCTTTGCGGGTAGAGTGATTGAGGTCAGTTTTCCTTTGCGGGTACAATTGAGGTTGTATTCGTTTTGTGATGCGATCGAGGTCGTATTCATCTTTTCTTTGCGGGTAGAGTGATTGAGGTCAGTCTTCCTTTGTGGGTACAATTGAGGTTGTATTTGTTTTGTGATGCGATCGAGGTCGTATTCGTCTTTTTTTTACGGTTAGAGTGATTGAGGTCAGTCTTCCTTTGCGGGTGCAATTGAGGTTGTATTCGTTTTGTGATGCGATCGAGGTCGTATTCGTCTTTTCTTTGCGGGTAGAGTGATTGAGGTCAGTCTTCCTTTGCGGGTGCAATTGAGGTTGTATTCGTTTTGTGATGCGATCGAGGTCGTATTCGTCTTTTCTTTGCGAGTAGAGTGATTGAGGTTAGTCTTCCTTTGCGGGTGCAATTGAGATTGTATTCATTTTGTGGATGCGATTGAGGTCGTATTCGTATTTTCCTTTGCGGGTAGAGTGATTGAGGTCAGTCTTCCTTTGCGGGTGCAATTGAGGTTGTATTCGTTTTGTGGATGCGATTGAGGTCGTATTCGTATTTTCCTTTGTGGGTACAATTGAGGTTGTATTCGTTTTGTGGGTGCGATTGAGGTCGTGTTCGTTTTTCTTTGTGGGTAGAGTGATTGAGGTCAGTCTTCCTTTGTGGGTACAATTGAGGTTGTATTCGTTTTTTTTGTGCGATCAAGGTCGTATTCGGTGTTTTCTTGTGGATATGGTTGAGGTCATATTCCTTATTTTTCAGCACGCTCCATTTCGTTATTCTCATCATTAGCAAATTTCTGGGGCTCTTTCGGTATTCAATCCCCGTGTACCCTGGAATGTCTGAGAGCCGTTGCTATCATACCTTCAGGACCAAGTTGATTGAATAGGGGCAGCTGTTGCACCCCAAAATTTGCCCTCCTTACTTTATTACTAACTGGCTTATGTTGCATTGCATTCTGCATTATCATATGTTCTTAGCATGGGGCCAAGGTACCTGAGATATTCTTCAAAGGGTCAAGCAAGAGAGCTCAAGTGGATCATTCTCTCCTAACTAGTGCATAGATTAGGGTTTTGAGATTCTTGGGTTTGTTGCTCCAATGGGCAAGATCCTTGGGTTTTTATCATCACCAAATGGCATATCTTATCTTTGATGGAGAGGATACACATCATATTCAGAGGAATTTGAATTTGGAGAATGTACTATTTCCTCCTAGACTGAGGGTACCACAACTAGGGTTTGCTATAAAGTCAGTTTATTTCTGATTTTTTGGGCAAGACTTGATTCTATGGTGTTCCTTGGGTCCCTAAGTATCTAGGGATGGGAGGTTATCCATCAGTTTGATTCAGGAGAGATTCAATTGGCCAATGGATTGGAAATCAGGTGAATGGGGTAAAAGTAAACAGTGAGAGGAAAAGTCAATCGTGGAATTTTGAGATTCTCTACAAGGTTTTCAAGGTCTCACATCCTTATGTAGTCTTCAAGGGTCAAGTTTCATGCCATATATCAAAAATCAGGAGTTGGTGCAAAAGTTACTAAAAATGGAAATGACCTATAATTTGAAAGTTTCCTTTTTGGGCAAGTTCCTGCACTGCATTCAACTAGACTTTTCATCATCTAAGAAGCTTTAAATGAATTTTTATCCAACATGAAAGTTGAAGATCTTTTTCTCCTCTTTCCAACAAGTACTAGTGGGCCTCCATATCATTTGTAAAACTAAACTTATGATCAAAAGAAGGCAAAGTGGTTTTTAGGGTTTTATTTTCACAACTTTTAGATTTTTGGACATATGGACCTATGATTAATTCCATTGCTTCAAGACATGTTCCAACATCCAAGAACCATCCCTAAGGAGCATTTTTGGCTTTTTAATCAAGTGGTTTCATGGGTTATTATTCACTTATTTTCCATTATGTCAAAAAGCCAAGCCATCAAAAAACTTATGAACCAATTGTTTTCAAGGCCCAAGTTCAATTGTGGTGTAATTAGCAATTCACATATGGGTGATCCATCATGGATTTCTTAAGTGTACATGCATGGAAGAGGTGTATCCAACATTATGTGATTTTCCAAAATAATTCAAAAACTCATTAAACAAATAATTACCCAAGCCCAATTCATTATCAGTGACAAACCCTAGTCTATATAAGCTCATTCATGCACTGGTTAGGGGTCATTCATGTGCATTTGGAGGAGAACAACAACTTGAACCCTAATTCTTGAATTCATTGGATCTCTCAATCTACAAGGCGTTTCTTCAAAGTTCTTCCACAAACCTTCTCCTGGTGATCTCTAAAGCACAACCGAACCACCATTCGCAGCCAAAAGCAAGGATTAGAGTTGCACCATCTCAGGTTAGTGAATTTTTTCGTGCTCCTAAAACTCCCTCCTTTTATGTCTATATTGTTGTGTAATTGTCACTGATCATCCTGATATATTTACTTTTAAATTTGGACGTGTGGTTTGCTTGTAATGATGATTTAAAGTTTTATGCCCTAACATTAATCCCTTCGTTTTTCATTATATGTTGTTTATTTGTGTTTTTGGATGAGAGATTTGGAATCCTTGCGAAAATCTGGTCGGAATGGTGTATGGGTGCGTGTTTTCTGGGCAATTTTTGATCTGCAGGTGGAGCAAAGGGGCGGCCGGAGCTAGGGCTCCGGCGAAGGTGGTGGTCCGGCGAAGGAGGTTGGCTGGAGGTAGGAGATGAAATCTCCACCCTTCATTCTCTTCATCCAACGGTCCTTATTACGCCACATATTTTTTCTTTTATTTTTTTTTTGAATTTAAATTAGTAATCCCATGTTTATTCCCCCACGATAACTACCATGTTCCCCTAATCACATTATTTCATTTGTTTTACTTTTTATCTAACTGACTTAATCGTGTGCGTTGAAGTGATCAGATGGTTGGTGGGCGGCCAACACATTAAAAAGGGCACATGCCGGTCACGTGGGAACCTAGGGTGTTCTGAATCATTGCATGGGTGTGTGCGTATCATATTTATCATGTGTCGTGTGATCTGAGCCATTAATCTGCAATACTTTGTGATCTTGTTGACTTGTGGATGGGCGTCAGATGCATCCAACGATTGGTGCAAGGTCAACTGGTTGACTGAGGGACCACGCAAGCTTTTTTTATTTTTTCTCTTTTTTGATGGATTTAGTAGTCTTGGGCTGCTATTTGCACCACACCTCCCAGGCCCATTAACCATTCCAACGTTCTTTCTTTACTCACGGCACCCCCATGCCATTTATTTCATTTTTATTTTTATTTTAATTATTATATTTCATTTTTAATTTTTAAAAATACATAATTGCATCTAAAAATCATCATAAAATTCATGCATCATTTTCATCATTTTATAAAATTTTCACAAATTTTATTTTTATTTTTATTTTATTTTTTATCATCTAAATTTATTATTTAGTCAATTTTCTTTTTGAATTATCCATATAATGCATACCTAATTTGTTTATTTTATTTCTCTGCATCCATAAAATATTTTTAATCCGTTCTTTTTGAATTTATTAGATAATATGCTAAATTACATAAAAATATTTTTCTTTCATTTTTAAATTTATTTCATATTGCATTTTGGTCCTTCCCTTTGGCACATTAAACCCTACTTCTCACCTGAACTTTGCCCAATTGTTTGAATGACTAACACTTTGGATTTTTGTCGGAATTTTTGATGTGTTGTTTGTCTCTGGCTGAGGAACCTTGATATTTAATTTGGGAATTTTGGGAGTTATTTCTCTAATTGTTTGATTTGTTTTCACTTGAGATCTGCTTATATGTGTATTTCTGATCATGCCTAAGTCCTTGTTTGAAAGGCACTTGTGCCATTTGCTTTGGGGTTGTTTCTTTGATTTATGAATTCATGTTTGGATTATTATCACTATTGTTTGCCATTGTTTGATATTCACTTGCCTTGATATTATTTATGTCCGTTTCGCACTAACCTTTTATACAGGGATTAAGGTAAGTTCTTTAAGGGTATGGATAAGTATCCGTGGTCACCCTTATTCTTCCTTTTTCTTCCTCTCATCTTCTTCCTTTAGGGTTTAGGTTGTCGTCAAACCTCACTAACCATAGGTCACCCATGCATGATAACTTTAGGACTCATAGTCCCCTTTAGAGTTACCCTTGTGTCTTCTCTCTTCTCATCTCAAATTTCTTTAAAATACTTAATAAGTATAAAGTGTATTGCACACGAGCCTTAAGCGTGGGGAATGAGAAATGAGAGGCTTCCTCTCATCTTTCTAGAGTGCTTAGCGAGCGTCCTGTCTTGGGACGATGCGTTAAGTATTCGCCCCTGTGCCCTAGACTTTGGTGCAATGCAATTTAGGAACTAACTTAAGCCACTTCTGTCCTAAAAAACACAGACCAACCTCAAACCTTTTTTGTCCTTCGGGATCTTCAAACTAAAGGCTATTTTCAAAAAGGGCACGTTATCTTCCGTCTGAGTTGCAAACAGGCATCGTCCCTAACTGCCGGACGCGAACTTAACGTCGCTCATAAAAAACACAAAAAGAACTTGGTCCGAACTACGTTGGCTCTGAATTCCCCATTACACAAAGGGGGTACGTAGGCCTAGGAGGTCGACGTCCTACCGAGTCTGTCTTTGTCTTTCCCTCTCCGTTTTAGTACAGCCCTAGATGATAGGATAACTCACCCTTAGAATAGACAACAAGCGTGGATCCCATCGAGTACGATGGACGCGTGGGGTGCTAGCACCTTCCCCTCGCGTAACCGACTCCCGAACCCAGGTTATGGTTGCGATGACCATTCCTTTCCCTCTTCCTCAGGTTTATGCGGTGTTCCCTTTCCCTCTCTTGGGATAAATTTACACGGCTGGCGACTCTGTTTTCAACGCTACTCTCGCATTTGTACCTAGATGAAAATCCTGGGAGTGACAGTAGCCAATCAAAGACATAACAATCTCCCCCTTTGGCAAATTTTGGCTAAAACAACCTTTGGATAACACATCCAGCTCCCCCTTATGGAAACAACCAAAGAACACTACTACTACTTACTTCTCCCCCTTTTTAGCCATAATATGCCAAATCAAGCAACTATACATTTAAGGGCAATCAACCAAAATCAAGCAAGTCAGTAGCAAAACACATCCAACTCAAAAGCTTGTACAATCTGGAAGGTTACAGTACTCCCCCTGTCATAGATAACCAGTGCTCATTTGCAAGAAGAACACCCTAAATGAATGGAAAACATTAGACGCATCTTCATTCCTTCAAGAGCGCACCCTCTGTTCAACATACCTGCTGAACGCATTCACCTAATTCTTGACCCTCAAGAAATCCATGTACCACAACAGTACACTTAACAGACAGAAGCTTTCCCCCTATCTTTCTCAACTGATGCTTCTTCAACAAGAACCACCCCAAAACCACTACATGATATCCCATGACAGCCTCATGATCATATAATGTATGGATACCCAGAACGCATCTGTGTACCACAACCAACAAACTCTTAGATTGAGATCAAAGCTCCATTAATCCCTCTCATCCAGGAACTATCCATACACCACACGAACTCCTCCTGAATTCTCATGTATGAATCTCCTTGTTCCCTGAGATACAACCCAATTGAATCAGAATGCTTCACATTTCTCAAAGAGACGTGCATGGCCCCCTAGTTTGCTAGCTCACACATATATTCCTCACACTTGAAGAACATCAAACACATGCTCCAGAAATCTTTAGCCCATTTGCTCCACAAGCACCAAACTGATCCACTTCTAGCATGTCCCATTCACATCAGACTTCTAAGACAATCCTTTACCCATCATTCTCCCGTATGATAAGATAAATACTTCTTAGACAAGATGTGAACTCAGAATCCTACTCCTAGGATCACTAACCCAAAAAATGTTCTAACATCAGTTAGGACATCCTTCACATATCATAGACACTAACAACATAGCTCTAGATATGCTCCACCACTGGACTTACTATTTGCATAGTAATCCAACTGAAGATCTTCAAACAACACTGCGCCACCAGCTTGATCAATAAGAACTCCAGTAACCAAGAGAGAAATAAACTCTCATCCACCAAAAGAAGGTAATCTTTCATCCTCAACCTAGAACTTCTACCACAAGTGTCGCACCCTAATTTTTAACCCTAAGATCCCCGCCTTGTTTCTTTGCATAACATATTAGGCCAATCATTCGTGCATAACTAACCGCTTTATCTAGCTTTGTCTGTTTGTTTCTCTTTTGAGTACAGGTGCTGCTGCAGAAAGTTCAAGGTCTTGAAGGTTGTGCTGTGTGTTCTCTGGTATTGACGAGATGTGTGTGAATTCCTGTGAGTTTGTGCCCTTCCCCTTTTTGGGTCCCTGAAACCACTACCAAACCTTTTCTCCCTCCAGATCCCTCAGAAGTCTCACCGCAAAGATTTAAGTCATTATCCCCTCTGATATGGAATTTGGTCCCCTATAGACTGGTCATTGGTTGTGTGGCAAGTTATATTGCAAGTTGGCATCCTTCCCCCTCCGTAAGCTCCTCAAGACTTAAGAGATGTTTGCGCTTTGTGTTTTAAATAATGGTCCATCAAGGAAAGTTCACTTTGGAGAGAATTAGAAGTTTGGATTCCGAGATGTAAATTCAAGTCCGTTGTTGTCACAAGTTTACAAGATCAAGTTTGAAGTTTCTACATCGTTCTTGTGTTCTAATTCACGTTTGGTTCCAGTATAAAGCTCGTGGTTTCTATTTAGAGAAGACTATTTATATTCTCGAAGCTGTTGAAGTATTCTTCAAGCAATTTTGAAGATCAATGGGAAATTAAAGGCTCAAGATGTTTTGACCATTTGTGGAAAGTTTGAGTGGTCTTTACAAATTCTTAAAGTTTCGTTTGTTAACATTAACGTTAAAGAGCTGGAACGCTATAGCCGGTTTGGTTGAAGAATCTTAGTCTTTATGCCTATTACAAAGGCCTATGTCTTACATTTTCCAAAACTCGCGGAAATGTATATAAGTGTTATTTACGAAATTCAAGTTCATGTTGAAGCACAAGCTATATTCACAAGGTTTTTTATGATAACTCAATTGGATTCAAGGCTCTTGTTTTAGTTCAAGTTTGCAGGACTTATTCTCATTTCAAGTTCTAAATCATTTTAGACCCATTTGGTTTATAACTTTGGTTTCAGGTTTGCTTCAAAAAGGTTCAAGTTATCTCAAGGCCATTTTGGAAAGGTTAAATCCAAAGCACACAAGGATTCAATTTCAGTTCAATTTCTATATTGAATTACCAAGATTCAAAATTCAAATGCAAGGAAGTTTTGCTTCATATTTTAATTCTAAAATTCAAGAAATACAAATTTTCTATTCCAAGTCACAATGACTTACATGTGGATTCAAAAATTCAAGAGCTTCATAAATATCCCAAGGCCAGATCTCCTTAATAGAGAAAGTACTATTACTGTGAGAAAGGGCTATGGTGCAATGCGGGACGGATGCAGACGGATCTAGAATTAAGCCGTGTGATCTTAGCAAAAAGCTCTTAATCAACATCTTTTAACCTCGCTGACACTCATCAAAGCTATTTGTTGGATACTTGGGAACTTTTTCGGTCTATTGGATATTCTACTTTTTTGAGATCCTTTTCGCAACTAAGTCCTATTACAACAGTCTCCATATTACATGCGCAGTACCACAAAAAACCAATTATCTACCTAAGATAAAACGGCTACAATTACGTGCCTTGAAAAATCACTATGCACATTAAATTAGAGAGACGTTGTTCCTCTCTTAACATTTGCTTGCTGATTGAAAAATATGAAAAAAAACTTCTGATGCTGCAGGTTCCTATTACAACGTCTTACATCCAAAACTCCGAGAACCACCAATACATATTAAGAAGGCAATCCTTCTAAAAGAAAAGAGGCCAATTTACAATACAAAACACAATGGTGGATTTGTTGCTGGTCCGCCATCATGCCGCTTGGTCCTCTTGATTCACTTGGTTACAAGCTACTTGTCCGCGGTGCCTCGTGCCCTTCCTGCGGTATAGTCGAAACCTAAGCATAACTTATCTTACCAAGCAGTAATACCATCGACAGTTGTGTAACCTTTGACTTAATCATTCGACATACCTACACTTAAAACAAACCAGGAAAATACAAGAAGAAGAAGAATGAAGTGAATTTTGAATTTGAAGACACAAAAACTGAGAACCAAGTGCTTCATAATTGCAAATGGAGTTTCTGTGCATTTACCTTGGAGTACCAAAATCTTCAAGTTCAGGGAAGCTTTGCCAAACAAGTTCCGGTCGGATACGCAAAGCCACGACGTGTTACACGAGCCAAGCTACAAAAAACACCACCCAAAGTGTAAGTGGGCAAGTACACTGTAGAAAACGATAAAATTACAAGCAAGTTAAGGCAAAACACAAAACCTACCAAGGCTTTTCAGAAGTGTTGTTCTCGTTAGAGGGCATAGATCTCCACACTGTCGTTACACCAGAAATCCACATAGTCATTAGCGTGCGACGGGAGTAGTGTTGTCTACATAGCTACAAACGAAATCCACGTAAAACAATGGTAACATCAAGTTAGAATGGTGAAAGAATTCTAGAGCTTAAAAAAATTTTCAAATAACAAGTGGAGAGCTATCATAAGCACCTAACTGTAGCAATTTCAATTCAGCACGACTTTTTTCTATTATTTGGTGATATCTGTCTTATGAGCATACCTTTCTTGAAGTTGTCTTTTGGCCTTGTACAAGTTGCTGTCGAAGTTTGTTTTTTCTCCAGGGACTTAGACCTTTGGCTTAATATAAGTTGCGGATTTAGACACAACCTTCGAATCTTTGATGCAGTCCCAGTAGCTCCAAATAAAATGCAAGTTCATGAGCACCAATACATATTCATTCAGAGTTTAAGATAAGAAGAGCATTTCAAAACCACTTGGCATGCATAATTGAATCGTGTTCAGCATGTATTCAAATAATTTCCAAAACCATCTATCAGACAACGATTCAATATTTTTTCCATAACAATTCAGCACAGTTAAATACATTCCTAAGTAAGATTAACTTGTTTCAGACAATTTTGAAAAGTTTCCAAAACCATTTCCCCAACTTTTTCCCTCAAATCGTAAAAAGGGTTTCAGGCCTCAGATCTATGTTTTTCAAATCAGAAAGTTTCTATCACTTTCAAAAGGATTGATGGGCAATATCAAGGGATACCACCAACATCAATACCTTCCTAAAATAAACAGGGCAACGGTCAAATCCTTTTCCAAACCACAACGAGCAAATCGTATTTCAAAATCATCAGTTCCAAACTTTCCGAATTAAAACCAAATCAGATCATGGCAATTAAACAAAATCAACACAGCAATCAAGATTTCAAGTCACCAAATCAAATCGCATCAGCCAACATTCAACACTTTCCAATGATTTCACACAACATTAATTTGCTACTCATCATTGGCCATTATAAAAAGGGACTCATATTCCATCAAAAGGGGGGCGAAAAAATCAATCTACACAACCAAAATTCAAACTATGGCTTGTACAGCCAAATTCATCAAATCCTAACCTCAACGCACCAGATTTCAAACCCAATACCACGATCAGAAACATTATTCATCATTTCACATAGGGAAATATTCAAACCAGAAATCACACCAATATACGTTAATCATCAACGTTAAACCAGAAGAAGAAGACGAAAGCCAAAGAGCAACACAAACATTACGAATCGCAAAAAAGGTAAAGAGAAGAGGAAATAAGTTCTTCCCTGGAAGAGATCCACGAAGCTACTCGCACCATCGCCCACTTTTTTTTCAATTTCTCGCTTTTCAATATGTAATTGTAAACGTAACTCAGTCATAGTGAAAATGGGGTATCGGGCTGCGAGGGGTGGGGTTTCTTGTTTGTTTATGGTGTGTTCTTGCAGATCGAGAGAGAGAAGTGAGAGGATAGCGGCGGCGCCGTTAGGGTTTTAGAATTCTATCTTTTCTCCTTTTGCGAGAGAGAAGAGAGGCGAGAGAGAAAGTGAAATGGCCCGTGTGAGCCCATTCCTGCGTTCAACCTTTTGTTGTTTAACCAAATCTTTTTTTTCTATTTCTTTATAACATAAAACAATTAATCTTTTTTAATCTAAAATAAACATAATTTTATAATATAACTAATTTAATAATTAAAACTTTTTCTTTTAAAATCTTTTTCTTATAGTTAAACTATTATTAAAATACCAACCAAGAAACTCCTTCCTTTAATTAAAAAAAACTCTCAATAACTTTTTTAAAAGAGGCGTTAAAATCAGATTATCAAATTTATTTAAATAATTAAAACCAAAACCTTTTTTTTAATAATAATAATCAATTTCAAACTTTTCTTTCAAATTGATAATTGATAAAAATCTTTCCTTTCATAAAATTAAACTTTTATAATAATAATTAATCTAAATCTCTTTCATAATAATAATCTTTTTTAAAAATTTTAATAATAATCTAAAATCCTTTTATAATTAAAACTTCCTTAGCCTCCTCGTAATAATAATAGTAATGATCTCAAGTAAAATAATTAAGTTAAAACCGAACTTTTAGATTTCCCCGTTTAGAAATATCTCACCATGCTTAGTCTTAGGATCGTGAGTGATCGGATGTTTGCCTTATTTGTTTGTTTATGTTTTACTTGATTTATGTTTCTGCTTCAAACCCTTTTCAGAAACAATAAAAATCCTCGATCCAACGTCGAGCCAATTTTCTACCCATGTAAGTCGATCGCCTTAGGGCATCGCATTCAACCTTTTGGTCACGAGACACAAGCCTAGCATCACTTTGCTAGCACTCTCGCCTAAATAACATAATTAACCGCATAAATATCCAAGGGAAAATCCCATGCATGATAACCATGTTATTGTGCATGGTGCATATCATTTGCATTCATAATCGATACCCTTAAGATAAGTCAATTAGATAACTTAGGATAGACTTCCTAGGTTAGTCCCCCCTCAATTTTGATTTAAAATCAAACTTTAGCCCACCTAATTCTCCACACAAGAGAATTAGATGTTAATCATCTCAAAGAAAGGGACATACAATCCCATACCCCACAAAAATTCAAACATTTTCAAAAGTGTGGTGGTTTTTCTTAAGATGATTACTCATCTTCTTTTCCTATCCTTAAACCCTTAGCAAAGCATAAAACAAATAACATAATTAATCAAGAGGTTCCTGTAGAGTACTACAGATATCTAGGATGCTAACACCTTTCCTAGGTATAACCAACCCCCGAACTTAGAATCTTAAGTGCATTTGCATTGCATTGTGGGAATTCGGTTTTTCTCCCTTCCCTTGGATAAAATCAAAGACCGGTGGTGACATTAAAAAATGCGATACAAGTTAACTAATAGCTTGATATCCAATTTTCACCGCGACAGAAATGGCGACTTCACTGGGGAAACTCATAAGAGGGTTCCCCCTAACTTGATTAATTTTGTTTTTGTTATATCTATATTATCTGTTATTATTGCTTGGGATATTACTTGTGTGGTGAGACAAAGTCCTACACCCGGACTAGAGTGAAATTATGATAGGAACGGTGAGACTTCAATGATACTTTAAGGGAGTCGATTCCTGAAAAAGTAAATTGAGACTTCACCACTCAGTCTAGGCCCTCTCGAATAAAATATTTGTCCAACGAGTTCATTCGTGAAGACGGTATGGTTTCGATATAAAGGCCCTCGGGACTGGGGACCGTAGTTACCTTTAACCCAACTTGGCCTATTAGGGCGTAGTGCGGGGACTATGCGGGAGTCTATTTCTGCAATAGTCACTACGCGATACTACACTCGAACGAGATTCTCTTGAGAATATTATTGACCACCAAGTGATTTGGAAAATCGATAATATCCGAAAGATGGATTGTAGACTCTGGGAACTTTTTAGAACCCGTTCGGCAGGTACATTTGAAACTATAGTACACTCCTATTGGGATGGGTAGACCTTGGCTCCATGCTGTGACCTTTCAAACCTAGGACTCTTTGCTTGTTTGTTTTGCTTGAGTGTGCTTTGTGTTGCATACATTCATTAGCATCATTTCATAAAGATTCATGGAACTTAGTCTTGTTTATAAACATCATAAGGATATCATGGACTCTAAAAAAAAATTTTAAAGAAAAAACGTTGAAGTACCTTTACAAGAGTCATAACTTGGACGATCTAAGGGGATTGAAGACCTTATTGACGGATAAAGAAGGGTTCAAGACCAGATATGGGGAAACTCTTATCGATAAGGAAATATTATCTACTCTACTCCAGTCCATTACTATTGGTGACAACTCTTGAAGAATATCCTCAGCTGATGGAGTCACTTATTCAAGACAAGAATCCATTTCTTATCTTCGGTTAATATTCAAGCTAAGATGACTACAAAGGGAGAATTTCAAAAAAAAATGCTACCTATTGCAAGAAACGGAAAGCTCAAGACGTTTTATCCCATCAGTCAACACTTCGTCGACAATCTCATTTTAGAAGAAGCCCAGATGGAAGAAGAAATCGAGCGACTCAAACGAAGACCATTGGAAGAGTCTCCTTAGATCCATCATTATTAGATTTACGTTATGACTGTTGTAAGGCATACAGACACATTTTAATTTTGTATTAAATCAATTTTTAGTCTTCCGATACTAATGATTGTAACCGTTTTGTCGTGATTAAAAAGCGAGCCTATTAATATTCCTCAATGATTATAAATAGCCGAGTTCTATGAATCTCGTTGCATAGCATTCGCATTTGCATTTGCATTCTTTTGCATTCTAGGTTCTCATCCGTGTTTCTCTTCTCAGTCAAGCTGAATCATCGATACAATACTCGAGCCAGTCGCAAGAAGAGAATGGATCAACTCGAGCAGGAAAACAAGGCACTCCGGGAAGAGGTTTCAACACTAAAGGAAAGTCTGGAAAAGATTAATGGGATGATGGAAGCACTGATGGCCGCTCAGAATCAGCCATCACATAGTATGACATCACATAACACTGCTATCTCTGAGATAATATCTGCACCGATCCCAGAGGTGCCCACTACAAATGAAGTGCAGTATCCTATGACTCCTGGTTACCCGTGGGGTATGCCTCCTCACTTTACTCCAGCTGGATACCGCCCACCTGTTTCTCAGGTTACTGCCCCAACTACTGTAATGACTGTGCCACCGCCTGTGGTAAATACTACTCCTTTTCATCTGGAAGAACCTGTGTTTCATGCCGCTCCTAGTGAGAGTGTTGGAATGGAAGAACGAATGGATGATTTCCAGGACCAATTTTTAGAAATGAAGAAAGAAATCAAGGCCCTTCGTGGGAAAGAGCTGTTTGGGAAGAGTGCCTCTGAGCTATGCTTGGTTCCTAATGTTAAGGTTCCTCTAAAGTTCAAACTCCCTGATTTGGAGAAGTATAAAGGAAATTCATGCCCACATAGTCACATAGTTATGTATGCCCGGAAAATGTCTGTTCATAAGGATAATGATCCCCTATTGATACATTATTTCCAGGATAGTTTGACTGGTGCAGCCCTCAAGTGGTATATGGGGCTAGATAGTTCAAAGGTCCGCAGTTTTAATGACCTCTGTGAGCTTTTTATCAAGCAATATAAATATAATGTCGACATGGCACCAGATAGAGACCAGTTGAGAGCCATGGCCCAAAAAGAAAGGGAAAATTTTAAGGAGTACGCCCAACGTTGGCGTGAACTTGCTGCTCAGGTTACGCCACCTCTGGAAGAGAAAGAGATGACCAGAATTTTCCTGAAAACACTGAGCCCATTTTTCTATGAGAGAATGGTAGCAAGCGCCCCTAGTGATTTTACTGAGATGGTAAACATGGGAATGCGTTTGGAAGAAGGTGTCCGTGAAGGAAGATTGGTGAGAGAAGGAAGTGCTTCCAACAATGTCAAAAAGTATGGAAGTAATTTTGGAAAGAAAAAGGAACAAGAAGTTAGTGTTGTGCATCAAGGACGATCAAAAGGAAGGTATCATCCATGCCCATATGTTGCTGCTGTGACCCCAATTAGCAATACTCCAGCTTACCAACCACAGTTTGCGCAACCACCTCAAACTCCACCTGCTTCACCACAACAGCAGTGTCATCAGCAAAATCAGAAGCCTCCTCAACAAGCCCGACAATCGTTCAACAACCCAAATCGTGCACTGAGGAAACCAAACTTCAACCCAATTCCCATGTCATATGTAGAACTTTTCCCAGTATTGTTACGCAAGGGCCAGATCCAGACTAAGTCCCCACCAGCGGTGCCTAAGAATCCTTCTTTCTGGTACAGAGCTGACTTATTCTTCCCTTATCATCAAGGGGCGCCAGGTCATAATATTGAAAGTTGTTATGGGATGAAAGCCGACGTTCAGAGATTGGTTGAGATTGGGATCTTAACTTTCAAAGATTCTAACCCAAATGTGCAGAACAATCCTTTACCACAACATGGGGAGTCAATGTGAACATGATACAAGAATGTCCTGCAGGTGAAGACTAGAGAAGGTCCAAGCCGGCGAAATCAAGAGAAGAGCATGTTCCCGAGCTCATCAGGCTGTTTATTTATTTGCTTGCACTTATGACTATTTCTTTGATTGTAAAAGTTTGGTTTGCATGCAAGAACTTGTTATTTTGAATAATTAATGCAATAAACATGTTTGTCATGAACAAATCCATTCGTTTCACTCTTTTTAAAACGTTTTTTCTATTTTATAATGCCAATGTTGCCCAATCTCTTGCCTTGGCAGAAAATTGAGTGGAGGATGATGAAATCAAACGCTAAATCTCTTGTTGTATGCTTTTGAATAAAACTCTGCTAGTGATATAAGGCATTGTTTCAAAATCCTAAAACACCGGAGATATAAGGCGATAAATCCTTATTAACCCTTTTGAACCTTTGAAGTAGAAGTTTTCTTCTTCCAAATCAAAAATCCTCATTCTTAACATGGGGTAGGGTAATTTTCAGTAAAAAAAATGGAGTAAAATATCACAAAGATTGGGTGGGCACAAACAAACTTTGAGCCTTATATCCTTTGTTTCTTAAACCGTGAACCAATCCATAATACAACCCTTAAAAGTCCTAATTGAATCAAAGTTTATTTCAAAAGCATACTCATTGAGATATCGTTTCCTGACTCCTATGAGCTATGCTCAAATTCGTGTTGGCATTATAAAATCGGTAATTAAACCGCCAAAACTTTTTTAGTAGAACTTCAAGACAAACATATGTTGCATTATCTGTTTCAGGATTAACATGTTCTACTTGCTAACATTGCTTGACATCGTAGAAACTAACATATGTGTGGCAATGATGAGCTAAAATTTAGTACTGTTTCAAGGAGATGATAGTATCCAGGGGCACGTCACCTGAAGACTTTGCTGAGCAGGGGCAAGTCGTTTCCCGGTTGTTTCTTTCATAGTCTGTCCCCGGAGGGGGCAAGTTTGAAGTCTCAGGATATCGTCAATCAGGGGCAGTTACGTCGAGATTTGGTAAATCTCTCAAAGAATTTGAAGACTCGGTTACAGAACACAGTCAATCCGGGCCAGTTACGTCAAGATTCGACAATCTCTCCAAGAGTTTGAAAACATTGGGACAGTTGGACGCCAAGTTTTCTGTAAAATCCTTTTGGGACAACTTCTTCTCATAAACCATGTACCCTGGGGCATTTTGAGAAGTGAGGATTATTTTTCATTCGTTCACAACAACTGTTGTTCAAAATGGCGACTACCATGCAGATCACCAAAACAGAACTACTTTGTTTCTATCCCAAGTAATATGATGATTCCCCAGTAAGTTCTACTTCAGGTAGTGAAGGCTACTCCCTGGTAAATCACTATTTCAAGAAGTTATAGCATGTTTGGCGCGAGATTTCTCCAGTCGGCAGCCTAAGAATCCCCGGTGAACTTCTTCGGTTTCGACCTGCCCCAGCGAAGTGAATGTTTATTTCATTCCTCAGTGGATTATCTTACTATCTCAATCTTCTCCAGTAAAGGCGGATGTTTATTTCATCCCCTCGAAGTTTTATCTTCGACATTTTCAACTACTATTGATCCAAGCTTCCCCAATAAAGTGGATATTCACATTATCCAGTTACAATTTTCATTCAAGACTACTTCAATTCACAGTGGATATTTATTTTATCCTCCATGAAGTCTTTTCAATTATGAGTTTAATTCGTTCCCAGTGAATCTTTCTCATTCCCAACAGAATCACGAGGTTCATCTTGACAATCCTAAGCGAAGTCATGATGTTCATCCCCAAGTGGAGCGCTCTATTTTCCCCAGACTTGAAGCTTTTGAAGCAGGACATGTTTCCGTATATGGCTTTCCGTTCATCCCCAGTGATGCCTCTTATATCGCAAAGGGTGG
Organism: Lathyrus tuberosus; assembly: GCA_022829125.1. Lineage (NCBI taxonomy): Eukaryota > Viridiplantae > Streptophyta > Magnoliopsida > Fabales > Fabaceae > Lathyrus > Lathyrus tuberosus. The sequence continues at coordinate 16,734,732 of JALAZF010000066.1, read as the reverse complement.
CCGAGTATTCGTATCGAGATGCTTGTCTTCGTTGTTTTGTCAGCACAAGCATAAGCATAACATGGCATCCTTTCATATAGGTTCATGGCATGTGCGCATTTTTCGCATCTTGCATCTTTTGGTTTGTTTGTCCTGTCACTTTGGTCGTGGTTATCCCCAAGTGACTGGGTTTGTCTGCTCCCTCCAAGTATAGTCGTCAGCCCTAGGCTGAAAGAGCACATCCTTTCTAATTCCCCACTGAGTTCGATCCTCGTGGAAATGGTTGCTTTAGTTTTCTTTTCCATCCTTGGATAAAGATAAACCCGTTGAGTTCAATTCTCAATGGATGGAGTCCTTGTTTGACCGTTTCTCTCCAGTTACTTCCTGGATTGAACTTTGGTCCCTGACAATCACAATTTCGGATATCTCTGAGATATTGAGCCTGGACTAAGCGTGCATTTATTTTGCACTTTGTCTCCCCAGGAAGAGTTTACTTGAAGATCTATGGAAGACAAAAGTTATTTTTCCAGCTGTATTATTTCAATATTTCATGGGAGTTAAAACCAAACAACAAGCGGTAGCTCTTTATTTGAGCTCAGTTTTCTATCAAGATGACGAATGGCAATCTCTTCAAGACGTTTTGTCTATCCCCGGTGAAGTTGTCAAGATTATCAGCTTATTCTCCAAAGAAAGTTATTGAAGACATTACAAATATTCTCTTTATTTGAGAACCTCTATTACAAGAATTTTATCGCTTCAACGAATCTCATTTACATCAATATTACTTCCCAGTGGTATTCTCCCCAGTGAGCCCACAATTCAATTTGCTTCCGTCAGCCGGCTCGCATCTCTTCTGAGGATCCCCGGTGGAACTTCCAAATCTCCAACAAGTTATGGATTTTAGCTGAAGTCACAAGATCTCCAGTGAAATCCCAACCTCCTGTGAAGTTACCTTTCCAGGAGGAGTTCAAGACTTTTGCTCGAGGCAGACAACCGCACGACAGTCATTTCAAGACTTTGGTCAAGACAGACAGTCTCGCAACACTTATTTCAAGACTTTGTTCGAGGCAGACAACCTCATGGCATTCGATTTCAGATTTTTGGCTCGAGGCAGACAACCTCGTAGTATTCAATTTCAAACTTCATTGTTCGAGGCAGACAACCTCGTAGCTTTCATTTAAGACTTTGTTCGAGACAGACAATCTCGCAACATTTATTCCAGACTTTGCTCAAGGCAGATAACCTCGTAGCATTTGGTTCTTTAGATTTGGTTCGAGACAGACAACCCCGCAACATTTATTCCAGACTTTGTTCGAGGCAGACAACCTCGTAGCTTTCATTCGAGATTTTGGTTTGAGGCAGACAACCTCGTAGTATTCAATTTCAAACTTTGTTGTTCGAGGCAGACAACCTCGTAGCTTTCATTCGAGATTTTGGTTCGAGGCAGACAACCTCGTAGTATTCAATTTCAAACTTTGTTGTTCGAGGCAGACAACCTCGTAGCTTTCATTCAAGATTTTGGTTCGAGGCAGACAACCTCGTAGTATTCAATTTCAAACTTTGTTGTTCGAGGCAGACAACCTCGTAGCTTTCATTCGAGATTTTGGTTCGAGGCAGATGACCTCGTAACGTGTGTTCCAAGATTTTTTGCTTGAGGCAAACAACCTCGTAGCACTTATTTCAAGACTTTGCACAATAAATTGAACCATACCGAGAAACATGTTTTGCTTATCATCTTTGCAATATACACTTCTGTTTTCACTGGAAGGCACCCAACTGCTCAATACCTTGTGATTGTCAATTTGGTAGTCTCTTTCCCCGTGGAGTCTCATCTAGCTGAGTCGTCCTCGTCGGATCTTGCTCTCTTTGTGCTTTAACGTCAGTTATCCCCTGTGACATTATTCCTCACAGAATCCTTGTCTTGCATTTCATATCATATCATGTGCATTTGGCGGCATTTTAGGGCCAAAAATTTGTGCATGTTTGTATTTAAGTCTCTCCTATCTCGTCGAGACAAAGATTTCAATCTCCATATCTCCGAATAGGAGAAACTTAAATAGGGGCATCTGTCGCACCCTAATTTTTGACCCTAAGATCCCCGCCTTGTTTCTTTGCATAACATATTAGGCCAATCATTCGTGCATAACTAACCGCTTTATCTAGCTTTGTCTGTTTGTTTCTCTTTTGAGTACAGGTGCTGCTGCAGAAAGTTCAAGGTCTTGAAGGTTGTGCTGTGTGTTCTCTGGTATTGACGAGATGTGTGTGAATTCCTGTGAGTTTGTGCCCTTCCCCTTTTTGGGTCCCTGAAACCACTACCAAACCTTTTCTCCCTCCAGATCCCTCAGAAGTCTCACCGCAAAGATTTAAGTCATTATCCCCTCTGATATGGAATTTGGTCCCCTATAGACTGGTCATTGGTTGTGTGGCAAGTTATATTGCAAGTTGGCATCCTTCCCCCTCCGTAAGCTCCTCAAGACTTAAGAGATGTTTGCGCTTTGTGTTTTAAATAATGGTCCATCAAGGAAAGTTCACTTTGGAGAGAATTAGAAGTTTGGATTCCGAGATGTAAATTCAAGTCCGTTGTTGTCACAAGTTTACAAGATCAAGTTTGAAGTTTCTACATCGTTCTTGTGTTCTAATTCACGTTTGGTTCCAGTATAAAGCTCGTGGTTTCTATTTCGAGAAGACTATTTATATTCTCGAAGCTGTTGAAGTATTCTTCAAGCAATTTTGAAGATCAATGGGAAATTAAAGGCTCAAGATGTTTTGACCATTTGTGGAAAGTTTGAGTGGTCTTTACAAATTCTTAAAGTTTCGTTTGTTAACATTGACGTTAAAGAGCTGGAACGCTATAGCTGGTTTGGTTGAAGAATCTTAGTCTTTATGCCTATTACAAAGGCCTATGTCTTACATTTTCCAAAACTCGCGGAAATGTATATAAGTGTTGTTTACGAAATTCAAGTTCATGTTGAAGCACAAGCTATATTCACAAGGTTTTTTATGATAACTCAATTGGATTCAAGGCTCTTGTTTTAGTTCAAGTTTGCAGGACTTATTCTCATTTCAAGTTCTAAATCATTTTAGACCCATTTGGTTTATAACTTTGGTTTCAAGTTTGCTTCAAAAAGGTTCAAGTTATCTCAAGGCCATTTTGGAAAGGTTATATCCAAAGCATACAAGGATTCAATTTCAGTTCAATTTCTATATTGAATTACCAAGATTCAAAATTCAAATGCAAGGAAGTTTTGCTTCATATTTTAATTCTAAAATTCAAGAAATACAAATTTTCTATTCCAAGTCACAATGACTTACATGTGGATTCAAAAATTCAAGAGCTTCATAAATATCCCAAGGCCAGATCTCCTTAATAGAGAAAGTACTATTACTGTGAGAAAGGGCTATGGTGCAATGCGGGACGGATGCAGACGGATCTAGAATTAAGCCGTGTGATCTTAGCAAAAAGCTCTTAATCAACATCTTTTAACCTCGCTGACACTCATCAAAGCTATTTGTTGGATACCTGGGAACTTTTTCGGTCTATTGGATATTCTACTTTTTTGAGATCCTTTTCGCAACTAAGTCCTATTACAACAGTCTCCATATTACATGCGCAGTACCACAAAAAACCAATTATCTACCTAAGATAAAACGGTTACAATTACGTGCCTTGAAAAATCACTATGCACATTAAATTAGAGAGACGTTGTTCCTCTATTAACATTTGCTTGCTGATTGAAAAATATGAAAAAAAACTCCTGATGCTGCAGGTTCCTATTACAACGTCTTACATCCAAAACTCCGAGAACCACCAATACATATTAAGAAGGCAATCCTTCTAAAAGAAAAGAGGCCAATTTAGAATACAAAACACAATGGTGGATTTGTTGCTGGTCCGCCATCATGCCGCCTGGTCCTCTTGATTCACTTGGTTACAAGCTACTTGTCCGCGGTGCCTCGTGCCCTTCCTGCGGTATAGTCGAAACCTAAGCATAACTTATCTTACCAAGCAGTAATACCATCGACAGTTGTGTAACCTTTGACTTAATCATTCGACATACCTACACTTAAAACAAACCAGGAAAATACAAGAAGAAGAAGAATGAAGTGAATTTTGAATTTGAAGACACAAAAACTGAGAACCAAGTACTTCATAATTGCAAATGGAGTTTCTGTGCATTTACCTTGGAGTACCAAAATCTGCAAGTTCAGGGAAGCTTTGCCAAACAAGTTCCGGTCGGATACGCAAAGCCGCGACGTGTTACACGAGCCAAGCTACAAAAAACACCACCCAAAGTGTAAGTGGGCAAGTACACTGTAGAAAACGATAAAATTACAAGCAAGTTAAGGCAAAACACAAAACCTACCAAGGGTTTTCAGAAGTGTTGTTCTCGTTAGAGGGCATAGATCTCCACACTGTCGTTACACCAGAAATCCACACAGTCATTAGCGTACGATGGGAGTAGTGTTGTCTACATAGCTACAAACGAAATCCACGTAAAACAATGGTAACATCAAGTTAGAATGGTGAAAGAATTCTAGAGCTTAAAAAAAATTTCAAATAACAAGTGGAGAGCTATCATAAGCACCTAACTGCAGCAATTTCAATTCAGCACGACTTTTTTCTATTATTTGGTGATATCTGTCTTATGAGCATACCTTTCTTGAAGTTGTCTTTTGGCCTTGTACGAGTTGCTGTCGAAGTTTGTTTTTTCTCCAGGGACTTAGACCTTTGGCTTAATATAAGTTGCGGATTTAGACACAACCTTCGAATCTTTGATGCAGTCCCAGTAGCTCCAAATAAAATGCAAGTTCATGAGCACCAATACATATTCATTCAGAGTTTAAGATAAGAAGAGAATTTCAAAACCACTTGGCACGCATAATTGAATCGTGTTCAGCATGTATTCAAATAATTTCCAAAACCATCTATCAGACAACGGTTCAATATTTTTTCCATAACAATTCAGCACAGTTAAATACATTCCTAAGTAAGATTAACTTGTTTCAGACAATTTTGAAAAGTTTCCAAAACCATTTCCCCAACTTTTTCCCTCAAATCGTAAAAAGGGTTTCAGGCCTCAGATCTATGTTTTTCAAATCAGAAAGTTTCTATCACTTTCAAAAGGATTGATGGGCAATATCAAGGGATACCACCAACATCAATACCTTCCTAAAATAAACAGGGAAACGGTCAAATCCTTTTCCAAACCACAACGAGCAAATCGTATTTCAAAATCATCAGTTCCAAACTTTCCGAATTAAAACCAAATCAGATCATGGCAATTAAACAAAATCAACACAACAATCAAGATTTCAAGTCACCAAATCAAATCGCATCAGCCAACATTCAACACTTTCCAATGATTTCACACAACATTAATTTGCTACTCATCATTGGCCATTATAAAAAGGGACTCATATTCCATCAAAAGGGGGGCGAAAAAATCAATCTACACAACCAAAATTCAAACTATGGCTTGTACAGCCAAATTCATCAAATCCTAACCTCAACGCACCAGATTTCAAACCCAATACCACGATCAGAAACATTATTCATCATTTCACATAGGGAAATATTCAAACCAGAAATCACACCAATATACGTTAATCATCAACGTTAAACCAGAAGAAGAAGACGAAAGCCAAAGAGCAACACAAACATTTCGAATCGCAAAAAAGGTAAAGAGAAGAGGAAAGAAGTTCTTCCCTGGAAGAGATCCACGAAGCTACTCGCACCATCGCCCACTTTTTTTTCAATTTCTCGCTTTTCAATATGTAATTGTAAACGTAACTCAGTCATAGTGAAAATGGGGTATCGGGCTGCGAGGGGTGGGGTTTCTTGTTTGTTTATGGTGTGTTCTTGCAGATTGAGAGAGAGAAGTGAGAGGATAGTGGCGGCGCCGTTAGGGTTTTAGAATTCTATCTTTTCTCCTTTTGCGAGAGAGAAGATAGGCGAGAGAGAAAGTGAAATGGCCGGTGTGAGCCCATTCCTGCATTCAACCTTTTGTTGGTTAACCAAATCCTTTTTTTTCTATTTCTTTATAACATAAAACAATTAATCTTTTTTAATCTAAAATAAACATAATTTTATAATATAACTAATTTAATAATTAAAACTTTTTCTTTTAAAATCTTTTTCTTATAGTAAAACTATTATTAAAATACCAACCAAGAAACTCCTTCCTTTAATTAAAAAAAAACTCTCAATAACTTTTTTAAAAGAGGCGTTAAAATCAGATTATCAAATTTATTTAAATAATTAAAACCAAAACCTTTTTTTTAATAATAATAATCAATTTCAAACTTTTCTTTCAAATTGATAATTGATAAAAATCTTTCCTTTCATAAAATTAAACTTTTATAATAATAATTAATCTAAATCTCTTTCATAATAATAATCTTTTTTAAAATTTTTAATAATAATCTAAAATTCTTTTATAATTAAAACTTCCTTAGCCTCCTCGTAATAATAATAGTAATGATCTCAAGTAAAATAATTAAGTTAAAACCGAACTTTTAGATTTCCCCGTTTAGAAATCTCTCACCATGCTTAGTCTTAGGATCGTGAGTGATCGGATGTTTGCCTTATTTGTTTGTTTATATTTTAATTGATTTATGTTTCTGCTTCAAACCCTTTTCAGAAACAATAAAAATCCTCAATCCAACGTCGAGCCAATTTTCTACCCATGTACGTCGATCGCCTTAGGGCATCGTATTCAACCTTTTGGTCACGAGATACAAGCCTAGCATCACTTTGCTAGCACTCTCGCCTAAATAACATAATTAACCGCATAAATATCCAAGGGAAAATCCCATACATGATAACCATGTTATTGTGCATGGTGCATATCATTTGCATTCATAATCGATACCCTTAAGATAAGTCAATTAGATAACTTAGGATAGACTTCCTAGGTTAGTCCCCCCTCAATTTTGATTTAAAATCAAACCTTAGCCCACCTAATTCTCCACACAAGAGAATTAGATGTTAATCATCTCAAAGAAAGGGACATACAATCCCATACCCCACAAAAATTCAAACATTTTCAAAAGTGTGGTGGTTTTTCTTAAGATGATTACTCATCTTCTTTTCCTATCCTTAAACCCTTAGCAAAGTATAAAACAAATAACATAATTAATCAAGAGGTTCCTGTAGAGTACTACAGATATCTAGGATGCTAACACCTTCCCTAGGTATAACCAATCCCCGAACTTAGAATCTTAAGTGCATTTGCATTGCATTGTGGGAATTCGGTTTTTCTCCCTTCCCTTGGATAAAATCAAAGACCGGTGGTGACATTAAAAAATGCGATACAAGTTAACTAATAGCTTGATATCCAATTTTCACCGTGACAACAAGCTCCAAGATGAACCAGATGCTCCTTATGTTTTCAACCAACTACCCTTCTGCCCAAGAGTAATTAGTTCCAAGCACCCTGCTTGAATGCACACTATGAAACCAACCAAATTCCACTTTTTGATTGATCTCACTCTTCTTCAGAACTCCAACAAGATACACTGATCCACCAATGAAGTATGATCTTCAAGTCACATGAACTACTTGCTCCATAGCAAGACATCTTGGATCCACCAAGCCTCTAGACATGTAACATCTTCTCAAACTACAACTCCCGCAAACTGCATGAGATAGATCTTTTTGAAGCATCCATAACTTCTATTCTCTTGTAGATCACCTTATCTTAAGCTGATGTGCCACATCACCAAATGAGATTCTGATGTTAAGCTAGATGTCAGAACATTCTGATACGACATCCAACTACTGAATTCAGCTCTTACTTCTACCACTTAGAAGAACCTCCTCCCTATTACAGAACAAGAGTTCCATGCTCTCATAGACTTGATTCAACAACCAAGTTTGAGTAGACAACCTCCATCCTGCTTATCACAGATATTCCCTTCAAGCTCACACCTTGATGAATAATTATTTTGAAACTTCAAAGACTTCACATCTGCCACGTCTAAATCTTCAGAAGAAAAAGTAGTCCTAGACTACACCATAGCCATACCAAAGAATGCCATTTTCCTTAGTAGAGTAGTCTATAGAAACTCAGAGATAACTGCCACTTATCCTTGACCTTCAAAGTGAGCAAGATCACATGCTCCCAAGTACCTAGATCAGAACTAAACTGATCCAAGTTGTGCCATCACCAGCACTTCATTCTGGACAAGTCTCTTGCCATGATACTTTCCAGATAAACACTAGATGCTTCTAGTAACAACTTGAACACACCTTCTGCACTCCAAAACTCTTAGATCAGAAATAAATTGATCCAAGAACAATCCATCAAGATTATGATGTCTTCATCTTCATCTTCAACAACACCATTGTCTAGACTAGTTTCTTGCCAGGAAACTCTCGTGAGATCACATGCTTCTGTCACACCATGTCATACCCCAAATTTTGACCACCAAGATTTCCCATCATTGTACAAATCATCTTCATAATATGGATGTACTTTCATGCCTCACCAATCTCCTCAAAGATGATTGAGCATTCACCACAATCAAGAACTAGGGTTTTTTAGCCCTCTCAGAACACTTAGACAAATGATCAATCAAGGAATGACATGATATTCAACTTGTATAACCTCTCAAACACCCATAAGGGATCAAGAGGACTCCCATATCAAGAATCAAGTACAAGGTTGCAACATTCCAAGTGGATCAAGCCTCAAGATCGCCAGTGTCACCAAATTAGGGTTTTGGTCGACCAAGGCCTCCAGATGGAAATTTTCATCTGGGCATAAGCCAATGCTTCAAACCATTACCCAAGATACTCCAAGAGACCTCATGAACCCAATCATCAAGTTAATTTAGCCTCAGGGAATGCATTCATAAAAAAATCAGGAATTAGGGTTTCTTGACCTAATTCACCCGTAAGTTGACTTTTGGGGCAAAGCATGAGCCAAGACCTCAAGACATGATTTGAAGGCCTCCAATACACCACATTGATCCATTTGCAACAATGGATTATCCCCAGAAGCTTGGCTCACAAGTTTCAATTTCACCAGAACCACAATTAGGGTTTTGAGGAAAAAGTCAACTGTGCCTTTGACTTTTGACAAAGACATGCTCCCAAACCTTGGGACATGATTCAATACACCCTACAACATCTATGGAATCCATACATTAGGTTTGATTTAGGTCAAGGACTTGATTTCACAAAGGATCGCACAGTTTGGATTTCATCAGATAAAAAGTCAATTGTGCACAAAATCAAGTTTGACTTTTTGGAATTTTTCACAAATATGGTTCCCCTAAGTCAAAAATAATGTTAATATATGGTATTGATCATCATTCATTAAGAAAAATAAAAAAAAATGAGGTTTCTTGCAAAAGGGGCAACCATAAGAAACCAATATTTTTCTAAGTTATGGAACAAAAGTGGTTTTGGTACCAACTTCCATGGACCATAACTTCTGATCCAAGCAACCATTTTGGGTGATCCAAAGCTGGATTTGTAGGTCTTGTTACACTCTACCAAAGCTCCAACTACCTCAGACTCCAATTCTTCATAGATTTTGAGTTATGGATTGATCAAAATAACAAAAACATGAAAATGACACTTTTCCCAACACTTAGTGAAAATCTGCCTAAGTTACCAGCCTTGAACATCAATGTCCATGGGGTTTTTTCAGTTGGATCCAAATAGTTTAAAAACAAACTATGATCACACATGTTTTGTATCATATGAGGGCTTTCTAAAAAGCACAAGAGCCTCCTATAACTCAAATTGAGCAGGGAGATATGACCCCCTCAAAATCACTATTTCCAACTGCCTTGTACAAGGCAGATTTTGTGCATTTGTTCGATTTGGAAAAATTGGACAACTCCAAGCCTTGTCATCCACTTGGACACATCAGAGGATAAAACAAAAGGAGAATGATCTGATCCCCAAGCCTTCAAAGTCCAAGAATCTACACATAGCCATAACAAACCTAAAAAGGCTAAAAAGTGCCAAGATTCCAATTTTGTTTCAATGCATTCAATGGATGCCTCAGGGTGGCATGAACTGAGGCAAATTTAACTGAATGAGTCAAGCCTTATCTCTGAACCAAAAGACCATAGGCATGTGCTCTAACCTCAAGTCAATGGCTAGAGGAGACTTGAGATTCCATTTGACCCACATTAGCCACAGACCTGCTGCAGTTGCCACACACTATTGCTGCTAAAACAAACTTAACACACTATAAATAGACCTCAATTATGATCAGTTTAAGTACACCAAAGCACCCAAACTGATGCTTTCCTCAAAATCTCCCTTTCACTCCAATTTTGCCTTCTAACTCAAGTCACTATCGGGTTTTGAGATTGAGAGTGATTCCAACCAAACCAATCACACACACACACCTCATAAACATCATGTATGAGTGATCCATAACACAATCACATCTGGAACATCAAATTCACAAAATCACCAGCCAATTGCTCAAGTTCTTGATAGAGTTGCAGTTGAGGTACCACAACCAGTTCCAGCTCGTTTCAATCCACTTCAAGAATTCAAACACACTCCTTGGCACCTAAGGAAGTTGTCCAAATCATTGGAACCTAGCTGCAACACCTCCATCACTAAACTCGATCACCAGCTGCAAGAGGTAAGCCTGACACCTTCAAACTCTATATTCCATGCATCATAAATGAATTTGTAAGTTACCATCTTATTCCTGCATGTATTTAGAGTGATAACCCTTAATCAATTGCCATGAATCAATCGTGTACAAAATTTCATTGTGTTCATGCTGAAATTAGGGTTCTTGAGGTTATCTTCTGATTTCTCACTCCATGCTTAATATAAATGCAATTAATCTATATGGTTGTGATCTTTGTTTAAAAACGAACAAGATTGGTGTTTGAATCGTGCAAAACCATTGAGTAATCAGAGAGAAAAGTGAGAAAACGCAAATCATCCATGGCGCGGTCACGAGGAAGAAGAAGGTGACCGTTGGCGCCATAATTCAAATTATTTGAATTTTTTAATTTTGGTTATTTTATTTAATTGATTCAAAAATTAATTTCTCTCTGAACTTTTGTGTTTTAAAATTAATTCTTTTTCTCAAAATTCACAAAAATGTTTAAATATTTTATTTTACAAAAAAAATCCAATTTATATTTTTTTTTAATATAGTTAGAATTTTTGTAATTAATTTCATTTTATTTGTTTTTAAATATTTTTAAATGAAATTCCCATTTTAATCTATCAAAACTAATTGAATTTCAAGCTTTCATATGATTAAATGTGATTTTTCAAAATATTTTTCAAAGTGTACAACTTGTTTTTGAATATATTTGGTATTTTATATCATTTTTTCATTTAATTTCCTTTGAAAAATAACACTTTAATTTAAAATTAGGGTTTCCTCTCGATTTGAAATTTTAAAACACTTTTGGGACTCTTGATAGAGTGTAAGTCCCACCCCTTTGTAAATATAAACCTTTTTGGGCCTCAATCATTGTATAAGTCCCACTGCGATTTTAAAATCTCGCCGCGGTCGTCACCTTTTAAATAAAATAATTTGGGCCTCTCCTTGAGTTGTAAGCCCCATCTCTTGTATAAAAATAAACTTTGGGTCGCTCCTTGAGTTATAAGACCCAACCCTCTTTGTAAATACAATAATTTGGGCCTCAGTCATTGTATAAGTCCCGATACAATTTTCAAAACAACGGTACGATTACTGTTTTTTTTTCATCTGGGCCTCTCCTTGAGTATAAGCCCCAACAATACTTTCAAAACAACTTCCCTTTTAATTTATGTTCAAACTTATAGTTGTTATCAAAACTTTCTTTAATTTCTTGAACAACTAACCATACAGCTGTTACAATGGAAGCTTGCTTGTCTGTAAGTTTTTACCAGCTTTCTTTACATGCTTTCATATATAGACATACACACACACACACACACACACACGCACACACATACACACACACACACACACACACACACATATATATATATATATATTTGTCTGTATTGCTGGAAGCTTGCTCACCTGTAAGTCCTTCTTTCATATCCTTTTAAATACTTGTCATATATCAATTGTATATATACTTGTATATCTGCTTAGAGTTTTACCCGGTAACTAAGTCTAGAATTAGGTAAAGCTAGTTGGTTACTCTTAAATACAGTCAAAACTAGTTCCCCATAGGAATTTCCAGATACAGTCTTGCCTTCTCTTGGGCTTAAACAATATGGAACAAAGAGAAAGGCATTATTCCCGGTGAAACTTTTCTCAGACTGTCACTATTAGAAATTATCAAAGAAGTTCATTTCCCCAGAGAGGATTAATTCCCGATGAAACCTCTCTTGAATTTCTTCAAACCCTAGAATTGTTCACTAAAGAAAAGATTATTCCCGATGGAACTTTTCTTGAACTCTTCTTAAGTTTGGACCCACAGGTTTCCTAAAAGCATCCCAGCCTCCTCTTGGGCTTTGTACAAGGACCCTCCGGCTTCTTAGAAGTTCTCATGTCTTCTCTTGGGCTTAATACAAGGACCCTGAAAACCACCTAAAGGTATAAGACAGAACTTAGTCATCCTTTGCTAGGGTAGTCTTTCCAGAGTCAAAACCTCAGAACAATTTAGGGTTGATTCTCATCCCTTAAAGCACCAGCCTCCTCTTGGGCATCATACAAAGATAAACTCTTCCATACTAGTAAACTCGGACAGTCTAATCTCTTCTTGGATCTCAAAGACATTCTCAAGTTCCCTACAAACCCAGGAAAAAACTCTGGTCATTTAAACCAATCTCCAGTAGAGTTAAAATCCTCACAAGGTCTAAAACTCAGTTTTTTATCCTAAAATTTCCCCAGCTAGGGCCATAACACCATCCCAAATCAGAACCTCAAGGCATCTGATACCTCAACTCTTCTGTAAACCTCAGCAAGAGTTGATTCTCCATCTTGGACCTGCCTCTGGATCTCAATAATCCTCAGCAAAAGCCAGCATCCTCTTAGGCTTTGTATAATGACTTTCCTCAGCAGAGTTAGTCTCAAAAGCACTCTATTGTTGGGACCATCACTTTTTCAACACTCTCTTGTTGAGTTAACACTTTTAACCTCAATCTTGGGCTTTGTACAAGACATATAAGGCACTCTCTTGTTGAGTCAAACTTTTTTCAGCCTCCTCTTAGGCTTTGTATAAAGATTTTCCCCAGCTGAGTTAGCTTCAAAAAGGACTCTCTTGTTGAGTCAATCACCTTTCAAAGTACTCTCTTGTTGAGTCAATCACCTTTCCATACTCTTTTGTTGAGTCAATGGTACAAAAGCACTCTTTTGTTGAGTCAGTAATTCTTTTAGCCTCAATCTTGGGCTTTGTACAAGACATATATAAACTTTCTCCAACAAAGTCAAAATCTTCATAACCTTCACTTAAGCTCTGGATAAATATCTTCCTCAGCAAAGTCAGTTCCTCCCAGCCTTCTTTTGGGCTTTGAGAAATAATATCCCTAAGCAGAATCAATCTTCTTTTCAGCCTCCTCTTAGGCTTTATATAATGATTTTCCCCGATAAGGTCAGCCTTAATTTTGGGCTTTGTAAAGACACCTAAAATATCCTCAACAGAGCCAGTCTCTTTTCAGCCTCAATCTTGGGCTTTATACAAGGAAAATCATACTCTCCAGTAGAGTCAGTTTCCCCTTTTCAGCCTCAATCTTGGGCTTTGTACAAGACACCGTATAAATCTCTCCAGCAGAGTCAATCTTCTTTTAGCCTCAATCTTGGGCTTTGTACAAGACAGACAAAATATTCCCCAGGAAAAGTTAACTTTTAGCCTCCTCTAAGGCTTTGTATAATGATATCCCCCAAAGAGTCAGTCTCTTTTTTGCCTCAATCTTGGGCTTTGTATAAGACAGATAAACACTCTCTTGTTGAGTCAGTCTTTTCCAGCCTCCTCTTAGGCTTTGTATAATGACTTCCCCAATGGAGTCAATTAATCTCTTAGCTTCAACCTTGGACTTTTATCAAGGCACACAAAAATCAACATTCCCCTCAGAGGAAATCAAAATCTCTCTACAGGAAGTCATTTCTCCGTGATATCACACATTAAAACAGGCATTCAAAACAAATCCTAATCCCAGATAACTGCTGTAAGTGGTACACTTGTTGATTCAAATATCCAAGCTGTCGTCCATCTCTTATCCTGGCAAACTTCCTTTTTCATCTAATTGCTGTAAGTGACAATCCTCTGGATTACGTACATCCACGCCACTGTCCCTCTCTTAGCATGAAAGACTCCTAAGGAAAAATGGCATTGTTCAACACTGAGTTAAAGTTTTCTTCTTCAAGACAAATCCCCTATAAAGGAAATTATGGCATTGTTGGATTCTCATATCCCAGTTAAAGTAACCCTCCTTTATAAACAGTCACCCAACAGTTGTGATAAACAGACGAGATATCTCCCTTTAGAGATGACAAGTTCTCTCTCAGTCAAACCTTTCAGCTTCAATCTTGGGCTTTGAACAAGACACAAATGAACCTTTTAGCTTCAATCTTGGGCTTTGAACAAGACACCAAAACATCATCTTTTCCTCCCATAGAATAGGAGGAACTACAATTGCTCTGATTTCCCTGTTTCTTTAAATGGGAATACGTAAGCATAAGATTGCGAAATTTTAGCGAGTATACCAATCAAAAACTCTAGGTCCAGTACCTTCGCATACTAATCAAACACTCTAGTTCCAGTACCGTCACACCGATCAAAACTGAGGTCCAGTACCTCACCAAAATCATAAAAAACTCGCTCTCTCATATCTCCCAAAGAAGAAAATTTCCCAACCCATCAACAGATAAATACCATCAAGTATAAAAGTAGAACCTATTGCTAACAACCTGTGGATAACCACATATAAGATGGGTAATTGACAACTCCCCATTGTATAACCTGACCCCGAACTCCCCGAATCTCTTTAAGCGTTTATTCAGTTAAACACTCGCGTGCAAGGTTAGTTTTAGATAGATTCCCTTTCCTTTCCAGCTTCACGGGATAAATAAGAAATCAGAAAGTAGCACCCCACTCCTACCATTGCAGTGAGGAGATACCCATGGCAATAAGGTGGTCGTGTCACCGACAAAAATTGCACACTATAGTGAAATTGCGACTCTACTGGGGAGTTATTTTCTCTATACAGGACTAGGATTATAGTTCCTAAGAGGTCTAGGATGTTAGTTTTAGGAACCTTACTATATATATATACTGCTTTTCCTACTTGATATCCGTGTTTATTTTTCTGGTAATGGGAATGCGAGTGATGTCGCATGTGGAAAGTATGAGAGAACCCTAAGATAGGTGATGGCATAGATAGGTGGTCTTATAGGGAGTGAATCCCGAATAAGCTATCCCGATAGACCATCAAATCAGTGGAGATACCCTTTGCGGATTCAATGCTTAACGGCTTCGTTGTGAAGGTAGATTGTCCCAATGTGGTATCTGTGAAACTGAGGATTTAGCAGACAGTAATGATGTGGCCATTTGGTAGTGCGGTAACTATCAGAAATAGTTGAAACGCGATACTACACTCAATTGAGATTACCCTAGGATGCTACGTCTCACTCGGGTGAACCAGCTTACTATTGTTATCCCTAGGGGGTGAATGATTTTGGGAATTTTTAACCTATTCTACAGGTACAAAAATTCACCAGAATACAACCTTTGGGGATGGGTAGAGCCATGACTCCATGCTCGTGACGTTGAACCTTTGAACACATGTTTTTTCAATGTTTTTGAGTGCTGCATTCATCTAAAAAACTCTTAAAGAAAAAAAAATCTTCTTTTCTCTTCTCTCTTTTTTTTCAAATTAAACTAAAATAATGATTGCAAATATCAGAGAGAAGGATTGCGTATGGATTTCGGTAGAAGGAAGACGTACAAGTACATCTTCAAGGCTCCAAAACTAGAGGATTTAAGGGGGTTGGCAAGGATGATCACCAACCCTGATGCTTTCAGAGCTAAGTATGGAGGGCTGCTGTCTCTGTTAAGGGTCCATGTAGTTGAAGGAATCCTATATATGTTGATTCAGTTTTATGATCTAGTTTATCACTGCTTCACATTCCCGAATTATCAACTAGCACCAACATTGGAAGAATACTCTCACCTAACTGATTTACCCATCACTGACCAAGCCCCCTTTTCTGGACTGGAAGAAATTCCAAAAGATCGAACCATTGCAAGAGCAATCTATTTGGACGAGTCAGATATCAGGACTCACATGACCACTAAGGAAGGAATCCAAGGTTTACCGGCCAAGTTTTTGGTAGAGAAAGCCCTATACTTTTCCAGTATAGGAAACATAATTGCTTTCGAAGATATCTTTGTTCTACTCACATACGGGTTATTCCTTTTCCCAACATCGATAACTTCGTCGATACCAATGCCATTAAGATATTTTTGATTGGAAACCCTGTACCAACCTTACTCGCAGATGCTTATCATTCTGTACACTTAAGGAATTTTTACAGCGGAGGAATGATCACATGTTGTGTACCCCTGCTATACAAATGGTTCACTTCCCATTTACCCAAGTGTGCTGCTTTTTGGGATCATAAGAGTACTCTACGATGGTCACAGAGAATCATGTCTCTTACCAACTCTGACATAGATTGGTACAATTGAATCTATGACTGGATAAGGATCATTGACAAATGTGGAAATTTCCCTAATGTACCCCTCATAGGAACTAAAGGAGGAATCAACTATCATCCGATTTTAGTTCGCCATCAACTCGGATACCCGATGAGGCATATCCCATGTAATGTTCATCTGGAAGGTCTTTTCTTCAAGGAAGGAGAAAATGACAGGGCACTAAAGACAGAAATAGTGCATGCCTGGAAACATGTTCACAAGAAAGGAAGAGAGTCTCTAGGAAAACAAGACTGTTTCTCTGTGAAACCTTATCTCCACTGGGTACAATCCAGAGCCCTCAAGCTGAGGATGCCTTACCCTCGTCAAGAAGTTCTTCCGCTAAAGGAACCTGTCCTTTATTTTATGTCTGATGCGGAAAAACTCCCGGTCACTCTCAACAAAGTTCGAAGGGAAAAGAAATCTTAGAAGAACAAGTACCGTATTCTCAATGTGGAGTGTACCAAAATTCAGCAACTGCTAAAAGAAAAGGACACTCTGATTAAGATATTAGAGAAACATGTTGTAGAAAATCAAGAAGACCGAAGAAATTTGCTCGCTCCTTTCACTTGGCAAATGACCGACAACCCGACAATGGCTCAAGAGCCCCGGTCAAAGAAAAGGAAAATACCATAACCAGCACCCGAGCCCTCCTCAGAGAGGACTCATGATCCATAAGCTTAGGCTTTTCCTTTTACAGCACTTCGTAAAATACTGTATTTCCATTTCTCCAATCTTTTAAATTCAATAAAACGGGGTCTCCCCACTGTATGATGTTTGTAATCTATTTGTTGAAGTTTCTTTTTTATTAAAACAAAAAACTAAAAATATATATCATTGCATATCATTCAATATTCTCACAAAACGCATTCTTCTTACCTTCGAATCTCATGTATGTGTCACGATTCTAGAGTCAAACTGTCTCACTCATACAATACTCGAGCCAATCGAAAGTAGGGTTGTGATCCCATATGTGATTCTCCATTCATCCCTATTGATGCTTCTGTCTTGCGAAGATCGGCCGAGTATCCGTGTCGAGATGTTTATTTCATCTCTAGCTTATCTTCTTTTCGTTGTTTTGTCAGCATAAGCATGAGCATGGCATGCATTCATTCATTTAGATTCATGGTATGTGCGCATTTTGCATTTGTTTGTTCGTTCTTTCACTTTGGCCATGGTTATCCCTAAGTGACTGGGCTTGTCTGCTCCCTCAAAGTAGAATCGTCAGCCCTAGGCAGAAGGAGCACATCCTCTCTAAATTTCCCACTGAGTTCAATCCTCGTGGAAGATAGTTGCTTCAGTTTTCTTTTCCATTTTGGATAAAGATAAACCCGTTGAGTTCAGTCCTCAATAGATGGAGTCTTGTTTGACCGTTTCTTTTCAGTTATTTCCTGAATTGAACTTTGGTCCCTGACAATCACATTTTTGGATATCTCTAGGCTGTTGAACCTGGATCGAGCGTGCATTTATTTTGCACTTTGTCTCCCCAAGAAGAGTTTATTTGAAGATCTCTATGGAGGACAAAAATTATATTTCTCCAACAGTTATTACTATATTCTCTTAGAATACCTACCAGACAACAAGTAGCAGCTCTTTACTTGAGCAGTTTGGTTATCAAGTTTTCTATGACAAATAGCAGCCTCCTTAAGACAGTTTGTCCATCCCCAGCAAATTATCAATATTTTCCAATTCATTCTCCATCAAGTGTTATCTCGCCAGAAATCCGTCAAAAAGGATCATTGAAGACTTTCCAAGTATTCTATTTATTTTGAGAATCCCTATTACAAGAATTTTACTAGCTTCAACACAGTTTTCAGCTACAACAATATTACTTCTCAGTGGCATTCTCCCCAGTGAGCCCACAATTAAATTTGCTTACGTCAAATGGCATCTCTTTGAGAAGTTTGATGAAGATTCATATGATCTTTCTCTTTATTTGAGAAGAGATATTCTACAAGTCAGTCGGCCCGCATCTCTTTTGAAGATCCCCGGTTGAAACTTCCAAATCTCCAACAAGTTATGATTCCATCTGAAATCATAAGATCTCCAGTGAAATCCCGACCCCCTGTGAAGTTACTTTCCAACAAGTATTCACCTTTCCAGGATGAGTTCAAGACTTTGCTTGAGGCAGACAACCTCGTAGCAGCTTATTTCAAGATGTGTGCTACAGGCAGACAACCTCGTAGCAGCTTATTTCAAGATGTATGTGAGGCAGACAACTTCGTGGTAGTTTATTTCAAGATTTGAGGCAGACAACCTCGCAACAATGATTTATTTTCTACTCTTTCAAGTGGAGTACTTGATTGAAAACCTTGGCAGTAGGTATTTCCCTGGTTATTCTCGGTAGTATATTTCCAGAAGACCTCGGCAGTAGGTATTTTCCTGGTTATCGCGGCAGTAGATTTCCAGTAAACCTCGACAGTAGGTATTTCTCTGGTTATTCTTGGTAGTAGATCTCCATCAGATTTCAACGGAAGATGTTTCTCTATTTCCAGGATCTCGGCAGTAGATTCCCTGGTTAACTTTAAACTTTGACAAATAGTCGTTCCTTTCCAGGATCTCGGCAGTAGATTCCCAGGTTAACTTTAAACTTCAACAAACAGTCGTTTCTTTCCAGGATCTCGGCAGTAGATTCCCTGGTTAACTTTAAACTTCAACAAACAGTCGTTTGTTTCCAGGATTTCGGTAGTAAATTCTCTGGTTAATTCTAAACCTTGACAGACAGTCACTTCTTTTCTCAGCAGATTCCCCAGTATCTTTGACAATGGACACGTTTTCAATAAAACCTTCAAAGAAGGTATTCTCAGAAGAGGTTCTAAGTCTCAACAATATACTTCTCCAGTTGATATCTCTTGAAGATTCCTCCAGTTGACCACTATAGTAGGATCCTCAAATAGATTTTGTTAGAAGATTTCATCGCAAGTTTATCACCTCGCTTAAGATGCTTTGTGATTGTCAGTTGGCAGTCTCTTTCTCCCAGTGGAGCTAGATCTTTCCCCGTGGAGTCTTGTCTGCTAAATCATCTTCGTCGGGTCTTTCATTTCTTTAGCTGTGTTTCAGCGTTCTCGACTACAGTTATCCCTTGTGACATTATTCCTAACAGGATCTCTTTGTCTTGCATTTCATATCATTTCATACCATAGCATGTGCATTTGCTGGCATCTTAGGGCCAAAAATTATGCATGTTTGTATTTAAGTCTCTCCTATCACGTCGAGACGAAGATTCCAATCTCCATATCTCCGAATAGGAGAAACTTAAATAGGCGCATCTGTCACACCCTAATTTTTGACCCTAAGATTCAGTTTCTTTTTGCCTAGCATCTTTAGGTCATAGGACTTTGTCTGCATGTTTACTACGACTAATAAGTTTGTGCAGGCGCATTGAATTCAAATGAAGATAATACTCATTCTCAGATTTAGGGTTTTCTGTCTATTGGTGTTGAGCACGACCATTTGAAAATTGAGTAGGGTTTAGGGAGAAAGAACATGGATATTCTTAATATACTTTGAGGTGCTATGTTCGGATACGTTCAAGTTGCAATGTTTAAGAGTTTTTGGAATGACTCAAATCTCACCAAAACTCAAGGGATTCAAACCCTATTAAGTAGACTTTACTTCTCCATGTTCATGTTCATTCTACTAAGCCTTAAACAATACACGTTTAATTCTCATGTATTTTGAGATAATGTTGGATATGTTCTTTTTGGTTGATGATGTGCACGAGACGGAGCCGTTCCTTGGTATATTTGTGTTCTAAGTTTAACCATGGTGTTATCCAAATGGTTCTAGATCAATTTTCTCCAAACAATATTCGAATCTTTTGAGAATCAAAAATTTTTGAAGGACATACTGAACCATGGCATGGAGCAACTTATTTCATTGAAAAGTTATGGTACAAGCTAGATACATTATTTTCCACACCAAAGGCTTATTGTTGAGATGAATTTCAATTTCCCATATGTTGGAAACTCCCAAGGTTGAAATGTTGACGCACATTTTCATGCAACTATTGATGGACTACTTGAATGATAATGCTTATTATGCCCAGGTTGCTTATTTGTATTATAATATAAACCAATTCGGATGAAGGTTTTCAGGAGAATCTCGTTGGCTATAATCACAAATTAAGGATTACTTGAAATTATTGTTGAAGAGATTCCAACACTCTTCAGAATTACAAAATCAAAGTTCAAATTTCAAGAAGAGTCAAATTCAATTCAAAATGCCAAAGATTCAAAATATACAAAATTTGATACAAAGTTCAAAGGCCTTTTGCAAAGACATAAGATAAGGTCGCTAAATGAGATGTTCCCTTTGTCAAAAGGAGCATCAAAAGGAAATGCCTCAACGTGCTACAAAAATACATTTGGCTGGATATAATTATGAACAAATTAGTAAGAATACACAACATGGACTCTACCTAAAATTACAAGTTATACATACTTATTAGTAGTTTTTGCCAAAATGTATCTATACATTGGTTGGTCCACCATCAAGTCGACTGTTCCTCTTGATTCACCTGGCTACATGCTTGTCCGCGTTGCTTCGTGCCTTTCCTGCGTCGTAGAGGGGTACATTTCCATTACCTTGTGATCTCCATTACATTGCCTTTCCTGCCACTTGATCCAAAACTGTGCAAATAGAAGTTGATAATCAGTGCATAATCCCCAAAACATTTTCAAATCGGGAACAAGTATCCTTGGCAGTTAATACGAAATCACATAATGGCCAGAAATCATGAGTTATAAAATCATCAATTAACCATTTCCAAAGCAAGAATCAAAAAGCGCTCATAAACTTCTAAATACGATAAAACAGGATGATCTGAAATGGCAAGTTTCACCATGGTAATTACATAAGATCAGACATGTCTGAATCGAAAAAGAAATAACATCATCATTCATAAATCATGTGTACAAGACAGAAATCACAATCATAACATATATGTTTCTTTCTAAGACAGTATTTAATCGAATTCAATCTGAGATTAATTACAATAGACCTATAAAGCAGTAGAGAAACCGTACACAGAGGGGGGAGAGAAAAATTGAATCATACACACCCATCAGTTACACACAAAGGGACGATTTGCAGAGATATCTCAAACATACATACCACCCACACCAGTGAATATAACACATCATCACAACAACAACACAGAGCAAGCGGAATCGATACGAGAACGGGATCAAGAAATTAGAACAACGCACAACAGTTGGAGGGATCGGAAGCATCAAAACATATTCACGCAAAGCAGGGGAAATATCAAGGAAAATTCAAGCATTGCAGAGAAAGAGTATTCACACGAAGTCATCAACAACAAACACACATGTATTAGACGTCCGCACGCACAAGGAGAAAGATCCGAAGACGGTTGCCTTCCATCGCCTATTTACCGTTTTTTCATTTTTCTTTTCATTCGGCAAACTCCTTGTAATTGTAATCAGCATGACATAGTGGATTGGGGCTGGGATCTCTGGGGTTAGGGTTTATGTTCTTTTGGGTTCGATTCGGGGTAATGATCAGGGATTGGAGGAAATTAGTTTAGGGTCGAGGTAGAGGGAATCGTGACGGTCATTTTAACATAAGTTTGGAGGTATCTAGACCTCAGCCACCGCCGGAGGCGATTTCCAGCGCGGCGATTTAGGGTTCCGGCGGTGAGTGGAGAAAACGAGAGAGAGAGAGAGAGAGAGAGAGAGAGAGAGAGAGAGATAGAGAGAGAAAGAGAGAGAGAGAGAGAGAGAGAGAGAGAGAATCGTGAGGACTTTGGAGCATTTTCTTCTTTTTTCTGAATTTATGTTTTCAATAATCACACGCATGCACCCCACGACACAACTATGATGCACCTTCACATTTTAAGCACCAGATCATGCTTCACACACATCATGCGGTGGAGATCTGAGGGTCCATCGTGGACCCTCTCTCCCTTGTGCGCGTAGGATCCCTCCGTTCTAATTTATAAAAACCTATTTTTTTAATTAATTTGACTTTTTTTTCAATATATAAATTCATCTTTTTAAATAATTAAATTTTGTTTTTTAACATAACTAATCCTAAAAAAAAATAGGTGTATAGAACTTTTAACCTTTATAAAATATAACTTCCTTTTTTTTTATAATAAAAATATAACTTTTCCCTTTTAATCAATAGAACCTTCTTTTTTAAATAATTTTTTTTCTTTTAAAAACATAATTATAAACCTTTTAAAATTATCAAACTCTTTTCCCCATAAGTCGTTCCCCGCGTTTGGTTACATTTGTATGGATTATAACCTCCGATTGATATTATGACTCGCTTGTGCATTTGTATGTTTTACCATTGTGCTTAATGTATGTGTGAATTTTATTTGCTTTAAACCTTTTTCAAAACATTAAAACTCTCGATCCAACGTCGAGCCCATTTTCTACCCATGTAAGTTGATTGCCTTTAGGCATCGCATTCAACCTTTTGGTCACTATACACAAGACTAGCACCACTTTGCTAGCACTCTCGCTTAAATCTAATATAATTAATTGCATTAACATCCAAGGGAAAACCCCATGCGTGATAATCAATTATTGTGCATGGTGCATATTCATTTGCATCATACCTCCCTACAGGTTTTACACCTTTAAGATAAGTTTCTTAGACAACTTTAGGATAGACTTCCTAAGTTAGTCCCCCGTAATTTTGATTTTACAATCAAACTTTAGCTCACCTAATTCTTCACACAAGAGAATTAGATGTGAATCATCTCAAAGAAGGGACATACAATCCCATACCCCACAAATACAAACAAATTTCAAAAACTCTGGTGGTTTCTTAAGATGATGACTCATCTCTTCTCCTAAAACTTTAAACAACCTTAGTATCCTTCAAGAGGAACTACATGTGCTCTGATTCCTTCCCGATAGGATATGTAGGCACAAGATGTGATATATTGTCGAGCACACTTAGGAATAGAATTCTAGGCCACCTACCCTTAAACCCTTAGCAAACAAAAAAACAAATAACATAAATAAAACAAGAGGTTCCTGTAGAGTACTACAGATATCTAGGGTGCTAGCACCTTCCCTAGGTATAACCAACCCCCGAATTTTAGAATCTTAGTTTGCATTTGCATTGCATTGTGGGTAATTCGATCTTTCTCCCTTCCCTTGGATAAATCAAAGACGGTGGTGAAATAAAAGAAATGTGATTCAAGTTAATATAATAGCTTGGTATCCAATTCTCACCGCGATAGTCTGACATGATGATGGCAATCTCATACCACGATTTCCAAGAAAAATGCCATGATGGCTAGTCTCGCCTGAGTTATGGGCCTCGAAACCAACTCCCACTTACTTTCAGAAGTTGAAAAGTTTTGATGATCTTTCACCTTTTGCATGCGTCTTATAAATAGTATCCCCAAAAACCGTTTCACCATTTCTCCATCACTTCTTCAAACTTGTTCTTTGTTCTTGAAATCAAACCTTCGCCCTTTTCTTTCAAAAACGCTCTTTGTCTCAGAACATTTTCTTTCTTTCCAATGACTTCATCAACCGCTGCTACCACCTCTATTCCTCAAACCACCGGAAACAACCCATACGCGTTTGTGCTTTCTGAAGCAGAAACGCTTCGTCCTCTTCCTCAACCGTCATCCACTAATGAGACGGTGGTAGATAACTGGCGCCTCCAGCTAGTTATCCCCTTCGCGGCGGAGAACAAGCTTCATGCTTTCCGTGGCCCCTTTCCGGACAAAAAACCTAATCCACAAGAACTCCAACAGTTCTTTCCTTGCTTTGAACAAACAATTCCACCGGCTTTCGAGAAAGGCGGCACTTTAGATCTCAAATTTCTGGCGCCTAAATCTCGAGTCTTCAAATCCATGTCTACTCCAGGAAACAAAGATTACATTGCCTGGCTTGACAAAGTCGAGGGTTAATGTAAAAGGCAATGGAAGGAATATGGCATTTTCGACGCCATCTAACTCTCCAGAACTTCTCATAGGGTCAACCCTTGTTTGCTACTTTCGTCGATGTAATTCTAGGAAGGATCGACAAATACATTCCACCTCCCCTGTGGTATGTTCACACCAACGTTTTTCGATGTGGTGGCCATTACTGGCCTTTCGCCACTGGGATACGTTCGACCCGACCCTGGAGACCAACAATGCTTTCGACTTTGAACGTGCTAGCTTTCAGAATTATATTGAAGACCATCACGACAAACGCTCCAAATAAGTCTCTGATGAGGAACACATTGCCTTCCTAGCATTATGGTTGTCTTACTATCTGATTTTCCCTGGCTCTTTACAAATAGCCAAAAGTTTTATCAGTCTGGCCATTCAGATCCATGAAGGCCGACAGATATCTTTGGCCAAACTTCTACTAGCCTCTCTCTACCATTCCCTTGGCTTGTCGGCTATGAAATCAATCCATTAAGTTTAATTTAGGTCAAGGACTTAATTTTATAAAGGATCGCACCGTTCGGAATTCATCTGATAAAAAGTCAACTGTGCCCAAAAGTCAAAGTTTGACTTTTTAATTTTTTGACCAATTATGTTTCCCTAACCCTAAAATGATGTTAATGTGATATTGAAATCATCATTCATCAAGAAAAATCAAGAAAAATGGGATAACTTGTAAAAGGGGTAACCATAAAAAACTTCGAAATTTTCTAAGTTATGGAACAAAGTGGCTAGGGTACCAACTTCCAAGGATCATAACTTGTGATCCAAGCAACCATTTTGGCTGATCCAGAGATGGATTTGTAGCTCTCATGGCATAATTTAAAAGTGTCAACTACACCTCATTCCAATTCCTCGTGGATTTTAAGTTATAGAGTGACCAAAATGACGAAAAACATGAAAATGGCATTTTTCCAACACTTAGTGAAATTTTCACTAAGTCATAATCTGTTTCATTTTTTTCAAAATGTAGGGGCATTTTTCACTTGGATCCAAAAAGTGTCAAGACAAACTATGATCACACATATGTTGTATCATATGAGAGCTTTCCAAAATGGCCAAGAACTCCATCAAATTCCATTTGAGCTAAGAGTTATGACAGTGGCAATATGCCTTGTTGCAACTGTCATGGCAAGGCAGATTTGTGCATTTTGCTCGATTTGATCAAGTTGTACAAATGACAAACAAGTTTATCCATCTGAACACCTCAAGGGGAGACCAAGGAGGAACAAACACTGATCCATAAGCCTCTCAAGTCTTTGGAACTAAAAGTAGCATGCCAAACCTAAAAATGCCTAAAAAGGGGACAAGACTCCAATTTTGTTTTGGAGCATTCAATGGATGCACCAAGGTGTCATGAACTGAGCCTTTTCCAACTGAATGAGTTAAGCATGATCTCTGAACTAGGGAACCAAAGGCATGTGCTCTAACCTCTAGTCAATGGCTAGAGGAGACTTAAGATTCCAAAGTGACGCAATTGGACAATGAGCTGCTACAGTTGCCATTCACTATTGCTTGCAAAACAAACTTGCTCTACTATAAATAGAGCTCATTTGTGCTCAGTTTAAGTACACCAAAGGCCTACAACACTTGCCTTTCTCAAAATCATCTTCTCACTCTCAAAAATGCCTTTCTTAGCAAGTCACTATCGAATTTTTCAGTAGAGAGCAATTCTGTAACACCCCCAATCTATGCCCCCAAAAATAATAAAAACGGTAACGAATTCAAAATTTCATCAGAGTATATTTAAAACATTCACGGCATAGACCGAGGGGTCACATCAATTGAAATAAACATGCAACAACCTGCTCATATAGATATGCAACAATTCAGGTAGCACATAACAAAGGAACCTAGTTCCTAACACCCACAATCAGATACAGAATAAAAGCGGAAAATCTGTAACTAAATCTCATATATATATATATATATATATATATATATATATATATATATATATCATAAAAGTTTGTCTGTCATATAAAACATCATACATTACAATCCAAAAGATACATGTATACATAATACAAAATAATCACACTCGATCTCCCCGACTACCCGGTGCTACATATCAAAGCCGACCGACAAAAGAATGAAGACCTAATCTTCACAAAAAGACCTCCAGCATCTAATCAGCAATGCCTCGTAGAGCATTAAAAACAGCAGAAGGGTGAGAAACACAATCATAATACAATTGCATACAATTATATAATAACACGAAAATACACATATAAAATATTCTCACCACCACTTATACCAAAATTTAAGCACAAACAACACAAAGTATATTTCATATATCCATCACCAATGTATATCAACCGTGCATAATACACATAACGCCAACATATAAACATATATCAACTCATCAATTTCATTCACAATTCCACACACAATCAATCCATTCATGATTTTCCACGCATAATGCATACATTCACAATTCTCACACACAATCAATCCATTCATGATTTATGCAAATGCACAGAGACTGACACAACGACTCTATGCAATGTATATGCGGTACCATCCATCCATCAATCTCATCACTAGTTCACTAAAGAACTATTGGGATCATCGCTTGTTACTTAGTGTAACTCCCCGTCGGGCAAACGATGTTCCCGTCGCTTTCGGTCCTCTTTGTATAAGGCTCACGACGTTTATGGATCGCTTTCGGTCCTCTTTGTATAAGGCTCACGATCCGATCGCTTTCGGTCCTCTTTGTATAAGGCTCACGATCGTCTATAATCATCGCTTTCGATCCTCTTTTTCTTCTTCTCTTTTTCTTTCCTTTCTATTTTCTCTCTTTCTATTTCTATTATATGAAAAATATAATATCTACCCAACAAAAGACCAAAATACCCCTACACTCAAATATCTCGCAAACGCTCCCAAAACGCGATAAAATATAATCTCGATGAAAAATAATATATTTTCAAATAAAACTAAAAAATAAAATAAAATAATAATAAAATAATCAAAACGACTCAATTAAATAAAACTGACAAAAACTGGGGCGTTACAAATTCCACTCAAACCAATTGCTCTAACACCTCATAAACATCATATGTGATCTGATCAAACACTAAACACACAACTGTAACACTGATTTCTCAGAATCACCAGCCAGCTGCTCAAGTTTTCAACCAAGTTGCAGTTGAGATGCCATGAAGTGATCCAGCCATTTCCAATCGAGTCCAAGCATTCAAACACACTCTATACGGTGTAGGGAAGCTGTTCAGATCATCACAACTCATCTGTAACACCTCCAACTCAAAAATCACATTGCTCTTGCTATCACGACCTTCAAGTAAGCCTAAACTTGGTCATCTCTTAATCTATGCATATTTCCTCGCACAATACTTTTGCCAAATGTTCATAATCATGCATAGAATGTTTCCCCTTAATTACTTGCTTTGTTTGAATCATATATCAAAATTCTCAGCCTTTATGCAAATTTTAGGGTTCTTGAGGTTTTGTCTTGATTTCTTATTCCATGCTTAAAATAAATGAAATTAAAGACCATAGACATTATCGTGAGGTGAAAACGAGCAGATTGATATGTGGATTGTGTGATTTCATCAAGTATTCAGTGAGATTGGATAGAAAATGCAAATCTGAGCAAAACTCCCTTCGCGCGTGTTCTTGGCCCATGTTCTTGGCGCCTT
Organism: Lathyrus tuberosus; assembly: GCA_022829125.1. NCBI lineage: Eukaryota > Viridiplantae > Streptophyta > Magnoliopsida > Fabales > Fabaceae > Lathyrus > Lathyrus tuberosus. The sequence goes on along the minus strand of JALAZF010000066.1, from coordinate 16,706,535 downwards.
TTTCACAAATTTGAATATTTGAATTTTGTGATTTTATTTAATTGATTCAAAAATTAATTTCTCTCTGAGTTTTAATGATTTTGAGTTGATTCTTTTTTTAATAATTCACAAAAATGTTAAAATATTTTATTTTTCCAAAAATACCCAAAAATATTATTTATTTCCTATACTTGATATTTTTGCAAATAATTAATCTTTTATTTGTTTTTTAACATTTAAAATATTTTTTCCTCCTTGATTTTCCAAATTTAATTGGTTTCCAATCATTTTGTGGATATAAACATGATTTTTGAAACATTGATCCAAGATCACCACTCATTTTTCACATGTTTTCAATACTTTTTATTGATTTTTTAACAAAATTAATTCCTTTTTAAACAAAAGTAGGGTTTTGATTAATTCAACCCTCATCAATCATTTTCAAACACTCATGGGCCTCTAATAGAGTGTAAGACTCAACCCCTTTGTAAATAATACCTTTGGACCTCACACATTGTATAAATCCCCCTGTATATTTTCAAACGTTTGGCGCGATCGTCGCCTTTTTAACAAAATCAATTGGGCTTCTCCTTGAGCTATAAGACCCATCTTTATTCATTTTAAAACTCTTTGGGCCTCTAATAGAGTGTAAGACCCAACCCCTTTTTGAAACCAAAATGATTTGGGCCTCAGATGTTGTATAAGACCCACTGTGTTTTCAAAAACCTCGGCGCGATCGCCGTTTTCAAACAAATAACCCTGGGCCTCTCCTTGAGTTGTATGTCTCATCTCTTGTACAAAAATAAATCTTTGGGCCTCTAATAGAGTGTAAGACCCATCCCCTTGTACATAAAAACTTTTTGGGCCTCACATATTGTATAAGTCCCTCTGTACTGTTTTCAAAACAACGGTGCAATCATCGTTAAAACTTGGGCCTCTCCTTGAGCTGTAAGCCCCAACAATCTTTTTAAAGCACTTTCTCCTTTGATTTTGAATTCAAATATATGTTGTTATCAAAACTTTCTTTAGTTTCTTTGTTGAATAACTAACAAAACAACATGGAAGCTCTACAACGGGTAAGTGTTTATCCGCTTTCATTTACCGCTTTCATATATATATATATATATATATATATATATATATATATATATATATATATAACTGTATTGTGGGGCTGTTTCACTGTAAGTCTTCTTTCACATCCTTTTAAATAATCGTCATATATCAACTGTTTATATACTAGTATAGTTATTTAGAGTTTTCCCCGACAACTATGTCTAGAACTAGGTAAAGCCTGTTGGTCACTCTCGAATACAAACAAAACTAGATCCCCATAGGATTCCAGATATAATCTTCCCTTATCTTGGGGTTAAACAATATGGAACAAAGAGAAAGGCATTATTCTCGGTGAACCTTTTCTTAGACTGTCACCCTTAGAAATTGTCAAAGAAACTCTACTCCCCAGAGTTGATCTATTCTCCGTGAATAGCATCTCTTGAGTTTCTTCCAAATTCTCGAACTTTCCTGGAATGATTTATTCTCTGTGAATTTCATTTCTTGAACTTCTCTTGGTTTGGGGACCTACAGGCTTCCTAAAAGCATCCCCGCCTCCTCTTGGGCGTTGTACAAGGACCCTTCGGCTTCTTAAAAGCTCTCATTCCTTCTCTTGGGCTTCGTACAAGGACCTTCATGACCTCCTAAAGGTATAGGACAGAACTTAGTCATCCTTCGTTAGAGCTGTCTTTCTAAAAAGAGTCAAAACCTTCAGACCAATTTTAGGGTTGATACTCATCCCTTAAACGAGTCGACCTCCTCTTGGGTATCATACAAAAGATAAAACTCTACCAGTAGACTTGGACAGTCTAATTCCCCTTGAGTCTCAAAGACATTCTCAAGCCCCTTTCAAACATAGGAGAAACCCTGGATTCTGGATTAACCTCCAGCTGAGTTCAAACTTTGCGGGTTCTAAAACCCCGTCCTTCTTCCCAAATTCCCCAACCCGGGTCAGATAACACTATCTCAAACCAGAGCCTCAAGGTTTCTGATCTATCAATTCCTTTTCCATTCCCTTGCAAGGATTGATTCCCTTCTTGGACCTGCCTCAGGATCTCAAGAATCCCCGACAAAAGTATAGCCTCCTCTTAGGCTTTGTATAATGATCCTTCCTCAGCGAAGTCAGCCTCCTCTTGGGCTTTGTACAATGATTTCCCCTAGCGGATTTAACCTTTTCAGATTCTCTTGTTGAGTCCATCACTTTTTAAGACTCTCTTGTTGATTCACTTTCCTTTTAGCCTCTATCTCGGGCTTCGTACGAGAAAGAAAATCACTCTCTTGTTGAGTATAAAAGACTCTCTTGTTCAGTCAACCTTTTTATCCTCCATCTTGGGCTTCGTATAAGACAGATAAAAGTACTCTCTTGTTGAGTCAAACCTTTTTAGCCTCAGTCTTGGGCTTCCTACAAGACATATAAAATCACTCTCTTGTTGAGTCAGTCACTTATTAGTACTCTCTTGTTGAGTCAACCCTTTTAGCCTCTATCTCGGGCTTCGTACGAGACAAATAATAAACACCCTCTTGTTGGACCAATAACCTCCTCTTAGACTTTGTATAGAGAAATCCCCGGTTGAGTCAATCAACCTTTTAGCATCAAACTTGTGCTTTAATCAAGGCATACGAACATCAACAGTTCCTCTTTAGAGATGACAAGTTCTCTCTCAGTCAAACCTATTAGCTTCAATCTTGGGCTTTAAACAAGACACAATAAAAACCCTTCACCTTTATATCTTGGGCTTTGAACAAGATACAAATCACTTTTAGCTTCAATCTTGGGCTTTGAACAAGACACCAAAACACCTTTTTCCTCCCTTAAAATAGGAGGGAACTACGATCGCTCTGATTTCCCTATTTCGTTAAATGGGAATACGTAGGCATACGATTGCGAAATCTTAGCGAGCATACTAATAAAAAACTCAATGTCCAGTACCTCCGTTAATCAACCAAAAGCATCAGATCTAACACCTTACCAAAAGCCTCGCAAATAGACCAGACACTGTATTCTTAAGCAAAATAACCTAAGACAGACCCCCCTTTTTGATAGCATCTGTAAACCAACAGTCATTTGTTTAAACTCAGTATGCAAGCAGGGTTAATTGGAGACATTTATTTCCCTTCCTTAATCAGCTTCACAGGATTAAAAAATGAATCGAACTGTAGTACCAAAGCGATAGTGATTCGAAACCACAAAAATTGCGCTACAGAAGAATGGCAACCACAGTGGGAGGCATTTCTCTCTCACAGTCTTAGGTAGAAAGCCTTAAGTTCACAAAGTACCACAAAAATGGCGACTCTGCTGTGGAGTCATTGTCTGTATAGGATCATAGGACTAGAGGTTTAGGATGTTAGGACAAATATATATACTGCTTTTCCTAATTGATATCCGTGTTTATTTTTCTGCTAATGGGAATGCGTGTGATGCCGCATCTGGAAAGATTGAGTATACACCTAAGATAAGTGATGGCACTAGACGGGTAATCTTACAGTGAGTGACTCCCAAATAAGAGGTCCCGGTCGACCATCGAATCAGTGGAGATGCCCTTTGCGGATTCAATGCCTATACGACTTAGGTTGTTGAAAGCAGATTGTTCGATTGGGTTATCTGAGAAGCTGAGGATTTTAGTAGACTGAAACCATTTTGTAGTGCGGAAGCTATCGGAAATATTTGTCACGCGATACTACCCTCATTTAAGATTACTCTAAGATGCTACAGCTCGTTTGGTGATCCGCTTTCTATCGTTATCCCAAGAGGGGTCAGTGATTTTGAGGACAGGTACAAAAATCACCAGTATAAACCTTTGGGGATGGGTAGAGCCTTGACTTCATGACACCGACCCTTTGACCCCATGTTTTTTCTATGTTTTTGTGTGCTGCATTCATACATTCATTTAAAAAAACATTAAAACAAAGAAAAAATTTCTCTTCTAGTCTCTCCTTTTTCAAAATAAACTAAGACAATGATTGCAAATGTCAGAAAAAGAGATTGCGTTATGGATTTCGGTAGAAGGAGGACTCACAAGTACGCCTTCAAAGTTCCAAAACTAGAGGATTTAAGAGGGTTGGCAAGGATGATCACCAACCCTGAGGCTTTCAGAGCTAAGTATGGAGGACTGCTGTCTCTGTTAAGGGTCCATGTAATTGAGGGAATCCTGTCCATGCTAATCCAATTCTACGATCCGGTTTATCATTGTTTCACATTCCCGAATTATCAGCTAGCACCAACACTAGAGGAGTACTCTCACCTGAATGATTTAGCTATCACTGATCAAGGTCCCTTTTCTGGACTGGAAGACATTCCAAAAGATCAAACCATTGCAAGGGTAATTTATTTGGACGGGTCAGAAGCCAGGACTCACATGATCATTAAGGGTGGTATCCAGGGTTTGCCAGCCCAGTTCTTAATAAAGAAAGCTCTGTACTTTGCTAGTATAGGGAACGTAGCCGCTTTTGAAAGCATCTTTGTTTTGCTCACCTACGGGTTATTTCTGTTTCCAAACATTGATAACTTCGTTGATATCAATGTCATTAAGATTCTTCTAATTGGAAACCCTGTACCTACCTTGCTCGCAGATGCTTATCATTCGGTACACTTAAGGAATTTGTACAGCGGAGGAATGATCACATGCTGTGTACCCCTGCTATACAAATGGTTCATTTCCCATTTGCCAAAGTCTGCCGCATTTTGGGATCAAAATAGTACTTTACATTGGTCGCAGAGAATCATGTCTCTTACCAACTCTGACATCGATTGGTACAATCGAATCTATGACGGGATCAGAATCATTGACCGTTGTGGAAACTTCCCAAATGTACCCCTCATAGGAACTAAGGGAGGAATCAACTATCATCCAATTTTAGTTCGTCGTCAACTCGGATACCCGATGAGGCATGTCCCGCGTAATGCTCATCTGGAAGGTCTTTTCTTCAAGGAAGGAGAAAATGACAGAGCACTAAAGACAGAAATAGTGCATGCCTGGAAACATGTTCATAGGAAAGGAAGAGAGTCTCTAGGAAAACCAGACTGTGTCTCTATGGAACCTTATCTCCACTGGGTACAAACTAGAGTTCTCAAGCTGAGGATGCCTTACCCTCGTCAAGAAGTTCTTCCATTAAGGGACCCTGTCCTTTATTTTATGTCTGATACGGAAAAGCTTCAGGTTACTCTCAACAAAGTTCAACAGGAGAAGAAGTCTTGGAAGAACAAGTACCGTATTCTCAATGTGGAGTGTAAGAAAATACAACAACTATTGAAAGATAAAGATGCTATGATCGAGATTTTAGAGCAACATGCTGTAGAGAATCAAGAAGACCAAAGGAATTTGCTCGCTCCTTTCACTTGGCAAAGGAATGACAACCCGACAACGGCTCAAGAGCCCCGGTTAAAGAAAAGGAAAGTACCAGAACCAGCACCTGAGCCCTCCTCAGAGAGGACTCAGGATCCATTAGCTTAGAGATTTCCTTTTACAGCACTATGTAAATTACTTTATTTCCATTTCCGCAATCTTTGAATTCAATAAAATGGGGTTTCCCCACTGTTTGATATTTGCAATCCAAATTTTCGAAGTTTATTTTGATTAAACAAAAAAATAATTAATATAATCATTGCATATCATGCATCATTCTCGCATAAACGAATTCTTCTTCCCTGCGATTCTCACATTTGTGTCTTGATTCTAGCGTCAAACTGTCTTATTCGTACAATACGCGGGCCAACATTCAGAAGAAATTGGATAATCTCGAGGAAGAGAACAGAGAGCTGAGATAAGAAATTGACGCTCTGAGAGAGGATCTGAGAAAACTTCACGGTGACAAGCAAGCTCTGGCAACATCTCAGATGCAACAACAACAGACTGTGATCTCAGAGATCACACCGACGCCCATAGTGGAAAAGTATGACCCTCTGTATACCATGCCTAAAGATCGTCCCTGGGGCATGCCACTCAACTATATCTCGGAAGGATATATTCCGCCGATCACTGAAGATCAGAAACTGCAAAAGGAACCGCTGGGCCTGAAGGTTACAAACTTCGGGAAAGCGAGGATGCTAGGGGCATGACGACAACTCCTGAAGGTTACAAACTTTGGGAGGCACCAAGAGTCACAGCCATGATGACTATACCACCACCCGTGGTACACACTGTCCCGGAAGGACAGATTCCACAGATACCTTCTGGTGGAAACGAAAGTATGGATAACAGAATGAAAGAGTTCCAGGAACAGTTCCTGGAAATGCAGAAGGAACTATAAGCTATTCGCGGTCAGGATCTATTTGGAAAAGACGCCGCAGACCTTTGTTTGGTCCCCAATGTGAAAGTTCCGCACAAGTTCAAAGTGCCCGAATTTGAAAAGTGCAAGGGTAACTCTTGCCCTCAAAGCCATTTGGTGATGTACGCTCGGAGGATGTCAACACAGACAGAGAACCACCAGCTACTGATCCATTATTTTCAAGATAGTTTAACCGGTGCCGCACTCAAATGGTACATGGGTTTAAACCACACTAAGATCGCGACTTTCAGAGATATCGGCACTGCCTTCGTTCAACAATATAAGTATAACCTGGACATGGCACCGGACAGGGATCAACTCAGAGCCATGTCGCATAAGGATAAGGAATCCTTTAAGGAATACGCTCAGAGATGGCGTGAAATTGCCGCCTAGATTTGTCCACCTCTTGAGGAAAAAGAGATGACAAAGATCTTCTTGAAAATCTTGAGCTCATTTTACTACGACAGAATGGTCGCCAGTGCGCCCAATGACTTCATCGAGATGGTGGGCAGGGGAGTCCGTCTTGAGGAAGCCGTCCGAGAATGACATTTAGTTAAAGACGCTGGATCATCAAGTAGTACAAATCGATACGGTAGTGCTCTCCCTAAGAAAAAAGAGCAGGATATTGGGAATATCTCTCTTAGAAAGCAAAGGTGACGATACCAACCAGTAGCAGCTGTAACTCCTGCTATCAACCCTGCGCCTATTCCAACGTATCAACCTCAGGTTGCGCAAAGCCAACCGAATCAATAGCAATATCAGCAAAGGGCACAACTGCCTCTTCAGTAGGCTCGTCCTTAGTACAACAACAACCGTACAACGCGACCGCCAGGGTTCGACCCTATACCGATGTTGTACGCAGAATTGTTTCCACTCTTACTGGTCAAGGGGCACGTCCAAACCAGGTCTCCTCTTACAGTACTAGAGCATCCACCTTTTTGGTTTAAAGCGGATAAAACTTGCCCTTACCATCACGGAGGACCAGGGCATAACATAGAAAACTGTCTCAGTTTCAAATCCGACGTACAAAATCTTGTTAAGAGCAGGGTCTTATCTTTCAAAGATACGAATCCGAATGTTCTCACGAACCTATTGCCTCAACACGAGAAAACTGCAGTAACTTTGATAGAAGGAGAGTCTAACAACAGCGATCAAATTCATGATGTACTCTTATTATGGACCAATCTGGTCAAGATGCATCGCAGACAGAGCGGGTAAGGCCATATACCACCTCACAATTATCACCAGTGTGATATCTGCTCTAAAGACAATCAAGGATGTTCTGTGGTGCAATCAGCTCGACAGGAACAATTGGATCTCGGGTGGATCCAAGAGCATCGAGTTCGTGGAGTTAACATGACTTATGCAAATTCCAACATCATTCAGAACCACGGCATCCGTGCGATGAATGTCAACTTAGTGGTAATGCACTCAAGGCAAAGCCAGTATCATAATCTGCCGCGACACGATTACAATTCCTGTCTGATTTGCTCGGTAAATAATCAGGGATGCTCTTTTATACAAGAGGCCCTCCAGCGTCAGATGGATCTTGGATGGATCCAGGACTACCATGATAAAAATCCTTATTAGATCAACATGATTCAGATCTTTGATATTCGCTTGATGAATACCAGCTTGGTAGAATTACACGCTAAGCAAGTCCAGCTTGGTTTTCTGACTTCGCATGAGTATTGGAACTGTACAGTATGTTGTGAGAGTGACCTAGGATGTGCTCTCGTTCAGAGAACTTTGCAACACTTGTTAAATCATTGGTGGCTTCCGATTTATCTAGACAAAGACACGCAACAAGTCAGCATGATTAATGGGAACCCTACTAGGCATCAAAATCAGGATGTTCGATCAATGGAAACAGACCTATTAAGGTTACACTGCATTCAAAGCAGACATGGCCAGGTGCCACCACATAACTACGAGCGCTGTAGAGTCTGCTCGGAGAATAACCAAGGATGCTACCTTGTGCGGGCAGCTCTTCAGAGTTAGTTGGACCGCGAAGAGATTCAACCATGTCCAGTTTCGGGGTCCATCAACTTGATGCCCGACTACTTCGCTGATCAAATCAAAGATGTTGTTGTAATCTATGCTCCTAAGAGGACCAAGGATGTTTGTACCATCATCCCTCTACTCAACGAATCAAAAGTTCTTAATCAGGAACTGATTGAAGTTATTTATGACAGTCACAGAAATCAGAAGGCTCCTGTAGTTATCTATCTGCCGGGACCAGTGTCGTGCAAGTCTGATAAGGCTATCCTTTACAAATACAGTGCAACAACAGTTGAGAATGGAAAAGAAATTCCATTACCCTCCATCGTGAATATTGCAGACATCAGTCAAGTAATACGGAGCGGTCGAATCTTCAACAGAGGAGTTGGAGAACCTAAAAGAGAAAAGGAACTTTAGACAGAAGTTCCCAATCCACCAGTCGGTCAATCCAGTGATCCCGACCTTTCAAAGAGCGATGATGAGATGTTGAAGCTCATCCAAATGAGTGAATACAACATTGTTGATCAACTATTACAAACTCCTTCAAAGATCTCTGTGTTATCTCTTTTACTCAGTTCTGAAGCCCACAGAGAGGCTCTATAGAAAGTCTTAGAACAGGCCTTTATGGATCAGGATGTGTCAATAAGACAATTCGACAACATCATCTCCAACATCACTTCCTACAACAACTTGGGGTTTAGTGATGAGGAATTTCCAAAAGAAGGCAAAAGTCACAACATGGCGCTCAATATCACAGTTAACTGCTAGGACGATGCCTTAGCCAGCGTACTGGTAGATACCGGATCGACTCTCAACGTTATGCTGAAGTCCACTCTAATGCGACTATCATTCAAAGGATCTCCGATGAGAGGCAGTGAGGTCGTCATCAAATCATTTGACGGATCCCGAAAAACAGTTATCGTCGAAGCCGACCTTCCTATAATTATCGGTCCTTACACTTTCCAAGTCACTTTTCAGGTCATGGACATCCGAGCAACATACAGTTGTTTGTTGGGAAGACCTTGGATACACTAGGCTGGGGCAGTCACTTCGACACTTCACCAGAAGCTGAAGTTCGTCAAGAATGACCAACTCGTCACGGTCTGTGGAGAACAAGCCTTGATCGTGAGTAACCTTTTATTATCCACTTGTGTAGAACCTAAGGTGGTTGTTGGAACTCAATTCCAGGCACTTTCAGTGAGCAATGAAAATCTGTCAAAGAAAGGAACCTCTATTTCCTCATACAGAGATGCTCTTGAAGTGATCAAAAGTAACAATGCAAAGGGATGGGGAAAGCTTGTCATTCCTACTGACAATAAAACAAAGAAGGGTCTTGGTTTTTCTGCAACCTGTACCCATACTGCTACTACGATGAAAGTTTTCATCCCATTCCGGACTTCTTCCATAGTGGAGGTTTCCTTCACCCAGTATCTCAAGAAGTACATACCATCAACGAGGGAGACTCCTCCGATACAGATGAAGAGTGGAAGTCCTATCTTAACTAGGACGATTATATGTCTCAGGAAGAAGTGCCTACTCCCTTTTGCAATCCCGTACAGAGTCCGAGATTTATACCAAGGTCAGACGTCAAAATGATATACGGAGATTATGATCCAGAAGGATGTCGTGCTCTACCAAACTCATTAGAGGAGGACACTCTGATGAAAGACAACTTTGACCATGACTATTATGGCCCGATGGATGGCCTGCATATCTGGCAACCGTACCCAGGAGACTCGGGGCAAGAAAATCAGCCGAACAATTAAAATCAGCTGAGCATCATTGGGATCATGGGATCATTGGACGCGGTTCTTAAGCGCTGTCGCTCTCTGCGGTTTAGTTTACTACAGGTCGATTCATTTTTTATCCTATTAAAGCTGATGAAGGGAGGGAAATAGATGTCTCCAATTAACCCTGCTTTGCATACTGAGTTTAAACAGCAGTCTGTTAGGCTACAAATGCTATCAATGTGGGGAGGCCTTTGTACAGGTTATTTGTATTTTCTCCAATACGGTTTTCTCTCTTTCTTGGATTTTCTGGCGGGGAACGAGGATTAGGATGTTAGGACTGATGCTTTTGATAGATACATGAGAGTATGGGATTTTGGGTTTTTGTTTAGTGTGCTCGCTAAGATTTTTCTTTCAATCTTATGCCTACGTATTCCTGTTTACCGAAACAGGGAAATCAGAGCGTTCGTAGTTCCTCCTATACTAGGGGAGGAAATGGGTGTTTTTGGTGTCTTGTTCAAAGCCCAAGACGTGAAGCGAAAGGTGGTTTGTATCTTGTTCAAAGCCCAAGATGTGAAGCTGAAGGGTCTATTTGTATCTTGTTCAAAGCCCAAGATGTGAAGCTGAAGGTGTTGACTTTAGAGAGAATTTTTCATCTCTAAAGAGGGGGTTGTATGTCACAACTGTTTATAAAGGAGAATTACTTTAACCGAGATTTGTGAATCCGACAATTCCATAATTTCCTTTATAGGGGATTTTAACCTGAAGGAGAAGACTTTAACTCAATTTAGAGCAATGCCATCTTTCCTTAGGAATTTCTCATACTAAAAGAGAGACAGTGGCATGGATGTAGATGATCCAGAGGCTTGCCACTTACGGCGATTAGATGAAGGGAAAAGGAGTTATTGATGTTTGTGTACTGTGAACGAGGCACAACTTTGATGCTAAAAGGTTGATTGGATCAACCAGTGGTTTTCTTATACGAAGCCTAAGAGGAGGCTAATATGTGTCTCGTACAACGCCCGAGAGAGAGGCTAAAAAGTTTTGACTCGATGATGAAGTCTTTTGGAATCTCGTATAAACCCCGAGATGAAGGCTAATTGACTCAACAAGAGAGTTTTTTTGTATTTCGTAAGAAGCCCGAGATGGAGGCTGTTGTTTGTTTGGCTTAATAAGAACCTTTTTGTATCTTTTATAAAGGCCGAGATGGAGGCGAAAGGGGTGATTGACTCAATGAGGGAGTCTCTTATGTGTCTCGTACAAAGCCCGAGAGAGAGGCTAAACATTGTTTGACTCTATTGGGGATAATCATTGTACAAAGCCCAATAGAGAGGATGTGGTGACTGTTTCAGTTGAGTGACAGGTCCAGTATGCTGATTTAAAGAGAAAATCAGTTCTTATATGAGCAATGCTGTACTTAAGGATTTGATTCAAGGATCCGGGTTATTCCTGTTCTTTAAGGAAGCGGGAAATCCGAAGGGTATTGAGACTGTCCGAGTCTACGGGTTTTCTTCCTATTTTTGAAGGGTGCTTGAGAATGTCTTTGAGACTCAAGGATATTAGACTGTCCAAGTCTAGAGTTTTATCTTTTGTACTTTGTTTTGAGAAACAGTAGTAGACTCTTTGAAAGGACCATTCTATGCAGATGACTAAGTTCTGTTCCTATACCTCTAGGAGGTCGTCGGGATAATTTGTACGAAGCCCAAGAGAAGGCTGGAAACTTTTAAGAAGCTGAGAGGTTCTTGTATAAAGCCCAAGAGGAGGCTGGAAACTTTTAAGAAGCTGAGAGGTTCTTGTACAAAGCCCAAGAGGAGGCTATCATTCCCGGAGGAAGATATCATTATACGAAGCCTAAGAGGAGGCTGTGAATACTTCTAAGAAGCCGGCGGGTCCTTGTACTAAGCCCAAGAGAAGACGGGGTTGCTTTTAGGAAGCCTGTGGGTCCTTGTACAATGCCCAAGAGGAGGCCGATTGCTTTTGAGAAGCCGATGGGTCCCCAAACCCCAAGAAATTCAAGGCAAGCTATTCACAAGGAATAGATCAAGTTAGGAAAGTTCTAGAATTTGGAAGAAACTCAAGAGATGCCATTCACTGAGAAAAGATCATCTCTGGGGAGTAGAGCTTCTTGACAAGTGCTTTTAAGAAGCCTGTGGGTCCCCAAACCCCGAGAAGTTCAAGACATGCCATTCACCGAGAATAGATCAAGCCAGGAAAGTCCAAGAATTTGGAAGAAACTCAAGAGATGCCATTCACGGAGAAAAGATCATCTCTGGGGAATAGAGTTTCTTGACAACTTCTATGAGTGACAGTCTATGAAAGGGTTCACAGAGAATGCTGCCTTTCATATCTCCATATTGTTTAACCCCAAGAGGAGGGAAGACTGTGTCTGGTAATCCTATGGGGATCTAGTTTAGACTATTTCTAAGAGTGATCAACAGGCTTAATGCTAGACGTATTTGCCTGGGAAACTCTAAATATCTATACTATTATTACATAGTTGATATGAGTTTATGAAAGAAGACTTACAGCGAAACAACCCCACAATACAGTTATATGTATATGAAAGCGGTAAATGAAAGCAATAACCACTTACTCGGTTGTAGAGCTTCCATGCTGTTTGGTTAGTTTGTTCAACAAGGAAAGATTGAAAACAACAGTATATTCAAAATCAAAGGAGAAAGTGCTTTGAAAAAGAAAGATTTGGGGCTTACAGCTAAAGGAGAGGCCCAGGGTTTTATCAGTGAGCGCACTGTTTGAATTTGTACATAGGGACTTATACAAGTGACTGAGGCCCAAAATGTTTTTTGTACAAGGGTGTGGGGTCTTACACGCTAATTGAGGCCCTAAAAAGTTTAAAGAAAAAGAGATGGGTCTTACTACTCGAGGGTAGGCCCAGATGATTTTTCGTTTAAAATGGCGATTGCGCCGGGGTTTTTTTTTAACGCGAAGGGACTTATACAATAAGTGAGGCCCAAAAATGGTTTTGGTTAAAAAGGGATTGGTTCTTACACTCTAATAGAGGCCCAAGTGAGTTTTAAGAAAAGAAATGGGTCTTAATACTCGAGGGTAGGCCCAAAGTTATTTTGAAAAGGCGACGATCGTGCCGTTTATTTGAAAATGTACAGAGGGACTTATACAACGAATGAGGCCCAACATTTTTTCTGAACAAGGGTGTTGGGTCTTACACTCTAATAGAGGCCCAAGTGTATTTGAAAATCAATTTTGAAAGTTGAATTAATCAAAAACCCTAATTTTAATCTTTAAAAGTAAATATTTAAAGAAAATCAAACAAAATACAAAATAAATTTGAATAATCCATTTATGATTTTGTTTAAGGTTTGAAAAAAATGAGGGATAATCACAAGGAATATTTAAACTCATTAGGTTTTGATTTTCAAAGTAAACATTCACTTTTAGAATGTTTAAAAACAATTAAAAATGAATTTATTCACAAAATACTAATTATATTAAATAAATAATATAAATCTAATTTTTTGGTGGAATAAAATATTTCAACATTTTTGTGAATTATTGCAAAAAGAACCAATCAAAAATGATAAATATTGAAGGAGTTATTAATTTTTCAAATCATTAAAAATAATAATATGAAAAAATAACAAAATAAACAAGTGATAAAAAGAAGTCTGGGGCGAGGGGGATTCGAACCCTAGACCTCTCGCTTGCCAATACACACAAAACCAGCTGATGAACCACTGGGGCGCAATGCCAATTCAAATATAACATGGCAAGTGAAAAATATATATCAAACTTAGTTGGAAAACCTGAAGAATGGCGCCATGGCCATCTTCTTCCTCGAGCTCGTGCATGAAGCACGATATCTCACTCATCTCTTAACCATTGGACATCATTCAAACACCAAACTCATGCGTTTTTTCACAAGGAAGAAGATGGCAATACCCAATTTTATTCATTTTCAGTGTATAACAAATTATATCATTGTGGCCATATGAACCCTAATTTTGCAAAAGCAATCGAGTAGGCATGATTATGAGTGCAATGATCAAATTTTCTGAGGGAAAACAATCAGCATATGATGGCAAGCAATTGGCAAAAATATCATGCGAGGAAATATGCATGGATCATGGAGTTTGAGTTTTGAGGCTTACCTTGATGCAAGCTGAAATGGAACTCTGCACAAACTTTGTTTCAGTCATGAATTAATGATCCCTACAGCTTCAATGGATGTTATGGAGTGTGTTGCAAGCTTTGGAACACTTTGAAACTCTTTGGATCAAGCTGGAGACCTCCACCTGCATAATTGAGGCATAATGGCTTGGTTGAAGGGTGATTTTGAGCCTGAGGTGTTACAGTCAGTGTTTAAGTGTTTGGACACCTCAAATACATCAGATGTGATGTGTTTGAGCAATTGGAATTGATTTCCTAAGGCTGCAACTCAAAACCCGATAGTGGTTACTCAATAAGCCAAAAAACTTGAGGTTTAAGGAAGAATGAGAGAAAGCAGTGCTGTAACTGGCTTTGGTGTGAGTTGAATGATCCATTGGGACCTCTATTTATAGGTGATCAACTTTTGTTTTGGAGGAATAATGAATGGCTGCTGGATCAGATCACATTTGCATGGATTGGCTTGGAGGATTTCTTCTCAAGCAAGGCAAGCTAGCCATTCCCAAGAGCAGGGCTATGCCTTGACCAAAATCACATTCCTCAGATGTTTTTATGGTTGTTTAATCAGAGAATTTGACTGATTAGGGTAGCTACCTTGACAATGCACTATTCCACATTAATGCACTTTGAATTCAAGGCAAAATGTGCCAAAGTGGATGAATTTCAAGTTGGAAGATTCCTTGGCTTTTTGACTCAGATTTATCAGTTAGATTAGATGCAATGTGATTGGTTTGAATACATGTGGCATGCTGATCCTCAGTTTTCGGTTCAAAATCGTGTGTGGCAAGCAAACATGCAAACTGATTTTTCCAAAATAGCTTGCAGCAGCATGACTTTGGGCATGGATTTCTCTTGGCTCAAGTTGAATCAATTCATGCTGTTAGGCTCTTTGAATTCTTGGCAACATATGCAACAACATTGATGTTTAACTTTGGACTTGATTCAGCTTGCATCTATGTGAAAAGATCTCACAAGTTTTGGTGTTTCAACAAAATCTGTCTTGGACACAATTTTTTCTAAGTGTTGGAAAATGGTGTACTTTCATATTTTCAGCCATTTTGGCTCACTCATAGCTCAAAATCCACAATGAATTGGAGTTAGGTCTAGTTGAAGTTTTTGTAGAGGGCAATGAGATCTACAAATCAAGCTTTGGATGGGAAAAATGGCCTTGTGGTTTAGGAGTTATGACCCTCCAAAGTTGGTACCCTAGCCACTTTATTTTTAACTTAGAAAATTTTCTAACTTTTTATGGTTACCCCCTTTTACAAGTTATCCAACTTTTCTTGATTTTTCTTGATGAATGATGATTCAAATCATACATTAACATAATTTTAAGGTTAAAAATCAATTTTGGTGGAAAATCTCAAAAAGTCAAAGTTGACTTTTGTGCACAGTTGACTTTTTATCAGATGAATTCCAAACTGTGCAATTCTTCAGGAAATCATGTCCTTGACCTAAATCAAACTTGATGGACATGTTACATGGGTGTCATGGGGTATATTGAGGCATGTCCTAGGGTTTGGGAGCATGTCCTGATCAAAAGTCAAAGTTACGGTTGACTTTTCCCTTAAAACCCTAATTGTGGTGCAGATGAAATTGAGACTTGTTGCTCAAGCTTCTTGGATTAATCCATTATTACAAATGGATCAATATAGTTCATTAGAGACCCTCAAACCCTCTCTTGAGGTCTTGGCTCATGACTTGCACCAAAAGTCAACTTAGGGGTGAATTAGGTCAAGAAACCCTATTTCCTGATTTTTGATGAGTGCAACCCCTGAGGCAAAATTGACTTGATGATTGGGTCCATGAGGTCCCATGGGGCATATTAGGTTGTGTTTTGGATCTTTGGCTCATGCCAAGAGGAAAATTTCCCTTTGGAGGCCCTGATCGACCAAAACCCTAATTTGGTGATACCGGCGATCTTGAGGCTTCATCCACCTAGAAGGGAGCAGCTTTGTGCTTAATCCTTGGAGTGGGAGTCCTTTTTGATCCTTTGTGTATGTTTGAGAGGTTTAGAGAAGTTGAATATCATGTCATTCCTTGATTTATCCTTTGTCTAAGGCTCTGAGAGGGCTAGAAACCCTAATTTTGATGGTAGTGGATGCTCACCCATCTTTAGGGAGACTGATGAGGCAAGATGGTTCCTGCATATTGTGGTGATGATTTTCACAATGATGGGAACTCTTAGTGGTCAAAATTTGGGGTATGACAGATGCCCCTATTTAATCTTCTTGGACCTGAAGGTGTGAATGACGAAGGTATTCGGGCATTCGGGGTGCAAGAGGATTAAATATTGGAATATCCGAAATTTTGATGGCTATGAATGGCAGCTTGCGTATTCATCTTATTTTGCTAAGCAATGATGCTTAGAAAAGGTAAACTTCCCCTCGATCCTGGTCTTCAGCCAAGGAACTGGACTCAGTTTTCTTTTGAGATGAACTTCCCCTCGATCCTGGTTTCCTACCAAGGAACTGGTCATAGTTTCTGAAATAAACTTCCCCTCGATCCTGGTTTCCTACCAAGGAACTGGTCTTAGTTTATTTTGTCAATAAACTTAATTGACATGGGACGCTATTTGTAGCGGCTTTCCTCAAACTTCTCGCCGAATTTTCCTGGAGAGATGCCGTTTGACGGAAAGACTTTTGATGTCAGACTTGCTGGGGAACCCAGTCGTCTGAGTTGTAGAGGTGTACAAACTTCTCTGTTGGAGATGCCATTTGTTTCTACTGGGGGGAAAGCAGGTCTCTTGGGAGACTACTGTCGCTTGGGATCTTACATCATACTTTTCTCGGGATCTTTCCGGAGAAACGCCATATGATGGGGTCCAATTTTGAGGTGCCGATGACCTTTTCATCAGCGGTCTTTTCGGAGCGAAACTGGCATGTTGCCGAATCTCTGATTACGAGGCTTTCTCTATGGATTTTCCTTAATCCGGGAAAGCAAGGATATCATCTTCAATGGCAAAGAGTGATGTTGACTGAAGGTTCCTCTGGTTTTTCAGAGGTTCAAGTTATCAAAGTGGTCGAGTGCCGACTCTAATCCAGAGATACACTAGAGGAGAGAGGTAGTGCAGACGCAATATTTCCTGACGAGGCAAGAACTGACAACTCGATTGAGAGGACTGTTATCACTAGGGGACAAGGCCGACTAGAGTGATAGTGATGCAATATGAAATGTGAATGCAAATCAATAGTGCATGATGTATGTATGTATATGCTGACAAAACTGACACGACATACAAACTGACGGGTGAACACGACTGGATACTCGGCCATCGCGGGGCGTGTAGAAATATCACTGGTTCAAGATAGCAATTCTACCTTGCTTAGGAGAGATAGTCCCCGTTAGGAGCTACCGTTGGTTGGGCTTAGGAGATAAGAACTCGGCCGAGGTGTGTTAGACGAAACAAGGTCTCTGACACAGTTGGTCCCTTCATTCAGGCGTACTGGGTTAGAAGGAGTACTTTGATTCTGCACTTTGAAGTTTGCTTACTTCTAAAGAAGCGGTTAATGTTCCTTTGATGTTCAACAGTCAAAAGAAATTGCCGACTTTATTTTAAAGGCAGAAAAGTTTTAACAAGTAAATTCATTTTTGTTTTATTTCAAGAATCGTTAATCATGTTAACAACGTCGTTCTGTAAAGCTAAAACAAATAAGAATTACAAACAAAAGCACAAGGGCTCAAATTTTATTGATAAGATGGAGATCAGCCAAACGCGTGATTCCAAAGAGTATATTCAAAGCTAGAAAATGGTAATTTATAGGGAAAAGGGATACGTTGACACATAACGACCACTATCCTTCTACCAACTTTGAATTCAGGACATCCTGAGCTTCTGTCGAAGATGACCTTGACTGGAGTTTTCCTCCGATGGATGATGTAACTGCTGCTGAGGGACTTGCCTCTGTTGAACATAGTTACGTGCCATTATCCCTAATTTTTGCCTGGATTGTACTTTGATGTTTCCAATCCAACGGGATGATTTTTTTCATGTCCCTAACTTTTGCCTGGACCGCCCTTTCGGGTTTTCAATCCACCGAGACGTTATTTTTTTCTTTTTTTTTTTAGTTTAGGCGAAGTATTTCTTGACTACATCAACATTCGTGGGGTAGGCAAATTCCTCTCCGTCCATGGTTGCAAGTCTCGAGGCGCCGCCTGAGAAAGCTTTCGTGACCACATAGGGGCCATCATAATTTGGGGTCCATTTACCCCGAGAATCAGTGAGAAATGATTGTATCTTCTTGAGCACGAGGTCTCCTTTTCTGAAGACACGAGGTCGAACCTTTTTGTCGAACGCCTTCTTCATTCTCTGTTGATACAGTTGACTATGACATAGTGTCGTGATTCGC
The DNA here is from genome assembly GCA_022829125.1 of Lathyrus tuberosus. Lineage (NCBI taxonomy): Eukaryota > Viridiplantae > Streptophyta > Magnoliopsida > Fabales > Fabaceae > Lathyrus > Lathyrus tuberosus. The sequence continues at coordinate 16,688,018 of JALAZF010000066.1, read as the reverse complement.
TTCTCTTCGATCAGGTTTAATTCGTCGTGTCGGCTCTGACACCATTCAGCTTCGGTGAGCTTAGCTTCCATCAGTACTCAGATTGATGGGATCTCTACTTCTATGGGGAGCACTGCTTCCATGCCATACACTAGAGAGAAAGGGGTAGCCCCTGTTGAAGTGCGGACAGATGTGCGATAACCGTGAAGAGCAAAGGGTAGCATGTCGTACCAGTCTCTATAGGTTACAACCATCTTTTGAACGATCCTCTTGATGTTCTTGTTAGTCGCTTCTACCGCCCCGTTCATCTTGGGTCGGTAGGGAGATGAGTTAAGGTGTTCGATCTTGAACTCTACGCACAATTCTTTCATCATCTTATTGTTCAAGTTAGATCCATTATCAGTAATGATCTCGCTTGGAACACCATAACGGCAGATGATATTGTTTTTGATAAATCGGGCCACCACTTGTCGGGTTACATTAGCGTATGATGCTGCTTCGACCCACTTGGTGAAGTAGTCAATGGCTACTAGAATGAACCAATGTCCGTTTGAAGCCTTGGGCTTAATCATGCCAATCATGTCAATTCCCCATATGGAAAAAGGCCATGGGGAAGAAAGAACTTTGAGATGTGATGGCGGTACATGAATTTTGTCGGAGTATATCTGACATTTGTGACACCTCCTCATGTACTTATAGCAGTCGGATTCCATTGTCAACCAATAGTACCCTGCTCTGAGAATTTTTCTCGCCATTGCGTGTCCGTTGGCATGAGTTCCAAAGGATCCTTCATGAATTTCTTTCATAAGCATGTCTGCTTCTGGTCTGTCTATGCATCGAAGCAAGACCATGTCAAAGTTTCTCTTATAGAGAGTGTCACCGCTCAGGAAGAAGTTTCCAGCCAATCTCCTGAGGGTCTTTCTATCTTTCCTGGATGCCCCAGGTGGGTACTCTTGTTTCTGAAGGAAGCATTTGATATCGTGATACCAAGGTTTGTCGTTTATGACTGCTTCAATCGTGAAGATGTAAGCGGGCCTTTCAAGGCGCATTATGTCAATCTTAGGTATGTCATTCCATTGACCTACACTAATCATGGAAGAGATAGTGGCTAAGGCATCAGCCATGTGATTCTCATCACGAGGGATGTGATGAAACTCGACCCTGTTGAAGAAGGGCAACAACCTTCTTGCATAGTCTTTGTAAGGAATCAGTCCTGATTGGTATGTGTTCCAATCTCCTTTTATCTGATTGATAACCAAGGTTGAGTCACCGTATACGTTCAAGTTTTTGATCCTTAAATCAATCGCTTCCTCGAGACCCATAATACAAGCTTCGTATTCGGCCTCGTTGTTCGTACATTTGAACGTAAGTCTGGCAGTGAAAGGAATGTGGGTACCCTGAGGGGTAACAATGATTGCCCCAATTCCGTTTCCGTAATGATTAACTGCTCCGTCAAAGATAAGTCCCCATTGGGAACCTGGTTCTGGCCCTTCACTGGGCAGCGGTTCATCGCAATCTTTCATTTTTAGATACATGACATCTTCGTCTGGGAAGTCAAACCCGATTGATTCTTGATCGTCAATTGGTTGATGAGCCAAATGATCGGCTAAAATACTTCCCTTAACGGCTTTCTGAGCGTGATACTCTATGTCATATTCTGATAACAGCATCTGCCAACGGGAAATTCTTCCCGTGAGAGCAGGTTTTTCAAATACGTACTTGATTGGATCCATTTCAGAGACCAACCAAGTAGTATGACGAATCATGTATTGGCGAAGACGTTTGGCTGCCTAAGCCAAAGCACAGCAAGTTTTCTCGAGCATCGTGTACCGAGTTTCGCAGTCGGTGAATTTCTTGCTCAAATAGTAAATGGCAGACTCTTTCCTTTTGGTTTCGTCTTGTTGGCCAAGTACACATCCCATTGAGTCCTCTAAGATTGTGAGGTAAATGATCAGTGGTTTTCCTTCCACTGGAGGTGATAGAATCGGCGGATTCAACAGGTATTCCTTGATACTGTTGAAGGCGGTTTGACAATCTTCTGTCCAAACGCAATCCTGGTTCTTTTTGAGTAATTTGAAAATTGGTGCACATGTGGCGGTCATGAGGAATATGAATCTGGAGATGTAGTTCAAACGTCCTAAGAATCCTCTAACTTGTTTTTCAGTTTTTGGAGAAGGCATTTCTTGAATGGCCTTGACCTTGTCAGGATCAACCTCAATTCCTTTCTGGCTGACGATGAACCCTAAGAGTTTCCCTGAACGGACACCGAAGGTGCACTTGTTGGGATTCAAGCGGAGCTTGAACTTTCTTAAACGTTCGAACAATTTTGACAGATGTTTAACGTGCTCACTCTCTGTTTTTTATTTTGCAATCATATCATCGACATATACCTCGATTTCTTTGTGTATCATGTCGTGAAACAGAGTAGTCATGGCCCTTTGATAGGTTTCCCCGACGTTCTTCAAACCGAACGACATTACCTTGTAACAAAAGGTACCCCATGGGGTAATGAACGAAGTTTTCGCCATGTCTTTCGGCGCCATGTTAATCTGGTTATAGCCCAAGAATCCATCCATGAAGGAGAAAATTTTGAACTTTGCTGTGCTGTCTACCAGCATGTCAATGTGTGGTAAAGGAAAGTCGTCCTTTGGACTAGCCTTGTTTAGATCTCTGTAATCGACACACATTCTGACTTTTCCGTCCTTTTTAGGAACGGGTACGATGTTGGCTAACCATTGAGGATATTCTGATGTGGCGAGGAAACCCGCGTCAATCTGTTTCTGTACCTCCTCTTTGATTTTGATGGCCATGTCCGGGTGAGTCCGTCTCAACCTTTTCTTTACCGGCGGACATTCCGATCTCAACGGCAGATGGTGTTCCACGATGCTGGTATCCAACCCTGGCATATCCTGATAGGACCAAGCGAATACATCGGGAAATTCTTTGAGAAGCTTTTTCAAACTCTCTTTGGCAGTTGGACTGAGCAGTGCCCCAATCCTGATTTCTTTTCTCTCTTTTTATGAACCCAAGTTTACCGTTTCCAACGACAATTTGTGAGGTTCAATGGACCTTTCCTCTTGTCTGAGTAGTCGGGAGATCTCTTCTGGAATTTTGTTGTCATTTTCTTCTTCAGCCTCGAATACCGGGAACTCAAAGTTAGGAGAAGGCATCGGATCGTATGTTTCAACGGGGTTTAAAACAAGAAATCTGCATGATGTGATGATTCGTGTTTAGAAGAGATAGAGAAAATGCAAGTGTGTGCAGTGTTTTATTTTACTGCTTGTTTTTATTTTTAATTGTTTTTTAGGATTACCATTTTCTGAAAAAAGCGAAAAGAGAAAACAGCAATTAATGCGGAAATTACAGAACGACGTTATTTTATTAATGAATAAGTCGATCCTTGAAACTACATCCCTATAAAACAAAACTCTGTCGCTCTGGGCAAAGCGAAGAGGGAAATTTACAGAAAGCGAGCCCTATCAAAACATCTGTTTCACCTGGGCAGGGTGAAAGGTTAAAGGACGGCAATTACTTTGACTGGTGAACGACCCTCGGAACCTCGACGGCAACCCATTAGCGGCGAACTCCTCGGTGAATCACAAAGTTTGGTACCTTCCTTGATTTGTCTTCAGAAATGACACTGATTTCTGGTGGAGCAGGATCATTGGAATCTATTTCCCAGGCAGAATTTTCGTAGGAGAATTCCTCAGTTGTATTTTGCATAGCATTTGTGCTCTCGGCTGTAACTCCCCATCCAGTTGGTTGGATGTCTTCGAGCCTGATACGAGAGCTTTCGGGAGCAGTGTATTTGACCATATAGTCGTATTTTCCACTTGGTTCTCCCAGAGTGTCCCAAACTTCTTTGGAACTGGAGGAGTCATCTTTCTCGATGATGTTGACCTCGGGAAAAGCATAGTTGATGAATTCAAGTCCCGCGAACGTTGCGAATTCATCTTCATGTTGAGTAGTTTTTGAATGACCTGAGTGTTGATCCCATGACACGGTGGGGACACAGGTATTATGTTCAATGACGGTCAGCTGATTTTCATTACTCGGCTGACTTTCTTGCCCCAAGTCTCCTGGATATGGTTGCCACATTGGCAGACCATCCATCGGGCCATAGTAGGTGCAGTCAAAATTGTCTTTCATCGGAGTGTCTTCCTCTAATGAATTTGACGGAGCACGACATCCTTCCAGATACAATCTCCGTAGATCATTTCGACGTCTGACCTGGGTATAAATCTCGGACTCTGTGCGGGATAGCAAAATGGCGTAGGCATCTCTTCCTGAGACATATAACCGTCCTCGTTAAGATAGGACTTCCATTCTTCATCTGTGTCAGAGGGATCCTCCTCATTAATAACATGGACTATTTGAGACACTGGGTGAAGGAAACCTTCACTGTGGAAGAAGTTTTGAAGGGGATGAATACTTTCATCGTTGGCAGCTGTTTGGGTACATGTTGCAGAAATACCAAGACCCTTCTTTGTTTTATTGTCAATAGGAATGACAAGCTGTCCCCATCCTTTTGTACTAGTACTCTCGATCGCTTTGATAGCATCGTTGTATGAGGAAATCGAGGTTCCTCCTTTGAAATGATTGTCCTTGCTCACCGACAGTGCTTGGAACTGAGTTCCAATAACCTCCTTGGGTTCTATACCAGTAGATGATGACAAGTTACTCACAAGCAAGGCTTGTTCCCCATAAACCGTGACAAGTTGATCGTTCTGGACGAACTTTAGCTTTTGGTGGAGGGTTGACGTAACCGCTCCAGCCTGATGTATCCAAGGTCTTCCTAATAAACAACTGTATGTTGCCCGGATGTCCGTGACCTGGAAAGTGACTTGGAAAGTGTGAGGACCAATAGTTATGGGAAGATCAACTTCGCCGATAACCGTTTTTCTGGATCCGTCGAATGCTTTGACGACAACCTCGCTGATTCTCATCGGAGGGCCTTTGAATGATAATTGCATCAAAGTGGACTTCGGCATAACATTCAGGGTTGACCCTGTGTCTACCAGTACGCTGGCTAAAGCATCGTCCTGACAGTTAACTATGATATTGAGCGCCATGTTATGACGACGACCCTCTTCAGGTAATTCCTCATCATTAAATCCCAAATTATTGCAGGAAGTGATGTTAGAGACAATGCTATCAAACTGTCTGATTGTTACATCCTGTTCCATAAAGGCTTGCTCCAAGACTTTCTGTAGAGCCTCCCTTTGGGCTTCTGAACTGAGTAACAGTGCCTCCCTGTGGGCTTCTGAACTGAGTAACAGTGATAATACCGAGATCTTTGAAGGAGTTTGTAACAGTTGATCAACAATGTTGTATTCACTCCTTTGGATGAGCTTCAACATCTCATCATTATTTTTTGGAAGGCCTGGATTACTGGATTGACCGATTGGTAGATCAGGAGCTTCTGTCTGAAGTTGCTTTTCTTTGTTAGGTTCCCCAACCCCTCGGTTGAAGATTCTACCACTCCGTGTTACTCGACTGATGTCTGCAATATTCACAACGGAGGATAACGGAATTTCCTTTCCATTTTCAATTGTTGTTGCACCGTATTTGTAAGGGATAGCCTTAGTTGATTCATATGGTAATGGTCCCGGCAGATAAATGACTACTGGAGCCTTCTAATTTTTCTGACCATTATAAGTAATCTCGATCCGTTCCCGGTTGGGAACCTTAGATTCGTCAAGTAAAGGGATAATGGCAAAAACATCCCTGACTTGATCGGCAAAGTAGTTTGGCGTCCAGTTGATGGGTCCAGAACCCGGACATCGACGAATCTCTCCACGATCCACCTGACCCTGAAGAGCTGCTCGCACAAGGTAGCACCCTTGATTACTTTCCGAACAGATACTACAATGGTCGTAATTGTGTGGTGGCACTTGGCCACGCCCACTTTGAATACAATGTAACCTCACTAGGTTAGCTTCAACTGATCGGACATCCTGACTCTGACGTCGAGTAGGGTTCCTATTACTGATACTAATTTCCTGAGTATCTTCATCCATATAAATTGGCATCCACCAGTGATTTAACAAGTGCTGAAGTGCCTCCTGGACATGGGTACAACCTCGATCATTTTCGCAACCCGCTTTACAGCTTTGATAGTCATGTGATATCATAAATCCGAGTCGGACCAGCTCAACATGTAACTCTACCAGGTTGGTATTCATCACGCGAATATCAAAGATCTGAACCATATTGATCTGATAGGAATTCCTATCATGGTAGTCTTGGATCTATCCAAGATCCATCTGACGCTGGAGGGCCTCCTGTATGAAAGAGCATCCCTGTTTGTTTACCGAGCAAGTCTGACAAGAACTGTAATCGTGTCGCGGCAGATTATGATACTGGCTTTGCCTTGAGTGCATTGCCACCAGGTTGATATTCATTGCACGGATATCGTGGTTCTGAATGACGTTGGAATTCGTGTAAACCATGTTAACTCCACGAACTCGGTGCTCTTGGATTCATCCGAGATCCATTTGTTCCTGTAGAGCTGCTTGCACTACAGAACATCCTTGATTGTTTTTAGAGCAGACATCACACTGATGATAGTTATGAGGTGACACATGGCCATATCTACTCTGTCTACAATGCATCTTGACCAGATTGGTTTTCAACAAGAGTACATCGTGAATTTGATAGACATTGTTAGTCTCTCCTTCTATCAAATTGACTGCAACCTTCTCATGTTGAGGCAGTGGGTTCGTAAGAACATTAGGATTTGTATCCTTGAAGGATAAAACCTCGCTCCTAACAAGTTTTTGCACGTCGGACTTGAAATTGAGACAAGTCTCTATGTTATGCCCTGGACCTCCTTGATGATAAGGGCACGTTTGATCCACCTTAAACCAAAAAGGAGGATTTTCCGGTACTGCAAGAGGGGACTTAGTCTGAATATGCCCCTTGGCTAGCAGTAATGGAAATAGCTCTACGTATAATATGGGTATAGGATCAAATCCTGTGGCCGTGTTGTATGGTTGTTGTTATATGGAGGACGAGCCTGCTGAAGAGGCTGTTGTGTCCTTTGCTGATCAGGTTGGCTCTGCACAACCTGAGGTTGATACGTAGGAATAGGCGCAGGGCTGATAGCAGGAGTTACAGCTGCTACCGGCTGATAACGTCGCCTTTGCTTTCCGAGAGAGATATTCCCAATATCTTGCTCTTTTTTCTTAGGGAGAGCACTACTGTATTTTTTAGTACCGCTTGTCGATCCAGTGTCTTTTACCAAACGTCCTTCTCGGACGGCTTCCTCAAGACGTACGCCCATGCCCACCATCTCGGTGAAATCACTGGGTGCACTGGCAACCATTCGGTCATAGTAAAATGAGCTTAAGGTCTTTAAGAAGATCTTTGTCATCTCTTTTTCCTCAAGAGGTGGACAAATCTGAGCGGCAATTTCACGCCACCTTTGAGCATACTCCTTAAAGGTTTCCTTGTCCTTTTACGACATTGATCTGAGTTGATCTCTGTCGGGTGCCATGTCCAAATTGTATTTGTATTGTTGGACGAAGGCAGTGCCAAAATCTCTGAAAGTGCTGATCGTGGCACGGTTTAAACCCATGTACCATTTTAATGGGGCACCGGTTAAACTATCCTGAAAGTAGTGAATCAGTAGGTCCTGATTCTCCGTCTGAGCTGACATCCGCCGAACGTACATCACTAGATGGCTTTGAGGGCAAGAGTTACCCTTGTACTTTTCAAAGTCGGGCACTTGAAATTTGTGCTGGACTTTCACATTGGGGACCAAGCAGAGGTCTGCGGCGTCCTTTCCAAATAAATCCTGACCGCGAATGGCTTGCAGCTCCTTCTGAATTTCCAGAAACTGCTCCTGGAATTCATCCATTCTATCAAACAAAGTTTCCTTTTTAACAGCAGATATTTGTGGAATATGTCCTTCCGGGACAGTGTGCACCACAGGGGGTGGCACCGTGACTACGGCAGGGAATCTTGGCGTTTCCCGAAGTTTGTAACCTTCAAGAGTCTTCATTATGCCCCTGGCATCTTCGCTTTCCCGAAGTTTGTAACCTTCAGGCCCAACGGCTTCTGTTGTGATTCCCCGATCTTCAGTGATCGGCGGAACATATCCTTCCGAGATATAGTTAACAGGCATGCCCCAAGGACGATCTTTCGGCATTTGATACCTAGGATCATACTTCTCCACTATGGGCATTGAGGTGATCTCTGAGATCACAGTTCTTTGTAGCTGAGCTTCTGCCATGACTTGCATGTCGTTACGAAGCTTTCTCATATCCTCTCTCAGAGCGTCGATCTCTTCTTTCAACTCTGTTTTCTTCCTCAAGATCATCCATCTTTTTCTGACGATTGGCCCGAGTATTATACGAATGAGACTGTTTGACTCTAGAATCGAGACACAAACGTGAGATTCGTAGGTAAGAAGAATACGCGATGTGAGAATGATGAATGCAATGATTATATTAATTGTGTTTTTTTTGGTTTAATCAAAATAAACTTCGACAATTAGATTGCAAATATCAAATAGTGGGGAAACCCTTTTTTATTGAAATTCAAAGGATTACAGAAATGGAAATACAGTAGATTACAAGGTGCAGAAACAGAAACCTAAGCTAATGGGTCCCGAGTCCTCTCGGAAGAGAAATCGGGTGCTGACTCTGGTACTTTCCTTTTCTTTGACCGAGGCTCTTGGGCCGTTGTCGGGTTGTCATTCCTTTGCCAAGTGAAAGGAGTGAGCAAATTCCTTTGGTCGTCTTGATTCTCTACAGCATGTTGCTCTAAAATTTCAATCAGAGCATCTTTCTCTTTCAGTAATTGCTGTATTTTGATGCACTCGACGTCAAGGGTGCGGTACTTGTTCTTCCAAGACCTCCTCTCTCGTTGAACTTTGTTGAGAATAACCTGAAGCTTTTCAGTTTCCGTCATGAAGTACATGACAGATTCCCTCGGCGGAAGAATTCCGTAACGAGGATAAGGTATTTTTAGCTTGAGAGCTCTAGTTTGTACCCAATGGAGATAAGGCTCCACCGAGACACAGTCCGGTTTTCCTAGAGACTCTCGTCCTTTCTTATGAACCTGCTTCCAGGCCTGCACTATTTCCATCTTTACTGCTCTGTCGTTTTCTCCTTCCTAGAAGAAAAGACCTTCCAGATGAACACCCTGTGGGACGTGTCTCATCGGGTATCCAAATTGACGACGAACCAACACCGGATGGTAGTTGATTCCTCCTTTAGTTCCTATTAGGGGTACGTTGGGGAAGTTTCCACAACGATCAATGATCCTGATTCCATCATAGATCCTATTACACCAATCTACATCAGAGTTGGTAAGAGACATGATCTTCTGCGACCAACGTAAGGCACTCTTGCAATCCCAAAAAGCACCAGACTTGGGCAAGTGGGAGATAAACCATTTATAAAGCAAAGGTACACAACATGTGATCTCCCCTCCGCTGTACAAATTTCCCAAGTGTACAGAATGATACGCATCTGCGAGCAAAGTTGGCACAGGGTTTCCAATGAGAAAAACCTTAATGGAGTTAATATCGACGAAGTTATTGATGTTGGGAAACAAAAATAACCCGTAGGTGAGCAAGACAAAGATGCTTTCAAAAGCAGTTACATTTCCTATACTGGCAAAATACAGGGCTTTCTTTGTCAAGAACTGGGCTGGCAAACCTTGGATGCCACCCTTAGTGGTCATGTGAGTCCTGACCTCAGACTCGTCCAAATGAATTGCTCTTGCAATGATCTGATTCCTTGGAATTTCTTCCAATATAGAAAATGGAGCTCAATCTGTAATGTGCAGATCAGTCAGGTGAGAGTACTCCTCTAGCGTTGGTGCTAGCTGGTAATCCGGGAATGTGAAATAGTGATAAATCGGATCGTAGAATTGAACGAGCGCGTCCATGATTCCCTCAATCATATGGACTCTTAACAGTGGTAGCAGACCTCCGTGCTTGGCTCTGAAAGCCTCAGGGTTAGTGATCATCCTTGCTAACCTTCTCAAATCCTCTAGTTTTGGAACCTTGAAGGTATACGTATGAGTTCTCCTTCTACCGAAATCCATTAGCACAATCCTTTTCTCTGATATTTGCAATCACAGTCTTAGTTTAATTTGAAAAACAGAGAGACTAGAAGAGAAGAATTTTTTGAATGTTTTAATACTTTTTAAATTAATGCATGAATGCAGCACATAAAAACATAGAAAAAACATGGGGTCAAAGGGTCGTTGTCATGAAGTCAAGGCTCTACCCATCCCAAAAGGTTTATACTAAGGTGATTTTTGTACCTGTACTCATTATCATCAGCTCCTCCCAGGAAAGCAAAACAACAAGCGGATCGCCAGCGAGTTGTAGAGCAATCTTAGAGTAAGTGCCATTCACCGAGAATAGATCACCAGCCTCAAATGAGGGTAGTATTGCGTAACAACTATTCTCGATAGTTTCCACACTACGAAAGGGTTTGGCTCCTCAGATTCTCAGACTTAACAATCGGCCCATTGTCTAGGTGAGAGAATGGGTTGCATTGGTCAGCCTCCACTGAGGTTGATGGTCGACCTCGTCGGCATCACTTATCTTAAGTGTATACTCAATCTTTCCACATGCGGCATCACACGCATTCCCATTAGCAGAAAAATAAACATGTATAGCAATTAGGAAAAGCAGTATATATATTTGTCCTGAACATCCTAGACCTTTAAAGCTATGAATCCTAAGTTCCTGACAGAAAATGGGTTCCCCGGCGGAAGCCCCAATCTGTGGTTTTCACACAAGTGAAGAGAAAAAAGGAAAAAGAGAGAGAAAGGCCCCACGGTGGGCGCCATTTTTCTGTAGCGAGCGATTTTGGACACGGTTCTTAAGCGCTGGTCGCTCTCTGCGGTTGAGTTTACTACAGGTCGATTCATTTTTTATCCTATTAAAGCTGATGAAGGAATGGAAATAGATGTCTCCAATTAACCCTGCTTTGCATACTGAGTTTAAACAGCGGTCTGTTAGGTTACGAATGCTATCAATGTGGGGGGGCCTTTGTACTGGTTATTTGTATTTTCGCCAATACGGTTTTCTCTCTTTCTTGGATTTTCTGGCGGAGAACGAGGATTAGGATGTTAGGACTGATGCTTTTGATAGATACATGAGAGTATGGGATTTTGGGTTTTTGTTTAGTGTGCTCGCTAAGATTTTTCTTTCAATCTTATGCCTACGTATTCTCGTTTACCGAAACAGGGAAATCAGAGCGTTCGTAGTTCCTCCTATACTAGGGGAGGAAATGGGTGTTTTTGGTGTCTTGTTCAAAGCCCAAGACGTGAAGCGAAAGGTGGTTTATATCTTGTTCAAAGCCCAATATGTGAAGCTGAAGGGTCTATTTGTATCTTGTTCAAAGCCCAAGATGTGAAGCTGAAGGTGTTGACTTTAGAGAGAATTTGTCATCTCTAAAGAGGGGGTTGTATGTCACAACTGTTTATAAAGGAGAATTACTTTAACCGGGATTTGTGAATTCGGCAATGCCATAATTTCCTTTATAGGGGATTTTAACCTGAAGGAGAAGACTTTAACTCAGTTTAGAGCAATGTCATCTTTCCTTAGGAATTTCTCATACTAAAAGAGGGACAATGGCATGGATGTAGATGATCCAGAGGCTTGCCACTTACAGCGATTAGATGAAGGGAAAAGGAGTTGTTGATGTTTGTGTACTATGAACGAGGCACAACTTTGATGCTAAAAGGTTGATTGGATCAACCAGTGGTTTTCTTATACGAAGCCTAAGAGGAGGCTAATATTTGTCTCGTACAACGCCCGAGAGAGAGGCTAAAAAGTTTTAACTAAACGATGAAGTCTTTTGGTATCTCGTATAAAGTCCGAGATGAAGGCTAATTGACTCAACAAGAGAGTTTTTTTGTATCTCGTACGAAGCCCGAGATGGAGGATGTTGTTTGTTTGGCTTAATAAGAACCTTTTTGTATCTCGTATAAAGCCCGAGATGGAGGCAAAAGGGGTTATTGACTCAACGAGGGAGTCTCTTATGTGTCTCGTACAAAGCCCGAGAGAGAGGCTAAATGTTGTTTGACTCTGCTGGGGAGAATCATTGTACAAAGCCCAAGAGAAAGGCTGCGGTGATTGTTTCAGTTGAGTGATAGGTCCAGTATGCTGATTTAAATAGAAAATCAGTTCTTATATGAGCAATGCTGTACTCAAGGATTTGATTCAAGGATCCGGGTTATTCCTGTTCTTTAAGGAAGCGGGAAATCCGAAGGGTATTGAGACTGTCCGAGTCTACGGGTTTTCTTCCTATTTTTGAAGGGTGCTTGAGAATGTCTTTGAGACTCAAGGAGATTAGACTGTCCAAGTCTAGAGTTTTATCTTTTGTACTATGTTTTGAGAAACAGTAGTAGACTCTTTGAAAGGACTGTTCTATGCAGATGACTTAGTTCTGTTCCTATACCTCTAGGAGGTCGTCGGGATAATTTGTACGAAGCCCAAGAGGAGGCTGGAAACTTTTAAGAAGCCGAGAGGTCCTTGTACGAAGCCCAAGAGGAGGCTATCATTCCCGGAGGAAGATATCATTATACGAAGCCTAAGAGGAGGCTGTGAATACTTCTAAGAAGCCGGCGGGTCCTTGTACTAAGCCCAAGAGGAAGCGGGGTTGCTTTTAGGAAGCCTGTGGGTCCTTGTACGATGCCCAAGAGGAGGACGATTGCTTTTGAGAAGCCGATGGGTCCCCAAACCTCGAGAAATTCAAGGCAAGCTATTCACAAGGAATAGATCAAGTCAGGAAAGTTCAAGAATTTGGAAGAAACTCAAGAGATGCCATTCACGGAGAAAAGATCATCTCTGGGGAGTAGAGCTTCTTGACAAGTGCTTTTAAGAAGCCTGTGGGTCCCCAAACCCCGAGAAGTTCAAGACATGCCATTCACCGAGAATAGATCAAGCCAGGAAAGTCCGAGAATTTGGAAGAAACTCAAGAGATGCCATTCACGGAGAAAAGATCATCTATGGGGAATAGAGTTTCTTGACAACTTCTATGAGTAACAGTCTATGAAAGGGTACACAGAGAATGTTGCCTTTCCAATCTCCATATTGTTTAACCCCAAGAGGAGGGAAGACTGTGTCTGGTAATCCTATGGGGATCTAGTTTAGACTATTTCTAAGAGTGATCAACGGGCTTAATGCTAGACGTATTTTCCGGGGAAACTCTAAATATCTATACTATTATTACACAGTTGATATGAGTTTATGAAAGAAGACTTACAGCGAAACAGCCCCACAATACAGTTATATGTATATGAAAGCGGTAAATGAAAGCAATAACCACTTACCCGGTTGTAGAGCTTCCATGCTGTTTGGTTAGTTTGTTCAACAAGGAAAGATTGAAAACAATAGTATATTCAAAATCAAAGGAGAAAGTGCTTTCAAAAAGAAAGATTTGGGGCTTACAGCTCAAGGAGAGGCCCAGGGTTTTATCAGTGAGCGCACTGTTTGAATTTGTACATAGGGACTTATACAAGTGACTGAGGCCCAAAATGTTTTCTGTATAAGGGTGTGGGGTCTTACACGCTAATAGAGACCCTAAAAAGTTTAAAGAAAAAGAGATGGGTCTTACTACTCGAGGGTAGGCCCATATGATTTTTCGTTTAAAATGGCGATTGCGCCGGGGTTTTTTTTTAACGCGAAGGGACTTATACAATAAGTGAGGCCCAAAAATGGTTTTGGTTAAAAAGGGATTGGGTCTTACACTCTAATAGAGGCCCAAGTGAGTTTTAAGAAAAGAAATGGGTCTTACTACTCGAGGGTAGGCCCAGAGTTATTTTGAAAAGGCGACGATCGTGCCGTTTATTTGAAAATGTACAGAGGGACTTATACAACGAATGAGGCCCAACATTTTTTCTGTACAAGGGTGTTGGGTCTTACACTCTAATAGAGGCACAAGTGTATTTGAAAATCAATTTTGAAAGTTGAATTAATCAAAAACCCTAATTTTAATCTTTAAAAGTAAATATTTAAAGAAAATCAAACAAAATACAAAATAAATTTGAATAATCCATTTATGATTTTGTTTAAGGTTTGAAAAAAATGAGGGATAATCACAAGGAATATTTAAACTCATTAGGTTTTGATTTTCAAAGTACATATTCACTTTTAGAATGTTTAAAAACAATTAAAAATGAATTTATTCACAAAATACTAATTATATTAAATAAATAATATAAATCTAATTTTTTGGTGGAATAAAATATTTCAACATTTTTGTGAATTATTGCAAAAAGAACCAATAAAAAATGATAAAAATTGAAGGAGTTATTAATTTTTCAAATCATTAAAAATAATAATATGAAAAAATAACAAAATAAACAAGTGATAAAAAGAAGTCTGGGGCGAGGGGGATTCGAACCCCAGACCTCTCGCTTGCCAATACACATAAAACCAGCTGATGAACCGCTGGGGCGCAATGCCAATTCAAATATAACATGGCAAGTGAAAAATATATATCAAACTTAGTTGGAAAACCTGAAGAATGGCGCCATGACCATCTTCTTCCTCGAGCTCGTGCATGAAGCACCATATCTCACTCATTTCTCAACCATTGGACATTATTCAAACACCAAACTCATGCGATTTTTCACAAGGAAGAAGATGGCAATACCCAATTTTATTCATTTTCAGTGTATAACAAATTATATCATTGTGGCCGTATGAACCCTAATTTTGCAAAAGCAATCGAGTAAGCATGATTATGAGTGCAATGATCAAATTTTCTGAGGGAAAATAATCAGCATATGATGGCAAGCAATTGGCAAAAATATCATGCGAGGAAATATGCATGGATCATGGAGTTTGAGTTTTGAGGCTTACCTTGATGCAAGCTGAAATGGAACTCTGCACAAACTTTGTTCCAGTCGTGAATTAATGATCCCTACAGCTTCAATGGATGTTATGGAGTGTGTTGCAAGCTTTGGAACACTTTGAAACTCTTTGGATCAAGCTGGAGACCTCCACCTGCATAATTGAGGCATAATGGCTTGGTTGAAGGGTGATTTTGAGCCTGAGATGTTACAGACAGTGTTTAAGTGTTTGGAAACCTCAAATACATCATATGTGATGTGTTTGAGCAATTGGAATTGATTTCCTAAGGCTGCAACTCAAAACCCGATAGTGGTTACTCAATAAGCCAAAAAACTTGAGGTTTAAGGAAGAATGAGAGAAAGCAGTGTTGTAACTGGCTTTGGTGTGAGTTGAATGATCCATTGGGACCTCTATTTATAGGTGATCAACTTTTGTTTTGGAGGAATAGTGAATGGCTGCTGGATCAGATCACATTTGCATGGATTGGCTTGGAGGATTTCTTCTCAAGCAAGGCAAGCTAGCCATTCCCAAGAGCAGGGCTATGCCTTGACTAAAATCACATTCCTCAGATGTTTTTATTGTTGTTTAATCAGAGAATTTGACTGAGTAGGGTAGCTACCTTGACAATGCACTATTCCATATTAATGCACTTTGAATTCAAGGCAAAATGTGCCAAAGTGGATGAATTTCAAGTTGGAAGATTCCTTGGCTTTTTGACTCAGATTTATCAGTTGGATTAGATGCAATATGATTGGTTTGAATACATGTGGCATGCTGATCCTCAGTTTTTGGTTCAAAATCGTGTGTGGCAAGCAAACATGCAAACTGATTTTTCCAAAACAGCTTGCAGCAGCATGACTTTGGGCATGGATTTCTCTTGGCTCAAGTTGAATCAATTCATGTTGTTAGGCTCTTTGAATTCTTGGCAACATATGCAACAACATTGATGTTTAACTTTGGACTTGATTCAGCTTGCATCTATGTGAAAAGATCTCACAAGGGGAAGTTTATATCAGAAACTGAGACCAGATCCTTGGTAGGAAACCAGGATCGAGGGGAAGTTTATATCAGAAACTGAGACCAGTTCCCTGGCTGAAGACCATGATCGAGGGGAAGTTTACAAAATAAATTGAGACCAGTTCCTTGGTAGGAAACCAGGATCGAGGGGAAGTTTATTTCAGAAACTGAGACCAGTTCCCTGGCTGAAGACCAGGATCAAGGGGAAGTTTTTACCTTTTATAAGCATTATTGCTTAGAAAAATAAGATGAATGCGTAAGCTACCATTCATAACCACTATCAAAATTTTGGGTATTCTGATATTTAATCATCTCGCACCCCGAATGCCCGAATACCTTCGCCATTCACACCTTCGGGTCCAAGAAGATTAAATAGAGGCATCTGTCATACCCCAAATTTTGACCACTAAGATTTCCCGTCATTGTGCAAATTATTATCACAATATGGACGTACCTTTATGCCTCATCAATCTCGTCAAGAATTGTTGAGCATTCCCTACAACTAAGAATTAGGGTTTCAAGCCCTCTCAGAGCTCTTAGACAAAGGATCAATCAAGGAATGACATAATCTTCAACTTGTTTAAACCTCTCAAACATCCACGATGGATCAAGAGGACTCCCACATCAAGGATCAAGCACAAGGCTGCAACATTCCAAGTGGATTAAGCCTCAAGATCGCCAGTGTCACCAAATTAGGGTTTTGGTCGACCAGGGCCTCCAGATGGAAATTTTCCATTGGGCATGAGCCAATGCTTCAAAGCATAACCCAATATACTCCATAGGACCTCATGAACCCAATCATCAAGTCAATTTAGCCTCAGGGGATACATTCACAAAAAATCGGGAATTAGGATTTCTTGACCTAATTCACCCCTAAGTTGACTTTTGGGACAAAACATGAGCCAAGACCTCAAGACATGGTTTGAGGGTCTCTAATAAACTACATTGATCCATTTGCAACAATGGATTGATCCAAGAAGCTTGATCCACAAGTTTCAATTTCATCTGAACCACAATTAGGGTTTTTGAAGAAAAAGTCAACTATGCCTTTGACTTTTGACCAGGACATGCTACCAAACCTTGGGACATGATTTAATACACCCTATAAAACCTATGAAATCAATCCATCAAGTTTGATTTAGGTCAAGGACTTGATTTCATAAAGGATCACACCGTTTGGAATTCATCTGATAAAAAGTCAACTGTGCCCAAAAGTCAAAGTTTAACTTTTTGATTTTTTGATCAATTATGGTTCCCTAACCCTAAAATGATGTTAATGTGTGACTGGAATCACCATTCATCAAGAAAAATCAAGAAAAATGGGATAACTTGTAAAAGGGGTAACCATAAAAAACTTAGAAATTTTCTAAGTTATGGAACAAAGTGGCTAGGGTACCAACTTCCAAGGATCATAACTTGTGATCCAAGCAACCATTTTGGCTGATCCAAAGATGGATTTGTAGCTATCATGACATACTTTAAAAGTGTCAACTACACCTCATTCCAATTCCTTATGGATTTTAAGTTATGGAGTGACCAAAATGACAAAAACATGAAAGTGACATTTTTCCAACACTTAGTGAAATTTTCACTAAGTCAGAATCTGTTTCATTTTTTTCAAAATGTAGGGGCATTTTTCACTTGGATCCAAAAAGTGTCAAGACAAACTATGATCACACATATGTTGTATCATATGAGAGCTTTCCAAAATGGCCAAGAACTCCATCAAATTCCATTTGAGCTAAGAGTTATGACAGTGGCAATATGCCTTGCTGCAACTGTCATGGCAAGGCCGATTTGTGTATTTTTCTCGATTTGATCAAATTGTGCAAATGACAAACAAGTTTATCCATCCGAACACCTTTGGGGGAGACCAAGGAGGAACAAACACTAATCCATAAGCCTCCCAAGTCTTTGGAACTAAAAGTAGCATGCCAAACCTAAAAATGCCTAAAGGTGGCATGAACTGAGCCTTTTCCAACTGAATGATTCAAGGATGATCTCTGAACTAGGGAACCAAAGGCTTGTGCTCTAACCTCTAGTCAATGGCTAGAGGAGACTTAAGATTCCAAAGTGATGCAATTGGACAATGAGCTGCTGCAGTTGGCATTCACTATTGCTTGCAAAATAAACTCGCTCTACTATAAATAGAGCTTATTTGTGCTCAGTTTAAGTACACTAAAGGCCTACAACACTTGCCTTTCTCAAAATCATCTTCTCACTCTCAAAAATGCCTTTCTTAGCAAGTCACTATCGAATTTTTTAGTAGAGAGCAATTCCACTCAAATCAATTGCTCTAACACCTCATAAACATCATATTTTAGCTGATCAAACACTAAACACACAACTGTAACACTGATTTCTTAGAATCACCAGCCAGCTGCTCAAGTTTTCAACCAAGTTACAGTTGAGATGCCATGAAGTGATCCAACCATTTCCAATCGAGTCCAAGCATTCAAACAAACTCTGTCATACCTCAAATTTTGACCACTAAGATTCCCCATCATTGTGCAAACCATCATCACAATATGGGCGAACCATCATGCCTCATTCGTCTCCCCTAAGATGGTGAGCATCCACTACAATCAAACTTAGGGTTTTAAGCCCTCTCAGAGTTCTTAGACAGAGGATCAATTAAGGAATGACATGATCTTCAACTTGTTTAAAAGGATTAAGAGGACTCCCACTTCAAGGATTAAGCATAAGGCTGCTCCATTCTAAGTGGATTTAGCCTCAAGATCGCCAGTGTCACCAAATTAGGGTTTGGTCAACCAGGGCCTCCAGATGGAAATTTTCCTCTGGGCATGAGCCAATGCTTCAAAGCATAACCTATGATGCTCCAAGGGATCTCATGAACCCAGTCACCAAGTCAATTTAGCCTCAGGGGATGCATACATCAAAAATCAGGAATTAGGGTTTCTTGACCTAATTCACCCCTAAGTTGACTTTTGGGACAAAACATGAGCCAAGACCTCAAGAGATAATTTGAGGGTCCCTAACACACCACATTGATCCATTTGCAACAATGGATTGATCCAAGAAGCTTGAGCAACAAGTTTCAATTTCATCAGAACCATAATTAGGGTTTCGCGAGAAAAGTCAACTGTGCCTTTGACTTTTGACCAAGAGATGCTCCCAAACCCTAGGACATGATTCAATACACCCTATAACACCTATGAAATCAATCCATAAAGTTTGATTTAGGTCAAGGACTTGATTTCATAGAGAATCACACAGTTTGGAATTCATCTGACAAAAAGTCAACTGTGCACAAAAGTCAAACTTTGACTTTTTGAGATTTTTCACAATTATGGTTCCTTAACCCTAAAATGATGTTAATGTGTGATTGGAATCATCATTCATCAAGAAAAATCAAGAAAAGTTGGATAACTTGTAAAAGGGGTAACCATAAAAAACTTAGAAATTTTTCTAAGTTATGGAACAAAGTGGCTAGGCTACCAACTTTGGAGGATCATAACTCCTAAACCACAAGGCCATTTTCCCCGTCTAAAGCTGGATTTGTAGCTCTCATTACCCTCTACAAAATCTTCAACTACACCTCATTCCAATTCATCATGGATTTTGAGTTATGGAATGATCAAAATCAAGAAAAGTGAAAATGTCACTTTTTTCCAACACAGTGAAATTTTCAATAAGTCAGAATCTGCCTTCACTTTTTTCCAAATGTAGGGGCATTTTTCACTTGGATCCAAAAAGTATCAAAACCAATTATGATCAAACAGTTGTTGTATCATATGAGGGCTTTCCAAAATGGCCAAGAACTCCATCAAATTCCACTTGGGCCATGAGATATGACAATGGCAATATGCCTTGCTGAAAACTACCAAAGCAAGGCAGATTTTAGAGTTTTGCTCGATTTGCCCAAATTTTTTAATGGGCAAGCAACTCTATCCATCTGAACACCTCAAGGGGGGACCAAGGGGGAACCAACTCTGATCCCAAGCCTCCCAAGTCTTTGGAACCAAAAATAGCATGCCAAACCTAGAATTGCCTAAAAGAGGGACAAGACTCCAATTTTGGATTGGAGCATTCAATGCATACACCAAGGTGGCATGGACTGAGCCATTGCCAACTGAATTCAGTCAAGACTTATCCAAGAGTAAGGGAACCAGCAGCCTGTGTCCTAACCTCTAGTCAACGGTTAGAGGAGACTTGGATTCTCATTGCTCAACATTGGCCAAACCTATGCAGCAGTTGCCATTCACTATTCCTTGCAAAACAAACTTGCTCTACTATAAATAGAGCTCATTTGTGATCAGTTTGAGTACACCAAATCCGTCAAACAGATGCTTTCCTCAAAATCTCCTTCTTCACTCCAATTTTGCCTTCCAAAGTAAGTCACTATCGGCTTTTGAGTTTGAGAGCAATTCCAATCAAACCAATCACACACACACACCTCATAAACATCATATAGAAGTGATCCAAACACTCACATAACATCTGGAACACCAAAATCACAAAATCACCAGCTAACTGCTCAAGCCTTTGACATATTTGCAGTTGAGGTACCAAATCAAGTTCCAGCTCAAATCAATCCACTCCAAGCATCCAGACACACTCCATAGCACCTAGGGAAGCTGCCCATAACCTTGGAACCAAGCTGTAACACCTCTAACACAAAACACAATCACCAGCTGCAAGTGGTAAGCATGAGCTCTTCTAACTCTATGATCCATGCAATTTTTGTTGCACAATAATTTGGCCATATGTTCATAATAAACCATGGAGTGTTTTCCCTCAATCAATTGCATTGTTTGAATCGTGTATGGAATTTCTGAACCTTCATGCAAATTTTAGGGTTCTTAAGGTTTCTCTTTGATTTCTTATTCCATGTTTAAAATAAATGAAATTAAAGACCATAGACATGATCGTGAGGTTGAAATGAGTAGATTGATATGTAGATTGCATGATACAATCAAGTATTCAGTGAGATTGGATAGAAAATGCAAATCTGCAGAAACAAAGAAAGGACGCGTGTTCTTGCCATGTTCTTGGCGCCCTTTTTCAAATATTTGAATATTTGAATTTTGTGATTTTATTTAATTGATTCAAAAATTAATTTCTCTCTGAGTTTTAATGATTTTGAGTTGATTCTTTTTTTAATAATTCACAAAAATGTTAAAATATTTTATTTTACCAAAAATCCCAAAAATATTATTTATTTCATATAATTGATATTTTGCAAAGAATTAATATTTTAATTGTTTTTGACATTTAAAATATTTTTTCCTTCTTGGTTTTGCAAATTTTAATGACTTATAATCATTTTGTAGGTCAAAACTTGATTTTTGAAACATTAATCCAAGATTACAATTTGTTTTCCACATGTTTAAAAATTTTGATCATTTTAATTGAATTTTTATTCAATTAAAATACATTTTGGAAACAAATTAGGGTTTTTGATTAATTCAACCCTCATCAAACTTTTTCAAACCCTTTGGGCCTCTAGTAGAGTGTAAGACCCAACCCTTTTAGAAAAACCAAAATAATTTGGGCCTCAGTGTATTGTATGAGTCCCGATACCGTCAAAACATTTGGCGCAGTCATCATCTTTCTAACAAATCAAACCCTTGGGCCTACCCTCGTGTTATAAGCCCCATTCTTTTTCTTTAAACACCTTTGGGCCTCTAGTAGAGTGTAAGACCCAAACCCTTTTAACCAAAACTATTTTTGGGCCTCAGATATTGTATAAGTCCCTCTGCGTTAAAAGAAAATCTTGGCGCGATCGCCAGTTCAAAAACCATTTTTTGGGCCTCTCCTTGAGCTGTAAGCCCCACTACTTGTACAAAAATAAACCTTTGGGCCTCTTAAGAGAGTGTAAGACCCATCCCTTTGTACAGAAAACCTTTTTTGGGCCTCAGTCACTTGTATAAGTCCCTGTACAAATTCAACAGTGCAATCACTGGTAAAACCTTGGGCCTCTCCTTGAGCTGTAAGCCCCAACAATCCTTTCAAAGCACTTTCTCCTTTGATTTTGAGTATAATATTGTTATCAAAGCTTTCTTTGTTGAACAACTAACAAAACAGCATGGAAGCTCTACAACCGAGTAAGTGTTTACCCGCTTTCTTTATCCGCTTTCATATATATATATATATATATATATATATAACTGTATTGTGGGGCTGCTCACTGTAAGTCTTCTTTCACAAACTTTTATATACTTGTCAAATATCAACTGTGTAATACTAGTATAGTTATTTAGAGTATTCCCCGGCAACTACGTCTAGAACTAGGTAAAGCCCCGTTGATCGCTCTTAAATACAGTCAAAACTAGACCCCCATAGGATTACCAGACACAGTCATCCCTCCTCTTGGGGTTAAACAATATGGAGACGTGAAAGACAACATTCTCGGTGAACCCTTTCTCAGACTGTCACCCTTAGAAGTTGTCAAAGAGACTCTACTCCCCAGAGATGATTTTTTCTCCGTGAATGGCATCTCTTGAGTATCTTCCAAATTCTCGGACTTTCCTAGCTTGATCTATTCTCTGTGAATGGAATGTCTTGAACTTCTCGGGGTTTGGGGACCCACAGGCTTCTTAAAACACCCTTAAAAATTGTCAAAGAAACTCTAACTCCCCAGTATTGATCTTTTCTCCGTGAATGGAATCTCTTGAGTTTCTTCCAAATTCTCGGACTTTCCTGGCTTGATCTATTCTCTGTGAATGGCATGTCTTGAACTTCTCGGGGTTTGGGGACCCACATGCTTCTTAAAAGTATCCCCGCCTCCTCTTGGACATTGTACAAGGACCCTTCGGCTTCTTAGAAGTTCTCATGCCTTCTCTTGGGCTTAATACAAGGACCCTGACAACCTTTTAAAGGTATAAGATAGAACTTAATCATCCTTTGCTAGAGCAGTCTTTCCAGCGTCAAAACTCCGGCCATTTAAGGGTTGATACTCATCCCTTAAAGCTCGTGCCTCCTCTTGGGCATTGTACAAAAGATAAAACTCTAGACTTGTGAAATTCTAGTATCTGATGTGTGATGTTAAGGTGCAATGTCACAACAACACACTCTGCACAATGGACAGAATAAACAGCAAAATAACACCAAGAATTGTTGACCCAGTTCGGTTACAACCAACCTACTCTAGGGGCTACCAAGCCAGGGATGGAATTCACTACTTGTAGATATAATTTACAGACTCAACAACCCGTTGACAATCTCCTAAACTTACTCTACTAATGACTTCCTACCTAAGAAACCACCTAGGTATGAGAACACCACTCAATCCCTTACAAACACTCAAAGAAACCACTTTGAGTAACCCTGATCTTACTTCACAGCTTCGATCAAGCAACCACTCTCTATTGCTTCACAGCTTCTAGAGAGGACAGAAACACAACACCTATTCAACCCTAGAATAGTGTAAATATAAGGACTCTAAACAAACTCTAGATACTAAGCCTCCAGCTCCTGATCTTCTGAATGTTTTCTGTCCCTTTTTCCTTTGGTCTTGTGCGCTTTATATAGCTCCTTGAATTGGTCTTGGACCTTTTAAATCTCCAACAAATCTGCACCAGATCTCCTATGCAGCAGAAAATATCTATCCCAAGATATTCGCATCCAATGAGACAGCTTGCTCTCCACAATTCCAGCTAATACGCAACCCTAACAACATCACAGCCTGTTGTTGTTAATTCTGCAGATCTGATGTCACAACATCACCTATGTGACATCAGACATCCAACTTCAATAATTACTAACTTAACACAACCCAGTGTTAAATCTCAATGTTGCAACATCATCACCTTGACATCAACATTGAATATACTTTGTTTTACCAAAATTCCAGCCAATCCAGGAACTAACAATCTCCCCCTTTGGCTAATTTTGGCTAAAACACTCTCTGCACTCTGCAAACAAACTCTGCACTCTGCATCTTCAGAGACTTTAGCAGCGGAAAACAACTTCAATCAATAATTTTGAAAACTTCATCAGCAGCAGTTTGACAATTTTCATAGTCTTCATCACTTGATCTGCTGCAGCACCATCTTCATTATTGACAACAGCCAATTGGCGCTCCCCCTCAAAAATATGAACCAAACATCACAGCAGCACTTCTCCCCCTTGATGTCTGCTTGGCTGCACTCTTCAAATGCTATGATATCTTCACTGGCTCAGTCTACACTGCCCCTCAATAATTGCATCAGTACTTTTCAACTAAACACCTTTTACTTTTAGCAGCATCAATTTCTCTTCATGGCAATTAAACAATTTTAACTCTCCCCCTTTTTAGCCATAATTTGACAACCTTCACCTGGCAGTTAACTAAACATTTTCAAAAATAACTCCAACTGCCCGCAACCCCTTTCTAGCACATTTAGTCTTCATAAATGCAGATTCCCAATTTGCTTCTTAACCTTTCAAATTTGTTTGCATCTAAGGCTTTAGTGAATATGTCAGCCAGCTGGTTATCTATGGCTACATGCTCCAAGGTAACAATTTTGTCTTCAACCAGATCCCTTATGAAGTGATGCCTTATGTCTATGTGCTTTATCCTACTATGTTGTATAGGATTTTTAGATATATTAATGGCACTCAGATTATCACAGTATAGTGTCATAACATCTTGTTTGACATTGTATTCACCCAACATTTGCTTCATCCAAACCAGCTGAGAGCAACTACTTCCTGCTGCTATATACTCCGCTTCAGCAGTTGAGAGAGATACACAATTCTGCTTCTTGCTGAACCAGGAAATCAGATTGTTCCCTAAAAAGAAACAGCCTCCTGAAGTGCTTTTCCTATCATCTGCACTTCCAGCCCAATCAGCATCACAGTATCCTCTTAAATCAGTCCCAGAATCATGGCTATATAGCATCCCATAGTCACTTGTGCCATTCACATATTTCAGAATCCTCTTCACTTGATTCAAGTGACTCACCTTAGGATCAGATTGATATCTGGCACACACTCCAACAACAAAGGAAATGTCAGGTCTGCTTGCTGTGAGATACAGTAGACTCCCAATCATACTTCAGTACAAGCTGTGGTCCACACTCACTCCATTCTCATCCTTGGATAGCTTCAAATGGGTGGGAGCAGGTGTCCTTTTGTGATTGGCATTATCCAGGCCAAATTTCTTTACTATGCTCTCAGCATATTTGCTTTGAGAAATAAAGATAGAATCCTCCATTTGTCTGACTCGTAATCCAAGAAAGTTGCAAAGTTCTCCAACCAAACTCATTTCAAATTCTGATTGCATATGTTGGACAAACTGTTTCACCATAGTATCTGACATCCCCCCAAATACAATGTCATCCACATAAATTTGGGCTATCATTAATTTTATGCCTTCTTCCTTGACAAACAAGGTTTTGTCAATCCCTCCTTTTCTATAACCATTTGCTACTAAGAATTCTGTCAGCCTCTAATACCAGGCCCTTAGAGCTTGTTTCAAGCCATACAGCGCTTTCCTCAGTTTGAACACATGATTGGGGAAATTTGGATCAGTGAATCCTTTAGGTTGATCTACATAGACTTCTTCATTCAGATAGCCATTCAGAAAAGCACTCTTTACATCCATTTGGTACAGCTTGAATCTTAGGTTATAAGCCATACCCAAGAGTAGTCTGATGGATTCTAATCTAGCCACTGGAGCAAACGTCTCATCAAAGTCAACTCCCTCAACTTGAGTGTAACCTTGTGCAACAAGTCTCGCTTTGTTTCTTGTAACCACTCCAAGCTCGTCAGACTTTTTTTTTGTAGATCCACTTTGTTCCAATAACATTCACCCCTTCTGGTCTTGGCACAAGATCCCAGACATCATTTCTCCTGAACTGCTCCAGTTCTTCTTGCATAGCATTGATCCAAAACTCATCTGTCAGAGCTTCCTTGACATTCTTTGGCTCAATTTTGGATACAAAGCATGAGCTAGCTATGATTTCTCTTGACCTAGTCCTTACTCCAGAATTTGGATCACCTATAATTAGCTTATTTGGATGATCCTTCTTAATTCTGATAGAAGGATCTTTCTGAGGTTGCTCAGGCTCAGTATCAGCCGCACCAGGAGATGGATTTCTTTCTTCAACTTCTACAGAAACTTCATCAGCTGACGTTCCAACATCTTCTATGACATCCTCAACTTCCTGCTTATATTCATCATCAATCACAACATTGATTGACTCCATCATTACTTTGGTCCTGGAGTTGAAGACTCTATATGCTCTGCTATTGATGGAGTATCCCAAAAATATTCCTTCATCACTTTTGGAATCCAATTTCCTTCTCTGCTCTCTATCTGCCAGGATGTAACATCTACTACCAAAAACATGGAAGTACTTAACATTAGGTTTTCTTCCCTTCCATAGTTCATATAGAGTGGATGAAGTGCCTCTTCTTAGGGTAACCCTATTGTGAACGTAGCAGGCAGTGTTCATGGCTTCAGCCCAGAAGTGACAAGGAAGTTTCTTGGCATGAATCATTGCTCTAGCCGACTCTTGTATATTTCTGTTCTTCCTCTCAACTACTCCATTTTGCTGAGGGGTGATAGGCGATGAAAACTCATGACTTATACCTTCAAACGAGCAAAATTCTTCAAACTTGCTATTCTCAAACTCTCTTCCATGATCACTTCTTATTCTGATGACCTTACTCTCCTTTT
This sequence comes from Lathyrus tuberosus, assembly GCA_022829125.1. NCBI lineage: Eukaryota > Viridiplantae > Streptophyta > Magnoliopsida > Fabales > Fabaceae > Lathyrus > Lathyrus tuberosus. Next base: position 16,661,565 of record JALAZF010000066.1, on the reverse strand, counting down.
CTCTTTGGAGTTTTTGACAGAGCTCTTTAAAGACATCAAACACCTCAGATTTGTCTTTGATGAAATTCACCCAGGTGTATCTTGAATAGTCATCCACAACTGCATAAGCGTATTTCTTTCCACCCAGACTTTCAACCTGCATAGGTCCCATCAAATCCATATGAAGGAGTTCCAATACCTTGGAGGTGGTGTCATGTTGAAGCTTCGGATGAGACATCTTTGTCTGCTTTCCTTTTTGACAGTCTCCACACAACTTTCCTTCCTTAATACTAAGTTTGGAAATCCCTCTGACTGCTTCTGAAGAGATAATTCTCTTCATTCCCTTTAGGTGAAGATGTCTCAACTTCTGATGCCAGATTTTGACATCATCTTCTTTAGCAAGCACACACGTGGAGGAATTTGAGTTTTGCGGCACCCAAAGATAACAATTGTCCTTAGACCTGGCTCCCTTCATAATGACTTCTCCTTTGTCATCTTTGACCATACATTCGGACTTTGTGAAGTCTACTTTGAATCCTTGATCACAAAGTTAACTAATACTAATCAAATTCGCTGTTAGTCCTTTAAGAAGAAGAACATTCTCCAGGCTGGGAGCACTAGCACAGTTTAGTTTACCAATCCCCTTTATCTCTCCTTTGATCCCATCACCGAATGTAACATAGCCAGAAGTCTGAGGTTTCACATCAACAAGCAGATTCTTTACTCCAGTCATGTGTCTTGAACACCCACTGTCAAAATACCAGTCATCTTTGGTAGAAACCCTTAAGGACGTGTGAGCTATCAAGCTGGTAACTTTAGGTATCCATTGCTTCATCACTTTAGGCCTTAACTCTTTCTGTTTGGGTTGAGGAGCAGAATTAGGATAACCGTGAAGCTTGAAGCACGAGGACTGCATATGTCCGATCCTGCCACAATAGAAGCATCTGACTCTGTCGTTTCTAAAGTGGTTAAATCTTCTTCCACTTTGATAATACTGTGGCTGCCACCCATAATGTTGTCTCTTTATTCTATAGTTGAATTGTCTTCTCCTGTACTGATGATGTTGTCTCTTAGGCTGTCTTCTATGGTGATGAGGCTTCCTTCTTCCATAGTAATAAGGCACAACATTGTTGTATCCATTTCCATAACCATACCTGTTGTCCTGATGTTGAGACGCCTGATGTGACATGTCTTGTTTGAGCCTTACAGCTTGCATGCCTTGTGATATTGGGGAGGCATATACTGACTAGCTCCTTGAGGCTGCATCTTCCTCTGTTGGGGACCATCCTTTTTCTCAACATTCTAGGGCTGAACAAACTTCTTTGGGGTAGGACCCTGTCTCTTAGGTTGATGTTGAGACAAAGGTTGAGACATCTCCCTTTTTGTTCCTGAAGTGCTGGCCACATATCATATGCCTGATTTATCTCCAGCAGCTTTCTCTGACTGAAGAATCTTATCAAGATTAGCAGTACCACTGTTCATCATCCTAACGAATTTGGTCATCTGATCCAGTTGAGACTTAACTAGAACAACTTCATTTTCCCGATCAGCTTTTTCATTTTCAAGCTGAGCAATCTGTTGCTTGTGACACTTGTTTTCTTGACAAATCTCAGAACTTTTCAAACATATCTCTCGATAAGTAGAAGCTAGCTCCTCATAAGTTATTTCTTCATCACTATCACCATCAGACACAACAGTTCTTGTTAAGGCTCTAGCATGCCTTGCTGACTCACCTTCACTTTCACTATCAGATTCAGACCAGGAAACTGACATGCCCTTTTTCTGCTTCTTCAAGAATATGGGACATTCTTTCTTGACATGTCCATACCCTTCACATTCAAAGCACTGAACACCTCTATCCTGGGCAGTCTTCTCTTCATCTTTCTCTTTTGGCTTACTGATGTCAGAAGAACTGTTCTTGACACTAGGCTTGTAGTTATTGTTCCATCTTTTTAACACTTTGTTGAACTGCCTTCCCAACATTGCAATGGCTTGAGACAAATCTTCCTGAGAATCTTTGACTTCCTTATCTTTTGCAGGAGTGGAAACCAAAGCAATACCCTTGTGCTTCTTTTCTGGTTCTTCTTCATTCAAACCAAGCTCAAAAGTTTGAAGAGATCCAATTAGCTCATCTACTCTCATCTTGCTGATGTCTTGAGCTTCTTCAATAGCAGTCACCTTTATCTTGTACCTCTTAGGAAGGGACCTAAGAATCTTCCTTACAAGCTTTTCTTCAGACATTTTCTCTCCAAGAGCACTAGAAGCATTGGCCAGCTCAAGAACACTCATGTGGAAGTCATGAATAGTCTCATCTTCCTTCATCTTCAGGCTTTCAAATTTTGATGTTAACAGCTGAAGTCTTGACATCTTAACTCTAGATGTTCCTTCATGTGTAGCCTGCAAGATATCCCACGCTTCCTTAGCAACTTCACAGGTATTGATTAACCTGAAGATATTCTTATCCACTCCATTGAAAATTGCATTCATAGCTTTGGAATTTCCAAGGGCAAGCTCATCTTCCTCCTTGGTCCACTCTTCTTCAGGCTTTGGCTTAGAGGTGCCTTCTTTATCTTTGCCAGCATCATCCTTCTTACACATGACATGAGCTTTCCATTCTTTAATAACAATCTTCCAAGCCCTACTGTCCAAGGATTTTAAGAAAGTGGTCATCCTTGGCTTCCAATAGTCATAATTGGATCCATCCAAAATAGGGGGTCTGTTGACAAATCCTCCAACTTCTTTGTCCATCTTTACACCAGAAAGTAACTTCCCTAGATCTCACCCAGAGACAGACAGGATGCCTGCTTTGATACCAATTGAAATTATGGTATCAGACGTGTGATGTTAAGGTGCAATGTCACAACAACACACTCTGCACAATGGACAGAATAAACAGCAAAATAACACCAAGAATTGTTGACCCAGTTCGGTTATAACCAACCTACTCTGGGGGCTACCAAGCCAAGGATGGAATTTACTACTTGTAGATATAATTTACAGACTCAACAACCCGTTGACAATCTCCTAAACTTATACTCTACTAATGACTTCCTACCTAAGAAACCACCTAGGTATGAGAACACCACTCAATCCCTTACAAACACTCAAAGAAACCACTTTGAGTAACCCTGATCTTACTTCACAGCTTCAATCAAGCAACCACTCTCTATTGCTTCACAGCTTCTAGAGAGGACAGAAACACAACACCTATTCAACCCTAGAATAGTGTAAATATAAGCACTCTAAACAAACTCTAGATACTAAGCCTCCAGCTCCTGATCTTCTGAATGTTTTCTGTCCCTTTTTCCTTTGGTCTTGTGCGCTTTATATAGCTCCTTGAATTGGTCTTGGACCTTTTAAATCTCCTACAAATCTGCACCAGATCTCCTATGCAGCAGAAAATATCTATCCTAAGATATTCGCATCCAATGAGACAGCTTGCTCTCCACAATTCCAGCTAATACGCAACCCTAACAACATCACAACCTGCTGTTGTTAATTCTGCAGATCTGATGTCACAACATCACCTATGTGACATCAGACATCCAACTTCAGTAATTACTAACTTAACACAGCCCAGTGTTAAATCTCAATGTTGCAACATTAGCACCTTGACATCAACATTGAATATACTTTGTTTTACCAAAATTCCAGCCAATCCAGGAACTAACAACTTGGACAGTCTAAAAACCCCTTGAGTCTCAAAGGCATTCTCAAGTTTCTTTCACAAATCGAAAAAACACTGATCGCTCCAAAAGCCGACCTCTCTCATGAGAGTTCCTCAACCTTTGGCCTGCCTATGGATTTAATCCTCAGCAGTAACCCAGCCTTCTCTTGGACATTATACAAAGATCATTCACTATCTGAGAATCGATTTCTCCAAAACACCAGTAGACTTGGATAGTCTCAATACCCTTTGGATTTCCCATTTCCTTAAAGAATAGGAAATAACCCCGATCTTCTGATCAGTACCAAAGTACAACCTCACCCGGAATCAGTCTCTTTATAAGAACTGATTTTCTCTTTTATACAACATACTGGACCTGTCACTAAATTGAAATAGTCACCAGCATAGATAGCCTCCTCTTGGGCTTTGTACAATGATTCTTCCCAGCGGAGCTAACCTTTTTAGCCTCTATCTCGGGATTTGTACGAGATACAAATCACTCTATTAGTGAGTATAAAAGACTCTTTTGTTGAGTAAAACCCTTTTAGCCTCTATCTTGGGCTTCGTACGAGATACAAATCACTCTCTTGTTGAGTATAAAAGACTCTCTTGTTGAGTCAAACATTTTTAGCCTTCATCTCGGGCTTCGTACGAGATACAAAAACACTCTCTTGTTGAGTATAAATGACTCTCTTGTTGAGTCAATCCTCTTTTAGCCTCTATCTCGGGCTTCGTACGAGATACAAATCACTCTCTTGTTGAGTATAAAAGACTCTCTTGTTGAGTCAAACATTTTTAACCTTCATCTCGGGCTTTGTACGAGATACAAAAAGACTCTCTTGTTGAGTATAAAAAGACTCTCTTATTGAGTCGATCCTCCTTTAGCCTTTATCTCGGGCTTCGTACGAGATACAAATCACTCTCTTGGTGAGTATAAAAGACTCTCTTGTTGAGTAAAACCCTTTTAGCCTCCGTCTTGGGCTTCGTACAAAACACATATAAAAACACTCTCTTGTTGAGTCAACCCTTTTAGCCTCTATCTCGGGCTTCGTACGAGACACAAAAGCATCCTCTTGTTGGGTCAATAGCCTCCTCTTAGGCTTTGTATAAAGAAATCCCCGTTTGATTCAATCAACCTTTTAGCATCAAATCATGCTTTGGTCACAGCATACAACATCAACAACTCCTTTTCCCTCGTCTAATTGCTATAAGCGGGAAGCCTCTGGATTATTTACATCCATGCCATTGTCCCTCTTTTAGCATGAGAAATTCCTAAGGAAAGATGGCATTGCTCTAAACTGAGTTAAAGTCTTCTCCTTCAGGTTGAAAATCCCCTATAAAGGAAATTATGGCATTGCTAGATTCGCATATCCCAGTTAAAGTAATTATCCTTTATAATCAGTCACCCAACAGTTGTGCCTAACAGACCAAATATTCCCCTTTAGAGATGACAAATTCTCTCTAAAGTCAACACCCTTTTAGCTTCACATCTTGGGCTTCGAACAAGATACAAATAAACCCTTCAGCGTCACATATTGGGCTTTGAACAAGATACAAACCACCTTTAGCTTCATGTCTTGGGCTTTGAACAAGACACCAAAACACCTTTTCCTCCCATAGAATAGGAGGAACTACGATCGCTCTGATTTCCCTATTTCATTAAACGGGAATACGTAGGCATAAGATTGCAAAAGAATCTTAGCGAGCACACTAATCAAAAGCCGAAAATCCCGTACCTTCATACATCAATCGAAAAGCATCAGTCCTAACATCCTACCAATAGTCTAAACCCTGTGTTCTTAACAAAATAACCTAAGAGAGACCCACAATCTTTGTAGCATCTGTAAACCAATAGTTATCTATTTAAACTCAGTATGCAAGCAGGGTTGATTAGATACATCTATTTCCCTTCCTTAATCATCTTCAATAGGATAAAAAATGAATCGAACTGTAGTACCCCCAAAGTGATAGTGCTTCGCAACCACAAACAAAACTCGCGCTACAGAAAAATGGCGACTCTGCTGGGGAAAATCTTGTCCTTATCAGATGTTCCCATCTCTTAGGCAGAGACCTTGAGTTCACATTCATATCACAGAAATGACTGCTCTGCTGTGATAAAACGAAAATGTATCATATATTTGCCTTGATTTACAACTAATAATTATGTTATTTCAGCTTAAGTTTCGATTATTCTGCGAGTATTCCCGTATTTTTGCAGGTATTTCATTGTCCAAGCTAAAAATGAGCAAAGTATAAAAACATGAAGAAATGAGAAGAAAGCAGGAAGAAATGACACAGAAAAAGCAGGAAAATAGAAAGTGGTGTGTGTGACGACCGTCACACAACCACCACGACCGTCACGCAAGTAAAAGGTGCACCACGACCGTCACGTCTCCACCACGACCGTCACGCACACATAACAACTTATTACGTCCAAAACACAGACGTGGACATGGAAGACCAATGCAGTCACACACGTTCAACATTTTCTCCTAAAATCACTCAACCCAGTCTCCAACTTCCCACTACTCCCACTTTCTCCACCACTCATTTATGCTCCATGGAAGTTACAAAACGAAATTCCCTCTATATATAGGTTTCTTCTTGGCTTTACCGGGGATGGAAGTTTTGTGCAATTTATTCCTTCATAGTTTTAGGCAGTTTACCATGTAAAAGTGGTAGTTTCTCACATCGAGGAACTACCACACCATTAGTCTTAGGTGTTGTTTCATTTATTTCAAATTCAGTTCCAGTTATTGTACGCGAAGTTTATTTGGCATTATTCCAGAAGTAATTCCAGCTTTCCTTTTTGCATTATTTACAGGTTCCTTTTTATCGCATTATTTATCATTATTGCTTTGTTTGTCAAATTTAATTATCATGTCGTTCTTTATCGTAACCGTAATGATTTATGCGTTTTTAATTATAACATGTCCGGCTAAGCAACTTGAGTCCGGTGTATGAGGACCGTTGTTACCGACGGGACTCCGTAGAAATTATAGGTGCGAATTTATGAAAATATGCTTGTTTTGGTTTTACTTTCCAAGTCTAATTTAAGTAGCTTTGTCACGAGAGTGAGAGGTTATTTAACATTTTTTTGTCACGAGAGTGAAAAGCAAATTAAGGTTTAAGCCGAGACGCGAGAGCGTGAGGAGTGAACCGGATAGTGGAAATTAGGCAACAAATCTAAATACAGCGAGAGCGCTTTAGATACGTTTAGGATATTATTGGCTTTCAAAATATATTTCCTAGTTACCGGGCGAGCGAGAGCAAAATCTTGGGATTAGGGAACATGACTTTAGTTAATACCGCGAGAGCGTGAGGCGGAGTTTTAAGTCAGTATATTCTACGGAACTAAGTTATAGTTGTAATTAGTACCTGAATTCTACAAAGTCCTTTAGGAACGCGGAATCCATATTCCGGCCTCTCTTTATTATCATATTTTCTTAGTTTTATTTTAGTTCTAGTCTTAGTTTCCCTTTTATCAATTATCATTAGCCTTAGCTTTACAAAGCAACGATATATTACCGTAGGTTGACATTGGTCTCTGTGGGTTCGATAATATTTTATATTACTTCGATATTTCCGTGCACTTGCGGACGCATCAAGTTTTTGGCGCCGTTGCCGGGTACCAACAGTCAATATTGTTATTTCGTTGTTGCACCGTATAGACTAAGGCACTCCCATAAAAAAAAAAAAAATAATAAAAAAAAATTAAAAAAATTAAAAACTATGTATCACCCAAATTTTCTCTATGATAACCACTCACAATATCTTGAGGAGCCGCACCCAAATTTTCTCTACAATTACCAACCGCAATACTCCCAATATTTTGAGGAACCGCAACCAAATTTTTCCTATGATTACCATTCCCAAAATTTCGAGGAACCGCAAGAATCTCATAATTCCAACCTAGAAATAGTAATGCAGGATTTCAATGCGACACTGACTCACTCCCAATATCTCGAGGAACCGTACCAAAATTTCCTCTACGATCACCATTCCCAATATTTCGAGGAACCACAAGAATCTGTTAATTCCAACCTCGAAGCATTAATGGAGGACTTCATTGAAACAACAATTAATTCTAGGGTAGAGTCTATGATGGAGCACTTTGTGGAGACACAAACTCTCCAGAATGAAGAGCTTAGAAAACAAGATCTCGATACTTATGAAACCCTTAGGTAGATAAACACAATAGTCGAGTCCCTCGCGACTCACACTGAGGCATTGGAGACTCAAATCTCCCTGCTTGCACAGACACCTATAGGACCCTCCCCTGAGGAGCATGTTTTGATGTTGTAACAACCATTAATGAAAAACAAATCGAGAATCCCGAGGAGAGTGATAATGAGGTTAAGGAGAGTGATATCGAGGTTGAGGAGAGTTCGGATGAGGAAGAAGTAGAGATTGAGAAAAATTCACTGGGATCACCTGAAAGGGAGGTCGTCAAAGAGGCAGCGAATGAAGCACCTAATGTCGTTCCTCCTCCATATACCCCACCAAAGGTAGAATCCCAATCCAAAACGTATGCAGAGGTATTGGAAAATATCTACACTGATGCATCTTTGTTTGAGGTCACGCATAAAAAGAGAAAATTCGAGGACCATGAAACTAGGGATATCATTACTGTTAAGAGGGTAAGGTTAAACTTTGCGGTGATGGATGAAATAACTAAGCCCAAACTAGAAAAGTTATTACTTAGGATAGATCCAGAACCGCCACCACAAGTTCAAAAGAATGAACCACCTCACAGAAGGAAGAGAAGAAAAGGTGAGGGATATGTGAGATGGCTTGATAAGTGGCCATGGAAACAGAAAATTATTAGCCGTCGAGATATCGACATTAAACAAAGCCCTGCGTGTGAGGAAACCCACGAGTTTTTAATTTAATGTTTTACTTTTATTGTTTGTGTTTGCAGAAAATAAAGAATTGTATCGCTTGTCAAGCCTCAGCCATATTTAGGCGAAAAATCTCTAGGTGACAATCCCTTAAGATGAGTTGGTGCCCACGCACATTCCTAAGAATGTCGCTGCTGGTGGTGACACCAATGACGAGTATGATGGGAGAAAGCATGTCTCTCCCATTCGTAACTTACATCCTCCTTGTTCTTTGCATGGTCAGGTTTCACCTGCACACACCACACCATATTTTTCTAACAATTTTTGCAGGTACTTCCTTCGGAAATAGGCAATATAATGAGCGGCTTCAAGAAAATGAAGTTTCAGCAAATTTAGATAACTCGTAGTACAAGACACCGGAGTAGAAGTGGCCAGCGAAGACAAGGATGGCAAGGGAAGAATCAGCGCGAATTTGGATGTGGTAGCACGCAACGGCATTCATACAGGTTCTATCTTTCCTCTACCACCTTTTTTCAAAACAATGAGGACAATGTTTGGTTTAAGTGTGGGGGAGGAACATTTACCGCTTTCATTTTACCGCTTTCTAGTTAGGTTTACTGTTTTCCAGCATGATTTTAAAAGTTTTTCTGTTTGAAATGTTTCGTCCGTCTGTGCATGTGCTGTCGAGTCTTTATGCTGATTTTATGTTGTTTATCGTTTTTCCCATTCTCTTGAGCCTTACCAAATATTTTGAAAATTTTTGAGTTAAAAATAGTGTTTCTTTTGAAAATCTTAGGTTACATATGAAATTGAGGTTAGATTGTGAGACTTGGGAAAATTCTACAAGATCGGTATCGTCTTAACACCGTGAGCCTCTAAATTATGGAAATCGATTTGAGTACTTGTTATGCCATAGCCTTAAGTTCTCACCCCTTTAGTAGTCCCTAATTAGTTTATTTAGTAGTCAGCACCATCCTAAGCACGCACTAAGTAGGAAGCCGATGCAAATAAGTGTATGATCTCAGGCTTAAAAGGTAAATTAAGAAAAGAAAAAAATGAATGAATGAAAAGAAATGCTCCTTCTAAGTTAAGTGATCCTCACCCGATCATTTAACTCAATGGTGCAAACTTCTTTATTTTATTGATGTTTAAGCCAATGTGCAAAAAGAAAAAAAATGATGATAATGAGATCATAGTCACTAACAGGCCATCCTACCATGAGTGTGAAAGGATAACGGGCTTAATGTGATTGTGCCAGAATGAAAAGGGACGGAAGAATGATGAGTGAGTTAGGCTTAGGTATAATGACATGATTCAGATTGGTTTGTATAGGAGGGAGGTTGATGACTACAAAAGCAAAATTATGTTGTTACGATATCCTTAGTGTGTGAGCAAGTACCTATCGACACAAATGTAACCAAAGTAGAGTTGGAAGCCTAGGACGAGTATCCGTTTGCACTATTTTTCTTATGAGTCATGGTTTGCTTGAGGACAAGCAAAGGTTTAAGTGTGGGGGAGTTTGATAACACGAAAATGTATCATATATTTGCCTTGATTTACGACTAATAATTACGTTATTTTAGCTTAAGTTCCGATTATTCCGTGAGTATTCCAGTATTTTCGCAGGTATTTCATTGTCCAAGCTAAAAATGAGCAAAGTAGAAAAACATGAAGAAATGAGAAGAAAACAGGAAGAAATGACACAGAAAAAGCAGGAAAATAGAAAGTGGTGTGTGTGACGACCGTCACACAACCACCACGATCGTCATGCAAATAAAAGGCGCACCACGACCGTCACGTCTCCACCACGACCGTCACACACACATAACAACTTATTACGTCCAGAACACAGACGTGGACACGGAAGACCAATGCAGTCACGCACGTTCAACATTTTCTCCTAAAATCACTCAACCCAGTCTCCAACTTCCCACTACTCCCACTTTCTCCACCACTCATTTATGCTCCATGGAAGTTACAAAATGAAATTTCCCTCTATATATAGGTTTCTTCTTGGCTTTACCGGGGATGGGAGTTTTGTGCAATTTATTCCTTCATAGTTTTAGGCAGTTTACCATGTAAAAGTGGTAGTTTCTCACATCGAGGAACTACCACACCATTAGTCTTAGGTGCTGTTTCATTTATTTCAAATTCAGTTCTAATTATTATACGCGAAGTTTATTTTGCACTATTCCAGAAGTAATTCCAGCTTTCCTTTTTGCATTATTTACAGGTTCCTTTTTATCGCATTATTTATCATTATTGCTTTGTTTGTCAAATTTAATTATCATGTCGTTCTTTATCATAACCGTAATAATTTATGCATTTTTAATTAGTAACATGTCCGGCTAAGCAACTTGAGTCCGGTGTATGAGGACCGTTGTTACCGACGGGACTCCGTAGAAATTATAGGTGTGAATTTATGAAAATATGCTTGTTTTGGTTTTACTTTCCAAGTCTAATTTAAGTAGCTTTGTCACGAGAGTGAGAGGTTATTTAACATTGTTTTGTCATGAGAGTGAAAGGCAAATTAAGGTTTAAGCCGAGACGCGAGAGCGTGAGGAGTGAATCGGATAGTGGAAATTAGGCAACAAATCAAAATACAGCGAGAGAGCTTTAGATACGTATAGGATATTATTGGCTTTCAAAATATATTTCCTAGTTACCGAGCGAGCGAGAGCAAAATCTTGGGATTAGGGAACATGACTTTAGTTAATACCACGAGAGCGTGAGGCGGAGTTTTTAAGTCGGTATATTCTACGGAACTAAGTTATAGTTGTAATTAGTACCCGAATTCTACAAAGTCCTTTAGGAACGCGAAATCCATATTTCGGCCTCTCTTTATTATCATATTTTCTTAGTTTTATTTTAGTTCTAGTCTTAGTTTCCCTTTTATCAATTATCATTAGCCTTAGCTTTACAAAGCAATGATAGATTACAGTAGGTTGACATTGGTCTCTGTGGGTTCGATAATCTTTTATATTACTTCGATATTTCCGTACACTTGCAGACGCATCATGCTGGGGTGTCATTGTTTGTATAGGATCATAAGATTAGAGGACTAGGATGGTTAAGACAAATATATATACTGATTTTCCTAATTGATATCTGTGTTTATTTTTCTGCTAATGGGAATGCGTGTGATGCCGCATGTGGAAAGATTGAGTAAACACCTAAGATAGGTGATGGCAATGCGGGTAATCTTACTGGGAATGAATTCCAGTTAAGAGCCCCCGATCGACCATCAAACTCAGTGGAAACTCCCTTTGCAGATACATTGCCTATACGACTTTGGTTGTTGAAAGTAGTGTGGTCGACTGGGTTATCTGAGAAGCTGAGGTTTTTAGCAGACTGCAGCCATTTTGTAGTGCGGAAGCTATCGGAAATAGTTATCACGCGATACTACCCTCATCTGAGATCACTCCAGGATACATCAGCTCGCTGGAGATCCGCTTGCTATTGTTATCCCAGAGGGGTCAATGATTTTGCGGACAGGTACAAAAAATCACCAGTATAAACCTTTGGGGGGGGGGGGGTAGAGCCTTGACTTCATGACACCGACCCTTTGAACCATGTTTTTTCTATGTTTTTGTGTGTTGCATTCATACATTCATCTAAAAAACATTAAAACAAAGAAAATCTTCTCTTCTAGTCTCTCTTTTTCAAATTAAACTGAGACAATGATTGCAAATATTAGAGAAAGGAGATTGCGCTAATGGATTTCGGTAGAAGGAAAACTCATAAGTACACCTTCAAGGTTCCAAAGTTAGAGGATTTGAGAGGTTTGGCGAGAATGATCACCAACCACGAGACTTTTAGAGCCAAGTATGGAGGACTGCTGTCCTTATTAAGGGTCCACGTAATTGAAGGAATCCTGTCCACGTTAATCCAGTTCTACGATCCGGTTTATCACTATTTCATATTCCCGGATTATCAGCTTGCACCAACGCTGGAGGAGTATTCTCACTTGACCGATTTACACATTACTGATCAAGCTCCATTTTCTGGACTGAAAGAAATTCCAAAGGATCAGACTATTGCACGAGCAATTTATTTGGACGAGTTTGAAGTCAGGACTCATATGACCACTAAGGGTGGCATCCAAGGTTTCCCAGCCCAGTTCTTAACAAAGAAAGCCCTGTACTTTGCCAGTATAGGGAACATGGCCGCTTTCGAGAGCATCTTTGTTTTGCTCACCTATGAGTTATTTTTGTTTCCCAACATCGATAACTTTGTAGATATCAACGCCATTAACATTTTCCTGATTGGAAACCCCGTACCGGCCTTGCTCCCCGATGCGTATCATTCTGTACACTTAAGGAATTTATACAGCGGAGGGATGATCACGTGCTATGTACCCCTACTATACAAATGGTTTACTTCCCATTTACCCAAATCTGCTACATTTTGGGATCAAAAGGATCTTTACGTTGGTCGCAGAGAGTCATGTCTCTTACCAACTCGGACATCGATTGGTACAATTAAATCTACGACGGGATCATAATCATTGACCATTGTAGAAATTTCCCAAATGTACCCCTTATAGGAACTAAGGGGGGAATCAACTATCATCCGGTGTTAGTTCATCGTCAATTTGGATACCCGATGAGGCATGTCCCACGCAGTGCTCATCTGGAAGGTCTTTTCTTCAAAGAAGGAGAAAATGACAGGGCACTAAAGACGAAAATAGTGCACGCTTGGAAACACGTTCATAGGAAAGGACGAGAGTCTCTAGGAAAACCAGATTGTGTCTCGATGGAGCCTTATCTCCATTGGGTACAAACTAGAGCTCTCAAGCTGAGGATGCCTTACCCTCGTCAGGAAGTTCTTCCACTAAGGGACTCTGCCCTTTATTTTATGTCTGAGACGGAAAAACTTCAAGTTACTCTCAGCAAAGTTCAGCAGGAGAAGAGGTCTTAGAGGAACAAGTACCGTATTCTCAATGTGGAGTGTAAGAAAATACAGCAGCTATTAAAAGAAAAAGACACTCTGATTGAGATTTTAGAGCAACATGCTGTAGAAAATCAGGATGACCAAAGGAATTTGCTCGCTCCTTTCACTTGGCAAAGGAATGACAACCCAACAACGGCCCAAGACCCCAGTCAAAGAAGAGGAAAACACCCGTACCAGCACTTGAGCCCTCTTCAGAGAGGATTCAGGATCCATTAGTTTAGATTTCCTTTTCCAGCACTTTGTAATCTACTGTATTTCAATTTCCGCAATCCTTTGAATTCAATAAAACGGGGTTTCCACATTGTTTGATATTTGTAATCCAATTGTCAAAGTTTACTTTGAATAAACAAAAATAATTAATAATCATTGCATTCATCATAAACGTATTCTTCTTACCTACGAATCTCACGTTTGCGTCTCGATTCTAGAGTCAAACTATCTCATTCGTACAATACTCGGGTCAATCGTCACAAAAAGATGGATGATCTTGAGGAAGAGAACAGAGAGTTGAGAAAAGAGATCGACACTCTGAAAGAGGATCTGAGAAAGCTTCATAACGACATGCAAGCTCTAGTAGAAGCTCAGATGCAACAACAAAGGACTGTGATCTCGGAGATCACATCAACGCCCATAGTGGAGAAGTATGATCCTAGGTACAAGATGCCGAAAGATCGCCCCCGGGGCATGCCACTTAACTATATCCCGGAAGGATATGTTCCGCTGATCAATGAGGATCAAGGAACTGCAGCAGGAGCCGCTGGGCCTAAAGGTTACAAACTTCGGGAAAGCGAAGATGCCAGGGGCATGGCAGCAACTCCTGAAGGTTACAAACTTCGGGAGGCACCGAGAGTTTCGGCCATAATGACTATACCACCACTTGTGGTAAACACTGTCCCAGAAGGACAGATTCTATAGATACCATCTGGTGGAAACGACAACATGTTCGACAGAATGAATGAGTTCCAGGAACAATTCCTGGAGATGCAGAAAGAACTGCAGGCCCTTCGCAGTCCGGATCTATTTGGAAAGGACGTTGCAGACCTTTGCTTAGTCCCCAATGTGAAAGTTCCACACAAGTTCCAAGTGCCCGACTTTGAAAAATACAAGGGTAACTCTTGCCCTCAGAGTCATTTAGTGATGTACGCTCGGCGAATGTCCGCTCAAACAGAGAACCAGGAGCTACTGATTCACTACTTTCAGGATAGTTTAACCGGTGCCGCATTAAAATGGTACATGGGTTTAATTTAAACCGCGCTACGATCGACACATTCAGAGATCTTCGCACTGCTTTCGTTCAACAATATAAATACAATTTGGACATGGCACTCGACAGAGATCAACTCAGATCGATGTCACAAAAGGACAAGGAAACCTTTAAGGAGTACGCTCAGAGATGGCGTGAAATTGTCGCCCAGATTTGTCCACATCTTGAGGAAAAAGAGATGACAAAGATCTTCTTAAAGACCTTAAGCTCATTTTACTACGACAGAATGGTCGCCAGTGCGCCCAGTGACTTCACCGAGATGGTGGGCATGGGAGTTCGTCTTGAGAAGGCCGTCCGAGAAGGACGTTTAGTTAAAGACGCTGGATCATCGGGTAGTACAAAATGATACGGTAGTGCTCTTCCTAAGAAAAAAGAGCTGGATATTGGAAATATCTCTCTCGGAAAGCAAAGGCGACGATATTAACCAGTAGCAGCTGTAACTCCTGCTATCAACCCTGCGCCTGTTCCTACGTATCAACCTCAAGTTGCGTAGAGCCAACCGATTCAACAGTAATATCAGCAAAGGACACAACAACCTCTTCAGCAGGCTCGCCCTCTATACAACAACAATCGTGCAATGCGACCACCAAGGTTTGACCCTATACCTGTGTTGTATGCAGAACTATTTCCGTTACTACTGGTCAAGGGGCATGTCTAGACTAAGTCTCCTCTTACGGTGCAGGAAAATCCGCCTTTTTGGTTCAAAGCGGATCAGACTTGTCCTTACCATCAAGGAGGACCAGGGCATAACATAGAGAACTGTCTCAGTTTCAAATCCGACGTACAAAAGCTTGTTAGGAGCAGGGTTTCATCTTTCAAAGATACGAATCCAAATGTTCTCACAAACCCGTTGCCTCAACATGGGAAAGCTGCAGTCAATTTGATAGAGGGAGAGTCTAACAACACCTATCAAATTCATGATGTACACTTGTTAAGGGCCAACTTGGTCACTATGCATTGTAGACAGAGTGGATATGGCCATGTGCCACCTCATAATTATCACTAGTGTAATATCTGCTCTAAAGACAATCAGGAATGTTCTGTGGTGCAATCAGCTCTACAGGAACAATTAGATCTCGGGTGGATCCAAGAGTATCGAGTTCGTGGAGTCAACATGACCTATACGAATTCCAACATCATTCATAACCACGGCGTCTGTGTAATGAATGTCAACTTGGTGGCAATGCACTAAAGGCAAAGCCAATATTATAATCTGTCGTAGCACGATTACAGTTCCTGTCTGACTTTCTCGGTAAACAAACATGGATGCTCTTTTGTACAAGAGGCCCTCCAGCGTCAGATGGATCTTGGATGGATCCAGGACTACCATGATAGGAATCCCTATCAGATCAACATGATTCAAATATTTGATATTCGTCTGATGAATACCAGCTTGGTGGAATTACATGTCAGGCAGGTCTAACTCGGTTTTCTCATTTCGCATAATTATCAGAACTGTAAAGGATGTTGTGAGAGTAACCAAGGGTGCGCTCTCGTTTAAAGAACTTTACAACACTTGTTAAACCACTGGTGGCTTCCAATCTATATAGATGAAGACACGCAACAAATCAGTGTGGTTAACGGGAACCCTACTTGGCATCAAAATCAGGATGTCCGATCTACGGAAACAGATCTAGTGAGGTTACATTGTATTCAAAGCGGGCGTGGCCAGGTGCCACCACACAACTATGAACGTTGTAAAGTCTGCTCAGAGAATAACCAAGGATGCTACCTCGTGCGAGCAGCTCTCCAAGGTCAGTTGGATTGCAAAGAGATTCACCCAAACCTAGCTTCAGGGTCCGTTGACTGGACGCCAGACTACTTCGCAGATCAAATCAGAGACGTGGTTGTAATCTCTGACCCTGAGAGGAACAAGGATGTTTGTACCATCATCCCTCTACTGGACGAATCAAAAGTTCTTAGCAAGGAACTGATTGAGGTTAATTACGACAGTTAGAAAAATCAGAAGGCTCCTGTAGTCATCTATCTGCCAGGACTATTACCGTATGAATTGTAACACCCCAATTCCCATTGCGAATAAATAATACATAAATAAATCAGAGTAGATAAAAATTTATTTTTTCCGACAGAAACAAGGATGCCACAACAAAAGAAAGAAAATACAATCCCTGCTCATAATCTTTGATACATAACACAAACAATTGAATACCCTCAAGGGGAAACTTTTTCCATATAAAAGGAAAGGTCAATTTGGGAATAAAGCGGAAAGATCCATAACCGACTTGTTTTACAAAATAAATTGTTTTATAACGTCAGAATACTCATACAGAGCTAATACAAAATATATTCAACAAATGTACACACACACACACACACACACATATATATATATAATAAAAGTGTTCCCCGACTCCCGTGCTACGTATCAGAGCAGACAGACAGACAAACGGATGGAGAACTAATCTCCACAAAAGCCTCCAAGACTACCAATCTGCAATTGCCTCATAAAGCAATAAACCACAGCAGAAGGGTGAGAAATAACAACTAAATCAAGATTGCATAATAATATGCAAACACATAACAATTCACATGCATAGTTATTCTCACCACAAGCATCGCATACTAATACACATAGCATATCACATATACATAACATATTAAAATTATCCAACATAATCACATATTTGCACATAAGGCATACCAAAGTCACAACATATGGCAACACACCACCACCTCACATAGCATATGTCTATACATAGAACATATTATCCACAACCAATGCATTTATCACATATGCACATCAATTCACCAATTCAAACATAAATCTCAATACACACTCAATCAATTCATGATTTTCCACACATAATCAATCCATTTATGATTTTCCACACAAAATGCACCCATTCATAATTCTCACACATAATAAAATCATCCAGGATTTATGCAAATGCACAAAGACCGACACAACGACTCTATGCAATGCATATGCGGTACCATCCATCCATCCATCATTTCTCGTCACCAGTTCACTCAGGAACTCTGCTGGAATCATCGTTTGTTACTTAGGATTACTCATGTAACACCCCGTCGGGCAAACGACGTTCCCCGTCGCTTTAGGTCCTCTTATTTTTTTAAGGCACGCGACGTTTATGGATCACTTTAGGTCCTCTTTGTATAAGGCACACATCCGATCGCTTTAGGTCCTCTTTGTATAAGGCACATGATCGTCTATAATCATCGCTCACACCTCTTATTTTTAAGGCAGACGATCCATCCGATCGCTTTAGGTCCTTTTATTTTTAAGGCACACGATGTTATAGCGGATTCCCTCTGGAATCGATTCGTCGCTCACACCCACTAGGGCACACGACATCACCAGAATGCACATCATGATGCTCAGCATACAATGACTCATGACATTCAAATGCATCTTCACACTTATATGCAACCATAATCATGCACATATTTCAACTCATCAATTCCATACATTCACAATTCAACAATATGAATTATCTCATCATCAATATTCATGCATTGAAGACACTTCAAACAATGCATTTCATCACAAACCATAAACCACAATAATCATGCAATCACAATTACTTCCACAAGGAATTCACACCACAAGGCTACCCACAACACATCGTAAAAACATACATTGATATTTAATCCAACAATGTATTTCACCACACAACAACATCATTATCATACCTTGAAATCAAACCCAAAATAACACATTTAGTTCTCCATCAGACCACAAACCATCATTACCAACACTCATCCTGTATATTCACCCCATATAACAGCATACAAGATACACGATACATATTAAAAGCACATTGCATGATAACACATCAATTACACGCAATTACAACGGTAAAAGTCGACAAAATGACATATTTCCAAATTCCCGACATAATTAAATCGGCCAACAACCTCAAAACCATTTTAACAAGAGAGAACATTTTATTTGCTTTCCAACGGTACCAAGAACGCCTCGATCCGAGTTACGGATCAAAAGTTATGAATTTTCAAAGAAAAGAATTTATTGAGAAACAGCCAGATTCGCCTGGCGACTTAGGATTTCGCCTGGCGAATCCCCATTCGCCAGCACTTCGCCTGGCGAACTAGTGGCGAAACACAAAATTTTAAAACCCCAAAAGTTACAGAAGCTACCCCATTTCTGTCTTTCCGATTTTGCCTGGCGACTTATGATTTCGCCTGGCGAATCACCCTTTGCCAGCACTTCGCCTGGCGAACTAGTGGCGAGACCTAATCCGCCTGGCGAATTCCCAATTCGCCTGGCGAATCGTACCAGACCCAGAATTTACTGCTGCGGGTTACACGGTTCAAAACCCCCAAAAACCCCATTTTCACCCCAAATCAATTCCAACAGCAAAAACAAGTATCAGCAAATGTTCATATGCATAGAAGGATCATACAACGCGACTTATAACGATTTCCGACCCTGGAAACATCGATTTTTATCAATTGTTCTTCAATTTATAAAATGAGAAAAAGTTGTAAAACAACCAAAACAATTACCACAAATAACACATATACATACACAAGCAAGATATAATTGAAACTTCTCACCCTTATCCGATTAATCGCGCTCGAAACGGAGTTATGTCGATTTTTGCTCTTTCTCCCTTTTCTCTCCTCTTCCTTTCCTTCCCTTCTCTATCTTTCCTTTTTCTTTCCTTCCTCTCTATTTCTCTCTAATCTCTATTTATATAAAATATCTAAACCCCTAAAAGACTATTTTCCTCAGCTCAAATATCTCGCAAACGCTCTCTAAATGCGATAAAACATAAACATACCGATGAAATATATTTCGGGAAATAAAAGTTGAAAAGAAATTATAATTTATTGCAAATATTTTACCTATCAGGGAAATTAACCAATTAACTCAATTAGCAGGTAAAATACAATAAATTCAGACATTTCACAAAATTCACATAAATAAAATAAATAAATACAATTAAACAAATCGGGGCGTTACAACTCTCCTCCACTTAGACATTTTCGTCCTCGAAAATCTAACTGAGACGAACGACTCTGGATACGACTCTCGCATCCGACTACCCAACCAACATGCCAACCAAAGGCACACCACAAATAATACAACTGACAAACCACCTCGCTAACAGCAACTACTACAACAGCACGACACGATGACAACTACAACGACAAGATGCAAAGCCCATACAATGCACTTGACAACCAACTCACGACTCAAGAAATACCCAAGTTACGAACACACAGGTTCACTCTTGAACCGAAACACAACAAGAACATAAAGTTTCACGACCCAACATCGTTTCAACAACATCCACATAACCATGATACCAACATCCTTGTCACACAACAATATTACAACAATGCTACCCTCCAACAATCAAACACATACGACCAAAACATCCAACCTAATATTAGCACCTGATTAATATTGAAACCTTAAACTTATCACTTCCATTCTGAAACGTCCAATAGTCTTACCATTCCTACATGTTCCCAATGTTCAATTTATGAATTCTTACAAGTCACACACGCAAATACAAAATGGGCCACATCACACTTTCGTTGCGCACTCTGATTACTCGGAATCATCCAAACTACCAATCTCACGTCCAAAGTCTAACTCTTTCTCATATTCACCAAAACTCACTGTTCATTTTAATATACCTAACTTCACACTCTACTGTGTTATCTCACACACCAGACACGAGTCTCTGAACTGCTCAAATAATTTTAATTCTCTGACCATCAAAACAAACTTACATAAAAACTTTCGGCTTAACTCATCAGGCACAACCCTAGCTTTTTCCGAAGGATAGTCCAAGCCAACTTCATAACTCGTCGCGAATTCTAACCATCCTCGTTGTCTCATACTCTATTCCTTCAAACCAAACAAGTACTCAATACCTTTGTGATTACCAAACACTTCGAACCTAGAACCATAAAGATAATACCTCCAAATATTCCCACACGATACAACCGCAACCAATTCCGAATCCTAAATAGTATAGATTCCTTTTATGAATCCTCAATTGTCGTAAAGCGTAAGCCACGACTTACCCTCTTGCATTAACACACTGACTAAACTCATCAAAGACACTTCACAATACCTCACCACCAGTTTATTAGGATCACACAGAATCAAAACTGAAGCCATAGACAACTTCTACTTTAACTCACTAAAACTTACTCACAACGAACATCCAAAACAAACGACTCACCCTTTGCAAGTCAACTGAGATAACAGAAGTACGAACTTAACAAGGTCTTCCATATCCTGCAATAACAACCAACTGAGCCCAAAAGTTTATAATCTCCTTAACCAACTTCGGAGCCTCTCATTGTAGAACTACATCTACTTCCGATGGATCCATAACAATACCATCATCGGAAATAACATATCCAAGAAAACTAACCTTTTCAACCAAAATTCTCACTTGAATAACTTAGCATAAAACTCCGTCTCTTTTCAACACTTGTAATTCAAATCTCAATACTCTACCTGTTCTTCCTCTGAGTTTATAACAGATCCGAATATCCTTAATCAAAGCCATTACAAACTTATCCAATTAAATATGGAAGATACAATTCCTCTACTCCACAAACATTCCAGATGCATTACTAACACCAAGCAACATCACTGTACGTTGTAATGCCCAACCAAATTCCAAAAGATATAAATTATTAAAGCTTTTGCAAAACTTTCCACTGGGTAACTGGTTACTCACATACAAGCTTAACCGAGTAAATAACAGCCTATTCCGATGATATCAAACATAACTAGTCACATGAAACCGATCAAAGCCTCAACTCACACAAATTCACCACTCTTATCAAATGTTCCAAACAATTGCAATTTCACTCAAACTCAACCAAACCATTCCAGTCATCTATTCATGAAAGTGGACACTTGTTCTCAATCCTTACCTTATTCAACTGCCAGTAATCCATACCCAATTTCTTCTATTAACAGTCCAAATTCGATAAATCCCAATGTGTAGCAACAACCAACCCAAAATAACTCTCAAATATTACATCCACACTTAAGGTTTTCTCAAAATTTCCATTAATGCTCTAAAATTCCAAAGACTCCAAACCTAACCAGAACTCTAAGTTTCGCTTTCCATAGTCTCAATACCAATACCATCGTACACATCATACTTGTTATTCCATTCAATCATCATTCCCTTTTTGCAACTAACAATACTGGAGCTTTTCAAGACGACACACTTGGTCTCACAAATCCCTTTCCCAGTAAATCAGCTCACTGCTTTTTCAGTCCGGGTACTTCTAATGCTAACATCCAATATTCCATCCGAAAATACATCTGAAAATCACGCACCACTGACAGCCCCACACTGTGGCCTTTCTACCAATTTCCAGAACACTATCATCACAAACATAACAAACACCTTAGTCTCAACTCCAAAGAGTGTCCTACTCACTTGGAAGATATAACCTCGACTATTCACCTTCGTCCAATTTAAGTTCACACTCTACTCTCTAAGAACAACCCTTAGTAATACCCAATCATTCTCCCTCAGAGACATTCCAACTTGACCAATATACAAAACCTCTAATCCGCCTCATCTTCCGATATAAGAATCTTCATCGACTCATCAAAACAATCCGTAATCATTTTCTAAAATTCCAAACCCTTCATTGCACACACTATTAAAGTCGGAAAGACACGCCTATTCCATCCAACATAATTCCCATCTATTATCAACAAGAGATTAAGGGTGATCAGTTCCTCAATTTGTCAATAGACAGCCGACAATCATGATGGGGCATAAACCATCTTTACCAAACTATAATAGCATTACTTGCATCTTATGCACAAAACTACCTAAGCCACAAATCCTTAGTTGACACAAACCTTACCTCCGCATTCACTTCGGAACCGAAAACAACATTGTCCAAACAACACTTACACTCTTGCAACCAACGGCACACTGAGCCAACGCTCCACAACCGAAGCAACTTGGAGAAGTCCCAGCTTCTCCCCCACTTATCTCATTCTAAATCCTACAGACAAAGGATTAGAAAAACCAAAAAGTACTGACAGTGTTTCACACACATATCACATACTAAGAAACAAACAACATCGGCAGTATTCAACTGACACACCAACTGACTCAAAAACTTGGTCGGACGGACCGACCTGCTCTGATACCACTAATGTAACACCCCAATTCCCATCGCGAATAAATAATACATAAATAAATCATAGTAGATAAAAATTTATTTTTTCTGACAGAAATAAGGATGCCACAACAAAAGAAAGAAAATACAATCCCTGCTCATAATCTTTGATACATAACACAAACAATTGAATACCCTCAAGGGGAAACTTTTTCCATATAAAAGGAAAGGTCAATTATGGAATAAAGCGGAAAGATCCATAACCGACTTGTTTTACAAAATAAATTGTTTTATAACGTCAGAATATTCATACAGAGCTAATACAAAATATATTAGACAAATGTACACACACACACACACACACATATATATATATATATATATATATATATATATATATATATATATATATATATATATATATATATAATAAAAGCGTTCCCCGACTCCCGTGCTACGTATCAGAGCAGACAGACAGACAAACGGATGGAGAACTAATCTTCACAAAAGCCTCCAAGACAACCAATCTGCAATTTCCTCATAGAGCAATAAACCATAGCAGAAGGGTGAGAAATAACAACTAAATCAAGATTGCATAATAATATGCAAACACATAACAATTCACATGTATATTTATTCTCACCACAAGCATCGCATACTAATACACATAGCATATCACATATACATAACATATTAAAATTATCCAACATAATCACATATTTGCACATAAGGCATACCAAAGTCACAACATATGGCAACACACCACCACCTCACCAATTAAAACATAAATCTCAATACACACTCAATCAATTCATGATTTTCCACACATAATCAATCCATTTATGATTTTCCACACAAAATGCATCCATTCACAACTCTCACACATAATCAAATCATTCATGATTTATGCAAATACACAGAGACCGACACAACGACTCTATGCAATGCATATGCGGTACCATCCATCCATCATTTCTCGTCACCAGTTCACTCAGGAACTCTGCTGGAATCATCGCTTGTTACTTAGGATTACTCATGTAACACCCCGTCAGGCAAACGAAGTTCCCCGTCGCTTTAGATCCTCTTATTTTTCTAAGGCACACGACGTTTATGGATCGCTTTAGGTCCTCTTTGTATAAGGCACACGATCCGATCGCTTTAGGTCCTCTTTGTATAAGGCACACGATCGTCTATAATCATCGCTCACACCTCTTATTTTTAAGGCACA
This sequence comes from Lathyrus tuberosus, assembly GCA_022829125.1. Classification (NCBI taxonomy): domain Eukaryota; kingdom Viridiplantae; phylum Streptophyta; class Magnoliopsida; order Fabales; family Fabaceae; genus Lathyrus; species Lathyrus tuberosus. The sequence continues at coordinate 16,637,506 of JALAZF010000066.1, read as the reverse complement.
CGATCCATCTGATCGCTTTAGGTCCTTTATTTTTAAGGCACATGATGTTATAGCGGATTCCCTCTGGAATCGATTCGTCGCTCACACCCACTAGGGCACACGACATCACCAGAATGCACATCATGATGCTCAACATACAATGACTCATGACATTCAAATGCATCTTCACACTTATATGCAACCATAATCATGCACATATTTCAACTCATCAATTCCATACATTCACAATTCAACAATATGAATTATCTCATCATCAATATTCATGCATTGAAGACACTTCAAACAATGCATTTCATCACAAACCATAAACCACAATAATCATGCAATCACAATTACTTCCATAAGGAATTCACACCACAAGGCTACCCACAACACATTGTAAAAACATACATTGATATTTAATCCAACAATGTATTTCACTACACAACAACATCATTATCATACCTTGAAATCAAACCCAAAACAACACATTTAGTTCTCCATCAGACCACAAACCATCATTAGCAACACTCATCCTATATATTCACCCCATATAACAGCACACAAGACATACGATACATATTAAAAGCACATTGCATGATAACACATCAATTACACGCAATTACAACGGTAAAAGTCGACAAAATGACATATTTCCAAATTCCCGACATAATTAAATCGGCCAACAACCTCAAAACCATTTTAATAAGAGAGAACATTTTATTTGCTTTCCAACAGTACCAAGAACGCCTCGATCCAAGTTACGGATCAAAAGTTATGAATTTTCAAAGAAAAGAATTTATTGAGAAACAGCCAGATTCGCCTGGCGACTTAGGATTTCGCCTGGCGAATCCCCATTTGCCGGCACTTCGCCTGGCGAACTAGTGGCGAACCACAAAATTTGAAAACCCCAAAAGTTACAGAAGCTACCCCATTTCTGTCTTTCCGATTTCGCCTGGCGACTTACGATTTCGCCTGGCGAATCACCCTTCGCCAGCACTTCGCCTGGCGAACTAGTGGCGAAACCTAATCTGCCTGACAAATTCTCAATTCGCCTGGCGAATCGCACCAGACCCAAATCAATTCCAACGGCAAAAACAAGTATCAGCAAATGTTCATATGCATAAAAGGATCATACAACGCGACTTATAACGATTTCCGACCGTGGAAACATCGATTTCTTTCAATTGTTCGTCAATTTATCAAATGAGAAAAAGTTGTAAAACAACCAAAACAATTACTACAAACAACATATATACATACACAAGCAAGATATAATTGAAACTTCTCACCCTTACCTGATTAATCGCGCTCGAAACGGAATTATGTCGATTTTTGCTCTTTCTCCCTTTTCTCTCCTCTTCCTTTCCTTCCCTTCTCTATCTTTCCTTTTTCTTTCCTTCCTCTCTATTTCTCTCTAATCTCTATTTATATAAAATATCTAAACCCCTAAAAGACTATTTTACCCCTTAGCTCAAATATCTCGCAAACGCTCTCTAAACGCGATAAAACATAAACATACCGATGAAATATATTTCGGGAAATAAAAGTTGAAAAGAAATTAGAATTTATTGCAAATATTTTACCTATCAGGGAAATTAACCAATTAACTCAATTAGCAGGTAAAATACAATAAATTCACACATTTCACAAAATTCACATAAATGAAATAAATAAATACAATTAAATAAATCGGGGCGTTACATGAATCAGCTAAGGCAATCCCTTACAAATACGGTGCAACGATAATTGAAAATGGAAAGGAAATTCCATTACCCTCCGTCGTGAATATTGCATACATCAGTCGAGTAACACGGAGCGGTCGAATCTTCAACCGAGGAGTTGGAGAACCTAACAAAGAAAAGGAACTTCAGACAGAAGCTCCTGATCCACCAGTCGGTCAATCCAGTAAATCTGACCTTTTGAAAAACAATGATGAGATGCTGAAGCTCATCCAATGGAGTGAATACAACATTGTTGACCAACTATTACAAACTCCTTCAAAGATCTCAGTGCTATCACTTTTACTCAGTTCCGAAGTCCACAGAGAGGCTCTACAGAAAGTCTTAGAGCAGGCCTTTGTGGAACAGGATGTGTCAATACGACAGTTCGACAACATCATCTCTAACATCACTTCCTGCAACAACTTAAGATTCACTGATGAGGATTTTCCAGAGGGGGGGGGCAAAAGCCACAACATGGCGCTCAATATCACAATTAACTGTCAGGACGATGCTTTAGCCAGTGTACTGGTAGACACAGGATCGGCCATCAACGTTATGCCGAAGTCCACTTTAATGCGACTATCATTCAAAGGATCTCTGATGAGGGGCAGTGAGGTTATCATCAAAGCATTTGACGGGTCTCGGAAAGCAGTTATCGGCGAAGTCAACCTTCCCATAACTATTGGTCCTCACACTTTCCTAATCACTTTCCAGGTCATGGGCGTCCGGGTAGCGTACAATTGTTTATTAGGAAGACCTTGGATACACCAGGCTGGGGCAGTCACTTCAACGCTACACCAAAACCTGAAGTTCGTCAAGAACGATCAACTCGTCACAGTTTGTGGAGAACAAGCCTTGATCGTGAGTAACCTTTCATTATCCACTTGTGTAGAACCCGAGGAGGTTGTTGGGACTCAGTTCCAAGCATTTTCGGTGAGCAATGAGAATTAATCAGAGAAAGGAACCTCTATTTCCTCATACAGAGATGCTCTCGAAGTGATCGAGAATAACAATGCAAAAGGATGGGGACAGCTTGTCATTCCTACTGATAATAAAACAAAGAAGGGTCTTGGTTTTTCTGCAACCTGCACCCAAACAGCTGCTAACGATGAAAGTCTTCATCCCATTCAGGACTTCTTCCACAGTGGAGGTTTCCTTCACCCAGTGCCTAAAACAGTCCATACTATCAACGAGGAGGATCCCTCTGATACGGATGAGGAATGGGAGTCCTATCTCAATGAGAACGGTTATATGTCTCAGGAAGAGGTGCCTACTGTCGCTCCCGGGATTTTCATCCAGGTACAAACGCGAAAGTGGCGCGGAAGGAAGGAAGAGAGTCACCAGCCAGGCATTTTTATCCCAAAGATAGGGAAGGGTAATGCTGCACAAACCCGAGAGAAAGGAAAGAACAAGGTCTCGCGAACCAAAGAGAAAGGGTAAGGGAGTCAGTTACGTGAAGGGAAGGTATTAGCACCCCTTCACGTCCGTCGTACTCGACGGGATCCACGCTTGAAGTACTGCTCAAAGGGTGATAAAAAAGATGCTGGAAAAGGAATGGAAAGAGAACGAGAAACAAATGTAGGGAAAATAAAAGAAGTGCTCAAATGGGCCCTACCCCACTGCCTACGTATCTCATCGGGAACATGAGAATCAGAGCGACGTAGTTCCCCTGACTAAGGGAAAACTGCTTGCGTTTTAGGGAACGGCTAATGTTCAAGCTCAAGTATTGCAGGCTCGCTGAATCGAGTGTGTTACCGTATTGTAAGAGAACAAGGAGAAGCACGTTCTTACATTGAGAGTGAGTGAGATGAGAAGAGAATTCCCGAAGGAAAGATGTTTTTGTTTGTTTGAAGTGTTTTAGAAGTTTTTTTATTTGAAGTGTTTTGCATAGGTAAGTGTACCTAAGTCTTTTTCAATGGAATGTGCATCTCATGCATCATTCCAAAATGAAATGATGATGAAGTACACTAAGCATGAAGAAGATCCTCAAACTTACTTCCAAGGTTAAAGGCTTAAGCACACTAGCCTATTCCCTTTATTAAATATTTTTATTGTTTTTAAATGAAGAAGTGTTTTTGAGTTTGTTTGTGAAATCACTTCATGTTAAGACTTGTACATCATGCTAGAAAACCTACAACACATTCCAAGATGGAATGTATGCAAGCCCCCCATGGAATAAGGCTTATGGCACATGAAGATATTTCAACCTTTATTAGGTGTTTTGAAGTTGTTTTGAGATGAGAGAAGAGAGACTCAAAAGAAATAAAGGTAAAGACTAAAGGGGACTAAGACTCAAACCCTAATGTTATCATGCTTAGAGATCCTAAGGTTTAGTGTGGTTTAGAAACCTAAGTCTAAAAGAAAAGAGAAGAAGAACAAGCTCTAACTTACTTCAAAGATTGAAGTTAAGTTGAGAACTCAAGGGGATGAAAGAAGTTGCACAAAGAAAGCATTAAAATGCTTTGCACAAACACAAAAGAGAAAGCATTAAAAAGATGAGGGAAGAAGGTGTGTGTGAAAGCATATCCACACACTCAACTTACCATTAGCCCCTACAAGCAAAGGTTAGTTCAATAATGGAATAAGAAAGTATAATTGAGAAAATGTAAGCAAATAAATCCTAGTGTTCTAAAGGAAACTCTAGGAAGCTTCTCAAGAGCTAAACCTAAAAAGGAAAGACCACTAAAGGGTGGTGCTGGCCTAGGGCAGTAGCAAAGCCTGTTTACATCTACCAATGGTTACAAAGGCTTACAATATCAATCTATGTCTAAACAATCTACCAAACATCAAAGGAATGCAATGATATGCACTAAAGATGCATCATGAACATTTAAGAGATGTAAAACATACAAAGATGCAATATGAAACCACACAACCAGTAGAGAAACAATTCATAAATTTCATCAAGTATCCATGAATTAACATCAATAATATGAGAATAAAACTCAAGAATAAGAAGGGGGAAGAAGTAGGACAATGTCACACAATAATGCACAATGTTGTTTACTTACAAAACAAGTCACAAAGGAGAGGGAAATGCAATTATGAATGCAAATGAGCATGGATCAGTAGCATACATGATATAAGATGATATTAGAATGCACAAATCAACAAGTTTGGTTCATACACAAGTCACATTAGAGATTAAGAAGAAGAGAACACAAGTTGAAATGATGAATTAAAGATGAATCATAAATGGGTATGACATACAAACATGAGTACATGCATGAAAAATGTCAAAGACCAGAGGTGAATGGCATATTATAATGCATATGAATGTGTATGGATGATCATACAAAACATGGATGCAATGGTACAAGAAGAGAAGACAAAATGAAAAGAAGTTCAAACAATGTTCAAGTTTAAAAGATTGGACATACTTGTAATGCAAGTCATGAATAAGGAATGAAATATGAACATGAATAATAATGGATGCAAGGAAGTAGTGTATGATATGCTTTATCATATTAGAATGCAATAATGGTGTCACAAAGATGCACACAAGACAAATTGAGGCATATAAAAAAATGCACACAAATATGTCAAACTTAGTTCACATAAGCAACAAACATTCATGAACCAAAACAAAATGCAAATGACCTATAATCTAACATTGATGACCTATAATATCTAAGTAAAGACCTATAACATGATCACACAAGTTCTAATGCTATGGCACAAGTGCCTCCTAATCAAACAAGATTGAAAAGTCAAAGAAAAGCACACAAAATATCACCTATAACATCAAGCAAGGAAAAAATAGAAAGAGACTTGTAAAAAAAATAAAATTTAAGATAAAAGCATCTAAGTCAGAAGAAAAACAAATATAAAAAGCTCATAGAAAAATTCACAAAGAAACTAGGCTAAACAAGTCATCAAAGTCACATTAGGTCAGCAATGAATAATGCATAAAGAAGTGGTTTAAATGCCATACATAAATGATTTTAAAAATATGAAAAAAATATTTTTAGATGTCTCAAGATATTATCTAAATAGGAAAAAAAGATTGGATGCAAAATGATTTTGGAGCTTTGCAAAACAATTTGTTAAAGTTCAAATATCAAAGAAGAAACCACATTAAAAAAGAAATAAAGTAATATTCACAAAATATAATCAAATATTCACAAAATCATAATTAGAAATCAAACAAAATTATTTTAATGTCTAAACATGGTTCATGAATTTTTGTAGAATTTTTAGATGCATTTTGATATTTTTTTAAAATAGAAAATGAAACAATATAAAAGAGAAAATAAAATGCAAATAAAACAAGCAGGGAGGTGTGGCGAAAGTAAAAAAGTTCAAAATGAATTGGGCTCAGAATGAGGGAGTGTGAAAAGAAAATAGGTCCAGTCCATTAAGGTGCATGCGTGTGTGTGGTTAAGGTGTACACTCAGTCAAACATTTGACTCACTCACAGCCATTAGATGCAGTCAAATAGATCCATCATCCAAAGTAATTCAATCCAACGTTTCACATAGCAAGCACATGGTAATTAACACGCACGCACACTCATGCAAGCAAATCAGAGAGAAAAAGAGGTACGTGAGTGGCAACGTGTTCATTTATGTGTTGGCAACATATCATGCGTAGGATTAAGCAAATCAGACGGTCACATTTTAAAATCCTAAAACCCTAATCTGAAAACCTCACCGGCCGGAGAATGACCTCCGGTCATCTTCTCCGACCATCTCTGGCTACCTGCAAGTATCACATTCTCCAGAAATCTACAAAACGCATATCAAAATGTTCATGAAGTCATGTAGGTCACAGATCCATGCTCAAATTTTACAAACAAAGCACACACAAATAGATTCGAATCCAAGAAGTTTTGCCCTAGGTTTTGAATCTAAGCACCTAAGGTGCGTATCACTAGCCGGAGATGCATATAGTTCCTAATGAACTTCAGACAAGCAAAAATGAACTCAAAATAGCTTGAATTAGAGAGAAAAAGTTAAGATGATGAAACCTGAACTTGATGAGATGAATGTTGTAAGAATACCAGAGGTTCCTTCTTGAATTCTTGAGCTTGAGTTGAGCAAAATAAATGCTATTAAAAGCTTGAATCCTTGTAAAAATCAGTGAGATGAACTTGAAGATGATGAAGATCAGTGCTATGTTTCAGTGCACCAATGCTTTGAGATTAGTGAATGATGAAGTTTGAAGGAGAAAATGGAGAAATTCGTGTGAAAAGAGAGAGAGAGAGAGATTTCAGAGAGAAAACTTGAGCTTTGGTTTGTGAAATGTAGAAAAATGATTTTTTTTTTTCCATTGCAAAACCTCTCAGAGAAGCTTATATATGGTTGGTTAAGAATTAACCATCTCAGTTGATTGTTGGAAGTTGAGTTAAATGAGTTGGGTTAACTGAGTTTTGAGTTAACAGAATGAGTGAGGTGGTTAATGGCACGAGTTTAAGGGTTTGGATGGAGTGTGGAGAGGTTTATGAAGTTATGGTGAGGTTTAATGATCAGTGGTGGTGATGATGTGTTGCTGCAGCCTTTCCTTGTACCATAAGCTTCACTATTTCCTCTTTGATGCATGGTGTAGCATGTATACATGAGTGTGTAAGAGTATGTGTGTTCAAATGAGGCAATGTGAATGGTGTGAGAGCATGCGTGGGAACTGATGGAAACAACAACAAACAATGCCAAACATCTCATTCTTGGCAGCACCACAAAATAATGGAAATGTTGGTGTTTGAAGGAAGCTTTCTTCATGTATGCTGAATGGTTTGATGAGATATTGGTGGCTATGGAAAGAGGGTTCGTAATGTAACATGTTTGGTGTTGAAATTGGATTGAATGGAGGCTTGAAAGATGGTCAAAAATGACTTAAAACTCAAGGGATCCAAACTGCCTCATGTGCGTGTGACTTGGTTTGCAGGCTAGGCCTTGGTGCCTATGGAGAATTCAGTGTGAAACTTCCATGTTTGGGCCCTCATATGACCCTCATAACATGTTCAAATGAAAACATGTCCAACATCAAAGTTGAAGAGGACATGGAGATGAACAACTTTGATGTTGGAAAGTTTTTTCATTTGAAGCTTACTTGATAAAGAAAACTATCTTGACATTTAGCACACCAAGTGTTTGATGAAATTATGGCCTGGAGGCCTGAGCTTGCCTTGCCATGACTTGAGATATGCCTTAATTTTACCAAACTTTGATTGATCATAACTCCCTCAATTTTGATCCAATGGAAGAGTTCTTGGTATGAATTTGAAGCTTGGAATGTGATATTTAATTGGCTCAACTTGGGCCTGAAGTTTGAAGTTTTGTCATGGAGAAAGAATGCCTTGAAGTGTAGTGCAAAATGGTCCAAAACATGCCATTTTTAGAAACCCTAAGTTTCTAAATTTGGCAACTTTGTACAATTCTTGATTTTTGATGATTCCTTCATCATTTCTTGATCAAGTCTTTTCCAATGAACATATGTAACTTGAATTTCATGAATTTGACCTAAAAAAGTCAGGTGTTGACTTTTTCCTTTGCACAGTTGACTTTTCCCCAAATTTCTTTATTCTCAAGCAACTGATCAATTAAACGTCTTCTGAAATGAACCAATGAACAATCTTCCATCCTTAGATACTTAATATCATGTAGAAAACATTGAGATCAAGTTTGGACCAAAATTTCATCAGGAGACTGCTTGAATCCAAAACCCTAATTTGGACTGCTTTTGCTAGGAGATGATGAACTGTCCAATCTTCTTGATGAATTCCATCTTCTAAAGACTTGTGAGATCAAATGAGATGATGTATGATATAAGAGACCCTTGAGGCTTGTTTGAAGACCCTTGGCTCTTGTTCTCCTGCTTTGGATGGACCCAAACTCTGAAAATCACTGATCACATGCCCTATGCAACATGTATGAGGAATGTTTAATTTTTCTATGACTGAATGCCATGCAATGCAATGAAAGCACATGCTAAATGATATGAAAAATGAGAGGGAAAATTTTAGGTTATGACAGCTGCCCCTATTCAATCACTGTAGACCTGAATAGATGATAGCGATTGCTTTCAGACTTTCAAGGTATGGAGGGATTGAATACCAAAAATAACCAGGAAATTTGCACTCTGTGGAGAAGAAGAAAAAGGATATAAACCCAACCAAGTGAACTCTGTGTAGCGAGCGATTTTGGACGCGGTTCTTAAGCGCTGGTCGCTCTCTGCGGTTTGAGCTTAAAACTACAGGTCGATTCATTTTTTATCCTATTGTGAGCTGAATAAGGAAGGGAAATAGATGTCTCCAATTAACCTTGCTTTACATACTGAGTTTAAACAGCGGTCTGTTAGGTTACGGATGCTATCAATGTGGAGGGCCTTTGTACTAGTTATTTGTATTTTAGCCAATACAGTTTTCTTTCTTTTTACCTGGGCAGAAGGTTTCTGGCGGGGAACAAGGATTAGGATGTTAGGACTGATGCTTTTGAAATACTGCTTTTGATTGATGGAGATATGGGATTTGGGTTTTTTGTTGATTGCGCTCGCTAAGATCTTTTCTTTCGATCTTATGCCTACGTATTCCCGTTTACCGAAACAGGGAAATCAGAGCATTCGTAGTTCCTCCTATTCTATGGGAGGAAATTGGTTTTTGTTGTCTTGTTCAAAGCCCAAGACGTGAAGCGAAAGGTGGTTTGTATCTTGTTCAAAGCCCAAGATGTGAAGCTGAAAGGTCTATTTGTGTCTTGTTCAAAGCCCAAGACGTGAAGCTGAAAGACCTTGACTTTAGAGAGAATTTGTCATCTCTAAAGAGGGGAGAAGGAGAATTACTTTAACTGGGATACGTGGATCCGAGCAATGCCATAATTTCCGGAGAAAGGGTTTTAACCTGAAGGAGAAGACTTTAACTCAGTGTAGAGCAATGCCATCTTTCCTTAGGAATTTCTCATGCTAAAAGAGGGACAGTGGCATGGATGTAGATGATCCAGAGGCTTGCCGCTTACAGCGATTAGATGATGGGAAAGGAGTTGTTGATGTTTGTATACTGTGAACGAGGCACAACTTTGATGCTAAAAGGTTAATTGGATTAACCAGTGGTTTTCTTATACAAAGCCTAAGAGGAGGCTAATTTCCGCTAGGAAAATCATTATACAAAGCCTAAGAGGAGGCTAATTTGTGTCTCGTACAAAGTCCGAGAGAGAGACTAAAATTTTTTGACCCGACGATGGAGTCTTTGTGTCTCGTACAAAGCCCGAGAGAGAGAGGCTAAAATTTGTTCGGCTCAATATGAACTTTTTTGTATCTCGTATAAAGCCCGAGATGGAGGCGAAAGGGGGATTGACTCAACGAGGGAGTCTCTTATGTGTCTCGTACAAAGCCCGAGAAAGAGGCGAAAAGGTTGTTTGACTCTACTGGGGAGAATTTTCGTATCTCGTACGAAGCCCGAGATAGAGGCTATTGTAACTGTTTTAGTTGAGTGACAGATCCAATATACTGATTTTAAAAGAGAAAATCAGTTCTTATATGAGTAACACTGTACTCAGGGATTTGATTTGAGGATCAGGGATATTTCCTTCTCTTTGAGGAAACGGGAAATCCAAAGGGTGTCGAGACTGTCCGAGTCTGCGGGTTTCCTTCCTATTTAACGAAGGGTGCTTGAGAATGTCTTTGAGACTCAAGGAAGTTAGACTGTCCGTGTCTAGAGTTTTATCTTTTGTATTATGCTTTGAGAAACAGTAGTAGACTCTATGAAAGGACTATTCTATGGAGATGACTAGGTTCTGTTCCTATACCTCTAGGAGGTCGTCGGGACAATTTGTACGAAGCCCAAGAGGAGGCTGGAAACTTTTAAGAAGCCGACGGGTCCTTGTACTAAGCCCAAGAGGAGGCTATCATTCCCGGAGGAAGAGATCATTATACGAAGCCTAAGAGGAGGCTGTGAATACTTCTAAGAAGTCGTAGTGTCCTTGAATAATGCCCAAGAGGAGGCCGATGCTTTTAAGAAGCCCGTGGGTCTATCATCTCCTTTCCATTAGGAGAGATAACTCTTTTAAAGATAAAAACCACTGGTAAACGTGCGAGGTTTACTATCCAGCGACTTCTAGCTTTTAAAGAGGGTTCCTTAGTTAAGGTCCAAGATTATGACCGTAGTGGGTACCCAAATCCCGAGACATTTAAGGCAAGCTATCCACAAGGAATAGATCAAGTCAGGAAAGTTCGAGAATTGGGAAGAAACTCAAAGATGCCATTCACGGAGAATACATTCATCTTGGGGAGTAGAGCTTCTTGACGATTCCTAAGGAGGACTGCCGAAGAGAAGACTGTATCTGGTGCTCCTATTGGGGATCTAGGCGTCTATTTCTACGAATAAGTGAAACGGCGTCACCTAGTTCTAGACGTAGTAGCCGGGGAAACTCGAAATATCTATACTATTATTACACAGTAGATATGAGTTTATGAAAGGAGACTTACAGTGAAAACAGCCCCACAATACAGTTATATATATATATGAGTTTGTGAAAGGAGACTTACAGTGAAAACAGCCCCACAATACAGTTATATATATATGAAAGCGGTAAATGAAAGCGATAACCACTTATTCGGTTGGAGTGCTTCCATGCTGTTTGGTTAGTTGTTCAACAAAGAAAGATTGAAAATAACAGTATATATTCAAAATCAAAGGAGAAAGTGCTTTGAAAAAGAAAGATTTGGGGCTTACAGCTCAAGGAGAGGCCTAGGGTTTTATCAGTGAGCGCACTGTTTGACTTTGTAAAGCGGGACTTATACAAGTGACTGGGGCCCAAAATGGTTTACTGTACAAAGGGATGGGTCTTACACTCTCTCAAGAGGCCCAAAATGGTTTAAAGAAAATAGTGGGGCTTATAACACGAGGGTAGGCCCAAATGATTTTTCGTTTAAAAATTGCGATCGCGCCGAGGTTTTCTTTTAACGCAGAGGGACTTATACAATAAGTGAGGCCCAAAATGTTTTGGTTAAAAAGGGGATTGGGTCTTACACGCTAATAGAGGCCCAAAGTGTTTTGAATGGGTCTTATAGCTCAAGGAGAGGCCCAGATGATTTTTAAAAAAGGCGATGATCGCGCCGTTTGTTTTTGACGGTATCGGGACTTATACAATGAATGAGGCCCAAAAATGATTTGGTCAAAAAAGGATTGGGTCTTACACTCTATTAGAGGCCCAAAAAAGTTTTAAGAAAAAAAGAAATGGGTCTTACTACTCGAGGGTAGGCCCAAATGATTTTTATTTTTAAACGGGCGACGATCGCGCCGTTTACTTGTACAGAGGGACTTATACAATGGATGAGCCCCAAAAAGTTTTTGTACAAGGGGGGATGGGTCTTACACTCTCTCAAGAGGCCCAAAGAGTTTTGAAAATGATTTATGAAGGTTGAATTAATCCAAAACCCTAATTTGTTTTCAAAATGTATTTAATTGAATAAAAATTCAATTAAAATGATCAAAAATTGTTTAACACATGGAAAACAAATTGTGATCTTGGATTAATGCTTCAAAAATTAAGTATTGACCTACAAAATAATTAGAAAGCATTAAAAGTTGCAAAATCAATGTAGAAAAAATATTTAAAATGCCAAAAACAATTAAAATATTAATTCTTTGCAAAAATATCAATTATATGAAATAAATAATATTTTTGGGATTTTTTGTGAAAATAAAATATTTTAACATTTTTGTGAATTATTATAAAACGAATCAACTCAAAATCATTAAAACTCAGAGAGAAATTAATTTTTGAATCAATTAAACAAAATCACAAAATTCAAATATTTGAATTTATGAAAAATGGCGCCAAGAACAGCTGAAGAACACGCGCGTGTTCTTGGTTTCTCAGATTTGCATTTTCTATCCAATCTCCATGAATACGTAATCATATCATGCAATCGACATATCATTATGCTCGTCTCAACCTCATGATCATGTCTATGTACTTTAATTTCATTTAAATTAAACATACAACAAGAAATCACGAAGAAACCTCAAGAACCCTAATTTTTGCATGAAGGCTAGGATTTTTGATACACGATTCAAACAATGCAATTAATTGAGGGAAAACATTCCATGCATGATTATGAACATATGGCCAAATTATTGTGCGAGGAAATATGCATAGATTGAGAGATGACCAAGTATGTGCTTACCTCCAAGTCGTGACAGCAAGTTCAAAGTGATTTTTGATTTGGAGGTGTTACAGATGAGTTGTGATGATCTGAACAGCTTCCCTACACCCTATGGATTGTGTTTGGATGGTTGGACTTGATTGAAATTGGCTGGATCACTTTGTGGTACCTCAGCTGCAACTTGTTTGAAAATTTGAGCAACCAGCTGGTGATTTTGTGAAATTGATGTTTCAGAAGTAATCTAAGTGTTTGATCAGCTCATATGTGATGTATGTGAGGTGTGTGAGTGATTGGTTTGATTGGAATTGCTCTCAAACTCAAAACCCGATAGCTACCTTGCTAAGAAAGGCATTTTTGCCAAGAGAAAGAGATTTTGAAGAAAGCATCTGTTAGATGGCTTTGGTGTACTCAAACTGACCACAATTGAGCTCTATTTATAGTAGAGCAAGTTTGTTTTGCAAGGAATAGTGAATGGCAGCTGGTAAGTAGGTTTGGCCAATGTTGGCAAATGAAAATCCAAGTCTCCTCTAGCCATTGACTAGAGGTTAGGGCACAGAGCTTTGGTTCCCTTGGTCTTGGATAAGTCTTGACTGATTTCAGATGAGAGTGGCTCAGTCCATGCCACCTTGATGGTTCCATTGAATGCGTCATTCCAAATTTGAAGTCTTGTCCCTATTTTGGCCATTCTAGGTTCAACATGTTATTTCTTGTTCCATGGACTTTGGAGGCTTGGCTCAGTGATTGTCCCCTTTAGATTCAATCCTCTAAGGTGTCCAAGTGGATAGGAGCAATTGAATTTGGATGATTTTGGCAAATCGACCAAAGTTGCAAATTCTGCCTTGCCTTGACAGATTTCAGCAAGGCAACTTGGCAATGTTGTATCTCATGGTGTAGGTTGAATTTGGCAATGTTCTTGGCCATTTTGGAAAGCTCTTACATGATACAACAACTGTTTGAACAATTTTGGTTTTGATCTCTTTTGATTCCAAGTGAAAAATCCCCCTACATTTGGCAAAAAGTGAGGCAGAATCTGACTTAGTGAAAATTTCACTAAGTGTTGGAAAAAGTGACATTTTCACTTTTCAGCCACTTTGATCACTCCATAACTCAAAATCCTTAATGAATTGGAATGACTTGTAGTTGAAGTTTTTGTAGGTGATAATGAGGGCTACAAATCCATCTTTGGATGAGAAAAAATAGCCTTGTAGTTTAGGAGTTATGGTCCTTCAAAGTTGGTACCTTTGCCACTTTATTTTTAACTTAGAAAAATTTCTAAGTTTTATGGTTACCCCTTTTACAAGTTATCTCACTTTTCTTGATTTTTCTTGATGAATGATGATTCAAATCATACATTAACATCATTTTAGGGTTAAAAATCCATTTTGGTGAAAAATTTCAAAAAGTCAAAGTTGACTTTTGTGCACAGTTGACTTTTTATCAGATGAATTCCAAACTGTGCAATTCTTCAGGAAATCATGTCCTTGACCTAAATCAAACTTGATGGACATGTTCCATGGGTGTCATAGGGTATATTCAATCATGTATTAGGGTTTGGGAGCATGTCCTGGTCAAAAGTCAAAGTTACAGTTGACTTTTCCCTTAAAACCCTAATTGTGGTGCAGATGAAATTGAGACTTGTTGCTCAAACTTCTTGGATCAATCCATTGTTCCAAATGGATCGATATGGTATATTAGAGACCCTCAAATCATCTCGTGAGGTCTTGGCTCATGGTTTGTCCCAAAAGTCAACTTAGGGGTGAATTAGGTCAAGAAACCCTAATTCCTGATTTTTGATGAATGCATCCCCTGAGGCAAAATTGACTTGATGCATGGGTTCATGAGGTTCCATGAAGTATATTAGGTTATGTTTTGGATCGTTGCCTTGTGCCCAGATGAAAATTTCCATCTGGAGGCCCTGGTCGACCAAAACCCTAATTTGGTGACACTGTCGATCTTGAGACTTGATCCACCTAGAAGGGAGCAGCCTTGTGCTTAATCCTTGAAGTGGGAGTCCTTTTTGATCCATTGTGGATGTTTGAGAGATTAGACAAGTTGAAGATCATGTCATTTCTTGATTGATCCTTTGTCTAAGCACTCAGAGAGGGCTTGAAACCCTAATTTTGATTGTATTGGATGCTCACCCATCCTTGGGGAGACTAATGAAGCATAAAGGTACATCCATATTGTGATGATGATTTTCACAATGATGGGAAATCTAAGCGGTCAAAATTTGGGGTATTACAGATGCCCCTATTTAATCTTCTTGGACCCGAAGGTGTGAATGACGAAGGGATTCGGGCATTCGGGGTGCAAGAGGATTAAATATCGGAATACCCGAAATTTTGGTGGTGGTTATGAATGGCAGCTTACACATTCATCTTCTTTAGCTAAGCAATGATGCTTAGAAAAGGTAAACTTCCCCTCGATCCTGGTTTCCTACCAAGAACTGGTCTCAGTCTCTAAAATGAACTTCCCCTCGTTCCTGGTTTCCTACCAAGGAACTGGTCTTAGTTTCTTTTGTCAACTTCCCCTCGATCCTGGTTTCCTACCAAGAACTGGTCTTAGTTTCTTTTGTCAATAAACTTTATTGACAAGGGACGCTATGTGTAGCAGCTTTCCTTCAAACTTCTCGCCGAATTTTCCTGGGGAGATGCCATTTGACGGAAAAAGGTTTGATGTTAGACTTGCTGGGGAACCCAACGTCTGAATTGTAGAGTTGCACAAACTTCTCTGTTGGAGACGCCATTTGTCGATTCTACTGGGGAAAGCGAGTCTCTTGAGAGACTGTTTTCATTTGGGATCTTTCATCATACTTTTCTCGGGATCTTCCCGGAGAAACGCCATATGATGGGGTCCAATTTTGAGGTGCCAATGACCTTCTTATCAGTGGTTTTTCGGAGCAAAGCTGGCGTGCTGCCGAATCTCTGATCACGAGGCTTTCTCTGTGGATTTTCCTTAATCCGGGAAAGCAAGGATATCATCTTCAATGGCGAAGAGTGATGTTTATTGAAAGTTTTCTCTGGCTTTTCAGAGGTTCAAGTTATCAAAGTGGCCACGTGCCAACTTCTTTCCATAATTAAACTGGAAGCAAGGTTGTTCTGACACAGTATTTCCTGACGAGGCAAGAACTGACAACTCGATTGAGAGGACTTCTACCACTAGGGGACAAGACCGACTAGAGTGATAGTGATGCAATATGAAATGTGAATGCAAATAAAAAATGCATGATGTATGTATGTATATACTGACAAAACAGACGCGACATACAGACTAATGGATGAACACAATTGGATACTCGGCCATCGCGGGGCGAAGAAGTACCGTTGATTCAAAATAGCAATTCCACCTTGCTTAGGAGAGATAGTCCCGTTGGGAGCTATGTTGATCGGGCTTAGGAGATGAGAACTCGGCCGAGGCGTGTCAGAAGAAACAAGGTCTCTGACACAATTGATCCCTTCATTCAGGCATACTGGCTTAGAAGGAGTACTTTAATTCTGCACTTTGAAGTTCGCTTACTTCGGGAGAAGCAATCGATGTTCTTCTGATGTTCAACAGTCAAAAGAAATGCCATCTTTAATTTAAAAGCAGAAAAAGTTTAACAAGTAAATTCATTTTTGTTTTATTTCAAGAATCGCTGATTAAATTTAAACAACGTCGTTCTGTAAAGCTAAAACAAGTAAAGAATTACAAACAAAAGCACGAGGGCTCAAATTTTATTGATAAGACAGAGATCAGCCAAACGCGTGATTCCTAAGAGTATATACAAAGTTAGAAAATGGTAATTTACAGGGAAAAGGGCTACGTTGAAACATAACGACCACTATCCTTCTACCAACTTTGAGTTCGGGACATCCTGAGCTTCCGTCGAAGATGACCTTTGACTGGAGATTTCCTCCGATAGATGATGCAACTATTGCTGAGGGACTTGCCTCTGTTGAACATAGTTACTTGCCATTATCCCTAATTTTTGCCTGGATTGTACTATGAGATTTCCAATCCATCGGGATGATTTTTTTTTCATGTCTCTAACTTTTGCCTGGACCGCCCTTTCGGGTTTTCAATCCACCGAGACATATTTTTTTTAGGCGAAGTATTTCTTGACTACATCAACATTCGTGGGGTAGGCAAATTCCTCTCCGTCCATGGTTGCAAGTCTCAAGGCGCAGCCTGAAAAAGCTTTCGTGACCACATAGGGGCCATCATAATTTGGGGTCCATTTTTCCCCGAGAATCAGTGAGAAATGATTGTATCTTCTTGAGCACAAGGTCTCCTTTCTTGAAGACACGAGGTCGGACCTTTTTGTCGAACGCCCTCTTCATTCTCTGTTGATACAACTGACCGTGGCATAGTGTCGTGATTCGCTTCTCTTCGATCAGGTTCAGGTCATCGTGTCGACTTTGACACCATTCAGCTTCGGTGAGCTTTGCTTCCATCAATACCCGGATTGATGGGATCTTTACTTCTATGGGGAGCACTGCCTCCATGCCATATACTAGAGAGAAAGGGGTTGCCCCTGTTGAAGTGCGGACAGATGTGCGATAACCATGAAGAGCAAAGGGTAGCATTTTGTGCCAATCTTTATAGGTTACAACCATCTTTTGAACAATCTTTTTGATGTTCTTGTTAGCCGCTTCTACCGCTCCGTTCATCTTGGGTCGGTAGGGAGATGAGTCATGGTGTTCGATCTTGAACTCTGCACACAACTCTTTCATCATCTTATTGTTCAAGTTAGATCCATTATCAGTAATGATCTGGCTCGGAACACCATAACGGCAGATGATATTATTTTTGATAAATCGGACCACCACTTGTCGGGTTACATTGGCGAATGACGCTGCTTCGACCCACTTGGTGAAATAGTCAATGGCTACCAGGATGAACCGATGTCCGTTTGAAGCCTTGGGCTCAATCATACCAATCATATCGATTCCCCATATGGAAAATGGCCACGGTGAAGAAAGAACTTTGAGATGTGATGGCGGTACATGAATTTTGTCGGAGTATATCTGACACTTGTGACACCTCCTCATGTACTTGTAGCAGTCGGATTCCATGGTCAACCAATAATACCCGGCCCTGAGAATTTTTCTCGCCATTGTGTGTCCGTTGGCATAGTGCCAAAGGATCCTTCATGAATTTCTTTCATGAGAACGTCTGCTTCTGGTCTGTCGATGCATCGGAGCAAGACCATGTCAAAATTTCTCTTATAAAGAGTGTCACCGCTCAGGAAGAAGTTTCCAGCCAACCTTCTGAGGGTCTTTCTATCTTTCCTGAGTGCCCCAGATGGGTACTCTTGTTTCTGAAGGAAGCATTTGATATCGTGATACCAAGGTCTGTCGTCTATGACTGCTTCAATCGTGAAGATGTAGGCGGGCCGTTCAAGGCGCATTATGTCGATCTTAGGTATGTCATTCCATCGACCTACACTAATCATGGAAGAGAGAGTGGCTAATGCATCAGCCATGTGATTCTCATCACGAGGGATGTGATGAAACTCAACTCTGTTGAAGAAGGGTAACAACCTTCTTGCATAGTCTTTGTAAGGAATCAATCCTGATTGGTATGTGTTCCAATCTCCTTTTATCTGGTTAATAACCAAGGCTGAATCGCCGTATACATCCAAGTTTTTGATCCTTAAATCAATCGCTTCTTCGAGACCCATGATACATGCTTCGTATTCGGCCTCGTTGTTCGTACATTTGAACGTAAGTCGAGCGGTGAAAGGAATGTGGGAACCCTGAGGGGTAACAATGATTGCCCCAATTCTGTTTCCATAATGATTGACAGCTCCGTCAAAGATAAGTCCCCACTGGGAACCTGGTTCTGGCCCTTCACTGGGTAGCGATTCATCGCAATCTTTCATTTTTAGATACATGACATCTTCGTCTGGGAAGTCAAACCCGATTGATTCTTGATTGTCAATCGGTTGATGAGCCAAATGATCGGCTAAAATACTTCCTTTAACGGCTTTTTGAGCGTGGTACTCTATGTCATATTCTGATAGTAACATCTGCCAACGGGCAATCCTTCCCGTGAGAGCAGGTTTTTCAAAAACGTACTTGATTGGATCCATTTCGGAGACCAACCAAGTAGTATGATGAATCATGTACTGGCGAAGACGTTTGGCTGCCCAAGCCAAAGCGCAACAAGTTTTCTCAAGCATCGTGTACCGAGTTTCACAGTCGGTGAATTTCTTACTTAGATAGTAAATGGCAGACTCTTTCCGTTTAGTTTCGTCTTGTTGGCCAAGTACACATCCCATTGAGTCCTCTAGGACTGTGAGATAAATGATCAGTGGTCTTCCTTCCACTGGAGGTGATAGAATCGGAGGATTCAACAGATATTCCTTGATATTGTCGAAGGCGGTTTGGCAATCTTCTGACCAAACGCAATCCTGGTTCTTTTTGAGTAATTTGAAAATCGGCGCGCATGTCGCGGTCATAAGGAATATGAATCTGGAGATGTAGTTCAAACGTCCCAGGAATCCTCTGACTTGTTTTTCAGTTTTCGGAGAAGGCATTTCTTGAATGGCCTTGACCTTGTCAGGATCAACCTCAATTCCTTTCTGGCTGACGATGAACCCTAGTAGTTTACTAGAACGGACACCGAAGGTGCACTTGTTGGGATTCAAGCGGAGCTTGAATTTTCTTAGACGTTCGAACAATTTTGACAGATGTTCAACATGCTCATCCTCTGTTCTTGATTTTGCAATCAAATCATCGACATATACCTCGATTTCCTTATGTATCATGTCATGAAACAGAGTAGTCATGGCCCTTTGATAGGTTGCCCCGACATTCTTCAAACCGAACGGCATTACCTTGTAACAAAAGGTACCCCATGGGGTAATGAACGAAGTTTTCTCCATGTCTTTCGGCGCCATTTTGATCTGGTTATAGCCCGAGAATCCATCCATGAAGGAGAATACTTTGAACTTTGTTGTGCTGTCAACCAGCATGTCAATGTGTGGTAAAGGAAAGTCGTCCTTTGGACTTGCCTTGTTCAGATCTCTGTAATCAATACACATTCTGACCTTTCCATCCTTTTTAGGAACGGGTACGATGTTGGCTAACTATTGAGGATATTCAAATGTAGCAAGGAAACCCGCATCAATCTGTTTTTGCACCTCCTCTTTGATTTTGATGGCCATGTCCGGGTGAGTGCGTCTCAACCTTTGCTTTACTGGCAGACATTCTGATCTCAACGGTAGGTGATGTTCCACGATGCTGGTATCCAACCCTGGCATATCCTGATAGGACCAAGCGAATACATCGGGAAATTCTTTGAGAAGCTTTATCAAACCCTCTCTGGCAGTTGGACTGAGCAGTGCTCCGATCCTGATTTCTTTTCTCTCTTGCTCTGAACCCAAGTTTACCGGTTCCAACGGCTCTTTGTGAGGTTCGATGGACCTTTCCTCTTGTCTGAGTAGTCGGGAGATCTCTTCTGGAATTTGGTCGTCATTTTCTTCTTCAGCCTCGAATACCGGGAACTCAAAGTTGGAAGAAGGCATCGGATCGTATGTTTCAACGGGGTATAAAACAAGCAATCTGCATGACGTGATGATTCGTGTTTAGAAGAGATAGAGAAAATGCAAGTGTGTGCAGTGTTTTGATTTTACTGCTT
This sequence comes from Lathyrus tuberosus, assembly GCA_022829125.1. NCBI lineage: Eukaryota > Viridiplantae > Streptophyta > Magnoliopsida > Fabales > Fabaceae > Lathyrus > Lathyrus tuberosus. The sequence goes on along the minus strand of JALAZF010000066.1, from coordinate 16,617,083 downwards.
GTTTTTATTATTGAATGTTTTTTAGGATTACCATTTTCTGAAAAAGCAAAAAGAGAAAACAGCAATTAATGCGGGAATTACAGAACGACGTTATTTTATTAATGAACAAGTCGAAACTTGGAACTACAGCCCTATAAAACAAAACTCTGTCGCTTCGGGCAAAGCGAAGAGGGAAATTTACAGAAAACGAGCCCTATCAAAATATCTGTTTCACCTGGGTAGGGTGAAAGGTTTAAAGATGGCAATTACTTTGACTGGCGAACGACCTTTGGAACCTCGACGGCAACCCATTGGCGGCGAACTCCTCAGTGAATCACAAAGTCTGGAACCTTCCTTGATTTGTCTTCAGAAATGACGCTGATTTCTGGTGGAGCAGGATCATTGGAATCTGTTTCCCAGGCAGAAATGTCGTAGGAGGATTCCTCTGTTGCATTTTGCAGAGCATTTGTGCTCTCAGCTGTATCTCCCCATCCAGTTGGCTGGATATCTTCGAGCCTGATACGAGAGCTTTCGGGAGCAGTGTACTTGACCATAAAGTCGTATTTTCCACTTGGTTATCCCAGGGTGTCCCAAACTTCTTTGGAATTGGAGAAGTCATCCCTCTCGATGACGTTGACCTCAGGAAAAGCATAGTTGATGAATTCTATTCCTGCAAATGTTGCGAATTCATCTTCATGTTGAGTAGTTTCGGAATGACCCGAGTGTTGATCCCATGACATGGTGGGGACACAGGTATTTCGTTCAATGACGGTCAGCTGAGCTTCATTGTTCGGCTGACTTTCTTGCCCCAAGTTTCCTGGGTAAGGCTGCCACATTGGCAGGCCATCCATTGGGCCATAGTAATTGTGATCAAAGCTGTCTTTCATCGGAGTGTCTTCCTCTAATGAATTTGGCGGAGCACGACATCCTTTCGGATCACAATCTCCGTATATCATTTCGACATCTGATCTTGGTATAAATCTCGGACTTTCTGTAGGAAAGAAAAAAGGAGTAGGCACCTCTTCCTGAGACATATAGCCGTCCTTGTTAAGGTAGGACTTCCATTCTTCATCTGTGTCAGAGGGATCTTCCTCATTGATAGCATGAACTATCTGAGACACTGGGTGAAGGAAACCTCCACTGTGGAATAAGTTTTGAAGGGGATGAAGACTTTCATCGTTGGCAGCTGTCTGGGTATAGGTTGCAGAAAAACCAAGACCCTTCTTTGTTTTATTGTCAATAGGAATGACAAGCCGTCCCCATCCGGTTGTATCGGTACTCTCGACCGCTTTGATAGCATCTTTGTATGAAGAAATCGAAGTTCCTTCTTTGAAATGATTGTCCTTGCTCACCGAAAGTGCTTGGAACTGAGTTCCAATAACCTCCTCGGGTTCTATACAAGTAGATGATGATAGGCTACTCACAAGCAAGGCTTGTTCCCCACAAACCGTGATAAGTTGATCATTCTTGACGAACTTTAGCTTTTGGTGGAGGGTTGAAGTAACCGCTCCAGCCTAATGTATCCAAGGTCTTCCTAATAAACAACTGTATGTTGCCCGGATGTCCATGACCTGGAAAGTGATTTGGAAAGTGTGAGGACCAATAGTTATGGGAAGATCAACTTCGCCGATAACTGTTTTTCTGGATCCGTCGAATGCTTTGACGACGACCTCGCTGACTCTCATCGGAGGGCCCTTGAATGATAATTGCATCAAAGTGGACTTCGGCATAACATTCAGGGCTGACCCTATGTCTACCAGTACGTTGGCTAAAGCATCGCCCTGGCAGTTAATTGTAATGTTGAGCGCCATGTTATGACAGTGACCCTCTTCAGGTAATTCTTCATCACTAAATCCCAAATTATTGCAGGAAGTGATGTTAGAGACAATACTATTGAACTGTCTGAATGTTACATCCTGTTCCACAAAGGCTTGCTCCAAGACTTTCTGTAGAGCCTCTCTGTGTGCTTCTGAGCTGAGTAACAGTGATAATACTGAGATCTTTGAAGGAGTCTGTAACAGTTGATCGACAATGTTATATTCACTCCTTTGGATGAGCTTTAGCATCTCATCTTTGTCTTTCGAAAGGTCGGGATTACTAGATTGACCGACTGGTGGATCAGGAATTTCTGCCTGAAGTTCCTTTTCTTTGTTGGATTCTCCAACTCCTCGGTTGAAGATTTTACCGCTCCGTGTTACACGACTGATGTCTGCAATATTCACGACGGAGGGTAATGGAATTTCCTTTCCATTCTCGATTATTGTTGCACCGTATTTGTAAGGGATTGCCTTAGCTGATTCATACGGTAGTGGCCCCGGTAGATAGATGACTATGGGAACCTTCTGATTTTTCTGACCATCATAAGTAACCTTGATCCGTTCCTGGTTGGGAACTCTAGATTCGTCAAGTAGAGGGATGATGGCAAAAACATCCCTGGTCCTGTGATGACCAGAGATCGTGAGGACATCCTCAACTTGCTCGCCAAGGTAGTTTGGCGTCCAGTTGATGGGTCCTGAACCTGGATATGGACGAATTTCTACATGATCGACCTAACCCTGAAGAGCTTCTCTCACAAGGTAACACCCTTGGTTACTTTCCGAACAGACGCTACAACTGTCATAGTTGTGTGGTGGCACCTGGCCATATCCACTCTGAATGCAATGTAACCTCACTAGGTTATCTTCCATTGATCGGACATCCTGACTTTGACGACGAGTAGGATTCCTGTGATTGATACTAATCTGCTGAGTATCTTCGTCCATATTGATTGGCATCCACCAGTGATTTAACAAGTGCTGAAGTGCCTCCTGGACAAGGGTACAACCTCGATCGTTTTCGCAACCTGCTTTACAGTTTTGATAGTCATGTGATATTAAGAATCCAAGTCGGACCTGCTCAGCATGTAACTCTACCAGGTTGGTATTCATTACACGGATATCGAAGATCTGAACCATATTGATTTGATAGGAGTTTCTATCATGGTAGTCTTGGATCCATCCAAGATCCATCTGACGCTGGAGGGCCTCTTGCATGAAAGAGCATCCCTGTTTGTTTACCGAGTAAATCAGACAGGAACTGTAATCGTGCCGCGGCAGATTATGATACTGGCTTTGCCTTGAGTGCATCCCCACCAAGTTGACATTCATTGCACGGATATCGTGGTTCTGAATGACGTTGGAATTCGTGTAAACCATGTTAACTCCACGAACTCGATGCTCTTGGATCCATCCAAGATCCATTTATTCCTGTAGAGCTGATTGCACTACAGAACATCCTTGATTGTCTTTAGAGCAGATATCACACTGGTGATAGTTATGAGGTGGCACATGGCCATATCCACTCTGTCTACAATGCATCTTGACCAGATTGGTCTTTAACAAGAGTACATCATGAATTTGATAGACATTGTTAGTCCCTTTCTCAATCAGATTGACTGCGGTCTTCTCATGTTGAGGCAGCGGGTTCGTAAGAACATTAGGATTCGTATCTTTGAAAGATAAGAGCCCGCTCTTAACAAGCTTTTGCACATCGGATTTGAAATTAAGACAAGTCTCAATGTTATGCCCTGAACCTCCTTGATGATAAGGGCACGTTTGATCCGCTTTAAACCAAAAAGGCGGATTTTTTGGTACTGAAAGGGGAGACTTAGTCTGAATGTGCCCCTTAGCCAGCAGTAACGGAAATAGCTCTGCGTACGTTACGGGTATAGGATCAAATCCTGGTGGCCATATTGTACGGTTGTTGTTATATGGAGGACGAGCCTGCTGAAAAGGCTGTTGTGTCCTTTGTTGGTCAGGTTGGCTCTGCGTAACCTGAGGTTGATACATAGGAACAGGCGCGGGGCCGATAGCAGGAGTAACAGCTGCTACTGGCTGATAATGTCGCCTTTGCTTTCCGAGAGAAATATTCCCAATATCTTACTCTTTTTTCTTAGGGAGAGCACTACCGTATTTTTTAGTACCACTCGTCGATCCAGTGTCTTTTACCAAACGTCCTTCTCGGACGGCTTCCTCAAGACGTACACCCATGCCGACCATTTTGGTGAAATCACTGGGCGCACTGGCAACTATTCGGTCATAGTAAAATGAGCTTAAGGTCTTTAAGAAGAATTTTGTCATCTCTTTTTCCTCAAGAGGTGGACAAATTTGAGCGGCAATTTCACGCCACCTCTGAGCATACTCCTTAAAGGTTTCCTTGTCCTTTTGCGACATTGATCTGAGTTGATCTCTGTCGGGTGCCATGTCCAAATTGTACTTGTATTGTTGGACGAAGCCAGTACCAAGATCTCTGAATGTACTGATTGTAGTACGGTTTAAACCCATGTACCATTTGAGTGCGGCACCGGTTAAACTATCCTGGAAGTAGTGAATCAGCAGGTCCTGATTCTCCGTCTGAGCTGACATCCGCTGAGCGTACATCACCAGATGGCTCTGAGGGCAAGACTTACCCTTGTATTTTTCAAAGTCGGGCACTTGGAACTTGTGCGGGACTTTCACATTTGGGACCAAGCAGAGGTCTGCGGCGTCCTTTCTGAATAAATCCTGACCGCGAATGGCTTGCAGCTCTTTCTGTATTTCCAAGAACTGCTCCTGGAATTCATCCATGCTGTCAAACATAGTTTCCTTCTTACCAGAAGGTGTCTGTGGAATCTGTCCTTCCGGGACAGTGTGCACCATAGGGGGTGGTACCATGACTACGGCAGTAAGTCTTGGCGGCTCCCAAAGTTTGTAACCTTCAGGAGTCTTGAGTATGCCCCTGGCATCTTCGCTTTCCCGAAGTTTGTAACCTTCAGGCCCAGCGGCTTCTGTTGCGATTCCCTGATCTTCAGTGGTCGGCGGAACATATCCTTCCGGGATATAGTTAACAGGCATGCCTCACGGACGATCTTTCAGCATTTGATACCTAGGATCATACTTTTCTATGATGGGCGTTGAGGTGATCTCTGAGATCACAGTTCTTTGTAGCTGAGCTTCTGCCATGGCTTGCATGTCGTTACGAAGCTTTCTCATATCCTCTCTCAGAGCGTCGATCTCTTCTTTCAACTCTCTGTTTTCTTCCTCAAGATCATCCATATTTTTCTGACGATTGGCCCGAGTATTATATGAATGAGACAGTTTGACTTTAGAATCAAGACACAAACGTAAGATTCGTAGGGAAGGAGAATACGCGATGTGAGAATGATGAATGCAATGATTATATTAATTGTTCTTTTGGTTTAATCAAAATAAACTTTGACAATTAGATTGCAAATATCAAACAGTGGGGAAACCCCTTTTTATTGAATTCCAAAGGATTACAGAAATGGAAATACAGTAGATTACAAAGTGCAGAAACAGAAACCTAAACTAATGGGTCCCGAGTCCTCTTCTTTGACCGGGGAGCTTGGGCAGTTGTCGGGTTATAATTCCTTTTCCAGGTGAAAGGAGCGAGCAAATTCCTTTGGTCATCTTGATTCTCTACAGCATCCTGCTCCAAAATTTCAATCAGAACATCTTTCTCTTTTAGTAGTTGCTGTATTTGGGTACACTCCACGTCGAGGGTGCGGTACTTGTTCTTCCAAGACCTTCTTTCCTTTTGAACTTTGTTGAGAGTAACCTGGAGCTTTTCAGTTTCCGTCATGAAGTACATGACAATTTCCCTCGGCGGAAGAATTCCGTAATGAGGATAAGGCATCTTTAGCTTGAGAGCTCTAGTTTGTACCCAGTGGAGATAAGGCTCCACCGAGACGCAGTTCGATTTTCCCAGAGACTCTCGTCCTTTCTTATGAACCTGTTTCCAAGCTTGCACTATTTCCATCTTTAGTGCTCTGTCGTTTTCTCCTTCTTTGAAGAAAAGACCTTCCAGATGAACACCCAGTGGGATGTGTCTCATCGGGTATCCAAATTGACGAAGAACCAATGTCGGATGATAGTTGATTCCTCCTTTAGTTCCTATGAGGGGTATGCTGGGGAAGTTTCCACAACGGTCAATGATTCTAATTCCCTCATAAATCCTATTACACCAATCTATATCAGAGTTGGTGAGAGACATGATCTTCTGCGACCAACGTACGACACTCTTGCAATCCCAAAAAGCAGCAGACTTGGGCAAGTGAGAGATAAACCATTTGTAGAGCAAAGGTACACAGCATGTGATCTCTCCTCCACTGTACAAATTTCCTAAGTGTACAGAATGATACGCATCTGCGAGCAAAGTCGGCACAGGGTTTCCAATGAGAAAAACCTTAATGGCATTGATATCGACGAAGTTATTGATGTTGGGAAACAAAAATAACCCGTAGGTGAGCAAGACAAAGATGCTTTCAAAAGCAGTCTCGTTCCCTATACTAGCGAAGTATAGAGCCTTTTTTGTCAAGAACTTGGCTGGCAAACCTTGGATGCCACCTTAGTGGTCATGTGAGTCCTAACCTCAAACTCGTCCAAATGAATTGCTCTTGCAATAGTCTGATTCTTTGGAATTTCTTCCAGTCCAGAAAATGGAGCTCGATCAGTGATATGTAAATCAGTCAGATGAGAATACTCCTCCAGCGTTGGTGCAAGCTGGTAATCCGAGAATGTGAAACAGTGATAAACCGGATCGTAGAACTGAATGAGCGCGTCCATGATCCCCTTAATCACATGGACTCTTAACAGTGGTAGCAAACCATCGTGCTTGGCTCTGAAAGCCTCTGGGTTAACGATCATCCTCGCTAACTTTCTCAAATCCCCTAATTTTGGAACCTTGAAGGTATACTGACGAGTTCTCCTTCTACCGAAATCCATTAGCGTAATCCTCTTCTCTGATATTTGCAATCACAGTCTTAGTTTAATTTGAAAAATAGAGAGACTAGAAGAGAAGTTTTTTGAGTGTTTTAATGTTTTATTAAATGAATGCATGAATGCAGCACACAAAAACATAGAAAAAACATGGGGTCAAAGGGTCGTTGTCATGAAGTCAAGGCTCTACCCATCCCCAAAGTTTTACTAAGGTGATTTTTGTACCTGTACTCATTATCATTAGCTCCTCCCAGAAAGGCAGACAACAAGCGGATCGCCAGCGAGTTGTGTACAATCTTAGAGTAAGTGCCATTCACCGAGAATAGATCACCAGCCTCAAATGAGGGTAGTATCGCGTAACAACTATTTCCGATAGTTTCCGCACTACGAAAGGGTTGGCTTTTCTAGGTGTATACTCAATCTTTCCACATACGACATCACCCGCATTCCCATTAGCAGAAAAATAAACACGTATAGCAATTAGGAAAAGCAGTATATATATTTGTCCTAATCATCCTAGACTTATAAAGCTATGAATCCTAAGTTCCTGACAGAAATGGGTTCCCCGGCGGAAGCCCCAATCTGTGGTTCCCTGCCTAAGAGATGGACCAGCATAGGTTAATCTTTCTCTTCGGTAGAGTTCCCATTTTCCGTAGAAAACGGGGATGATGCCCTAAGGCAGAAAAGGAGACTCCCCAGCAGAGTCGCCATTTGCGTAATTTTTCACACAAGAGAAGTAGAAAGAAAGGAATGGGCCCCACGGTGGGCACCACTTTTTCTGTAGCGAGCGATTTTGGACGCGGTTCTTAAGCGCTGGTCGCTCTCTGCGGTTTGAGCTTAAAACTACAGGTCGATTCATTTTTTATCCTATTGTGAGCTGAATAAGGAAGGGAAATAGATGTCTCCAATTAACCCTGCTTTGCATACTGAGTTTAAACAGCGGTCTGTTAGGTTACGGATGCTATCAATGTGGGGGGCCTTTGTACTGGTTATTTGTATTTTCGCCAATACGATTTTCTTTCTTTTTACCTGGGCAGAAGGTTTCTGGCGGGGAACAAGGATTAGGATGTTAGGACTGATGCTTTTGAAATACTGCTTTTGATTGATGGAGATATGGGGTTTGGGTTTTTTGTTGATTGCGCTCGCTAAGATCTTTTCTTTCGATCTTATGCCTACGTATTCCCGTTTACCGAAACATGGAAATCGGAGCATTCGTAGTTCCTCCTATTCTATGGGAGGAAATTGGTTTTTGGTGTCTTGTTCAAAGCCCAAGACGTGAAGCGAAAGGTGGTTTGTATCTTGTTCAAAGCCCAAGATGTGAAGCTGAAAGGTCTATTTGTGTCTTGTTCAAAGCCCAAGACGTGAAGCTAAAAGACCTTGAGTTTAGAGAGAATTTGTCATCTCTAAAGAGGGGAGAAGGAGAATTACTTTAACTGGGATACGCGGATCCGAGCAATGCCATAATTTCCGGAGAAAGGGTTTTAACCTGAAGGAGAAGACTTTAACTCAGTGTAGAGCAAAGCCATCTTTCCTTAGGAATTTCTCATGCTAAAAGAGGGACAGTGGCATGGATGTAGATGATCCAGAGGCTTGCCGCTTACAGCGATTAGATGATGGGAAAGGAGTTGTTGATGTTTGTATACTGTGAACGAGGCACAACTTTGATGCTAAAAGGTTAATTGGATTAACCAGTGGTTTTCTTATACAAAGCCTAAGAGGAGGCTAATTTCCACTAGGAAAATCATTATACAAAGCCTAAGAGAAGGCTAATTTGTGTCTCGTACAAAGCCCGACAGAGAGGCTAAAAGTTTTTGACCCGACGATGGAGCCTTTGTGTCTCGTACAAAGCCCGAGAGAGAGGCTAAAATTTGTTCGGCTCAATATGAACCTTTTTGTATCTCGTATAAAGCCCGAGATGGAGGCGAAAAGGGGATTGACTCAACGAGGGATTCTCTTATGTGTCTCGTACAAAGCCCGAGAAAGAGGCGAAAAGGTTGTTTGACTCTACTGGGGAGAATTTTGGTATCTCGTACGAAGCCCGAGATGGAGGCTATTGTAACTGTTTCAGTTGAGTGACAGATCCAATATACTGATTTTAAAAGAGAAAATCAGTTCTTATATGAGTAACACTGTACTCAGGGATTTGATTTGAGGATCAGGGATATTTCCTTCTCTTTGAGGAAACGGGAAATACAAAGGGTGTCAAGACTGTCCGAGTCTGCGGGTTTCCTTCCTATTTAACGAAGGGTGCTTGAGAATGTCTTTGAGACTCAAGGAAGTTAGACTGTCCGTGTCTAGAGTTTTATCTTTTGTACTATGCTTTGAGAAACAGTAGTAGACTCTATGAAAGGACTGTTCTATGGAGATGACTAGGTTCTGTTCCTATACCTCTAGGAGGTCGTCGGGACAATTTGTACGAAGCCCAAGAGGAGGCTGGAAACTTTTAAGAAGCCGACGGGTCCTTGTACTAAGCCCAAGAGGAGGCTATCATTCTCGGAGGAAGAGATCATTATACGAAGCCTTTAGTTGTTCAACAAAGAAAGATTGAAAATAACAATATATATTCAAAATCAAAGGAGAAAGTGCTTTGAAAAAGAAAGATTTAGGGCTTACAGCTCAAGGAGAGGCCCAGGGTTTTATCAGTGAGCGCACTGTTTGACTTTGTACAGCGGGACTTATACAAGTGACTGGGGCCCAAAATGGTTTACTATACAAAGGGATGGGTCTTACACTCTCTCAAGAGGCCCAAAATGGTTTAAAGAAAAGAGTGGGGCTTATAACACGAGGGTAGACCCAAATGATTTTTCGTTTAAAAATGGCGATCGCGCCGAGGTTTTCTTTTAACGCAGAGGGACTTATACAATAAGTGAGGCCCAAAATGTTTTGGTTAAAAAGGGGATTGGGTCTTACACTCTAATAGAGGCCCAAAGTGTTTTGAATGGGTCTTATAGCTCAAGGAGAGGCCCAGATGATTTTTAAAAAAGGCGATGATCGCGCCGTTTGTTTTTGACAGTATCGGGACTTATACAATGAATGAGGCCCAAAAATGATTTGGTCAAAAAAGGATTGGGTCTTACACTCTATTAGAGGCCCAAAAAAGTTTTAAGAAAAAAAGAAATGGGTCTTACTACTCGAGGGTAGGCCCAAATGATTTTTATTTTTAAACGGGCGACGATCGCGTCGTTTACTTGTACAGAGGGACTTATACAATGGATGAGGCCCAAAAAGTTTTTGTACAAGGGGGGATGGGTCTTACACTCTCTCAAGAGGCCCAAAGAGTTTTGAAAATGATTTATGAAGGTTGAATTAATCCAAAACCCTAATTTGTTTTCAAAATGTATTTAATTGAATAAAAATTCAATTAAAATGATCAAAAATTGTTTAACACATGGAAAACAAATTATGATCTTGGATTAATGCTTCAAAAATTAAGTATTGACCTACAAAATAATTAGAAAGTATTAAAAGTTGCAAAATCAATGTAGAAAAAATATTTAAAATGCCAAAAACAATTAAAATATTAATTCTTTGCAAAAATATCAATTATATGAAATAAATAATATTTTTGGGATTTTTTGTGAAAATAAAATATTTTAATATTTTTGGGATTTTTTGTGAAAATAAAATATTTTAACATTTTTGAGAATTATTAAAAAAATAATCAACTCAAAATCATTAAAACTCAGAGAGAAATTAATTTTTGAATCAATTAAACAAAATCACAAAATTCAAACATTTGAATTTATGAAAAATGGCGCCAAGAACAGCTGAAGAACACGCGCGTGTTCTTGGTTTCTCAGATTTGCATTTTCTATCCAATCTCCATGAATACGTAATCATATCATGCAATCCACATATCATTATGCTCGTCTCAACCTCACGATCATGTCTATGTACTTTAATTTCATTTAAATTAAACATACAACAAGAAATCACGAAGAAACCTCAAGAACCCTAATTTCTGCATGAAGGCTAGGATTTTTGATACACGATTCAAACAATGCAATTAATTGAGGGAAAACATTCCATGCATGATTATGAACATATGGCCAAATTATTGTGCGAGGAAATATGCATAGATTGAGAGATGACCAAGTATGTGCTTACCTCCAAGTCGTGACAGCAAATTCAAAGTGATTTTTGATTTGGAGGTGTTACAGATGAGTTGTGATGATCTGAACAGCTTCCCTACACCCTATGGATTGTGTTTGGATGGTTGGACTTGATTGAAATTGGCTGGATCACTTTGTGGTACCTCAGCTGCAACTTGTTTGAAAATTTGAGCAACCAGCTGGTGATTTTGTGAAATTGATGTTTCAGAAGTAATCTAAGTGTTTGATCATCTCATATGTGATGTATGTGAGGTGTGTGAGTGATTGGTTTGATTGGAATTGCTCTCAAACTCAAAACCCGATAGCTACCTTGCTAAGAAAGGCATTTTTGCCAAGAGAAAGAGATTTTGAAGAAAGCATCTGTTAGATGGCTTTGGTGTACTCAAACTGACCACAATTGAGCTCAATTTATAGTAGAGCAAGTTTGTTTTGCAAGGAATAGTGAATGGCAGCTGGTAAGTAGGTTTGGCCAATGTTGGCAAATGAAAATCCAAGTCTCCTCTAGCCATTGACTAGAGGTTAGGGCACAGAGCTTTGGTTCCCTTGGTCTTGGATAAGTCTTGACTGATTTCAGATGAGAGTGGCTCAGTCCATGCCACCTTGATGGTTCCATTGAATGCCTCATTCCAAATTTGAAGTCTTGTCCCTATTTTGGCCATTCTAGGTTCAACATGCTATTTCTTGTTCCATGGACTTTGGAGGCTTGGCTCAGTGATTGTCCCCTTTAGATTCAATCCTCTAAGGTGTCCAAGTGGATAGGAGCAATTGAATTTGGCTGATTTTGGCAAATCGACCAAAGTTGCAAATTCTGCCTTGCCTTGACAGATTTCAGCAAGGCAACTTGGCAATGTTGTATCTCATGGTGTAGGTTGAATTTGGCAATGTTCTTGGCCATTTTGGAAAGCTCTTACATGATACAACAACTGTATGAACAATTTTGGTTTTGATCTCTTTTGATTCCAAGTGAAAAATCCCCCTACATTTGGCAAAAAGTGAGGCAGAATCTGACTTAGTGAAAATTTCACTAAGTGTTGGAAAAAGTGACATTTTCACTTTTCAGCCACTTTGATCACTCCATAACTCAAAATCCTTAATGAATTGGAATGACTTGTAGTTGAAGTTTTTGTAGGTGATAATGAGGGCTACAAATCCATCTTTGGATGAGAAAAAATAGCCTTGTGGTTTAGGAGTTATGGTCCTTCAAAGTTGGTACCTTTGCCACTTTATTTTTAACTTAGAAAAATTTCTAAGTTTTATGGTTACCCCTTTTACAAGTTATCTCACTTTTCTTGATTTTTCTTGATGAATGATGATTCAAATCATACATTAACATCATTTTAGGGTTAAAAATCCATTTTGGTGAAAAATCTCAAAAAGTCAAAGTTGACTTTTGTGCACAGTTGACTTTTTATCAAATGAATTCCAAACTGTGCAATTCTTCAGGAAATCATGTCCTTGACCTAAATCAAACTTGATGGACATGTTCCATGGGTGTCATAGGGTATATTCAATCATGTATTAGGGTTTGGGAGCATGTCTTGGTCAAAAGTCAAAGTTACAGTTGACTTTTCCCTTAAAACCCTAATTGTGGTGCAGATGAAATTGAGACTTGTTGCTCAAACTTCTTGGATCAATCCATTGTTCCAAATGGATCAATATGGTATATTAGAGACCCTCAAATCATCTCTTGAGGTCTTGGCTCATGGTTTGTCCCAAAAGTCAACTTAGGGGTGAATTAGGTCAAGAAACCCTAATTCCTGATTTTTGATGAATGCATCCCATGAGGCAAAATTGACTTGATGAATGGGTTCATGAGGTTCCATGAAGTATATTAGGTTATGTTTTGGATCATTTCCTTGTGCCCAGATGAAAATTTCCATCTGGAGGCCCTGGTCGACCAAAACCCTAATTTGGTGACATTGTCGATCTTGAGACTTGATCCACCTAGAAGGGAGCAGCCTTGTGCTTTATCCTTGAAGTGGGAGTCCTTTTTGATCCATTGTGGATGTTTGAGAGATTAGACAAGTTGAAGATCATGTCATTTCTTGATTGATCCTTTGTCTAAGCACTCAGAGAGGGCTTGAAACCCTAATTTTGATTGTATTGGATGCTCACCCATCCTTGGGGAGACTAATGAAGCATAAAGGTACATCCATATAGTGATGATGATTTTTGCAATGATGGGAAATCTAAGTGGTCAAAATTTGGGGTATTACACTCTGCTTGGATAAAACTCTGATGGGAAGAATAACACTGGAGAGAGGTCCTTTGAACGACGCTAGATGACTACCGGCTTGCCATACTACGGATGGACTTTAAGAATGTCTTTTGTACAATGCCAGATGACTACTGGCTTGCCACGCTACTGGTGGACTTTAGGAACGTCTTTTGTACGATGCCAGATGACTACTGGCTTGCCACGCTACTGGTGGACTTTAGGAACGTCTTTTGTACGACACCAGACGACTACTGGCTTGCCACGCTGCTGGTGGACTTTAACAATGTCTTTTGGAGCAACGCCAAATGACTACTGGCTTGCCACACTGCAAGTGGACTTTTTGCAATGTCTTTTAAATGACGCCAGATGACTACTAGCTTGCCACGCTGCTGCTGGACTTTAAGAATGTCTTTTGTACGATGACAGGCGACTACTGGCATGCCACACTATGGGTGGACTTTAAGGATGTCTTTTGTACGACGCCAGACGACTACTGGCTTGCCACACTGCTGGTGGACTTTAAGGATGTCTTTTGGAATGACGCCAGATGACTACTGGCTTGCCACACTGCTGGTGGACTTTAACAAAAATTCAACACTGGATTACACTCTGCATATATATCAGACATCCCTGCTGACTCTGCTAAGGAACAATGGTCAATGATGTGACCTCAGAGACTCCTAAAAGGATGATATCTCTGCTGGAGAATGAATGAACAATCCGTCTACTTCAAATTTTCACGCTTATCACAAATAAATTGGACTTTGAGATATAGGGGAGTGATGACTCTGCCAAGAATTATCTCATCTGCTTGAGGATGAATTCTGATCATAGCAACTCCGCTGGAGGAATGACAACCTTCCAACTTGGCTGGGGAAAGAATGTACTAACACTCTGCTGAGGAAGAGATTCTGTTGATCTGATAAACCTCTGCGGGGAGAAAAATAACTCAGCTGGGGAGTATTACTGACAAGATTGAATGCTGAACTCTGTGGGGATACAACTACCAGAGATACGATCTTGCTGGGGATCGGAACTACTCAGTCGGGGGTACGCAAATCCTGGTTAGAATACGTCTTGTTACGACTCGCTGGGAAAGAGTCCCTAGAGATCTGCTGGGAAAACACCAAGTAAATCCATGGTAATCTGTTGAGGAATAAAGTTATCAAGCTTAGAATAAGAGCCACAATGTCCCATGCTAGGCAAACCTTTCGTTTGACGAATCCACTAAGGATAATGAGTTTACCACAAACTCTGCTGGGGAAAACCGCTTTAAAACGTCTCGTGCTGGTGATGCCCCCTGAGAGGATTTTACAGAAGACCAAGCATCTTCTAGACAAATACCGAGACTTGAGCTTGTCGTATTAACTGGGAAGTCACTCTACTGGAGATAATAGATCTGGAACACATCTTACCGGAGGGATTTCAGATGCCTCATGCTTGGGAAGGATCATAAACTTACTTTTTCCCCAGATTACAAGGCTGATTAGAAGAAATCGTCCTAGGAGGATTTTACAGAAGATTTGGCATCTTCAAACTCCTGGACACTCACTGAGTCTTGAACATTAACTGCAAAGTTTGCGAAGCAACTCTACTGGGGAATTTGCAACCGTTATCGACACAGAAAAGCTTGTAACCGTTGAAAGTTCCGAATGGGAGAGTCGACTTAATAAGATGCAACACTACACAGTTGACATTGATTTGTCAATATCGAATCTTCGTGAGCGACCGTCGTCCGAATGATGTACTCAACCAGTAAAAGTTGTGACAAAGGATGACATGTGAACCCTTTCCTGAACATGATTGCCCCGGTATTCTGCATGGGGATAAGTGATTACTTGTCTGGAAGAAATGACCCCTGCTCTTGAAAAGGCTTGTACCTGTTACCTGCAACAAAAGAATACGCACACATGCCCCAGGATATTGCGTGGTTTGAATCCACCATCCAGGATTACTCAACATTCAAAGTGATTTTAAATGTTTTTCTGCGCATGTTTTTGTAACGCCACAATGTTTTTAAATGCAATGTTTTATCAAAAATTCGGACATTTTTGCAAACAAAGCAGTAAAAACAAAATAAGAGGCTTTTGACTGAAATTCAATTTATTGAAAAAAAATGCCTGAGATGGAAAATACATTTGGAAGCAATCCCTGGAAAGAGGAGATTGCTATAAATTGAGAAAAGAAACTATCCTAATGGCAATGTGAAAACAACATTCCACTGAGTTTTAATTCTGCTATAGCCAGTATGTCTTCAAAACTCCCCGACCTTGCCTTCTGAGGAGTGATTGGACCGATTCCTATCCTTTGGAACGTCAGTTGCTGAAACGGTGATGGAGTACAAATAACTCAGACCGCAATCGTTCGCTTAAATCCCTCTTTTGTATGGACCTCCCTTTCGGGTTTTCAATCCACCGGGATACCTTTTTTTTCCTAAGTTGCCCTTTCGGGTTTTCAACTCACCGAGTGTACAAATTTTTTATTTATATCCCTAATTTTTACCTGAACCGTTATATTCTGTTTTTATGGTTCGCCGGGATGCCCTTTTTCGCCTGGACTCTCTTTTTTTTTATCCAGCGGGTCTATTTATGCGAAGTATTTTTTGACTGCGTCTGAGTTAACAGGGGATGAAAAGTCTTCTCCATCCATGGTTGTAAGCAATAAGGCTCCGCCCAAGACCTTCTTAACCACGAATGAACCTTCATAATTGGGGGTCCATTTGCCCCTGTGATCTGTACTAGGAGGAAGGATCCGTTTGAATACTACATCTCTGACTTTGTAAACCCGAGGACGTACCTTCTAATCAAATGCCCTCTTCATCCTTCGTTGGTATAACTGTCTGTGACACGCAGCTGCCAGTCGTTTCTCTTCAATAAGGCTCAACTCATTAAACCTGGCGCGAACCCATTCAGCTTCGTCTAAATTGACATCCATCATGACTCTAAGGGATGGAATCTCAACTTCAACCGGTAGTACTACCTCCATACCGTACACAAGTGAGAATGGCGTTGCCCCAGTAGACGTGCGTACTGACGTTCAGTACCCATGCAAGGAAAACGGTAGCATCTCATACCAATCTTTATATGTGACAAACATTTTCTGAAAAATCTTCTTAATATTCTTATTAGCCGCCTCAACAACGTCATTCATCTTCGGGTGATACGGAGAAGAGTTGTGATGTTCAATTTTGAAGTCCGGACATAATTCTGACATCATTTTGTTGTTCAAATTAGAACCATTATCAGTAATGATTCTCTCGGGCACTCCATATCTACAAATGATATCCCGTTTCAAGAAACGAGCTACCACCTGCTTAGTGACGTTGGCATAAGAAGCTGCTTCAACCTATTTTGTGAAATAATCAATGGCGACCAAGATGAAACGATGGCCGTTTGAAGTAGTAGGCTCAATTTTTCTGATCATATCAATGCCCCACATTGCAAAGGGCCAAGGAGAGGACATGACACTCAATAGATTCGGAGGCACATGCACCTTGTCTGCATAAATCTGGCATTTGTGACATTTACGGGCGTACTTGCAATAATCTATCTCCATTGTCAACCATTAATACCCTGACCTCAATAGTTTCTTTGCCATTGCATATCCTCCGGCATGGGTACCAAAAGAGCCTTCATGCACTTCTTGCATCAGTAGGTATGCTTCGTGTCTATCCACGCATCTGAGCAGAACCATGTCAAAATTTCGTTTGTACAGCACATCATCTTTGTTCAGGAAGAAGCTACCAGACAATCTCCTCAAAGTCTTCTTATCTTTGGCAGATGCCCCAGACGGGTACTCCTGACTTTTCAAAAAACACTTGATGTCATGAAACCATGGCTTGTCATCAGACGTTGCATTAACATCAAACACAAATGCAGGTCTGTCAAGACGAGACACATTAATCTTGGGTACATGATTCCACCTTTGCACTTTGATCATAGAAGACAATGTGGCCAAGGCATCAGCAAACTTATTCTCATCTCGAGGAATATGATACAGCTTTACTGTTGTGAAAAATGTCAACAATCTTCTCGTATAATCTCTATACAGAATCAGATGTGTCTGGTGCGTGTACCAGTTCCTATTCACTTGATTAATTACCAAAGCTAAATCACCGAAGACATCGAGGGTCTTAATTCGTAAATTAATCGCCTCCTCAATCCCCATTATACAAGCTTCATATTCTGCTTCATTGTTGGTGCATCCGAAAGTTACTCGCACAGTGAAGGGCATATGAACACCCTCTGGTGTGATAAGAACTGCTCCAACTCTGCATCCATTCATGTTGACGGCCCCATCAAACATCAAACTCCATTTGGATTCAGGGTCTGGCCCCTCCTCCGGGAGTGGTTCCTCGCAGTCTTTAACTTTGAGAAACATGATGTCCTCATCAGGGAAATCAAATCTCATGGGTTGGTAATCATCAATTGGCTGTTGCGCAAGATAGTCGGACAGGATACTTCCTTTGATGGCTTTCTGAGAAGTATACTGGATGTCATATTCTGTCAAAACCATTTGCCACCGTGCAACTCTGCCTGTCAGTGCTGGTTTCTCGAAAATGTACTTGACTGGATCCATTTTGGAAATCAACAAAGTTGTGTGCGTGAGCATATAGTGCCTCAGTCGCTTAGCTGCCCATGCTAGTACACATCATGTCTTCTCAAGCATTGAGTATCGGGACTCGCAGTCAGTGAATTTTTTGCTCAGGTAGTAGATATCATGTTCCTTCCTACCTGTCTCATCGTGTTGACCGAGAACACAACCCATGGATTCTTCGAGTACTGTCAAGTACATTATCAAAGGTCTCCCTGGAACTGGAGGTATTAAAATTGGAGGTTCCTGCAAATATCTTTTTATTTTATCGAATGCCACTTGGCAATCGTCATTCCACCTGACCGTTTGATTTTTCTTAGCAGTTTGAATATTGGTTTGCACGTGGCTGTTAGGTGAGATATGAACCTTGCAATGTAGTTCAATCTACCCAAGAAACCACGAACCTCTTTTTCTGTTTTCGGCTCAGGCATGTCTTATATTGCTTTCACTTTGGCAGGATAGACCTCAATCCCTTTTTCACTTATGATGAAACCCAACAGCTTTCTAGAACGCACCCCAAAAGTGCACTTGTTCAGATTCAACCTCAAACGAAACTTTCTCAACCTTTCAAACAACTTCTTCAAGTTAATCAGGTGTTCTTTTTCTGTTCGCGACTTGGCAATCATATCATCCACATAGCATTTAATCTCTTTGTGAATCAAATCGTGAAATAATGTTACCATCGCCCGTTGATACGTTGCCCCTGCGTTTTTCAACCCAAAAGGCATCACTTTATAACAAAAGGTACCCCATGGGGTAATGAACGTGGTCTTCTCCATATCCTCAGTTGCCATCTTGATCTGATTGTACCCGGAGAAACCGTCCATGAATGAGAACACTGAAAACTGAGTTGTATTATCAACCAGTACGTCGATATGAGGCAAAGGAAAGTCATCCTTCGGACTTGCTCTGTTTAGGTCCCGGTAATCAACGCACATTCTGACCTTACCATCTTTCTTCGGCACATGAACAATATTTGCAACCCTTGGTGGGTAGTTGGTGACGGCCAAAAATCTCGCATCTAACTGTTTTTGTACCTCCTCTTTGATTTTGAGAGCCATTTCTGGTTTAGTTCTCCGAAGCTTTTGTCTGACAGGAGGACAACCCTCTTTCAACGGCAACTTGTGCACAACAATGTCTGTATCTAACCCCGGCATATCTTGATATGACCAAGCAAATATGTCGACATATTCCTGCAGCATACTAATCAGCTCTTTCTTTACCTCGGCTTGCAGACTGGCTCCAATCTTAATTTCTTTCCGTACGTCCTCGAAACCGATGTTGATAACCTCAATTGTCTCTTGGTGAGGTTGAATGAGCCTCTCCTCCCGCTTCAACAATCTAGCCAATTCCTCGGGAAGTTCACAGTCTTCTTCATCCCCTCCTTCGGCTTGATAAATCGGAATGTCAAAGTCATACATGGCCATAGCAGAACCGTTATCAGTGGAATCCGGAGGATCAAGTTTGCACGAGGGGGTTCATGCTTTATTTTAGAACTTATTTTTGAAAGCACAAAAAGGAAACAAAACATTTCCATTTTTAATGTTTTTGTACAAAAATAAAAGATGAAAGACAGGGAGCAAAATTTGAATGCAAAACGTCCTTTATTAATGATTAAAGATTGCAAATGATAAATGTGTGGCCCTACAAATGAATCTGTACGGCTTGGGCAGAGCGCAAGATTTTAGCATACATTATGGTTAGAGAAAAACAAAGAAAATTACTCTGTTTGAATAGTAACTGGAATGATTTCCTCAGCGGACCAGTTTTGCAATTGTTGTCCCGAGGCACGTGGACGTACCCAATTGTCCAAGTCACAATCACTGTCGATGCCATCCTCTGTAGCCGCACAAGGCTGGTCTGGGTAAATAATTCCACCACTGCTGAATGTGATGGGTCCACTGTACTTTGCAGCCGAATCCAGAGATGGTTGATAGCCAATACCAAACTTGTCCTCTTTCACCGATGTTTCTATCAGCTTGCCCCAGCCTTAGGCATTACCTGCTTTAACAACCTCGACGGCTTGCTTATAAGATGAAATTGACGTGCCAGCTCCAGCTGGTGTAGGAGAAGATTCAGGTACTGTATCAATATTCACTGCCTCAAACAACTGGCAAAGCGTTTCATGGATTTCCCCATCCATCTCAACATACTTGAATGTGGACAAGTGACTGACAAAAATGTCCTCTTCACCACACACAGTTACTACTTGTCCTTCAAACACATATTTCAATTTCTGATGTAATGTGGATGTAATAGCCCCGGCCGTATGAATCCATGGGCGACCTAATAAACAGCTATAAGCAGGCTGTATATCCATCACGTGGAATGTAAACTTGAACACTTGAGGTCCAATTTGCACAGGTAATTCCACTTCACCAAATACAGATCGTTTCGACCCATCAAACGCTCTGACAACCAGATCACTTGGCCTCAAAATCAATCCATCAACCTCCAGTTTCATCAACGCCTTCTTTGGCAAGACATTAAGCAAAGAACCAGTATCTACAAGCACGTGGGACAACATCGCGCCCTTACACTCCATTGTAATATGTAGAGCTTTATTGTGGTTCCTACCTTCAGAAGTCAAATCTCGGTTTGTGAAACCCAACCCATGGCTGACATTGACATTAGAAATCACACTCTCGAGCTGATTGACAGTAATTTCTTGTGGAACATAAGCCATCTTTAATACCTTCAGCAAAGCCTCTCAGTGTGCATCAGAACACATCAGTAATGACAAAATTGAGATCTTTGAGGGCGTCTGGTTCAATTGATCAACGATTTTGTAATCACTTTTCTTTATTATTCTCATAAACTCTTCTACTTCGCTGTCAAAGGTAATTTTGGGATCTGTTTCAGGCACGGGCACACTCTCAGCTACTTGTTTTCCTTTAGCTCTCACCGCAGCCTCAACCTCTTTATCACTTCGAAGAATTTGTGGAGCAAACAACCTTCATTTTCTGGTAAAGCTGCCTAAACCACCCACATTATCAACATTTGAACTAGCCGATGTTCCAACTTCCTGCTTCTTTCCCTCATAGTACACATCCGCCCCATAGTGCCATGGGACTGCTTTCTCAGAG
This sequence comes from Lathyrus tuberosus, assembly GCA_022829125.1. Lineage (NCBI taxonomy): Eukaryota > Viridiplantae > Streptophyta > Magnoliopsida > Fabales > Fabaceae > Lathyrus > Lathyrus tuberosus. Next base: position 16,596,340 of record JALAZF010000066.1, on the reverse strand, counting down.
GTAAAAGGAATCAGCCTTAGCACCGTGATGGTAACATGAATGGGTCTTTCCGGCGCAACAAATGTTACAGGAGCTGCCCTTGTGGGTACCTGAATTTTAGCAGGGGTATAATAAATTGTTACAGCTGCCACCTCATCATTATCTTTCACAACACGGTCAAACTGTAGACGACCTTCATTAATTAGATTCTGTAAATCAATCTTCAGTCTGTCACAGCCATTATCTTGACCCATACATTCCAAACAATCTCGGTCACAACCCGGGAACACCTGTCCCTTTAACAGATGACCTTTCACTACCAGTAATGGAGTCTTCACCTGATTGATATCTGTCACCAAGTTCAACCTCTTTCCATCCTCAATGGTGTGCACACTTGCCCCGCCATGGTCCGACATAGGGTTCTGGAGAACATTAGGAGGTGGAGAAAAGTTGATTGCTTTAGCATCTATCAGATCCTGCACCTTATTTTGAAATGCCCAGCACTTTTCGGTGGTGTGCCCCGGAGCACCTGAATGGAAATCGCAGCGGGCGTTAGCATCATAATTGGGTGGCAAGTTACCAGCAACAGGAGGTTTCATGGTACAAAGTTCGACCAATTTCATTTGGAGTAACTAGGGTAACAATGCTGGGTAAGTCATAGGAAGAGGGTCAATTTTGCGGTCCCTCTGCCTAGACCTTTGTTGGAACGGTGGTCGCTGTTGTTGAACCTGCTGTTGTGGCTGTTGTTGCTGAACAGGTGGTGTTGGAATTGTCACTGCATCCACTTAGTGATAAGCCTGAGAACATCCTTTTCCCCGTCCTCTGTACACAGCGCTTGTTTCACCTTCTCTCCTTCTCTGCCCACTAGCAAAAGGTTTCTTTGTTCCTGAAGAACCAGCACCACTTACATCCTGAATCTACCCCAGTTTCAACAAGCTCTCAATCCTTTCACCAGCAATTATGATATCAGAAAATCCTGTTGACGGACAAGCAGCCAATCTGTCAAGAAATGTCCCCTACAGGGTACCCATGAACATATCCGCCATTTCTCTCTCAAGCAAAGGTGGTTGAACCTGGGCGGCCATTTCTCTCCATCTTTGCGCATACTCCTTAAAGCTTTCCTTAGCGCCCTGTGACAACCCTTACAGCTGAGTGCGGTTGGGAGCCATATCAATATTATACTGATATTGTTTCAGAAACACTTCCGCCAAATCTTTCCAGCTTCTCACAGCAACCCTGTTCAACTTCATGTACCATGTCAATGAAGCTCCAGCCAAACTGTCTTGGAAATAGTGCATCCACAACTTCTCGTCATCAGTGTGGGCTGAGATTCTTCCAAAGTAAGCCTGAATATGTGTCTGGGGACATGTATTGCCGTGATATTTGTCAAAAGTTGGTGGCTTGAATTTTGGAGGTATTCTAACTCCGGGTACCAGACCCAGATTAGTAACATCAATGCCTAGAGAGTTCTTGCACTCCATAGCCCTGATTTTCTCAGCCAGCTCATCATACCTTCTGTCATTGGGATTAGCCACATCAGCATCCAGCAAAGTGAATTGATCTTCCTGAACATCCTCATTAGCACCAACATTTCTGGCGGCTCCAGTAACCAGATTACCAACCGAGGAGGATCAACCCTTGGCTGCGAATTGTCAACGTGATTACCTTCCGGCGTGACCTCTGGACGCTCGACCATAAGTCTTAACCTCTCTTAGTTCTGTGCCATACCAGTCATGAGAGCCATGAACGGGTCCATATGGGCCTTCATCTCAGCCAAATCATTCTGAATTTGATCAACCATTCTGTTTCGATTGCCTTGTGTGGAGTAGCGATGTATGTGATTGGTAGTAATACTTCCTGTTGACAGAATAAATATGAGAACCAGATAGGGTACCTGAAAAGCAAACAAAAATGCAAGAATGAAATGTATGCAATGCAATGCTATGTTTTTTATTCCCAGGCCTTTTCGTGCCCCGATTCTGGTATTTCAGAAGTCCGCAGCATTCAGATAATAAATGAGATACAGCAGCTGATAAGAACATTCATTCAGACAAGTGAACAAATGAGTGTAGAATCCTGTGAAGTGATGTTGTAGCCAGGTGTCAGTGAACATTAATGTAATATCAAGAAAGCCACTGGAGAAAATACTGAGCATATCATAACTGGAAGAAAACCCAAAGGGGCTGAATCTGAACAAGCATTTGAAAACATACAACCCAAATTCAGAAATTAAAGCAGCGACTCCTACAACAATTCTGTAGGTAACCGGATAGCATCAACATAATAAAAGCTAAAAAGGATGAAACACCACATCCTGCAACCCTAGACTGAGCCTCTTGACCTCCTCAAATAGCACAGCATTCTCGGGATCTTCCGGTGCCTCAATCAGACCTCTGATCAAGCGTTCCCTTAAACTGAAGGCTTGGTACAAAGTGTTGATATTCTGACACAATTCTTCCCCACTTGTACTACCATAGTCTGGCTCTGTCCTGGACTTCTTCATTTCTACCCGGATCTTGAGATCAACTATTTTTGCTTGAGCTTCCTGTAATAGCTTCTGACTTTCTTCCAAACTATCCCGGTAACTCCATTGTTGAGCATGTGCAGCTTTTAATTCTTCGTCTGAGGTCTTGGCCTTAGCTTCCAATTCTTCAACCTTAGCTTTAAACTCTTCCTCTACTTTGGCTTGGCGCTTCTGTTCATCTGCCCTTTTTTTTTGCCACAAGGTAATAGCCTCATTATCTTTCTTCGAATCCTTCTTAAGATTCTAGCGCTCTCTGGCGTTATTCTTATCAATTAAGCCCCGTCTTTGGAAATAAATCAACCTCCCTTCGAGTTCTTTTTTCCTGCTTTCAGCCATCTTCTCAGCAATGTGAACTTTCTCTTCCAACCCTCTGTTAGATAATGCAACTTCCTGATACTGGCTGGTGACGTCCGCATTCTCAACCCTGAGTTCATGAACTAAAGCTTCCATCTTTCTGAATTCTTCAATTGACACTGAGGTCCTTGGCTCCACTACCTTGGGATATAACGGAGGCTCGACAGAGAATGGCAACAATGTGCTGGCTACCCGGCACTTCAGCCACTCAGTATAGGGATGATAAGTCATAGGATCAGGTCTCCCAAACGCCATCTTGCATTTCTTAACCCGAGTGTTCCAGGCTTCAGCAATAGAAAATGACACCTGTTCGTTATCTTTGGCAAGATAAAACAATGTTTCCGCCACATCCTTTTCCAACGGAGGTTCTTTTAATGCATACCCAAACTGCTTCAACGCGAGGATATGATTGTAGTTGATTCCTCCCCTCCTTCCTACCAGATGCACATTTGGAAAAGCTCCATAACTAATAAGAATAGGTATACCCACTATATCTTTCCGATGCCACCAGACTATATCTTCAGCCGTCAGACCCATGAGCCTCTTAGAGCACTTAACAGTTCCTTTGAGATCCATAAAAGCTCCTGTCTTTGGCAAATGTCTATAAAACCAAGCATGGAATAAGGGAGCACAACATACTACCAACCTTCCTCGTTTTTTCTCATTCTTGTAATGCACGGAATGGTATACATCGCTTAACAAAGTTGGGATTGGATTCTTCTTGACAAAGATACTGATTGCATCCATGTCAATGAATCCAACTATATTCGGAAACAGACAAATTTCGTACACACAAAGAGCTAAGATTGCATTAGAGGTAAACAAATCACCGTTAGCAAAACTCTTCTTCGTTTCTTCAATCAGAAAGTCTAGATGGAACCCTTTACAGCCATCCTTTTTTTTTAATATTATCTTTAACCACATATACCCTTAAATGAGTAGCTTCTGCAATGACATTGTCAGGAATAACACTCTTTGAACTGTAGTGAGGAGGAGTATCCTTAACAGAAATCTTCAGGATGTCAGAGAACTCTTCCAAGCTAGGTACCAGCAGATAATCATTGAATGTGAAACAACGGAGCTGAGGATCATAAAACTGCAAGAGAGTGTGCAGAGTATCATGTTGATCTGGAGTAAGAAGGCTCACGTAACTCAAGATGTTCCCAAACCTCTTTCTGAACTTATCCAGTTGGTTACTGTCCATTAAATCTGCCAATTCTCTGATCTGTCCCACTTTAGGCTTCGGAAATCAGTAATGCACGTTATTCTTTCTTGGAGTACCTTCCATTTGACGTAGAGAAAATACCCACCGGAATCGAAAATAATACTGAGACCCAGGAAAGAAAAAACATAAAATGTTAATGTGTATGCAATGAGTTGCAGCTAGGCATGTGATCAGAGCCAGAATCTACAGTGTCGGTGCAATAACAGCGAAGAGCCAAGTGTCTGTGTAGCATCATATCAAGAATATCAGTCCCAAACATCAGTAAAGAACCAGATCCAGCATATCAGAACAAAGTACCCAAATCACCGATCATATGAGAACCACACAAAAGGGTAGGTAGAAGGTCAAGGTTACCTACAAACCTGTAAACATTCCCCCCAATCTCACAGGTGTGTTCTAAAAGGTAGGATCCTCAGATTCGGATCCTGGAATGAGAAGCAATAGCACATTCAGCCTGTAGGATACAATGATATCGCCAAACAAAGAGATCGTCATCTGATTCACCACAAAATAAAGGTCATCCTATGCAAGTTCCAGAGTGGGCCCTCGGGTGCGAATGGGTTTGCCACAGAATGTGGGCTGCCACTGTCACCACTAAAGAGGGATGTTTCCACTAAGGTCCTCAATGATCGGTCACCAGGTGCACATAACTCTCAAAGTCATACCCTGAATGAGGAAGACCCTCAAATCAAGATAATCCTAAGAAAGTCGTACTCTGGTTGTGGAACTCACAACTACTCCCATGGCTAAATACCATGAGAGCCCTGTGACTGTCCATTATAAGTCCTAAAGTACGCTCGAGCCTGGGTAATGGGTTCATCTCACAGTAACAATCCCATCCCGCCAAAGGAAGCCAGACAGTCCAGAATATATGATGCATAATATACATAAAAATGCAATAAAGGAGGTAAAGTAAAGCGATAAAGCTGTAAATAAAAGCAGTTAAGCTAAACTAAAGCAAACAAAGCAAACACCTAATAAGCAGTAAACAAAAAAGTGCTAGGAGAGACTCGCATCGGGGATGGACCAGCAAGAGGTCAACTGTCCCAGCAGAGTCGCCAGCTGTCACTCCCGGGATTTTCATCTAGGTACAAACGCGAAAGTGCCGCGGAAGGAAGGAAGAGAGTCGCCAGCCAGGCATTTTTATCCCAAAGAAAGGGAAGGGTAATGCTGCACAAACCCGGGAGAAAGGAAAGAACAAGGTCTCGCGAACCAAAGAGAAAGGGTAAGGGAGTCGGTTACGTGAAGGGAAGGTATTAGCACCCCTTCACGTCCGTCGTACTCGACGGGATCCACGCTTGAAGTACTGCTCAAAGGGTGATAAAAAAGATGCTGGAAAAGGAATGGAAAGAGAACGAGAAACAAATGTAGGGAAAATAAAAGAAGTGATCGAATGGGCCCTACCCCACTGCCTACGTATCTCATCGGGAACAAGAGAATCAGAGCGACGTATTTTGCCTGACTAAGGGAAAACTGCTTGCGTTTTAGGGAACGGCTAATGTTCTAGCTCAAGTGTTTTAGGCTCGCTGAATCGAGTGTGTTACCATAATGCAAGAGAACAAGGAGAAGCACGTTCGTACATTGAGAGTGAGTGAGATGAGAAGAAAATTCCCAAAGGAAAGACATTTTTGTTTGTTTGAAGTGTTTTAGAAGTTTTTTTATTTGAAGTGTTTTGCTTAGGTAAGTGTACCTAAGTCTTTTTTAATGGAATGTGCATCTCATGCATCATTCCAAAATGAAATGATGATGAAGTACACTAAGCATGAGGAAGATCCTCAAATTTACTTCCAAGGTTAAAGGCTTAAGCACACTAGCCTATTCCCTTTATTAAATATTTTTGTTGTTTTTAAATGAAGAAGTGTTTTTGAGTTTGTTTGTGAAATCACTTTATGTTAAGACTTGTACATCATGCTAGAAAACCTACAACACATTCCAAGATGGAATGTATGCAAGCCCCCCATGGAATAAGGCTTATGGCACATGAAGATATTTCAACCTTTATGAGGTGTTTTGAAGTTGTTTTGAGATGAGAGAAGAGAGACTCAAAAGAAACAAAGGTAAAGACTAAAGGGGACTAAGACTCAAACCCTAATGTTATCATGCTTAGAGATCCTAAGGGATAGTATGGTTTAGAAACCTAAGTCTAAAAGAAAAGAGAAGAGAACAAGCTCTAACTTACTTCAAAGATTGAAGTTAAGTTGAGAACTCAAGGGGATGAAAGAAGTTGCACAAAGAAAGCATTAAAATGCTTTGCACAAACACAAAAGAGAAAGCATTAAAAAGATGAGGGAAGAAGGTGTGTGTGAAAGCATATCCATACACTCAACTTACCATTAGCCCCTACAAGCAAAGGTTAGTTCAATAATGGAATAAGAAAGCATAATTGAAAAAATGTAAGCAAATAAATCCTAGTGTTCTAAAGGAAACTCTAGGAAGCTTCTCAAGAGCTAAACCTAAAAAGGGAAGACCACTAAAGGGTGGTGCTGGCTAGGGAAGTAGCAAAGCCTATTTACATCTACCAATGGTTACAAAGGCTTACAATATCAATCTATGTCTAAATAATCTACCAACCATCAAAGGAATGCAATGATATGCACTAAAGATGCATCATGAACATTTAAGAGATGTAAAACATACAAAGATGCAATATGAAACCACACAACCAATAGAGAAACACTTCATAAATGTCATCAAGTATCCATGAATTAACATCTATAATATGAGAATAAAACTCAAGAAGAAGAAGGGGGAAGAAGTAGGACAATGTCACACAATAATGCACAATGTTGTTTACTTACAAAACAAGTCACAAAGGAGAGGGAAATGCAATTATGAATGAAAATAAGCATGGATAAGTAGCATACATGATATAAGATGACATGAGAATGCACAAATGAACAAGTTTGGTTCATACACAAGTGACATTAGAGATTAAGAAGAAGAGAACACAAGTTGAAATGATGAATTAAAGATGAATCATAAATGGGTATGACATACAAACATGAGTACATGCATGAAAAATGTCAAAGACCAGAGGTGAATGGCATATTATAATGCATATGAATGTGTATGGATGATCATACAAAACATGGATGCAATGGTACAAGAAGAGAAGACAAAATGAAAAGAAGTTCAAACAATGTTCAAGTTCAAAAGATTGGACATACTTGTAATGCAAGTCATGAATAAGGAATGAAACATGAACATGAATAATAATGGATGCAAGGTAGTAGTGTATGAGATGCTTTATCATATTAGAATGCAATAATGGTGTCACAAAGATGCACACAAGACAAATTGAGGCATATAAAAAAAAATGCACACAAATATGTCAAACTTAGTTCACATAAGCAACAAACATTCATGAACCAAAACAAAATGTAAATGACCTATAATCTAACATAAATGACCTATAATATCTAAGGAAATACCTATAACATGATCACACAAGTTCTAATGCTATGGCACAAGTGCCTCCTAATCAAACAAGATTGAAAAGTCAAAGAAAAGCACACAAAATATCACCTATAACATCAAGCAAGGTAAAAATAGAAAGAGACTTGTAAAAAAAATGAAATTTAATAGTAAATCATCTAAGTTAGAAGTAAAACAAATATCAAAATATCATGGAAAAATTCACAAAGAAACTAGGTTAAACAAGTCATCAAAGTCACATTAGGTCAGCAATGAATAATGCACAAAGAAGTGGTTCAAATGCCATACCAAAATGATTTTAAAAATATGAAAAAAATATTTTTAGATGGCACAAGATATTATCTAAATAGGACAAAAAGATTGGATGAAAAATGATTTTGGAGCTATGCAAAACAATTTGTTAAAGTTCAAATATCAAAGAAGAAACCACATTAAAAAAGAAATAAAGTAAAATTCACAAAATATAATCAAATATTAACAAAATCAGAATTAGAAATCAAACAAAATTATTTTAATGTCTAAACATGGTTCATGAATTTTTGTAGAATTTTTATATGCATTTTAATATTTTTTAAAAATAGAAAATGAAACAATATAAAAGAGAAAATAAAATGCAAATAAAACAAGCTGGGAGGTGTGGCGAAAGTAAAAAAGTTCAAAATGAATTGGGCTCAGAATGAGGGAGTGTGAAAAGCAAATAGGTCCAGTCCATTAAGGCGTGTGCGTGTGTGTGGTTAAGGTGTACACTCAGTCAAACATTTGACTCACTCACAGCCATTAGATGCAGTCAAATAGATCCATCATCCAAAGTAGTTCAATCCAACGTTTCACAAAGCAAGCACATGGTAATTAACACGCACGCACACTCATGCAAGCAAATCAGAGAGAAAAAGAGGCACGTGAGTGGCAACGTGTTCATTTATGTGTTGGTAACATATCATGCGTTGGATTAAGCAAATCAGACGATCACGTTTTAAAGTCCTAAAACCCTAATCTGAAAACCTCACCGGCCAGAGAATGACCTCCGGTCATCTTCTCCGGCCATCTCGGGCCACCTGCAAGTATCACATTCTCTAGAAATATACAAAACGCATATCAAAATGTTCATAAAGTCATGTAGGTCACAGATTCATGTTCAAATTTTACAAACAAAGCACACACAAACAGATTCGAATCCAAGAAGTTTTGCCCTAGGTTTTGAATCTAAGCACCCAAGGTGCCTATCACTAGCTGGAGATGCATATAGTTCCTAATGAACTTCAGACAAGCAAAAATGAACTCAAAATAGCTTGAATTAGAGAGAAAAAGTTAAGATGATGAAACCTGAACTTGATGAGATGAATGTCGTAAGAATACCAGAGGTTCCTTCTTGAATTCTTGAGCTTGAGTTGAGCAAAATAAATGCTATTAAAAGCTTGAATCCTTGCAAAAATCAGTGAGATGAACTTGAAGATGATGAAGATCAGTGCTATGTTTCAGTGCACCAATGCTTTGATATTAGTGAATGATGAAGTTTGAAGGAGAAAATGGAGAAATTCGTGTGAAAAGAGAGAGAGATTTCAGAGAGAAAACTTGAGCTTTGGTTTGTGAAATGTAGAAAATGAAATTTTTTTCCATTACAAAACCTCTCAGAGAAGCTTATATATGGTTGGTTAAGAATTAACCATCTCAATTGATGGTTGGAAGTTGAGTTAAATGAGTTGGGTTAACTGAGTTCTGAGTTAACAGAATGAGTGAGGTGGTTAATGGCACGAGTTTAAGGGTTTGGATGGAGTGTAGAGAGGTTTATGAAGTTATGGTGAGGTTTAATGATCAGTGGTGGTGATGATGTGTTGCTGCAGCCTTGCCTTGTACCATAAGCTTCACTATTTCCTCTTTGATGCATGGTGTAGCATGTATACATGAGTGTGTAAGAGTATGTGTGTTCAAATGAGGCAATGTGAATGGTGTGAGAGCATGCGTGGGAACTTATGGAAACAACAACAAACAATTCCAAACATCTCACTCTTGGCAGCACCACAAAATAATGGAAATGTTGGTGTTTGAAGGAAGCTTTCTTCATGTATACTGAATGGTTTGATGAGATATTGGTGGCTATGAAAAGAGGGTTCGTAATGGAACATGTTTGGTGTTGAAATTGGATTGAATGGAGGCTTGGAAGATGGTCAAAATGACTTAAAACTCAAGGGATCCAAACTACCTCATGTGCATGTGACTTGGTTTGCAGGCTAGGCCTTGGTGCCTATGGAGAATTCAGTGTGAAGCTTCCATGTTTGGGCCCTCCTATGACCCTCATAACATGTTCAAATGAAAAAATATCCAACATCAAAGTTGAAGAGGACATGGAGATGAACAACTTTGATGTTGGGAAGTTTTTCCATTTGAAGCTTCCTTGATAAAGAAAACTAGCTTGACATTTGGCACACCAAGTGTTTGATGAAATTATGGCCTGGAGGCCTGAACTTGCCTTGCCATGACTTGAGATATGCCTTGATTTAACCAAACTTTGATTGATCATAACTCCCTCAATTTTTATCCAATGGAAGAGTTATTGATATGGATTTGAAGCTTGGAATGTGATATTTAATTGGCTCAACTTGGGCCTGAAGTTTGAAGCTTTTATCATGGAGAAAGAATGCCTTGAAGTGTAGTGTAAAATGGTCCAAAACTTGCCATTGTAAGAAACCCTAAGTTTCTAAATTTGCAACTTTGTACAATTCTTGATTTTTGATGATTCCTTCATCATTTCTTGATAAAATCTTGTCCAATGAACATATGTAACTTGAATTTCATGAATTTGACCTAAAAAATTTAGGAGTTGACTTTTTCCTTTGCACAGTTGACTTTTCCCCAAATTTCTTGATTCTCAAGCAACTGATCAATTGAACCTCTTCTAAAATGAACCAATGAACAATCTTCCATCCTTAGATACTTAATATCATGTAGAAAACATTGAGATCAAGTTTGGACCAAAATTTCATCAGGAGACTGCTTGAATCCAAAACCCTAATTTGGACTGCTTTTGCTAGGAGATGATGAACTATCCAATCTTCTTGATGAATTCCATCTTCTAAAGACTTGTGAGATCAAATGAGATGATGTATGATATAAGAGACCCTTAAGGCTTGTTTGAAGACCCTTGGCTCTTGTTCTCCTGCTTTGGATGGACCCAAACTCTGAAAATCACTGATCACATGCCCTATGCAACATGTATGAGGAATGTTTAATTTTTCTATGACTGAATGCCATGCAATGCAATGCAATGAAAGCACATGCTAAATGATATGAAAAATGAGAGGGAAAATTTTGGGGTATGACAACTGCCCCTATTCAATCACTGTAGACCTGAATGAATGATAGCGATTGCTTTCAGACTTTTAAGGTATGGAGGGATTAAATACCGAAAATAACCAGAAAATTTACACTCTGTGGAGAAGAAGAAAAGGGATATAAACCCAACCAAATGAATTCTGCTTGGATAAAACTATGATGGGAAGAATAGTATTGGAGAGATGTCCTTTGAACGACGCCAGATGACTACTAGCTTGCCATACTGCGGATGGACTTTAAGAATGTCTTTTGTACGATGTCAGACGACTACTGGCTTGCCACGCTGCTGGTGGACTTTAGGAACGTCTTTTGTACGACGCCAGATGACTACTGGCTTGCCACGCTGCTGGTGGACTTTAGGAACGTCTTTTGTACGACGCCAGACGACTACTGGCTTGCCACACTGCTGGTGGACTTTAAAAATGTCTTTTGGAGCGATGCCAGACGACTACTGGCTTGCCACACTGCGGGTGGACTTTTTGCAATGTCTTTTAAACGACGCCAGATGACTACTGGCTTGCCATGCTGCTGGTGGACTTTAAGAATGTCTTTTGTACGACGCCAAACGACTACTGGCTTGCCACACTACGGGTGGACTTTAAGGATGTCTTTTGTACGATGCCAGGCGACTACTGGCTTGCCACACTACTGATGGACTTTAAGGATGTCTTTTGGAACGACGCCAGACGACTACTGGCTTGCCACACTGCTGGTGGACTTTAACAAAAATTCAACACTGGATTACACTCTGCATATATATCAGACATCCCTGCTGACTTTGCTGAGGAACAATGGTCAATGATGTGACCTCAGAGACTCCTGAAAGGATGATATCTCTGCTGGAGAATGAATGAATAATCCTTCTGCTTCGAATTGTCACGCTTTCCAAAAATAAATTGGACTTTGAGATATAGGGGAGTGATGACTCTGCCAAGAATTATCTCATCGAGAGAGATTACTCCTCCAGTTCCACAGAAGTGTGGGACACCTTAGGATAACCAAGTGGAAAATACGACTATATGGTCAAGTACACCGCTCCTGAGAGCTCTCGTATTAGGCTCGAGAACATCCAGCCAACTGGATGAGGAGATATACCTGTGAGCACAAATACTATGCAAAATACAGCAGAGGAATCCTCCTACGACAACTCTGCCTGGGAGACAGATTCCACTGATCCTGCTCCGCCAGAAATCAGCGTCATTTCTGAAGACTAATCAAGGAAGGTACCAGACTTTGTGATTCACCGAGGAGTTCGCCGCCAATGGGTTGCTGTCGATGTTCCGAAGATTGTTCACAAGTCAAAGTAATTGCCGTCTTTAACCTTTCGCCCTGCCCAGGTGAAACGAATGTTTTGATAGGGCTCATTTTCTGTAAATTTCCCTCTTCGCTTCGCCCAAAGCGACAGAGTTTTGTTTTATAGGGCTGTGGTTTCAAGAATCGACTTGTTCATTAATAAAATAATGTCATTCTATAATTTCCGCATTAATTGCTGTTTTCTCTTTTCGTTTTACAGAGAATGGTAATCCTAAAAAACAACTCAATAATAAAAACAAGCATTAAAAGAAATACACTGGACACACTTGCATTTTCTCTACTTCTAAACACAAATCATCACGTCATGCAGATTGCTTGTTTTAAACCCCGTTGAAACATATGATCCGATGCCTTCTCCCGACTTTGAGTTCTCGGTATTTGGGGCTGAAAAAGAAGTTGACGACGAAATTCCAGAAGAGATCTCCCGATTACTCCGACAATAGGAAAGGTCCATTGAACCTCACAAAGAGCCGTTGGAAACGGTCAACTTGGGTTCAGAAGAAGAGAGAAAAGAAGTCAAGATTGGGGCACTACTCAGTCCGACTATCAAAGAAATTTTGACAAAGCTTCTCAGATAATTTCCTGATGTGTTTACTTGGTCCTATCAGGACATGCCAGGGTTGGATGCCAGCATCGTGGAACATCATCTACCGTTAAGATTGGAATGTCCGCCAGTAAAACAGAGGTTGAGACGGACTCACCCGGACATGGCCATCAAAATCAAAGAGGAGGTACAGAAACAGATTGACACGGGTTTCCTCGCTACGTCAGAATATCCTCAATGGTTAGCCAACATCGTACCAGTTCCGAAAAAGGACGGAAAGGTCAGAATGTGTGTGGATTACAGAGATCTAAAAAGGCTAGTCCAAAGGACGACTTTCCTTACCACACATTGACATGCTGGTAGACAGTACAACAAAGTTCAAATTTTTCTCCTTCATGGATAGATTCTCGGGCTATAACCAGATCAAAATGGCGCCGAAAGACATGGAGAAAACTTCGTTCATTACCCCCTGGGGTACCTTCTATTACAAGGTAATGCCGTTCGGTTTGAAGAACGCCAGGGCAACCTATCAGAGGGCCATGACTACTCTGTTTCATGACATGATACATAAAGAAATCGAAGTGTATGTCGATGATATGATTCCAAAATCTAAAACAGAGGAGGAGCATGTGACACACCTATCAAAACTATTCGAGCGGTTGAGAAAGTACAAACTCCGCTTGAATCCCAACAAGTGCACCTTCGGTGTCTGTTCAGGGAAACTCTTAGGGTTCATCGTCAGTCAGAAAGGAATTGAGGTTGATCCCGACAAGGTCAAGGCCATTCAAGATATGCCTTCTCCGAAAACTGAAAAACAAGTCAGAGGATTCCTGGGACGTTTGAACTACATCTCCAGATTCATATTCCTCATGACCGCGACATGTGCGCCGATTTTCAAATTACTCAAAAAGAACCAGGACTGCGTTTGGACAGAAGACTGTCAAACCACTTTTAACAGTATTAAGGAATATCTGTTGAACCCACCGATTCTATCCCCTCTCATGGAAGGAATGCCCCTAATCATTTACTTAACAGTCTTGGAAGACTCCATGGGTTGTGTACTTGGCCAACAAGACGAAACCAAAAGGAAAGAGTCTTCCATCTACTATTTGAGCAAGAAATTCACCGACTGTGAGACTCGATACACTATGCTTGAGAAAACTTGCTGCGCTTTGGCTTGGGCAGCCAAACGTTTTTGCCAGTACATGATTCGTCACACTACTTGGTTGGTCTCTGAAATGGATCCAATAAAGTATGTATTTGAAAAACCTGCTCTCACGGGAAGGATTGCCCGTTGGCAGATGTTGCTGTCAGAATACGACATCGAATACCATGCTCAAATAGTCGTTAAAGGGAGTATTTTAGCCGATCATTTGGCTCATCAACCGATTGACGACCAGGAATCAATCGGGTTTGACTTCCTGGACGAAGATGTCATATATTTGAAAATGAAAGATTGTGATGAACCGCTACCCAGTGAAGGGCCAGAACCAGGTTCCTAATGGGGAATAATTTTCGACGGAGCTGTCAATCATTACGGAAACGGAATTGGGTCAATCATCATAACACCTCAGGGTACCCACATTCCTTTCACTGCCAGACTTACATTCAAGTGCACAAACAACGAGGCCGAATACGAAGCTTGTATTATGGTTCTCAAGGAAGAAATTGATTTGAGGATCAAGAATTGGATGTATATGGCGACTCAGCTTTGGTCGTCAATCAGATCAAAGGAGATTGGAACACATACCAATCAGGATTGATTCCTTACAAAGACTATGCAAGAAGGTTGTTACCCTTCTTCAACAGAACCGAGTTTCATCACATCCCTCGTGATCAGAATCACATGGCTGATGCATTAGCCACCCTCTCTTCCATGATTAGTGTAGGTCAATGGAAGGACCTACCTAAGATCAACATAATTCACCTTGAACAGCCCACTTACATCTTCGCGATCAAAGCAGTCATAGACGACAAACCTTGGTATCACAATATCAAATGCTTCCTTCAGAAACAAGAATACCCACCTGGGGCACTCAGGAAAGACAGAAAAACCCTCAGAAGGTTGGCTGGCAGTTTCTTTCTGAGCGGTGATACACGCTATAAGCGGAATTTCGACATGGTCTTGCTCCGATGCATAGACAGACCAGAAGCAAACATGCTGATAAAAGAAATTCACGAAGGATCCTTTGGCACTCATGCCAACAGACACACAATGGCCAGAAAAATTCTTAGGGCCGGGTACTATTGGTTGACCATGGAATCTGACTGCTACAAGTACATGAGGAGGTGTCACAAGTGTCAGATATACTCTGACAAAATCCATGTACCGCCAACGCATCTCAAAGTTCTTTCTTCTCCATGGCCTTTTTCCATATGGGGAATCGACATGATTGGCGTGATTGAGCCCAAAGCTTCAAACGGACATCGGTTCATCCTGGTAGCCATTGATTACTTCACCAAGTGGGTCGAAGCAGCGTCATACACCAATGTAACCTGATAAGTGGTGGTCCGATTTATAAAAAACAATATCATTGGTCGTTATGGTGTTCCGAGCCAGGTCATTATGGATAACGGATCTAACTTGAACAATAAGAAGATGAAAGAGTTGTGTGCTGAGTTCAAAATCGAACACCATAACTCATCTCCCTACCGACCCAAGATGAACGGAGCAGTAGAAGCGGCTAACAAGAACATCAAAAGGATCATTCAAAAGATGGTTGTAACCTACAAAGATTGGCACGAGATGCCGCCCTTTGCTCTTCACGGTTATCTCACATCTGTCCGCACTTCAACAGGGGAAACCCCTTTCTCTCTAGTTTATGGCATGGAGGCAGTTCTCCCCATAGAGGTAGAGATCCCATCAATGTGGGTATTGATGGAAGCTAAGCTTACAGAAGCTGAATGTGTCAAAGTCGACGCGACAAACTAAATCTGATTGAGGAAAAGCAAATCACGACACTATGCCACTGTTAGTTGTATCAACAAAGAATTAAGAAGGCGTTCGACAAAAAGGTCCGACCTCGCGTCTTCAGGAAAGGAGACCTTGTGCTTAAAAAGATACAATTATTTCTCACTGATTCTCGGAGCAAATGGACTCCAAACTATGACGGCCCCTATGTGGTCAAGAAAGCTTTCTCAGTCGGCGCCTTGAGACTTGCAACCATGGACGGAGAGGAATTTTCCTACCCCACAAATGTTGATGTAGTCAAGAAATACTTCGCCTAAACTAAAAAAAAAAAACGTCTCAGTGGATTGAAAACCCGAAAGGGCGGTCCAGGCAAAAATTAGAGACATAATAAAAAATCATCCCGGTGGATTGTAAACATCACAGTACAATCCAGACAAAAATTAGAGATAATGGCAAGTAACTACGTCCAACAGAGGCAAATTCCCTAGCGGCATTCCTGCCATCCATCAAAAAACTCCAGTCACGGTCATCTTCGACGGAAGCTCAGGATGTCCAGAATTCAAAGTTGGTAGAAGGATAACGATTGTTATGTTTCAATGTAGCCCTTTTCCCTTAAATTACCATTTTCAAACTTTGTAAATACTCTATGGAATCACACGTTTGGTTGGTTTCTATCCTATCAATACAATTTGAGCCCTTGTGCTTTTGTTTGCAATTCTTATTTGTTTTAGCTTTATAGAACGACATTTTAACATGATTAACGATTCCTGAAACGAAACAAAATTAATTTACTTGTTAAAATTTTTTTGCTTTAAAATAAATATGGCAATTTATTTTGACTGTTGAACATCGAAAGAACATCGATCGCTTCTCCTGAAGTAAGCGAGCTTCAAAGTGCAGAATCAAATTACTCCTTCTAAACCAGTGCGCCTGAAGGAAGGATCTACTATGTCAGATACGAATACTCTAACTGACATCCTCGGCAGAGTTCTTACCTCCTAAGCCTGATCAACGGTTGTTCCCCGCAGGGACTACTTCTCCTAAGCAAGGCAGAATTGCTATCTTGAACCAGCGATACTTTTTGTCCCCTGCAGTGGCCGAGTATCCAGTCATGTTCATCCACTAGCATGTATGTCGTGTAAGTTTTGTTAGCATACACATACATACATCATGCATTATTGATTTACATTCACATTTATATTGCATCACTATCACTCTAGTCGGTCTTGTCCCCTAGGGATAAAAGTCTTCACAATCGAGTTGTTGGTTCTTTCCTCGTCAGGAAATGTTGCGTCTGCACTACCTCTCTCCTCCAGTTTATTTCTGGGATGAAGTCGGCCCTTGACCACTTTGGTAACTTGAACCTCTGAAAAACCAGAGAACCCTCAGCCAGCATCATTCTTCGCCATTGAAGATGATGTCTTCGCTTTCCCAGATTAAGGAAAATCCCCAGAGAAAGCCTCACAACTAAAGAATTTCAATAACACATTGATTTTGCTCTCCAGAGAGTCGATGTTAATGAAGTAATCAGCACCTCAAAATTGGATCGCATCATATGGCATTTCTCCGAGAAGATCTCGAAGAAAAGTATGATGTAACATCCCCAAGCGACAGCAGTCTCTCAAGAGACCTGCTTTCCCCAGTAGAGTCGATAAATGGCGTCTCCAACAGAGAAGTTTGTACACCTCTACAATTCTGACAAATGGGTTTCCCAGCAAGTCTGACATCAAAATTTTTTCCATCAAATAGCATCTCCCCAGGAAAATTCGGCGAGAAGTTTGAGGAAAACCGCTACGCATAGCGTCCCTTGTCGATAAAGTTTATTGACAAAAGAAACTAAGACCATTTCCTTAGTAGGAAACCAGGATCGAGGGGAAGTTTATTTCAGAAACTAAGACCAGTTCCTTGGTAGGAAACCAGGATCGAGGGGAAGTTTAAATCAGAAACTGAGACCAGTTCCTTGGTAGGAAACCAGGATCGAGGGGAAGTTTATTTTAGAAACTAAGACCAGTTCCTTGGTAGGAAACCAGGATCGAGGGGAAGTTTACCTTTTCTAAGCATCATTGCTTAGCAAAATAAGAAGGATGTGTGAACCGCCATTCTTAACCACCATAAAATTTCGGGCATTCCAATATTTAATCCTCTTGCACCCCGAATGCCCGAATACCTTCGCCATTCACACCTTCGGGTCCAAGAAGATTAAATAGGGGCATCTGTCATACCCCAAATTTTGACCACTAAGATTCCCCATCATTGTGCAAACCATCATCACAATATGGGCGAACCATCATGCCCATTAGTCTCCCCTAAGATGGGTGAGCATCCACTACAATCAAACATAGGGTTTCAAGCCCTCTTAGAGTTCTTAGATAGAGGATCAATCAAGGAATGACATGATCTTTAACTTGTCTAAAAGGATTAAAGGGACTCCCATTTCAAGGATTAAGCACAAGGCTGCTCCCTTCTAAGTGGATTAAGCCTCAAGATCGCCAGTGTCACCAAATTAGGGTTTGGTCGACCAGGGCCTCCAGATGGAAATTTTCCTCTGGGCATGAGCCAATGCTTCAAAGCATAACCTATGATGCTCCAAGTGATCTCATGAACCCAATCACCAAGTCAATTTAGCCTCAGGGGATGTATACATAAAAAATCAGGAATTAGGGTTTCTTGACCTAATTCACCCCTAAGTTGACTTTTGGGACAAAACATGAGCCAAGACCTCAAGAGATAATTTGAGGGTCCCTAACACACCACATTGATCCATTTGCAACAATGGATTGATCCAAGAAGCTTGAGCAACAAGTTTTAATTTCATCAGAACCACAATTAGGGTTTCGCGAGAAAAGTCAACTGTGCCTTTGACCAGGACATGCTCCCAAACCCTAGGACATGATTCAATACACCTTATAACACCTATGAAATCAATCCATCAAGTTTGATTTAGATCAAGGACTTGATTTCATAGAGAAACGCACAGTTTGGAATTCATCTGACAAAAAGTCAACTATGCACAAAAGTCAAACATTGACTTTTTGAGATTTTTCACAATTATAGTTCCTTAACCCTAAAATGATGTTAATGTGTGATTGGAATCATCATTCATCAAGAAAATCAAGAAAAGTTGGATAACTTGTAAAAGGGGTAACCATAAAAAACTTAGAAATTTTTCTAAGTTATGGAACAAAGTGGCTAGGGTACCAACTTTGAAGGATCATAACTCATAAACCACAAGGCCATTTTTCCCCATCCAAAGCTGGATTTGTAGCTCTCATTACCCTCTACAAAAGCTTCAACTACACCTCATTTCAATTCATCATGGATTTTGAGTTATGGAATGATCAAAATCAAGAAAAGTGAAAATGTCACTTTTTTCCAACACTTAGTGAAATTTTCACTAAGTCAGAATCTGCCTTCACTTTTTTCCAAATATAGGGGCATTTTTCACTTGGATCCAAAAAGTATCAAAACCAATTATGATCAAATAGTTATTGTATCATATGAGGGCTTTCTAAAATGGCCAAGAACTCCATCAAATTCCACTTGGGCCATGAGATATGACAATGGCAATATGCCTTGCTGAAAACTGCCAAAGCAAGGCAGATTTTGGAGTTTTGCTCGATTTGCCCAAATTTTGCAAAGGGCAAGCAACTCTATCCATCTGAACACCTCAAAGGGGGGACCAAGGGGGAACCAACTCTGATCCCAAGCCTCCCAAGTCTTTGGAACCAAAAATAGCATGCCAAACCTAGAATTGCCTAAAAGAGGGACAAGACTCCAATTTTGGATTGGAGAATTCAATGCATACACCAAGGTGGCATAGACTGAGCCATTGCCAACTGAATTCAGTCAAGACTTATCCAAGACCAAGGGAACCAGTAGCCTGTGCCCTAACCTCTAGTCAATGGCTAGAGGAGACTTGGATTCTCATTGCTCGATATTGGCCAAACCTATGCAGCAGTTGCATTCACTATTGCTTGCAAAACAAACTTGCTCTACTATAAATAGAGCTCATTTGTGATCAGTTTGAGTACACCAAAGCCATCAAACAGATGCTTTCCTCAAAATCTCCTTCTTCACGCCAATTTTTCCTTCCAAAGAAAGTCACTATCGGGTTTTGAGTTTGAGAGCAATTCCAATCAAACCAAGCACACACACACCTCATAAACATCATATAGAAGTGATCCAAACACTCACATAACATCTGGAACACCAAAATCACAAAATCACCAGCCAACTGCTCAAGCCTTTGACAGATTTGCAGTTGAGGTGCCAAATCAAGTTCCAGCTCAAATCAATCCACTCCAAGCATCCATACACACTCCATAGCACCTAGGGAAGCTGTCCATAACCTTGGGACCAAGCTGTAACACCTCTAACACAAAACACGATCACCAGCTGCAAGTGGTAAGCATGAGTTCTTCTAACTCTATGATCCATACAATTTTTGCTGCACAATAATTTGGCCATATGTTCATAATCATGCATGGAGTGTTTTCCCTCAATCAATTACATTGTTTGAATCGTGTATGGAATTTCTGAACCTTCATGCAAATTTTAGGGTTCTTGAGGTTTCTCTTTGATTTCTTATTCCATGTTTAAAATAAATGAAATTAAAGACCATAGACATGATCGTGAGGTTGAAACGAGTAGATTGATATGTAGATTGCATGATACAATCAAGTATTCAGTGAGATTGGATAGAAAACGCAAATATGCAGAAACAGAGGAAGGGTGTGTGTTCTTGCCATGTTCTTGGCGCCCTTTTTCAAATATTTGAATATTTGAATTTTGTGATTTTATCTAATTGATTCAAAAATTAATTTCTCTCTGAGTTTTAAAGACTTTGAGTTAATTCTTTTTTTAATAATTCACAAAAATGTTAAAATATTTTATTTTACCAAAAAATCCCAAAAATATTATTTATTTCATATAATTGATATTTTTGCAAAGAATTAATATTTTAATTGTTTTTTACATTTAAAATATTTTTTCCTTCTTGGTTTTGCAAATTTTAATGACTTATAATCATTTTGTAGGTCAAAACTTGATTTTTGAAACATTAATCCAAGATCACAATTTGTTTTCCACATTTTTAACAATTTTGATCATTTTAATTGAATTTTTATTCAATTAAAATACATTTTGGAAACAAATTAGGGTTTTTGATTAATTCAACCCTCATCAAACTTTTTCAAACCCTTTGGGCCTCTAATAGAGTGTAAGACCCAACCCTTTTAGAAAAACCAAAATAATTTGGGCCTCAGTGTATTGTATAAGTCCCGATACCGTCAAAAAATTCGGCGCGGTCGTCTCCTTTCTAACAAATCAAACCCTTGGGCCTACCCTCGTGTTATAAGCCCCATTCTTTTTCTTTAAACACCTTTGGGCCTCTAATAGAGTGTAAGACCCAAACCCTTTTAACCAAAACTATTTTTGGACCTCAGATATTGTATAAGTCCCTCTGCGTTAAAAGAAAATCTCGGCGCGATCGCCAGTTCAAAAACCATTTTTTTGGGCCTCTCCTTGAGCTGTAAACCCCACGACTTGTACAAAAATAAACCTTTGGGCCTCTTAAGAGAGTGTAAGACCCATCCCTTTGTACCAAAAACCTTTTTTGGGCCTCAGTCACTTGTATAAGTCCTTGTACAAATTCAACAGTGCAATCACTAGTAAAACCTTGGGCCTCTCCTTGAGCTGTAAGCCCCAACAATCTTTTCAAAGCACTTTCTCCTTTGATTTTGAGTATAATATTGTTAATAAAGCTTTCTTTGTTGAACAACTAACAAAACAGCATGGAAGCTCTACAACCGAGTAAGTGTTTACCCGCTTTCTTTATCCGCTTTCATATATATATAACTGTATTGTGGGGCTGCTCACTGTAAGTCTTCTTTTACAAAATTTTATATACTTGTCAAATATCAACTGTGTAATACTAGTATAGTTATTTAGAGTATTCCCCGACAACTACGTCTAGCACTAGGTAAAGCCCCGTTGATCGCTCTTAAATACAGTCAAAACTAGATCCCCATAGGACTATCAGACACAGTCTTCCCTCCTCTGGGGGTTAAACAATATGGAGACGTGAAAGGCAGCATTCTCGATGAACCCTTTCTCAGACTTTCACCTTTAGAAGTTGTCAAAGAGACTCTACTCCCCAGAGATGATCTTTTCTCCGTGAATGGCATCTCTTGAGTTTCCACCAAATTCTCGGACTTTCCTGGCTTGATCTGTTCTCTGTGAATGACATGTCTTGAACTTCTCGGGGTTTGGGGACCGACAGGCTTCTTAAAAGCACCCTTAAAAATTGTCAAAGAAACTCTAACTCCCCAGAGATGATGTTTTCTCCGTGAATGGCATCTCTTGAGTTTCTTCCAAATTCTCGGACTTTCCTGGCTTGATCTATTCTCTGTGAATGGCATGTCTTGAACTTCTCGGGGTTTGGGGACCCACAGGCTTCTTAAAAGTATCCCCGCCTCCTCTTGTGCGTCGTACAAGGACCCTTCGGCTTCTTAGAAGTTCTCATGCCTTCTCTTGGGCTTAATACAAGGACCCTGACAACCTCTTAAAGGTATAAGACAGAACTTAATCATCCTTTGCTAGAGTAGTCTTTCCAGCGCCAAAACTCCGGCCATTTAAGGGTTGATACTCATCCCTTAAAGCCCGTGCCTCCTCTTGGGCATTGTACAAAAGATGAAACTCTAGACTTGGACAGTCTAAAAACCCCTTGAGTCTCAAAGGCATTCTCAAGTTCCTTTCACAAATCGAAAAAACATTGATCGCTCCAAAAGCCGGCCTCTCTCATGAGAGTTCCTCACCCTTTGGTCTGCCTATGGATTTAATCCTCAGCAGTAACCCAGCCTTCTCTTGGGCATTATACAAAGATCATTCTCTATTTGAGAATCAATTTCTCTAAAACACCAGTAGACTTGGACAGTCTCAATACCCTTTGGATTTCCCATTTCCTTAAAGAACAGGAAATAACCCCGATCTTCTGATCAGTACCAAAGTACAACCTCACCTGGAATCAGTCTCTTTATAAGAACTGATTTTCTCTTTTATACAACATACTGGACCTGTCACTAAATTGAAACAGTCACCAGCATAGATAGCCTCCTCTTGGGCTTTGTACAATGATTCTCCCCAGCGGACCTAACCTTTTTAGCCTCTATCTTGGGATTTGTACGAGATACAAATCACTCTCTTGGTGAGTATAAAAGACTCTCTTGTTTAGTCAAACCCTTTTAGCCTCTATCTCGGGCTTCGTACGAGATATAAATCACTATCTTGTTGAGTATAAAAGACTCTCTTGTTGAGTCAAACATTTTTATCCTTCATCTCGGGCTTCGTATGAGATACAAAAACACTCTCTTGTTGAGTATAAAAGAATCTCTTGTTGAGTCAATCCTCTTTTAGCCTCTATCTCGGGCTTCGTACGAGATACAAATCACTCTCTTGTTGAGTATAAAAGACTCTCTTGTTGAGTCAAACATTTTTAACCTTCATCTCGGGCTTTGTACGAGATACAAAAACACTCTCTTGTTGAGTATAAAAAGACTCTCTTGTTGAGTCGATCCTCCTTTATCCTCTATCTCTGGCTTCGTACGAGATACAAATCACTCTCTTGGTGAGTATAAAAGACTCTCTTATAGAGTCAAACCCTTTTAGCCTCCGCTTGGGCTTCATACAAAACACATATAAAAACACTCTCTTTTTGAGTCAACCCTTTTAGCCTCTATCTCAGGCTTCGTACGAGACACAAAATCATCCTCTTGTTGGGTCAATAGCCTCCTCTTAGGCTTTGTATAAAGAAATCCCCGTTTGATTCAATCAACCTTTTAGCATCAAATCATGCTTTGGTCACAGTATACAAACATCAACAACTCCTTTTTCCCTCGTCTAATTGCTGTAAGCGGCAAGCCTCTGGATTATTTATATCCATGCCACTGTCCCTCTTTTAGCATGAGAGATTCCTAAGGAAAGATGACATTTCTCTAAACTGAGTTAAAGTCTTCTCCTTCAGGTTGAAAATCCCCTATAAAGGAAATTATGGCATTGCTAGATTCGCATATCCCAGTTAAAGTAATTCTCCTTTATAATCAGTCACCCAACAGTTGTGCCAAGCAACCAAATATTCCCCTTTAGAGATGACAAATTCTCTCTAAAGTCAACACCCTTTTAGCTTCACATCTTGGGCTTCAAACAAGATACAAATAAACCCTTCAGCTTCACATCTTGCGCTTTGAACAAGATACAAACCACCTTTAGCTTCATGTCTTGGGCTTTGAACAAGACACCAAAACACCATTTCCTCCCATAGAATAGGAGGAACTACGATCGCTCTGATTTCCCTGTTTCATTAAACGGGAATACGTAGGCATAAGATTGCAAAAGAATCTTAGCGAGCACACTAATCAAAAACCCAAAATCCCGTACCTTCATACATCAATCGAAAAGCATCAGTCCTAACATCCTACCAATAGTCTAAACCCTGTGTTCTTAACAAAATAACCTAAGAGAGACCCACAATCTTTGTAGCATCTGTAAACCAACAGTTATCTGTTTAAACTCAGTATGCAAGCAGGGTTAATTGGAGACATCTATTTCCCTTCCTTAATCAACTTCAATAGGATAAAAAATGAATCGAACTGTAGTACCCCCAAAGCGATAGTGCTTCGCAACCACAAACAAAACTCGCGCTACACACTCCATATGGTGTAGGGAAGCTGTTTAGACCATCACAACTCATCTATAACACCTCCAACTCAAAAATCAGATTTCTCTTGCTGTCACGACCTTCAAGTAAGCCTAAACTTGGTAATCTCTTAATCTATGCATATTTCCTCGCACAATACTTTTGCCAAATGTTCATAATCATGCATAGAATGTTTCCCCTCAATTACTTGCTTTGTTAGAACCGTGTATCAAAATTCCCAGCCTTCATGTAAATTTTAGGGTTTTTGAGGTTTTGTCTTGATTTCTTATTCCATGCTTAAAATAAATGAAATTAAAGACCATAGACATGACCGTGAGGTGAAAACGAGCAGATTGATATGTGGATTGTGTGATTTCATCAAGTATTCAGTGAGATAGGATAGAAAATGCAAATCTGAACCAAACTCCCTTCGCGCGTGTTCTTGGCGCCTTTATCACAAATTTGAATATTTGAATTTTGTGATTTTATTTAATTGATTCAAAAATTAATTTCTCTCTGAGTTTTAATGATTTTGAGTTGATTCTTTTTTTAATAATTCACAAAAATGTTAAAATATTTTATTTTGCCAAAAATTCCCAAAAATATTATTTATTTCCTATACTTGATATTTTTGCAAAGAATTAATCTTTTATTTGTTTTTTAACATTTAAAATATTTTTTCTTCCTTGATTTTCCAAATTTAATTGGTTTCCAATCATTTTGTGGATATAAACATGATTTTTGAACATTGATCCAAGATCACCACTCATTTTTCACATGTTTTTAATACTTTTTATTAATTTTTTAACAAAATGAATTCATTTTTAAACAAAAGTAGGGTTTTGATTAATTCAACCCTCATCAATCATTTTCAAACACTCATGAGCCTCTAATAGAGCGTAAGACCCAACCCCTTTGTAAATAATACCTTTGGGCCTCACACATTATATAAGTCCCTCTGTATATTTTCAAACATTCGGCGCGATCGTCGTCTTTTTAACAAAATCAACTGGGCTTCTCCTTGAGCTATAAGACCCATCTTTATTAATTTTCAAACTCTTTGGGCCACTAATAGAGTGTAAAACCCAACCACTTTTTGAAACCAAAATGATTTGGGCCTCAGATGTTGTATAAGACCCACTGTGTTTTCAAAAACCTCGGCGCGATCGCCGTTTTCAAACAAATAACCCTGGGCCTCTCCTTGAGTTGTAAGTCTCATCTCTTGTACAAAAATAAATCTTTGGGCCTCTAGTAGAGTGTAAGACCCATCCCCTTGTACATAAAAACTTTTTGGGCCTCACAAATTGTATAAGTCCCTCTGTACGGTTTTCAAAACAACTGTGCAATCATCGTTAAAACTTGGGCCTCTCCTTGAGCTGTAAGCCCCAACAATCTTTTCAAAGCACTTTATCCTTTGATTTTGAATTCAAATATATGTTGTTATCAAAACTTTCTTTAGTTTCTTTGTTGAACAACTAACAAAACAACATGGAAGCTCTATAATGGGTAAGTGTTTATCCGCTTTCATTTACAGCTTTCATATATATATATATATAACTGTATTGTGGGGCTGTTTCACTGTATGTCTTCTTTCACATCCTTTTAAATACTCGTCATATATCAATTGTATATATACTAGTATAGTTATTTAGAGTTTTCTCCGGCAACTACGTCTAGAACTAGGTAAAGCCTGTTGGTCACTCTCGAATACAAGCAAAACTAAATCCCCATAGGATTCCAGATACAGTCTTCCCTTCTCTTGGGGTTAAACAATATGGAACAAAGAGAATGGCAGTATTCTTGGTGAACCTTTTCTTAGACTGTCACCCTTAGAAATTGTCAAAGAAACTCTACTTCGCAGAGTTGATCTATTCTCCGTGAATAGCATCTCTTGAGTTTCTTCCAAATTCTCGAACTTTCCTAGAATGATCTCTTCTCTGTGAATTGCATTTCTTGAACTTCTCTTGGTTTAGGGACCCACAGCCTTCCTAAAAGCATCTTCGCCTCCTCTTGGGCGTTGTACAAGGACCCTTCGGCTTCTTAAAAGCTCTCATGCCTTCTCTTGGGCTTCGTACAAGGACCTTCACGACCTCCTAAAGGTATAGGATAAAACTTAGTTATCCTTCGTTAGAGCTGTCATTTTAAAAAGAGTCAAAACCTTCAGACCAATTTTAGGGTTGATACTCATCCCTTAAACGAGTCGGCCTCCTCTTGTGTATCATACAAAAGATAAAACTCTACCAGCAGACTTGGACAGTCTAATTCCCTTTGAGTCTCAAAGACATTCTCAAGTCCCTTTCAAACATAGGAGAAACCCCGGATTCTAGATTAACCTCCAGCCGAGTTAGAACTTTGCGGGTTCTAAAACCCCGTCCTTCTCCCAAAATTCCCCAACCCAGGTCAGATAACACTATCTCAAACCAGAGCCTCAAGGTTTCTGATCTATCAATTCCTTTTACATTCCCTTACAAGGATTGATTCCCTTCTTGGACCTACCTCGGGATCTCAAGAATCCCCGGCAGAAGTATAGCCTCCTCATAGGCTTTGTATAATGATCCTTCCTCAGCAAAGTCATCCACCTCTTGGCCTTTGTACAATGATTCCCCCTAGCGGATTTAACCTTTTCAGACTCTCTTATTGAGTCCATCACTTTTCAAGACTCTCTTGTTGAGTCACTTTCCTTTTAGCCTCTATCTCGGGCTTCATACGAGACAACAAATCACTCTCTTGTTGAGTATAAAAGACTCTCTTGTTGAGACAACCTTTTTAGCCTTTGTCTTGGGCTTCGTATAAGACAGATAAAAGTACTCTCTTATTGAGTCAAACCTTTTTAGCCTCCGTCTTGGGCTTCGTACAAGACATATAAAAGCACTCTCTTGTTGAGTCAGTCACTTGTTAGTACTCTCTTGTTGAGTCAGCCCTTTTAGCCTCTATCTCGGGCTTCGTACAAGACAAATAATAAACACCCTCTTGTTGGGTCAATAGCCTCCTCTTAGGCTTTGTATAAAGAAATCCCCGGTTGAGTCAATCAATATTTTAGCATCAAACTTGTGCTTTAATCAAGGCATACGAACATCAACAGTTCCTCTTTAGAGATGACAAGTTCTCTCTCAGTCAAACCTTTTAGCTTCAATATTGGGCTTTAAACAAGACACAAAAAAAACCCTTCAGCTTCATATCTTGGGCTTTGAACAAGATACAAATCACTTTTAGCTTCAATCTTGGGCTTTGAACAAGACACCAAACATCTTTTTCCTCCCTTAAAATAGGAGGGAACTACGATCGCTCTGATTTCCCTGTTTCGTTAAATGGGAATACGTAGGCATAAGATTGTGAAATCTTAGCGAGAATACTAATCAAAAATTCAAAGTCCAGTACCTCCATCAATCAACCAAAAGCATCAGATCTAACACCTTACCAAAGGCCTCGTAAATAGTCCAGACACTGTATTCTTAAGCAAAATAACCTAAGACAGACCCCCCTTTTTGATAGCATCTGTAAACCAACAGTCATCTGTTTAAACTCAGTATGCAAGCAGGGTTAATTGGAGACATATATTTCCCTTCCTTAATCAGCTTCACAGGATAAAAAATGAATTGAACTGTAGTACCAAAGCGTTAGTGATTCGAAACCACAAAAATCGCGCTATAGAAGAATGGAAATCACAGTGGGAGGCATTTCTCTCTCACAGTCCTAGGTAGAAAGCCTTAAGTTCACAAAGTACCACAAAAATGGCGACTCTGCTGGGGAGTCATTGTCTGTATAGGATCATAGGACTAGAAGTCTAGGATGTTAGGACAAATATATATACTGCTTTTCCTAATTGATATTTGTGTTTATTTTTCTGCTAATGGGAAAGCGTGTGATGCCGCATCAGGAAAGATTGAGTATACACCTAAGATAAGTGATGGCACTAGATGGGTAATCTTACAGTGAGTGACTCCCAAATAAGAGGTCCCGGTCGACCATCGAATCAGTGGAGATGCCCTTTACGGATTCAATGTCTATACGACTTCGGTTGTTGAAAGCAGATTGTTCGATTGGGTTATCTGAGAAGCTGAGGATTTTAGTAGACTGAAACCATTTTGTAGTACGGAAGTTATCAGAAATAGTTGTCATGCGATACTATCCTTATTTGAGATTACTCTAAGATGCTACAGCTCGTTTGGTGATCCGCTTGCTGTCGTTATCCCAAGAGGGGTCAGTGATTTTGAGGACAGGTACAAAAATCACCAGTATAAACCTTTGGGGATGGGTAGAGCCTTGACTTCATGACACTGACCCTTTGACCCCATGTTTTTTCTATGTTTTTGTGTGTTGCATTCATACATTCATTTAAAAAAACATTAAAACAAAGAAAAATTTTCTCTTCTAGTCTCTCCTTTTTCAAATTAAACTAAGACAATGATTGAAAATGTCAAAGAAAGAGATTGCGTTATGGATTTTGGTAGAAGGCGGACTCACAAGTACACCTTCAAAGTTCCAAAACTAGAGGATTTAAGAGGGTTGGCAAGGATGATCACCAACCCTGAGGCTTTCAGAGCTAAGTATGGAGGACTGCTGTCTCTGTTAAGGGTCCATGTAATTGAGGGAATCCTGTCCATGCTAATCCAGTTCTACGATCCGGTTTATCACTATTTCACATTCCCGGATTATCAGCTAGCACCAACACTGGAGGAGTACTCTCACCTGACTGATTTAGCTATCACTGATCAAGCTCCCTTTTCTGGAATGGAAGAAATTCCAAAAGATCAAACCATTGCAAGGGCAATTTATTTGGACGGGTCAGAAGTTAGGACTCACATGATCATTAAGGGTGGTATCCAGGGTTTGCCAGCCCAGTTCTTGATAAAGAAAGCTCTGTACTTTGCTAGTATAGGGAACGTAGCCGCTTTCGAAAGCATCTTTGTTTTGCTCACCTACGGGTTATTTTTGTTTCCCAACATTGATAACTTCGTTGATATCAATTCCATTAAGATTTTTCTAATTGGAAACCCTGTAACTAACTTGCTCGTAGATGCTTATCATTTGGTACACTTAAGGAATTTGTACAGCGGAGGAATGATCACATGCTGTGTACCCCTGCTATACAAATGGTTCATTTCCCATTTGCCAAAGTCTGCCGCATTTTGGGATCAAAAGAGTACTTTACGTTAGTCGAAGAGAATCATGTCTCTTACCAACTCTGACATCGATTGGTACAATCGAATCTATGATGGGATCAGAATCATTGACCATTGTGGAAACTTCCCAAATGTACCCCTCATAGGAACTAAGGGAGGAATCAACTATCATCCAATTTTAGTTCGTCGTCAACTCGGATACCCGATGAGGCATGTCCCGCGTAATGCTCATCTGGAAGGTCTTTTCTTAAAGGAAGGTGAAAATGACAGAGCACTAAAGACAGAAATAGTGCATGCCTGGAAACATGTTCATAGGAAAGGAAGAGAGTCTCTAGGAAAACCAGATCGTGTCTCTGTGAAACCTTATCTCCACTGGGTACAACTAGAGCTCTCAAGTTGAGGATGCCTTACCCTCGTCAAGAAGTTCTTCCATTAAGGGACCATGTCCTTTATTTTATGTCTGATACGAAAAAGCTTCAGGTTACTCTCAACAAAGTTCAACAGGAGAAGAAGTCTTGGAAGAACAAGTACCGTATTCTCAATGTGGAGTGTAAGAAAATACAGAAACTATTGAAAGATAAAGATGCTCTGAACCAGATTTTAGAGCAACATGCTGTAGAGAATCTAGAAGATCAAAGGAATTTGCTCGCTCCTTTCACTTTGCAAAGGAATGACAACCCGACAACGGCTCAAAAGCCCCGGTCAAAGAAAAGGAAAGTACCAGGACCAGCACCTGAGCCCTCCTTAGAGAGGACTCATGATCCATTAGCTTAGAGATTTCCTTTTACAGCACTATGTAAATTACTGTATTTCCATTTCCACAATCTTTGAATTCAATAAAACGGAGTTTCCCCACTGTTTGATATTTGCAATCCAAATTGTCGAAGTTTAATTTGATTAAACAAAAAAATAATTAATACGATCATTGCATATCATGCATCATTATCACATAAACGCATTCTTCTTCCCTGCGAATCTCATATATGTGTCTTGATTTTAGCGTCAAACTGTCTCATTCGTACAATACTCGGGCCAACATTCAGAAGAAATTGGATAATCTCGAGGAAGAGAACAGTAGCTGAGAGAAGAAATCGACGCTTAGAGAGAGGATCTGAGAAAATTTCACGGTGACAAGCAACCTCTGGCAATAGCTCAGATGCAACAACAACAGACTGTGATCTCAGAGATCAAACCGATGCCCATAGTGGAAAAGTATGACCCTCGGTATACCATGCCTAAAGATCGTCCCTGGGGCATGCCACTCAACTATATCCCGGAAGTATATATTCCGCCGATCACTGAAGATCCGGAAACTGCAACAGGAACCGCTGGGCCAGAAGGTTACAAACTTCGGGAAGCGAGGATGCCAGGGGCATGACGACAACTCCTGAAGGTTACAAACTTCGGGAGGCACCAAGAGTCACAACCATGATGACTATACCACCACCCGTGGTACACACTATCTCGGAAGGACAGATTCCACAAATACCTTCTGGTGGAAACGAAAGTATGGATAATAGAATGAAAGAGTTTCAGGAACAGTTCCTGGAAATGCAGAAGGAACTGCAAGCCATTCGCGGTCAGGATCTATTTGGAAAAGACGCCGCAGACCTTTGTTTGGTCCCCAATGTGAAAGTTTCGCACAAGTTCAAAGTGCTCGAATTTGAGAAGTACAAGGGTAACTCTTGCCCTCAAAGCCATTTGGTGATGTACGCTTGGAGGATGTCAACACAGATAGAGAACCACCAACTACTAATCCATTATTTTCAAGATAGTTTAACCGGTGCCGCACTCAAATGGTACATGGGTTTAAACCGCACTAAGATCACGACTTTCAGAAATCTCGGTGTTGCCTTCATTCAACAATATAAGTATAACTTGGACATGGCATCAGACATAGATTAACTCAGAGCCATGTCGCAGAAGGACAAGGAAACCTTTAAGGAATACGCTCAGAGATGGCGTGAAATTGCCGCCCAGATTTGTCCACCTCTTGAGGAAAAAGAGATGACAAAGATCTTCTTGAAAACCTTGAGCTCATTTTACTATGATAGAATGGTCGCCAGTGCGCCCAGTGACTTCACCGAGATGGTGGGCAGGGGAGTTCGTCTTGAGGAAGCTGTCCGAGAAGGACGTTTAGTTAAAGACGCTGGATCATCAAGTAGTACAAAACGATACTGTAGTGCTCTCCCTAACAAAAAAGAGCAGGATATTGGGAATATCTCTCTCGAAAAGCAAAGGCGACGATACCAACCAGTAGCAGCTGTAACTCCTACTATCAACCCTGCGTCTATTCCAAAGTATCATCCTCAGGTTGCGCAAAGCCAACCGAATCAACAAAAATATCAGCAAAGGGCACAACCGCCTCTTCAGCAGGCTCGTCCTCAGTACAACAACAACCGTACAACGCGACCGCCAGGGTTCGACCCTATACCGTGTTGTACACAGAATTGTTTCCACTCTTACTGGTCAAGGGGCACGTCCAAATCAGGTCTCCTCTTAGAGTACCAGAGCATCCGCCTTTTTGGTTTAAAGCGGATCAAACTTGTCCTTACCATCAAGGAGGACTAGGGCATAACATAGAAACCTATCTCAGTTTCAAATCCGATGTACAAAAGCTTGTTAGGAGCAGGGTCTTATTTTTCAAAGATACGAATCTGAATGTTCTCACGAACTCGTTGCCTCAACACGAGAAAGCTGCTGTAAATTTGATAGAAGGAGAGTCTAACAACAGCTATCAAATTCATGATGTACTCTTATTTAAGACCAATCTGGTCAAGATGCATCGCAAACAGAGCGGGTATTGCCATATACCACCTCACAATTATCACCAGTGTGATATCTTCTCTAAAGACAATCAAGGATGTTCTGTGGTACAATCAGCTCGACAGGAACAATTGGATCTCGGGTGGATCCAAGAGCATCGAGTTCGTGGAGTTAACATGACGTATGCAAATTCCAACATCATTCAGAACCACGACATCCGTGCGATGAATGTCAACTTAGTGGCAATGCACTCAAGGCAAAGCCAGTATCATAATCTGCCGCGGCACGATTACAATTCCTGTCTGATTTTCTCAGTAAACAATCAGGGATGCTCTTTTATACAATAGGGCCTCCAGCGTCAGATGGATCTTGGATGGATCCAGGACTACCATGATAAAAATCCTTATCAGATCAACATGATTTAGATCTTCGATATTCGCTTGATGAATACCAGCTTGGTAGAATTACACGCTAAGCAAGTCCAGCTTGGTTTTCTGACTTCGCATGAGTATCAGAATTGTACAGTATGCTATGAGAGTGACCTAGGATGTGCTCTCGTTCAGAGAACTTTGCAACACTTATTAAATCATTGGTGGCTTCCGATTTATCTAGACGAAGACACACAACAAGTCAGTATGATTAATGGGAACCCTACTAGGCATCAAAATTAGGATGTTCGATCAATGGAAACAGACCTAGTGAGTTTACACTGCATTCAAAGCAGACATGGCCAGGTGCCACCACATAACTATGAGCGCTGTAGAGTCTGCTCGGAGAATAACCAAGGATGCTACCTCGTGCGAGCAGCCCTTCAGAGTCAGTTGGACCGCGAAGAGATTCAACCATGTCCAGTTTCGGGGTCCATTAACTTGATGCCCGACTACATCGTTGATCAACTCAAAGATGTTATTGTAATCTCTGATCCTGAGAGGACCAAGGATGTTTGTACCATCATCCCTCTACTCAACGAATCAAAAGTTCTTAACCAGGAACTGATTGAAGTTACTTATGACAGTCAGAGAAATCAGAAGGATCCTGTAGTTATCTATCTGCCGGGACCAGTGCCGTGCAAGTCTGATAAGGCTATCCCTTACAAATACGGTGCAACAAAAGTTGAGAATGGAAACGAAATTCTGTTACCCTCCGTCGTGAATATTGCAGACATCAGTCGAGTAACACGGAGCGGTCGAATCTTCAACAGAGGATTTGGGGAACCTAACAGAGAAAAGGAACTTCAGACAGAAGTTCCCAATCCACCAGTCGGTCAATCCAGTGATCCCGACCTTTCAAAGAACGATGATAAGTGTAACACCCCAAAATTTGCCCTCCTTACTTTAGTATTAACTGGCTTATGTTTCATTTCATTTTTGCATTATCATGTGTGCATATCATTGGTTCTTAGCATGGGGTCAAGGTGCCTGAGGCAGTTCAAAAGGAGAAGGTGTTCTTTAAAGAGTCAAGCAAGAGTCTTTGTATTGTGGATCACCCCCTTCTAACCAGTGCATAAATTAGGGTTTTGAGGTTCTTGGGTTTATTGCTCCAATGGGCAAGCTTCTTGGGTTTTTATCATCACCAAATGGCATATCTTATCTTTGTTGGAGAGGATACACATCATATTCAGAGGAATTTGGATTTGGAGACTGTGTTATTTCTTCCTAGACTGAGGGTACCAAAATTAGGGTTTGCTATAAAGTCAGTTTATTTCTGATTTTTTGGGAAAGACTTGATTCCATGGTATTCCTTGGGTCCCTAAGTATCTAGGAATGGAAGATTGTCCATCAGTTGGTTCATGAGAAGTTCAATTGACCAAGGGGTTGGGAATCAAGAGAATTAGGGGAAAAGTCAACAGTGAGAAGGGAAGTCAACTGTGAAATTTTGAAGTTCTCTTAAAGTTTTTCAAGGTCTCACATCCTCATATGGTCTTCAAGGGTCAAGTTTCATACCATTTATCAAGAATCAAGGGTTGGTACAAAAGTTACTAAATAATGAATTGACCTATAATTTGAAAGTTTCCTTTTTGGGCAAGTTCTTACACTACTTTCAACTTGACTTTTCATCATCAAAGAAGCTTCAAGTGAATTTTCCTCAAACATAAAAGTTGAAGATCTTTTTCTCCCCTTTCCAACAAGTAATAGATGGTCCCCATATCATTTGTGAAACTCAAGTTATGACCAAAATAAGGCAAAGTGGTTTTTAGGGTTTCTCATGATTCCATTTTCACAACTTTTGCATTTTGGGACTTAGTGACCTATATTTGGTTCCATTGCTTCAAGCCACATTCTAACAATCCATAAGGATAATTTTTGGCCTTTGAATCAAGTGGATCCATGGTTTATTCATCACTTATTTTCCATTATGTAAAATTTCCAAATCATTGAAAATCCATAAACCAAGACATCTCAAGGCCCAAATTCCATACAGGTGTGATTAGCAATTGAAATATAAGTGATCCATTGAATACTTGGGTGTACATGCATGGAGGAGGGTGTATTTCACATTATACAAATTTCCAAAATCACCCAAAACTCATTAAGTGAGGAATTAACAAGGCCCAAGTGATTATCAGTGGATTAACCCTAAGTATTTAAGCTTACTCATGCACTGGTTAGGAAAGGACACACGTGATTTTTTAGGAGAACAAAACTTCCAACCCTAATCCTTCTCTCATTCGAATCTCACAATCCACAAGAGTTTTTCCAAAACTTCTTTCACAATCTGAACCCTTGGGATCCATAGAGCACGAAGCAACCCTCATTTGAAGCTAACAGCAAGGATATGTGTTGCTTGATCTCAGGTTAGTGGCACTTTGCATGCTTTTAAAATTCCTTTTTTTGATGTGCATAATGATGTGTGACATTCACTGATGATTCTGATGTATTTGGTTTGGAGTTTGGACGCATGGTTTGGTTGTATGATGAGTTTTAAGTTTTGAGTCCAAACTTTCTTTCATTCGATGCTTCTTATGTGTTAATTATTTGCGATTTTTAATGTGATATTATTGACCCTGGTGAAATTCTGGTCAGAATAGTGTATTCGTTTGCGTGTTCTGGGAAATTTTTTGTTGCAGGTGGCCGGAAGTGGTGACCAGAGCCCTAGCTCCGGCGACTGGTAAGGTTTCCAGCGAGGTTAGGGTTTGAATGAGGAAGATGATCTTCCAACCGTTGATTGCCTTGATCGTGTGGTCCATAGCGCGCCACATCATCTAAATTTTGTTTTAATTTATTGGTTTGTATGTGTGCCCTCCCACGATTATTATCATGCATCTCTAATCTAAGCCTTTCATTTATTTTAATTTTGATTTGATAATGCAATCTGAGGCATAGATTGAATCCATTGGCCATTAGATTGACAACGCATTAATGATACTATGCGCCTTATCACGTGCCTCTTTTTATTTTATTTATTTTCTAAATACTTGCGTGTGTGAATGTGCATCATTATTGAGATGGACGTGTTGATCTATACCATTCATCATGGTTACCTTTTATTTGGTTGACCTAATCTGGAGCGTCAGATTGATCCTAAGGTGAGTGTTGAGTCAATCCATTGATTGGGTCGCATGTGAACTTCTTTTTTTATTTTTTTATTTCGCTGATGGATTTTAAGTGGTGGGCTTTCTATTTGCACCCTCTCCCTTTGGGCCTTTTCCATTTCCAACGTGAATAAGCTGCTGGTTGCACCCCCACTTATCTTATTTTTTTCTTTTATTTTATTTAATTTGCATTAATCCATTTTTAACTTTTAAAAATATATATTTGCATCCAAAAATCCCCAAAAAATTCATGAATCATATTTATAGTTTTATAAAATTTTCCCAAATTTTATTTTATTGTTTTATTTTATTTTTGGCGTCTGAATTAATTATTTTAATAATTTCTTTTTGAATTTGTTTCATTTTGCACACATTGCATTGTAGAATTTATATCTCATCATCCATAAAACATTTTGAACTCATTCTTTTTGCATTGTTTCATCAACATATTGAATGCCATTAAAAAATTTTTCTCCCATTTTTAAAACTTTTTCATATTGCATTTTAGTCCTCCTCTTTTGCATATTGAGTCATGTTTCTTGTCTGAACTTTACATAATTGTTTGGGTAACCTATCTTGTGAATTTTTACATGCGATTTTGATATGTTGTTTGTTTCTAGTTGAGCTATTTTGATAATTAATTTGGTAATTTTATAAGATGTTTTCCTAATTGTTTGATTGCTCTTTATTTGAGGTCTTCTTGTATGCACATCTTTGATCATGTCTGAGTACTTGTTTGAGAAGACACCTGTGCCATCATTTGGGATTGCTTATTTGACTTCATAAACCATGCTTGAATTGTTATAGGTTATTTGATTGCCATTATATGTCATTGGTGTGAGGTTGTTGCATACTTTGTGCATATGTTCAATGCTTGGTTTACATGGCTTTTCTTTGACTTATCTTCTCACTTCTTCTCATATGTGTTTCTTCATGATTTATGTTTAGTTTATGTATGCCATGCCATATCATTCATTTCCATTTCATTTGATGTATGTTTCTGACTTTGGATCTTTGAATTCATTCATGTCATATGCTATTCATGCTTCATCTTACATACTTGAATATGTTTCCTTTATATGCTTCTTTCTTCTTCTATTGGTGTTTGATACTTTGATATCTGTTTGCATGCCTTATGTGACATTTGCATAGCATGTTTTGGCACATGTTTAGGTCATCCAAATTCTAACTTGGATGAGTTTTCTTTGGTTTGTAACCTTTTCCCTTTGGTTTGTGACTTGCTTGGGTTTCTTTTGTCTTATTGTTACTTATGTCTGTTTTGTACTAACCTTTTATGCAGAGGATGAGGTAAGTTATTTGAGGGTGTGGATGATTATCCGTGTCCACTCTCATTCTTTCTTTCTCTCATCTTTTCTTTTCTTTAGGCTTAGGTTGTTGTCAAACCTCCCCTTAGGGCCATCTTTGCATGATAACATTAGGATAGATTTTCCCCGTAGTGTTTTTCTTTTCTTTTGAGTCCCTCTTCCCATCTCATAACATCTCTAAGATACTTAATAAGGTCAACTTGCCTTGCACACGAGCCTTAAACATAGGAAATGAAGATTGAGGGGTCCCCCTTCTCTCTTCAAGAGTGTTGAGCATACGTCCCATTGGGGGCGACCATGCGACGCATTCGCTCCCGTGTCATAGACTTTGGTTCAAGTTAAGTCACGAATTAACTCAAGTCACTTCTGTCCTAAAAAACACAAACAAACTCCAAACCTTTTTGTCCTTCGGGATTGTCAAACTAAAGGCTATTTTCAAAAAGGGCACGTTACTTTCCGTCTGAGTCGCAAACAGGCACCGACCCTAACTGCCGGACGCAAACTTAACGTCGCTCATAAAAAACACAAAAAGAAATTGGTCCGAACTACGTTGACTCTGAATTCCCCATTGCACAAAGGGGGTACGTAGGCCTAGGACGACGACGTCCTACCGAGTCTGTCTTTGTTTTCCCCTCCCCCGTTTTAGTGCAGCCCTAGATGTTAGGATAACTCACCCTTAGAATAGACAACAAGCGAGGATCCCATCGAGTACGATGGACGCGTGGGGTGCTAGCACCTTCCCCTCGCGTAACCGACTCCCGAACCCAGGCTATGGTTGCGATGACCATTCCTTTCCCCTCTTCCTCAGGTTTATGCGGTGTTCCCTTTCCCTCTTTTGGGGTAAATTTACACGGCTGGCGACTCTGTTTTTCCGCGCCACTCTCGCATTTGTGCATGGATGAAAATCCTGGGAGCGACAGCTGGCGA
Source organism: Lathyrus tuberosus (assembly GCA_022829125.1). Taxonomy (NCBI): domain Eukaryota; kingdom Viridiplantae; phylum Streptophyta; class Magnoliopsida; order Fabales; family Fabaceae; genus Lathyrus; species Lathyrus tuberosus. The sequence goes on along the minus strand of JALAZF010000066.1, from coordinate 16,558,359 downwards.
CTCTGCTGGGGAATCTGGTTGACCTATGCTAGTCCATCCCCTTTAGCTAGTTTGTCCTAGCGCTTGTTTGTGTTTGTTCTCTTTGGGTGTTTTTGTTTTTGTTTGCTTTATTTGTTGTATTTTATTTTTACTGCATTTTTTGCATTGCATATTATTATCATCTGCTGCACTGTCCTTCTGTTTGGCGGGTTGGGGTTTCCGAGAGATAAGCCCAATACCCAGGCTTGAGCGTACACGTAGGATTAGCGTGGCAAGTAGTGTGACTCGTGTGGCATTTGGCCAGACATAGTATACATGAAAACTCCACATCCAGACGAGTTTTTCTTTGGTAATATTCTATCATGCGCATTGGTGCAGATGATTGAATGTAACCTGGAAAACTGTCGACTCTGGCGGCCATTCCCGAGGACTCAGTAACGGCACTCCTCCCGATACGTGATAGTGGCAGACCAGAAATGGCAAACCCATTACACATGTCGATCCGAGGACCCAATGCTGGGAACTTGCTATAGGGTTTCCTTTTGGAAAAGAATCAGTGGAAGCGCTCCTCGATTGGCGATAGTACTGTACCCCGAGGGATGAATGTACTATTGTTTCTCGACCTCAGTGCCGAAGCTGAGGACTTTCCATAGGATGTTTTCTTTTGAGGGGAATTAGTTGAGGCCTCCTCGATTGGTGATGATGCCAAACCAAAAATGGTGAGCGTATCATCATTTCTCGACCTGAGAGCCCGTGATATTGAGGATCCTCGGCTTTCTAGTAACCACATGTGAGAGGGCAGGGTGTTTACAGGTTTGCAGGTAACCTTGACCTTCAACATACCCGGTTTTCTGATCAGCAGATTTATCAGTGTGGTATTATGGTTATTCCGGTATTCAGGGTATTTGGACAGACCTTTGAGATTATATAGTTGTCCAGTGCAGCAGTTGTCCAGTCTGTGTGCCATCCTTGATCCCATGAGTGCATTTGCATCATCATTTTGCATCCTAACATGTTTATTCATTTGTAGGGCTGCATCCTAACTTTGATTCTGGTTTTTGAAGACTATTAAGGATGAGTACTGAGAAGAAAAAGAACATCATAATGTACAAGTTCCCATCACTTATTCTGGATCCTGTTCACAAGATTGTGTCTATGGCAGAGCATGGGGTATTGGAAGACTTTAGAGGAGAGTATTGAAGAATTCTGGATTTTGCTCGTAACATCCCTGAATACGAGTATAAGGCTTTGTACACTCTGGTGCAATTCTATGACCCTCACCTGCGTTGTTTCCTATTCACTGATTATCTTTTGGCTCCGACATTGGAGGAATTTGCTCTCATTCTGGATGTTTCTATTAAAGAAGAGGCTCCTTTTTATCCTTCTAAAGAACTTCCTGATTTGGGAAAGGTTTCTGAGGCTTTGCATTTGGATTTGTCTTTGTTGAAAAATAACGTTGCCAGTAAGGGAGGGTGTAAAGGCTTTCATGTGAAATTTTTGATAGAACAGGCTACTGTGTATGTTAAAGCTAGGTGTTGGTTAGTTTTCAACGCCATCTTGGCTATGTGTGTCTATGGAACATCGTTGTTTCCAAGTATGAAGGATTTTGTGGGCATGCACGCTGTCCAGATATTTACCATGAAGAATCCGGTACCTACTTTGCTTGGAGATCTGTATTATTCAGTGCATTATAAGAACGAGAAGAGGAGGGGAGGACCCCTTTATTTTTGTGCGCCAAATCTGGGGCATTTGTAGATACTCAAGGAACATTGGATTGGTCCAAGAGATTGATGGGCTTGAGGGCAGACAATCTAATTTGGGTTAACCGTGACTTGTTGGGCCAAGATATCATGATTAGTTGTGGAGGTCTCCCAAATGTGCCTTTAATAGGAATAAAAGGGGGAATTAACTACAACCCTATTCTTGCTATTAGGCAATTCGGGTATGCCTTGAAAGAGCCACCAAGAGACGAGGAGGTCCAAGAATCTTTATATCTGAGTGGGGAAATCAATCCAGAATTGTTAAAAGAAGCTGCAAATACTTGGGAAGATCGTCATAAGAAAGGGAAGACTTATTTTGGGAAGAGCAACAATAGAACATTTCCTGCGTATGAAGATTGGATCCAGAAAAGGGTAGAGGAGGAGCTTCTGCCATTCTCCAAAGAACCACCATCTTACCCCTTGCTGATTGAGCCTCCTACCACAGTTGAGATAGAGAAGTTTAACAAGTTATGGGCTGAAAGGAAAAGCTGTGAGAAGAGAACAGTGGGCTACAAAGAGAGATTTATCAGTTGAAACATGAGCGGGGGTGAAGCTGTTCACATCGCCAAGTTGAAGACGAAGCTTCTCCCTAAGGCAGAAAAGGAGCTGGATGACAAGGTCACATCCCGACAAAGGATGAAGCAAGCTCTAGAGGGTATCACTAAGGTTCTCAAGTCTAAGAAGGAGGAATTGGCCAAGGCTTTGTTGAAAATTCACAGGTTCAATGCTCACCGAGACACTGCAATGGCTGAGAATAAGCGAAAGGAAGACGATTATCTAGCTTAGATTGATCAATTGAAGTTGAGGCTCAAGAAGAAAGACGCTGAGATCCTATCAGGGGTATTCCAGAGACAAGCAGACGAGGGTCGACTCAATGAAGCCATAGCCTCCATAGAGGAACTGAAGATCCAAGCTGAAGTGAAAATAGCTAGAAATGAGGGTCCTAGCAGGGATGGTGTTTCTGAAGAAGACGCTTGGGAGCTGCATTGCCGATACTTGGAAGGGATCATGTATAGGAGAGACATTCTTATTCAAGAGCTAATTCAGAGACCGAAGCATCCCGACACCAAAAAGCTGTTCAAGGAAATTCAAGACTGGAGCAAAAGGCATAATGGATGGGGGGATTGACACTTGTGGACTTTGATGACATGTCGTAGCTTTCTATTTTCTTTCATTATTTGGACCACCGCCAGGCTTGTTGGTTGGGATCTATGATTATTGTGTTCAGACTTGTTATCTTGGATTGTGATTGTTGACATTTGGTTTTCCTCTGGTTTTCTTAATATATGAGCAGAAGTTTCGTTCTATCTTGTTGTTAACCTGGAATCAAGGGGTGGATCGCCATGCGAATATTCAAACATGTTCATTTGCATTTGCATATTCATAATCATTTTGCATAATCATTTTGCATGACAGGTGTTTATCTCTGGTGTTCTTACTTTGTTCTCCTCCTCAGTACAGGATTGCAGATCAGCACATTCACCGGTATTCTACCAGACAAAACCAGAAGAAACTCATGGATCAGCTACAAAATGAGATGACTGAGATGCGGACTCGCATGAACCAATTCATGGATTTGATGCAAGGGGTTGCTCAAGGCCAAGAGCAGTTAAGGACTCTCGTTCAGCCACTGATTGCGAGAATTGATGAGGAGGGTGTCCTTCATGGAGGAATTCATACAGGTGTTACTGGTAATAATGTTTAGAATGGCCCTCCGGGCGGAGGTATTCCTGTTACTGGTGTTGTGATTCCTCCGGGTGGAGGAGAAAATATTGTGGTTCCTACTTTAGTGGGGGGAGGTAACAATGTAGGCGCAATTATGGCCGTCAGTATGATGATCTTCAGGAAGATGCATTCTCTGTGCCAGGTGGGGATGCTGGTCCCCAGATTGACAATGATCTGAGGTTCAGGTTGATTGAGGAACAACTAAGGGGTGTCGTAAATCAAGACTCTGTGGGTATGGATCTAGAGGATTTGGGGCTGGTTCCAGGCGTTGTTATCCCGCACAAGTTTCAGACTCCTACTTTTGAAAAGTACAATGGTATGACTTGCCCAAGGACCCACGTAAGGGCATACGCAAGTAAAATGGCTGCGCATGCAAAGAATGAGAAGCTGATGATGCATTGCTTTCAGGATAGCCTATCTGGGGCATCCCTGGAATGGTATATGCAACTAGAGAGGAAAGATGTTCGTAGTTGGAGAGAGCTGGCAGGGGCATTTATCAAACACTATCAATATAACACTGACATGGCTCCGAACAGAACATAGCTGCAGAATTTGTCACAGAAGAACAATGAGAGTTTCAAGGAATACACTCAGAGGTGGCGAGAACTGGCAGCGAGGGTTCAACCTCCCATGTTGGAGCGAGAAATGATAACTATGTTTATGGCCACCTTACAGGGTCATTACTATGAAAAGCTAGTACCGTGTATGACTGGAAAGTTTGCTGATTTGATCTTAGTAGGAGAGATTGTGGAAAGCGGAATTAAGGCGGGAAAAATATCAGGCGGTGATGGGTCCTCATCTGGAGGAAGTAAGAAGCCTTATGCCAATGGTTACAAGAAGAGGGAGGGAGATACGAACTCTGTGTCATCATATCGTGGTAGAGAAGGACCTCGTCAGAACTTCAATCAGCAGGTGGCTTCTGTAACCATCCCAGCAGCACCTCAGCAGCCGGCAGCGTCTCAACAACAAAACCAGGTTCCTTTCAGACCACAGCCTGCATCTAGGCGGGATAGGCATCTTGACACTCCGCCTATTCCCTACTCTCAATTATTTTAGCACTTGTTAAAGCTACAGTTAATTCAGAAAAGAACATTAGCTCCACCTACTGGTAATCCACCTCCCGGCTATGACGCCAACGCCCACTGTGAATTCCATTCTGGAGCACCCGGACATCATACTGAGAACTGTAGAGCTTTTAAGCATCTGGTTCAAGATTTAGTGGATTCCAAAGCCATCAATTTCTCTAATGATGTTCCAAATGTGAATCAGAACCCGATGCCGAATCACGGTGGGCCGAGGGTCAATGCTATTATCAAAGACTGTGAAGACCTGAGTTTGATTTCAGATGTGAACGAAGTCCAAACTCCCTTGGGTGTGGTGAAGGAAAGACTGTTGAAGGGAGGGGTATTTCCCGGCTGTAATGAAGGTTGTGTAGGATGTGTGTCACAGCCAGGCGGTTGTGATTTATTGAAAGCAGGTATTTAGAGAATGATCAGCGAAGGGATATTACAGTTTGACAGGGGTTGTAGGCAGAGTAAAGTTACGGACAGAGAGATTGATGTTGCCACAATAACAATTCCATTCAAGACAATAACTATATTAGTGCCGGCGAGACCAGCGCCGATCATTATCACTGTTCCTGGACCAGTCCCGTATGAGAGTACCAAGGCCATCCCATGGAACTATGGGGCCGAGGTGTTTGTTGATGGTAAAAAGCAAGAATTGGTAGAGACATCAGCTGTGAATACAGGGGTTGAAAATCTTGTTGAAGCAGGGGCTATCACTAGGAGTGTTAGAGTCTTTATTCCGTCCGAGGATCAAGCTGGCAGTTCAAGACCAGACAAAGGTAAACAGATGATGGATGAGTCTGTACAGAGGCAGGAAGCAAATAATTCTATGACAAAGCCAGTTGGGGATACTTTCTCAGAAGATGTAGAGGAGTTTATGAGATTGATCTGGAAAAGCGATTACAAAATTATTGATCAACTTCACCAAACTCCATCGAAGATTTCCATTCTATCCTTACTATTATGCTCTGAGGCACACCGAAATGCATTGCTGAAGGTTTTGAATATGGCTTATGTACCGCAGGAAATATCCGTCAATCAGTTAGAAGGGGTTGTATCTCATGTGAATGCTGGTAATGGTTTGGGTTTCACCGATTTAGATCTGACTCCGACTAGGAGGAATCACAACAACGCTCTGCATATCTCAGTGGAATGCCGTGGTTCCTTAATGTCACATGTGTTAGTTGATAATGGGTCATCTTTGAATGTGTTGTCGAAGAAGGCTTTGATGAACTTAGATACTCGTGGGTTGATCTGTACACCGAGTGACTTGGTGGTACGTGCTTTTGATGGGTCCAAGAGGTTAGTTTTTGGAGAGTTAGTTCTGCCAATCAAGGTGGGTCCTGAGATTTTCAACACCACCTTTTACATAATGGATATTCAGCCTGCCTATAGTTGTTTGTTGGGTTGCCCTTGGATCCATGGTGCTGGGGCAGTAACATCTACGTTGCACCAGAAGTTGAAGTATATGGTGGATGGCCACGTGGTGACTGTTTGTGGTGAGGAAGAGATTATGGTGAGTCACCTATCGACCTTCAAGTATGTAGAGGTAGATGGTGAAGTACAGGAAACTTTGTGCCAAGCCTTTGAAGCTGTGAAAATTCCCGAAGAACCCCCAAAGGCAGTCAGTCAGCCTGAGGTGGTTGTCTAACCTGAAGTCGTCAGACAACCAGAGGTCCCAATGTCCTCTTTCAAAGAGGCGCGCGCTATAGTTGAAGCTGGTGTTGCTCAGAAGTGGGGCAGTGTCATTGATGTTCAAAGAAAGCAGGATACCCATGGACTAGGGTATAAGCCACCCCGACGAGCTCAAGAGCCTCCCAAGTATGCTGGTCCAATTCGGTTCACAAGTGCTGGGGTTTTCTTTAATCAGGTTAATGCTATTGAGGATGAAGGAGACAGTGACTGTGACATGGATGAATGGATCCGTCCCTGCACCCCTGGTCAAAGTTTAGGCAACTGGTCTTCCGAGAAAGTTATCCAAGTGACGCGCCCGGAGTAATTTACTTTTGTTTTCTGTTATGTTAAATCCTACGTTCTGCCCAAGACGTAGTGATATTTATTTGTAGGGCTTGGATGTTTTATTTGCTATTTTTATCATCAATAAAGGACGTTTTTTCATTCAAATATTTTGATCCCTGTTTTTCTGTTTTTACTTTTTGCATTAACCCACATCAAAATGGCAATGTGTTTTCTTGTTTGTTGCACTCATAATAAACATAAAACATCCATCATGCAGGTTTCTTTGTTTAGATTCCACCTATCATGACTTAGCTATGGCTCGATATGACTTCGATAATCCCATCTATCAGGCCGAAGAAAAGACTGACGAAGACTGTGACTTACCAGAAGAATTAGCCAGGCTACTGAAACAAGAGGAAAGGGTTATTCTACCTTATCAGGAGGAAGTTGAGACTGTTAATCTGGGAACCGAGGATGTTAAACGAGAAGTAAGGGTTGGTACTGCCTTGGAAGACACTGTTAAAGGAAGATTGGTTGAGTTGCTTCGAGAGTATGTGGATATCTTCGCCTGGTCTTACCAAGACATGCCCGGGCTTGACACTGACATTGTAGCACACCGGTTGCCACTTAAAGAGGGTTGTACTCCAGTTAAGCAGAAACTGAGAAGGACGAAACTAGATATGGCTGTCAAGATCAAGGAAGAGCTTCAGAAACAGTTGGACGCCGGATTTCTTGCTGTGACAAATTATCCTCTGTGGGTTGCTAATATTGTACCTGTACCTAAAAAGGATGGGAAGGTCAGGATGTGTGTTGATTACCGAGATCTGAATAGGGCGAGCCCGAAGGATGATTTCCCGCTCCCCCACTTTGACGTGTTAGTAGACAATACTGCTTAATATTTTGTGTTTTCCTTCATGGATGGCTTCTCTGGGTATAACCAAATCAAAATGGCCCCAGAAGACATGGAGAAAACTACGTTCATAACACCGTGGGGAACATTTTTCTACAAGGTAATGCCTTTTGGATTGTAGAATGCTGGGGCGACCTATCAGCGGGCAATGGTGACTCTCTTTCATGATATGATTCACAAGGAGATTGAAGTCTATGTTGATGACATGATTGCGAAGTCACAGACAGAGGAAGAACACTTGGTAAACCTCCAGAAGCTGTTTAAAAGGTTGAGGAAGTTTAGGCTGAGATTGAATCCGAACAAGTGCACTTTCGGCGTGAGGTCTGGTAAATTGCTGGGATTCATTGTTAGTGAAAGAGGTATCGAGGTTGATCCTGCAAAAATAAGAGCCATACAAGAGATGCCTGAGCCAAGGACAGAGAAAGAGGTTCGTGGTTTCTTGGGGAGGTTGAATCACATTGCTAGGTTCATCTCTCATCTAACAGCCACGTGTGAGCCAATTTTCAAGTTGCTAAGAAAGGATCAAGAGGTCAAGTGGAATGAAAATTGTCGAGAAGCGTTTGAAAGGGTAAAGAAGTATTTGCAGGAACCTCCAGTCCTTATGCCACCGGTGTCCGGGAGACCGTTAATTATGTACCTTATGATTCTTGAGAATTCGATGGGTTGTGTGCTCGGTCAACACGACGAGACAGGTAGGAAGGAGCACGCCATTTACTACTGGAGTAAGAAGTTCACTGACTGCAAATCAAGATACTCTATGTTGGAAAAGACATGTTGTGCACTCGCTTGGGCAGCCAAGCGCCTAAGGCAGTATATGTTAAACCACACAACCTTGTTGATTTCGAAGATGGATCCGATTAAGTACGTGTTTGAGAAGCAAGCACTTTTTGGAAGGATAGCCCGTTGGCAGATGGTTTTGACAGAATACGATATCCAGTATGTTTCTCAGAAGGCCATCAAGGGAAGTGTTCTGTCAGAATATCTTGCTGAATAGCCGGTCGAGGATTATCAGCCAATGAAGTTTGAGTTTCCGGACGAGCATGTTATGTTTCTGAAAATGAAAGATTGTGAAGAGCCTCTGCCTGACGAAGGACCTGAGATTGGGTCTCAGTGGAAGATGATTTTTGATGGGGCTGTCAACTCATATGGTAATGGAATTGGGGCAATCATTACAACCCCAAAGGGTTCTCATATACCTTTCACTGTCCGGTTAGCATTCGTGTGTACCAACAACGAGGCGGAGTATGAAGCATGCATCATGGGGTTAGAGGAAGCAATTGATTTGAGAATTAAGAACCTCGATGTCTATGGTGATTCCACATTGGTAGTTAATCAGATTACAGGAGAATGGGAGACTCGTCAGGCGAATTTGGTGCCTTATAACAACTATGCCAGAAGGTTATTACCTTTCTTTGACAGGGTGGATTTTCATCATGTGCCCCGAGCTGAGAATCAGATGGCTGATGCGTTAGCAACATTGGCATCCATGTATAAGGTGAACCCTTGGAATGAGACTCCTTCGATTAGAATATGCGTCTGGATAGACCAGCTTTTGTGTTTGCAATTAAAGATGTGTCAGATGGAAAACCATGGTATCATGATATTAAGGTCTTTCTAAAGAGACAGGAGTATCCAGAGGGTGCCTCCACCAAGGATAAGAAGACTCTGAGAAGGTTGGCAGGAAACTTGTTTCTGAACAAGGATGATGTGTTATATAAGAGGAACTTCGATATGGTCTTGCTACGTTATATTGATGAACACGAGGAAGGTTTGTTGATGGAGGAAGTTCACGAGGGTTCTTTCTGTACTCATTCCAGCGGACACACCATGGCTAGAAAGTTGTTGAGGGCAGGGTATTATTGGATGACTATGGAGTCTGATTGTTTCAAGTACGCCCGAAAGTGCCATAAATGCCAGATTTATGCAGATAAGATGCATGTACCGCCTATGTCTCTAAACGTGTTATCATCTCCTTGGCCTTTTGCAATGTGGGGCATAGATATGATTGGAAAGATTGAGCCCACTGCTTCCAATGGGCATCATTTCATTTTGGTTGCCATTGACTATTTCACAAAGTGGGTGGAGGCAGCCTCGTACGCCAACGTCACCAAGCAAGTGGTAGCCCGGTTTATAAAGAAGGACATCATCTGTCATTATGGGGTCCCAGACAGAATCATCATTGATAATGGTTCGAATTTAAACAATAAGATGATGAAGGAACTATGTCAGAGTTTCAAGATCGAGCATCACAATTCTTCTCCATATCGTCCGAAGATGAATGGTGTTGTTGAGGCAGCGAATAAGAATATCAAGAAGATTGTGCAGAAGATGGTGGTAACGTATAAAGACTGGCATGAGATGCTACCTTATGCCCTACATAATTACCGTACTTCAGTGCGCACGTCAACCGGGGCAACCCCTTTCTCATTGGTATATGGTATGGAAGCAGCTTTACCCTTGGAGGTCGAGATTCCGTCTTTGAGAATTCTGGCAGATGTGAAGCTCGATGAAGCTGAGTGGGTGCGTTCCAGGTTGGATCAGTTGAACCTTATTGAAGAAAAGAGATTGGCAGCCTCGCACATGGTCGGTTGTATCAGAGCAGGATGAAGCACGCCTTTGACCAGAAAGTGCGTCCTCGGAGTTTTTAGACAGGTGAATTAGTGTTGAAAAGGATCCTTCCTCCTCAGACAGATCACAGGGGCAAATGGACTCCAAACTACGAAGGGCCATATGTGGTAAGAAAGGTTTTCTCTGGTGGAGCCTTACTACTTTCAACTATGGATGGCAAAGATTTTACATCCCCTATGAACGCAGACGTAGTCAAAAAATACTTCGCATAAAAGAGACCCGCTGGACATAAAAAGAAAGTCCAGGCAAAAAAGGGGCATCCCGGCCAACCATAAAAAAGGAAAAGGTTCGGGAAAAAATTAGGGATAAAATGTAAAAAAGGAAATGTGTAAACCCGCAAAGTTGAAAACCGATAAAGGCAACTTTGGCAAAAAATGGGTATCCCGATGGATTGAAAACCCGAAAAGGGCGATCTAGGCAAAAATTAGGGATTTATAAGCGAAAGGTTATGGTGTGTGTTCGATCTGTGAGCACTTTCAATACCTGGAAATTCTGAAAGAAAGGAATCAGTACAGTTAGTCTCTTCGAAGATCAAGACATTTGTGGATAAGCAAGACATATGGGTCATAGCTGAGTCGAATCATGGTGGATATCTGTTCCCACATTGCCGACATATGTATTTTCCTTTTGCTTTTGCGCAATTCCCTCTTTTTAGGAATTGCTTCCGATTGTAAATGCCTATTTACAGGCCACTTTTCTCAATAAAATTTTCATTTCACTCGGAGAGCTTTCCATTGTTTGTTTTACTTTTACTGTTTTGTTTGCAAAAACGTCCGATATTTTTTATAAACGTTGCATATAAAACTTCGAGCTTTGCTGAGCATAACGAAAAGCAATAGAAATTACTTAGGCATTAATGGTGATAGTCATGTTATGGCATATTCTATTTGTTGTTATTTGACTTGCAGGGCAACAGCATGGTACTCCCCTAGTAGGGTGGCTCTCCCCAGCATTGAGATTGCACCTTTCCTCGGCAGAGCAGACCTTCCTCAGCAGGAGACTTGGGAAGTATTTTCTCCGGATCAAGACGTTATTTCCCCACAGAATCAAGGTGTTCAACTTCCCTATCCAGTCAGGAAGCGTGCTTTCGCAGACGATGTCATATTCTAATCCCCAGCAAGACGGGAGTAAAGTCATTCTCCCCGTCAGCAGGCTAAGTTCAGCAGTATCCCTAAGTAGGATGGTATCATGGAATGTTTTCCCCAAGCAGGATGGTATTATGGGCTGGCACCCCCCAGCAGGTCCTAATCCCATCTGTTATTGGCAAACCTCAGTAATAGACTTCTGGTTCCGTTATTGGCATTCATTCTCAACTCCCCCAGCAGTGGAGGAATCTCAGGTTCGGGATATGTGTAATCCCCGGTAGAGTGTATATGCTTTTGGATTTCATCCCCGGTAGAAGTTGTGCATCCAAAGAGTCGGTCAGTGTGATCCTTCTCAGCAGAATTTCTGGATTCAGAGGACAATTTATTTTTGTCATCCCCAGCTGAATTGGTCTTTTCTCTCCAGCATTTATTTTGCTTGAGGGACCCTTTTTGCATATCATAAGCATTAGCATTGCATCCTCAAAAGCGTAGCATTTCCACTTCGTGTGGAGCATTATGGAAAAATTCAAACATATGCATCCGAGGCATAAGCCAGGTTTGAGTTTTCCTTCGTCGGAAAAAAGGCAAATTTCGTAGAATATCATTCGACTTTACTCCACGAGCATTGGGTTAGTCATTCAAAGCAATATTTGGCATTCCCTTGCAGAGTTGTTTGCCAGGAGCATTAATCCATGATTTCTTTTTACCCCTTCGTCCAGGTGGCCCTTTGGTTTATTCCATCAGGCACCCGTCCGTGTTCTTTCAGCACCCGTCCGTGTTTGAACCTTCTTTTCAATGCCCGTACGTATTGACCTTTAATGTCCGTCCGTGTTCTTTCAGCACCCGTCCGTGTTTGAACCTTCTTTTCAATGCCCGTCCGTATTTACCTTTGATGCCCGTCCGTGTCCTTTCAGCACCCGTCCGTGTTTGAACCTTTTGTTTCAATGCTCGTCCGTATTGACTTTTGACGCCCGTCCGTGTCCTTTCAGCACCCGTCCGTGTTTGAACCTTTTGTTTCAATGCCCGTTCGTATTGACTTTTGATGCCCGTCCGTGTCCTTTCAGCACCTGTCCGTGTTTGAACCTTTTGTTTCAATGCCCGTCCGTATTGACTCTTGATGCCCGTCCGTGTCCTTTCAGCACCCATCCATGTTTGAACCTTTTGTTTCAATGCCCGTCCGTATTGACTCTTGATGCCCGTCCGTGTCCTTTCAGCACCCGTCCGTGTTTGAACTTTTCAAGCCAATGCCCATCCGTATTGAACCTTTTTACACCCGTCCACTATCCCTCTTTTAGCATGAGAAATTTCTAAGGAATGATAGCATTGCTCTGCATTGAGTTAAAGTCTTCTCCTTCAGGTTGGAAATCCCCTATAAAGGAAATTATGGCATTGCCGGATTCACACATCCCAGTTAAAGTAATTCTCCTTTATAAATAGTTGTGACAGATAAACCCCTCTTTAGAGATGACAAATTCTCTCTAAAGACAATACCTTTTAGCTTCACATCTTGGGCTTCGAACAAGATACAAACTACCTTTAGCTTCACATCTTAGGCTTCGAACAAGATACAAACTACCTTTAGCTTCACATCTTGGGCTTTGAACAAGATATAGATCACCTTTAAGCTTCACGTCTTGGGCTTTGAACAAGACACCAAAACACCATTTCCTCCCATAGAATAGGAGGAACTACGATCGCTCTGATTTCCCTGTTTCAGAAAAACGGGAATACGTAGGCATAAGATTGAAAGAAAAATCTTAGCGAGCGCACTAAACAAAAACCCAAAATCCCGTATATCAGTCAAAACATCCTAGTCCGTATTCCCCACTAAAATTCTAAATTTCCTGAAAATAACCTAAGAGAGGCCCCCCACATTGATAGCATCCGTAACCTAACAAACCGCTGTTTAAACTCAGTATGCAAGCAGGGTTAATTGGAGACATCTATTTCCCTTTCTTAGTCAGCTCACAATAGGATAACAAATGAATCGACCTGTAGTAACCCCCAAGGAGCGACAGTGCTTAAGAAACACGTATAGTTTCGCTCGCTACAAGATGCCATGAAGTGATCCAGCCATTTCCAATCGAGTCCAAGCATTCAAACACACTCCATATGGTGTAGGGAAGCTGTTCAGATCATCACAACTCATCTGTAACACCTCCAACTCAAAAATCACATTGCTCTTGCTGTCACGACCTTCAGGTAAGCCTAAACTTGGTCATCTCTTAATCTATGCATATTTCCTCGCACAATACTTTTTCCAAATGTTCATAATCATGCATAGAATGTTTCCCCTCAATTACTTGCTTTGTTTGAATCGTGTATCAAAATTCTCAGCCTTCATGCAAATTTTAGGGTTCTTGAGGTTTTTTCTTGATTTCTTATTCCATGCTTAAAATAAATGAAATTAAAGTCCATAGACATGATCGTGAGGTGAAAACGAGCAGATTGATATGTGGATTGTGTGATTTCATCAAGTATTCAGTGAGATTGGATAGAAAATGCAACTCTGAGCAAAACTTCCTTCGCGCGTGTTCTTGGCGCCTTTTTCACAAATTTGAATATTTGAATTTTGTGATTTTATTTAATTGATTCAAAAATTAATTTCTCTCTGAGTTTTATTGATTTTGAGTTGATTCTTTTTTTAATAATTCACAAAAATGTTAAAATATTTTATTTTGCCAAAAATTCCCAAAAATATTATTTATTTCCTATACTTGATATTTTTACAAATAATTAATCTTTTATATGTTTTTTAACATTTAAAATATTTTTTCCTCCTTGATTTTCCAAATTTAATTGGTTTCCAATCATTTTGTGGATATAAACATGATTTTTAAAACATTGATCCAAGAACACCACTCATTTTTCACATGTTTTCAATACTTTTTATTAATTTTTTAACAAAATTAATTCCTTTTTAAACAAAAGTAGGGTTTTGATTAATTCAACCCTCATCAATCATTTTCAAACACTCATGGGCCTCTAATAGATCGTAAGACCCAACCCCTTTGTAAATAATACCTTTGGGCCTCACACATTGTATAAGTCCCTCTATATATTTTCAAACGTTCGGCGCGATCGTCGCCTTTTTAACAAAATCAACTGGGCTTCTCCTTGAGCTATAAGACCCACCTTTATTCATATTCAAACTCTTTGGGCCTCTAATAGAGTGTAAGACCCAACCCCTTTTTGAAACCAAAATGATTTGGGCCTCAGATGTTGTATAAGACCCACTGTGTTTTCAAAAACCTCGGCGCGATCGCCGTTTTCAAACAAATAACCCTGGGCCTCTCCTTGAGTTGTAAGTCATATCTCTTGTACAAAAATAAATCTTTGGGCCTCTAATAGAGTGTAAGACCCATCCCCTTGTACATAAAAAATGTTTGGGCCTCACATATTGTATAAGTCCCTCTGTACGATTTTCAAAACAACGGTGCAATCATCGTTAAAACTTGGGCCTCTCCTTGAGATGTAAGCCCCAACAATCTTTTCAAAGCACTTTCTCCTTTGATTTTGAATTCAAATATATGTTGTTATCAAAACTTTCTTTAGTTTCTTTGTTTAACAACGAACAAAACATCATGGAAGCTCTACAACAGGTAAGTGTTTATCCGCTTTCATTTACCGCTTTCATATATATATATATATAATTGTATTGTGGGGTTGTTTCACTGTAAGTCTTCTTTCACATCCTTTTAAATACTCGTCATATATCAACTATATATATACTAGTATAGTTATTTAGAGTTTTCCCCGACAACTACGTCTAGACCTAGGTAAAGCCTGTTGGTCACTCTCAAATACAAGCAAAACTAGATCCCCATAGGATTCCAGATACAATCTTCCCTTCTCTTGGGTTAAACAATATGGAACAAAGAGAAAGACAGTATTCTCGGAGAACCTTTTCTCAGACTGTCACCCTTAGAAATTGTCAAAGAAACTCCACTCCCCAGAGTTGATCTATTCTCCGTGAATAGCATCTCTTGAGTTTCTTCCAAATTCTCAAACTTTCCTGGAATGATTTCTTCTATGTGAATTACATGTCTTGAACTTCTCTTGGTTGGGGACCCACAGGCTTCCTTAAAGCATCCCCGCCTCCTCTTGGGCGTTGTACAAGGACCCTTCGGCTTTGTTGCGGTGAAAATCGGATAACAAGCTATTAATTAACTTGCATCATATTTCTTTTACAACTGACTTTGATTTATCCAAAGGAAAGGTTCAAGATCGTTAGAAAAAACCTAAAGGGGGAGATCTAAGGTTCGGGGGTTGGTTATGCCTAGGGAAGGTATTAGCAACCTAAACGTCTGTAGTACTCTACAGGAGCATCTTGCTTAGTTTGTGGTATGTTATGTTTGCTAAGGGTTCTATGCTAAAGGTTGAAACCCTAGGGGTTAGTATCTAAGTATACTCGACAAAGCATCGTACTTTGCGCCTACGTATCCTCGGGTATAGAATTAGAGTATGCATAGTTCTACTTCTACTGAATGATTGATTGTGGTCAATATTCAGAGGGGAAATGAGTGTGAACTCATTGTAGAGTATAAAAATTCTCTAAGTCTAGTTATAATGGTCATATGTTATGTTTTAAAGTTAAAGAGGGAAAGTGAGTATTCATTAGGATGAATATCACATAGAGTGTAAAACTCTTTCCTAAGGCTAGTTATGATTCCATGGCTCTGATGAGGCCAAGAAATAAGGTTTAGCTCTTATGAGGTTACTAGGTTAAGGTGGGGGCTATGACTTTAAGAGTCAACATTAATCACCTTCCTTTGGAATGGGGGGAAAGATTACAGTTGTAAAAAAATGATAAAGAGTTATTGATAAAGATGAATAAGATAACAACAATAGCATGAGTATGACATAAAGTATTTCATAATAAAGCATGGATAAGATGGACATGAACATCATAGAGACATGTAAACAAAGACAAATCAATATGTATTAATCTTAAGGAAGACAATCACAAGAAACAAATCACAAGATAAAGAACCATGATATTAATCAAAGATGATATTTAAACAAGAACAAAGTTCACATCGAAGTCAAACACATGATAAATCAAACATGGGATAAATTTGTTTAAGACTTAAACAATAATTAGTGAATAAACACTCAAATGATCAATAAAGATGACTCATAAATAAAGTTAACAATTAATCCAAAGATGGGTGATTTAAAATTCACACATTAATAATTAAGCTTAAATAAACAATTAAGAAATAAATAGATAATTAAAATTAAATAAAGATTAAAATATTTTTTGGAGTTTTTGAAATAAAGAAAAAGTTTTAAATAAAATACATAAAATAAAAAGTTTAAAAAAAGATTTGAAATGAAAAGGAAATATTTGAAAATAGAAAAATAAAATAAAAAAGAAACAAAACCCACGCAAGGGGTGCTGAAGTAATTGGACTAGATTAAAATGCAAAGGATTTCAGAATGGGCCAAAAGCTGGGGGTGGAAATAGCACAAAGGCCCAGGCGAAGTTGGCTGAAAAAAAAAGGAAAAAAACAACAAAAGGAGGGTCTGGGCGAGGATCGAACCCCAGACCTCCTTCTAAGCAGCGCGCATCACAAACCACTGGGGTGGCCATACATCCAATGTATGAGCCAACAGCAATAACATATAAACCAAGATGAATTCATGAGATGCATTTAAACCAAACACGCGTGTACATGAATCTGGGTATTGTAACATTAATGTATCAATTGGTCAATGTCACTTAAACTAGCTACACGACAAACGCACTGGGACAGCCAATCAGAATGCAAGCATGGAAATTGAAACATGCAATATAACATAACCATCGTGTTTCATCTTTTTGAAACCTCAAAACAAAATTAACTTCAATCCAACATTACAGCCTCAATACATAACCAAATATCATGAAATAACACACCAAATTGAAGTATTCTAAACATAGAACACGATTGAGCCACTAACTAACATAGTTATTAACCAAGACATGAGCAGAAAGCCAAAGCAAAACGCATGTTCAAAACCAAAACTCAGTTCAGAAAAGGATGAGAAACCACCATCTGTTTCAATTCTAAAGCAACATAACCCTCAACTGCTTTACAAAAACTCAACAACAACATTGTAGTAGGACAAGCTACAACTCCCTGAACCTCATTCACAAGATAACATGAACAACTATCAAGATTTAAAACTCAAACAAGTTGGAAATAACATCAAACAGCCAACATACATCCATGCACGAATTATAATCATTCACACACATGGTGAACATCATCCAAAACAACAACTACACCTCTATACCTCAGCCATGTTTATTCATGAAGAGAAGCAAAACAAACTGTAACAGCCTATGAGCACAATAATTCACACATGATAAATATTCAGAGTTAGTAGGTTCAGCATGCATATGATCAAAGCAAATATATATTCAAGTAGTATTCACTTTAACACAGGTTAACAAGTGTTCTATCATGGAAGCAACCTTGTTCATTCATTATGGCAGTCATGAAGAGTTATGAGACTTCTAAAACAATCTCTACAGAGGTTTATAACAACATACATACCATGCATATACACTATGAACACACAACATTAAAACATCATATGATTATTAGAATAAAATGTATTCAACATAGCATATGATTCAAACATGATAAGTGGAAGGTTGAGGAACTTACCTGGTTCCCAAGTAAACAACAACAACTCCCTCCTTTGCAGCTAGCTCGAGTTTTCCCAAAGAGCAAGTTTTTGTTTTCAGAGTTGTTTGTGATTTTTGTTGGTCTTTAGCAAATGAGAGTGGAACCCTTTTTATAGGCAGAGAAGACTGGTTATTACAAGGAGGATCCCTTGGATGTTAACTTTATCTTGAGAAGAAAGTGTTATGGTTGCTGCTACACGCATGGTTTTCTCCTCGAGCCAAGTGAAGATTTGTAGCTTGCTTAGGGTTCAAATCAGAAAAGAAATGGGAAAGTCTCAGGGATTAGAGTACAAGAATGGATTATACAAAGGTTATCTTTCTCACAGCATGGCAGCCTGTCGTTTGCTAGCTTATTCAAGTACCAACCAGTTGTACTTTGGGAGCTCCCTTTGCACGGGTTTGATGGAAAAGTGTTGGGAATAGGTAAAGAAAAGGTCAGTTGGTGTGTACTTGTGATGTGTGGTTCAGAATTTGGTTAAAATGAAGCATGGCTGGTGTGAATCGAACAAGATCATGGACCTCTAGTTAGCACATGATAGCTCTTTGTCAAATGCACCAATTGAGGTGATTCTTACACCTTTTGAAAGTTTGCATGAAATGGAACAATTTTGATGTTGGGGAAAGTTTGAGATAATGACTAGAAACACATGGAAAATCGTGGCAAAGTTTGGTGATCATAAAGAATAAAACCTGGATTTTTCTAAGTGTGAAATAACATTGTAACATGCTCACTTTGAGATGACATAACTTAATGCTCAATGCTCCAATTCGTGAGTTCCTTGGCTCAATGGAAAGTAGGCATTTGATAGAGTAAATTTCATGTGGAAAGATTCTTGAAATATGGTTTGGAAAAGTGTGAAAATTAGCCATGAAGTCATGTACAAAAGGGCTGTCCAAGAAACTTAGAAAAAATTCAAAGTAATAGAAATTTCCTCAATTGAAACACCTAACTTTAACACGTCATAACTTGAGATTGGACCATTC